>OV815487.1:61769995-63019995 GCA_929108735.1 Andrena dorsata | reverse complement strand
ATTTAATTCTGGCTTTTCCATCTGTAGTTTATTGGTCATTACATGTGTTTCAGATGTATTGCTTTCTCGCCGTAATAAATTAATGTTCTGATAATTAAGAGCATTCCCTTTTTCTTTGTTGAAACTTTTATTCCTCGCGTCGAATGTATTTTCTTTTTCCATTGCATATTTTTTACCGTCGCCTGTCTCGTTGTTTCTATTTTCTAGACATTGTATTGCTTTAAAATTACTGTTTGTACTCTCATCTCCGGTGTGTTCTTTCTTCGCATCACTGTAGGCCGATGTTTCATTCTCGGTAGTGGACGCGGTGTTATCAAGGAGTTCAGACAATATTTGTAGCTGCTTAGTCTTAGTATTATTCCCTGTGTCTTTAGGGTCCTCTAATATTGGACTAGATATTTGACTCTTGTTATCAAGAGCTGATTCATCTATAGTCAGGGCTTCGTTATCAATTCCCCCCTCTATTGATACTGTAATCATATGTTGTTCAACAGGATGATACAGTAGGCCACAGACCAACGTGTTTAGAGTAACTGCGCCCATAATTAACACCGCACCCCTGAAAAATCAAATAATATTTGTCTTAGCAGGGACGTAATAGAGCTTGAAATTCTGAAACTGGTAATAGATAGATTTAAACGTAAGTGATTAAAAGTTTACGAGATATTTAATGTTAAAGTTTGAGCCACTAACAAGTTCAGAGATGGGCTAAGATTTATATAACGTCGAATGAAACATAATATATCTTTATCCGTTATTCGAAGATGCGAATAACACGATTTATCTTTATTCGAAACCACCACGGATAAATATGTACATTTATTCGGCAGCGAGATAACTTTTTTATTCGAAGAACTTTTATTCAAACGATCGAATAAGGTTTTCATCTTTTTCCGTACGTTATTCGACTTTTATCCAAGGCTTAAAATAACTTTCGGCATTTTAGGAGTTTGCGTTCCCGCTTATTTGCATTTGCTACTAAATAAATGTAACAAACGTCATTAGTTTCTTCAAATCTATCTAAACTTAGCCAATAAATAGATTAAAGTCCATAAAAATGAAAAAATCCTACCTTTTTTATAGTATTCAGTCAGACATATTTGTACAAAGACTTTCCCGACTTTTAGAATTTATGGATTGTTGCGAAATCCTTTTGATTGTGAATGACGTTAAAAATAATTCGATTTACATTGTTTTTAAATTTATTTTCACCAGAAATACTCCACAGTATGTTACTTAAACATCCATGCCAATACTATAGAAAATGTGGAAGTTTTATATTCTATGAATGCATAATCAACCGCGACCAACAACGTATGACGCTCGAGCTGATGATCGAATCAAGATCAGAAGCCGCCGCCGGACACCCGAAGTCCTCAGCTTGAGGCGCGCTTGCGCCGATTCGAATAAACACGCTGCCGAACGTTATTCGAAGCCTTCAAATAAAAGTCGAATAATGTATGGATAAAGATGGAAACCTTATTCGACTAATTTACTGTTGCAATATATGCATGTTGCATAACGTTGCAAAGTGTTACAGAAATGAAGAAATACGTCACTAAACTAAGCAGCTTGCGCCTAATGTGCCTTCTGAAGTAGCGTTTTTGAGAGATTATATTTTGTACTAAACAAAAGTATTTATGGTATACAGGATGTCCATGACAGAAATACAGTATATATTCGTTGTATGATCGCTAGCTATATTCGTTGTACGTCGCTGTCGATGCGCGAGCACTAATATTTTCGGTGCTCGCCGTTCGTCGTTGTTTTCGATGCGCGAGCACCGAAAATATCAATGCTGACCACATTACCGCAAGGTGCCCGAGCACTCATCTGAACAGTGCATGAATAAGCACTGTTTTCAACGGTGAAAACCTATTGAGTTATTTTCATATTCGATTGCTGTTATGTCAGCAAAGAATAAACACAAGCCCGAGAATCAGCGATATCGCTTGAATAAACAATTCCAATGACGATTTTTTATTATACGTAATTTTCATCACTCCCGAATTCTAGATCAATTGCAGTTATAAATATCTAATAGGGAATATATTTTAAAATTTTATTTATATATGTTTCGACTCGAGCTGGACTGCCAGGTGAAAATCAAAGATAGATTCATTTAGAGATACGTTAAAATTGGTGAAAATTAGCAACTTTGATTAGCAGTATTTTGTTTACTCGTGAGTTGAGACTATATAATCATGCGATATTTCTGTACATTTATGGTTTTTTACGAAAGTTCAAGAGCACATTGTATAATTGTTTCTCTGTACATCAAGTCTTCAGTATTTTTGCTAGGACAATCTTTAGATTTAAATTACGGTTTCCACATATTGTATGCAAACATGACAAATTTCTATAATTAGAACCCCTAGACAATTATTTAAAAAAAAGGTTCGTAGAAAAGAATTGACTGCATTACCGATTAATTTTTTTGAAAAGTATCATTTTGTTGCATTGAGAGCAAGACAGACTAACCCACATTTTTTTGCGAAATTGCGTTAGTAGCAATAATGTATTCCAATAGGCTGTACTAATCATATAAAATGGGAAACATTCTTTTTTTCCATGCGGGTTAGTCTGTTTTTGCTCTCAATGCCTCAATTATAATGTACTTCTTGTTATATAACGTGTTTAACTTTTTCACATTGTGATAAAAATATACTTAATTCGAATTAAAAACGACGATAAAAAATTTCTTGTGAATAGATATTTCAAATGTTGAAACTTGCGATTATCTAAAAAAAAATCAGATTGCTAGAAGTGAAAAAAAAATAATATACACAAATATTGCATGGTTTCCACTGCAATTTCTTTAGAAGGATTTAATACTGCTATTATTTCACTCGTCTCCCCTCTCCTCTTAATACAAATCACCTGACATTTAAACGATTGCTAGTGATCATATTCTAAAATTTTCAATGGTTAGATCTCGTAAACGAAGACTGAAGTGACACAACGGTAAAAGGACTTTTCCATTTTGTTTAATGTGACAATTTTGCATATTTAATTGTGTTGCACGATTTAAGGACACCCTGTATAATTAATATTATGAATATTGCATTAACAATTGACTAACAAAATACTATGACGCGAAAAAAAGTAAGGAACTTAATTGACATTGTGAATACAAAACGAAACAAGTATAAAATGTTGTCAGACAAGTGTGGAGTATGTATTAGGTTCAGTGAAAGGAAAGCTATATCAGAATTTAAATACACCTCACAACTCCGACATGATTATAGAATATAACTAGGTATTATTGGACTTCTACAAAAGAATGCGTACACCAGCGGCGGATTTAACAGGGCGGCCGATGAGCAGTTGCCACCTGGGCCCCTACCCATAAGGCCCCGTCCCCCGGCCTTAAAAAAATTATGATTTTATCCAAACTATATTCTTTTCTGTATTATCACACTGAGCCCGGTTTTAGTAAATTACCGCTTTAGTTTCCCGAAAAATGGGCCCCTGCTCGAAAGGGCCGTATTCAAAAATACATTATGATTTTATCCAAGCACTCTATTTTCTTTCCTATACTTTTCTGTACATTTGCTTGCCCGCTTTTAGTAAAGTAGCTCTTCATTTTCCCGAAAAAAAATGGGCCCCTCAGGACGGTTGCCACCTGGTCCTTTTTTCTTAAATTCGCCACTGGCGTACACAGATACGTGAAAATTTTTGTTTTGGTTTTAGTCTGAAAGAATTGGCTTACAAAATTTAAGCAATTGGAATTATTAGTGTATTGTATGTAACATGAATTCGTTACCTGTATCCGAAACTGTCTAGAAGATATTGTAAGAATGGTGGCAATATTATAGTTCCGATCGCGCTTCCAGAAATGCACAAACCATTCGCAAATCCTCGAAGTTTTTCAAAATAGGCAGTTACAATATACACTGTTGGTGGAAATGTTAGTCCGGCACCAATTCCCACCATTAAGCCATAGCTATATTTACAAAATAAATTTTCAGCACTCTCCATATGTTTCCTCACTATTTTATATACATACATAACACTGCGATATGCGAGTTGTTGGCAATTCCGTCTATAAGCTAGCGCTGCGTTGGATGCTAATTTGTAATGCTATTTTAATGAATGGTGGATTTGTACTAAACCACATCTAATGATACGAATTAAGGCCCGTCTCCTTTTGTCTCACCAAAGAGGTGACGCAGAAGTTTATTCTTCGGACGTGTCATACCTTAACCTTTGTTTTTCGACAATCTATATATTTAGAAGATACCTCCTTTTGGCTGTAATGAGCCAGCCGCTTTCGCAATGACTGGAGTTAAAGGTTCAAATTTTAAGAATACCGTCGAAACATTGATATGGGCATAGATTTCAAGAAAGTGATCGAAAAAAATAGTCCTTTAACATTTCGAGTGGCACAAGGTTAACAGAAATGAAAAGTTTTATCAAACTCACTCCATGCATTGAATTGAACACATGCTGACATTAATGAAAATTCGAACTTCTATATTGTTTATTGTATATTCATGAAGTGTTTGGCAACAGGTGTCAGAAACTTTAACGGGTGATTCTACATTCCAAAATAAAATGAAAATTAATAATGATGAAATTGCATTTGATGCTTCGTTTCCAAGTTATTAATTATTGAAAATGCGCGGAGGACTTGTGTACATTAAACTACTGCCAGCACACTTGACCCGTGGCATTGCGTCGTATATAGGGTCGCCAAAAAGTAGGGGACAATCCTGAACATGCAATATTCTGACGCAAAAAGACATCGTTTGGGATCCAAGGCTTCGTTCTTGAGATATTAATAATTAAATATTAGCAGTCTAACAAGGGACGTTTGGCAACCCGGAAATTCAGACAATCATGAAGTAGAGTAGTTCATCCGTCACGCAACCCTATTTTTTGTTGGTGCCATAATGGAATTTTTTGGGGTGAAATCACCCCTCGAAGAAAATGCAGAATTTTCTATTCCGCGGAACAGAAGAGAAAATCTGAGCACAGTGAGAGATATCGAAAAAAAGTTTAAACAGAAGGTGCATCGATTTCTTATATCTACAAAATCGCATAAAAATAATTTTCGAAAAATCCATATTTTTCAAGTTAGCCCCACCACCAACCCTTAAAATTAAGGTTTTGTATTTTGAAAAATTATGCTGAAATACCTCTGGATAATCTCTTTTCATACGTATAAATAATTTATGTGTTATATTTTTTTTGCAAACAAATAAAACCTCTAATGATGGTTAATTGAAATAAAAGTTCTAAAACAAAATTTACTTACGTGCTCTAGATACTAACATTCTGGGCTATAACCATAAACTGAATACATAACACTTGTTTGTGTCACTAAAACCGACAGTGCGAATATCATCAAGCAACTCTTTCATGCTGTTGGCTACTAGATTTGTCGTCCAACAGATTTTCCTTATATTACAATTTACCCCGTGTAACAATCTACCCCGGTCTCCCCTACCTAAAATTGCATCCTAGGTGAAACTCATTAAAATTAATCAATAACGTGCATGAATTATTATGATAGCAGCACATTCGTAGATGCCTTACTTGAACTGTCAAATACTTAATCACCCTCTTTGGGCACCAAACGATAAATAAATAATGACTGCAGAAAAAACATTGTATATGTTATCATTGTACACATTGTAACATATACATGTATATTTTGCAAAGTCATTGTAAATTTTCACGCATTATTTATTTATTGTGTGGGTCCCAAAGTGGCCTATTAAGATAACACGTCAAGTAACGAATGTGCTGTTATCATAACGATTCATGGCAATTCATTGATTAGTTTTAATGAGTTTTATATTGAATGCAATTTTAGGTACGTACTTTTTTGCTCAAATAATATAATTGAAAGCTGTTTAAACTTTATATAAATACTAATTTAAATCTGGATTTAAGAAACCATTTTATTAATGGAAATTTCTAAAATGGACTTCAAATTTGGTAATCGAGGTTTTATTTGTTTGAATTTATTTGTTTGAATTAATGTTAAAACCTTAATTTTAAGGTGGGGGTAACTTGAAAAATATGGATTTTTCGTAAATTATGTTTACACGATTTTGTAGATATAAGAAAACGATGCACCTTCTGTTTAAACTTCTTTTCGACATCTCTCACTGTTCTCGAGACATTCCACGGAATAGAAAATTCCGCATTTTCTTCAAGGGGTGATTTCACCCCCAAAAATTGCATTATGGCACTAACGAAAAAAGTTTTGACTAACGAAACAGCTTACACCCACTAAGGCTGTAACGAATATTCAAATATAAACCCCGCAGTCCGAAAGTTCGATCGTTAATATTCAACTCTTAATATCTCGAAGACGAACATCTTTTTGCATCAAGATATAGCATGTTCAGCATTGTCCCTCAATTTCGGGACACCCTGTAGATAGGAACCTCACTACGCCTTCCGTCAGCTCATTTTATTCTTTCTATGCTTTGCTTATGCATTTTGACAATTTAGTTCACACTACGGCTCGGCTCACTGCGCTTCTTCTCCTCATAATATTCTCGAGAGGAGACCCGCCGATCGGAATCGCGGCCGAGGCGAGGCGTTTTAAGAGCTATGTCATCACTTCGACTACTAGGTAAGTGCGTCCTTTCAGGTGGCACGACACTGCCGTTAATTGATAAGTTAAGATCATTGATAAACAAAAGAGGCAATTGCCCCCCTCTCTAGCTTTTGAGAAAAAATCGCTTATTTTTAAAAACTGATGTTTATTAAGTTTATACTAAAAAAAGTGAATATTTCTAAATGTTGCATTTAAATTTCTAATTAAATTGACGCTACAAAATGAGTTAAGAAAAGCAAGCAGGCTGCTCGTTTTTTCATTACTATATTTTTCTTCACCGTCACGCCAAAGTTGTCCCCTCCTGGAAGAAAGTCTACGGACAACCTTGCGCTGAATGGTGAAATAGTACGTCTAGATTACAAATTGTATGTGTGTTTGCGCGCATGCGTTGTTACCTAGCCAATTAACCCCCTACTCATTCATTAAGCCTGCATTACAGTTTAACGCTGGACATACGGTCAAGAGTATGTGAAAGTGCTGATGCCAACTCGTAAATCGAAATATTACGTATATACATGTATCCAGGTAACCACAGAAGCCTTGCCGTTGATGCGTGAATATTGTAAAAGCATTTAGCATATGCCAGACAATACGGAAATAAAAGAATTTGGACAGCATCCATTTTTATAATTGTATTTTAAGCAGTCAAGTGGAAATATCGGAACAGCTCATTCGAACTTTCTTTACTTTAAAGATTTATATCACGGAATGTACAGCTAGAAATTAGTTCCAGAAATTTAGAGCCAGGAACATCTTTTAAAGACGCACGGTAAAGGAACGAATACCATTCATTGACTTGGCTGGAAAACTTTTTGTCATCTACCGTACTCTCCAGATATCTCCACTTCTAACTACCATTTATTTTTAACTCCTGATAATTACACATTTGACAAGGACCCTTTCAATGATGAAAGCCTAAAAGAAGCACTGCGTAATTTTTTCTGAGAGAATATAATTGATGCAAATTCCAACTACATTGATGAATTAATTCTTTTTGGTAAATATTTATACCGTTTTATTTAATCACGACATCGACGACAAGGGCCTATGTGGGTGCCTGATATATTTTATAAAAATAATTAAATTTTAAACTGTTGATATATATTAATCTTATTAAAGCACAATAAATGTGCTTAATACTACGAAGTTTCTTAAAATTGATCTATTGTTGCATGCTACTTATGCATATGGATAATAATAGTATTTTAAAATGACTAATATTCTAAGATGAATCGTATCCTACCTAACATATAAGTAGGTAACCGAGTTTGCGAAATAACTCAACATCATTCCAGACGCCGCGAAGGTGCCACCGATGATGGTTACTGTTTTGTAGGAGTACTTGGTGGACAAGATGCTCGATAAAGGACCTATAAAATATGTCTTGCTTTATAATTTTAATTTATATTTAATATAGCGTTGAAAGCGCAAAAATCAACCTGAAATAGTGAAATAATAAAATGAAATATCCGTATAATGTTAATTATAAAATAATAGTATTAATTATTACAAACGATGTTAAAGGAGATAATTAGATAAATAAGAGTGCATTAAATTATTTACCTAAAGAGTTGTATAAGAAATAACATAAAGCTGGCATCCACGCGGCCGCAGTCGAAGATGCTTTAAAGACATGAAGAAATTCAACGAAAAGAACGCCGAATGACTTTACGGTTCCCGGAATAAGCAAATTCACAGTAAGGGCTGAGGAAAGGACCACCCACCCCCATCCTCCGTCCGGCGGAATCAGTTTCGTTTTTTCAGTTTTGGCTGTCATGTTGGAGGGAGTATGGTGAGGAACCTCGAATAGAATTTATCTGAAAACATGGCAGAGAAATGTAATTACACACAGATTATGAACAATATCTTCCACTAACACTATCGAGAATATTATTGTTAGTAACAGATATAATAGATATAATAGATTCTTTAACCGTTCCCTGTATTCTACTTCATCACGGTTAAGAAGATTATTCTTCCCGCATCATATAAAGATACGACACTAAAAATAAAGAAGAAAATAATGATATAGTAATAATTTGAATTGTATCTACACTTTTCACACTTTACCGGGGAAACACCACTTTGACGACCGGAAAAATAAGCCTTTCTTAAGAATCTTCCAGGAGTAATTTACGATTTTACTATAACAGACTATAGAAAAAATTAATAGAAAAACATGCATAAATTTGAATACCTACATTAATAATTTATTTCTAGACTCCTCGCGCGGGCTGGCTGGACGTGCAACTATGGCACAGCAGGTGTGAAATTATATTGCGTTTTTTCGTTATAAACTATATGAGAGTAGTTTCCATTGCACGTATCGATTTTTTAAACAAATTATTTTTGTAAAAACGATGCGCTTTAGAAGAAGAAGTTTCGAAAATCTGCAAGGTGGCCTGTTTTTCAAGAGTATTTCAAAAAATTTGTTTTCAATAAAAAAAATCCGTACAAAGGATACTACACTCATATAGTTTGTAAACAAAAAATTAAATTAAATTTCGGACCTGCGGTTCCATAGTTAATTACACATCCTGCGAGCGCGCGTGAGAAGTCTAGAAGATTAATTAATATATTAAAATTTATGCGTGTTTTTCTATTAATTTTTTTAGTCTCTTGAGACATTGTAGTAAAGGTAGGCAATTCAAATTTTATACGAAAGCTGGAAATTATTCCTGAAAAATTCTGCAAAATGGCTTATTACTTTAAAATATTATTTCTGTTGTTAATTACCGAGGACTGCTCTTATTTGGCGTAAAAAATACATGATGCATATGCTAATAATAAATTTTGATCAGGAAGCTAGGATTCCATTTATGTAGATATATTTGATTAGAAATCATCGCGAGCCGTTTTCATAAAGGTCAAATACAAAACGCTAAAAGAGGAAATATCACGCTGTGTTACTACTTAAAATAATTAGTAACGCCTTAGGGTACGTTTATGCTGGAGCTGCGATAGAAGCTGTAACAGCGTCGATCAGACGGCGATAAAAGCTGCAGAAAAATTATCTTTCTTCGGTGTGTTTATACTGGAGCTGTGTAGCATATGTAAAGTTTCAGTCGTTTAAGGTTTCGCAAATATGAACCATTTAAACATGAGTGATTCTGACGAAGAATTATTATTTGCAAGTTCCGCAAATTGATATATCGGAAAAAGTCGACGCAGTAAACGTAAACATTGTGTAATGTTTAATTTAACAGCCGCTTCATCCCATAACTTATCTAAGACAAATCTGTTATGGTGATTTCTATCTTTCTTATCCCGTAAAGGAGATCTAACAAACAAGTCGCTTATTCATTTGTCTGTAACCACCGTCGGTAAGGCTATGTATCAACGATAAGAACGACGATAATAGCGAAGAACAAATAATAGGTATTTTGGTTCTCGACGCTTGTATCGTTGGTCATCTACTTGTTAGTAAGCTTCAATGTAAACACTTCCATTATAAAACTGTAGAATGTATTTCTGCGCTTCGGTCTCATAGCCGCTCTGATCGTTTATCGCAGTTCCAACGCATACGTACGTACCCTTAGGCGGAATGACGATTTTAAATTACTCACATTACCTAAGTATCGCTAACACAGACCTCTAAAACCGTAAAAGAACTTCTTAAATATCTTGATCTTCGTAACCTTTATGACCCTGCGCAAAAACAGGTCTTGTAGACTCTACTGTACTATACCGATACTCCTCAACACGAATGTCTAAGTATAAATAGCATCTTTACTAATTGTAAGTTTAACTTCGTAGCAAAATAACTAACTACATTTTGTGAGCATAAAAAAGTAAAATCTTTATTAGCACATCTAAGAATAAACTTAGAAGGTGTTAATTGGGTAATTATTTACAAAAGGATAGTCCTCACCGATTTCGATGACCTTGAACTATGTTGTCGGGGACATGATTCTAAATAACTTCTTCCTATTCATGTTACCGTCGCTTGGCTTTAGTTATCGAAATATTCGCAAATAGCTTTAATTAAAGTCAGATTACGAGTACACATCATTCTGATGAAAAAAATTGCGTAAAATGATGTAAGAGGTTTGAAGGGAGTAAGTACCGTGATGAATAAAAAATTTTGTCAAGATCATACTTTTCGAGATTTCAATCCCCGTATCATTTTTTTAAATGGGATAATACACTTTCGTTCTCAGAATGTTAAAGCTGATAGAAAATCGAGTTCAACCCTGTATGATACGTTGATCTTCAAATGACCTTGAACGGCAAAACAGACGTTTTTATGGGAAAAATGGAACTGTGTAAGATGTGTGTAGTTATTTATTTCAGGAGATGTTCAAAATATTATCGTTAACTTCCATACATTCTTGAATAGGACAAATGAATAATTATTCCGCACTTTCGAGAAGTTACGTAGCAATGACAGTACATTAAGTCGAATTCTTCCACGCATGTTTTCTGTTGTTGTGAAAATATGATTATAAACTTTGTAATTTTGTTTGAAGGTCTTCTGAAATAAATAGCTACAATTTTGCACTGACACGCGTAAATTTTATATAGTTCCTTTTTTTTCATAAAGACGTCCTTTGTGTAGTTCAGGGTCATTTGAAGGTTAACATGTCACGCGTGGTTGAACTCGGTTTTTTATCAGCTTTAAGAACATGGCAACGAAAATATATCACGCTACTTGAGAAACCGACAATGACCTTGGAATCTCGAAAAATATGACCTTCAGAAAATTTATTTACTTATCATAATATTTGTCCTTTCAAAAGATATCAGATTTTCCTCTGACATTATTCCGTGTCAGACCACTTCGTTTTCATTATATCCGATTGAACTAACAACTGCCGGTAAATTATTTTGTCAGATATCTAAGTCAGAGTTGGGCAATACGTAATCAATTACAACTTGTGTAATTGTGTAATAATTCATTTACAGATTACTTTTTGTAATCGTTAATTTACTTGCCCACAACTACAATTTATTGTAATTGATCTGCACAATTATAATTGTAATTGTAATTGCCCCACACGTGCATTTGACAATTGCAATTACGGTGTAATTGCTCTGCATAATTACATGTAATTGCAGTTACTTTTTAATCGGAATTGCACTTGTTACGAGCCGGGGCTGCGGGTATTTCCCAAGGAATACGGTTAATGAGTTTGTTAATTAGGGGTGAGGACGAACCTGATGTGAAATCAGGGAGCCGCTAGGACTATTGACGGTGAGGACGAACCTGATGCGAAATCAGGGAGCCTCGAGGAATGGAGTCAAACGCGGACGAACCTGACTTTAATAATTAGGGAGCCGCAGGAGGGTGAAACGTCTTGAACGAACCGGATGCGAAATCGGGGAGTCACTAGGATGAAGTTCACAAACGAGCTCGACGTGCAGTCGTGGAGCTGTTAGGAGGTTGGATTATTCGCAGATGAACCTGGTGCGAAACCAGGGAGTCGCGGGAAATGTTAGTGATGCCTCGTAACTCTTAATTAATATTTGATACAACTCGAGCGGTAAAGTTGTATCAGTGGGAATGTGCTACTAATATATTATAAGGATCGCTGGATAAAATATGCATTTAACGAATCTACTCGATTTACGCGCGAACACCATTCGTATATTCAATAATCAATTTATTGTACAAATGTAACTGTCGCGGTCAATTAATTAAATGTGTGAGTTATCACTAATTTGCACAGTGTTGAGAACGGCGTATGGGAAAATTCCAGATACGTAACAATTCAGTAGCCCTTATTCCTATTTAGTTCTTAGGTCGCTTTCTTCGGTGTTCTTCTACGTTCCGAACGAATGCGTCGCAAAATTTCACGTGCCCCTCTATCGGAAATTTGTAATTCGCGATTTACCATTCTTTGTTTAAGTTGAGGCACAACCATACATGTTTTTCTTATCTTGACCACTATTGTGTGACCCACGTCACATGCTTTATCACGCAAAGAAATGATGAGTTTCGTTTTTTCTTCGCTGAGTGGCTTCATGTTTAGTTTCGCGGTTCAAACAATTGAAAGAATGAGGAAATATAGCGGATTTTACAATAAAAGCGTGTTATTTTTACAAACGTCAAAAAATGACGACTATTCATTGTTCTATTCTTCTATTACCATTCGTTCTTTACACTTCTAACGAGACGTGCAAAACTGTAAACACTGCATCGAGCTATTATTTTTTTAAATATTCTGCACATTGTTACTACAAAGGAAAATGAAGCGTGACATTGTATTTACTGGACTCATTGTTAGTTTGTAATTATACTAACCTGATTTTTATAAAATAATTAAAATTAGTAATTATTATTGTGCTTCTCATAAGAGCAGCGTTAGATGTTTATACTTTTGCTCGCCACGCTATATATTTAGTATTACGTACATACAATGCTGTTGAGATTTTCAGCCACCAATAAATATATAGAGTTCTTACTAACTTTCTTGTAAATTTGTGCATACACGTGTGCATGCAATACGTATAAGCAGTGTTTTAAAGACAAAAACACTTAGAATAATCTTATAGATGAAGCCAATTAATTTATTATTGTTAAAGAAAAATACAATTTTAATATAGCAACTGACTATAAAATTTTTGCTCTACACATTTCACGCGTAGGATGCGCTATAAAAATACATTTTATATATTTTAATTTTTAATAACTGCTATGTAATCAATTTGAAAATGTAGAGAAAGTGCAGCATATTCGGAACGCTGTTGGTAATTTAGAATACCGAAGTATCTATTAAACTATTCACGCTATCTAATTTGTAAGACCGTAGATAATAGGGGCTAATGGCCTATTAACTAATGGCATTAATAGTTGACATTTTCAACTTAATTTGCAGAGCAAGAAAACGTGAATGTGCAAAACTTTTTCAGCAAGTATTCAATAGATAAAATATGTCGAAACTTTAGAGTTAAACACTTAACCTACTCATTTGAATTTTCCTTCTATTGTTCCATGTCAGTTTTGCGATAATTTCGAGATTACAAAGTGTGGCATGAAATTTTAGGTTTCAGTGGCACGTTGCTAATTCGGAATGCCGAAGGTGAAGGTAATCTGGAATATTCCAAAGCTTAACGATACTTTTGTTTCACGCGTAACTGCTACCGCGCGCCGCACCGGTTGGGGCCAGCGCTGACCATTTACATTTACCTAAGATTGTTCCTATATTGTGATTTTTCGGCCTGATTAGATCATAAAAGAAAATAATTTTATTATCTACATGTTTTTTTTGTAAGTTTATAACGTGAAGGTAAATTGGAATACCGGCATGGGCATAGTCAAGGGGGGGGGGGGGGGGGGGGCAGGGGTGGTCGCTTGCCTCCCCTTGACCGGAAAAAAATAAATTAAACGTTCGTCCAAAATTAAATTTGTTTATTACAAAATAAAAATAAATTCAATTGTGAAATAATTCCGCATTACACGACCCCGGTTATATTGGTTCCTACCTTTGTCCCTAAATTCAAAATTCAGTGCACAAATGGCCGAATTGGAAGCCGGAGGAGTCCTTTATTGCCCCCCCCCCCCCCCCCCTGAATGAAATTCCAGCTACGCCCATGAATACCGATATTGCAAATTACCTATATCTTAATGAAATCGATACTTCCTGTCATTTTTCATTTAGACTAAAGTTTCAGTTACTTTAAGTTGTTTTATTATTACTGGGAGTTTGAAATATAAAAGTTTATTAATTTCCCTATGGTATTATGCAGTTTTATTTTTTCCCATCCTCTGCCGAAATTTTTTATTCGTCTTAAACAAACTAATATTCCAAATACATATACTGCACTTCCTCTATATGTAGTTTCGTTACAAAGTTTTCATTGTTATTTCACAGACAGTGATGATGATACATCTTAATACTAATCTAGCATACTAATAACCAGATTTGGGCATTAAATAAATAAAAAATTATTTAAATAACGGATCCAATAAAAGTTGCTTGAACTTCATTCGTTATTCGAGGTTCGAATAGTCCGGATTAACTTTATTCGTCGAATAGCGTCGAATAAAATTTTCAAGTTCAACTTTAACGCAATTCGACTTGGAATAATTTTCTGTCGCGCGTTCGAGCCGCCAGGGACAATCATTGGGCGATACTATATTCTAACGCACGCGCCTGGCCTCAACGCCTCAACTCCCCGGGCCCCGGCAGCTCGAATGCGCGTCAGAAAATTATTCGACGTCGAATAAACTTAAAGTTACACTTGAAACTCGCTCGACGAATAGAAAAATTAACTTTATTCGTCGAATAAAAACATTAACATCATTGGTCGAATAAAGTTAACCCGGGTCATCTTTATTCCACACATAACGAATAATTCTTTTAACTTGTATTCGTTATACGAAATTTTTATTTAAATAAAAAATTTTACCCATCTCAACTAATAACCCATACTAACGGATAGTTAATTAGAGATACAGATGCGTAGATTTAAGTGGCACAACTTGAATGGAATATTTTATTGACTTTGTTTGTGGTATGTAAGTTGTACATGCAATAATAATTGCAAGATCAATATTGTATATTTTGAACATTTTAATAATAACAGACGACGAATCGATTTGGTTCGTGTAAACAATATCTAAGTATACGATCACAGCACACTGTCATGATTTTTATGATTATACAATGAGTTGAAACGGAAGAACATTTACATACGAAACGTTGAGAAACCTGAAAGTCTACACTCACCTGTGTCACGCTTTTAATGAGGCCTGTAACTGCATAGTATTTACTTTAGATACAGTCACTACACAGTAACTACAGTAGTCAATAAACTGTTTAGAAAAATAAAGTACTTCGAGAGAATCTGGATACCTTCGCGAAATTTGGTCGTATTAAATTCAATTATATATTCAAATTTCTTCAAAGCCGTAAACATTATGAAACCATTCAAGATTGTGCCTCAAGTCCGCGCTATTTCAGATTTGCAAAAAATTAAAATAATGGGCTACATCTCAAAGATATAAACACGCACTGACCTGTAGAGGTTCTGCGACCCGTGCGAACAGTGGTCGGTCCACGATACTCACTGACACTAGTTTCTGGTTTAGATAGAGAAGGGCGGACCGGACGGAGGAATCTTCATGGGACGTTCACTATCATCGTGAGTCTTGAGCTAGACTGTGCACTGGCACTG
Organism: Andrena dorsata; assembly: GCA_929108735.1. Classification (NCBI taxonomy): domain Eukaryota; kingdom Metazoa; phylum Arthropoda; class Insecta; order Hymenoptera; family Andrenidae; genus Andrena; species Andrena dorsata. The sequence continues at coordinate 63,004,298 of OV815487.1, read as the reverse complement.
AAGAACTCGTTCCTTTCCCTCTTCCTTTTCTTTCAGTCCAACCGAAGCTGGTGGCGGAGGGACACCCGAAGGTTGCCCTCGACTTTAACGAAACCAAAATGGTGAGCATATCGTGGCATTATAAATCGGATGTCTTCGTTTGACGCGAAACAAAACAGCAATGTTTGAATCTTATCTACACCAACAATCTTAACATACTATTTATATATAATAATTACATCATGGTAAAGTAGATGTTGATCGTACGGATACACTTTTCTTTCTCTATTCACATGCATTATTTTTGTTATTTCAATTAAGTAGATTTCGAAAATTGTCAATTAAAAGTGTGAAATCAATTATGTTGAATTAAATAGAAATATAATTATGAGAGATTTATAATATATTATTTAGATATATGTATGCACTGTAACGGCTGACATTATTTTTTTGTTTCTGCAATAGCTTTTGAAAAAAAAAGTTAGGTGTAACAGTTTCGGTGAAATTTTGAAATGAATTGTTTTCATATAAAAAGTGACATTATTTTTCCTCGTTTAAATGGAATACGAATTGTTCACTTGTATAAATGTATGTACTTTATTATCACACATGCATGAATTAAAGCGAAAATATATACATAATGAAATCGGGAATGTGATTAGTAAGTTCGTACAAAATTTTTAATACCCATAATCCATGTACGTAAAACTTACCAAGTAAAACCCCGAAAACAAAATTTTTCTATGCAAACTAACATAAGTTTGTAAAACATTGAACAGTATTAATGTATTTTTTTTTTAATAAGCTGTTTAAAAGGCCGAACGAACCTTTTCAATGTTTGCCGGACGAAATTGGCTTTTTCTAATTTATCTGAAATTATTTTTTCAAATAATCCATGTGAGAACAAGAAAAATTAATTTCCTACGGGATTTGACAAATTCGCTCAATCTTCCATTCATTTATGGAATCTGTAGGATTTTTAATCAGAAGAAGTATATAGGTGTTAATTATCCTTCCTTAATATACTAAAATAATGTAATAATTCTGTAAATGCATATAACAATAACAACAACAATAAAACAATTGTAAATGAAAATGAAATAATACTGTATAATGTTACATTAAACAATATAAACATAATATTGAGTTAACAGCTGAAGAAATAAGAACCAGAATATAACATTACCAGAAGGTCGAATTGAAGATACTCCATCTTCATACACATTTAAGACATAATACACTAATTACTTCATCACAGAAACAACATTATCAAATTACAATCTTTCATGCGTGACCAGTGTTCGTCGCCGAGGTTTAACAATATGTTAGATAAGCTTAGCAGAAATTTAATACCTCGAAGAAAAACCAACACATTCGATATGTTTGTAAAGTTATGTTTATCACCAGGTGCAGGTAAACAACTGCGTACACAGTGTAAAATGTCTTTGCATTGCAAATATTTTTATATCGAATATCATTTTTTTAACGCTATCATTCATAGTATTTACATAAATATTAGTATATAAGTGGTTAAAATAATAACTAAAGTGAGGAGGAAAATGAAATTTCTTTCCCCTAATATGTTGTTATATTTAAAATTAAGTAACTTGATCTAAACATTTTATGATTCAGCGAATAACTTAGGATTAGTTATAAAAAGATTCTTTTAATCGTCAAAGATTTAAGGGGTGTTTCATCCCGTTAAATTGTTTATCTGTTAAAACTAAATAATACATGTCTGATATTTACTGCTCTAAAAATTTACACGGATTTCAAACGAAAAAATTTAATTCTCGAAATAGTCCCCCCGTCGGATTAAATTTGTAATCTAAATATTGTATAATCCTCCTGTAAAAAGTACATATTATCTAAGTTTACTAAACGGCACAAAGCTAAATGCACTTGCTTGTATAGCCAATAAACCATGCGAAACGTATCTACAGGTAAAAGCTACAGAGTGGGAGAATCCTCCTCCCAAGTCCTGTGTACACCACCGGTTCTCACCTTTATGCAAACCAACACGGAGCTATGCCTGACCACCGTGCATTATAGTCAATATATTCCAGGGTCCAAGATACTGGCAAGAATCTTCTTTCTCTCCTTGTACAGTATAGTTATAACTCTGTTTATAAACCTTGCTATCGAAATATGTTGTTTCACTATGTTTTATATCCTCCTGTGTTATTAATATCGCTAGTATTTCTTTCTCTGGCAATCTTTCTCCGGCTTTCTCATCGATCGTTATTTTGCAGAATGTCTATTACCTTTTATTTGGAAACGTGCAGTACTATTTTTAATGCTGGACACCTTTCTTCCTCATACTCCGACTCCATTCCTATCCTTCTTCCTTATTACTGGTATATCTAAAGTTTTTCTTTCCTTTAAATGCGTGACAATATGATAAGTTAAAATCGCTGTCTCTAAACACTTTTGACAGTTCATTAGCATATGGAGGATCGTATGAAACGAATAAAGTTTTCCTTCCTTTCTGCAAATATGTTTTTCAGGGAATGTTACACGTCGTGATTTCTTCAAGGATATTGAACACATAGTATACAGGGTGTCCCATTTGAAGTTTCGCACGCAATTATCTCCTAAACTGTTCGTTACTGAAAAAAATGCTTCGAGTAAAACTTACTTGGTTTCACGGGGTACATCTTAAGATGGTAAGAAATCTTATCTAGGTGGACGTATTTTCGAGATTTCAAGGTGGCCTTTGTTTTTTTAAATAGAACTGTATGTTTTTATTCAGATGGGTGTGTAGCCCGTTCCATGAAGAATTCGTTGACCTAAATATGTTGGTGTTCCAAGGTCATTTATTGCCATTCAAAACTTAATTTCGTTGAACATCCAGGAATTGTTTTTTATCTTTGGTATTCGAAATGATTATCTTCAATAAAAGATCAAGCTTATTGGGAAAAAGCCCTGATAATATGAAAAATCGAATTAGAGGTGCCTGCTAACAAATTAATTCTGCAACATTGGAGCGGGGGCAACTATATTTTAGGGGTGGAGTAAATCAATGCATTGAAAACCGAAGATAATGAACAATTTCTGGACGGTCAACGAAGGTAAGTTTTCAACGGCAATAAATGACCTTGAATGACCTTGGGGCGCCAACGTATTATAGGTCGATGAATTCGTCGCGGAACGGGCTACACGTCCATCTCGATAAAAACGTAGGTACAGTTTCATTTACACAAAGGAAGGTCACCTTTGAAGACTCGAAAGCACGTCTACCTAAATATTTAATAACAAAGTAACGACCGCGAAACAAAGTAACTTTTACTTGCAACATTTTTTTCAGTAACGAATAGTTTAGGAGATAATTGCGTGAAAAACTTTAAATGGGACACCTTGTATGTACTATATTATGTATGATGTATGTGCCATTAAGATATTAATATAAAACCTGTTTCCATTTGTAATATTTTTACAGGTTATGAGTAATCTTACTCATAACAATATATCAAGTGGCATAAAATAACGGAGTTGAAGAAGAATTGTTTATTCATATACGTGATTTAAAAATTCGAGACGGATAGTAACAGTTATATTTATTAGTTCTATCAGCTTTGCTGGAAGTAATTGAGCGGATTCAATATTAGCCTGGTCTGGTTAAGAATAGCCACGATGGGAATCCCGTTTGACCACCTTGCGTGTCGGTTGCTTACAGACTAAATTAGGGTGAATGTTCCGTCGTGCAAAAACGGTCGCCGTTCAATACTTATATACGAACATCAAATGTATTGATAAAATTTTTACCACTACATACTTGGGTACTTACTTTATTAAATAAAAATGTAATTACATGGAAAAATCTAAACACCTCTATTGATTTTGAAAGCAGCGAAAAATGGTAAAAGAGAAAGTTTTGAAGGGTAATATATAATGGTAAAACTTAAATTTTATTAGGCTTATCGATATTCATTTTTAACAATTTATTAACCATACATTTTGTCCATTGTATTATTCTAATCTATAAGAAGACGAATTACAATGAGATTTTAATTACAATGTAACATTTAATGTTTCATTCCGGCCATCTTGTCATAAATATTCCAATTAATTTGTTTTGTTTATGTATATTAACGATGTTACAACAGGTGTTTAAAATGGACACGGGTTATGTCGATACAATTTCGAGGCTCTGTAAAAATAGTGACCCGTATGATGTGTATTCGATTTAATCTGATAAAATTAAGGCACATACAGTAGTAATTTTTCACATCATATCTGCTGGTGTTGTAAATGTCCCGTGGTAATGAACTGAACTACATCAATTGCAATATGACAGAAATGACACATTTCCCACGTTGTTGTCATTTATAACACTATACTAATGCAGTAGAAAATGCATGGTTATTGGTACGGTTGTTGTTAACAGAAACATCGTTAATCTCGAAAATGATAATAAAAATTATAAAGAAAATAAATTCGAAAGAGATGGACTTATCCCTTTACATTTAACTCTTCGAATAGCAATTGTTTCCTCTGACATTTCATTCTATTTGCAAAATAAAAATTCAAGAGACATATATTTAGCTCCTTTATTTATAAGTAATTTTTTAAATAAGAAATGGCACTGGCTTGCACGATTATATGTAAAACATTTTATAAAATTTTATTAATGAATGATGACAAACGGAGTCTTATTAATAGCAGTAAATACCTACCGTGTTAATAAATATTATGGTATCAATTGCAAAAAAATTTTAACCTGAACCCAGTTTATGGCAAAATGTTATTATTAAAAGTTCCTATTTCACAGGCCTATTATAACATAAATACTAACTTAAATCAGTAAGGTCCAAACGCACGCACCCACACGCGCGGCCAGACGTATACGCGCACGTTGAGGCACATGCGTCCAACGTGTGTTGAACGCGTGTGTATACGTCTGGGAGCGTGTGTTGGGCACGTTCGGACGCATATAGGAAATCCCTCCTTTAGAGTATTATAAATTTGTTCTCGCTGAATCGACATAACTTTCTATTTTGCTACTTCTATCAGTTGCGTAATATACAATACTACCACATAAACAGTAATCTAATATAATGTAGATAAGAAATTACGAACCAGGTACTTTCAAATCACTTTAATAACTCGGATCAGTGCATTTATCCAGCGATTAATAAATAGTTGATTTGATGTTTAAATTCTAATCAAGTACTTTTTATATTATTGAATGCTTAATTTAATGTTGCAGTGTAGACGTGTCTCCTCATTAGCCACCGTTATTTATTATTACAGTAATAGAATAGTAATCATAAGAACAACTATAACTTTATATAATGTAACAGATTCAAATACCAGATAGAATAATCTTAATACAACGTCCATCACCGATTCTGGTCAGTCCAAGAATGACTATTAATAACAATTCGATAATAACTATCGATAACGACTTCTGTCGATCTTTACCGACTGTATTCCAGAGATGGGCAAAATTTTAATTTAAAGAAATATCGGATAATCAATAAGTGTTAAAAAAAAATGATTCGTCTTGTGTGGAATAAAGTTGACCCGGTTTAACTTTATTCGACAAATGAAGTTAATTTTTTTTAATGGGCTATTTTCTGCGACTCAAAAAGCGCAATCCAGACAATTACAAATACTTCAACTGACAATGACCTAATTATCAAGTACCAAGAAACATACAGCTCATCGCTAAAGAAAGGGAACAAAGTAATGATAGTGTAGATTCCATCGCACGTGGGAATTGAAAAAAAAAAAAACGAAGTGGCGAACAAACTAGCCAAAGAAGGTGCAAACCGCCCGTCAGAACCTACCAAACTACGTCAATTTATACCTCACAAAATAAATATCGCTAAAACGGCAAACAATAAATAGTGGGACAAGGAATGGACACCAAACGTATCTTCCCGCAAGCTGCTACTAAAAAACAACGTTGAAAACACCTCTGTCCTCAACCTTGCAAAACCAAACCAAGTACTAACAATATCACGCATCAAAATTAATTGGCCACACCATAATATCCTATATGCGCGTAATGAGCACGACAGACACCCCAAATTGTGACGCGTGTAATCCCAAATTAACCATCGATCACCTTATTAGCTGGCCATACACGGAGAGATTTCCCGGCGATTTTCATCCGTCGCGTTTCAAGTCTGCGGACTTAACTGCATGTTAGTGGTGCATGTCTATGAACGATTTATACCGTCATGGTTCTCGTGACAAACAAATTCTCCTGCAACAAATTCCCAACCGAATGGAAAAATTGCGAGATTGACCTGTGTTTATGGAAAAACGCCTCGGGACCAAAAGAAGATAAAACAGCTACTGAGATGCTTTAAAAATACGAATCTTCTTCAAGAGCTGTGAATATCGTTTCTATGGACTGAGTCGCTAATAACACAACTTAGAAGTTGATGCGACTTAAAATAATTAAATTAAAAACAGTTCCTTTTTTTATTCGTCGAGCGTTTCAACTTCACAGCCGAATAAATTTTTCAACTTTACCTTAACTTTAACTTTATTCGACGTCGAATAATTTTCTGGCGCGCGTTGCAATGTACTACTACTAACTATCGTCCGATGATGGCGGTCCTCGGCCGCTCGAATGCGAGCCAGAAAATTATTTGACATTGAATAATGTTAAAGTTACAGTTTAAGTTAAAGTATAAGTTGAGAAATGTATTCGCACGGTGAAGTTGAGAATAAAATTAACTTTATTCGTCAAATAATCTAATGTTAAAGTAACTTTTATTTCATCCGTTATTTATATAATTTTTTATTTAGTTATGATGATCCTCCGGTTGAAAGTTTCCAGAAAATCATTTTTCTTTTTTAAACGATTTTATGTAGCCTTCGTTCTCTGTTTGTGTCTTGCGTCTTGTATGTTTGTTTGGTTCAAATCTTGTATCTCAGTTTTAACCCACTTCTAACTATGCAATAGTTAGAAACTTGAAACTTTGTAGTCCTGCGTAGTTTGGATGACAATCCAAAATTATGAAAAAGAAAAACTCGATAGGTTTAAAAAATGACCCAGTCATCAATAAATATAACACATAACCACAAATCTAAATGACTGGAAATCGGCCTCTCGTGCTCTTCTCCAAAACAACAAAAAGTCGTTGCGTCCGCTAGTCGCATCGCGATTTGCAATTATGTATATAAAAGATATTTGTAAAAAAGTCTGAACTGTGAAATGTAACTCCATAAACACTAAGAGCTAGAAAATAAAAAAATTTATGTTAAACGATTTTATTAAGAATGCACTAAAAACTAAAGAATAATTATTTTCTTGTCCAACAATTTCGATGGTGTCTTTTCACTTTAAATAAAATCGTGGAGCAAGATATTTCATAACAGAATATTAATCAATTTAACACAGAATCAAACGTCGAAATGAATTTGTTGTAAGGTATCCTGCTCCACGATTTTATTTAAAGTGAAAAAAAACACCATCGAAATTGAAGTACAATAAAAAAATTCTTTTTTAGTTTTTAGTGCATTTCTAAAAAAATCGTTTAACATGAATTTTTTAAATATTTTTTTACATGTATATTTTCGTAGTATGACATCACGAGAATACTCTGATGAAAGTTTCGGATATTCTTCCAAATGGCTCCAATATCTCGGAAACTAATAAATTCCCGAAGCAACAATTTCGCAACCATCGAAAATCTTCCTCCATACAGATAATAATGAAAATGCTCTATGAACTTCACTATTACCAATAATTCCTTTTGAGTAACGGGATAGTTCTTTTTTGTCTTTTCTACAGCCGTTTTTTGGACCTTCCTACTCTTGTGAGAGAGCCGCGCTTATAGCAAAATTGGCCGCGTCAAAAACCTGAGCTGTCGTCAGTTGCCTCTTTAGTTCTTCTAGAAAGCTTCTTGACAGTCTTTAGATCACCGATACAATTGCTCCTCTTCTGTAAAGTGATGCAGGAGTTTAGCTGTACTGAAAAAATCTTTCATATAGTTTTGACAATAAGTGCACCGACCCAGAAAACTTCTTAGTTCTGTAAACATTCCTCGGAACTGACCACTCAGATATCGCTTTAATCTTCTCTGGGTCAGTCTTCACTCCGTGTTCTGAAACGACCCATGACCCATGTACTTTACTTCTCGGCAGAACAACGCACAATTCTTCGGGCCCATCAACAGTCTGGCTTGCTCTTGTTCGTGGTCGTTTCCAAAAATAATTATGGCATCAAGGAAAACCAATCAGATTTTCCAAATTAATCCCCGGAGCACATTTTCCATCAGACGGTCGAAAAAATTGGATCCGTGAATGGATTGGAATCCCTTCAATAAGGAAGGATTTGATAATGATCAAAAAAAGAAGTGATCGATTTTGTATATTAATAAAAAAAATTGTGTTGCAAATCGATACAAGTAGGTATCGACACTTTCATTCGATAAAATTACGATAAATGTATACTACTTCCTAAATGTTCATCAGTCTCGAAACTGAAAATATTAATAATATTAACAATTAAGATGTAAAATTGAAAAAGGAAACATTAAATAAACGTACAATATATTCAATTATAAATCATTAGAAGGGGATAACTTTTTCCTGTATTTTGGTGCGAATTTCATTCCGATATATTTTATAGTTTAAAAATTATACATGAATACATCGTTGCCGGGAAATAGGTTACCGTGTTGCGGCCGCGTGTGGTAGCCGCGGCTGTGTCACCACGCGCGCGATTATTTCGGGGGTATAATGGGACCAGTGTTGCTGGGAAATGGGTTCCTGCAAACTATTCGTAGTGGAGGGAGAACACCTATGGCAGTGGCGATATATGTGTGCGTGATAACTCCGTGACGTCACACGAACCGACGCTAACGCCAAGTCAAGCTAAGTGGCGTCAACGCGATACCAAGTCAACGGATGCTAAGCAATTTGATTGGTCCTTTTACTTGTGACAAGTAATTTCCCATCTTTTGAATCGATTCTTTGGTATTCGATTTTTCCCAGAATCGATTCTTTGATGTACGAATCGAAAATTGATTTTCTGCCCTCTAGGAGAATGCCCTCTATAGAAAACAGTGGTATGTAAAATTTGAATTTTATTGAAAATATATATCGTGGAATGTATGACGTGGGTACCTACATAACGTTTCATAATTTATTCTTTATAACTTCCCAGGTAGCACAAAAACGTTTTAAAAACGTCCAGAAAATTTTCACAAATCAAGCCATGGACGTTCAGACCTAAAATGGACGTTTTTAAAACGTCCTGTGCTATCTGGGTTATTCTTTTATTGTGAATATTTATTGGTAACTAAAATTTTGTATCAAAAGATTGTAATGCAATTATTTATTAGAATATAATTTGTCCTAACATAGTAGGCTAAAACTAGGATAAAGAAACAAAAGCCACCGTTGTATAACATGATGCGTATTAAAGATTCTTCATAACCTAAATGATGCAAATTAATTTTTTGTATCTACAACAACTAATAATAGCTAATAATAATAACAAAAATAATTATAGATACGTGCTCTTATTATAGAAATAGAATTTAAATTCACCTAAAACACCGCTGACAAGTGGCACGCTTATAGCGAATTCGGTATCTGCACTGACTCTGCGCTGGTTCCAGAAAATGACTTGGATTGGTTGTTTCTGATAGAGACGAAGATAACTCTATAAGAATCAACCAATCCAAGTCGTTTTCTGGAACCAGCGCAGAGTCAGTGCAAGATACCGAATGGCACGTGTGCTGGTGGCGCCAGGGCTGACAAAACGGTGAATGTTGTTGCGAATCGTAACCTGCGATCTTCGCGGGTGTAAATTTGTGTGTCACATGAAGTTAGATGTAGATTGGAGAGCGCAATTCAAAATCCTTCTGTAATAGGAAGATAGCGGATTTGAAGCGAATGGCACATCTGGAAGGTTTTAGGTGAAGTCGAAACGGAAGACACGAAGGAAAGCAAATTGCCAAAACTTATAAATATCTAGCGCTCATTGTTATTTCTTGAAGATTTTTACTGTTAGATTTCTCGAACGCGTTCTTATAATGCTAATAGAATAGGTGTACTCTAATCCAGAAAGCGTACGAACGTCTGTGATAGTTTTCAATAGCTTTCGAAACTACGGGTAGTTTGGCGCGAATAACAAATATCTTTATTTTCCTTTACACATCTCTTTGCCAGATTTCGCTGAGTGAGCAGCGGTCCGCCTCGCAAAACTCCTAAAATACTGTCTCCGCTTTCAATAATTGGCGCTGTTCAAGAAGCGTAGAAAAACTCGATTTGAGAAAGTCCGGAGAGCTATACAATCATAAATGTCGTTCAGGCATGGTCTCCCCGATCCTAAGGGCAAAGCTTACCTGCCTTCTCAGGTGTGTGCGTAAACGATTTAATTAGAAAGCGTGCTTCGACGACCGTCCAAAAGTGGAGGGAAGCGCGAAGGACGACCCGTGGCTGGAGAGATGGCTGAAGTACAAGCCACCGATGATACCTGGAGGACATCATCGTTTTGGTTCGATGAAAGGATCCGAGGACTCAGAAGGGCACGCCAGAATTGGAGTAGTAGGGCGCTCGGAAGTTACAAGCGAGGAGTCAGTTTAAAAAAATGTCATGATTGATCTTGCGAGCGAGCTGGCTAACAACTACTCTTATAAGTATTAAACTCGTTGAATTTGAAGTTAGTCTTATTTAACCTTTTCGAACTCTCCGCGCAAACTTGCAAGCTGAGTGCTTCAGCGCTCCACGGACACAGACCTTGCGTTTTATCAAAACTCCCCACAAAATCGCGCAACAAATGTGAAATGACAGATCTTGGAAGTATTTAGTGTTAAGAAAGAAAAGAAAAGGAATGCGAGTTCTAATTCTGGTCAATCCTACAACCGGATAGGTTTTCTAGATTGTTTGAATTGCGCGCACAAATGTATTTTGAAGATGGAAGGAGCGTGGACAATAGGATTCCCCAATTGCTCTCTCTTCTGGCGACCGCGAAAGCGTAAGGGTGAGCTCACCGTAGCGGTTAAAATTAAAATAATAAATTAAGATCAGGCTAGAATATTTTTTTTTGTATAATCATATTCATTAAAAATCACTGTTTAATTTCTTTCTCGAGTAGTAAATTCTTTGTTATAATGTGTATATATGTATATATAAGCATATTGTTTCAAATATATATTCTTTTATAAAGGTTAGAAAACCACATGTCCGGTTATTGAATTGTCGAATACAACTGATCCTTGCTTGTCCACATACTTCGACGTTTCTTACTGTCTACGATAACTTCTTATTTCAACAATATTATAATAAAACTATAACATTTGGGATGTATCATTTTACGCAAAAAAATTGACAAATTTTGTTAAACATTTATATAGAAAGCTTTCAATACATCGAGGGGTGCGTTTCAGTTACGCCCAAATCACCCGCAACGCCCGTGATTTTCATTATATATCGCGACCGCGCGGGCGCTTTGGGCGTAAATGGAATTCGCCCAAGATTGTACACGTAGTTTTCATTGATAAAAGTTAATAGTTGATACTTGTGAAGATGAGTATTTATGTACAAGTAATATTTTTCAGCAAAATCTCATAACACAACAGATACTTGACAGACTCATAATTACCATTGATTCAAAATTATCAACATATACTATATTCTCCAGCTTTTAGTATTGATTACTTTACACGTTATTTTAGTAATTACAATTTTAACTCAAATATTTCGTATGATTTAGTTAATTAAAAATACATTAATAATTACAACACACAGCATTTTTTCTTGTTCTTTTTATAATTTGTTTTTAGTGGTGGTCTTTCAGACAACTGAAACTTTCTAACAATTCTCACTAACTCGTGAAAAGCTTGATCAACATTCATTCGTAATTTTGCACTACATTCAATGTACGGAATCTTTAATTGACGGGCCAAGTTTTGAGATTCTTCAATTGATACCTAAAACAAACAATTAACATATATATATGTGTGTGTTCTTCATTTTGAAACACAAAATTTAGATCAAACCTACATATTTACATTTTATTTACTTACAATTCTTTGATGATCCAAATCTGCTTTATTTCCAACTATAAGCATGGGAAACTCATCACGATCTTTCACTCTAAGAATTTGTCTATGAAATTTTAATATTTCATCAAAAGACGAATGGTCTGTTACTGAAAATACAAGAAGAAAACCTTCACCACTTCTCATGTATTGTTCCCGCATTGCACTAAACTCTTCTTGGCCTGCTGTATCTAATACTAAAAAATCATGTAAACACTATTAGCTGTTTTATCAAGATTAATTACATATATATTACGTATATATTACATCTGTTACATATATTTATAAAATATATCTATATAATACTAAATGTGACTATTTTAAGTTTTTAATAATATATTGATTTTAATAAATAAGGAATTATAATCTTACGATAACAAACCCATGGTTCTTTAGTTCATTTATGGAACTGCATGAAAACCAACATAAAATATAAGAAGTCATAAAAGTTACTATTGGATTAAAGCAAAAGTTCGTAGTGTTTTTTAAGTGAAATTCAGGGCAATATTTAGATTCATTTAGTTCCACCTTTCAGAATATGTACATACATACATATGTCAATTGTTTCATTTTCAATGGGTGGCGATTCATATGTCCTGACGCTACCAATTGAAAGACACTACCAACTTTTGTTCCAACCCAATACTTACATTGGAAAAAACAAAGTGCAATACAAGAATATATAAATATATTCTTATTAATTTACTCACTGTCAAGTTTCGCAGGGATATCATCGATAACACATTGCTTGGTATATGAATCTTCGATAGTTGGATCATAATCGGTAACAAAATAACTCTGAAAAATATTAATAACAAATTAACATGAAACATTGACGTTTCTATAAACAATTAGCTCAAAAGGATTGGTCCAACAACCATTAACTATAAAATCTAAATTACGCCTATAATTATGAATCTTTTATAGCTAATAAAGTTATATTAATTTATTTCAATAATATACATGTACATGAATTAATATACACTTTTCATTTAATATATTCAGAAGGAGGTACTTTCCGCTATGTACCATATGGTTGTTAAAACAATATTTTTTAGCAAACTGAACAGAAATGTAATGCAGTTACATATATTTTGTATTTTATTTGAAATTTTATACAAGAACATTGTAGCATGATATACACTTGTTAATACAGAGAAGTGTAAGAGGTGTCCATCTGTTTGTTCAAGCTGATCTCGAGAACCACTGGACAGATTGGACTGCAGTTTCCACCGTTTTATAGAGCAGTTCTCAAGGGAGATTTAGATGTACGAAACATTAACTTATGAGAAACGGATGCCGTGCGTAACGATTTTATTGAAGAATTATGCGAGAATGCCATGTAAACGAATGCAAACTATATCACAATCCATTTAATAGTTCTTGATATTAACCCAAACAAACAGACAGATGCCTACCAGCGACTTTATTCTATTCTAGGTATATAGAGAAGCGATAACATCATAGATACATATAAGAAGCCCGGGCAATGCGGGGTTCTTTTAGCTAACAAAGATTAATCTAAAGTGCCATAATATTTGCCAAATATATGTACATGTGTACATATAAAGTCAGGTAATTTTGTATATAATAAGACATATCAGGCTAGTATTCCTACAATCATGTTAAATAAAATATCATAAACATGCGTAACTATATTAACAGCTGAATTTCGGCCTGTGTGACACAATCTGTGCTAAATAAATCATAAAAATAACAACTGATTCAGTTGATGTGTAGGCATGTGCAATTTGACAGCGGTCACGAATGATATATGTAATATTCGGATATTTAAACTTAATATTTCAATACTATTTGCAATGTAGTAAACGATGAAAGGATAAATTCTGTTACTTTATTATTCAAATCAATTGTAAATATTATTAAATAAATACAAAAAATAATCGTGAGAAAATTTAAGCGAAATTTAATACACAACAACGAATGTGAATGTGTTCCTATTGACTATACCTATTGACCATGAACAGTACTTACTTGAATAAATTGTATCGTAATCGCAGATTTTCCGACACCACCCCCACCTACGACAACAAGTTTATATGTCTGCGCATAGGCTTGTTTGTCACCAGATTTCGACATTTTTGGTTCGATTAATGGAATTGGTAAATTTCTACACAAAATTCACTAACGCATATTGAAATCCGCACACTGAAATGTGAAAAAACACAAAACCGAGGCGCGTTCACATGCAAGCACATAGGCGCTTTTTAACGCAAGATACACCACGCGCAGTACTTGTATTTTCTTGCTAATGCGATGTCTCACCGCCCGAGCACAACGACGTATTGTATACAAGTTTTTTTTACGTGCAAAGTCAATGAAAACTGCAGTGATGAACAGAGTAAGAGAAACACTATAAGAGATGTCTCCACCTTGTATGCATAACTATATGTACATACACATGCGTATGTATGCTTGCACATACATATACATATCGTGCTATTTCGATTGATTGCGCAGTCGCTAAAACCGCCCCCTCATATAGGTATTTCTACTTGTCTGGAATCATTTCTAAATTTTCGTGATTAAGTATACGTTCCTTGTTTATTGCTAAATACAAAATAACTTTATTTTACAATGTTCTGTATAAATATTGTATAATAATTAAGTATTCCACGTTCCTGCAAGCTTTTCCGCACGTACTTTAATGTATTTCTTCGTAAATCTATTTTTCATTTACCAAAATTAAGTGAGCAAGGCTTTCGATAGAATTTGGTTTAAAATTTGATTGGAAATACTGTTTTTGTTAAGCAGGAGAACCATTGCAAATGTTGTACGATATAATAAATATTTAGCTTTTTATAGTTTAGCCATTTTAAATCAATTTAAAAATGTTAAATAATTTGTTAAATTATGTATATATGTACATTTGGGTAAAAATTATAATACTAAATTACTATATATATTATATAAAATATAAAAAGATATTGCAATTAATATATTAAATGAACATTAAATTGTATCAGCAATGTAAAGAAACTGTTAGCTCAGATTGATAGTTGCAATTTAATATATAGTTTAAATTACTGGGTTCTATTTAATTTGATAATAGTTTATTCATAATGATTATCAAGTAAAATTATATGCATTTTTATAAAGTCACAGATATTGTTCTATTAGCTTGTTTTATCATATTTTATTTTCTTATAATTTACATATCATTTTTCACGAATGGAATTGTGATAGAATTTCAGGACAAAAGGCACAAACTTTATTCAGAAGCACTTTTTAATACTAAAACAATTTTTGTATACATTGTGTAATTGAACCTTTATACTTTATTTTGATAAACACAGGATACATATCATCTCAATATATAATATACTAAATAAAAATATTACAGCCAAAAATATTTTTTTATAAATTAAAATTTTTTTTTTGTTTCAGGAATTATTAGATAATTGAATGCTTCAATTTTTTTTAAATAAAAACTTCAATTTACTTGTTTAAAATTAAATCATAATCAATACATATTACTTCTTCTGTTATCATAATAAGAGCAAAGCTGATATTTTAATACAATCCAATATCTTTTTGGTATTGTAATATAACATTTTGCATGCCATTATCAATGTTTCACAGAATAGTATAATATTGAAAAATAAATTGTAATTAATTTTAAACGAAAGTACATTCTCAAGTCTCAAGATAACAATTTAGAAAACTCGTGTAATTCACAATTGAATTTTGAGCCTTATACACAATATACTTGTTGAAGCAAATTGTATTCCTTGAAAATATTCCAAAATAACTTCTTCCCACAGTATTATATAGAAATTAAGTTTACGATGATATTCAAATACATTAACTTGTGTTTCTCATATTAAATACAAAGGTGTATAAATTGTCCATATAAATAAAATACTTAGGAGACAGTTGTAAAACATCCTTTTTAATTGAAATAAACGATCAATTAACATGAGAAACTATAAAAATGTATATACACATTACTTTGGAAACATCTCACTATTTTTAATCGTTACAATGCTCAGTTGAAAAGAGAAACGTAAGTTTTGTGTATAATTTTCATTCTTTCTAATTTGTGTAGTATAATCTCTTAGTAAAAGCTTAATATAATGTTCAAGTACTTGGAAAACGATTACACAAGAGTAAACGCAAGGTAATCGTCGTTATCAGAAAATTAACGTATGTAAAATGAAAGATTTCCTTTTCTAATTCATAATGTTTCACATAGCTTTCATTATACATAGTATAGTTGCATAATATGTACATTTTTCTCCTTTTTACATAACGTAATGTTATTTGGTTATTATAGAAAACATTAATATATTTTGGTTCCAGTGTTCACATTCTACAATGACATATTTACATTTGCAGATCATTGTTTTCTGTTTTAAAAACTATACATTATTGAGACAGTTGGAACATTGCACTGGAATATTGGACACTGTACATAACACATCCCTTTTTTTTTTTGTTAATGTAATTGTGTGATTGTTTTATTGTTATGCTATTAGACCAAGATTTCTCTTAAATTTTCAATATTTCGGTCCTGTGTCTGCAATATTTAAAAGAAAATTAAGATAGAAAAATTTAAAACATACCTAAATTCAGTTATATTTTCACTGTAAATATGAGCAATAAAATCCTTTGTTACACAAATATCCTTTTATTTTTACACTTTCATTAAGGCCCCGTTATATTCGGTTCAATTACTTTTACCACGCGCAAAGAATTATTTTTCATACTACAGTCCGAGTGATGGTTTCTGTACATTTTCAATTCATAATTAAAGTATGATATCAACCAGTAAGTAATTGAAATATTAGCTTTATTTTCGCGTGGTACAATTATACTTTTTGCCATAATTATTTCTCATATACTTTTATCTAATATTTTCTCTTCAAGAATATCCCAAAATAATATGTATTTCAGTAAACCAAATAGTATCGTGTAGGAAATTATTACCCACGCTTTTTCATGATTTTTTTTTTAATAGTTAATAGCGTAATGGATATAATTTCCAAAATAACTGTCCCTCTTATGCGTAGGCCAAAATGCAAAATTTGATTCGTATCGCATGCCCGTCACTTTAGTAAGAAAAATGAAATCATTTACATAATTTTTCGGAAGCAATCAACTACGTTATATTGTCTGACACAAATGGTTATGTAAGTTTTTAAGAAAAATCATTTATAAAATTCTGTTTCTTAGATCGAGTACCTATAAAATATTTTATAATAAATTTAAGAAAGAAATACTAATTTATATGTTCTAAGTGCTTTCATGTACAACAGTTTAATGATACTCCAATTTTTTTGCAGCAGTCTGGAATTTAACTTTTTTTTTAACAATCGTAGTGTAGCAATAATATCAACAATGTTAATAACAGTGACAGTAATGGTGATACTAATATCACACGCTTGACAAAAAAAAGGATTCAGAGGGTACCTTCAAGATTCAGATACAGATCTACTTTTCTTTGTATGTTCTTTGATTTTTCTAGACTTTTTTTATAGATCTGTTCTGCATAAGAGATACTTTCGGTGTTGTGATAGCGAATAATAATGATGACAATGGTGATAATAGTAATAATAATAGTAACAGTAGTAATAACAACAATAACAATAACAATAAAGTTGATGATAGTGACGATGATGATGATAAATAATGGTGGCTAGTAATAATTTATCAACGATTGTGACAGTTCCGATAGTAGAGGGCAATTAATAATTTTGAAAATAAATACGTCGTCGATAATGATGATGAAAAATACTCGCTAATTACATTCCTGTGACATGATCCGATTAATTGTTACGAATGAGAGTTTCAATTTCAATACTAATAGGATTTCATAATGATAATAAGGATGGTAATAGTATGAGCATTTTATAGAAATAAAGAGTAATCGTAAACTGCAACAGAAATTGGTTTAATAGATCGATCGTTGATCAATCTCTTTAATATTTTGCAGGGATTCTTCACAAGTTTAGAAATAATAATAGAATAAGATAATAAAATTACTAATCAATAATAACATAAGGCAATATGTGAAGGATTTGGCCAGTGTAACTGGGCCTTGCTAGCATCTGATGCCATTCTCGAAATTCCTCATCAGGCTGGCGATACACATTGTTTACACCATTGATTTCCGACATTCCTTCTTTCACTTCTGGTTTTTCATTAAAAGCAGCAGTTAAAGATGATAGTTTTGGTTGGAAGTTTCCATTCAGTCCTTCTACACACTTCGTGTGTAACCTTTCTATGTCTTCTGTCGTAATTTGTCTAGGTGGATACTCAGTACTGTTTTCACCTTCGGTTGATGCAGTTTCGCACTCACTCCAATCTATTGAACTTGGATCTAGAGGTGGTAACTTAGCTAGTATTTCTTCGACCGTTAGATCTTGACACAACTGTGATTGGGCTTTCTGAAAATTTGTAATTGATTTCTCTTTATACACTACACCGGAATCTTGACACTTAGATGGTACATCGTGACAGTTTTCTGCAGGCTTTAACCGGCATTCTGGCAAGGTATCAGAAATTGTATTTCTATGGGACGAATTGTTCTGAGTACAACGAAGGAACTTGGATACTTGTTCATTGCTACTTCTAAGAAGATCTTCCATGCTGGATGATTCTAGACTCTGACTAGGTAGAGCACTTGAATTAATGCTAGAATTGGTGCCACGTGCCCGTAGATCAGCCAACAGTTCTTGAGTAGTCTTTAATTTAGGATTCCTTGAGATACTAGCTAGTTTTTCCTTCACGCGATCTTCTAAAATCGGTTGCTTCTTCACAGATTTACTGCCTTTTTTCCTACCACGTTTCTTTGGGCCTGAATCGTCAGGACTAGCGGAAGACTCCACAAAACGGTCAGAGATTCGTTCTTTAAATGTGGGGCTAGGCACTTGCAAATTTAAATTACCACTCATGTTTTCTCCATTCAGGCGTTGCTTTTTAACAAAAGGTTCACTTTCAGTAATCACGTTAGAATCATGATGTTGATGATTATGTTGGTCGTTAAAACCGTCTTTTCGAAGGCGTTTATTTGAACTGTGAGTTCGTGGCACTGCTTCTATTGAGTGATTTTGGCTCGAAGAACCAAGTATAGGTGTTACTTCAGAATTTGTTTTGTGGTTGCTGGTTATTGTAATTGACTGTTTGTTTGATGATGCATTAGGAGAGTGTGAATGATCACTGTGCACAGACAGAGCTGGACTCAGCACCTGTAATGAGATTGTTATGAAATTTTACGCACACCTTATTAATTTAGATACATTATTACATACAGATATTAGTAATTAATGTGACATTAACTATCAGCTGTATTTAATTTTAATAAAATCTAGTTACATAGAGTCGACATTTTTTTTACCCATGTCCGGATATTTATTCGAGATATTTAGCAATAAATTTCGGGCTTCGTCTGCTAGTCAATTAAGTACCTACAATTTTACTCTTCTTTCTAAATAAGTTACTGATCTGATAGAACAGTATTAACTTGGCACCGCGCAGCTCAGATTTTGACCAGGCGATGTTTCACCCCGTCCGCATTCTATACTCTTCATTTTAATATACACGTAAGGCTATGCTTATGTTTCGTAAAAAAATAATTTCGCAATCATTTTCTTACCCTAATAATGTTCACTGTGCCTAATAATTTTCCACTGGTAAAGAATCGTAAAATATAATGTTTGATTATTTTAGTATTCTTTTCTCTGAACTGTAAAATACGAATACACATGTAAGAAAATGAGCGCTAAATTATTTTATGTTACATAAATTATAATGATGTTAGTGTAAGTGTAAATATAAGAAAGTGACTCGTAATTACCATTTTATGTATAAACTGAAACGAAGAATAAAAAAAACAAATAATGTCTATCGGGTTTGAACTCGAGCTGCGCTATTACGAAGCTAATGTTCTATGGGGCCAGTGATTCATTCAGGGGGGTAAAAATAATAGGTACTTTTTTATCAGCAAACCAAAATATCTGGTACACAAATATTTTTCGACTCTGTAGATACCTATGAAATTTTATAAAAATTGGTATGCAACACTTCATCTGTTTCTCTCGGTAAATATAATCCGTCATGAGGTATACAAATTTAAAGAAATAAAATTCCAATAGCTTACTCTGAGAGGAGTGGTATCCCTCAATAATGGGCTTTGAGGTTTAAAACATCTTAGTGCTGGACTATGTGGTTTTGCTCCGTTGAGAGCAGGTGGGGCTGTGTCAGCAGGTGTGGGCTGTGGAGTTGAATGAGCAGACGGTAAAACCATGTCTCTCCAACGTCGCACCAAATCCTTCGCACGCTTAGCCAAGGCATCATTGTTTGTCTTTCTTCGAAGTTCATTGATATATTTCCCAAGCCTTGTAATCTAAGACAATTATAAAAGGTTTTCTTTATTACTTGGTGAAACTAAAAAGAAAGTTACTCGCCACGAACGTAATTTAACAGGAAAACTGCAATACAGCATGGAAATACTGTAATTTCGGAATTCCCAAAAATTAGACACTCGTATTATATTTAGACGAGTTTTACCTCAAGCACCTCCTTAGTGATCGCCGTCTTTTCCAGGGCCGTAATGACATCCACAACAGCTCCCATATCGATGACCTAAAAGAAGTTGACAATTTATTGTGTAATCATAAAAACGTCCTTTCCTAAAAGTTCATCTATTTATAAAGGATATAGTAGTAGTTTTACTGGCATTTCAAGTTCTGCATCAGTTGCTTCAAATTATAATACTTCGTTACTTTTCTTTATTCCATTAACGTGATTATTATAATTTTTTGTACCTCGCTCGTCTCGCAAGATATAAATAATGCATAATGTTTAATTTCTATAAATTAATTATCATTTCTCTCACTATGTCCTTATACTAAAAATGTAACAAAACATCCTCCATACATAACGTTACGTAACATCGGATCCGTTAGATATTTATTTCAAAATTACTATAAAAAATTGTAACATAAGTAATCATATTATTTTTATTGAACAAAAACTGCATATTTTACATTACATATTCTTACCTATATAGCATACATGTACTTTATATTTAATGATATCTATCACGCACTTATAACAATGTCTTTATTTACTTTATTATCTCTTTAAATTATTCTTTTTATACCAAAATCCACTAGCAAGATACTGTATTAATGCAAACAAACAATTTTAAAAAGTATGTTATTTACAAATAATTATAAAACATTTGTGATTATCTATGTTATATACCTTTCCTGCAGAGACCAATTATCAATTTCTTAACAGTAGGACAGGGTATTCCTAAATTATCTGATTAAACTTTAAAGCATACTCTATGAATCATATTATTAAAA
Source organism: Andrena dorsata (assembly GCA_929108735.1). NCBI lineage: Eukaryota > Metazoa > Arthropoda > Insecta > Hymenoptera > Andrenidae > Andrena > Andrena dorsata. The sequence continues at coordinate 62,982,970 of OV815487.1, read as the reverse complement.
AAAAATCATATAAACATAGATCGGCAAATACTTCCTTTCCAAGTTGTAGCCTTTTAAAGTTGCATGTTAGAGAAAAGGTCCAGCATTCGAATGAACTGCGAAGCATGTAAATATTATTTGACATTGCTCAGTTACGATAGCAGGATGTAAACAGTGTCGATAGCATAATGCAGGGATCATTAGAAAATCTTCCACGCCTACATTGTAGGGGGTTGTGCAATATTCAAGATATACGGTGAATTCTTGAACGTATTCGACAATCGGTATGTACGTCTCTTTACTCAACGAGTCAACTTTGAACACTTTCTCAAATCTGCAACTTTAAACGGCTACAACTCTGGAAGAAAGCATTTAGGAACCTATGTTTGTATGCACTTTTTACCAATATGCTTAGAGTATGCTGGTACAATATGGTCAAACATTTTAGGAGCACCCTACATAATAACATTAAAAACATAAAATGTCATTTCCTTTTCATTTGTATAATAGTTTCATCGATTTTACTGTAAAACTTGGATCATATTTCAACCCAGAGATTTAAGATAAACTATTGATAACACGACTTCGTCAAAGGTATATCCCATATGATACATTATAAATGGAATACGAGAAATTAACAAATGTAAAATGTAACAGCCAACATGTGTCTATAGGCATCTGTGATATATATGAACAAACTGTACATTTCATGCACACTATTGATATATGTTCATTGAAAAATTAATTTCGAGCCTCGAAACAGCAATCGGGCCACGCTTAGAACATATTTTGAGGTGGTTTTAAAATATGTAAATGCACTGTAATTCTGAAACCAATTGAAAAGTAAAATGTTAATAGTTGAAATGTGTAGAAATATAAGGGTAATGTGCAAACTAGTATCAATACTGTAATTGATCCGATCTATTATTACGAGATGTGAATTACGAAAAAGACTAGAAGGGAACGGAAAGAAAGGGTGTCTCAAGAGCTCCCCTGGATTTTAAATATTTTCGCTGCGATATTGAGGTTATGCTCCAGGTAGTCGACAATGCGTTTACGTCGCATGCACACAGTCGTGCGAAGGCAAGTTTGCGACTAGTGTCGTACGTACACAGGAAACATATTAGTCACTCACACGCGGAGCCACCGCTACACTACATTCTCAGTGACTCTCGCGCACGCCACTGGTACAGGCACACGGCGCACGGTGGATCGAGAGTGGCCCGATAGCCGTTTGCGTGAGCGGACGGACGGCGCATCGCGGATTCATTCCGCTACTTACATTGTATTCCTTGTCAAGAGATTTCAACAATCTTTCGGTGAGTTCGGTGCAATATCTCTGCATCGGGGGGGCACACTTAGGGCCCTCGCGGAGAGATTAGGTTAGCAGAATTCGGCTCCACGCGTCGAGTGTCACGAATACGAGAGCACAGGGGGACTTGCAATGGCGACTACTGAACTGTGCTCCGCTCACATGCCCTCCCTGCCTCCCAAGTGCCTCCTAGTCGCAACCCATGCATCGTCCCTAGCCCCACGTCGCCTCATACTGCCAGGCAAATGCTACTAGCTCCTCTCGTGGTTGGATGAGACTCCTATCCGTTACCACACCTCCCTTCCATCCCCACTACGAATAAAATAGCGCTTCGCTCGAATATTAACTTTTCGTAGCTTACTTCATGCAGTTTCGTTTTTCTTCACCTAATTTACTTACCGCAGCTGGATACTTCTTTTTTTCAAAAGCTGACGATACATTTTCATTGCCAAATCGTTAGAAATACCTGATAATAAAGAACGAACTTTAATTTATTCGTAATAATTTTGCAATCAACAGTTTTCTTTGGGAATACTTTTGCAAAACGGTTGGAACCGATATATTTTTAGTGGCGTATATAAAAATTAGTATGTGGCATGTTCAATTATATATGTGTATTTATAAATTTTTTCTTTAAACATGTGCGTTCGTAATACTTTTGTATACAATCAATTTTACGTAACTGTAATACAGAAATTTTTAATTTAAAAGGCTGCATTAAACTATAGGAAGAAACATAATGTATAGCGAATAAGACGAAGATGCATAACTGTCCATTTCACCAACACAAAAAATAATATTACTATTATTTATTAGCCGTATTCATATGTTATGAGAGATTAAAAAAAGAAGTACATATGTAGAAATCCAAGTCTCCTTCGATTTATTACGAACAAAGAATTGATACGTCAAATGATTAATTATCGTTAGAGAGTATTATAACTATTTTTTAACCGATTAATTACGGCGAACTGTGTCGTACATACATATGTAACACGTGTTTCATAAAAGTTATATATGATTTAGTAATGTTTCATTACCTGATACGTATTCTGTCGTTTTATTCCATTATTACTCTGGCGATGTGAGAATATCATCTGTTGGACATTCTGCTTTGTACTAAATTGTGGTAAAAAATTTCGACCCAACTCCTGCAGATGCTCATCAGGGAAGGCACATACCCCTTGCTACTTAGGCAACAGTCGACTTCAGGCAATGCCCAGGTTAAAAGTGCATGAAATTATTGTTAATTAAGTATTGTTATCGGCTGTGTCGTTGGAACGGACGGAAGCGAAAGATAACCTATATGCTATGTAACAAATGTTTAGTTGCTATTTCGTTTGTAAATTTTTATCAATTTGAGTAGCCTAATACGATATTATTGTTTCGTCGTAACGACACATTAATGAGATTGGGGAATAAAGTCAGTGAAGCTGTGGAAATAAAAATTTTCATTTATAACCTCGATTTATTTGAACATTTCAGCGACACAGTAAGTTTTTTACTCTTTGTTTGCTATATCCACGCATTTTATTACAAAGTTTGATTGATTTTAGCTCGAAGTATTAGCTAGTATGAATTTTCATGTTCGCAGATTCTTGCGCTTTATTCTGAGGTTATTATTTGTCTTGTAACATTCAACACTGTTACTCAATAAATGAAGATAATTAAACAAATGAAATTACATCCTGTGCGTTATATCAGCATAAATATTATTCACTACTTATACTATTTTCTGTTAATTATATGCGGTTACAAGAAAAGTTTATGTCCGCTTTCAACGGAATTCGTTCAAAAATTTCATCTGTCGGTAATTAAAATTTTTGGAATAATTGTCAAAATTACAAGTGAAAGTAAATTCTTTCACTTCTTTATTAATAATCGTGAAGCATGTCTAAATATCTTCTCTCAGTTAAAAGATAATTTAACTGTACCACTGATAACAACAGTCGTTTAATATTCAACTGCTTTCTCTATGCTTCCTATATCCACAATGGTAACTTGTAACTTAAACGCAACCAATAGTGATAATAAAAGCACAATACAAATCAAAGAAGAATTCATGCATCATCGATTAACAAACATTGAGACATAGCATTCTTGTCATTTATTTTTAAACGAAGCAAGTTATGCAACTTTCTTCACAATAGTGGTTAATGTAAGAGTGCATACAATTTGTTTATTTTTTGCATGGTTTCTTACAATTCTAGAATAGTTTAATTTTAATGTTTCTATACACATCTTATAAATAGGTAACATTGTGTTTAATCCCTCAGGTCAAATGTGAACTTCTAGATTCTTTCCGTGATGCTAATAAATGAATAACTAAAATTGACATTCAACAAAATATCTTAAATCATTATGTCTCAGTATAATGTATTAAATGTTTTCAGAGGTGTCGTCGTTGATTGATTTTGTATGATAAGATTTATATAGGGCGTTTATAAATATATGGGACAATATTTGAGGGTCGGTTCTACTCATCAAGATAATAAGAAAAGTTGGTATACGCATATGTCAGCTAATGCTTAGTTTTGCAGTTATAACATTTTATATTTCGTAAAATACCAGCCCAAAATGTCTATTATAGCGCAATCGGCAAACTGGCGCATTTGTCAATTGGCCATTAAAGTGGCATTTAACAAAGTCCAGCTGTGTTTCTGTGGATCGAAATATTGTTTATCATTTCGCCTTTGTTTTTTAAAGGCGCAAAGGAAAGGATATGAATGAAAACATAGTATAGTAGGGCAACTGATATCAGAAGTGAGGTATTCACATGCATTTTTCTCGAAATCATGATTTTCAAACATGTTACCCATGAGTACTCAAAAACTATTCGACCGATTTATTTAAAATTTTGCATTGCTATGGGATACACTATTACTCAGGTTTTTGACAGCGCGGATTTTTTATTTAATTCATAGTTTCTTTTTTTTGGCCTAAAAATTGCAAGATTTCATGTCCGATTTTTTTAAATTTTTGAAAATTGAAATTTATCTCGAACATTTCTTATTTATGAAGACTAAAAGAAATCTGTATTTTTTATTTTCAACCTTAAAGGTTAATGCTGTTACGTCTCTCTCACTAATGAGTATACATACTTCACTTCTAATGTCTGTATTTTCGATATTTTTGCGAATTTCGGCTCCATATTTTCAGGACACATTCATGACATATCAAACGCTAAAAATAAGGAAAAGAACATTTTTTAGCTTTTTGGCATATTTCGGCATATGCCTTCCCCTTAAATGTTAAAAAAAATAGTCCTTGAAAATAAAAATTCTATTTTTTCGTTCGCCTTCATAAATAAAAAGTGTTCGAGAAGCATTTAAACTTTCAAAATTTGAGAAAAAGTATTATTTCAGTTTTTCGGACTTTTTTCGAAAACCGTTTGTCGCACGAGAAAAAGTAATAGAACATAAAAGATGCTCCTTATCCGGATCTACAACTTTGGTTTGACATATTTCTTGATATAATCAATAACTTGGAGGATATTATATAAAATCTACTTTTTAGGGCCAGGGGCACCTTTTCGCGCTATCCGATTGGGTTCAAACTTTACACAGATTTTTTTTAATTATTTGGAACTATACTAGAGGGTATTGCAAAGAAAATCTTGAAAAAAATTTTACCAAGAGTAAATAAGAGCCACCCTAATGTACAAACTTATAATGATCTTGGAAGACATAATTTCATAAAGCGCTAGTGTCAGCGAACATGAATATGATGTTAAAACTAGTTATAATTTTAATTGGTATTAAAAGCAGTCAAAATTTTATAAAAAACGTGGATCGAACAAACCTACAAAATAAACCTGAGAATTGTTGTTCCTATCATGTGCCGAAATAGCATGAAGAAAATTTTTATTTTTGAAACTTGAGTTATTTTATTCCCCGAGTTCATAAATTGATTGTTGCGGTGGAACAGTAATATCAAACCAGCATGCACAAATTGGTAAAAAATTTACAAATGTGAAAAGTAATGAAATGGCAACTGAACATTTTTTGTCACATTATATTCTGGTATCTTTTGCATCCATCCACTACATGAGGCCTGATCAGCCGAGAGCCGTAGACTTTCTTAAGGTCTAAACACACTTATTAGTTCCATGTCAGTTCCGTTCCGGCGTACCAGTGGTAAGAAGAAGAGACCCTCTACGCCCCTCTTCTTCTTACCGCTGGCACGGTAGAACGGTACTGACACGGAACTGACAAGTGTGCGCAGACCTTCAGGTTCTGCAACCAGGCTAACAATCGAGCACGGAACTGTTAGGTTACTGACCGTTTAGTGGGTGTGGGAGAACTGTAAGAGTGTGTGTGCGTCCATGCGGGCTCGTACCATGAGTTTACAGGGTCATCCACTTAATGCGAAACCCGCGCGCGCGTGCGCAACAGATGAAACTGCAACCCCGCCTTACGCATGCGTTCTGTTACAATCATACGTCGATACTTCCGCCATCTACGAGCTGATGTTAAAAGTTGAGGGTCATTTAGATGCCAGTGGATGGCCCAAGGTGCTTTTGGAAGAAGACGGTAGTCATTTTAAAATTCCACTGCGCTGATCTCGTGCCGCATGGAAATATGCCACGGTTCAGCCGCGGTAGACCTCGCTGACGCGTTAGTGGCCCGGATTGATGAATTTGGTGCCTTCTTCGTATAACTTTTGAACTATAAAAAATATCGGAATGCCATTTGCGCCGCAAAATAAGAAAAAATTATCCCTTTTTATTGATGGATAATTTAATATATTTTACGTTTTCATTTTTGTGATTTTATCATTAATGTAGGCATGCACAGATCGGACGTAAGGAGTAACTGGTAGAATGTGTCTGTTTGTAGCAGTCCTTGTAATTTTTCTACCATTTTTATGTTTGAATGTTTTAACCTTTTAGTTACTATATTCCACTATAGTGGATTCCGTCTATGTTATCTTTTGGAACGATACGTCCGTTATCGTGGCTCTTGCACGCTGTTTGCGAAGAATCTCTCGGTACAGGGGTATAGCTTCGCGGTTAACCCTGCCGTAGCTAAAACTTTGAAATTGAGATGGACGGTTGTGCCGGACGAGGCACATCCCTCGGACTAGGCGATTGCGGAGGCAGCTACCATCAAGGCGTCCCTATCTGGATATAATCCGAGGCAGTAGCTACATCTATGAGTATGCATCGGTGGTCGGTGGGATCCACAATGTACTCCCCCTGCTACCGCACGCACGTGCTTATCGAGCCCCTGTTAATCATGGGGGAAGCCCCACGCGGCAGGGGTAGGATCCGAGGGCAGGCGGGCTTGGGCCCTCGCTCCTTTTTTCTTTTTCTTATCTTCCCCAGAGGGGGGAGCATACGACTTCCCAGTTTGTATCCAGATGGCCTCCCCAGGTCCGCGCAGAGCGAATACTTGAGGGGGCCCCTGCATAGGCTCGCCCAGTGGGACGCTTTTATCAATGCATCCTGGGCACGGGTGGTAATCCCGGTGAGCAGAGCAGGGGCAGGGCTCGAGGATAAGGGAATATTAAGGTGCGTATCGACGTTGTGAGGCTTGGGCGCGAGGTACGCGTCGCGTAGTGGAGAGTCTGGAGCCTACCTGGACATCCCACCACAGTCCTACCGGACTCCACTGTCTTTCTCCTCCTCTTCCTTGCGCTCATCTCCGGTAACTCCGGGAGAGGGACCAACGCTTCAGACCCTGACCCTCTCACCAATATACCCGCCAAATCCGGGGACTCCTGCCGGTCAACCCGCACCATCTGGACAATTGGCCGTGAACCCTCCCTCTACTCCGTGACAATGGGTGCAGGGGCAAGCACCTCACCCGTCATACGGTCCGAAGACACGCCCTTCACGATGATTGGCGTCCTTGCAAGCAGTGTCCATGAGAAAGGGCCTGATAGCTATTAGCTACGCTCTGTTGCGCATGCCCGACGATGCGCGATGACGTCAAACCAATCAACGCCAAAATGGTAACCGAAACGGCGCCACCGTCAAGTCAAGCCAAGCTAGCCCAGCCAATCACGTCGCTTGGCTTCACTTGACGGTGGCGCCGTTTCGGTTACCATTTTGGCGTTGATTGGTTTGACGTCATCGCGCATCGTCGGGCATGCGCAACAGAGCGTATGTATAGCTAATAGCTATCAGGCCCTTTTCCATGTACTCTGCTTGCGAGCACACCGCCGCCTCCTCCACCTCACCAAAAAAAGATTTGTTTATTTCCGTATTGTTCTCCCGAGTACGCAACAGGCGTGTGTGACTGGCATGAGCACTTAAGACGGATTTCGATTTTAGACGAAAACGGCTCTGCACATTTCGTGGGTACTCGACGCGGGCCTTGGGTCACAGCCAGTCACAGTTGCTCGCAGGGCCAGGCAAAGGACGAAGTATCAGGCGTCCAAAAGACGAAGCGAGACAAAGTATCAACGCGTCGTCTGTCTCGTACCGTTCCATGAACACTTTCAGTTCCTCTGACATTTTCGCGTTCCATCTCCTTTTCGCCTTCGGCAAAAAGAAGCGAGAAACCATCGCTTGGAACAATATCCCCCCTCTACGTTAAGTGCTCACTGTCGGTCCCGAGCCGCGATCTTTCAGCGAAGAAATACTGTACTTGCTCATCATGCCGTGTCAAGTCCCATCCAGCATTCTCCATGATTTTGTCTTCATCGAATTTCAGCGATACAGTTTTTGATCGTGCTAGTTATTCCGATGTTTCTGTTGCGGTCAATCTCCACACCATTGAGCTGGTATCGAATGTCATCAAATATGAACGCCATGCAATTATTTCCCAATCTTACCATTTGGCTTATATATCACCAATCTCTCTTCCACGCAAAGGAAACTTACATACACCAACGTGGGTAAATCCTTTGGCTGTATAGGCATTCTTATCACATCGATGTTTTCAAACGTCGTGTTGACGTGTGGATTGTATGTGTGAGTCTCGAGCTTGACGATGCGATCTTCAAACGTCAGCTTGCCTCCAATGTTTAGAATGCCAGTCATTATTTCTAGTACTTGCACCCAGCGAATCCCAATGATTTAAAAATTGCAATTTTCGCTGCACTGAGCCTCTCCTTTTTACCGTAGCCGGAGGATTTGTTATAGACAATCTAGTTTGGAAGAAACGTGATTCTGGAGTTTTCCGCTTCGTTCAACACAAGCATCTCATTCACCCGCCCTGCATGTATTATCGTCGACGTTGTCGTATCCGCCATCTGATGGTGTTCTCTACTCCTCGAAAATCGAGCAATCGTCTGTCTTGATTCACAACGAATATCGTTAAATCAGTAATTATTCGTGCGGTAAACTGAAGGTAAATCTGTGCGGGCGTTTTCGATAGTATCGTATGCAACACTTCCCATTGTTGTATACACTGGCGGTTTCGCGCATTCTAGGCGAATAATGTTTATGTTTATGATATTAATCGGATTGTCCAATTCGTGCCACTGGTGATGCTTTAATACACTGTTCGTCGAAAATCTCAGTAGTGATCCCCAATGTTGTTGGGTTTGCTTAAATTTATCATATAAGCACACTTGATCTCGCTCTTCGTGGTATGATAATACCAATAGACTCTATATACCAGCGCTATCCAGCGGTGGGGCCCCTCACGTGTCTGCTTCCCCTTCCAACCACTCCGTCCCCACACAATATTCGCGAGGAATATGTCCATTACTAGCATTTTTGGCTCGCTGTGACGACGTGTGTCATTAATACACACGTCATATGTAACGTCATAGTTGCCTCTTTAGCGTCGCGCGGTAGCCCTAACAACGCGGGCAAGATTGGGAGAACGCCACGGAGCACGCATGCTCTAGCTTGGACAGCGCTGCTATACGTATACTATACTGTAACGTCCAGGCCACCGGTTCCTGGACCAGAAGGTAATACCGGCTACTCCGGCGTAACTGTAATCCCCCAAGGCCGATTAATGTGCAATGGAGTACTGTGCGGGGTGGGTGGATTGGCGTTTAAAGGATCAATGAGGAAAAGAAGAGATGCGCGTTTCGTCTTGAGACCGTCAACCAGACTCATCAGTAGGTCTACAGCTGACGGACCCTGCCCTAGACGCATGGGGACCGAGAGGACTAAACTTGGAATTTGTATACATACCATCAGGGTTACCATTCGTACCAATTAAATAGCGGCGGGCCGAGGCATATGACGTCACGGAGTAGGAGAGGGGAACACCTACACCAATATCGGTATATTTATGTTGGTAACGCCGTGACGTTATGCCAACCGACACCAACGTCAAACCAAATAACGTCATATGCCTTGCCGCGCAGGGACTTCGCCTGGCAACCCTGCATACCATGGATCTGAAGGGCAATGCATAGTTGGCGGGAGGGGGGAGGGGGTGGGGCAAGCAAAAGACGAAAGGGGAATTGCCTGTGTCAGCCATCTTGACTCGGTCAACTTGTGGTGCACTCTATTGTAAGTGCACATGTTCTGCATTATTTCTAAATTCAATGAATGAATGACATTGTTACTGAGTTGGATCTTATTTTGAAAACCATTTACTTCCTTAAATTTTTATTAAATCGAACCAGTATCGTCGAACGTCCCATGAACGTCCTAAAAACGTACTGGTTTGTGAAAATGGACGTTTTGAAGATGTCCTAAACGCCTGACCTGGACGTTTTTAAAACGTTTTTGTGCTATCTGGGTACTTATAGACACGGCTCCAGATAACTGCCTTGACGCAAAGTTAAAATCATCTACGTGACGTCACATATGGGCAAAGTAATGATGGAGATTCCAGGAATGTATAAATATTTACCTTTGCCTTTGCAATTATTTATACAACATGTTTGCAACATTATTAATAATTATTAAAGAATTATTCACAAAAAAGATATAACCTCACTTGTACATATGGTCTGAGGCAGCATCCACCATTGTGAATTATCTTTTGCCCACAAGTGACGTCACTTTCGTCCGTTATCTTCGCTTCGCATTGACTTGTGGCTTCATATAGAGCAGGCTGTGTCTATGTATATATATACTCTAAGATAATACATATGAACGAGACTGGAACTTACAATTTGTGAGAAAGAGTTCCCACCAAATCCGGTATTCATAGTCGCTACTTATTCTTAAGCAAATGCTTAAGAATTGTATTGTATTGTATATTATTTTTCCTGTTAAACAGGATGGCGTTTCAAGCTTAACCGCTTATATTGCCCAACGAACTATAGTCATAATTCTTTTTTCTCTCCTCTCTCTCCTTCGGGGTCCCAGCAGCGGCGGCGCACCGGGAGAAAGGTGGTCTCCCATCTTTCCCCGGTACCCGCCCCGTGATGCTTAACTTCGGTGATCTAACGAGAACCGGTGTTTTTCCATCACGGCTACGGCCGCTGGTTATGCTTAAGAATAGGTAGCGACTATGAATACCGGCCTTAGAAATATTAGACCTCTGGTGGCGCTGGCGAACACTACAGTAGCGAGCCCATGGTAGGGCATGGGACGTTACAATACCCTCGTCTGATGCGGTCATGCCTTTATCGACTGACGCAAACTTTCATAAAGTTACCGACATATAGTAGAATACACCTGACATCTTATGGAAATTCATGTTACATGAATTGAAATACTGACTTTGTGGTTAATGATTTTGTTACGCACTCTACGTTAAACAACGGTGACTCTGGCAACTATATCCAATTCAATTACAAAAGTCAGTGAAGTCTGTAAAAGCAGGCCCGGCTCGTCCGTATGGACAAAATTAGACAGCTGCCTAGAGCGTAATGTTGACAAGGGGCGCAAAATGGTCTTTTCATTGCTGGCATTTTTTAAAATAAAGTTTTAAATAAAATATTACAAGTTGTACTATAAATGTTTTAAGCTACAAATAAAAATTCAGAGTTTCATCTTTCATCGGGAAGAAGCTCAAATAAATGCATTATAAATAAAGGGCACAATTTGGCGAGTTTGCTTAGGGCGCAAAAAAGACTCAAGTCAGGCCTGAGTAAAATTATGTAGCAGATGTATGGGAAATGTACATACACTGTGTAGGGATTATATGAGAATAATGTAAACATCGTGTATGTACTAATAAGGGAGGAATGGTATAGAAGCTGTGTGAGAGTATTGTGAAAATCACCTAGGAGAATATGGTACAGTAATAATTTGGGAATAGCTTGGGGATTATGTGAAATTACTGTACATTATGTAACAATAACATTTAACAAAAACAATGTGATATTTTTATAATACTTACATTACACTTTAATACACAAATTGAAATAAAAATATTTACGACGATAAGTATTTCCTGCCATACAACTGTGCCTTTTTTTCAAAGCCAACAGATCTGATGGGAGTGTTTAGTTTGTAGAATGGATTCATAGAATACTAGAAGGAACAAGTTATGAATTCACGCGAACGTTGGATAAAATATAAAATCTTACGATTAAGATGAATTTGAAATACATTTACTTTACCTTTATGTATGTTTCATACATTTCGTTGAAAAAGTTCTTTATACCATCTTCATTTTTGCTATCGTGTACCATAACAAATCGAATATGGGTCGCAGTGACAAAAGCACTCACGAACCATTGATTAAACTTATCCACAACTTTCAAGTGCATATTTGTTGTCTTCCATGTATGTTCGTCTACAAGATCTAACGCAGCATGCGCAATAAACTGATTCAAATGTGTATAATCTTCTTTCTATCAAAGAAATTACAATGTAATTAATATATATATATCCTTTATATACACAATGGTTCATTACTGACAGTATAAACAGAACAGAAGAGATTCTTAAAAAAAAAATGGGCTGTATTAAATATAATAATAATTGATTAGTCATAGACACAAGTTCATAAGCCCGATAATAAGGCGAAAGGCTGTATAAGGAACATATACAAATTATTTTGCCAATATTCACAAAAGTAACACAAAATACAGACACTAATGCATAGAAAAATAGGAAGAAATCTTCTGTTTCATATACATACATATTTGATAGATATTCAAAGGTGCTTCTTTTCAAAAAAAGAGTTTACTTCATCAAGAATAACATCCCTCCTAGTTCTACCGTAAATAAAGTATCAAGTTGGAAAATGATATTCTCCATAAATTAGACTTGAATTTTCAATTACGCGAACAAGCTTTGAAGATGTCAGTAAAATAACTAAACATAACCTAGCAAAATAACAAACCTTCGAATCTTTCCCAGAATGGTTAAATTCAATTTCGAATAAAGGATTGTCGGCATGACCGACAATCGCGAAATAATAATTAGCCGTCATCGCGTTATTCAACCTTACTGATGTAATCTTAATCGCAGCTATTCGTTCCAACACTGTTTACATCATTAGACAACTCGATTTTGGTCCAAATCTCCAAGCCAACTTTTATCAAATAATTTCAACGAAATTTCAAACGTTAAATTGATTAAATATTCCTCAAACATCACGACGAAGCTTTACCAAACGTTTTCAGGCATATTGTTTATCCATTAGCTCAAAACTATCCTGTTAAAAACCATAAACCACAAGAGGCAGGCAATATTCTATTCCATTTAGGCGCCTTCCTGCTAAATTCAATTGGTTATGCGCAAACTGAGTGCGCATAAAATTAGTGCACCGTCGGTACGGATGGTACGGATGAGGAATGGATTGCTTTGTTATAATCATCGAACAGTCTCGTCTGTGCCTTGGAGGTTTTTCGCGAAGCCGGTATTTCAGACCTTGCGGCGTGAATGAGACAACTGGACCTGACTGCCTGACACGATCTCCCACAGCCCCACAAGATGATATCTATCGTATATCTCGTCTGTGCTGTTAGCCATTAGGTAAGTATCTCTGAACAATCAGTAAAGTTCTAATCAAACTTGTTTCACATTTCTTGCAAATACGAATTTTTTACTTCTGTTTCTAACATTCTAACCAATCAAATGTATGAAAATAGGAATGAAAGAACTTATCTACCTGTAGAACGTTCAGTTATAAAACAAAAATATGCAAAGTAAAAATATTTTCCACCTTTTTATCCAATTTTTCAAGTTACAATTCTGAATGTAACAATACAAGAGTATTATTATTAATACGAGATATACAAGATCATTCTATTCTCAATAGCTTGGAGATGTGTTTACATGATGTAACGAATAAGAAGCGACGTGCAGGTACATACATATTTAGTTAATTTAATACCATGATATTGATAAAATATATTTGTATATATTTGCATCACTGTCATTTTTGACATTATATTAATAACTATGTATATTGGTTACAACTGTAATGATGTCTTTTGTTATTAATTAAAGAATGAATACTTTCTGCCAATCATACTCAATAATTTGTACTCAAGTAGTATAGAATGTACATTCACAATCAAGTACAATCGCCGTCCTTAGATTTCATATTTTCTTTTTCTGTCATGTTATAATGTACATCTGTAGTATAATAAATATATTATATCATAAGATATAAGTTACCGTTACTATAACGTTGTATTTTAATGATGATACAATTTGTACTCACATTTTCAAACATTCAATGGAATGGAGAGACTGTGCATCGACCAATGACATGTTGAGTTAACGCAAAATACTATTATAAATTTCTATTCTTAAAAAACGAAATGCTGAATTTCAGGAAGCTATACTATACTGAAATAAAAATATATTTCCTGCCGTTAGTACAAGTTCTCTGTACATGTGAGCCTGATCAGAAATATGTTTGTGGCAAAATTTGAAAAATGCTGAACAATCTATTGAAACAATGTTATTCCTGTCTCCATTCAATTAATGATTAATAATAATTTCACCGAAATTACGGATTAAATTTGTAGCAAAAATGGTACAAAAGTGTATGCTAACAACGAAAATATATTATTTATCAAATAACAAATATTCTTTTCTTCTCATCTCTCGCCTCTTCTCAGAAAACATATCGTTACATTTCTACCCTATCGATACATCCCTCGATTAAAGTCTAATCATTATATGTTTCTGTTACATTATCAGTACATTTAAGTGACAATTTTTTATACAAGGCAGCAGTGGTTGATAAATCAGGTTGGACTGAGGATGTCTAGGATGTACAAAAAGTATTCTTCATTCCTTTCAGGGGTGAATCTACACCTCTGGATTGGAGGACATTTATAAAAAAAAACTGGCCGCAAAATTGTTTGTAACACTGAAAATTAATGTTAAATTTTTTTACATCAATGTATGCTGCGCGTTGAGAAGAGAGGAAGTTTAAAGGAAACCATATGTCGCAAACAAACCGTTTGATCACGAAATATTGTTAAATATATCGCAGCAATTTAAAAGAAAATCTAAAATTAATTTTCAGTGTCATAAACAATTTTGCGGGCGTTTCTTTAACAAATGTCCACCGATCCAGAGGTGTAGATTCACCTCTAAAACCAACGGCAAACACTTTCTTTGCACCCTGTACATTCGGAAGAGATGTCAAAAGCGTACGTACGATTAGCTTAAGATTCCATAATGCTTATAAGACATACGTTAAATACTGTTGTCTTAAGATTTTAAAAAGGAACGATACAAATATTTAAAATCCACGATTGCAGTTGCAATTCACGAACGTCACACGTTTCATACAAATACAGTTCGATTAGCAGCTAAGCTTCGCAGAGGATACCTTACAGAAATCACTTAAAAGACATCTTTTTTAATATATTTCGTTCCATACCGTTGGGTGGGTTATAAAATGACAACGAGTCTTTGCGCATAATTCGACAAACATATCTAATTACAATTATTGCTGTCGACCAAAAGTGGCTTAGTCTTCGGCATCTTCGGCCTCTAAAATACTCTTGAAGGAAAATGGCTGAAAGAGTTGACCATTACCATCGTAAAATTTGCTCATGAATTCCACCCTGAAACAAAGAAATAGAAAATACGTAAAAAGAAAGAGAAATCATGGAAATCATTGACCGAGAAGAATTCATCCACTCTTTTTAAGCTCGCAAATTTATAATACATTATTTCGGATAATTAGAGGGCTATTTACTCGAGCAATGACTTCATCGTCCTGTATTAACGAATAAAATTGTAGCACGATTGTTTCTACGTACCAATGAAGTCGAAGCGTGTGAAGAAACGCCGAAAGACCTTCCATCAAAATGAGAATAGCAAGGGTAAAGAAGGCCCAACAAGCAAAAACCAAGAATAAAACAACACTCATGTAATACTCATTCTCTCTGGCACCTAAACCCTTATTCAACACCATCGTCCACAATACTTCGGACAGTTGTCCATGAGCTAGTGATAAAGCCCATAAGCGTAGATAGGAGGCAGTGTGAGATATAGTAGAAAGTATATATTCTATGGTATGGATAGCCTGATGGATCATAACTTCGCTAAACGAGTCTTCTTCATGCTCATGTCCATCTGCAACTGGTCCACTGGTGGATGGGGCACTTTGCAGGGCCTCTGATTGCAGTTCGATATCTTGAGATGTAGTGCCGTTACTCTAAAAGGGAGAAATTATTGGACGACATGAAAGAATAGCATTTAAAATTATTCCATCGAGTACAAGCAAACATACAAGCTGCGTGTGTATTCAACAATTTAATGGAAAACTGCTCATGTTTGTGATTAAACATCAACAATACTGTTGGTTTGTTCTAATTTAGAAGATATTAGTAAATTCAATGGTACTACAAATTAATTATATATCACACGGAAATCTCGAATAATATATAAGTAATACATAAATTTGTATTTGATTCTGTTCGCTTACATATGTTTTGCCCATATCCTTCTTCTTCCTCCTCTGCATTACCAAGAAATAGATTGGTTTGCCGAGGAGCAACACAGGGATACACAATATCGCAAGTACAACGAGAATTATTTGTAGTATTTGCTGGCCAGGAAACATGTACTCTGAACAAGGGCTATTTTCTGGCAAAGGAGTATGGCCTTGCAGCATCATGTTAATAAATGTGATCAAAACTGATGGAGCACACGATGTACCGTACCGCGGATCTGTAGATCACAGTAAAATATCTTTAATATTTCAATCAAGTGGTAATGGACACTACTTCAATTAATTAAAATCAAAATACATACCCGGAGAGGAAGCATCATATAAAGACCACTTGACAAACATCAAAACCACCAGATAGAAAAATAATAAAATAAGGAAGAGTAGTTGTGGCAAGAATTCGAGGAAGAAGGTAGTGTACCTCTTGAAATGTCTACAGAGAAGTGTGAAAATATTAGTACTGTATTCTTCCTGTAAGCTAATTTGTTTAAAAAGGACTAATTTATAACCATTATATTGACTACTAATGCATTCGTTTAGAAATGGCGTTCGATAATATTTAAGCAAATCAGGTTTGTAATATGTTATTTAAGTATCGAGCAGTAGCGAGGTCTCAGACTTACAACGAGACAACACTGTATTATTATTAGATGCCTGGTAACCAACGACTTTCCCCAAATTTCTTTGTTTTGCGCCCCCTCCTTTGAACTTTAACAAACCTCGCTATTGCCTGAAATACTTATAATTGCTACTGTATACTGGGTGGTAGAGGGACCACAGACTACCACGGTGGTCGAAAACTACTTCTCTACTAATAGAGTTATAGTAGTAAATTGCTATGGTTAAATTAATTTTTTATAAAGATGGCTAAGTTTTAGCGACTAATATTCTGGGATTTGTTTGTGCTTGTCTTTCTCTACAATTTGAATTAAATTTTATAAAAGCGGTTTGTGCTGAGCGTAGCCCTCCCCTTGGCAGTATGCAACCCGAGGCTTCACTGCCGCAATCGGTGCCGCCATTTAAGTCCCAAATTTAAGACTTCATTACACCTCTACCACCAAGTGTACTTTTGGGAAATTGTATGTGCACAATAATGAGAGCTTACATGATATTAATGACACTCGTGCAGACACCGAAGATCATGTGCACGACACCGAAGATAATCGAAAGTTTCATTTTGTACGAGTTGGAGAATATGATCTTGTTCTCGGCGAGCATCCATACCGGATCCACACCCATGGGGTAAGGTGTCTGTGTATAACTCCTATTATCAGCCGGGTCCAACTGAAGGGTATTACTCTGACGGATTGTTGGCAGATCGTACGGATTGTACCAACTAGATCCGAATATGTTAAATGACTTTGAAAACACGTCGTTGTAGATCAGGCCGGTATAAATGGAGAACACACCCATGAGAAGGATAATATAACGACCGGCGAAAAACAAATTCCAAATTTCGTTCGACGACCTCTGGGCCGAAAACTTCTTCTCCTTTATGACCATGTACAAGGCGAACAACGTCATAATTAAACCTGCATTAAAAATATCATCATTTGAATGAAATGCATTCTAATTCGAAACTTGTAACGTTTTCGCATTCGACGGACGTTTAAGTTCGCTTATCGATTTATACGATTTGAATGAAATACTGAATTCAACAATGTGAGTGAACCGGCGATGTACAGTTTCTGTAAAAATGGTTTAGAAATAAGAAACGCGCAAGACTGACGGAAAGCATTTGCAACCATTTTTTTTTTAACTAAAATAAATGAAAACTGGTTAGGTTATTCTAGTCTCTCCGCCTGTACAGGATATTTGATAACAGGTAGTAGAAAATATTTATTACTATTTCCACGAATACTGCTGCCCATACGTCCTTTTATTTTGAAGTTTTACTATTCAGAACGAAGCCGCTATTACAATCTTGTTACTCCTGATTTCTGTCTTATTTTGTTACGTATCACTCATTTCATTTTCTACTACCTGCTGCTGAACACTCATAAATCGCTTATGGTTTGTAACAATAAAATTTTACTGCCATTCACACTTACCGTGACCACAATCGCCGAACATGACGCTGAATATAAAGGGGAAAGTGATAATCGTGTAAAGGGCTGGATTTGCCTCGCGGTACGATGCCACCCCGTACGCGTCGATCAAATTTTGAAAACCTCTGGTGAACTTATTCGTCCTGTTAAACGTCGGCCGGTTCTCTTCTGTGTAGATAACATTGAGGAAAGATGGTATCGAACTACCACAGAGGCGCTAAAAGAAGCATTGACAGAGCTTTGATCATAACGGGCAAGTGGTTTCAACGGAGATACACGAAAGCGTTCAATCCCTAAAATCTAACGACGAGAACTCCCCAAGTGTGACTCTCATTTTTTCACGAGACTCTGTTAGTTTGTAGTTCTCGTCATGCTGAGTTTACTGATATCACTTTTTAGGTGTGGACGTTTAATTTAATTACAGTAGGTATCGGCCATAAATATGGAGGCAATGATAATTTCTAAAAAAAAAAACATGGAAGAGAACAAATTTTTCGAGTAAAAGTTATTTGGCATTAAATAAACCATCGCGTGGCCATCCGTTTCATACCAAACCACTTTTATCCGAAATTTGTTTCTCTTCCTTCCGTCCGCTCTGTATACGCACGTCAAACTTCACTAATCTAATAAAATACAATAAATTCGGCGTAGGTATCACCGTAGGACAAACTGGCAACGTCTCGTTAAAGAAGCGAGTGTCACACTTGGGGAGCTTTTACTTGCAAGTGAAGCTCGAACGATCTCTCCCCCAACTATAAACGTCATGAGTGATTCGAATTGCAAACCAACCGATCCTTCGTTAAGGCAATCCCGGACGACGCCAAGATCCGACATCGGGACCCAGCATTCTCCTATAAGGCACTTCTTCGACACGTCCATATTAAACAGGTTCATTGTGTGATAGATCGCCTTCATCTTTCGAACCATGATGGACCAGTTGGGCAGCTCCTTGGCTACGTTGTGCAGCACGCGCTGGCGATGATCTTGCGTTTGATTCAAAACCTGCGTTAACGACGGAAAGGGAAGATGAACAAATAGAATTGAAGCAAAAATGTGGAACAAAATTCGGGTTATATATGGCTTTGATTAGGAGAATGTTGATTACTGAAAAACCACTAGCTATGCATAATGATCGAACACTAAGTAGTTGAAGAGTGTATCTGTTTCTCATTCTTTCTACTTATGCACATACAGTGCTTAATGTTCTTTAATCAATCATTTACGTTATTTACGTTAACAGAGGCTGATGTCAAGTTTTCCATAGAAATAGATGTGTTTCTACGTAACATATTAGGTACCGAAGAGAGTTTGCGCTGTTTCTCTCGAGTGGTTAGTTCAAAATGGTGTGTCCAAGTGATTTACAATTTTTCGCCAGACCTACATAACGTAGGCGCGGTCAGGAATACGCGAAATGCATTAGCCAACGTCGTTATTCGTGCGTGTTTGGTAGTTATAATAGTTATAAGTGGGGCGCGTTACGTTTGTGTCAGAAGTAGGATAGATAAATTTTACACAGATTTTATAGATTGCTCCTTCCTACGGTAAAACTGTTGAGAAGCTTTAAAACTAGCAAAATCTGTACTGTTCCCCTTAATTAGATACAGAACGAACTAGACAGAAACGCGTTTAACAGGCTCACCATGTTCAAATCCTCCAGTCTCGTCCGAACACCTTTGACCATTTCCTCGCGCTCTGCATGACTGTGTGGGCAGGGGTACAAAGACGCGTGGAACCCGCTGCAGACTTTCTTGATGCGGCTTTTCAATTGCTCCCCTTGGAAAAACGTGGCGAACACTGTTTTGTATAGATTAACGCCCTGGAATAATGCAAGCATAGAATTGAATTGGCGCTGCGATGTGAAAACTCATAGGGCAGAGGTTGCAGTAAGTGATGTACAATGAAGTTCGTTTTTCAATCGGCTAAGTCGAAGTAAACGATTCTTTTAAGATAGAGCTAAAGGAAAGTATGGACTAACCGTAGCTGGATCTTCTAATGGCCTTTCCAGTTCAGCTTGACGTAGAAATACATTCCCTCGGGATATCCGCCACAGCATTCTCTCGAAAGCTGGCACTCGTTCTCGGTTTATTACACCAGCGACGAATCTGAAAGAAGCATTGCATTGAATGAAAGGGAAAATTAGAATGAAAATTTCTATGAAAATATTATGTTCTCATTACTCCCTACTCCTTGATGTTCGTGCATATTGTGTGTTTCATTCTAAGAGCTTTCTTTTAAATATTAACTCGTTTTGTAAAAACATCACTTGATTTTTTCACACGTTTTGTTAAGTTATCGATGAAATTTGTAACTTTGTTTCAAGTTTTCACTAATATTTTATTTCTCACTAGGTAAATTACTGTATTTTGTTTAAGATAACTTTTCATTGATGCGGTATAATTGACAAATATAGTACATTCTGTTTTCTAGTGTATTAAAATTGCATAGCAAAATCACGTTTTTTATGAAGTAACCTGATATAAGAAACTAAGGGGAAACTGGTCGCCTTCTGTCAGACACACTTGCGTCAAACACAGCAGGAAACGTATATGTATACCTCTGCAACTTTTGGTACATGTATTATTTTCAGTTAAAGTCATTTCGATTAATAAAAATTTTACAAACAATTCAGTGACAAATTTAAAAAGAAACACAAATTTATTAATAGTTCGCCTCCCTTCGCGCGTTTAAAAGAAGTATCAAAACGTTCAAACATATCAGACATTAGAAAAAATACAGAAATTTGATAGAAGAAATTATAGCAGTGTATATTCAGTGATACACTGTATATCTACTGTTTCGTAATCTTATTTGCAAGTACTCTTTTCAACCGAGCCTTTCACTTGTGCAATTCAGTAGCCATTCGTAACCGTGTTCACTAAAATAAGAGAATATATAGAATAGAAACTAAAGCCAGTCAGATCGATTCTCGCGAGAAAGCGTTAATCGTGATAATCGCGTTAAGTGTAGCGATCGGGAGCGCGATCGCGGAAGAATGAAGATCAATTGATTTGTAGACACGTCGCGGTAAGGATAATAATAACAATACTAGCATGCCCTCAGTACAACCACTGATACAAGCAATACAAGGATAAAAAGAAGTGAAGGGAAGCAAGAGAGACATTCTTTGACAACACGGTGGTGTAAATAATGAGATTCTACGATGAAAATATAACACTTGCGAGTGATAAAAAAATATAGATACTTCCCGAAGGATGGTATTTTTAATGGTCTACTAGAGGTGTACTGGTGTATGCTAGTGTGTATTGCCAGTGAAGACATACTCGAGACGTCCCCGACTCGGCGCGCCCGAACTCGGTGCCTCCTCGTTAATCAGAGTCCTGGTGATCGAGTCATTGGCCTCTTCCTGTTGATATAGAAGAAGATGATACGAATGTTGATTCTCCGACAGAACGGTAACATCGATTATACGAAGGACCACGACGCTACCAGCAAAAGCTGCTCAACTACTTTAGGTACCTCCATGAAAAACACTTGGGTCTTCTCGAGCACGTGCCGCAATTCCGTCAGCTCGAGATAGTTACTCTTGAGGTTCACCGCGTTTTGGCTCAGCTCTAGTATGTCGTTGCTCATCTTCTCGAGATTCGCCTGAAAGGGCACAGAATTGTTTCAAATTATCTCATGCTCTGTACGATATAATATTCACAGAATAAAAATAACAGTCAAAACTATTCCAAAGCTATCTAAAACTACGTTATAATATTATCTATTACGTTTTAGTCGTACTGCATTAAGAAATTACGAATAGGGTAAACGCGCCAATAAATGAACACTTAAGGCCAATGAATGAACACTTTTATAAAATTATGTTTGCAGCGCGATTGATTCCACGTGTTGCAAAAATTGTTTGGATATGAAGCAAGAAATTAGAAGAGGTCTCTAATTAATTAGTTGCTTATTTTAATAACTTATTTTACTCGTTTTAGTAAAAAACGTCCATTCACTCGTACGCGTTCAGTTACTGGTACATCCACCCTACCTAGATTCTAGACCACCAGTACAAAATCCACTCTGACAGATTATTCTGAGAATTTTATGCGCAAAGCTTTATTATGGGGTGAAATAGACCCCGTATTCGCCGTTCAGGGGTTAATCATGAAAAGGGGACATTTATTGTTGCTGTTATAAAAGGAAAAATGAATAGGCTTGTTTTTCAATTGCAAGGGAATTGCTGGTAGAGTTATTTGTATCGGTGCATAGTATCTAATTACCTACGTAATTTTGGCACTTAACCCTGTTGGTAATTCCATTCTACATTTCGTGTTAAAATATCGTAATTTTATTCTGTCCCTGTTAGTCCCTTGGTCTAATATAATAGATTACACAAAATCGATCTTTTTTTCTGGCAGTTTACGGTTTCAAAAATACACTTTCCAAATATTATGTAAAAATGTTCAATGAATTCGGAAAATATAGTTCTTTGAATGGTTGTGAAGTCCCTGTATCCGACATTCTTTTCTCAAAAAAGGGATACCTTCGATTTCTACGAATTTCTCATTCTTTTTTGTATCACATTGATGAATATGTTAAAAATAAATGTATAATACTTATTAATTCTTAGTGTTTTTTGCGAACCCCAATTAAGTCACTGCAGGGAAAGAGAAATGACGAAATGACATTTCTTAAACTCCTGAACAAAAATCTTAAAAACTATTATAATTAATTAATCGGCTCCAGCTAGATCGAATCAAAACAGTTTTAGTCCATACTAGAATTAACTTAATAAATCACGATCTTGTCATCCATATTAAATTTCATATTTAGGTATTATAAGTATCGTCTGACATAATTTTACAATAACTCGAAAGTAGAAGATAATGTAGGGACGCAGAAGAAACTTCAAAAGAATATTTCTTATCTGTATAGATCTGTTTTACAGAACAAAGAACTGAGTGCTGAAGCATTTTATGATACTCTGTTTTCATATTTGAGATGACAATGGACTACATACTTCGGCTTCTGATGTAACCTAATAAGGAAGTGAAACAGACGAGAATTCTGCCTTACTATTGAAAAAGATATCCATTGACATGGTTAGCTAAAGAAGGCCACAAAGAGAAACTTTACCTCGAGGTCTATAATTGCACGCGGATTGGGTGCCCGTGGTAGTTCGGCGAGGTTGTCGGCGATAGGCACCCCGTCTTTTCTCACTTCCGCCTCGATGTAACGAATCTTTCGTTCCATCTCGTCGCATCGTCGGACTTCGTTGACGAACTTTCGTTGGAAGTAATTGACGTCTGCGTTGAGCTACGAAGGGATCCATAGTTAATAACATTACAATTGTGCAAAGTTCAATGACGCCTTCCTAGTCACATCTTCTTGTAATCATACAATGGTCACACCAGGTTCACTGCACCCCAGTGTCATTTTTGAGTTACCATTTTCGTATCTTTGAATCTTTAAACTTTTGAGTTATAATTGCACATTCGTAATACATACTCATACAATCGTGTTCTAATAGTGTTATTCTAGAAATGTAAATTTTGTAAATTTTGATAAAGAGAGCGATTTTCCAGGGTTGTGGGAAAAAGGGAATTTTTTTCGCGATAAATCCCCTTTGGAAGTCGTGAAGGCGCGATATTTGAGTTCGTAAATTGCTCTTGGGGTGCGAAGGGTTAAATCATCGTCCACAAGCCTTTGTTTTTCTTATGCTTGCAATTAAACTTGGTGATAAATTTGCAATCCTTGCTCATTGATTTAAGGGATTACGCTCAGTTAGGAGGCTGAAAAAGGTGGGATTGTTGGGATTTTTTTACTTAGAAAGTATAAAACTAAGGTAGTACATTTAGCTATGTTTCTGAATTTTGGCGTTAAAAATATTTATTATTTAAATCAATATTTCGAAAAACTCTTTGTCCAAGGACTAGATAATTTAATATATTAACTAAATTTTTTTTAATTTTCGATTTTAGATAATCCACCTCCGAGTAACCGTGGTAACCGCAAATGAGCGCAACCCTTTAAACATTTTAAACTACCGAAGCAAGTATGTCCCTTGAACCATTGATTTAATTCAGTTATATTATATTAACAGTAATACTACTTAGTACACTATTATTTTCATAGTTTTAGAAAACAATATTTGCCTATTTGTAAGTCAGACCTTACGAGATCCAGTTTCGTATAGGTATACCAAGCAATTATAAGGTTTGTAGGCGGAGTGAAGTGTAGTGTCCAACTACTAACGGCTTTTTTATACGAGACACTTTTGTGATTCCCGATTAATTTTCCAAATATAAAAAATACAAATTTGTGAATATATAAAAAATACTGGTCGTCAGACGTAAGAGTGCTTCGTGAAAAAAGGCCCTAAGAGAACAGATCTTCGAAGTGTTTTTTTAAACTTCGGGACAAGAACTTTTCAACCTAAACTTCAACTTCCCATCATCATTTATCTCGTCAAATGTATTCTCAATGTTTCGTGTTTTTCTTATCAATAGTCCTTATGCTATACTTTTGCAAAGCATACAGATGCAGAATGCCATTTCAAACCTTCCACATAAGCATTTCCAAAAATATAAACACTAGATATTAGAAAGAATGTTTCATCTGACAATTTCTTCCAGTACCTACTGATTCCGCAGATATTCGTGTAGAAAGATAGAAATGTAAAATAATATTACTCTGTGTAACTGCCGCTTAACGAACTTTCATTTCTCCAGAAACTGTACTAACGAAGGAAGTTCCGCCACTCGAAAATCCCCAACAATCTGAAACTTTGCAGAAATGTAGCTCAAGTTATGCTAACAGCGTAATTATTTTTTGATTCGTTAATAGAACGGTCGCAAGGGTGAAAACACCCCCTCGAAAAAAATGTTATGTTTTATCGTGAGTATTTAAGAAATTGTAAAAGATATTCAACAAGAAGTTAAATTCAATGTTCTGTGGTTTTTTATGTCCTATAAATCGACGATAAAAAATTTGTGAAAAACATTATTTTTTCGAAATTCATCCCCACCACCCTTCTTTTCGATAATTGTTTATTACCATATTCTAGGATATCGAAAGCCATAAAACTTTGAGTTGAAATATTCTTCGATATCTGTTACGGTTTCGCTTTTATTACCGAATCAAAAAATAGTTACGTTATTAGCCCCACTTGAACTGCACTTTTGCAAAGTTTCAGGTTTTTCTTAAATTTTCGATTTGCCAAACTTCGCTTGTAAGCTCGTCTGAGATCTAGCAGGAAGAGATTCGGCTATACTCGTGTTACCAGATTCTGTTTGGGCATGCGCATTGAACACCTCACTACCTCGGTATACCTATACCCGATTAAACGCGGATGATGCGCAACAGGTCGACGCCTTCTAAACACTTGCAGCGACAGCTTCGAATAATCACCAGCGCGGCAAAGGTTGCTAGTGGAATGCAATGACCAAACATTACGTTCAGCTCAACTTACATCACGAAATTGCACCGTACCGGTTTCTCCGAGTTCAGAGACGGAAAGGTAGGCCGCCTCTGGCTGAATGAACAGCTGGCAGAGGGCCATCTCCTCGCTCCTGAGCATCGCCCCCATGTTGAAGGCGATTTACGTTTTGCCCTGCAACAAAAAGAAACACATTTTTATTCACATGAAACTGCTAAAATTGGCGAACAGATATTTCTTATTTAGAAAAAGAATACTTTCGATTTTTAACCACTGCAATCGTGCCTTACCCAAAGAATAATAACAACATACCTACTAATAATAGTAAAAGGGGAATATAAATATAATACTAATAATTACGAAATGCAAAAATCGACGCATTTATAGTACAAATTTTTCACCTGTGTCTCCGCGGAGAAGTGGAAATCTCCATAGCACAAAATTTGATGAATGTTACAATTTTTAAAAAGTTCAAACTATTTAAGTGTTTTTCAATGGTTATTTATAGAATATTTTGTTGAATAACTGCGGAAGAATTTATGTTTCTGAAATATTCCTTTGTTTCGATTATTTTCCCAATTCGATTATCTTTAAGAAATACTGGAAAGGCAGGTAAAATAGATCGTGTAAGAATGAAACCAGACGTTTGTTTTGAACGAGTAACGTAAACTGAATATCGATTCCAAGGAATTTTTAATACGACGAGAACCTTGCTCCGAGAACTCTTTGGAAAGAATATACAACGGCAAGAATTATTAAGAATGCATCTGCATTTTGCGACAATAGGTATTCTGCAAATATTTTATCTCCACCTAGATCGACGATTTAAGGTCTACGCATGCATATTAGTTCTGTAACGGTTCAGCGCCGTCAGTGTCAATAGTCTCTTTGTGTCAGTGCCGGTAACTGACACGGAAATGATATTTGAGGCATTGAGGGTAAAAATAGAATAACTCACATTTTTTACGAGATTGAGTTAGTAGCGTTACTCCGTTTTTGCTCTCAACGCCTCATTTCTTAACCACTGACACTAACAGCACTGATCCATCTCGCCACGATAATTATCTATGCGTAGACCTTTATGATTAGGAATTAACAATGCTTTAACAAACCCCGATACAAGATAAGTGGATTAATTCCTGGAAACACTCTTAATACTAGAGCATCCGCGTGATTACATTCAAGATATTTGCGAAGCAGATTTCGACATATTTTATAATGATCTTACAGCGCTGTGTGTGTAGTTGATACCACTCGTTTATACTCGTTGCGAATCCGAGACCCGAGATATCGACATTTAGCCGAATCGCAGTTAATCGTGCAGAAACTCCAGAACCTCCAAGCATAACATCCTTTGTCGCGGGAATAAGAAACTGGAGATCGATAAAAAATTGGTCGCTATAGTTTGGAAAATAGTGAACAATACTCGAGCTTATTATCAAATATGTAGATAAGCCGATGAAATGTTCCATGCGGCTTTGCAACAAATCGCGATCTTATCGCGGAACGATAATACAACTGTATCGTATAACAATCAGAGTTTTGATACACAGTCGACACTTTGTATTTTACGAATAAGTGGTCTGGAAAATAGAGATTAGCAATCTCTGTAAAGTGTATTGACTTTTACAACAATTCGTTGTGCAAAAGTTATTTTGAAGTTGAAAGCATAATTGTTATGAAAGGTTACAACAACATTGTTTCGAGGAGGTAGTACCTAAGTGCTCGCTGATAAATCTAGAGTTTTTAAGTTTTATAGCGATGTGGTGTAACAAAGACCGCGAATTACGGATGCATTAGAGACAGAGTTCGGCATTAACTAAATAAAAAATTATTTAAATAAAAATTTTCTCATGTGTGATTCTAGAGAACCTGTAAGGGGATGTATGATTTATAAGATCTATATAATGTATGGGAGAATCTAAATACATTTTTCTAAGATTTATGCTGAACTCTTTTCGAGAAGCTAGAACTGTGAAAAACTTCACGGATGAATCCCTATAAAATTTTAGATTTTATAGTGATGGGGTATTTCAAAAACATGGGTGGGTCAATCCAAATACTTATATTCCTTGAAAAATTGTACCAATATTTTTCGGAAACCTAGATCGTGCTCACACAAGAATCTAAAATATTAAATACAGTGATGTATAGTCGAATCTTTTCAAAAATCCAGCATGCAATTCTAGATGAATATAAAGTTTTAAACAAACAAATACATCTACTTTTAAAAATGACTATAAATGTTTTACGAAAAGCTAGAAGGCACATTTAAATCTACAGGTGAAAATCACAGACCATAATCATCATCAAAAAGGTCTACAGAATCTCTACGGTTCTATTCCAATATTTAGGTTAAAACCGAAATTGTAAATTCTTTTAAGGCGGGAACTTTATAGATTATTAAAATAAACCTCGACTTTTGGAAATTTGTTTCAAAGAATTTTGTTTATTCTAATTTGTTGAAACTTTCAGGATGATTTAGTACACATTTAAAAAAATAAACAAAAATTTTCCATAATCAAAAATGGTCAATATACCTATTTCGATTCTTGAAAGCAGTTCCCAACAGCCACGGCGCACAGTGGGGCAAAGTGACGAAGTTTGTTTCAAAATCAAAGAACTTTTGATAGAAATGAGATGGAGCGTTGATTTTTTTTTTAAATTAAAGCTGAAAGATTGCAGAATAAGGGAAAATTAGCGAAATTGTGGTACGAACGTTTTTTAACTTTGAAAATCTGTGTTAAACTTGAAATATTACAACAAAATTGTGATTTATCCAATACCATGAACGGTTAGATTTTTTTCTTGTCATGTTGTACATCATTTCCTGTAGATTTTGTTACGCTGGTTTCAAATCCGTTCGCAAAATTTGTCTACTACCTCAGGATTTTGGAAAAAAATCGATTTCAAGTTTAACACAGATTTTCAAAGTTAAAAAACGTTCGTACCGTAATCTCCCCAATTTCCCCTTATTCTGCAATCTTTCAGCTTTAATTAAAAAAAAAATCATCGCTCTATCTCATTTCTATCAAAAGTTCTTTGATTTTGAAACAAACTGCGTCATTTTGCCCCACTGTGCGGCGCGTCAAAGGTATAAATTGGCGTGCAGCATAACTAAAAAAATATGGAACCAATCAAAAGATAATAACAATAGAAAATTAAATTCTCCTCTAGATGACCCTATAAATCTAACTATGTTATTAAATTATATAATACCTATTGCACAGTGAAGACGAAAGTTTTTCGTAAGAATCGTGATCTTTTAGTATCAAGTCCTATCATTTCCTTAATAAAGCCCTTTTTATTCAAACTAGTTCATCCATAGCGTAATCTTATTTAAAGAACAAAATTGTCGTGTCTTTTTGTTCGAGTCGACTACAGTGGATTGTATGCTGCACATCAATTTATACCTTTGAAGCCCTATCCCCTGGAAACTGTTAAACTGTTCCTACGAATCGACATATATCGACTATTTTTTTATCCTGGAAAAATCTCATTTTTACTTCTTTTTTTTTTTAAATATGTAAGTAATCCTGAAAGCTTTAACAAGGTATAATTGATAAGCTCTTTGAAAAAAGATTTCCAAAAATCTATTTCAGTCATCTCTACGAAGTTCCCCCTTTAACCGAACTCCGCCCCTCTGAAATACCATCATCTACACGATCGCGTCGCATCAGCAGAACCGAACCCCCAAAAGCCAGTTCATTCCCAGTTTTCGTGTCGAGATAGCCGTGACTCAACAAACTGATACGCGCCGATTATAAAGTCGGCTACGATAGCGCTGGTACACCTTTGCACACCGGAGAATTTCGAGCCGCGCACGCGTTTCTAATGCAATCTTATCAAGGACCAAACGGAATTCTTCGCCGCCAGGTTTCTGTGTAAAAGAGCAGCCGCGATACCGTGATGGAAGCTACTATAAAGATAAGTGAAGTGTGCACAGACGAATGTCACACGGACGTATGCGCGCACACAATCGCGGATGATACAGCCGCCGATTTCGTAGGCGCGATACAACCTTATCGTTCCTTCCAACAAAAGAGCAGGTTAATAAAGCAGGAAATCTCGGCTAACGCGAATCCCGCCGTTTAACGTAACCTCGGAGATAGGTGGGTATCTCCGTTTCAATCGGCTCGAGCACGAGAGACGCGGATGGACGTAACGCGTCCATGTAATTATTGCCAATATCTCGGGCGATATCAATATTTCCGCCAGATAGCAAGGGAACGCCAAGGATAGCGCGGGAAACAATACACCTCTGCGCGAGTTTTCACGTCAGCGGCTGACAATTGAACTCGATCTTCCTGATAAGTCGGCCACAGACGACGCTGGACGGGAGGGGGCAGGTGGGGATGAATGATACCATCGATGACCGTCCTCTATTCAGATAAGCGCGCGCGACCCAGAACGCGATCCAAAGTCCGTGTGCACCTTCGGGAGCGCTAACGCGCGGCTGCATATCTACCTACGTGGAAATCTTCGGCTCTGGAGCGCGATAAATTCAGCCTAATGAGCGAGCGAGATAGATCGCCGAGGCTTCGTCGAACGCCGCGCAAGCTGATCGACGACGGAAGCCTCAGGAACGGCTCCCTTATCAGCGTACTCTAAATAATTAACAACCCAAGGCCTTCTTTCCAATAATCTCCGCGCAGCAATAAATGAATGCAACAAACGGATGCTCCGAAAAATCTAGATCTAGATGGCCTAGGATCGATCGTAGTCAGTAGGGATTTGGGACGATGATAAATATTAAAGCCGCAGATCCTGCGGGTAGAAATTAGGGCTGGGACTATTTGAATAATTTACTATTCGAATATTTGAGTATTCGAATGCTACGAATAAACTTCGAATATTTGAGTATCCGAATGCTACGAATAAACTTCGAATATTTGAGTATCCGAATGCTACGAATAAACTTCGAATATTTGAGTATCCGAATGCTACGAATAAACTTCGAATATTTCAGTATTCGAATGCTATTATATACGAGTATGCTATATTCGAATACATCAGTATGGTACGAAGTGGGTTGAAATTAGCTTACTAGATTTGACCATGACAAATGAACCTATATTCGAATTATATTCGTCAAATAATTAAGCAACTGAAGTATTCGAGCATTCGAATACCGAAAAATTCGACAAATAGTCCCAGCCCTAGTAGAAATCAACGGCTCCGCGATTAATTGATAAAGCGTCTAGCGGGCTGGGCTGTACGCGCAAACGCAGTGATTGCTGGGCAAAAAAAACGAGCCGGAGTATGGGAGAGGAAGTGATGGAAAAGTGGTGAATAAATGAATGGTCAACTAGCCGATCGTGCAACCGGAATGTCGATCGGGAGTGTTTCGCGACGCATTTCGATCGACGATGCTCAGAAAATTTAGCGGCCAGCTTGCTTCCCTGATGCAACGATGACCGATACGTGGCCGACAGATCGAGCGTGAGGGGCCAGTCCGCGTTCTGAAACGCCACGAGCGCGCGTGGAAACGTATTTGAGCGTTAATTAGCGGAACGAGCGTACGTTTCCTATCCACTGTGGGAAACTATCGTGGCTCGAATCTCTCGTGAACGACGCGCTGCAACAGAATCCTAGCCGAGTGTATATCATTTTTAAATCGCCCCTCCCTTTGCTCTCGATGGAAATTCGAGGTAATCAAGCGAATTTAAAATATGTGCTCTATATTTCTCTCTCTCTCTCTCTCTTGTTCGCTCTTGAGCGGGATTCCGAGAAATGTTAAATGCAGACGTGAATCACTCGACGCGCTTTAATCGCCATGTACACAATAAGAACTGTGCACCAACAAGTGACACGATACACGCAGGGCGATGGTTATTGAAACGAGTGACATGTGATCGAGGCGACTGCTCTTCGGCGTCGCGGCCGTCTCTGGGACTCGCGTGTCCGTCGAATTATTTCCGTTTTATTCGAAACCAGCCGCAAACACGCGTGCCGATCCCCTTCGAACAGAATCCGCTGCAATTTGCTCGATGCAGCTCGGCGCGGGCTTCTTCTCTCTTAAATAGAGGGAAAGAGGGAATGGAAATTGTATTCTTGCCACGCGAGGATCAAAAGCTAATCAGCCTGGTTCGATCGTTTGGCAACGCGTATCGAAATATTCCGTTATTAAAACCGAGAGGCTGGCATTATCGCCACTGGGACGTTTCTCTGTTTGGATTAGCGCTGGCGATGTTGCGGTTAATTCACCGGTGGTATCAAAGTACATAACAATTCTTACCAAAGAAAATGATTTGAAACAACTACCAGTGTATTTCGAGAAATTCTGACCAAAAAAGTGTTTCTACGGACCTCTTTTTTTCCCCTCACACATTTTCGTGGCTCATCGCTGGTATTTCAGATATATAGGTACACTACTAGCGAAATATCTTAAATCACTCGAAAGTTTACCTGAGAATTAATGAACCTCCAAGTGAACACTTTCAGCGATCATTTCAACGTTCCTGGCTACAATAAATCTATCTTATCAAATCCCTGCTTCCCGTGATTCCCATGGTGATTGCGATTTATCGACAGGCAGTAGGTACACGCGTCTGCGACTAAATTGGAGATCTGAAAAAAAAAATGGCAGCTGCTTTTTGGAATTTCTCCGAACGAGAAACGCGAGTCTGTACCTACGTTCATAATCACCGACGCGTATTCATTTGCTTCGCGACGATGGAGAGAGATGGCAAGTGTGTAAATATGCTCGGAATCACCTGTCGCGAGTCATAAAAGTGTGCTCAGGGAAAGAGGGTTTATTTGTCGCGAAGGGTGTGCTGAATTTTGGCAGAGCACGGAGAACTGAACTTGTGACAAGTGGTCGACTCACCAGAAGGATGCAACAGGTATTCAGGCACGGTGTTTGATCGATGCTTGCGATCTGTCCGGTGGCGAGAAGCAGCGGCGACAAAGAGAAAAAAAAAGAGGACGAGCGGATAAAAAGAGAAAGAGCGAAAGAAATTACATAACGAGACGGAGGTCCAGCGATTCGACCGGATTCCACACAACACCGGACCGACTGTCGCGCACTCACCGACTTACTTTACTGAATCTAATTCAACACTCGACAAACGTCCCACCTCCGAGTTTCGTGTGTGTGCGTGTATGTGTGGTGGGGTGGGACGAGAGAGGAGCAGACCTCGTGATGAGTTGTTCATTGTACATAATCGCACGCTGTAAAGATACATTTATTCAAATCAATACGCCGTGGCAGGTACGATAGCGACGGCAGCAACGTTGCTTCGATTCACCGGTTGGCGCACGCGATTAATTACGGGGGAATGGGATCGTTTCGCCGATGATACGCTATGATCGGATTCCCTTTTGCTTCGTTGGGGGGAGGGGAGATGATTTGATATATTTATGTGGATTTCCAGATGATGGTCTCAATGACGATTGGATTCTCTTTTGATACGTGGGAATTGCTGATCGTCTGGTCATAGATGATTTAAAAATGACTCTCCCCTTTGTTACGGGAATTGCTGATCGTTTGAATTTGGATGAATTGATATTACTTATATGGATTTAAAAATTATCGTTTCAATGACGATTTCAATTTTCATTTGATATGGGAATGGGGACTTTTATGTGAATTTGAAAATGATTCTTTTGATGACGATTGATGATTCGGTAAATTTATATCGATTTCTAAATGATTGTAGTACGGGATCATTTGAATGTAGATGGTTGGATATTACTTATATGGATTTAGAAATGATCATTTCAATGACTATTTCAATTTTCTTTTGAGATAGGAATTGCTGATCGTTTGCTTAGAGATGATTTGGTATACTTATATGAATTTGAAAATAATCATTTCAATGATGATTGGACTCCCCTTTGGTATGGGAATTGCCGATGATTTGGTACATTTATTTAAATTTGCAAATGATTGTTCTGATGACGATTGATGATTTGATATATTTTTGTAGATTTAAAATTTATTAATTTAACAATCGCTAAATATTTTTATCTTTCTTTTTAAGATATTAGTGGAGTATGGATTTGGAAAAGGTAAAAGTTAACACTTTATCTGCAGCTATCGCGTGTACGTGAGTTCGCGATTTTGACGTACCTATTATCGCGCCTGAATCTAAAAATTCGATCTTACTTCTTATAGACCTGCTTGATAGTTACCGATAAAAATTTTACCACCGGAAGAGATTTATTCCCTTTTTTAAGATGCAGTGGAGGAGGTTTTTAGGAATCACTAAATAATTCGGAAATTTGAAGAAGATCGGTAGCACGCGCAAATTTTTTCTGAAACGTGCGGCATGTTGTGTCGACGTAGTCACGTATTAGTGATTTTAATCTTTGTGCCGCTATATCATCGTCCCTTCAAGGCGTCTCGCGATTCTTTAGATTAGATGTTATATCTAGTGGACATTATGTTATTAATATTCATATTTCTTTATAATAATATTTCCAACATCTTTATATGCTTCAGTTTGTCCTTCGTTTCTATTCAGCAAGTATTGTATTAGGGTAACTGTACCGCTAGTTGACAGTGTACCAATAGTTGATAATTTTATTTACAGTCACGAATAATAAGCTTCCTATTAAAATATGTAAATACGAAAATAATTCCTTTGATTCGTATTGTGCGTGTTGGTCGATGATTATTTGCCTTCAGAGATTTATTAAGGTAGCTAGACAAGTAAAAGGAAAACACCTTCTTTTCTACCTATTAAATACAAATATACGTGCTCTAACTTCACTGTACATATCAAAGGAAAGTATCCTTTAATATTTTACCATTATGAACTATGAATTACATAATGTGTACGGTTATGTCAAACAGTTGTCATATAAATATAGACTTGCACTAGTAGTTGACACCTGTGTCAACTACCGGTTCAATTGGTAAAAAAATAATAGACCTTAATAAATGTGTGCCGTAAATTCACTTCGTTCCACAAAGTGCAAATACATGTGATTATTTTTCATTTTCGTTCCTATAACTAAAAGTTGACATAGAGGTGTCAACTATTGAGTAGCGTTTAACTAGTAGTCGACATAATGTGTTTGTTAAATCGGAATTTAATCTCTTTCTAGGTGTCTCTCCAGTTTACTAGTCGCTCCCTAAGGGCTGACCTTTTTTTTTTTTTTTTTAAAAAAAAAAATAGGCTATTTTTGCCGCATATCACGCAACAGGGTAGCATGGCGCAACAGGATCTTAGTTTTAGATACTGCTACACTTTTTGGGTGCGTCATTGCGTTTCCAACGAGCTCGCTCGTGTGAGGCAAACTGCGCTTCCGCAGTCAGTCTTGTAAAAACAGTTACATGGACTGGTATAACGTTTATTTATCCAATCTTACAGTAGTAAGCTATCGACGCCTGCTATATTTGGTGATTCAATACACACAAAATACCGAATTCTGGGTCCCTTAATGCAGAGTAATAATAATAATAATAATAATAATAACATTGCCTATTCATAATGTATAACTCTTTCATTCTACAGAGTGATAAAGAAAAAGAATTTATGCCTCCTAGGGTAGATGATATTCGCTAAATGATGAAAGAAGTTCTAAATAAATTAAAGTTATAAATAATTGTTTGTTTCGGTTATGTGTGTCTTTTGGTTATTTCGGTTAGCTGTGTATTAATTGTATTTTAAACTACTCGGTATGTGTTACTTATGTATTGTTTCGTATTTCCTATTGTTCCGTTTCTGAAATCTTGTATTTTGCTTTTAAATGAACATTGTGTTTTATTTTGTCTAGTGTTAAATACTGGTACGCGAATATATCAACTACCTAGTTTCACTAAACTTTGATGTGTCAACTACTTGCGCATTCTAGAGGGTTCTACTTTTTTTTTAATACAATACTACTGAATTCGGTTCGTTTACAAACAGCTGACGAATCAAGTTATGTGAGTACAAAGTTGCTTACTACAAGTAAAAAAAAAAGCTATAATTATAATTTCAACGGGGAATGAGTCTTATAGTGTCAACTACTAGTACAGTTACCCTATATTTTTAAAAATAGTTTCCAAATCATTCGTACAAACAGGGGTGGATTTTGAGCGAAAGAAATTGGGCAAAGTTTAAACACAGAGGCGTGAGACAACTTTACGAACAATTCATCTTTCTTTCACTGTAGCAAATTATCAATAACTTATATTGAATTAATTTTAAAACTTGTCAGCTCTTTCAAATGAAAATATTTCGTGATATTTTGTGGAAAGTGTAGCAGACATTCTTTAGCCTAAGGCCGCCAAATCACCAAATCCGCCCCTGCATACAATCTGATTTAAACCTAACACAATTTTCACTTCGTGCAAATTCAAAATTCTAGAGTATTTTACAACGAAAACATTTGATGTCTTGCGAATCCCTGATTTATATATGTATATATAGACGAGGTTTTCGAAAAACATAATATTATAGTAAGATGTTGATAAGAATAGATGAAACTAAATAAATATCTGTAACAAAAAATATGTAGTAGTAATATTTTAATGTTTGTAAAAATTGTTTTCCAAAGTATAATTTGAACGCATTTGCTCTGAACCATAGGGTCATCAAAGTGTTAATAATTAACAGAAATCAGATTCATACTGTGAAATGATAAAAAATACGTGAGCTGAAAATTTTATTAAATTCGATGAATTTTCAGCATACAACTTATATCATTGAACTCGAATTTTAACTTCAACCCTTTGACTGTTCATGGACGCATGCGTTCGTTCAGTGCACACAGTGTATCGCGGGGAACGCCCCACGGGCGTTAAGCGACAATGGCTAAGAGATGCGAATAAAAGAGTTCCGCACGCGGCGTACGCTGAGCGTGTGACTCAAATTGCCATCACCTAATGGATTAAAATAGTCGTGTGCCATTAATGTTCCATCGCGAGACCAATTTTATCTGACGAATTCGTGTGGAATTTCGAACCTTTCAAAAGCTAAGTCAATGCAAACAGAGGAAATCAATTATTTTGCAACTGGTTGTTCATCGATAGTTACTGCGCAGAATGTGAAACTTACCCAGAATCATATCAATTAGATTATTGTGCTTGATAAAAGGATTAGCGTGATTACGAGCGTGATCACGTTTGAAGGGAACTCGATTGAAATTCGTGCCTTTCCACGCAGTTTACAGTAAATTGGTCAAATGAAAATAAAAAACGAAATCGTCCCACGGCGACATAAGATATAAATCATGTTGAACTGTCAGGCATAAAAATGTTTGTTCTAATCCATTTATGACGACGATTTAAAGCTCATCGGAATTATAGCTATTTTCTGACCAAACAATGGGACAGTTAATGCAAAATATTGTTAATACTGGGTGATAGACGTTTGGTGGATCATGCTGGCAATTATACGTCACTCCAACTTATCTACTGACCTTCACGAAATAAAACAAAGAAAGAAAATAAAGATTAAAAAAACTATGCAGAATTAAATTTTACCTATATAAATATTTATGAAACGAAATTATAATTTATATGAAAGTATTCTGTCGTTATTATTACGTAACATAGGTAATAATAAAATGTAAAATTTTGTGGAATAATAAGAAAAATACAATACATATTTACATTTATTTATTTTATTACTTCTTTTGATTTTGCATGAAACACAAGCCTCATTTTTCTGATTTGTTTATAATATTTGTAAATTCAAGTTGAAATTTTTTTTATAGGACGAAAAACTAAAAAAAATAATAATGTGACTTTGAAACAGTAATTTGCTTGCTTTGATTTGTCAGTTAATCAAAATTATCTAATAGAAAATAATGATTGAATGACATTGACTTAATCTGACATTTAACAAATAAAGAAAACGGATGTTCAATGGATTACAGATATTTCTGTTCATGGAACTCAATATCCTTATAAATGAACGATTTTTAATGCAAGGTATTTTTTTTCTAGATATCTTTAAATACATTTTACAATACCTTTTAAATTTAAGCATGTGTCAATATCGAAAAAATATTTTTTCCACGATTGCAAAAGCATCATATCTACAAGGAAGAGATAAAAGGGCGTCGCCTTTTTAGTCAATGGTAAAAAAATATTTTCTCTCAGAATTCCAAAGCGTTTTCTTCGGAGTGACAGAACAACAAACTAAGTACTTATATCGCACGCCTATCTGAAATCTATCGAATAAGGACTTAGTATTAATCGCAAAAGAATCACAGTACCGTGCATACTCACGTCAGAGCACTATCTACTTGCAACTGTTCGCAGGTAAACATGTTGACTTTCAATAATCATTGTTGTACAAGTATTACTGCCGTTTTAATAGAAACTCTTTATTAGATAGAATTCAGATAGCTGCAGGTTACATTGTTATTCTGATACTGAATTTTAGACGAAAATGTTTCGAAAATCCAAAATAAGAAAATTATTTTTGGAGCCATGTTCATTCACATAAAAGTGTTATAGACGGAAACCTATGACGTGGCGATACCTTCGGGGAATTAAAAAAAGAAACAAGTATTGCACGTATCATTTTGCACATTTGTAGGTTTATTCTATCACCTTTTAAGACTATAAAAAATATTTGTAAATAAAAATATTCATTTATAGCGGAATAGGAGCATCGTGAAGAGAACAATGTCCTTCCGGATGTCAGATCTGATATCAGCAATTATAGTTATCTCAGACACAAGATTTAAAAAGATTGGTAATCTGTAGAGTGTAGACGTGCGGTTATCGTCCGAACCAGCATAATGAAACAATATTGAGAACCAAATAAATACGAACGTCTTAAAAAAATTTCATCAATTTTAGTAAAAAAATTATGGTTTTATTGACCGTAGTAATTCAATTTTACAAATATTTGCAAAATTCTAGTTCGAACGATGAAGTAACGTCTACTACTCAGAGTATGCCTGATATATTTGAAGTGGATCGGGACTTTGGTTTTTGGTAATCAGGTCTGACATCTGGAAAGATACTGTTCCCTTCACGATGCTCGTATTCCGCTATAAATGGATATTTTACATGCAAATTAATTTTTATAATCTTATTTCTCAACAATTGTTGCTGAGAAATAATAAAATGAAAAGGTTTGAATGAAAAGGTTCCCTAAAAATGTGTCTTCTCGACAAAAATTGTAAGCCAGCTACGGGCGATAGCGACACTCAGATTAAGAATTTTTTCAAATTTTTTTGTTTCAGATAAGCCTGAGCAGGGAAATCACCTGCGCCACAAACATACCTCTTTTTTGTAAACGTTACACTGACATTAGGGCTGGGACTATTCGAATAATTTAATATTCGAATATTTTACAAGTATTCGAATGCTACGAATAAACTTCGAATATTTGAGTATTCGAATGATACTTGGATATTCGAATAGTATTCGAATACTTGGTGGTTCGAATTACCCATATTCGTCAAATAATTAAGCAACTGAAGTATTCGAATATTCGAATACCGAAAAGTTCGACAAATAGTCCCAGCCCTAATTGACACCTACAAAATCTGTTTAAATTTTTCTTGTATAATATAAGAGTAGCTCAATAAATTCCAAAATGATTTATTTCGTTATATGTTGTATTTATTGAGAAAAAACCTTTAACCCCTCAACGCCCACCTCAGTAGTCAGTACCTATCTTGTACGGACCCGTATTTCCTATACCACCCGGGAAAACAGTGGAGGTTTTCGTTCTGAGGTCCCGAGCCGCACGGTTAGGTTTTCGTTTCAGGGATCGGTTGTTGAGGGGTTAAAAACAGCTTCATTTTTCGATCGATCGAAGTAGAATGCTCCCTTAAACCATGTTCACGAAATATTTTAGAAATATTCGCGAAAGAAAGGGCCGACCATATGAAGCGGACTATTAATCGCAGACACGCGTCCACAATCGAATGAGTCGGTTGTACACATCCTCTAAGTTTGTCCTCATCCTGTTTTTCAGTTCACTATTGCTGTTTACAAATAAAAATGAGAAAACAAGGTCGATAGAGGATTTATAATTTCAGCCACTTTGCATAGGAGTATCCAGAATCTCGTAACCTGGTGTAGCAAGCGGACTTTAATAAGCACAGTCACGCAGACGCATTGTTGGTGAGGGATTCGACGTGGTTCAACGTAAATTTGAATAAGTATCTCTGTCCCGGATAAAGAGGTGTGTGACAGGAAGAAGAGGGGAATGGGGGAGCGCGCGATAAATTACCGTGAACTTATTTGCGTGCACCCATCTTCGCTGTTCACCGCGCCGGACGCACCGCTGCTTCTCTATTTCCAGACAGGCGTTCGTTTGTTCAAGTCGATGAATTTGAAAGGAAATCTGTGGAACAGTTTTTCCTTTTAACACTCCAGTCAGTTATTCAACAAAATACACCGTTTGTTATAACTTCATTTTCATCGTGAGGAGCGTTAACGTCGGCACGCTATGTTTAAAGACAATTGTTTTTAAACAATAAAAAGAATTGTCTAATACTTCTATCGGGGTCCCCTATAAATCTACAAAATTTCAGAATAATTGGGATTTTCGGGTTCCCTTGTCAGAAAGTAGTTTTTTGACTGGTATCTAACCAAAACTGTTTTTCCACTTCCTTCAAATGTTGAATATTTAATAAGACCCTTGAATATCAAGAATTGAATGACTGAAAATTCATCATTCCCGGCTAAAATGGTGTCTTTAGAAGCACTGGAAATAGCATACTTCCTGTCCACCTTATTTCAGGTAAACTTCATTGCTTATTGTAGGCACTGCAGTTATTAGTTCGGCTAGAAAAATTCAGGACTCGTCAACTAATAGAGCCATTTTGTGCAACGGAATTTCAAACAATGGCATGGCCAAGAACAGCTTGGTTTGACGTAATTTACGTTGACATTGAAGAGGTAAATAGTAAATTAATTGCCAATCCTACAACCGAAGGTTATTGTTTAACTTTTTACGCATTTGAATGAATTTTTCAGTTTTACTTGTGCGACGATACAATATGAATTGTAAAGGGGCAAAACTTGGAAAGTCCATTTTTCGTGATTTTACGATTTATAGGATACTAGCTTTACTACTCGGCTTCGCCCAAAATTTAGATTCTGGTTTTTTAAAAAAAAATTTATTTATGTATTTCTTGGTGAAAATAGTGGCGTTCATCTGGATTAGCTAGGCATAATGAGCTGGGACACATTTCGTGACCCCAGAATTTACCGTTCAAAAGTTTTTTGGCAACAGACAAACACGCCAACACTTTCTACTTTATATATTAAGATTTTCTTGGTGGTAACTGGGACCACAGAACTGTCGAATCACCAAGGGTTATACAGTTCAAATACACCTATAAGATAACGCTAGAAATTTGGTATACTGGTTGAAAACAGGAAATGTCCACTCTGTACTGGAACGAAATACGGTCCCCACTCTTTGCCTAAGTATAAGCTTCTGTCGTCAAGGTAAAAGAAGAAAATTATATAAGAAAATTGAATTTACTGATGGAGTAAAGTATTAAAACTTAATTTTCTCGATAACGCTGTTTTGTGACATTCTTTGTTTCACATTTTTCACCCTGCCCTTCGTATATGGAAAATCCTTCAAAGTTTTAGAATTAACTTTTCGAAACTTTGAGAACTGAAATTCAGAGGGTCAAATGGGAATAATGTTAAATATTGCAGTTAATTAAATGCCCTGAAGTTGTAAATGCACTGTTTCTTGGGGTTTTAATTTCCACTGCGACTAAATAGATAACGCGTATGATAGCAGGCTCTCCTTTTCGGTTTTTTACACATCTTAAATCAATGTTCCCTTATCTTTTGATTGTTTAAGGCATGTACCAACTGATTGCATAATATTTACGCGTGTCGATCGAATAAAGTTAAGACGTCCCACTACAAGTAATATTTTCAATAATATGCCGTTCTTTTGTAGTTATTTTCTAATGAATCTTTCCATCTTTGTATTCTGAGAATTGTTTTAATATATACCTACTAGACAAGTCTAATGTCAAAATATTATAATTGGATTCAAATAAAAATTCTTTTTAACATAATTAACATAAAAATTGATTTCTTTAACATGATTCACATTGTCATACTCTTGTTTAACTTTAAAAATATTTTGATTGTAGTAAATGAAATAATTTTTTTTATTTATTTCCGTTTCCATTTTTTAATGTGTGTTTCTTTCAATTTAGGCATATAGATATATTTTTATTATTAACACAGTTTTAAACAGGTACATTTATCAAACAATATAACACGCTTACTTTTATTTTATTAATAATAACGATATATACGTTAATTTATAGCAATTAAATTTATTCTAAACAATGAATTCTTCAAACATGATGCACTGATGTAAAGTGTTGGCATTTAATTTTTTTTAACTAATCCCAAAAAGTGACAATATGAATATTTCAAAATAATTACATAAATCCTGATAATCTGTGGATAATGTATAGTATCCAATTAAAGCGAGTCATATTCCTAAAAAGTTGCAAAACTGTGACACTCCATAGTTAACTAATTGGAAATTATGTGACAATGTAGCTCGAGGTTACACACAGTATAATTTGTAAGGCCAAAAACTCTGCGGTTTTTGGGTCATTGCCAGTGGTCTGTGGTTTTACTTAACTTGTCTGTTTGGGTATTCTACTGTCTCCTATTATGAATCGTCGCATGCAGCAGCATTGAATGAAACCTACCACGATTACAAATGAATTATTCCACATTCATGTACAGCATTCAATAATAACTTTATGCTAAATACACATATGAAACCTTCTGTACCAGTTTCTTTGTGTGCAGCAAATACAGTTGCAGTTCAGAGAAGCTGTAAAATATTTATTTACCAGTATGATGTACATTGCAAACGTCTACTTATCTTGTTATCGTTCCAGAAATAATGTCACCTAATAATTGCATGCTCCACTTATTTCTTTAACTATAAATTCAGAACGTGGCATTGATCATTTATTGTCAACGATCATGCTTCGACTGAAATTTTGTATGAAAAAGGATTCTTTCTTTGTATTGTACGTAGCGATTTTTTCTAGTAAAAATTTAATTCTACGTGCAGGAGTGAGTAACAAAAATTTTTATGTCGCGAGAAATTAGAAGAAACGGTTCCATAGTGCACCAGAATTATATTTAAACTATGATACGAAAGATTATGATCGTTTTCAAAGCACTTAATAATAGTTAGATTCTGTTTACGGATGAAACGGAATTGTTACTTGTATACGTCACATGCAGTAATCATTTATAACGAGTCTGTTGCATAATCAGTTTAATACCGTCAAATCAGGACACAACGGAAGACATTAAAAGCGTCCTGCTTGCATGAGAGATAACGATGTTTTCGGTTTCTATTGTAGAAATTGATATAGTTGCAAATATTATTTCTGCTTGACTAAAAAAAAGTGTTAGAAATAACGTAGGTTATATTACTTTGTACTGTACTTTGGAATATATAATAGGAAGAAATTTTATTATATTTCTAATAATTTAATAAGAAAAACCTGTTTTGGAAAAAAAAATATTATTTTCGTTGCATTAATGAAAAGCAGTTAGCAATATAAAATGAAAATTAAAATACATGTGAAAATATGA
The DNA here is from genome assembly GCA_929108735.1 of Andrena dorsata. NCBI lineage: Eukaryota > Metazoa > Arthropoda > Insecta > Hymenoptera > Andrenidae > Andrena > Andrena dorsata. The sequence goes on along the minus strand of OV815487.1, from coordinate 62,939,988 downwards.
ATAAGATATTGAAAACTAAAAGAAGGATATTTAATTATTTATACCAAAATCTGGTAACAATTAGTTTACAGATAAAATTTTGAAAATGTGTATTTTATATATAAATTGTGAATAATGTGAAAATAAACTTTGAAAAAGTGTTTTTATTTTGATGTTTAAATACATAAATTAACTACCTAATAAACCATGCAAATTTTATTAAAAGAACATTAAAATTCTACTAATTTATCATAATTATGTTAACAAAATTCAATTCTAAAGATTGTGAATTTCTTTGTCTTGCTTATTACACAAGTCGTATTTTTAGTGTTATCAATTTCAAATACAATTGTATCTTAAGATACAAGTTCAAGTGTGACGAGCTAGGCGATGTAAGTCGGGTTGCAGACTTGTGGGCGCTTTTGTTTAAAAAAAATGATGTGCAATGAAAAACCGAAGCAATGTAAAGATATGTGTATATGAACTTTCTTCATTAATTTAGTATGTCCAACTAATCCTATAAGAGTTTCAACATTTCATTTAGCATCTTCTACCTTGACTCAAATAGTTCGCGCAAATGACGCTAGATGGTAGAACTTTCTCGCAAGTAGATATTATGACCCACAGTCTATATAACGTCAGCGTGAAAGGATTTTTGTGTCCTTGTCTTGGGGGAGCAAAGTATTCAATGATCGGTTAGTGAGGATACTGTTGCTGAAGCCCATTAAAATTTAATAACCGTATCCGCAATTTCATTTGTGAGATGCAATTTTTGTAGGCCTCTTTACTTAACAAGAGGCTTTGAAAACGAGTATCATCTTTGCAAAAATAGTTTAAAACCAAAATTCTTATACGAAATTATGCACTTTGTGTTTAATAATAATATTATGTTGCATTAAGAAGTAATAAATTAACGGATGTGAATCAGCATTGTGTGCAACTGTGAATGGAAATTAAAACAAAAGTTTTATTGATTTCTCAAGCATTGAGCTTCAATGTTTAACCAATTAGAAATGCGTTTGCTTATATGTATTATGTTTACTTCAAAATGCTTTATAACATTACTATAATAGAAGGTGAGACGTCCGAAAAAGGCATTAGTTGTCTCAACCGGAATTGGGGAGAGAATTTTTCTGAGAATTACGGTCAGAGGTTCGCCCATTTTGGTCAACATATCTCTCAAAATTTTTCTCACCACACAATATGGTCAGAGATTCCTAACCGAAATGAAATCTAGTCCAGGCATTTCGGTGACCTCTCAGATTCTCGCACTATTCCGGTTAGAATCTCTGTCATCTCTCATTACGGTCAGAGAGGTTATTAAAGGAAATGTAATAGGTCATGAATTTCGATCAGTGCTCGATACACCGTGGGGAATGTATTGCACTCTAGTATTTAACCCATTTGATTTTACAAATATTATAATTTTTTTTCTAAAACGAACAAGAAGACGAATTTAAGAAGACGTACTTGTTTATCATTTATTAGTAATAAATCTGGAGGTAATGTAGGGGCGATTTCAATATAAAGTGATTTCACCAATGTAGAGATATAACATTTTCCAAAAATTTACCAAAACGAGAACTTAAGTCGAACGGTAAATAAATATGAAAATTATGTAAAAATAGAAATGAATATAAGAATAGAAATAAATACAAAAATGATTATATAAGAATGAAAATGAAATACAGAAATAATTATGTAGAAGTGAAAATTATATTTCCGAAAATGTAATTCATTTCTCAACAAATCATCATTTTCTTCACGACCTACTGAATAGATGTGCATATTATGCACGCGAGAGTCAGATATCTGTTGCACAAGAACAATTGTGCAATGTAACTCTAACTATTGGAATAGATAAACGTTAAATATGACCACCACCAGACTAAACTCACGTCTGCGGATTTTATTTGCCATATTATGCACATATAGGATGGTCTTAAAATAGTGCTTAGTAAAATGACATAAGCACCCCGATTACTTTACACCGACACCCTTTTATATGCTCGGTATAACATAAATGCATATCAGGAGGAAATGCGAAGAATATGATTGTAAGGGCGGAACATCCAATTTGATATGGGCAAATCTAAAGAATAGCATCATGGTCAATATGGTGAAAAAGAAAAGCAAGAGGAAGAAGATTAGGACTTGAGCATGCAAAGTGATGGGACCAGGAAGGTGCCAAGTTAAAGAGAAAGGTAAGAAGAACATTAAGGGTGTACTCTAGTGTAACTGACCGTTTATCAACGCCGTCTTCGGGAATTTATTTAAGAAAAACTATAAGTTTATACTATCTGGCGTTTTGCTTGCATATTAAGGTATGTTTGAAGTAATACTCAGAATTTTTGTGAGCTTTTTTATCGCATATGTACACAGATATAGTCAGTGACGTAAGCTTCTTCATAAAAATTCTTTTCTGACAGGCAATGCATAGTGGTTCCTAAGAGACTTTTTCTGGACAAAATTCCGTATCTTCGTGAATTCTCAACCGATTTTAGTCCTTTTTTGCGCGTCTGGCAGGGATTAAATTTGCTAAAATATCAAATATCGGAATTCTGACCGAAACGTTTTTTGTCTATCTTTTATCTGACAAAGATTGATGAAAACTTAAGTAGAACAATCTTTGGAGCTAATTTGAAAAGATTTTCACTTATCTAAGTAGCTTTTTTACGTAACATATTTAACTGGAACTTGGCAATAACGGAAAACATGAAACAGGCGAATTTTTGGCACATCAACCTAATAGCGCTCAGAAATATTGGAGCAAGTCAAAACCGTGATCTATTATTTTACGTTTTAATTTATGTGTATTGATAAATAAACTTTATCGAATCTTTCCGAAGCACTTCTTTTGCATTTGGAGTGTGAGTAATAATGTAATAAACAAATCGAGAAAGGAATTAGCTGCGACTATTTGTGATTTCGGCGTCAATTCGATTTTGTTTAATAGGCGATAGCGCCGAAAGTGATTTTTGTGAACATTCACGGAGATACGGAATTTTGTCCAGAAAAAGTCACTTTGGAACCACTGTGCGATGAGTGTGGGGACTGTTGTAGCCATCAAAAATGGAAAAAGCAAGGTTTATTTTCCTAGCTATGGTTGGAATCACACAGCTGACAATAAAAATTTGCAGAAAAGCTGTTTTCGTTCTGAAAAATTATTTTTTATATATAGAAACGTGTCCGGGATTCCAACGGAAAGAAGGAGGGAGTGGTTACTGATAACGAGATTGAGAAACAAATATTAAAGCTGAAGAGAAAGAAAGCAACAAGTGTTAATGGAATACCGGCAGAAGTTAGGAAAAGTAAGAACAAAAATTATGCAGCTAATAACAAAGATCTCGAATGGAGAGGCATTTTCTATGGAATGAAGAAAAGGTGCGATAGTGGTTGTGCATAAGGTGTTGCACAAGCATAAAATAAGAGACTGTCAAAATGTGGAAGATTACAGAAGCATCACACTCTGTTGAACACATGAAAGGATTAGCCAGAACCTAGAAGTGGAAAAAATTCTTGACGACATACAAACGACTTCAGAAAGCACAGAAGCACGATAGACAACATGTACGAATAAGGGGGAAAATGCTAGACACAGAATAATACAAATACTGAGAAAGCATGTATGGATGAATAAGTGAATTATAATAAATATATAGGCACATAACATAAATCCATGGCAACTTAGCTTTTTAGAACAAAACATTGTTAATTACTCAAACCAGGAAAGTTTAATTCGAGAGCCATCAGAACAAGGAAATCCATTCCGCAATTATTCGCATTGGTTGAAGCAGTTATTATTGAATGAATTTCTTCTTATATCCATAATGAATGAAATATTTATGGTATGCAGATGATATACATAGGAAGTTCACAAAAATGTATCTATGTAAAGCAAGAAGATACATCAGGCTAATTTATGGTTAGCCACCTAATCCATTAAAAACATAATAATCATATTGCACAAGGACAAGGAATTTATAATCTGTCCCAAAAGGATTTCCGTCAGGGATGTATGATTAATTGAATATCTGCGGCGGACATCTGCTTTCGAACGACCTTGCGAAATAATTTTCTAACGATCATTTGAGTCCCTCAATTGAGAAATGTGTTTCCTATAAAAATAATAAATAAGAATACACTTTTATTTATCAGAGCACCATACTTTATGTGCATATTTTCTTTTATGTCAGTACAAAAATTAGGATCAATTTTATATCTTAAGGGGCTATTCTGATTTGACGAGGCGTTTTCGTCCCGCTACTTCGGAATTTTTTTACAAAGAACTCATAAATTTTATTGTTCTTCAGTTTGTTGCTACATGCTTGTTGATATTTAAACTATCTTTACCAAGTTTGTCAATAGAGAAAAATGAAAATCGAACGCAGTTGACTGCTGAAAGCTGGTTTTGTAAACTGTGTCAAGAAAATAGACAGGAAAATATGATACAATGCGCGCAGTGCAAAATGTGGATACATGAGCTCTGTGCGGGAATAGACAGAATTATTTTCGAATATGTATGTGATGATTGTAGTAATTAAATCTAAAATTATGAATTAGGATAAGTATGATACGATTTAGAAACATTAATCCAAAATCGTACTTTTTCCATAATAAAAATAAGTCGTTTTTATGAATAGAAGATGATTGTTTTTTGTTGTTTGAGTTTATAAAACCGTTTGTTCTATTAATAAAGAGTCGATTACCACTAATTTTATTTCCTTTTCCCTGTTATTCTTTTCTGTAATAAGCATTTGTTCTTAAAAGGCTCATTGATTGAACAACACTCTGTCATAAGTGTCGATTCAGAAATACTAACTATAGCAAATATCTATCCATTCAAAGAACTTGAGTAGGAAGACACCTTCTTCTCAGAATTGGATCGAACATTAGTTGCATGGCACGTAACCGAATCGAGCGAGCGCGTCATTGGCGAACAACCTACGCCGACTACTCGCACGAAATGCTTAAGTAGTAGGAACCTTGGATGACAATCAGCAGCTGAGTGACCCTAATAATTCTACGGGCCATCTGTCGAGCAGAAGCTCGTGGAAACATGTTCCGAGGCTTGTCTTAAATCGTGGTCTGCAAAATCTGGGAACTCGTAGTCACTTTCCAATAAAACCAGACATTACCATCGACGCACCGGAATGTAGCCTTTTCCAATTCAAACCGTAAATCGATTTCTCCCGATTCAGAATTTTAAAAGAACAATGTAAAATGTATTTTCGTCAAAGACATTTGCACATTGCTGTCTAAATAAAAATAAAGCAAAATTCCTTGAATTATAAAAAATGAGAGAGATCTTTGACATTTTGTAATCTGTGGATTTGTTTTTAAGATCCGGCGGCTGAAGTTTGGGAGTCCTCGTTGATGCGCGCGGTATTTGAACGCTAGTAGCAGCGGTTGCACTGACACGCGGGAAATACGAATAGATACGAATATGAATGTAGCTATCTGTGGTAGTAGATGCATTAAGAAAAATAAAAAAATGTTAAAATGGCAGCCTTTTGAAGAAAATGGGGCGCCCTGATTTGAGTCTGAAACAGGTTTTGCTCCAAAATCATGAAAACTTCTTTAAATAAAAAAGGAACGGCCATAAATCTACTACGACAGATAGCCACATTCATATAGATTAAGAATTAACCCTTGCAGTACTTTCCGTCAACGCCAGAACGATCCGCCTTTTTTTCAGCGCTCCCAGTCAGCACTCTGTATCTACTCTTTTTTTCATTTCACTGCCACACAAAAATTCAGAACAGTAGCTCAAGTTATCGATCTTCAATAATATTATCGAATAAAAATTAAAAACTATTTAAAACAAAATCCTCACGAAGTTACATTAATTACAACAAAAGGATGCCTAATGTCCCTGCAATCGGAAACAATATTTCTAACCCTGAAAGACACTGCAGAAACCTGAAGCCGAGACACAGTAGAAAAAAGTAGGCTAAACAAGATTTATTGCCTCAGTGGCACGCAAGATCTAAAGAACTCGCACGCTAATAATCCCGTGAGTTAAAGTAATATATGTTGCACGCCACCGTTTGCACAATGGCCCCGTATGTAAAATCCTTGAAATCCTTTAAAAAAAATTAAAAATAAAGTAAAACCGACTTCAAAAAAATACAAATTACGCTAAATAGTAAAAAATAATTTTGTTCCGTATTTAATCTACAACTCTCAAGTTTTTGTCTTTGGTGACTCATCATTTGTACTGTTTAAATCTGGCGCTGAATTAAAAACTTGAGAGTCGTAGATTAAATAAAGAACAAAATTTTTTTACTTTTTAGCACATTTTTATCTTTCTTTTTTTATTAGTTATTTAAGGTTTATAACTACATTTATTTAAATAATGAAGTCGGTTAATGAAACAGATTTCTTATTTTTTTATTTCTTAATTCTTTCTCCACGACGCTAAGTTGATCGAAGCTAAACTAAATGCAATAAGTTTCATGAAAATCGGTTCAGTAGTTACGAAGAAATGCGCGGGCAGACATACCACATACAAACGTACATACATGGTTAATATTAGGTCAGTAGGTTCGGATAAGTAAATAAAGATTAACTAACAAAATGCCAACCCATTTAAACAATGTTACATACATACATACACTTCGAACGTAGAACCTCTTTCTTTTTGAAGTCGGTTAAAAATACAGCCAGCAGATTCGTGCGCACGCACCGGCCGGCAGGCCTCCGGGGCTTCATTGCGACGATCTCGAGTGACGAGAAGTGGCTCGTCGAAAAGGAAGTCTAACCTCTAAGTAGCCAATATAAACTTCGGCCCGCGCCGACGGATTTATCATGCACGTTCCACAAGACGAGAGGCGAACAATTGCGACCGTAAATAAACTTCGCCTCGGCGACGGGTATAATCTAGTATTCGCGCGCGCGTAGATCCTCTTTATCTTCCTTGCACGCTGTTCCCGCTCGCCTCTTGAGATAAAACAGCGCTGTATATATACGTCCCACGACCTTGAATGCAGTGTTTCGTTACCACGCGTGCCGCTTTATGAACAATCAAAATTTACTGGGCCGATAATGCAGTCGTAAAGTGATGCCAAGTGGAAGACCGTTGCGTACGAGCGCGTTGGTGACCGCGCGCGTGCGCGCTATCAGTCGCGAAGGCGCAAGTTACACGCGTTGGAAGAATTAAGGCGGATCCACACATAGGGTAGATGTCCCTATTACTGCCACTTTATTTATTTTCCTTTATAAAAATGTAACGTATAAAGAATAGTGTACAACAATAATATTAATATTAATAAAAACAGTCACAATTTAATAATCATATTATTGTTGTACACTATTCTTTATACATTACATTTTTATTAAGCAAAATAAATAAAGTGGCAGTAATAGGGACACTGACAGTAATAGGGACATCTATCCTATCAGGCCCGCGACGGTTCAGCGCCGTCAGTGTCAGTGGTACTTATAGCTGAAAAAAATACATCTTGATCAAACCATTGCGCTTGCGCAAGCGGGCGCTGGGGGATAGCTACCCCTCAGGATCCGATTTAGCTCCTCCGCCGCTCTGGGCAAAAATTATTTTTGCCACCCTTTGTGTTTAATTATAAATAATTATTTTGACAGTGAGTGAATTTTTTTGTAGATATTTGTTGAATAACAAAAGCCCATTGTTTCATAAAAAAAATTGGTGATTTAAAAACAATTTAAAGTTTTACTCTTTTTATTGGTTTTTATTGATTTTAATTTTCTTTTCCCACAAATTTTTCCGCACCTAAATTTGCTGCTCTGGGCAGTTGCCCTGCTTGCACCACCCCAAATCGGACACTTACTTCACTCATAAGGAATTCTGTTCAACAGAGATTCTCATGATCATGAGCACTTAACATGCAATAGATTGAAATGTGAAGGACTCCCGTGATCATGAGAATCCTTGTTGAGTAGCATTCCTTACGAGTGGAGGGGACTGATTCCCCTAGCTCCCGTTTGCGCAAAGACGATGATTCAATCAAGTTGAAATTGTTTAGCAATACAAAATATTGTTTCCCCCAAATAGAACACTGACGGCCCTGGACAGTCACGGATGTAGCGTCTAATAGCTACTACTTAGTGTTAATAGTTACTAGAGTTTTTCCTCTAAACTATTGGTTGTTAAGAAGCGTTACTCTTTTTATAAAATAATAATTGTTTGGCAGGGAAAAGTCAGTGGACCCTTCGTGGTCAGACTTCTGTAAAATTCCGCGGTGGTCACACTGGGTCCGATGGAATTAGCCGATTTTTAAACAGTTACCGTACCAACTGTAGTGCAAACTCACTAACAGTGATTTATCACCATGATCGCAGAATCACGATCACGGTCGTGATTTAACTTAAAATTAACTTAAATCACGACCGTGATCGTGATTTTTTTACCTCAAGTGAATTTGCTCTCTGTGAATACTGTGATCGTAATTCTTGCTCATGATTGAATTACTTTTTATCGAATTACTTCGATACTTGAATTAGTTTTTATAAAATACTTCGTTACTTGAATTATTTTTTGTAATATACTTCAATATAGCTTATAGGTCCGAACCTATGCGCTGATATCACTTTTTGGTTTTTTAATATTCTAAAAATACGGTCGAAATTATAAATTCTTAATATAGCTTGTGTTACAGTCAAAACGTGCTAATTCAGCGAATATATATACATTCATAAATAGTCAATGTATACACGCACTGATTTGATTGGCTAAAGTATTCACATATACATTATATTTTTTAACTAAAGTGAAGAAATATTCATTAATTTAGATAGATCAAGAACGATTACATTGGTTCAAAATATACAACTGACATTCTAGAAGCAAAGCGAGGACTTGAGAATATTTCGAGAGAAATTAGAAATTGGGGTTATATGGCGCGTGCAAAGAGCAGTTATGCTTTCCACCAATCAGATCACAAAAATCGCGAATAACTGCCACTTTTGGCAGTTAAGGGGGTATTCTAGTGTAAACGTCGTTATTTTCTGCGTTTTCGTGGAATTTCTTACAAAAAACTCGCTAAAGTTATTGAATCCGGGTTTTGCCTACAGCACTTAGAGAGTATTTACAAATTTTTTCAGAATAAAAAAATTAAAATTGGCTGCAATATTTCGCGTTGAAGTGTTCCATGAAAAAAAATGTCTGCGCACGGTGCACACGATTTTGCTGATTGTGCTTATCCGAAACAAAAAAGGAAAATAGATTCCAAGTTAGTATACCACTGGCTATCGCATGTAGCAGAATAAAGAAAAAATAGCGAAAATGATTAAAATAGCGACATTTTGAAGATAAGGTTGTGATTTTAGTAGATTTTTTTATACTTTTAAACGTATGTAAAATGGAAACAAACAAATAGTTTTACATGACCGTGGTAGGGACGATAGCCACACGTATATTGAATATGTATGTACAATTTGGGCTTAATTGGTCAAGTCGATTTCAAGATATCATGGGCACCGCTTCCGAAAACATGGTTTCGAGAAAAACGCGTTTAAAGTTTTATACACAGTTTTTATTACGGAGAAAATTTTGCTCACCTCAAATTTTAGTCAGCTATTCCAGGGCCATAAAGCATTAGAAAGAATAAATAATAATAAATAAAATCAAAAATACAACATAAAACACATTTTTATGTCAACCAATTAAAGTGAACCTATCATTATTTCGGCCACTGTATGTATACGCATCTCTTCTAACCGCTATAACTCTGTGATTTTTACGAATTGCAGAAAATCCTTTTACCCACAAATTTTCTATAATATATACTTATAGAAAATGCAAAAAAAGAAATCAATCTTTTTGAGCCCGCACACTAGAATACCCCCTTAATCGGTGCCCGAACCTCCGGTAAAGTTAACTTGAAGATTAACTGGCAGATCACACGTAACCAGAGGTGAAGAAACGGGCATGTGTCAGTTATGTGGAACATAACTCTAATCCGAAGATTACTGGAGCTGAAGAAATCGGCCGTATGACAACCAAACGGAACTGATACGTGTGAACCCGCATTCAACCGTCCGGCGCACAAAGCCGTGTCAATTTTAACCCGCGTTCAATATTCGTTAGTAGACGGATTCATAGAATATTTACTATACATACAAAGTCTCCCATCTAAAACAGGCCACCTAACTACCTTCGTCAGTTAAGATGACACAAGAAATGTTTCATATGTAATTTAAATGGTCGATATAAAAGGGCAAATACACTGCATATGTATTCAAATTACTTATAAAATCGCCACTGAAGAAGATATTTAGGTGACCTGATTTAGTCGGAACACCCGGTATATGTATTTGTAGATACCGTGCAATCGTTATGTCAAATACGTTATACAAAAATTCTGAAGATACATAACAAGTTGCATAGTTTTATTTAAACTGCACATTGTTTGCAAATGAGTGCCATAATTTTGTGAATAAATCGTACATTTATATTTCATAAATACCTGTACTTTAATGTAGATATATCCTGTGTTACCCTCGAACCTTCCACCGTCCGATGGTTAAGTGTGACTACATCAAGTTCTCGCCCCTCGAAGAATGAAATTCGATTCAAATATTGGAACGTTACATTATCCCAAAGACCTTGTCAAATTTCAAATTTAGCCCGTTTGTATTATACACGCGTGTATATCTAGTTTGCAGTTTGGGATAGTAGCAGGCACGTAGTCGGTTTACTGTTCCACTTTTCGGTACCGCGAAATAATCTAGCGCGAACGAAATAAGAGGCACGAGGACGAGAATGTTGGCTTTTCGTAACGCCATTACTGTGTCACCGACGACGTCTAATTTTGTTTGTATTGTCGCGAATATCGCGAGTGCTCCCATTGCTATTATTATTATTAACCCTCCGTGGTCACGCCTTCTTATAACCACAAATTGGTCACATGGGGTTCACTGCACTCCAGCGTCATTTTTGAGTTACCATTTTCGTATTTTCGTCTAGTTGAAAAAATAATTGTGCCAAATTTTTTAATTTTAATATTAAGGCGTTTAATTCATATTGGATTCGTAAAGGCGCGACATTTGAACTGGAAAATTGCCTGGGGTGCGATACACCCCGTGGGGCCACGAAGGGTTAAATGAAGAGTCCTTGAATAAAAAAAATTTCATTGAAAAATGTTCTACGTGCCAATGGTAATCTTTAGGCAAAGAAGAAGACTGGTGGTTATTAGGAACACGGTTATTAATTAATCATTTAACCATGGACGAGCGCCATTGCGCACCTTACTTGTTTTACCAAAATTACGACAAAGCTGATGTCGCTGCGTGAATAACAAATGACTCACTTTCTACTCGTTATTATGTATGCTGACGCAGTCGTTGGTTAATTTTAAGACTTTAAGTGGCGAGAGGTCTGGAAAAACGCCCCTTCAAATCGGTCAGCCATTCCCGATCGCTACTACCGAAAATGTATTTTCCAGGTCGACCCGCGCTTTAAACACGTCCCAGCATTACGGGACGATTTTTAAAAAGAACATCAAAATATTTTTGCGCCACGAGATCTCAAGTGGAATAAAATCTTATAAGTTTTACCTTGTTAAGTTTTTCTTGCTAGGAAATTCGGCAGTGGATAGAAAATTCATCGGCGTGAAAGCGCACCGGTATCACTTGAGGTATTACTGTTATTTTCGGAAAATGCATTCAAATTTGAATATACACAGAATGGGTGCGGACGCGTCGTACAACCAAGCATGGGGTGATTCTGTATAAAAAAACAAATTGAAAATGTAGAATAAAATATTTTGTCACGAGCTTCCATTTTGAATAATATTAAATTTGAAAATTTGTCTGGTACTTGGACAGGATTAAAAATCAGCAGAATTTATCACTAAATATGGTATAAAGCGTTGTGAAATGTAGAATATTATAGTCTGGTCGGGTGATCTGGGGACACCCAGTATAAAACGGAATATCGAGCGGAAGTTCATGAACGTTCACGGTCATAAGAGAAGAAAGAGAAAGAATAAAAGTATCGATAAACACGGTACATGGCACGGGTAATGCGGGGACATCGAACTTTTACTTTTAACTGAATACTGCAGCTGCGTGACTTCCAAGAGAAATGTCTGCAGCGAAAAATCGATCGAATGGAATATCGTTGGTTCTATAGAACAGAAATGTAAAAAAGCCTCTGGTATACGTGTTTCCATACAGTAGAAATACAATTTTCAGATATTCCAACTTTCAGATATTGACAATATTAACAGATATTAATATGCAGATATTAACAATGTAAATAATAAAAATCGAAATTGAACACAATTTTGTTAACCCCCTATCGATAACAAAAAGTTACATATTCAACTATTGTATCATAGAAATTGCAAACCTTTATTTTGCAATAACGTGTTTGTGAAATGAAATTGAAATGAAGCTGTTAATTTACATACAATCTTTATCTACGTTATCAATGTCTACCAATGTTCTAAAAATTTTGATCATAGAGGTTTCATGATTTGGATCAAAGATAGGTAACCGAAATATATATTTATATAGGAGAAGACTAAACAAGTGACGCGATGATAGAAATATGTTTCGTCATTAGCGGGCTTTAAAAATATATTTTTTACTTTGCATATTTTGCATATTTCTAGCATATACAAGAATTTGCTTAAACATTAGCTCGTGTATAGTAATGGTCGCGATATTGAGGCGATTAGCGAGGTCGTAATTACCGTAATATATATCATACTTGCGTAAACTTCCGCAGTCTAGTAACAATGAATCAGTTGTTTTAGTCAGAGGTGCTACAAAGCCCTTATCAGTGAGATACCTTAGTGACTAACGATGGTTAGCTGAAAGTAGGTCATCCAACAGTTGTTGCATGCCATATTCAACAGATGCCATTCAAAATCTTGACAGTTTGATAATTTATATTCTAACCGAGCGAAGCTGGTTAACACAGCTGGTCTACTTAATAATTACAAATATTCCAGAACAAAAGATTGATGATTATAGAAAGTTAGATATTAAATGTTTGAAAACAATGATAACTATAATGCCCATTGAAAAGTATAAAAAATTTTAGGAAAGTTTTAAGCAAATAACAAGTGCTCATTCTGGAGCCTAGAAAATTAAAACATCTTTCAATGCCAAAAACGTATTGAAAAATTCTGCAAAATATTGCTGGTATCTTATAAAAGTTGATTTGCAATCATTTTTATGAAAAGATCTCTCTTTATTAAGGGAACCCCCATTAGGGAGATCTGCACCTTGGTTTTACGATTTAGTGCCCTTTTTCGTGTTTCCATCCAATACAGTAGTGAGTAGAAAATCGATTAGTTGATGCGGGGTCGCGGTTATCCATGGCATCGACTTTATTAACAACATACGATATAATCATAATGTAAATATAATCTTATTTTCAGGGGTTGAATGAAACTGTTAACTTTTATAAATAAAAGTTATTTATCCACCTTTTAACTTTTAAATTATTTCTTTTCTGTTTTAAGTTAACTTTGTACACGAACACTTTAACTCTGTTGTAAGAGTTTATTTTATGTCCGATTAATAAAAGTTCTGGTGGATATACTTTTGAAGAGATATTTAAGGATAAAATATAGAAGTTTAGGAATACTTTTTTAATTAGTATTATATTTAAGGAATTGGAAGCTAAATAAATATACATAGAAGAGGAAGCACATTGTGATAAGCACAATACCATTGACCGTCTTTGTAAATTAGCCAATTGTGTCAACCACAAGATCGACTTCTTCTCACACAACTCTACCATCTCCTTCGAAAGACAGTCGGTCGCTCTTCTATAATGTACTTTACTATATAACCAAAAGGTGTCCACTCGGTTAGTAGTAATAATAACAATAATAATAATCTATCTATCCCACATATTCAGCATAACTGCTGGTCGCAGCTTTAACTTTTTAAGAGCAGAATAAATGTTCCCGTTTAACTGGAATATTCTTCTACTTTCAAGGAAATAAAAATTTCTTATTTACAGAAAAATGTATGGAATAACAATTTTCTCGTAACAGAAAAGATAATAGTCATAAAATTACAGTTACTTAATAATTAATTGAAAATTTTAACAGTTCCATTCGACACCCTGCTTATTTTCTACAGAAAATCCGTCTTAACAGAAAATCACGTCTAGTTTACTTTTAATTGCCTACGTCAGTGTTTCGAGAAACCGCGTATTTCCTCTCAAAACCAAGCGCAGACCGCACGAGCTGCTTTGCTTCTCAACGATATAAATTCGAAAATATTTCGAATTTCTTTATGAAATATTAACTGAACACTCTTAAGATGCTACACTGTTGATTTGTGTAATGTATATCAAAAATAAATTTTTGAAACCTCAAACCCGCAAATACCCCGGTTAATCGAGGTCCAACGGTGTATAGCACCCTGCAGACATCCTGCACAGCATGCACCGGATAAATAGATCGCGCTGCACCATGCACGACTCCTAAAATCTCAGCGTATACACTAATCAGCACTGTTCCAGCCATTAAGTCGACTTTCCATCGTGTCTGGTTCCTGACTCATTGCTTGCTTGGGTTGGGCAGGAAGGAAATAAACCTTAGTAAACTCGTAGGTATTTTAAAGGATATAAATTGCGTCAGAAATTTGCAGCGTACGGGCGTTTAAAAGAATCGAACGAACGTGAAGTTGATGATTTATAATACAGAATTCGTAGCTGTGGAAATTCGTTGACACAATCGTCAGAAAACTATCTTAAGAGGTCATTCTACTTCGGTCGGCCGAAAAACGGAGCTTATTTTAAAGATTTTTCCCTCAGTAAATATCACAAATAATAAAATAAATCTTTTTGCAATTTATTAAGCTACTCTAATATTATACAAGAGAAATAAAAAAGAATTTTTTTAATTTGTTTTAAAAGTTGTTTGTTGCGTCAATATGCCACATAAGAGAGAGATATATTCGCGACACAGGTAATTTTCCCAGTCCGGCTTATTTAAAACAGAAAATTAGAAAATATTCTTAATCTGAATGAGTGTCGCTATCACTCGTACCTCAACTAATAATTTTTGTCGAAAAATAACCAAGAAAAAGCGTGTTTTGTCAAACTCTTTGTCTAAACCAGCGTCATTTGATTATTTTTCAATAAAAATTGTTTATTGAGCTGCGGGCGATAGCGACACTCGTAGAGATTAAGAATCTTTTCGCATTTTTTGTTTCGGATTAGCCGGAGTGGGGAAATCATCTGTGCCACGAACATGCCTCTTTTTGAGGTGCCACATTGGCGGTATAAAAAATCAGTTAAAAGCAACTGAAAAATTGGCACACAAATACCTACAAAAAATTTTGCTCAGTGTCAAAAAATATATTTTAATGTCCCGCAGCTGTAGCGTCAGTACCGAATAGAACGTGTCACACTCGCAAATATGTCGCATTAATTTCGCGATGAAAAAGCAATAAGAGCACCGGTGCTCTGAAATAGTTCTAGATGCGTTAAAAACACTGACACTACGTTCGTGTTAACATTACTAACACGCAGGATCACTGTCCACTGTGAAATACTTTATCGCGAAATAAGCACTGACTCTACAATCGCATTGGGAAGATGTGTTCGGACTCTAGTAAAGTGTTTCCAAAATAGTCCTCTATATACTGAGT
Organism: Andrena dorsata; assembly: GCA_929108735.1. Classification (NCBI taxonomy): domain Eukaryota; kingdom Metazoa; phylum Arthropoda; class Insecta; order Hymenoptera; family Andrenidae; genus Andrena; species Andrena dorsata. The sequence continues at coordinate 62,924,409 of OV815487.1, read as the reverse complement.
GCAATGTAGTAGAATTTTGTTAAAGGGCCTTCCACAGAGTCAAGTAATCAATGAAATTGATGCAGGAATCGTGAAATCACGAATTAATATCCACTGTGACTGCACAGATATTCAATGATCCGAACACCGTCGCGGACGAAGTCAAACTGTTAGGGCACACCGTTCGGCAATGTAGTGACTTTGGTAGAGGTTGTTGATGATTTTGTCGCGCTCGGCCGACTCCTAGCTAACTTGTAATTCGTTAAGGCCAGAAATAATATTTTATAGCAATGTCCATTACAAAATGTTCACTTTTCACAACTACACCCGTGTTTCCCCTGCAAGTTGAAATTTCTCAATTTCTAATGACTCGAATGTAATAATTACTGTTAAAAGGGAGGATTTGAAAGAACTCGCACGAAAGAGTTCAACTTCAAAAATGTAACTCGTATTCGACACATTAAGCACCCCACGACGCTCATGCATCATGCAACTTTCGGCGAAGCTTATAAGAATTAGATTTTACTGTAAATTTCAATGTCGGCGGTGAACTAATACTCGGGGCAAATAGAATCCAATTATTATTACTTCACTAGAATGATTAAACAGTGGATTAGAAACTTGCGGGAATGTCAGTAACAGTGTCGATTTGTAATACTTTACGGCGTACCAGACTCAGATCTAGGGGGGTGCAAGTAGGGCAATTGTCCAGAGTGGCAAATTTTAGTGGCGCCAAAATTGGTAGGCAAATACCTACAAAGTATTTTACTCAGTGTCAAAAAATATATTTTAAAATACTTATTTATAATTCAATGCAAAGGGCGGCAAAAATCACTTTTGCCCAGAGCGGCGGAAGAGATAGATCGGGCCCTGGGACACTCACAAGTTGCGTTCAATCAACAGGTATCCCAAATTTCCTTTCTGTCCATATCGCTGAATCCTATACAAGGAGAGCAAAGCACGGCACAAATATTGAGTGGACCACTAATGACTAAATAAGCTGATAAAGCATCGAGTGAACAGGAACCTTGTCATATTTTTTTCATCAAATGAATCGTCAGCGTTCAAACATTCTTATCAACCTCCACAATACAAAGAGAGTAAGAGCACCCTAAATATTAGTGAATTTCTTCTGATAGTACTAATATGTTTTTAATATTCTAATATTTGGCATAAATGCCAAAAAATTACGGTAAAGTATAAATATTAATAATAACTTCAATATCCAAAATTACACGAAATCATTCGTGTTTTAACTGGTGCTTCCTTCTCTTTTTATACAAATAACCATTCTTTTTTCATTCGACATAGGTACAGCAAATTCTATCTAAATTCTTCAAAATCAATTTTTCAAAATTCTTCGTGATGAACGTATGCTAGAAAGCTGAATATCAAGCTTGAATAATGTAGAATATTGAATACCGTGCATACACATCAATTCATATAATCATATACAGCAACAGGTGCATTCGTAAAATTAGAAGTAACTATCATGGAGAATCGACAACTACCAGATGCCATCTGTTACGAAAAAATATGCACGATATCACGAATTTGTTACAGTATATATAAAGAAGTTTTTGTTCGATACCAAAGATAAAGTGCTGTTCAAAAGAAAGTTTAAAACTCACATATTTGCATGTCTGCACAATCAGCTTAATACTAATTGGACAATTAGTCATGCACCTTTATCTCTTAGACAAACTTTCGATTTTTACCGAAAATTTTTCCTTCCATGTACTCTTATCTTTCAATTTTACATTTTTTCTTGATCAAATAGGTTTATCTACGACAAAATCTTATAATAAAGGTAGAAAATGCTGTATTTCTGTTTCAGTGATGAATTGTAGGCGCAAAGCTGCACACCAATTGTGAAGTCCGGAGCCAAAGCCGTTCAGAATCGGCTTTGTTGCTATGTACTTCTAAATAAAGTAGGTATTTGGCAATGAAGAACTTTTTTTTAAATTCACAAATTTTATCGTTTTCTTTAAAAAAATCTACAAAATTACCTCGGTCTCAGCGTGTTTGCATGAGGATCTCCCCTTAACTCGTCATCCCCAATTAACAGGTTAATCTTTTGTGATTAGAATCTAGCTGCATTATTGCATGCTTTACAAACTGTATCTGCAGCATGCCTTCGCAATTATTAATAGAGCATGTAAATACAAAGTAGCCAGCCTTGCATCATACTTAAAAATATAGAATGTCAGAATGACAAAACGACTTGGGCCATGAGAGAAATATATATGTAGGTACACATCGTTGATTTAGAGGCACGTAGGTCTATTATCACTGCCACAATGTTGTTATTATTAAGTAGTTAAGTACGCGGCGTCGCATTTTAACATTTCGTATTGGACAAACTGTTTCAGATGAAGGTTGATTTGATCACACCAATGACCTCGAACGACATTGGACAATGTAAATGTTAGATCGAGATTTATAATTAGTTAAATGCACTGTTACCCGAAAAAAATTCAAATTTGTTTCCCTCAATAATGGAAGGTCGTGTAAAAAATTGTATTCTATATTTTCAATTTGTTTTTGTATAAAGAATCCTGCATAGCTAAATGGTATTGTAGATTATAAGATAATCAATTTAAAGGAAAAAAAATTAGGTGAATATAATTTACAAGTGAAAGATTTTTTGAAACAAAAAAAGAACAACCCTGTGTACATAATCGGCCACTGTAAGTAAATGTTAACGGTATTTTTCCATCATTTCTCAAATTACATAGACGAGCGAAGCGTGCACGTGCGAAACTCCCGATAAAAATGGAAAGTGCGACAATGGGCATCAAGATCGTGTTGCTGCTAATAGGAGTGTAATTTTATCTTCGCGTCAGGGGAAGCTTCGCGGCCCTCGATACGCGAAGAAAAATATACTCGTTATACAGCACCCGAGTTTTGCCTTCAAAAAATATTTTAACAAGTGTATATTTAGATTCTCCTCACCCCCCGTGCGTAAGTACATTAATCTGACGCCCTCATGTTAAACAGCAACCTGGTTCTACAACCACTTTGAAAAAAACCACTACATTTCATTTTCTTTCTGGCGTAAACTTACAAGGAAACGTTCCCAACCCGAAAATTCACTTTGAAGGAGTGAAATCAGCCCTCAAAATTATCGCATTTTTTATTTTTTTAATATAACTTTGTAGCATGCGAGATAGAACAAAATACTAAATATAAAAATTGTTCAGCTTTTTGTTCTGTATCACATTACCAAAAGAAAAATAAAGTTATATTTAAAACAACCTGACCCGTTACCCGGTTTCACCCGGGAATTATTTATAATGTTTGAAAAATAATAAAGCCTGTACAAAAAAACGTAAATAGTCTATATTGAAATCCGTTCAGCCGTTTAGGCGTGAAAGAAGGACAAACAAACAGACAACGTTTCACTTTTATATATTAGTAAGGAAGCGTGATAACTTTAAGGGGTGATTAAGGGTTCACCCCTATGGAGGGAATTTCCGCACAAAATAAATTGGAAAGAATTCAACTTATAATTTATATCACATACACTGGGGGTTGCCAGTGATTCTAACACATTACTGAAAGCTTGGTATGATGTTAGTTATACAGTATAAAAATTCAGCTTGTAAATTTTTCTTTGACCACCACTGTGTGCAAAAAATACGATTTTCATCTTGTAAGAGAACATACTGATTACTATGACGTAAAATAAGGTGGTAAAAGCGCATCAGCCTGTTTTATTCGTCCTATCAAATCATTCAACGTTCGTCCAAAATATTTCCTCTTATCCTCAGCATTAATTTTTCTTATCGTTGGTCGGTCACGTGTATTTTACAAATATTATCAAAGCCACCCTCGAGAAACATTAGCAAATAAAAAGAATTTTTGGCAAAGCTAATTGTACTTTTCAAACACAGACCTACAAAGAAATGATATCACTTTACAGTCTACTAGAAGCATTTTATCTGCAATACTTCTCGTGCCTGCTATCGATCTCCACGCACAGGACGCTCCCGTGAAATCAATCGCGTGCACATAATTTTACAAGGGTGAGAAATGGGACTAACCTATCGAACGCGCGAATAGAACAAGCCTTTTATCCGAACGTAATTTCCAATGGCATCAAGGTAACAAGGTAAGGCCAAGTGTGTACGATATATCTACATCTGCAAGTATTGACACGCGCTACTTTTTCAAGAAAATTTGTTGGAGACCTCCGCGATTCAACCTTCAAACCAAGCACATTCCAGGTTCTTTAGTATCGCGATAGAACTTTCCTTTATTTCTACAGGATTTGCTACGATAGAGGAAAGTTAATCCAAAGAACAAGCGTTTCTAACGAAACAATGAATCGCGCGACATACAAATAAATATAGGTACAGTGTGGAGCGCGAGAAAATACAGTTAGTTACTCACAAAGGTATCCGCCCACCCTGTATGTAATATATTTTACACGTTAAAGCGACTTCAAAGTAAGAATTCGCAATGCTAATTCACATTAATATAAACCTTCAATAATATACTTCTGTTCAATCGAAAGATTGTTCACAGTGTATTTAAAAATGTATTATTATCCGCGGAATTAGCAAAGATCGTGTAAAAAATATTCTCCCAAATTCAATATTTAATTTATACAAACGTAATTACGATAAGTTAATATTATTATAAGCTTTAATCAATTACGCCTAGATTCAACTAATTTTCTGTGAAATTCAGGCTTATCCACTTCTCTAGCATAACTTATTTCAGCATTTCTTTGGTCGATGGTACCAGCTGAAAATATATTTATTAAGGTTTGCACTATTTAAATTATATACCTAATGGGTAATACTGGATTTAAAATTACTTAAATAAATAAGTAAAATGTCTTTTAGATGTCTTACAGTTTTTACAATGCTCTAGTGAAGTCATTGCATGACTGTCACACAACTCCTACGCTTTTTGTTCATTTACTTTGATTCAAACGCGTACTTGTGGCGAAAGATAAGAATCCAATGCAGATCAATGATGCGTTTGATATACTCTACTATTCGCGATTAATTTTATTCAGAATCTTGCAAATTCCAAGGTATTCTAGTTGTAACTGCCAGTTTTTCAAAGCCATTTCCAGGAATTTATTTAACAAAAACTATAAGTTTATACTAACCTGCGTTTAACCTGCACATTAAGGTAGGTTTGAAATAATACTCAGAACGCAAACTTCTTCAAAAAAAAATTTCCGACGGGCGTTGGTGTAGGAACTGTTCTATTCATCCAAAATGGAAAAACTAAGGTTTATTTTCTGTATTATGTTTGTCGTTATCATTGGAACCACAGAGGCCCCTTAACAATAAAAATTTATAGAATAACAGCATTTTGAAAAAAAATGTTCGATTTTTCCTCATAAATTTAGCTGTTCGCATTCTGTAGAATTAATTTTATACAAGATAGATACTCGTCCGAGGTTGCAACCATAACGACAAACATACTAAAGAAAATGAACCTTAGTTTTTCAATTTTGGATGACTAGAACAGTTCCCAGACCAACGTCCGTCGAAAAAAAATTTTTTTACAACATCGGCTATATGTGCGATAAAAATGTTCAAAAAAATTCTGAGTATTACTTCAAATATACCTTAATATGCAGGCAAAACGCCAGATAATATAAACTTATAGTCTTTGTTAAATAAATTCCCGAAGATGGCTTCGAAAAACAAGCAATTACACTAGAGTACCCCCTTAAAGGAAAATTGTAATTGTAAATGGGATGTGTAATTTGCAATGTGCCTTGGAAGGTCACTAAACTGACTTCTTGGATTGCAAGACTTCAGATTTTTCATCGTGTTGACACGACGAGAAGACACTTTGTTTGAGGTAACATCATAAGAGAAAGTAGTGGATAGATGAGGAAATCGAATCGAGAGATCACGTGATGCGTGACTGTAAGTCTTCTCGAAAAAAAAACAGACTGCAACTACATAGTGATGCACCGAACACAAACAGGATTGCTTGATCTCTTGATTCGTCAGCATGGCCTCCTAATCTGTCACTTGAGGACATTTCCTTACAGAGCTGCCTTGAGGAACGAGTGTTTTATCACCATGTCGACGTCCTTAAGAAATCAGAGGCTTGCATACAAGAAGCAATAAAATCGAGGACCTCGCAGCAAGGGGGATACAACTTCATTTTCACAGCTTTTGCGTTGTGACGTGTAATATACGGAAAACATTTCTGTGTCAAAAACAAACGAGCGATTTACACCCAATACAGTTTTCTGCAATATTTTTGTTTTGGGCAACTCCACATTTTCAAAATTCACCAAACATAGAAATAAAAACTTCTGAACTGAATAATTAATACACATTGTGTGAAAATATATATTTTTCAATTAGTGTTCTCTGTTTAATGATAAGTCATAGCAGTAATTTTATAAACAGCTTTCTCTAATTTACTGGAAGTAGGTAAAGATGGAGCTGCACCCCTCTTGCTGCAAGGTCCTCAATTGGAGGCATTTTAAAAGTGAAATGCTCTGAAAGGTGAAAAACTGTTTTCATACTTTATGGAGTTTCACTTGCAAGAAAAATTTTACCACGAGTTTTAGCCCAACGTAATATACTTGTAAGTTCCACAGAGGGATTAAACAATGATATTCTAAATAAATGTTATGTTGGGCTTTCAGTTCAGCTATACGTTTAACTTAATGCCAAGGAAACTCAAAATTTTTTGAAGATGATCGTGCTTGGATTCAAGAAAGATCTGAGACAGAAATGAAAGTACGACGGGATCGAAAAAAACCCTAAGGCTTTCGTGAATCTAATAGAATTTTAACACATTTGGGTGAAAAAAGACCCAAGGGTCGTACTATAGCTAGAAAACTGTGAACGCGATTGAGTCGAAAAAGTCCCGAGGGTCGTAGTAGGATTGAAGAAATGGTGAAAAAAACTCGGAAGCTGTAACAAGGTTAAACAAGCGGCGACTCTGGGATTAAGAAAAACGTGTTTTGCATCAACGTCAGCGTGCACGGCAACCGGGTCTATCCAGAAACAGGAAACGGGTCGCGGAGAACTGCATACAGATGCACGACATGCAAAAGAGGCAACGATCGACTAACTATCCGCGATCACGTTCAAGATGTTTCCGTCGGAAAGTCCCAGCGCGATCGAAATGTCGAACGGTGAAACTAATTGTAAGCGGCTGAACCAAGCGGAGTCTGGAAACTGTGTCCCGTGCAAAAGGATACTGCGAGGTCCATGAAAAGGTGCACTGCGCTTAGTACTGTAGGCTATTTTCAGGTGGACATCAATCGACTTTTAATAAATTATAACTGATGGTAAATTATAAGGAACATGTGAAGATTTGAAAAAGAATTGTTTTAAGGGAAACCTACTATCCCAGTCATTAATCTAGTCATTTAATAATACTTTAATAATAATTGAATTTTTTACTTCAGAGTAGTTTCATTATATGTAGTTAGAATGTTGAAACAGCAACGCTCCTAAATATTAAAGACGCCTTGCACTGTTCAAACCTATTTGCACAAAACTCTTATTATAAAGTTGGGCACAATTTGATCTGGATAACGAATAGCTAATTAGATTTTATTTCATTTAATATCTTCCAATAGCATATGAGTGCAAATAATCTTTACTCGGCTAATCCATGCATTATAAGTAATGCAAGTAACGTACGATAACAACTTGGCATTTCGAATACATACTTCGATTAAATAATGATGAATAATTCAAGTGAAACGATAGAATAATCTGTCCCAAATAACGAATAATTATTATGCAACTCAAATAATCAACTAAACAGAATTCATTCGGATTATTATCTTAGATAAATATCTATTCGAAACAATTCAAATAACGCCCAACTTTGGTAATTTACTAGTATCTCTGGTACATCCATTTAATAGAAACGGTAGTAATTTAAAAAGGACAGAAAAATATAGAACACTTAAAATCGAAAATACCAATCGCGAGCCACAATGTTGCCTCGTATGAAAGGGTCCTTACGTTCACTTTTCCTTCCTACAAAAAGCAACGGACTCGTGCAACCCGTGGTTACATGGAAAATTGCACGATTTCACCCGGTGGTGTTCCCCGGCGCCGAATCACCGTTGGATTAATCGACAACGAGAGGAATAATCTCATCCACCTATAATTATTGTAGCCCGACCGTCAAGTGGGACACACGTGAAAGTTCTCCTGGATTATTAACAGATAAAGCCGCCCAGTTAGGTGGCTGACTCGATAATGATATCGATTGCAATTCCATTGACGGTCACCCTTCGGTTTTATTCCCCCGCGCGCGTAAAAAGGATCGATACCACCCGCTTTATTTATATCTCAGTGGTCCGCTACGCGAGGGTATCCACGGCGAAATCGTAACAAATCGAGGAAGAAGAAGAAGAAGAAAAAAAGACGGCGCGACGCCGATGATCATCGAAAATATTCCGCGATCTAGCGCTTCTAGACGCTTCTAGACGCTTCTATCGTTCTCTCTGTCTGCCGAAGGGAGCCTATGTCGCGCGGCCAGACACTGTTGACATTCACGACCGCTTTATTACTTCAACATCGCCGATGTAAAACCGCGGCGCCAAGTTTTGTTCCCACACAAACATTGCGATCTTTATGAGCCGCTTTAACTATGCAGGATAAACGATGAATTGTGGTACAACTGGCCGGAACGTCATTCCTTGTGAAAAACTAAATGACAATTATGAAACAAATTCCTGGCCAAGCACAGCGATCTTTGTGGGTCGCTCTAACAATGCGGGGTACACGATAAATTGTGGTGCAACTGTGCAAAAAGCAAATGAGAATTGTACACGTGGCAATCTTTAGCAAGTTCAAAATAAGACGTTTTTAAAAATGATACACTTTGTAGAGTAAAACTCAGGGTGATCGTTAACCGATTGCGTATGTAAGATATTGAATCTATGTTTTATAAATACCCTGGGTCATCTACCCAGTTGGTTACATATTAAAATTAACCGCGTCACAAAATATAAATTACATGCAAAACTGCTCGATGCTCAGTGACCATACTTCCATCATGTGTATGTTTGTATAAAAACATTCGAAAGAAACCAAAAAAAAACAGATTACGCATTGGTGTCACGCACGTGTAATGAAAATGGCGCGCTCTTAACTAACTACAAAAAGTTCTTTGAAAATTCAATTTCTCAAAAAATTGGCTTGTCTTCTAAGAGGCTCTGATGTCTTACAGAGTCAAACACAAAGCAGCCTCGCGTTGCAAATAATTTCTCTAGTAAACCACAAGGCCAATGAACCAGATTTATTCTATACACATCTTTCACTTCTTCTTTCGCTAGGAATCATCTCCCGGCCGATTACAATCGCGATTTACCGCCCACCCTGTATGCGCATAGATTTTGTGCGGCGACTATACGCGAGCCCTGTCCTACAATTTACTTTCATAATCGTGGATAATTCATTGCGGCGTAACGTCTCGCGTGATTCTTTTTTTAAACCACTCGAAGCAATTAGATGATTGGTGTCTATATTTGGAGTTGGGGAAAAAAGACTCCTTTTAAATGACTAATGCGTGTGGCGCGCGTAGAAGCGTTGAAAAATATTCTAGAGAAATAATGGAAGGCATAGACTTGGATCAGGTGAGCAGCTTGCATTTATATAGACCATTGCGTATAGCGAGATGTGGTAAGATTTCTTGGGCTAAAATTATCGCACCAGAATAGCTTGTCGAATGATTCTAATGGATTAATATGCGTTTTGATTGCTCTTACCAATCAGTCACAGTAAGACTCTAGCTTCTAACCAGTTGAACTAAAGATATAGTAACGAACAACGCGGATGCATTCCGATTAAATACATTCCAACTTGTCTTTTTATCTTGTGCATGCAGTTTGCTCCGCTATACCTATGCGTGAAATAGCTGAATGTTTACTACACCCACCACTAGATGGCTACGGACAGTAACTAATTTTCGTGTACTCTCAATTGATACTGAGTGTCTACGCACATATATATAATCGTTCCAACGTCTAACCGCGTCTAAGGCAAGGTCTGCTAGATAAAACCCTATTAACGAGATCAGCTACATAGAACTGGGACGCAACGTTTGTTTTCAGAGCATTAATACAGGGTGTCCAAACATGTAGCGGCTAATTTTATAAACCGTATCAAGGGGGTCGAGTAACTAAAAGAAGTTAATATAGATCCATGTCTGAATTCGCTTTAGTAGGAAGTTAGTTATAACTTATGTACTGTAACTGTGTTGTTTAGTGGTATTTGTTAATACGGTGTGTAGGTTAGACCGTTACCTTTTTGAACAACCTGTATAATTCCCGTTGTATACTGACACATTGGAATAAAATTGTGAAAAGGGAGCTATTAAATAAATTCAGATTTTTATCTCTTTAATTAGAAAATCACGATTTTTGTCAGTAATGCGGGGACTAAAAATTTATCAGCAACTCCACCAAAATGAATATATCTCATAGGTTGGTTCGTATTCCAAAATTCGATACTTCATTTACTGCTGATAGAGTAGACCAAGCTCGTAAATACCAAATTGACTTTGGAATACGATTTCGCGAGAACTATTACAGTTACGAAAAAGCTGTTTATACTCCAAGTTTACATATTTATCTGACATTATTGAAGTCATAACAGATTAGCTTTGTGATAAGTAATATTAATCGAACATGGAAACGAGAGAAAATGTTACAACCGACTGTTACACCGTGTCGACAGTAACGCAATGTTAATTTAAAAAAAAATCAAAACACTTATTCAACTAAATTATAATAAATGAAAGGAAAGGAGAAATTTTTTTATAAATAAGAATGCATAGAACTATGTCAAATTATTTAAAAATTATAAAATTTCTACCCAAGTAGGGATTGCTCTGTGTTACAATTATTACAAATGTATAAATCATTTTGTTTGTACTATACGGCTCCAGATAAATAAAGAAATAATATTCCTTATCTTCTTCATCGCCATATTCATTCCTGTTCTTTTCTTTGGGTTATGGGTTTTATAAGATTTCCTTTCAATTTCGAGTTACGCGTATGCCTCTTCACTTTTTCCCTGTTTTTTTTCTCTTCTTTTTCAGCAGTATCAGTACATATATATGGTAGATTTTTTGTTCTTGTTACCTATATTTAAACTTTTCCGAGGTGAAGCTTTCCGGAAAGGTCTTACAGATTCCGGCCTGAACTCCTCGTGTGGATTTATCTATTCATCTCGTGTGGATTCATCATTTATCTATCTATTCAATAATTCTGTTAGGCTAGCTTCTTTTCATCAGACATTTCAGATAAGGTCACTGTCCTATCTATGACGTAAGATGGAGCATAATCGAGAGTGTATCGACGATAAATGAATTGCATCAGCTGGGGTCGTAGCGTTACATTCGACCCCAGCCAATGAAGCTACAATGGTCCCCGACCATGTTTTTGAACTCTGATTACAAATTTTCACTGAAGCGGTGCTTAGAAAACCTAAGTAAGCACCATCGTTACACTAAAAAGGACACAATTAAAATTTAAACGGCAAAGGAAATATTTTTAGATATTTCAATTTTAAAGCACTAAGAAAAAGTAACGTTACTTATTTCTTCACCGCACATGTCTGCTGTGTATCTAAACTGCTAGAGTATCGATGTGTGTATTTCGAATCTAATTGTATTCGACAGCGTTCTAATTGCTTCTTAGAACTGGTGCATCTATAACATAACTAACGTTCAAATTTAATTTGTACGAGCGTCATATGGAACGCGTCCCTACTGATACGATCTACGATCAGGGTAAAAATATTAACAGTTTTTTAATGCGAGCACTCAACGTTAATCTACGTTATTAACACAGACACGGCAACTTAACTATAATACTCCAATTCCTGATAGCAAATGCATTAAAATTATCTGCAAAATGTAATAGCCACGATAACTGGGTAAAATTTTCAAAAAAACTTCGATAATAAATAATAAATTGGAAGGAAGAATATTTCTTCAAATATCAAAGGAACGATAATTTTATTACCCAACGCCTCTAAAACATAGCGCCTTCGCAAGTTATGCCTCCGAAATTTAGCCTAGATCACAGTTGGGCATTATGTCGATAAAATGATATTAAAGTAGAAATTTAGATTAGAATAATTGAATCACTCTAGGACAATTACATAATCGCAGAAGGTACTTTGCGCAATCTTCAAAGCAACGTTTCGTAGCGGAGCCTGATTTACGGAAACGAATATGAAATTCCATTTGTTATAAATTCCGATTGCGAATGAACAATAACTATCGCCTCATTATTTACAAATAACTGGTCGACTTTTACTCATTACTCGAAATCAAATTTGCCAACTCTGCGGTCGTTTCCACCGTTCGAGATACAGTTAGTAAATAAATGCCTCTCGGAAATGCAGATACAGTTCCATTACGCAACCGTTTCACGCTGCTACATTTCCGACGTTACCGAAATCGAAGTACCAGCCATTTCCCATCAGCTGAAACGGGACCAGCAGACCTGTATGCACATCCCTTTGTGACACGGATAATGTCATTGGCTCGAGTGCCGCAAACGTTCCTCGCGCACATATATTTTCGGTGTTCCCGAAATCGGGGCGATCGCGTTCGAGAATTCTTTCGTGGCTGGCGAAGCTCGCGTCGATGTCTAGCGGGAACGGCTGCCAAAACGGCACGCCGAAAGTACGCCGCGCCTCTGATGTACACAAGAGCGCTTTCTTCGGCGCAACAGATACACGTGTAAACCGAATTCGTCTCGTACGTCTATTCTTACGTCCATAAGGTTATTTACACCCGGTGTCTGACACCATTTTGGTAGCGGGGCACCGGTGCTGGGTCCAAACCGGGGCCACTGCATCGCGGAAGGTACACCGGAGGGCGTCGCGACGGTTTCCTGACGCGCGAGTAGGGAATTCAATCCCGACTGATTTTTGGATTCCATTTTTATATTTTTCAGTTGTTCGGGATAAGTTGTAACTTGATATATCAAGTCCCGGGAGTGTTAGAATAATAAAAAAAAGACATCCGGGATCCCGGGATTGAATTCCCTACGCGCGAGACGCTATGCCCCGGCTTATCGCGGGGACTCCCGATTTGCCGAGAGCCGGGTTCGACGGGGTACCCGTTTCGATGGAGCTGATTTGCCGACGATTGATCGCACGCGCGGGAACGCACGCGACCAGATAACGGTGAACGGTGCGGCGTTTCTCGTGTTTCGAAAACCGCGGAACGGCGACCACGGCATTGTCGCGCGAATATCGCGTTGCAACCGAAACGCTCGCCGGCGAACCAGCGTCTACGTAACACGTAACACGACGGGATAAGTTGGACGATGGATATAACGTTCGATGGTGTATTACCCCGCAGCGTTAATTCAGCCGCGTGCCTCGCCGGCAATGTACTGGGCAGCTAGCGGCGGCGAACCTTTCGAAACGTGTAGTCGCGGGGGACCGTCGCTGTGCCGAATCCAGCGACGTTCACTTCCATGTATGTTCGACGACTTACCGGTCTCGCCCGATTATTCAACCAGCAATGACACATTTGACACATCCAGCACGCCGCGCTCCGTGGCCCCGTGAAACATTCACCCGTGAACTCGCGAACGATCCACCGGCGGCAACTAGTAATTAAGGAAACTACGACGAAAAACGATACCGACCGGTCGAAAGACCGCAAGGGACTGGCCAGTGGCCGCGACCCCACCACGCGGTACACCGTCGCCGAGGACGCCAACAAATGTAAACATCGCTACAGCTGATCATCGTGACACATATATGCCTGTATAGGTGCGTAAGTACGTATTTTAGTAGCCCGCCGCCCCCGCCTCGTCTAATCCCGTCTGCAGCCGCGTATCGTAACCGTCGCGGCGACGTCTCGATGCCAGCCGACCGGAATTACGCATACGTTCGCGGTTTAACGGGCAGAAAAGCATTGCCCCGTACCGGAGGCGTAGGAACTTGCCCGCGACACCAGAGCGAGCACTGTTTTGCCCTCGCACGCGCGTTGAAGCCGCGATTGCGTTCCGGACCGTGTGCGTGAGCGTCGTAACGCGCGCTTTGAAATCGACCGCACAAACTGGAGCGATGTGTCTCTTTCATGCGCAGACCGCGGAGAAACTTCGTTAATAAATTTTCGAGAGCGATAGAGGGGATTGAAACAGACATTTTCAGATTAGGAACTATAGGTTGGAAATGCATAGTTATAGTAATACAGAAACCCGTTGCGTGAAATGAGTCGCGGTCGAATGAGTCGGTTTTCTGAGCTTGGGTTACGAATCGATGTTGATTAAAAGTATGAAATTAATTCACTTTAAAGGTGCAAATGCTGGAGCAAATTGCTTAGCGACGTGAGTTGGATTAATGTTGGATTGTGTGGGCCACGACGATGGCACTACGATCGGAACAGAATGAAGTGAATTTCTGAATTTTATAACTCAATTCTGCATTTTAGACTTTCGAAATGAATTAATCTAAACAAATTTGTAGAATAAAATTGAGAAGGAAGATTTAGGTGTCATGTTAAGAATTTATCAATAATTTGTTAATTATCCATTTCCGACTCGTACTTTTGATCCCCCCTGCCACACCTCAAAACTTATCATTTATCAAACGTTACATTTTGTCTTGTGGAGAATTAAATGTTTCATTTATATTAAAAATTGAGCTTAACTATTTGAAAAGCAATCACGCAAAGTTATATTTGTTAAGTTTTATTTTTCATCGACGATTTCTTTATTTGCGGGCTGTAACCGTTTTTACACCTATCGACGTTTTATTATCAACGTTGTACTGTCGATTACCATACTCGTTTCGACTTAATCGATTACATATTGAATAAATTCTCATTCTTATTTCAAAGTCATTTTAAGACTTGCAGTAGAGAAATTTTCCTAAATAGTAAATAAGAACAAATACAAAAAAGCATTGGTATTTTGGGGATTAGAATTTGTCAGAAATAATACCAGGAAGAAAATAAGAGAGTAATTAAATTGCTGTAAACAAAAAAGTATATTTTTATACAGAAAGTAATTTATATCAAAATACAGTATCGATTAAGCGTAATACTATATTTGACATTCTAACGAAATAACAATTCCCTAATATTATCTAATATATGATTAAGATAATTAGTTTGCCTATAACGCACACGAGCCTTCGGTAACTTCTCTGTAAAGAAATCTAATTCTATATTATACCCATATTATTATTAAACAGCTATATTAACCAATTTCTGTCTTGCAATATTATTCGAGACACCTAAACCTTTCATCCATGGACCATGGCTCCATATTGACAATTTAAGCATGCAGTTGCCTTATTAGCATTTTTAAATATGTCAACTACTGTAAGTAATTCACAGTCCAAACATCAACTATAAAAAATATGCAAAAATGTATGTAAGTACGTGATCCGAACTAATACATATTACTTAACTAAACTTCACTGTTGGCAGCAGTACGATTCATAATGTCTATATAAAAATTTCAAGGAAATAGTTGTCAATTAGATTTATACATTAGCGCCAAAATAAACTCATAAACATGTTCATGATATCGACGTTTGAAGATCCTTGATTTCGTATTGTCACTGTTAAATGTGTGCCATTTTACCATGGAAAAGGTGATTTCAAATTAGTGTTGAAAATAATGTACATGCTGTTACATTACATTCTCACTTATGTATCCTTCATTCCATATAAGAGTAGACCTACTGCCTCACGGATCTGACACTCGCGATTGGTCGTAGCACTTTCCCTGCCGGTTTCCTACCAATCAACAGTGTATCCCTGCGCGGAACGAGTCTACTCTAAAGTGGAATGCAGTATAGTATATTTGTCTAATAAATATTGAGGCACCAACTATACCACCACTGAACCTGCAAACTGAGCTTTCTTTCTATATGTATAAGTGGGACATATTCATACAGTGTATTTTTGTAACAAGCAAATTATATTTTTGAAATCACCTAAATAGTATATCAAAATACTTTAAGTAATTAAAAAAAATATATAATAGCGTATTCGGACGGTCGCACTGGTGCGCACTGAGTGCGACTTTTAGCCAATTGAAAGGGAAAAAGTTTGCGCTCGATGCGCACTTGTGCAGCCTGCCGAATGTGCTATAAGAGAAATATTAGAGAGTCTCATAGTACTGATTGTTGGTATAAATGTTTTATAAAGACACATACATGTTTAGCTACGTTGAGCTAAATAAATCCCATATTTTTCTAAATAATTATTTGGTAAATTACTTTTGTACGAAGTATACTTAAGGGGGAGGGCTACCTAGAAATTTTCGAAAAAATCGATTTTTATATATTACTAAAACATTCTTAAAAATCTTAAAAACATTCCCTGAAAGTGTCAAGTTAATCCGACCAAAATTGATAAAGTTACATGCTTGTAAGTAGGTAGGTGTTCCTCGGTGTAGCAGCACTCAGACCCAAAACATTAAACGCGTTTTCCTTAAAATCATGTTTTCAAAGTCGGTGACACACGTGACTAAAAAATGAGTGAACCGATTTACTCGAGGCTTTGCAGGCTTAATTTAGAGTTTAAAAAGCGAGCGATTTTTTGCCAAATATCGATGCTTCAAGTTTACATAGCCGCCATTTTTTATTAAAATATTTTTTTCAAAATCGGGCTCTATCTAAAAAATTTCGGATTTTCAATTTTGGGCGATCCTGCGCCGAGTTACGTTTGTCACCGCAAAGCGCCTAAAAAAGGACGTCTCGGGCATTGCCTACAACTCACAAACCTTTCAATATTTTTTACCACAAAAAAATATTGAAATATCTGTGAGATGTACTCTTTCCAATAGACTAATGTTTAATAATAAAAGTTTATCGGTATTTCTAGAAAAAATTCTCAAAGAAGCATGTTGTTTTGACCGTTCTACGTAGGCCTCCGCCTTAATGTTGATATTCAATGATACCAATATTATATTTTGTATTGTATGATTTCATTTTTGGAATACGGTAAAGTTATCCAAGTATTATACAGAAGCCACAGGTACTGCAGATGTTGAGAGCCAATTAGTAAAGTATAGAAGCCATTTTCTTCACGTGTTCATCTTGCAAGCGTCGATTGTATTTCATAATTATTCATACTTTCTATAATTGGTTCGATACCCATAGTCCATATCACTGGCGAATCTGTGCTCACAGTTACTTCGGAACAATTATCGTAAGTATTTGATGAGCTTATCAGACCACCGAACTGCATAGTTGCATTATCTGGGAAGTAAAACATTATGCTGTTATTCGACTTCTTTGGTTCCATTTTTGGTTGCATACATAATATATGAACACATACATAAATTCCACTTTAAACCAGTTGTTGTTATGGAGTTAACAGGTGCGCCAATTGGCAGAAGCCCGCACCAACTATTATTTTGTACTAAAATATTAGGAATGACTATGGTATGGAAACCTGGTGTCAGCATCCATGTCAATGAATTGCTCGCAACTTGAATTACCTAAAATAAATAGTATTCTGTAAATGCTGCTGATCATTTTCTAATAAGACACAAATTCAGCAAATAAATATTTACTTGTCTGTCGCCGATAAGTTCAGCGCTTTTATGAAGCGTGTTGATATTTCCAAGGATATGATCGAATCTCCCCGAAGAGTCCGCAAACACGTATACTGCATTCACCTGCAAACGACAATACTTTATTAATTCGGAGCAATTCCTTTGAGTAAGTTTCAATAAAATCTAACATTACATTTATATTTTCAGCCTTAGCATATTGACCTAACTGAATCAAAGCTTTTGTGTAATCCGAATGATCCTGATCAGGCGTCTCGATGATCATCGAACCCATGGATTTCAACTTGTCGAGAATAATAGAAGAACAACTGTCCATATCACCGGTAATTAAATTTGGCACATATTCGTCGTATTTCCCATTTAGCAAGTCTATTCCATGATCCTTTAAGTAATGCAACCACTTGTGAGTTCCACCATCAACAGTAACATTAATTTGAGCTGAATAATAAACAAATTCCTGGGTGAATTGCTTCGGTCAAAGTTCAGTAAGCCCATGGTTGTGATTTTCTTTGCTCAACGCGTAACTCTCAAAGCGTAAAAATCGTACCATTTTCCCAGAGCCTCAGTAAAATATCATGTTTCCACTTCAGAGGACGGTTCAAGATTACCACAGCATATTCGTACTTTGCGGGACAATGGAATATCTTAAGCGGGTCCCACACTGTTTTACTTAAGTCCACACCATGCTGCATTATCGGGCTTGTTTTATATTTCCTTAAAACTGAAAGATGTGTTCTGAAAGTGTGGTTATGTGACACAATTTATATAAAGCTTCTTATACTTGGAATCCAAACTATTTAACCACTCGCAGCAAAGCTTCCTATTCATTAATTTCTTATACACCTCACGACAAAAAATACTTAACGGACTCGACAATTACGATTTTTGTTGCAACACTTACGTAATAACTGTCGGACTCTGTTCGTGATGAAATTCAGTTTTGAAATAGTTCTTTTGATATCACACATAATTTATATATAATATTTTAAAGTACAGCGAGATATGTTTTTTTTTCGTTTTTTATCGCTGCTCTTATTTCGCATCCTTCGAAATCTGAAGAAACGTTCATAGTAAACACTTTTTTACATACGAATTGTATGTGAACACACGTCGATTCATTGATCCTACAAATATGCGTATTATACATATGTGCTACCGTATAAATTCTAATAAAATATTCTAGTTTCTAGTCTAGTAGCTATTTAATGTAAAACGCTGTTTTGTGGAAATCGTCAAATGGACGCACAATTAGTAATTATTGAACAGCAGTGTTGTGCACTGGTTTTTTTTTATAAATGCATCGCGGTCGATCGTTTACACAAAAGCATTAAATAAAAGCGTATAATTATAGAAAAACGTATCACGATAAATTAAGAATAATTCAAATGAAATGTACTATGACGATGTGAAACGTAATCACTAATTAAAAAACGTTGCTGCGCGTTAGGCCCGCTGTAAGCTATTGCTTTTTCTTCCGATTTTACTTTCGATTATTAGATAATAATTTAAGTGCCGAATGTATTAAGAAGCATAGAAAAAGAATTAAGTCTGTGGTAGAAATTTCCATTTTAGGTTTAACAATTTCCTTGGAACACAATGTCCAAAATTTCGATTTGGAAAAAAGTTCCCGGTATCGCTGGTCGGTGCAATGATATAATTTATTCATGCCCAATCTTACCACCAAGTCAAGATATTCTTGTATATTTCGGAGGTGACGTGCAGGTACGCTTGAGTACTGTTTGCGATAGAATGAGATATCAAAGTTTTTTTTAAATATGTAATATAACTCCTTTACAGGACATTGAAGAAAGTATGGAAGCACATCCAGATAGTAGAAAATATATGGAATGGAGTTTGCAAAATACTGCTCGCATACTTTCAACAAATTTTCCTAAGAAACATGTACTGGTCGTTCGACCATCCAGGTAAAACTAATAGACAATCTTTAAACCGATATATTCAGTACACTCCTTACCATTTTAAATATTGCTACAGGATGTATGTAACAAGGAATGCTATGTTTAGCTGTTTCGATAATTTTGTACCAGCAAACGAGTATGGCGTGCCATCATTTTCCCCGGCGCACAACGCCTTAAAGCATTTACAAGAGTTAGTAAAATCCTCCTTAGAGCGCATCGAGACGTGTAACGTGGACGAGGTATATTTTAATTCATCTCGCTAGCATAGACTTCAAATAATAATTTTTAATTGAGACCACTATATTTGAGCTTCTAGGACCCTATGCATTTTAGTGCACAGAAAACGAAATTATCGTTAATGGGCTTTAGCAAAGGCTGTGTTGTATTGAATCAATTACTTCACGAGTTTCATTATTATCAAAGCAAATCGAAGTCTGATGCTGAAATTAATAATTTTATAAAACTCATTGAAAGTATGTGGTGGTTAGACGGCGGACACGCAGGTTCCAAGGATACTTGGATCACAGAAGAATCTGTATTGCAATCGTTTACAAAATTAAGTAATACAACTTAACTGTTTGCCGATAGAAGCTTTCGCGAATTTTCTGACGGTCTGATATTTAAAGATTTACGTATTGTAGGAATAGATATTCACGTGCACGTAACACCGTATCAAGTTCAAGATTCTTGTCGACCATGGGTCCGTGAAGAGGAGAACCGATTCTGTAGTATGTTACAAAATATGGGGATTCCTATAAACCGAACTTTACATTTTGCGGATAAACCAAGAAGTTTGAAACTGCATTTTAATATTCTTAAAGCTGTTGGGAATTATACGCAGTAATATCGTGATAGTGGACTTATTTAATTGATAAAACTGAATCAAAAATATTTGCCACGATTCCTGGTGAGCAGTAATTAACTTCATTAGTATGTTAACAGTGTTTAAATATGTACAGTGGTGGACGATAGAAAGTTTATATCCTTTAAAATCCCGTAACATTTTTAGAATTGGTCCAAACGACTTGAGTTTTTTTTGAGAAGCCAGAATGATTAGTTTGCTAAATGACGCGTTCTTCGATGTTTTGAAATAAAAAATGCACTTGATCAGAATAGCCAAAAAAAAATAAAGGTCGTTTTTTTAAATTTTTCTTTCTGAGCCTGTAATGAAAATCCAAAAATCCAGTTTGTAGAGTTAAATAAGTTGTATACATGCTAAAAATTTCATCAAAATTGGTGAACGTTGCTCTGAGCAAACGCTTAAAGATCGCAGAATAAGGTCGAAAATCGCAAAATTCCCGAAATCAGCGATTTTCGACCTTATTCCGATTTTAAAGGATTTTTCGTCCGCCACTGTACATTAAAATTTGAAGATATATTATGCACAACTTTTCTCGCAATTCGAAAGTTCTTATTGATTTTCGTTCCATTTCATAATATTCTAACGTGATACAAAATCTTATTTTTATGCTATAGCTTGATGTGTTACATGAAAAGGAATGGCCCATACTACATTTTATAAAACTACTTTGTGTATAGTTCGTGAACAGCTGCTCAATAATTTAAGCAGTATTTATTTAATTATACTTCAAAATAATGTACATTTTTAAAAAAAAGTATTTCAAATAATATTCATGTATTGTGAAACTTTATATACAACATAATATTAGATCATACATATTACATGATTTCTGCTTACAGGAAGCAGAAATATTCATATGAAATAAATATTTCATAGTGGATATTTGATATGTTCGAAAGAGTTTCTTTCAATTATATTACGCTAGCATCTATTTTGACACTTAGTATGATAGTAAGTTACGCTCCCCGATCCTGAAAGGAAAGTATTCGTAATTAATACAGAGGAATCGCTTGAAGGACTAGTGTCTTCTCATGTCAATAATAACGACAATACCATTGTTTAAATGCGATAATTTAACTTCAGCCCATTCGTCGGATCCGTCGCAACAGTCGCAGAAACCATCGTTCACTTTGTAAGATGGTATCTTCACTGCGATTTCATTAAAAAAATCAGTAACGGATAAACGGGTGTAAAATAAAAAACAAGCACTTAAATACCTGTCAATTGGGAGGTGGAGCTTTCACAATTAAAAACACCATTGTTGCATGCATTGGTGCCAGGTTCGTCGCTACCATCCACAGGGCAGTCACAATAATTGTCGTTGATTTTAAAAAAGTTTATCTCAGTCTTGGAAGTGAAACAAACAAATTTGCCACGCGCGTTTGGAAGATACCGCGAAATATCTTGGTCGCGCGTGCCACGCAGCGATACAGTCCGGCCGTCTTTATCGCGGAGCAGTTTCGAATGCAACGGCTCGTTCCATTTCGAGCGCGCCTTGCCAGTTATAATATAATTGGACGTACGCACCGAGCCGCTAATCAACTTCCCCACGATCGCTTGGTTAAGTTCTTTGAAATAGAATAGCTGATGAACGACGAAAATAATAGCGACCACGAAAACGCAGAGCAACGTGTATTTGAACTTTTTCCGCAGGAACCGACGTTTCCACGATATCTCGGTTTTCATATTTGCCGGCTCAGTAATTATCCCAGCGTTCTCTAATCGTCCCAGGCGATCTTTCTTTGCCAGGCAAGGCCTTCCCTTTTAACGCCACTTGACAATCCCAATGTTCTATTCCACACATTTGTTAAGTGTGTTAGACGTGACGGATATAGGTTTTTCTAATCGAAAGTCACATTACGCTTTATTTACAAACACTGTCCACTGATGCATGCGGTCTGTTTTGAATATAGGCAAAGTTGCGTGCATTTGCGTGTCCGTGTTATGAGTTTCTTACGTCAACGATTGCGAGCAACGAAGTTGCCCGCGAATCAGCGGCGCCTTCGATTCTCGAAACGGCAGTTTGAATTTGGCGGTTAAATGAGAGTGAGGTTGTCCTCGAGTTTTTATGGTGATAGAAGTTTTTTGTAAAATCTGTTGGTGAACATTCTTGTTCATGCAATAAGGCTGTAAATTCTTTATTATAAGGTAGATATTGAGTATTTTTGATTTAACAATCTCATTTAAAATGTTAATCCTTAGTTAAACTCGATTGGGTCTATTTTGACCCATGTTCTCAAGAATCTCACACAACTCCGCAACTTACGACAGTATGTTGACGTTGTTCACCGACTTAAACCGATAATTATTTTTATTGATAGCCGTAATGTGTCTCGGAGAAATATATTCTTTCATCAGTTCTCAGGGTTATAATTAAAACGATTTCCAGAGTTCGAAATATCGATTGTTATAAGGAAAGAATCACGATCCTCAAGGATACAAGAAAGGTGTAGACGGGTCTGAACTGACCTAGACACGGCCGTCAGAAGCGACGGCTTCAAAATTTCAAATTTAAGAGATGTCAACAAATACTGTAAAATGTTAATTTTAAAATAAATCATAAGTTGCGTAGACGTGATTTAACAGTTAACAAATTAACAATAAATAAATGAAAATCGTCACTTGTGTATACCGATTATATTAAAATGAAAAATGGAGTGCTTAGATTTTTTTTCAAGCGTACAAATTAGTTTAATCTTTCTATTTAGAACAGAATTATACAATTGGACCATCTTTGTTCTCTTGTAAATGCATAAATTTGAGACTTTTAAATATGTAGTAATGAATTAAATAGTATGCATTAAAGTTTAGTCATAATTTTAATAGCAGTGTTAGAATACTTCCTGTATAAGAGTGTGAGATCCATTTTTATCATACATTAAAATGTAAAAAAGAATGCAAAAATTATATTGGATATTACAGTAATTCATAATAGCGTAAATGGATCGTAGCAATACATTTAGTGCATGTATTATTAGTATTTAGTTTATGGGCTTCCGGTCTTCCTGCCGAGCCAGTGAAGCGATCTTTTTTACATCGGTCTTCCCATGCCTCGACCCATCGGAGCTTGTGAGTCCTGACCACTTTTCGGATTTTTTATTGTCTCATCCACGGATAGAATAAGGCACGCTGCTTCGGTTGCAGCAGTTAGCGCGTTAATTTTCACAACGGCAGGTTCCCACACACAACTTGTCAGATTGTCACGAATATCTTCATTATTAATGTCAACGCCACAGTAGTGAATCCCTTGATGATTTGCCTGACGCAGTTTGTTTAAAATGTTTGTCGCATCGAAACCAGCGTTATCGCACAATTGCCTGAAATTTATATTAGTACGTAATACCCATTTCTTATAAACTAGAAACTGTAAATCTGATAAAAACAAGAATGAAAGATCAGGACACATACCTTGGGATAACTTCCATCGCCCGAGCTATCGCCCCAATTAAAAGTTGCTCTTTTCCTGCTATAACGCGAGAGTAATCTCTTAAAGTTTTCGACAGCAACATTTCAATGGCCCCTCCTCCGGGAACGCCGGTATTAGTTTTGAATATACGCCTAACAACCATAATAGCATCGTGCAATGATCTTTCAGTTTCTTCCAAAAATTGTTCTGCCCCTCCGCGCAGTATAAATGTGCAGGTTTTAGCGCGTGATCCTTCATAGAAGAAATTGAATCTGGAAAGAGACAACATCCATATAATGATTTTTTTTTACAAAATATTTCAGTCGCGTATTAGTCGCCGAGTATCGTGCACAAGTACCTTTCTCCACCAATTTGTTTCTCCTCGAACATTTCGCATTTACCCAGATCTGATTCTTTAATGTCGTGCACCGTCGTTAAGATACTACCACCGCAGGCTTTCATTGTTCTCTTCAAGTCCTCCTCTGGAACTCTGCCTGCGCAAAACATATCTCTGTCCGCGAAGTACTGCGTGGCAACGTCGCCAATAGGTAGCTTCGACAACACAACTTGCGCCCCGCTCTTATGAATTTTATCCAGCTTATTGTACAAAATCTGCCACTCCGCGTCGACTATTTTCTGATATTCTAAAACATTATCCACGCGCACTTCCGCGTTATCTCTTTCTGCTTTAAGCTCTAGCTCTATATTTAAGATGGCGAGTTTGCAGTCCTGATATTTCTTCGGCTGCATCTCGAACCCAGCGTAAGAGAAGGTCTTCTTGAAAGCTACACCTTCCACTAATTCTGAATCTTCTAACGCTCCACCGGAGACCTATAATTAAAATATTCCTCCGTTAGAAACTGAAGCAACAAATTATCTTTCGATAGTTACAGGCTGTTTTGAATAGCCACCTTTTTAATGCCTATCATGTTAAGAGGCAGCATGTCGTCGAGCATCATAACAGCTCTCACGACCATCTTACTGAAAAATTCTCTTTGCTGGTGAATTAATTTCGAACACATAGACGTGACCGCGCATTCTTCTGCAAGAGTCATTACTGCTTGCGGATTAGTTGTGTTTATCTTTATGCTGTCTTCATTGATTTTGTCAATCGCTACTTGAAGCGCAAGACGAAGAGCTTTAATTATGATACGCGGATGAACTCCCTCCTCGATAAATGGTTTCATTTGCTTTAAAAATTCGCCTGCTAGTAAAACTACGCTTGTGGTACCATCGCCGACCTATAATGGGAAAAGAAAAAGGAATTAGACTATTTACACGATGCTGGGATATCCTTTTAATAACAAATTAATTGGTCATTCAAATTCATAAAATGTACGAACATTGTTGAGGTAACTACGTATCTCGAAGATGTTACCAGTCTATGTGTTCTTAAATCTAATATTCCCTGCGAGTATATTGGTAATGTTTCACCTGTCACAATACCGCTTTATTGTCCTCGCAGAGTCACAAATTATCCACAAAGCATCACTTACTTCCGCGTCTTGCGATTTCGCAATATCCACCAAGGTTTTCGCCGCGGGATGAACAACATCGAGAAGCTTCAAAATAGTTGCGCCGTCATTCGAGATAGTGGCTTTTCCGTTCTGGTCGACGATAAGTTTGTCCATTCCGCGAGGACCGAGAGTGGTCCTCACGGCGTCTACCACTATTTGACATGCATTTATATTCGATATCAGTTGCTGCTTCCCCTGTGATGTATCTGTGCCTTCTTTCAGCAAAATTATTTGATGTTGCTACAAGAAGAACACGCTTGTATATAATATTACATGGTTTATTATCAACAATGA
This sequence comes from Andrena dorsata, assembly GCA_929108735.1. NCBI lineage: Eukaryota > Metazoa > Arthropoda > Insecta > Hymenoptera > Andrenidae > Andrena > Andrena dorsata. The sequence continues at coordinate 62,898,905 of OV815487.1, read as the reverse complement.
CGATGATAGAAATAACGATATACTCTCATGTATCTTCCCATTTTCACTCTTTCGCATTCAAATATACATGTGACTTTTACAATGGTATGATAACTGAAAGTTTCTTTTATGAGAACCTCAGATTTTATAAAACAAGTGAACACAGATTTAACTGTGGTTCCTTTGTTCTGTTACTATGTAAAATTTTGACTGCAAGTATAATCGGTTTACATGAAATCTGAGGGAGCAGGTAGTCAATTATTGAAAATCTTTCCGCATGCACATTGTGGGAGTAGGCCGAAATTAATCTCCATATAAGGTTAGAGCAACTCAACCTATAATATGACGTTCATTCTTACGCGTTTTAATTTATTATCGGCTTAGAAATATCCGTGTAACTAAATATCTCTGTCTATCGTTGTGAATGAGAATCGTTAATTTGCCGATATAAAATGTATTTCTTTTATTAACTGGCTGTAGACAGGAGGCGGTTTGCCGTGAAATTGGGAATATGAATTTATGCTTGAATTAGTGGACGAAAATGCCACGTGTTTTAATATTCAAAGGGAAAAGTAGTTCGTCACTTACCATTTTTATAATTTATTTTACAATTCAGCTTTTTCTTGAATTACACTTACTGTGCTTGAGCGCAGTTATTTCAGTAACCTGCAAATCGTATTCGAGATGATTCTGCTAGGATAGAAGCGTTAAGTGCCGTTCACATTTAACGGAAGTGGGTTTGCCGGAAGTATGTGCCCCATCAGATATTGCAATTCAAATTTGTTGAAAAGTTCTGTTCGTATTTTGAGTTAGTCAAATATTAAATTCTAAGGTAGTAGATTAAATTAGAATGAAACGAAGTTAAGTCGGTTGCTGTAATGAGAATTACAGTTCTGGTTCACTCAAGTATAACCTTTTGAATAACAAATTTCAATATTTAATTCATTTTGAAAAAAGTAGCACGATGTATTACTCATAATATATAAAGAAAATAATATAAAGACAATAAAATGTGATAAAACATAAATAATACTTCGCTTCATGTACCTTTCAAAATTAATAAATGGTTCTTTCTTAACCTTCACCAATTTTCAATTTTCAAATCCGTCATGTTTAATTTTTATTAATATTATACAATATTTATATTTATCCTTACATCAACATTTCAAACATGAATATAGTACTTTGGAAAATTTTAAATATAAATATTGTATAATATTAATAAAAATTAAACATGACGGATTGGAAAATTGAAAATTGGTGAAGGTTAAGAAAGAACCATTTTTTAATTTTGAAAGGTACATAAAGCGAAGTTTTTTCAACTAAACATCAATATAATACTTTAGTTCTGTTTTCGAGATTGAACACCTGACATCAATTTATTACTTAATTCCAGTTATTAAAATTAACTTCGTACAGATCTTTTACAATTCCTAATTTCTATCATTTATTTCTCATTACAATAATGCAACAATCGATATTGCTGTTTCATCGTTGTTTCTGCCACCGAGCAACAGATAGCGCTGATTTAAACAAAAACGGGAAAATCTCGTCCGTAGAGGGTGCGAAGTTTTGGAAGGTTTAGTGTTTAGTCGTTTAGTGTTCCTTGGAGCGGTATGATTCGTGACCTGATTACGCGAATAGAACCTAGAATTTGACATTCAGTATACCACCACAACCCGAAGCTGTATATATTTACGTACAATACATTTAACGACACACAATCACCTCCCCGGGCACGGAGCAATAGCCTGAGCGCCGAATTTACTCTAGTCGTGTTACAGCTTTTCAGCGATGTGCGCATTCTTCACACATACCCATGCGGACGTGTAACAGGTCTGATAAATGTATATTCTGTGTTATTTTCACAGTAATCTTAATTTTAAGTGTGCCTCGACGAAATCGCGTGTCCGTATAATCTACGGGCCAAGATAATCGTACTGTCGAGGTAAAGAGACAGTGAACGCTAAACATAAGAGATCATCGTTATAAGCCTTCGAATATTATTCTACACGGTTCGCTCGAATTGGGAATCCTTTGTTAGATCGTTAACACGTTCTGACTCAATTGGATGCTGATATCTAAATTTGTTGATTTAAGGCTTTAGGGACTGTTCGTTTTTATATTTACGTGTGCTGGCATTGGCGATGTAGGAAGTTCAAGGTGCCAAGGATTCGAATGCACTTATAGTGTATAGTTATACCACACGTGCACTGTTATAACCATCTTGCGTGCAAGATGCTGACCTCACATCGTTGCACATGCGTAAAATAACTCCCACCTGACGGCGACGAGCCAATGACAAATCGATATGTTCGAAATTTTAACAGAAAAGCTGGCAGCTTTGACTACTCCTCTCAACAGTTATTAGTGAAATCTCGAGTCCGTTGCGTCTCTACTAGTAAGTAAACGGTCACGTGCAATTTCGTGCGTAACTCACCGTGGATTTCGAGTTAATCCTATCCAGTACTGCTTCCGCTCCTGTTTAATTATTTAACGCACGTCTGTCGAGTTTACACTTTTAAATAATATATCGCAGTGGAAATTTCCTGTCTACTGTGATCCCAATTACAGATTTAAGGATACATGTTCTCCCGCACATTTCTCAATTTTTAGAATCGGTTGATGGTTGATTCTTCCAGTGTAGAAATATTAGTGGAGATGGTGTAGTGAAAATTGTACGCTCGAGGATAAAAAGGTTCAAACGTGAAATTATGTGCACAAATTGTATGAAAATTAGCATAAAATTTTCATTCCGTTTGCCGCATAGAGTTACGTAAGATCAGTTTTAAATTTGTTCACGGAATCCATGCGTTTTTGGAAATATTTTTGCAACGTTCTCGTAACGATAAATATTTTATTTTGGGGATAATAATCTGGCTGTATTTAATGGAAGAAAGTTACCGATTACTAAAATATTTTAACGAGTGCCTCTCATCCACTATATTTCCTTCAAGGACACAACAATTTTCAACTTCCTCGCTAGGAGAGGCATAATAATATGATAATTGTCACTGCGTATTACGGCAATGATGCCGTTTCGAGATAGAATGACGCAGAATTCGGTGGATAGTAACAGTTATACTGGGTGTCGCCGAATTGTTGGTGATTCTTTTTTTTTTAGAAATAAGTAGCAAATACAGAATAACTTCTTTTTACCAGTTTTCATTTTCAAGAGAATCAATTCTGAAGACTCGTCTGCCACGCGATCATCTTAGTAGAAATTGGAAAATTGGAAAAATGAAACGAATCCTTGCGCAAAAATATAGTCGAAATTGTACAATCACTTTCTTTTTCGAACGCAGGCTTTGTTCCTCGGAAAATTGCGCTTGACTAGCCGAAGAATTAGAATTGACTTTCTCGAAAAACAGCTGTTCTATTTCACCCGCGGTTGTACTATATTTATTGTTATACTCTGCCAATTCTTAGTCGGGTGTATGTGTACCTATAAATATTCAAAGTCATTTGTGTTCTAAACGTAGCTACGAATAAAACAATGATTTCCTGTAATTTCCATTTATATTTTCATGTAGAATCTCACCCCTTCAGGTTGTACCACCCTGTATAAACAAAACAAGTTGTGTCGCATATTTCGAAAGTTAAACAGACTTTTTGATACGCTATATAAGTTGTTGTAACAACTTATGAAAAATAATAGGGTTGACTTATTGACGAGGAAAGAAAGGACAACATAAATTTGTATAATGTATTGAATAAAAAGTCAATGTAAAGTTGTATAAAAAAAGTTTGCCGGTTTATTTTTAATTTTGGATCTGTTCGGTGATACGATATGCTAAGAAGACAATTTTAGAAGAGACAATTACAACTGTGTCAGGTTACAAAAATATAAGTTTATAATGAATATTTGAAACATATAATAGGTAATGTAAACGTCAGGTGGTAAATTATTGCTGATGACTATTTATAGCACTATCAATATAAATTTATCTAGCCACTGGGCTGCGTCTAATGCACCACGTTTCAGTATTTTAGTCTTACTGCGAGACATTCAAGTATGAAAATTCGCCTTAAAGTTCAAGGGAAATACGAGAGAGAATACGAGAGGCAAAGTGTATCGATTGAGAGTTAAATGGCAAGGTGAAATTCTTCGAGAGTAGCCAAAAGTCAAAGCAAACCAAATTTTTTTTCGAAATTATCTTCATTAACTTTTTACATTACAGTTTCACGTTGGGGCGAAAAACCCTTTAGTCCCTTTTTACCTTTTCACCGGGTGAAGATTTTAAAAATAAAATTTCTTTAGAAACATAGGATTCTACCTTGTTAATAAAACTTTCTTAAGTTCGAATACGTCGACAACTCGAATTGAAGTAATAAATTCAAATTTTTTCAGCTGCATTTATAATGTATCAATAAATCGATTTTTTCGAACCACTCAAATTATTCAGACACCTAAACTGAAATTGTTCAAGATGCTTTAGTAATAGACCCGCTCTAAAATTATGTCACTACAGTTACTGATACTCGACTATATGAATTGTAGTGATCTGTCAGTTCGGCTCATATTTCTCAAGCATAGGCGTCCGGAGGGGGGATAGGGTGTCCCTTATAATGACTTGTTTTTTAAATTTAAGAATTCGGTCCGTGACGCCTCCTGATTTATTTCCTTTTGGCGTGGTAAATATTTGTGCAAAATGGGTTGGGACTATCTTATGGATAACTTATTGATACTTAACCCTCTATCAATAATATGGTACAAGTTTTCCATTTCTCCAGTCTTTGGACTATGGTGGTAAAATATTTATGCATTCCAGCAACCTCTATTGCAAGTGAACGATTATTTTCTAAAGGTGGAAAAAAATAAAAAAGTTCGTAGTTTATCGTAACTTTAAGTTTCTTGAGGCAGGGTTCAGAGTGATCCGATTGTTCCGAAATATTGTACACTTAGCACGCCGAAAGGAAGAAAATCAGCGGGCGTCCCAACATTTTATCACATCTTCAATTCTGAAGGACACCCTAGGGGGGGGGGGGGGCAACGGGGGCAGTTTCCCCCTGGCTTTTGAGTAAAAATCGCTTACTTTTAAAAACTGATCTTTATTAAGTTTATACTAATAAAGTGAATATTTTTAAAATGTTGTTTTAAATTTTCAATTAAATTGGCACTACAAAATGGGTTCAAAAAAGCAAGAGGAGTACTCCATTCCCATCGTGTGTTTCATGATCCGATTCATCGATTTCGTCGCCAGGGTTGTTTTTTTATTACTATATGTTTCTTTACCGTCACCCCAAAGTTGCCCTCTTGGAAATAAGTCCCCGGACCTCCTTGTTCTCAAGGCAACCTTAAAACGCAAGCCTCCAATTTTTCACTTTGAAAGCGACCAACAAAAGCAACTAAATTCTGTGCAAACCGTAATTCCGTGCAAACAGAATTTCTTGGAGCATATACTTACTATGCTCTAAACAGAATTTAGCAAGAACCTAACATTATTTTCCTAATCTTCTCTAATCGATTACGAATACGTGATTAAGCGTAGCACTTCACGTTGCATTTGTGCCAATTTATAATCTTCGCTTAGTTGAAACAAACTCAATCAATATATTTCAAATTAACATTATTTATTAAATAAAAACACTAATAATTACATTTCTTTTAATGCTTCCTTGCTAAATAATTATTGATTTATAACATTAATTTATAAAAAGAATATCGTTGCTTGACATCAATATAATGTAGGGGAAAGGAACTATTAGAACGTGTAATGACACATCGGCAATCCTAACTTCCGTGGCCTTTTTTCCGCAGTCTCTTACTTATAATGAAATAATCGCGACGACATCAACGAATCTATAAAATTGAAGTAACTCCTGGGAATAAATGCGTTCTCGGTAGGACGAAGAGCAACGGGCATTAAACACTCACCGTAAGATACAGTCAGAGGGGGTTGTTAAATCCAGCGGAACAGTCAGGGAGCTTTGGGAACATGAAGACGATTTGGGTCGTCGGTGGGCCAGGATCCGGCAAAGGGACACAATGCGAGCGTATCATCGAGAAATATGGATTTTTTCACATAAGCAGCGGTGATCTGTTACGAGAGGAGGTTGCCAGCGGCAGCCCAAGAGGAGCCTCCCTTCAAGAGTTAATGTCCAAAGGGTTATTTGTCCCGACGGTAAATGATGATCTTTAATCACCAACGATTGTCACAACTTGTTTTCTCTGAGGATATGGAAAATGGTGTTCACTCTTTTTTTCTTTCTTTCAATTTAAAATAGAATGGGAACCTTTCCTCTGGGAAACCTTTTTTTTGGGGCTCGAAATTTATATTTATGGAAAGTATTTGATGTATAGAGTTTAATGATACCAATTTGGAGTTTAGGTATGTTATTATTGAAAAGTTATGAGGCGAAAAAGGTGACGAAATTTTTACATATATCTTCTAGCTGATATTGTAGCAGTGACGGTGATTGTCTAACAACAAAGTATTTAGGTGAAAATGGGTCCGATACTCAGTTTTCACAACTGGTTCGACGATACAACGCATTCCACTTTTCAACTTGTTCCGAGTATTACTATAGGTTGGTCAAAATTTGGGAGTTTTTTAACATAATAACTGTACAACGAATAAATTCCAATAAACTAAAAAATAATATTTTTGCATGTTATTTGATACTTGCTTTCGATCAATATAAAGCGGCGAAAAATAAGATTTCCCAGAGAAAAAGCTTACCCTACCTATAAATTAAAAGCGAATCGTACGACGAGTCTGTGACAACATATAACAAAACTTATATATATATAAGAAAATTCTCGATCTTCAATGAAGAAAAACTGACTTTCCACACTTTTTTAGCAACGTTGATTGCCCGTTCGAATCAGACATAGTTTTGCGTAATATAATATTTTTTAAAAAAAACTGTAAGTATTACCGGCGGTAAGAAAAATATCGTTGAATATAACGCGAAGGAAAAATAAAAAAATTCATTTCTCTGCTGGTTTGAAAAATTAAAGAATATAAGTTAGTGTTGAGTTGCATAAGAGGTATGCCGATAGAGATTCTCGTGATATGCGAACGAATCTCGCTGTTCTTAGTGTGAAGATCATATGGTTTCCGGTAGGACATTGTACTGGACCTTATAAGGGAACGGATGAACAAAGCCAAAGAGGAAGGATTGACGAAGGCTGGCTTCCTCATCGACGGATACCCCCGTGAATTAGACCAGGGCATTCTCTTCGAGAAGAACGTAAGCTCCACCGCGATGGTCATTGAGAGTATCATTACCATAAATTAGATTGAGTAACCAGCTCGTTCATTCATGGAAGATTCATACGCTCCCAAGATGATTAGTATCTCGAAACGTTGCATGATTCATTTCTACTTTTATTTCACGTCGAAATGAATTCTGCACTTAAATCGAGAGACTTTTATTATTTTAAAACATTTTTCGACAAATAACTTGGGTACTAATTAAAGGAAAATTATTTCTGTCAATGAATTTTAAAGGGGCGTCTCGGTCTGTAACAAAAATAAAAAATATTTGTCTAATATTTTATAAGACTCTACAAATTCACGCAGGTTTGAATGAAAAAAGAATTATTTTATTATTCCGGACTGATATGTCGACTTTCTCGAAAACAAAGTTTCGTTCGAAAAGAAGTTATTCAACAATTTTTGCATGAGGATAGATTCGCGTAGAATTGCTTTATATTTATTAGATTTTTATTCAGCTGCGCGCGTAGTTAATGAACATTCAATAATTTTTTAAAAACGAAGTCGCAATTCCACAAAAACAGGGAATGTCCATTTTTCGTGATTTTGCGATTTATAGCATATTTGTGTGTTCGCAACTGGGACTACAGAATTGTCAAATCGTCATAAAATGAGTGGCTTTCCTTGTTTTGATAATAATAGAAGTGGATATTTCTTATTTCGTTTCAATATGCTGCCCTGTTAAAACCTGAAAATTTTGAAATAATGTAAAACAATTATTATTTTATTGCTTATTTTTTCTGATGCCTAATTAGAGTATAAGATTCGTGTTATGAAGAATGCAAATAAATTCATTAAACCTTGTTTCTTTACTGATGGCCTAAAGTATCAGAACATAATTTTCTGGAAAAAGCTGTTTTATTTGAATAAATATGATACAATGAATGAAACGATCTAATTCCTCAAACTAATATTAAAGTTACAAAGTAATTCCCAAAAACTGTCATCAATCTTTCTCGTAAAGATTTAATATCTAAATTTACAAAGATTTTCTGTATAATCAGGAAATTTCTGATAACAAATCCGAAACCGTGTATGCTTTCTTTGAAACATTACAAAGGAAAGTACAAATTTTAAATCCGTACGTTGCAGTTCGCAGAATTTTGTATAAACTAATTTCTGTCAGAAAAGGTAATACAAAATCCGTAGGCGACTGTGAAACTGTAAAAGTAGCGATGGCTATAACCGTGAGACAGTTTCGGAATTACTAATGCGAACGACAGGGATGTCTAGAACTTTAAAGTGCACGATGATTTTAGGTTTGCCCCGCGGACTTAATCATCTTCTTCGAAGTCACGAATGAAACGCTGAAGAAGAGGCTGCTCGGTCGTGCGGCTGTGTCGAAAAGGGCCGACGATAATGAGGAAACGATCAACAAAAGGATTGAGATATTTAACGTGAAGAACGGGGAGATCATTGAACATTACAAAGACAAAGTTGTCAAAGTAAGTGTTTAAAAGTCAGAATTTGTTGTCAAAATTAGCATTACAAGGGAACATCCCGAACCCGAAAATTCGAAAAATTCTGAAACTTTGTGAATATGTAGGGGATTTCCTCCTGATTGCAACGTAATTTTGTTTGCTGCCCAAATTCAATCGAAGGGGGTGAAATTCGGCTATTTTCCGATCTTGTGTTGTAACTCGCGAACTGTAAGAGATAGAAAGAAAGTTTTAAAACAAAACTTACTTCTTTTAATTAGATCTATCATTTGGAAAAAATTATTTTACAGTTTACGAGTTATAACACAAAATTGGAAAATAATCGGATTTTCAGGGATCAATTACACTCCCTTAGAGTGAATTTGGGCAGCAAACAAAAATTCACAAAGTTTCAGAATTTTCGGGTCGGGGATGTTCCCTTGTCAGCCAGTCAGGTGAACTGTAAACCATTTTTAGATCAACGCTGAAGCTTCCGTGGACGATGTATTTGCCGAGGTGACGAAGGTGCTGGACCCTTTGCTAGCTTGCGGTTGTAAGCCTTAGAACGAAACCGCACGAAGCCTTCATCGAGGACCCGCAATACTCCGAAATACGGTTCTGTGATTTCCTAATCGAAGATCAACGTCTGTGTTTCAGTCTCCTTAACTTTCCACAAAATCAGAGAATTGTAATTTGTAAGTTTCTAGGAAAATTGCTCGGCGCTTGTAACGTGTGAACTGGCATTAATTGGCGAAGAGATCGCGGCGACACTGTCCGTGTATTATAAATCTGAAGTACCTGCTCTTACTATAGTACTATAGTACCTAATACTCATAAAGCAATTCTACGTATCGATATATCGTAACAGTACCCGTGAATAATGATTACTGTTAGAGCGTTCGTGAATTTAACGAATGTTTTAAACGATTATTAAAAGTCTATATATTTTATGAATTTGTGAAGCTTCTTAAAAAATATTCCTTCCCTCTGACCTTATGTAAAAATTCACATTTTCCAGTTCAGTTGACATTAGGGCTTGTCGGTTTTTAAAAATCGGTCTGTATTTATAAATTTGTAAAATTCGAAAATAGGTTTAACATTTTTACTTAAAATCGCCTCGGACACAAGTATATTGTAGTAGGTAACAGTTTACTGTAATCTTCATGAGTTCATATTTTCAGAAGAGGAATACTAAGTGGAATAAAGATTTATAATTTGGTACCACCTTTTAAAACATTTATATTTTGTACGGACTTTAGTTTCTGTTTTCATTTGGTTTTGTATGCAGTCTATTTTATTTTGTTATATTTTTGTAACTCCATAATATTATGGAAATTGAGATTTTTTTAAAATAAGCATAAATATTTATTTACTATTTTAATTATATTTTTTTGTGAAAATTCGAAAACGGGTTTAACCGGTTTTTTGGGAATAGTGGAATTCGAAAACCGGTTTCTTTTCAAATGTTGATTTTTGTATAAACCCTAGTTGATATATGTTATTAATAATTATTATACATGGGTAAAGACTAAACACCCTTTGATAAGCGTGCAGAATTATGCTGTAAGGGTGTTACATAAAATAAATAATTATGTGGTTGAACAGATTGATAACGAAAAGTCTATTGAATGGTTGAAATTATTAACTGGCTTTCATATTCGATCAATACTTATTTCATACTCAATGTTTATCTGGCGATGCTATCCACGATCTGGAATCCGCACGTTAGATGTTACATAAATCTACGTTGTTCAAAAGTGAACAAACTATGCACGGGTTTTCCAGGTTCAGTTATCCTGCTTCGTTAAATTTCAATGCCTACCAGCTGCACGAGTCCAATGCAGATCGTAGCGCATGTCAAATTGACGAACAAGTTAATTGGCTTCGCCGAACACTGAATGGCATTTCTATACTCAATCACAATCGGGTATTCGCGGTGAATGCATTCACGGGCCATGCATATTTGAGTAATCAATCAGCGAGATTGCTTTGCTCGCTTAACTCTTTGCGGACGGAAGTTCAGACGCGTGGCGTACGTCCCGTGCGGGAATCCTCCAGTCTCATTTGCTCGCAGTACTCACCGAACGCCGATAAGCGTTGCCCGCACAGATCGCACGCGTATGAGTTCGTCGTCCGCGAGGGATTAAAAATGAATGGAGCTACAACAGTCTTAATAGCCTTGATAGCATGCTTAACGGCGAGCTTAATTTTGTGCGATCGTTGTTGCCAGATTAATTCACGGCAATTGCCACAGTACAAACTCGTCAGATCTAATGCCCGTTCGACCCAGTTAATACTTTCGAGAAGGACAGCCCGAGACCTGAACGAGTGCAAAGCGTTCGCACTGGCTAAGAAAGCTCTGGCGTTTAACTATGGCTTAGAAACTGACCCCTCCGGTAAGGTAAAAATCTACTGTTATTAATATTTGATTGTTTGGAATGTTCGTTGCGAAATTGCTGGAAAATTCGAAGGCAACGTTGTTGCCTGTGACGAAGAAGGCTCTGCTCTGTATTTCATGGAATTGAAAGGTGATTATTTATTATATATTTAATAATACAGTGCTATGTAATTATAAGTTCCAGATCCATCGAATACAGAGTGAACCTGAAGTAATGCTAATTTTACAGAACTAGCGATTTATTTAATAATGCATATACATCTCCCCAAGTTAATATATCTCGAAAAATACGAATGACACGGAAAAATGTTTCAGACGAGAGTTGTAGGAAATAGGAATCGAGATGGCATTGAAAAGCCCTGTGAAGGTCACCTTTAAATTTTTTAAATGGAAACCTGTATTTTTTATTTGTGTGCTGTATTTCGTAAGAAAATTGACACGTGCTATTTTTCGTAACGCACGTCGATATGTCCTCCTCGGTTCCTACAACATTTGTCTGAAATATTTTTGTAGATATTTACCTGGGCAGATTAAAATGGCACGCCCTGTATAATGAAATGATCCTCTCCCAATTCCGTAAAATACAGAGTAGCTCCTTCTTCAGCTACGGTCGCTTAATCCGTCGAAAACGCTACGAACTTTCCCCACAACCCAATCTTTACTTGTGTCGATGTCACGAAGATTTTCTTATATTAAATATGCTAGAGTGGGGCTTTAATATCAAAAGTAGAAATGCTGAAACGTCGAGGAAAATGTGCCAGGCTCTTCAATGTCCTGAAATTCATAATTTCACTACTCTTGTGCGAGATAGGAATTACAAATACTACAGCATCTATCCCGGATACATCGCTACTGGTAATAGTAAGACACGTGCGTCAAAACAATGGACGTCACGGTGAACCTATTTTTTAACCGACTTCAAAAAGGAGGAGGTTATAGATTCGACCCGTATGTATTTTTTTTTATAGTGGTCCCCGCATAACTAACTCCTCAGCATAAGGACCGATTTTGATGATCTTCTTTTGACCAAATATTTTGCCAGTTCTGGTTAATAATAAAGACTATTGTCGCCTAATTATTATTATTTTATGTACGCACGCGCATATCTCTTCAGCATGTTGTGTCAACATATATAAAACTCAAAAGTTAAAAATAAAAAAATTAAACAAAAATTAAAACCGACTTCTAAATAATACAAATGCACTAAACAGTAAAAATAATTGTTTGCCTTATTTAATGTAGGACTCTCATATTTTTTAAATCGGCGCCAGATTTACACAGTGCAAATGATGCACCGCCGCGCCGACTTAAAAAATATGAGAGTCGTAGATTAAATAAGGGAAAAAATTATTTTATACTTTTTAGTGCATTTTTATTATTTTGAAGTAGGTTTTCATTTTTTTTTAATTTTTTTGATTGATGTACTTACCTCCATTTCTGGTGAGCTATTAAGTACGATATTTTTAATTACATAGTTTGAATATAATTCGAAGCCTGAAACCGTCGGCACCCTTCGTATGTTGAAAGTTGAAAGTATGCAGAAAATATTACTGGTTCTTAAAGATGAAGAGTGTAACAATAACCAGATTTTCAATTTGAATTAAAATATTTTTTATGTTATTTAATCACATTGAGTATTCTAGAGAAGTGTCAAGGAGTTATGATAATTGAAGAGTTTTTGTGAAAAACACTAAGTGCCAAAAATCAAATTCTATACTATAGTTAATAGTATAGCTTATTGCCATTGGCACGTAGAACATTTTCCGATAATTTTTTTTTCAGTTTTGGCACTTACATCGTTTTCTACAAGGACTCTTCAATTATCTTATTTTTACGATGAAATGTATTATAGCTGTATAAAATTTTAGGCACCACCAATTTCACGCTCGTCTGCATCCCTCGGACGGGAGTATTCATATTCTCGAGCAATAACGTGAATTACAGCCAAGCACAAATTTCTTGCCAAAAATTGAATGCATCGCTTGCTCATATAATTAGCGAGGAGCGCACCAACGGTCTTGCGAAGTATATTTCGCAAAATACACCCACGTTTGTTGGACTCAGTAACCGCGACCATAAGAGCAGTTGGAAAAACGAATTTGGTACTTGGTAGTTTGAATTTCGTATTACGCAATAGGCTCTTAATAGAACGCGAAAGAAGAAAATGGGTGGTAATAAAATATTGAAAATATCTTGTGGATTGAAACTATCGATAAATAAATAATCAATCAGTTTTATTATTACTTGAATTTCTTGTGGGAAAGGATTATCACAAACTTACGAGTCTATAGTTGAATGTGATAAAATATATTTAGCGTTTTAAAATGTTCATAGTAACATAATATTTATATTTGCAACAGTATTTAAGATATATACTGTGTGCACCATTATCTTTCAGTTAGTGAAACATGCAAAATGCAGGGGTATCTTATCATAGTACTACGGTGCGTGGTCGTTGAGAATTATTATAATTCTAATAAAATATTTACATGCTAAACTAATGTGCATTACTATACCGTCAGTATTCAAAGGAAATCATGGCAAATGAAATGAACTGTACCATTTTCAGATGAACCACTTTCGTGTTTTAATTATCGAGCATGGGGTGAAGGGCAACCATCACACTCACAGGGATGTGTTAGTCTCGTGCAACCATTTAAATCAAAACCTGGCCCTTTTTGGAAAGTTGTGCCTTGTGGCAGTGCATTGCCTTTTATATGCGAAGTTTCGCCAATATATAAGTCTATAAGCAATATTTTTATGTATTCAAGAAAATTTAAATGAATTAATATAAATTATAACAATGTTGAATTTGAAATGGAAATTTACAACCTATAAAAAATTTTGGAAGTAAATGTTTTATGAAAATAAAGAATCACTGTATTAGTTAATCGTAAGTTTTCACGTTTCAATGCAAGTGTATTCGGAGTAGAGTTGGGCATTATTCGAATAAATATTTATTACTTTATTAAAAATTTATTTAAATAATGCCCAACTTTGGTGGAGTATAAACAGTATCGTGTAATTATGAAAATACAGACCTTATTGTTAGAATGTAAAGGATAAATTAATGTAATAAAAACACAACTACGAATTATATACAGGTGTTTAATGTGTAACTACAAATATCTTTTGTTATTAGGAGAAAAAGATTTAGTCTAATAAACTATTTACAAACTTCAGTTAATCAGAATAGATGATTAATAAGAAAGGAAAAATACAATTCTCACTCTTTGTAGATTATATACATGTATGTAATCCTAGAATTATTCTAGCATTAAAAATTGTGTTTTTTCTCAATGAGTTTCTTATCATTTATTACATGCTTCCTAAAGTAATAGCTTAATAACTAAGAATCAGCTGCTAAGCTGCATTAATACTCCATTGAAAAATTTTAGTAGGATTCAATAAGAATACATTATAACAACAATTTGATTATGTCAATATTGCTTAATAATATTTTATGAAAGCGTAATGTAAAATAAAAATCTTATTCAGTTTTAAGACATTTCACGTAATATTATGCAAGCAATATGTATATACGATGCAAATAATAATCCACTTTCATGTAGGTATATTAAAATTTTCTATCGATAAGTATTTTAAATCTGCATACATTTGCTATTCTATAGTTAGACAACATTTATTTCTCGTTTATACTTTCTTGTGCACCAAGAAATAAAAACGACAAAACAATCTGCATTTCTCCGTTTCATACATTATAGGAATGTCGATGTCAAATTGCTAAGTAGTCTAAAACTCAAAAATGAGATGCAAAGATATAGCAACATGCTCCACAGTGTTTTGTACAAAAGTTATCGACTACAATTTACATTCGTAAAGAAGAAACTAAAGATTACAAAGAATTAGAAACAAAAGGAACACAATTCTTTTATCGCATTAAAGGATGCATAACTTTTACATCTATCGATTCGAAGCAATTAACGTGCATTTTTTAAAGAAATAATTTTTAATAACATATCTCCAGTGAAAAATATTCATTTTCAAAATCTAATGTAAAACAGTGGAAAGCGAGATGTAGAGTATTTATATGCTGGTTTTATATGCTGCAAACTTTAATAGTCTTACATTTATTTGGAAATGCATGTTAATGGCACACACACATTATTATTTCATTTAAAGAATCGTTGCTTTGTTTCAACTAATGTAATAAGTATAGTCTATAACATTTGTTTTTAAAGGAAGACAACGTTTGTAGGAAAGCAACGATCGTAAAGTAATTAATTCACGACTTGAATAGGCATGCGACAGCATGGTCTGTCCGTATTTTAAGTGTTAATGTTATTCTATGCTCGATGGAAATCATCATACAAAAGTGATAATTGACAACTAATGGCATGTACAAAATTAGAAATGTTTTTCTGTTTTACTTAGGACTATTATTGTCACATATTATCGTTCTGCAAGGATGGGCGAAATTTATATTATTACGTTCATAAATTGAAGTTATGATTTCATAAACATATCTCTACATAAAAATCTTACATTTACAGCATTTCCGTTACGATGATGTATAAAAGTATAAAAGGATTTCTGTCAGGTATTAAATGTTAAATATGAGTTTGCTTTATATGTACTGATATTAACTATTGGACCTTTTTTCAAACATAGTCAGTGCGCTGCAGTTTTTTAAGTAAAAGTGATTGCATATAAAATTAGAAAAACGTTCCTGAAAATCAATATGTATTTCAAAATTTTCCATGTCTACTCTCATTTCCTAAAAAAAAACCCGTAATCTCAAAACTCTAGAGCCCTTTCCGTAAGCTATTTTAGAGTCATAGAATTGCTGAAATTAAGCTTGATGAAATTATCAACTTAATATTATTTATTTTGCATTATGTCTATTTGCTGCGTTTATTCAACATAATCGATGGAAATTAGATGTAATTAGCACAATATCCACATCATACATGAACATATAAATTATATATACAACAACAGATATTGAAAACAAATCTATGAGAAATTTTATTTAAGTATAATTAATATAATTAATATTTTAAACATCAGTTGAATGTATTAAGAAAAGTGTATATACGAATGATATACTAAACCGTAATCAAACTTGGGCAACGTATTGTGCAACAAATCTTGTCTTTTAACTTTGGGGACGGATGCTACATAAATGGCATTGTTAAAGAGGATCTACTGAATTTTAAGCAGTACTTATGAAATTTTTCTATGAGCCATAACACGTTGATAATTATGACACTATACAAGGTGTCCCTCAATCAGAGTTGGGCAATATTGGAGTACATTTTTATTCGAATGACCTCGAATAAGAATTGCGAATAAAATGAAGTGACTTTTTTTATCAGTTATTCGAGAATAACGAATAATTTTTTATTAATAAATTTGTTATTAAAGTAAAATACATTAATAAAAATGTATTCGTTACTCGAGAATAACTTCATTTTATTCTTCGAATAAAAATTTAATCGAATAATGCCCAACTCTGCCCACAACAGGGTGTACATAGCGCAACCGCGTGCTTTGAAAAGAATTTAAGCCGAAAAGTAAAAATAAAAAATACCTTCACTTTCTTCAAAGCTCATTAAGACTTGACCCTTCTTTCAATTTTTAAGCTCCGAATGATCCCAACAACATATAATTAAACTACGTACACCTTCGTGCGAGACAACCCGTATATATGTTTACACATTTGACAAATTTCTGATTTACAAATAAATCCTTTAAAGAACTCGTACTTGCGACATAACTTTAAATTTTCTGCATTGTAAGTGACAATGTACATCAATTTTTTATTTTTACAATCTTATATACGCCCCTATATGCAATTAGTATTGGTGCCAGACAACTACAAGGAAAATACGAATTTAGTAAAAACAAAAGCAAAGGTGTATGTAATTCTAAAGCTGCCAGAATTTAACGTTTCGTCGCGTGTCTCTTTTCTCGAATGCGAACGAAATATTTGTATCTGATAATTACTTGCACCCCACCTAACTATATGTATTTATTTATACCCCATTTAAGTAAACTATACCCAGATGAAATGTGTAAAAAGTTTATACAATACTAACATCCTACACTATATATTACATCAGATATCTTTCAAAATATAATGATGTACGACTTTCACCTAAATGAAACGAAAGGAAGATATTGAATGTATTACAACTAAAAAAGTTGCATTCATTACCTTATAGAATTCTTAAATTTGATGAAGGACATCATGTTTGTAGAACACGTTTGTCTCTAACGAAATTTCACTTATAGCGAAAGCGCATCATTACTTTTTGAAGGATATATTTGTTAACAATGACGATTCATAGTGACAGTGTTAGTTTCATTGGCCCTGGCACTTCAATCCTATAATCACTGTAATCTGTTTCTTTCAGACTAGAATTTTCAAGGTGATATATGCATTAGCGTAAATTTGCGAATTATGATAGTGCTTTATTTACACACTTGCGTATAACTAGGATGTAGTCTGAAATAATATGATTACGATTGAAGGAAACCTTTAAGTCTGCTTTTATTTTTAGGTAAAGCATTAAGTATACGTCATCAAATACTGATATAAAAAATTAAATATTGTATCGCTTGTATTTATCTCATATATATCTAACCGCTTCATTTCATCGTACTTAATTAAAATTTTGTTTCTTTAAAAAAATAAAAAGATTTGAAATATGTAACAGTTTGGTGATTATATGGAACAAAGTTATTAATACATATATGGTTTTTAAAGCGAGCTTCAACACATTTTGCCACTATATTGTTACTAATTTTAGTCAGGATAAAAATCGTTAATCGTAGTTAGCTGCCTCATTTAATTATACTACACTCTGTAACACAATATATCACAACTATTTTATCGTATAGCACCGTGTTAAGTTACATATGAAGGGAAATGTTTTCATAATTGATCGGGAAATAATTTGAATCTGTTTAATCTACTCCGGTTTAAATATATTTAATAATTTCTTAAAGTGCTACTAATTAAAACTAAAGGCTTTTAGTGTTCTTTTTTGTTCGGTTATTAAATAATGCAAGAGAAATTAAATATATTGGCACCTGAATTATTTAATAAACTTAAGAACGACGTAATTGCGAGGCAGCTCTTTAACAGAAGAAGAAACAAATTATATAATCTTCATTCATTTAACGATTTAAGCACAAATACATCCTGATAGTTTCAAAAGATAGTTTAAGGAGACATATCAGGACGATAAGACAGTTTTTTCCCTTAAGAAATATTGGAAATGCTTTAAAATAATTACCCATGCATACGTATATGCCAGGTATCAATTAAGTAAACATATTGTTTGGTTTTAATCCGATTACATGTATCGAAACAAGAATACGAATTTTTGTTAACAGAAATAGTAGAGCCCGCTAAAATTTGCGGGCTCTATTGGCAGAAATCTCCAAGTAATAATGAAGTCAGGCAGTTACAGTGAAATCATATGACTTATTGCAAATTAGAGGAATACTTTTTTATGTAATAAATAATATATGGAATGTTTCGTTGTTAATCAAATTAGACAATACTGTTACGATGTTGGTGAAACAACTTATAAATGGCGCTAGTAAAATGAACAAAATAAAAGAGTGATACAGCTATTAGAAGCTAGCTCTTTCATTTACAATGAAAAGAGAAACCAAGATAATAATATTATGCGTAAAAAACATACGGCAGAATTTATGCGCTGGTATCCATTAATTTGTTGGACTGTTGATCGAAGGCCGAAGTACGAGTTGTTCCTGGAGCTGTCCCATTGTTTGTTGTAACACCGCTTGTTTCTCTTCTAATGCGACAATCTGTTTTCAGTAAATTTTATTAACCACTGCTGAACTGTTTATAAGTATTTCGTGCACTAAAAATGCTCAGAGCGAATTGCAATTGTAAGGTGGATTCGATAAGGCTCTAATCGCTTTAAAAAATTAAACTGTTAAACTGTAAATCAGTGAGAACGGAATGTAATGCATAAAGTATCAATTCATTTCCAAAAAGCTAAACAAAATACTGCGCATTAGTCATAGATCACCAAAAAATCTAAAAAATGCAAGATCAATTTTTAAATTATAAATGAATGGTATGCTATAACTACAAATATGATTTATACAGTTTTCTCTCTATATAGTGCCGCGACCTGGGACCGGCAGCGGCAATATATTCAGAGTGGGACACGATTCGTCGTTCTATTCGCAATTTATTCGAAAAAGAATTATTTTCGACTAGCGCTAAACATTTATCGCACAGACAAGAAAAACACCACGCGCCGGGCCTGTACATCACTGGAACACTCGGAGCTACTACTTTATTATACTATAGTGTTATTGTTGTTATACTTACTCTTTCTAACAGCTCATTATAGAGAGCATATGGTACGTAAGCAGGTGTTCCCGGAGTGCTTGAACTTTGATCGAGGTGCGGAATTGTATCAGCCTTCTGACTTTTCTCTTTTGGTTTATTTTCTTCACTCTCAACTTCTATTTTGTTAACAGATTCCGCGACACTCATAGGCGTTGTAATCCTGCATTGTAATTAAAGTAATATTGTGTATTGTTTAAAAAAAATCAGCATGAAATCACTAATAAAAGTAATTTCATTTTTAAAGAATGATTGCAAAATTATTTGTAATTAAAAGAATATATATTTAGTAGAATTTTACCACGAGGAATTGCGTTCTTTCTTGATTTCAGGCTTATCAATACGATCCATTGATACTATTTTCCTCCTTTCCAGTTGATTCAACTTTAATTCTTGTACCTACAAATTCGTAATTTATCACGATGTACATTAAATGTCCAGGTAACTGTAATAACTCTTCGCTTGCAATAGACACTACATATTTATCGCTGCAAGCTCTATACGCAGGTGAAATATAATTACCCAAGGTGCTTTTCTCCTTGCTTTCGCAGCCAATCCTTCAGACTCTTCTTCGCGTAACTGTTCCAACGTAGTGTCTGCATTTCCATTCGCTAAATTATCTTCCTATTGGAAGCGAGCAAAAATGATGGGCATGAATAAATATTTTTATCATCGTACAGTAAATTTAAATGTCTCCTTAACCCTTAACTGGTATACTGTTTTTGCAGACCCCAAATAAATGACACAGAAATTTGTAAAGTCGACACTAGATCAACCTCTGTGAATATTTTGTCCTTAAGTAATATATAAAATAATAGAAACGTGTAAAGTTAAACTATTATTATAAAATTAATTAGAAACTCAGTTTAGAAAATTAAAGAACCAAAAATTTTGCAGCGAACTTTACGTGCCTGGGGTCATGAGCGACCCCAGCATACCAATTAAGGGTTATACGTTATAGTTAATTATCAAATATAGTGCCATAAACACTAACAGGTGTTGCGGTTGTGGCCGCGATTGTTGGCCCTGCATTGTGGCGTCGTAAACGTTGCGAAGAAGGTCGACGTCGCTGGGGTGCTTTAGCTCGAGAAGCTGTTAAGTGCGAAAGCGGTGCTCCTTCTCCTCGTTCTACTCCATCTAACTCTTCACCCAAAGCTACATTAGTAGTTCCATTACCATTATTGGTTCCGACATCACCTACGAGACGTTTTAAATTCGACATGATCAAATGTCCACCAACAGGTTTCCTATCTCCACTACTTCCTCCAACTCCTGGAGATGTTGGCATTGAAGAAACTGCTGACGGTGGTACGGTTTTCTTAGCTGATTCTAGATTTAAAAAATAGCTCGATAAGTAAAACGACAAGTTACAACATGATTTCTTTCAACCATTTATATCGATCTTCATTTCATACGATGTTAATATAAACAAGTACCTGCATGTACATTCCGTATATCTAAACTCTTTCTGATGTGCGCTTTCTCGTTTTTCTTCACCTGCTGAGAAAGTTTCGTAATTGATTTCGTAGATGTCTCGTGTCTCTGTTCGTAATCCTGGTGGTCCGTCGTGACGCTTAATATTTCAACAAAATTGTCAGGAAATAAACCCACCCGACCTTTCAGTTCTCCTACCCACCAGCCCTAAAAATTAGTTAACATTTATTTCGCATAGGTAATTTATGTTCGAGTCTGGTACATAAGTAAACAATTAATTATTCAACATTAATCATTTACATATATTGCACCTTGTCAGGGGCATCCTTAGAAAGAAGCGTTATCACTTCTCCTTCGGTCAAAGTCAGTTCGTCTTCGTTAACGGCGTCGTAAGGGAAAAGCACTTTACATATTTCTTTTTTATCTTGATCTTTAGGTTTATCAGGCTCCTCGTGAACTGGAGGGGAGACAAAGTTCGAGGGGAAAACTCCGACTCTGTTTTTAACTCTACCTCTCCACCATCCTTCCTCCACTTCTCCCAAAAATTCTATAGAATCTTGAGGTATCAAAGGTAATTCGTCCTCGTAACAGGGTTCATACTTAAAAAGTACTTTACAAAATCGCTTCCTGGATCCCCCATTTTTCAACGGAGCGTCCTCGGACTTAGCACTGTTAACTCCTTCGCTTCCTCCGCTCCCTGTACTACCAACCGTTCCGCTCGACATAGATTCTATCACCTGAATTAATATCCCTTTTAAATTTCAAATTACAATATCTCTTACACGATAAAGAAGAACGCAACTCGACGGCACCTTGGCTACGCCGCGAAGAGCACTCTATTTTTCGAAGGCATTGAAAGAATTACCTTGACAAAATTATCAGGAAACATGCCACGTTTGTCTCGCAATGTACCTTCCCACCACCCGCCTAGCGTCACTTTAATCTCTGTGATAACGTCGCCTTTCTTCAGAGTCAACTCGTCGGGCTCTTGTGCTTCATAGTTATATTCTACGATCGCCTCCATTTTCTCCCCTACTCTAGCGACGATCGAAGCCTTCTAGCGCATAAATATCACAATATTGTATCTGCAACAAGTGGACACCAGTTGACGCCAGGAACGGAGCGGGCAGTGACAGTAACTGGCTATGCATACAGGCGTATGAATGGAATAATGCGTGCGACGTGTGACAGAGACAGCAGAGCCCCTGCATTAAGTAACATTCATCAGATAAAAGTTACGCAGACGGATCTATATACGCGGGCGGGCACGACACGAGGGCCTTAATCGTTCCCCTCGTAGCGAGTCCTTGTTCCAGACGAACGATGCACCCTTCGTGAAAAAAACAGGCTGAACACAGAACGTAGCATACGTATAAGTTAAGATAAGATACGCGTCGGTGGGAATCATTTGTCCCCGGTGGATCCTCCGCCTTTCTCACCACTGCGCGAACGTGTCGTATTCATTTTATCGGATTAATATCGAAGAGCCGCGCGACGTTGGACGCTGAGAATCTATTTAGGCGTATCCCGCATTCGGTTGACAGCTCGACGTATCTGTCATCGCGGCCATCTTGGGCACCCGAACTCGAGTAAACTTCGAGATGCAATTCCTGCGGCGAGGTGCGCATGCTAACCTATCGGCGAGTCAAAGAACGCGCCAAACGTAATCCGTGATTCATATTCGCTGTACGGGTGAGGCTTGTCAACGATAATCGCCGCGGATGGCATTCCGACGCGTTACCGTGCGCTTCGATGATTCACGGGGCATGCTTCTCCATCGACTGAATTACGATCGTGAGGATACTACTTTACATAGTTTATATACGCGTCTACCATCGATCTAAGTAGCTCAGTTCTAGAGATGTAGGTTACCTACCAACATCCATTTATCGCGGCTCCCGTGCCGAAAGTTGATGCGCCGCCGAACTCAAGGCTCATGTGAAAATACCATATCACTCGTCGCACATTTTCGAGCCGCTGAATCATTCTAATCGGCTTGCCTCTTATCAAAAAAGACCCTCATGTATCGGGTATGCGCAGAGCATACAAAGTTTCCCGTGTATACCTGCGTTCGCTTTAACGAGGTCATCTCGTAAAACGTTCTATAGTGGCATTATTATTCCACGGGTGAAGTACCCTTTACTTTACAATGGCTTGACACGTGTTAATAAGTGGGACATAAAATAAGAGAGATTTATTTACATGCAACTAACGGGCCTTTCGGAACGATTGCTTTTGATGGAAAGGAGTCGTACAGATCATTTCCCACGCGTTTTCAAAATCTGAATTACTATCTTTTCTGTTAGATATTTGTGATAGTAGGAGTCGCTATATGGGCGAGGTTTTTCGGGTGAAAATGAAACTAAATACGACTCGAGTCGGGCCTCTTTTATTTATTAGGGCTGGAACTATTCGAAGAATTTAATATTCGAATATTTTACACGTATTCGAATGCTACGAATAAACTTCGAATATTTGTGTATTCGAATGCTACGAATAAACTTCGAATATTTGAGTATTCGAATACTGAGGTATTCGAATAGTATGGTATGAAGTGGGTCAAAATTAGCTTACAAGATTTTACCCTGACAAATGAACCTAAAGAACTTGATTTGTAACTCACGCCATACTATTCGAATAGCATTCGAATACTTGGATATTCGAATTATATTCGTCAAATAATTAAGCAACCGAAGTATTCGAATATCCGAATACCGAAAAATTCGATAAATAGTCCCAGCCCTATTATTTATACGTAATTCGATTCACTCCTGAATTCGAGATTAAACTCATTTTTATCAGGAGAATCTCGCCGACGGATTAAAAGGTTCAGAGACTGAAATTTTCATTAGTAGATAACTCATCGTATAGGTTCAGCTGCCACGTGCGTGATGGATCGCTGAAACGACTAATGCAAAGCGATTTTTAAGCTCGTGTTGTTTTCAAAGTAAACATTCGAAGGCTTTGAGGCAATATTTTCGATAATTCCCAGGAAATATCGACGCGAAGATACGCTAAAGCCGTGCACAGGGTGGGAATCTAAGTGCTGATATAGATTCTTAACAAGAGTTTTAATCGTGCTGGCGTGTAACGGACTGTATCTTTGGTAACGAATATTAAATGGTAACGGGAAATTATATTCTATACGTATTTATTACTTGCGTAAAGGTAGCTGTGTGGTAGAGAATTTTTTGGATCATAGGTAAAAAGTGTGCATTTTTTCAATACCGATTCAGACATTAAGTCGTACATAAAATTCGGAAACGTATATGTACAGAAGACGTAGCTCGGAAAAATAGGTATAAAAATGAACTTTTTTTTTACGCTGCCATTAAGTATATAAAATGATCATTATTTTACGCATATATATAGTAGTTTTATGAACAATTTACAATATTGACGATTACAAAAAATAAAAAATGGCAGAGATATTGCGTTATTCTCGAAACTACTTTTTTCAAACCGGTGTATAGGTACATGATATCTCAAGATCTACTTAACTGATTTGGTTAAAATTTACGACACTTACTTTTTACAACAGTATCTAAAATGTGACGTAGGATTTTTGTGATTGAGTGCCACGTTCGAAAGTTATAAATGTTTTAAACTGAAAATTTCGATGAAAATTCGATTTTTTTTCTTCAAACAGCTGTCATTTCTACAAAAAAATTTAAAAATTTTTAACTATTACACTTTTAAATAAGAAAGAATTTATTTTGTATGTTTTGGACGATGCCTAACAAAGAAATCATGTACACCATCAGCAAGGAGTTTCAAAAGAGGGTCCTACTTATCGGCTTATATCTCCGCCATTTTTTATTTTTTTTTTAATCGACCATATTGTAAATTGTTCATCAAACTACTATATATATGTGTAAAATAATGATCATTTTATATACTTAATGGCAGCGTAAAAAAAAGTTCATTTTTATACCTTTTTTCCGAGCGCCAAGGTGGTGTAACCCTTTAAGTTCAAGTCGAAAATAGACAAAGGTGCACGCGGAGCTGGCGGATCTTTGAATAGAGTATTCTCGAAAATTAAATCACGTACGGAACCTACACTTTCGAATTATACTTACGCAAGGAATCACCCTTCTTTACGGTTGTATCGGGACTTACGCCACACCCTGTATACGTTCACGCTAACATTATCGGTCGAACTGTCCAAACGAAACAGGTGTGATACCCTTATCGTTAACGGCAATGTGTATAACGATAAAGAAAATAGTAAGAATATCATAACAGTCCCCGCGATACTTCAAATCCTAGCAAATAAAATCTGCAGCTGCTGATAATCGAGCGACAAATTGAAATAATAAAAATTTCGAAAAACGAATCATTCATAATTATTAAGAAAATATGAGTTTTTTTAAAGGGGTTCACGTTTGATTTCCAACGCGGTGGGGAACGTCAAGACATATACAACGTTTCTATCTTCACTGATATTTTATCATTCAAATGTCGCGTCATTTTTGCAATAAGTGGAAAAAATTAAAATCATTAAAAAGCACTAAGAAAGTAAAACTTTTTGAAAAAGCGGTAATACATGTTCGAATTTAGTATGAAACTTACAAGTTCTTCTTAAATCATCCATATAATTATTATTGTACACACTAGGGATCTTGGAATTTTCCCCTTGTCATATATTTATTTTATTTCATTCGTTAAATCCTAAAAATGAATAACCAAAAAAGGGAATCGATAAAAATAATGAAGGTTTTCTGGGTGCTATTGCCGCTAATATAAACGAAGAAAGAGTTTGAGTTTGAATTTTGTATAAAACAGAAGGCTTTTGTTATTCAAAAAGTACCCGCAAAAAATTTCACTCGCCGTGAAAAATTATGTTTCAAAATAATTATTTATAATTTTTGCCCAAAGGATAACAATTCAAGTAACCACGTGTCCTAAGAACATAACACCATGAATTTCATATTAACATCAATGAATCCCCAATTACATCACAACAACAGAATGACATGGTCCCGCTTAAAAAACTTAACGCGATCTCGATGCTTTTAACAGAAGCAAACATCCGTTCGATATTTTTCTTACTTAAAGCCGTTAATTTTCATCAGTTCATCCCGCCGGTCTAAAAAATCCTGCAGACTATTACGATACACGTCTTACATATTTTCAGCGAACGAACAGAATGTTTTCGGGAAGCGTTCCCCCATTTCGTGTCGCTTCAGTCCGTTCTAGTCGCCGCATGGTTACATAAAGTCCCTATCCAACATTTGTTTTCCGCGCATTCTAATTAATACCAACGCGGATTGAAGCTTGTCGATGCGTTCACCAGAAATGGATATCTACTTTAACGCGTACAACGACGAATGAAAATTCCATTAGAACCCACCTTTCCGGGGCAAGCTTTGATCGCGAGATCCTGATCAGTGGCGGATTTAAGGGGCGGCCGAAGGGTTCCTGCCCCATCTTTAAAAAAAAAAATGATTTTACCCGAACACTACTTTTTTATGTTTTCCATAATTTTCATACCACACGCGTGTAGATTTATTTGTAATTTTATTATGTATATAGGATGCCTCAGAATGTTTGCTACCTGGGCCTTTTTCCTTAAATCCGCAACTGATCCTGATGAACGAGAATCATGTTCTTTTTTCGGCGACGAACCGAGTTGTGTAAAAAATGCTCCTCGCCGACGTTCCACTCAGAGACCAGCTTCGGGGAAGAAACGAAACGAACTCGTGAGTTACTAGGGAAGAGGTGAACGATCCCCTTTCAAAGAAACCACAACCTGAAAGCTAGAACATTTCATTTATTTGGGAATATCCCTTGGCTCGATTGAAACGCGGACTGCTTGCCTCCAAGGAATGTTCGAACTACTTAAGGATATTAAAATCGGGGGATCGCACACTTTTTGGTATTAACCCTACCGGAGCCTTCAGTCCAGTTATACATTTAACACACCTGGTGTCCAAAAAGAAGAGAAACATATATTATCAAGAACGTACATTTTTATCAAAGTTAGGAGAATTCTCGAAGAAATAAAAACGTGAGGGAGTCAAAAGGACC
The DNA here is from genome assembly GCA_929108735.1 of Andrena dorsata. NCBI lineage: Eukaryota > Metazoa > Arthropoda > Insecta > Hymenoptera > Andrenidae > Andrena > Andrena dorsata. Next base: position 62,872,064 of record OV815487.1, on the reverse strand, counting down.
CAAGGGATGTAATAGGGTGAGAAAAATGAGAACATAGTCGGGTGGAGAAAGACCCAACGGGTGTAATAAACCACGGCTAAACTTGCTTCATTTTCTACAAAATGATTAGATGTATTTAGTGTACACTAGAAAATCTCAAAGTACGGAAAAAATCTGAGGGGGTCACATGACTGCCTTCTCTTGTCAGATCCCTCATAGAGACTTAACTGTTAGCTACACAATGGAGCCTCGATAATTTGAGCTCTACTTATGCTCACAATTCGCCTAAGGGCCCATTCTACTTCGCCGATCAAATATGAGGTCTACTTTCATGATTTTTTTTCCGGAACTATTGTATGGATTTTCATGTGTTTCTTTTGTTAAATATTTATTATTCCTTCCTGTATAGAATTGTATTCTTCATATTTCCAAAATATAATTACAAATGTGTGGTTTCGTGTCGCTATGTTTGTGCCTCAGTGAGAACATTTAACCTCCCAAAAAAGAATATTAAAAATTCATACATTAGTTCTTGAAACAAAATACATGAAAATGGACCTCTGTTTCGACTGGCAAAGTAGAATGGACCCTTAATTCGAGATTGCATCATCAAAGAAATTAGCTTAGATGGTTAAGTTTTTATTTATGGTAGTGTTTCCTCTTGCATTGAGTTCTTCTCAGATTCGAGCTGTTTTGGGTCCCGTTTACCAACGATTATCGAGGTTCCACTGCAATGTATTTTTAATTTTTGTCTATTCAGTGCCTCCGCAAACCCCTAAAGAAAATAGCTGCAATATTAGTAAAACATCGATATTAATTTTCAACAAGAACGCAGCTTAAACTCGTGAGAAGCCAATGAACTAATTAATAATTAATCTATGATGAACGATGAATGAACGTATGAATAATATCTAGTATGTATCTAAATACATACACGTATATGTACACAGTAATCGGTGTAATTAATCAATACAAACTTTGATTTTTGTGAATACCAATTGTATTAACATCATCGGGGAGAATACTTTCCCTCGCTAGCAAGTGAAATTGCTGCCTTCCACAGAATTAAAAATTCTCACATCATTACATAAAAATCGATATTTAATAACATAGAAAAGAAGAGTAACTTAGTTTCTCTATTTTCTAAAGTAATGTTTACCATCCTCTATCGACAATTTAATATGTAATTTACACGAGTTCTTGTTTCGTTATGCCATATTCTTTGCCATGCTTCATTTATCGATGAATAAACAATGTAGGTACGCTGATATTATAAACTGTTAATAGTAATTGTCTGTTGTTATTTTCTTTGTATTGTTCCACATTAGTGTGCCTCCAATTTCTTCACGCAATGAATTGTGTTAATGGGGTTAATTATCATTGTTCTATTAATAATACTGTGCATTTGGTTTACAGTTCAATCGGTCGCTCAAATATTCATCGAATATTTGAATACTTAACAGATCCAATTAACTCGATAGCTTTAGTTCGAACATTCTTCTCGCGGACTTTGCGATTGGTTGTTAAATTATTGAAACGAAATTAATAACAATCGAGTGCGTTGATCATAAAAGTTTAGAAATGATTTCCCTCCGTTAAACAATAATTACCGGTCTACGTTGCCCATCCCTATTATTTTACTTCAACGCTTCCCAAACGATCGATTCCGAATTTCAATACGAACTTCATGCAATAAAAAAACATTTAACTAACACCGTTTTCGAATCTATTCATCGGTATTCTATAATTTCGTATCCCATTTTTTCAAATCAGTTCGCCACCCTTTAGATCTAAAATTATACACAAATCATTTATATCGATGCACAACTCATTTACATAAAAATTCATTGCAGCACTTATAATGGAATTTATAAAATTATTTATATCGAACGATGAATTATTTACATCGATTTATATCGAGCAAACGTTTTAATACCTTCAGCCCAATCTACACGATCTTCTGAACTCATTAATTCATTATTTTTTATGTACATACAATGAACAGAGAACATCCGGTAACGCATTGCTTTTTTTTTATACGTCGCTGTATATTTCGAGTATGTCTCTGTTTGGCGTGAATATTTCATGCATGGTCGAATTTTGGGAAACGTTGTCCAACTTTCTCATCGAGTTGCTAATTCGAAGTCGCTAAAAGGTCGCTCCAACGCGAGCAAGCAGTCGAAGTCGTTGGTGTTTATACAAGTTCGCGATGATTTATAAATATATAAAAAGCAACGAAGGTATTGTTTATTCGAGCAGGTGCACGTGCAATATGTGTACGCGTGCCCACCTCTCTGTGCGCGCGTGTGTGTGTGTGTGTATGTGTTCGCCTTCTCGTGTATGTGTAAACAATGTGCGTACGTATGTATATCATTTTGCAAATAGTATAAAGCCTATATGGTAACTGTTACGCTTCACGGTAGCCTGCGTACGATGCTGTTCGAACATTCTGTTACCGCCAGAATCGTACGTAAATTGTAAAATGATTCATTGTTACTATGAAATCGATCGATTAACTGTCTTTTCGCACGAGTCGCTGCTGTGCCTCGTAACTGGTACTTTGGACATATTCGCATATCATTACTATTTTTCAAGTATTTTAAACGAACAAAGTGTCTCGTATGAAAAGGCCTTACTAAGTGACTCACACGCCCCTTAAGGCCTTTTCACACGAAACACTTTTGTGGCCCACAGCTGGCGTTTGAGATGTATTTATGATTTATTTATGGATATTGAACAAAGGTGGTATTTCAGATATCTTCACTTGTCGGAGATAGGGGGCGTTTAACCCCCCGTGGGCACACTTATTTCCGCATCTTCCGTGGGCACACTGGGTCTGTTATGTCCATGGTTGTTTTTTTTTATTGTTTTTGCCACTCAAAAAATCTGAAAAAATTTTGGGATACGTATTCAAGTCTCTACTTTAATATACAATCGTTCTTTGAGTCAAATGTTTAAAGGATTAATTAGGAAAAATGAAAATCCGGAAGGAAGTTTAAGAAAAGAGCGGCCCAGTGTGCCCACGGCGAGTTAATCAAGCTTTCTTCTCTCATTGCGTTTTCCATATTTCTTACTTCCATAGCTATGTAATAAAGGGTTTTAAGACGTTGATATCAAATAAATTAAATTTAAAGAAAAGAAATTAAAAAGTTGGAACTTCAGCTATATTCGATTGATAAAGATAGCGCTTATTTAACAAAGACAGAAAGTATTTGGATAGGTCCGAAATCTCAATCGCGAGCTATAGAAGTATTTCGTGTGGAAAGACCTTAATAAACTAATGCGACCCTTAAGGCCATTTCACGCGAGATACTTCTGTTATTCACAACTGGCATTGCAGATATATTTAATTAATAAATATGACGCTCGTTTAAAAAAGATAGAAGGGGATAGAAAGTATTTCGTAGTGAAATGTTTCGTATGAATAAGACTTCAGCGAACCACCGTGTATAAAATCGCGCGATAAGTGACTTTTCTCGCGAAACATTACTGTGACTCACTACTAATATTTCAAATACATTCACTTGCCAGAGACAACGCTCATTTAGCAAAGGTAGACAGCTGGTATTCCAGATACATTCATTTCTCAGAGACAGAGCTCGTTTAATGTGTGTAGAAAGGTGTAGAAAGTCTGTATATATGTCCAAAATTCCTGTTACGAGCCGCAAAAGTGTCTCGCGTGGAGAGACCCTATGTTTCTTTCGCTAGCAGTCTCATTTGTTATGTTTCTCCGAATTCACAGCTTCCTACTAGTGATGGGGCCAAGTTCAATATGTACTCACGAATATCAACTATATTCGATACTCAAGAACGTAGTAAAAATTTAACCTCTTGCAAGCAGTACTTAAACCTTATCGAATGCATTGCAATATACATGTACAGGGTGTTCAGCAACAGCTATTAGTAAATTTCAAAATTAAACATAACGAAATTGCGATCGAGGCTTCGCTTTTTAATTATAAAGCAATGGTGGAAAGGAAGTTTAAACTGCGAACGATAACAGAAGTAAGATAATTCCTTAGGAAGAATTATATCTGAAAATTTATATCCCATAGATTGAGGTCTTCTATTAAGTTTGTTATGCAGACTTTCGCAACACCCCAATGTGGAATATAAAGATATGAATATAAATATTCAAAATTAAGTCGATCTAGTGCTTTGAAGTTTGGATGAAAATATACGATTTTGCATACGCCCAGTGATCTACCCTACATATTTCAACTAATCCTTCAACGCTTATACCTAGAAAACAAAACCTCGACTGCAGTTGTATTATTCTTGCTTTTCTGTAAATTGTTCTCAGCTGTTCCAGAACATCCTGTATAATTGAAGAGTCCTTGTAGAAAATACTGTGGGTGCCAAAATTAAAACAAAATATTTTATCGGAAAATGTTCTACCTGCCAATGGTAATACTTAGTATAAAATTTGTTTTTCGGCAATTAGAGTGTTTTTTACAAGGACTCTTGAATTTGTGCGTACAGTGTGCGCGAGTAAAGGATGAGAAACAAAAGATGTAGAGGCACTAATATAAGGATTAAGCACACTCCATCAGAGAGCGAGTATGTATTTATAAATATTGCTTTTGTGTTTCAAAGTATTCGCGTGAAGGCTTTTTCACACAAGGGGGTATACCCGATTAAACGCTTGGAAAATGCGTACATTTGGTAGATTTTTTACAAGTCAACAGCTTGACTTGTAAAAAATTTTCCGTTTTTGTACTAAAAACTATAAAAACTATTGTTTTTTGGAAGTTAAGTGTCTGAAATCAAAAACCATAACATTTTTTTTATAAAATATGTTAATAGCTGTCGACAAATTTTGCAAAATAAAGAAATGGTGAGATCAAAGATAAAGTCAGATTTTTCTAGGAGAAAAGCCGATTTTTTTCGTTATAAATAATAAACGGGGAATCGGAATAAAAAATACATCGCAAGTCGAGGTGGAATGTTATTACGATTCTGGCCGCAAAATTGAAAGTGAATTGATTGAACTTCCTTTATAATATTCCTAAAACATCAATCTCTGAAAATATGTAAAAAATAAAAATCCGTTTTTTGACACTGTCAAACGTTTATACCCCCGTTTCGAAATATTTCGTTAATATTCGTTTAAACTTACAAGTACACTGCTGTTGCTTCTTCAAATATTCATAAAAGATTCAAGCACGCTCCACCAAATTTCGATTCTACTTGCAACGTACTATTTAGGTCCCATCACTACATTTTACGGAACAAGCAACGGTAGCTCGACTCCAGTGCAATCGATTCGCCGCCTCATTCAGGATAATTATCCGAGTCAACGTAATTTTCTCCGATCGATCGTCTACGCGGGAACGCGGCTTAAGAACCTTCCCGCGACCAATTCGCACCTGTTCCAGCTCTTCCGTCCTTTCCTAATCGTCGGTAGGCACAATAAAGGCTTTACTTGCTTCTGCCAGCGTAAACGGGAAATACGAACGGCGGTGGTGGTCTTTATATCGAGACAACGACAGTATATCTATGCATCTACAGAAGTATTGTGCGACGCCTGCACGCGCTATTACCGTGCTTCTATACGATAACGATTACTAATAAGTTAATGCAGCACTCTAAAATATACATATAATGCTCGAGCACGTCGTATAATTCTACCGTCGCGTAATGTTCTGATCTCGAACGAGTCGCGTCAACGTCATCCAGCGTCTTTGGCCATTCCACGTCACGCCACCCTCCATGCATTTCCGATTTCGCCGTTCGAAACAGGTTAACGATTCTCGAGATCTTTTAAGAGCTGTGCCGAGCAACAGTGAGGTTTGTAAGAGATTTTTCGTTACCCATTACGAAATGCTTCGATACTAGATCGCCTGCTAACCTCCAATCTAATCATTGCTAACCTCAAAGAATTTGCTGTGCCGAGCGGAGTGGCGCCATCTCATGTTAGTCATGTTTCGTTTGCGCATCCGCAGTAGAGACCTCACTACTGCTCGTTACATCTACATGTATGTACTTTTACATATAGGCATCGTCAGCTCTACAATCGGATTCGCCAGATGTGCTCGTAGTGATTATCAAAGCGCACTAATCGAAAGTCAATATCGCGTGATTTTTGCATAGGATATGTTTGACATACAGGCGGGGCTGTTGGCGTTTTCACTACCGCGAAGTGGGATCAGTAAGACTATCAGTCGTTGTTAGAAAAGATACATTTGGTGTTCTCGGTTCTATGTGGCCACTGTGCGCTCGACACCATCGCGTGGATAATTTTCATTGTAAGTAGAGGGCAATAGTAGAAAATGGCAAATTTTTGAAGTTACCTGAAAAGTGGAATTCTTTCACAGCATCATTTTATACTATTCTACGGAATCAGAGACCAATATAGAAACGTGGCAATTAAATGAACCACGAACACGTGTATTTACGCGTGTTTGTCATAATTTTTCTATCGCTTCTAGGATGAATTTTATAATTACTCGTTTCTGAATCGTCTTCCTTTTCAATAATTTCCAAAATCTGCCACTCGCCATCATTTTCTTTCGCGGCAGAGATAGATGCCGGTATGTCAAACGATTTTGATGCAAATCGCAAATCACGCGTGCTCCCCCGACAATGGAAAAGCGATGGTCCTCGGTTAATAGTGTCGTTTAAGTTTGTCGTGTCTTCCTTCTGTTCGCACGCGTACGTCCCTCTATGACAATATAATCACAATGCGCTTGACGAAATACATATATACGTCTCACGTTAATGAGATACATGCTCCAAGCAGGAAATAGATTAATTGCAACGTTTATTTTCTTCCTTTAGGCCTTCCGTGAACATCAAGCGTGTCTAATGAAACGTTTGTACTGCTTGTGGTATCTGATCAATGTGTCTCACTCCTGAGTTACAAAGACTGAGTCGGTCGAACGTTGAAACAGAAAACATTGCGCAACACTTATATCGAGATCCAATGGCGTAAGAAGCTTTTACGCGCGTCTCTGCGCGACACAAGGTCGCGTATCGTTTTATATTATGCTAGGACGAACGCAGAAAACGACGCCTGGGGTGCCAATATGGCGGCGGTGGTAAGAGGGGTAGCAGCTGGTCAGAGGAGAAACGAAGTGAGCAAGAAACGTGTTACGCGTAACACTGTGGAAAAGTTATGGCTGGCAAGCGATTCGTAACATATGGCACATCACCGTGATACAGTTGAGTTTAAAACTTTATAAAATGTTGTACAGTTGCACCGTATGCCTCGCTGGTTAGTACGTACGCCATAAGTCTATTATAAATCTATTATACATATACTTCAGCCTCTTAATTTTAATACGAAGTGTCGTTAATTATTACAAAGTTGAGTTGAAGTTGTTTTCTGTCCGTTTAATAAGAAACAATGACCCATACGCGCTAGGATACCATTTTCTTTTTTAATCTACGTAGTCGCACAATTCCGTTATCTACCACTTTCAAGTTATCCCGACGACGACGAGAAACTGTATCGGGTGCTGGTGTATGTTCGACGGGGCGAGACAGTTGGCACAATTGGGCAGAAGGCGATTCCTCGTGTAACAATCAATGAGAAGTGTAAAATAAAAGAATTTCTCTCGAGTTCTATAAAAGAGGAATTGGTAAACACTTATTTCTAGATAGGAAATGTGTGTTCAAGCTACTGGAGACTATTTTGATTAAGAGGGTATTCTCATCTACTGTGGTTTGCAAAATTGTTGGCGTCCGATTGCTGAGCGGGGCAAGGGGGCTATCTCGCTCGTGCCGCCCCACTCTCTGCCGCGGAACTCCCCAATTCCCCCGCTCGCTCTCTTCATCACGCGGTGCTGCTGACCGATTCGTTGACGTGACGCGTCGGCCAATAGCGACAATACGTGTGCCTTACATTTACCACTGTGTTAGAGAACGTGGGCCTATGAGGATACACTCGATCGGACCACCAAGTTTCTGCCGGCAACATTTTTGCAAACCACAGTAGAAGGCCAATTTTTTGCCTTCCTTTAGGGACGATGCATAAAAAAAACTACACTACATCCACACGCTTTTATTCACATTTCACTTAGTTGTAAAAGAAATTCAGTCGTATATAATAATAATTAATCGATATATGGGTCGTCTCGTAAAGTGTGTGCAAAAAAACGTTGCCTCATGGTGCATACAATTCCGGCTGTTCCGCTGATCCCAAACAAAAAACCAAAAATTAAAAATTCACGAAATGCCGGGACTTTGAATTTAAACTCATCTTTTCCGTGCTTTTTTGTCGTTTTTAAACGGCATTAAAATTGTGAAAAAAACTATTTCGTCTTAATTCTACCATCGGCTAGAATTACTTATATGTTTTCTAAAGGTGTGCGAAAAAGATGGGCCAGATTGGCCTAGTAGAAGTTCAGATATTGTGCGTACCGTCATGAAAAATACCATTTTGAGAAACACCGTATTTCCATAAATTATTATTATATATAGCTGAATTTTTTTACAACATACTGAAATGTTAATAAATACGTGTGGATAATGCTCATGGGTAAAAACTTCGCTTTTTTTGTGCGCCGTTCTTAAAGAGGATAGAGTATTTCGTCCTTCTAGACGCGATTCCTCCGAAACCGTGTAATCCCATCATCAACCCTCTTTGATAAATACGAAACACCTTGTGCAGCATCCCAATAACTACAACAAGCAGAAGTACTATGCATATAACAGTGCACAGCGAAATCCTTCAAGTCAGCGAACGACATTAGGGCTGGGGCTACTTGTCAAATTATTCGGTATTCGAATATTCGAATACTTCAGTTGCTTAATTATTTGACGAATATAATTCGAACATTCAAGTATTCGAATACTATTCGAATATAGGTTCATTTGTCATGGTGAAATCTTGTAAGCTAATTTTAACCCACTTCATACCATACTATTCGAATACACCGGTATTCGAATATAGCAGTATTCGAATAATAATATTCGAATACTCAAATATTCTAATAATAATATTCGAATACTCAAATATTCGAATAATAATATTCAAATACTCAAATATTCGAATAATAATATTCGAATAATAATATTCGAATACTCAAATATTCGAATAATAATATTCGCATACTCAAATATTCGAATAATAATATTCGAATACTCAAATATTCGAAGTTCATTCGTAGCATTCGAATACTTGTAAAATATTCGAATAGTAAATTATTCGAATAGTCCCAGCCATAAACGACATGCCCCAAACCGATTCCCAGCCTCGATTTTCTTGAAAATGGTCCCCCATACTTTCGGTCGACCCTAAGTCGCGGAAACATCCCCAACCCCTTTCGTGCCGCCCGGCTCGCCCCACCCTGCATATCGTCCATAAACAGCGCGACCCGTATGCGTCTCATTGTTCGCTGCGCTCGTTTAATCGTAAATAGACATCTATCGTGTGCTTCTCAATGCTACTTTGTGTTCGCCTTGACAACGAAAATGAAATGCAGCTTGTTACGGCTCGTTCGGTTCGTAACGTGAGAGCATAGTCTGAGGTAAAAGTACGAGTCTTTCTTTTTCCTTTTATAGCAATGTCGCTTAGTATAGGATATAATTGTGCCATTTCTTATACGGTTACGTTTTTGTCTCTCTCTCTCTCTCTCTCTCTCTCTCTCTCTCTACGTGACGGGCGTGCGGGTTGCACACGCGTGGGGGGTGGTATGCTCAACGAACTTATATCACTTTTCGGCGCTTGAGAGACAATTAGAACGAAGCTGCGGAATTTTGTTTACGACAATAGTTGCGGTACCCCCCGGTATATTCGTGACAAATATTGCGGATAGCTGCATCGTAGACATACATGTATATAATCCTCTACAACCGTCGATACAAAAAATTCTCCTCCCTTCGCGCCACGCACGTCCCCTATGGTGCCGCGTGCCTTTCGTAAAATTTTTTTCTTCGTCTTCTTCTTTCTTATTTCGCGACAAATTCGTCCGCGTCCTGCGTGTCTATGTACACTTACATATAGAAACGACGCGCCCCCCCCCCCCCTTCCTCGCTCGTGCGGCCACGAAAGTTTAAAATCCTGTCAGGAGCGAATGCTTCGCGTTCGCCGTACCCTCGAAGAACGTCTCGATTCCCGAATATTCTAGAAACTAACACGCGCAGGCGTCGCCCTGCTGAGACGGGGATTGAGCCTTAATTACGCTCTCCGCGTTTGCACCTTCGGAGGCCTCGAACAAACTGGCCTGAAATCACAAAGAAATTGTTGAACAGGAATATGGTATTATCTGTTCCTTATATATGTGCAGAGTGAAGGGTTTAAGGAGCTATAAAGTGTCTCGCACAGTGGCGGATTTAACAGGGTTGCTGATGAGCAGTTGCCGCCTAAGCCCCTGCACAGAAAGCAAGCCGTAAGGCCCCATCTCCAAAAAAATTATGATTAAGTATAGGTATCCAAAACACTACACTTTTTTCGTACTACTACACTTGGTTCGTTTTTAGTAAACTACCTCTTCACTCTCCACCCAAAAAAATGGGCCCCTCAGAACGTTTGCCACCTGGGTCTTTTTTCTTAAATCCGTCACTGGTCCCGCAGAAAATGATCTGGAGAGGGGTGATTAGGAAGGTAAATGGAAGTAAAAGCGTTCATATAAACGTGATAAAACAACGTATACATATTTGGATAATTGGCTGGAATGTTGAATAGTAGTATCCAGTGGCGGATTTAAGAAAAAAGGCCCAGGTTATGAGGGGCCCATTTTATTGGGAACATGAAGAGGGAGTTTACTAAAAACGGCCTAAGCGTAATAATACAGAAAACAAATCTACTTTGGATATAATCATAATTTTTTTAAGGATGGGGCCTTATGTGCAGGGGCCCAGGTGGCAACTGCTCATCGGCCACCCTGTTAAATCCGCCACTGGTAATATCGTTATTAAGCTGTAATAATAAGGAAGTTCTCGTAGCAGTCGCCATCTTTTTTGTATGCAAAGGTCGATACAGTAGTAGTAAAAAGAAAGTTTGAATTACGAATGGTAATGGCAATAAGATTGTTTGATTAGAAGGAATTATATCTTAAAATTTATGCGCCATAGATTAAGGGGTTGCCTAGAGTAGATCAGTGAGCCAACATAATACGTAAACTCTATTTATCATAGTATTAAATTTATTATGCGGATATGTAAAAATATGAGTTCCAAACTTTCACAATAACGATATATTGTGAAATATAAATATATAAATATAATATTCAAAATATTCAAAATTAAGTCGACGGACAATGAGGTACACTATTACTAGTAAAAAAATTTAATCGTATAAAGTATAAATAAAGAAATTGTGTGTTAAATAAAAAGTGAGATACCCGACGTCCTCGTTGCTCTCGTATTCTTCTAGCTAAAGTGAGAAACGCTTCCTCGATGTTCACGAGGAAGCGTTTCATATATTATAAATATATAAATATAATATTCAAAATATTCAAAATTAAGTCGACGGACAATGAGGTACACTATTACTAGTAAAAAAATTTAATCGTATAAAGTATAAATAAAGAAATTGTGTGTTAAATAAAAAGTGAGATACCCGACGTCCTCGTTGCTCTCGTATTCTTCTAGCTAAAGTGAGAAACGCTTCCTCGATGTTCACGTTTTCCTTGCAAGACACCTCGAAGAAAGGCATGTCAAAATTCTCGGCAATTTTCTGCCCCCTCTCCGCGTCCACAGCCCTATGCGTAGTAACGTCGCATTTATTTGCCGCCAACACCTTCACCACATCTGGCGAAGCGTTCTGCAGAGAAAAAGGGCGAAGAATTTCGATGCTCTTACCAGACAGAGGAACACGATCTCTTCAATTAACAAGTGGAACATGTGAAAAACATACGATAATCGACTTATTATAAAAATAATAAACATTCGAGAATGCTTGTTTTAATTACAAGGGTAACAGGTGTATATTTTCATTAAAGTAAAGAGAAAGATAAGGATCAATGTTACATCTGGAGTAATGTTATTGTAAAACTGTTTTATAAGTGATCTATAAAATCTATCTATATACATATATAAAAGAAGTCCTGACTGACTGACTCATCAAGCCCAGCTCAAACCGTTTGATTTAGGAACGTGAAATTTGAAAGGTACATTGTTTTCATGACGTAGGCACCCACTAGGGAAGGATTTTTGGAAATTCCATCTCCAAGGGGGTGAGAAGGGGTAAAATGTATTTTCTCGGACTCCCTAATATCTTTTAGGTCCTATTCACAAATATTACCCACACAAATACCTAAAAACCAATTTCAGGATTCCTCAAAATCTCTTAGGTCTAATTAGATATCAACTTGGTTTTTACTTCGAAATGTTACCCACATATATGCCTAAAAACCAATTTCAGCATTTTGCTCTAATCAATCCCTAAGGTGGTGGTGAAAAGGGGTGATATGTGTTTTCATGGAGCCTTAATATCTCTTAGGGCCGAAGTGAAGCGCTATATTATTATTTAATTATAATGTTATATATATATATGTATATTATTATAAATATAAGATTAATTATATATATATAAAGATTTTTTAAATTCATTCCTCAGATTTGTCATACGGGTCCACAAGCATTGGAGATCAGTGCGATTATAGAAAGTGATGATTCAGTAACACATAAGAAGTGTACATACATCAGAGATATCCAATGCAATTTTGGAATTTACTTAGTCAAAAATATTGGTCTCTTTGTTGCAATGTTTTGAAAATAACATGCAAATAATGGCCATTAATACATCAATTGCTTTGTGACGTATGTCACTCTTTTACAAAAGCCTGATATTACAATTTAGTTCCACAGTAGCATATATATCTGATTATTCGTTATCTTATCGTTAATCAATTACGGATAAAAATGTACTCCGTCTCTTAAGATATACTTTCTCAAGAACCACTATTCTTCTCGCCGTATTTCCTTAAAATATTACAATGCAGTACACAAAAGTTCATGTTTCACGAAATGGAAGAAACAGACTCGCTTCACTTGTTAATTAAAGGAACCACAATACTCGTTTTTTTTCGTTATCGATTTGTATGTTATCTCGTGTGCTTACCTCCTGAATATTTCGCAGCCAATAGGACAGGTGATTGAAACTTTCTAAGCTGGTGACATCGTACATCAGAAGAATGCCCATGGCGCCGCGGTAATAAGCTGTAGTCAGAGTTCTAAATCGCTCTTGTCCAGCAGTATCCCTTTAACAAATCAATACATACATTAATGATATTATTAATTAAGAATATATGCAAAGAGGGCGCCGCACAGAAGTGGGACAGGTTGCATCGTCAAAGGGGTTTGAACTTTGAAATATGAAAATAAGGGGTCAAGAGAAAACTAAATGGTCTTGTATCCTCCACTCTCCACATTAGGCCACCTACTCTGTGTAGAATAATCATGAAAATCGTTGGAAAATTCAAGAACTCGTCACGAATTTTACTTCATTTGGTGTTTTAAATTAAAACCAGATAATAAAAGCAGCACAAAATATTCGATCTGAAACCAAATCTCACATTTGGTGCAAATATCGTTCGCCGTAAAAAGTTTTCAAGCAATAATTTGTTAATAAAGTATTACGTATTGTAGTAAAAGTTAAAGAAGTAAACTCGCGTTTACCGAAACTTTTTAACTCAAAATTGCATTTCCTCTCTGACCTTAAGCCGGTGTCGTATCATAAAATACACGTTTTATGAATACGAAGGAACTTGGGAAATACGAAAGAATAAATACAGAAATAAAATTGATGAGCATTGGAATTTTTTCTGTAAACATCTGTTGGAACAGTGTACCATTTTATAAAGAAATACACGTTTTGTAGATGTTTCATGGAACAGGGTGATCCTTCTTTATTAAAGGGTGATATATCGGTTCAGTTTTATGTGGACGGCAGTTGGTGGATGGCCCATGAAACTTGGACTTTTACGAGCTCCATACGATGCGTATTAACAAATATTGGGAATGAAAGGAAAATAAGAATGTACGTGTATGACCAATAAGGTTTCTCGTTTTACTCGAGCGATTTTCGAAATGTGAATTACATAAATCGTGTAAAATGTACGGACCTTTTTAAATAGGACATTTATTTGTCTAACGATTGGAAGTTTGGACATATCGTTGGCTTGTTGGTAAACCCGACCAAGTCCATCGTAAAATCCTTACGGTTTAATGGAAGTAATTATTTCTTCAGTTTTTTATAATAGATTAATAGTTAGAAATCCATGTGGGGAGAGACTTATGTATTTTGCAGTAGCTTTCAATTATTACCCGATTTGTTGTAATAGATTGAACATTAAATTTGCCTTTATTAAAATTAAAAAATATATACATGGTCAGTGTCACCAAGAAAACAACGATATTTATGTTTCCCATTTACTTTTCCCTTTGTTAAATGAGGACTATCACTGTCAAGTGAATATAGGTATTCGAAATATGTATCAAGACTATCGAGTTACCACAATACTGTCGCGTGCACGAATGCCCCTTTAGGGCGGAGGCTTATCTAGAAATTTTCGAAAACTCGATTTTTATATTTTCTTGAAGTACAAAATCTTGAAAATATTTCCTGAAAGTGTCAAGGTAATCCGACCAAAATTGACAAATTTATACGCGTGTAAGTAGGTGTGGCGCTCAGACCCAAAACTTTAAACACGTTTTCCTCAAAATCATGTTTTCAAAGTCGGTGACACACATAACTCAAAAATTAACGAACCGATTTACTCGAGGCTTTGCAGGCTTGTTTTAGGGTTAAATCTAAGCGCTATCGGAAGCTTTTCCTTTTTTCGCCTAGATTTTTTTACACTCGAAAAACGAACAATTTTTTGCCAAATATAGATGCTTCAACTTTTCAGGGCCGCCATTTTGTTTCAAAATAATTTTTCCAAAATCAGGCCCGATAGCGCCTAGATAATGTCATATATTATCTTTAAAAAAATCGAATTTTCAATTTTGAATGACTCTGCACCGGGCTACGGTTGTCATCGCAAAACGCTTAAAACACCTTTTAATACATGTTATCACAGAAATACTGAAATATACTCTTTCCAATAGATTAATGTTTAATAATAAAAGTTTATCGGTTTTTCTAGAAAAAATTCCCAAAGAAACATGTTGTTTTGACTGTTCTAGGTAGGCGTATCCCCTTAACGACCGCAACGTTTCACTACTTTGTGGAGCGGTGTAATACGGGTTGCCTATCTCCTGGCACCGTAACTGATTTTAGAAATCACTTGCAACGAAATTGAGTGGGAGATGTGCGTGTTAATGCACACATTCGTTTATTCATGGCTCACAATCGATGCTGGAAAAAGTTTTGCATATTTATTAGCGCCTCAAATAATGCTAGACAATCGGAAACAGATAATTACGAACAGTGGAAAATTGCAGTCTGTATTCTTCGTACACATAATCCTATTTAAATTCTAATTACATATACTTAAGAGGATATTTGATTGGCTATCGATATTAAATTTGATATTAACAATTTCACGTGGAAATCAAAAATGACATTTACGTGTTTAAAAACACGTTGAAAGCATTGAATTGTTTATTTGGTAAATATGCATAAAAGGGAGCCGCAACCCCTTTTTTTTTTAATTTCAGGTATGTTGTAGGAGGGAAGATCCCGAATAATATATATATATACATTTTGTCCGAAGCGTGGGCGATCGTGGTTCCAGAGCTCATTTTATTTTAAACAATGGGAATCACAGAAATAATTGTTTATCTGGGCAAGATAAGTTTAAGGCAAATTAAAGTTAATTAGAGACTTCTTTTCATTTCTTGCTTCATATCGAAGCAATTTTTGCAGCACGAGGAATCAGTCGCGTTGCAAACATAATTTTATAATAGTGTTCATTCATTAGCTTTAAGTGTTCATTTACTGGTGCCTTTACCCTAATACATTATTCGCTGACCAAGTTCCGGTTGGCCATTGTTTCAAACTACGATTTCAGAAGATATCATTACAAGCCTAGTATTGACAAAGCATTTCCGAATGTAATCCTAATTAAATCCTACGATGATATAGGTCGATTTGTGACAGCGAAGTGTGACACGAAATTACGAAATTTCCGAGTTGTCAGCAAAGGCGAGGCCTAATTGCTTATCACCCTACACAATTTTCCACTCCTCTTTAAAGTTTACACGCACGCCTATTAAATATCAATTTCCTATATCCAATGACCTACAATAAACGAGATAAGAAATTACTACAGCCTAAGCGCCACTTTCCAGCAAATACGTAACACCGATAGGAAATTATATTTATTTTTGTTAATATTGTACACCTGAAGCTATAAAGAGTAATGCAGTGGTACTAGGGAATTCGAGAAATATGGTGTCCTTCGAGAATTTTAATGCTTCGATGTTAGCATGAGTGGACATGAAAGTTTAAAGAAATGTACTTTAGTCGACATGAAGTTTTTACGATGGAATTTGTAAAACATTATTGTCGAGTGACAGAAGCGTTGTGAATTCACTGGTCTCGATCAGTTGATTTCATAGTTGGCACTGTTCTAATTGCAAATTTATTTATTGAAAATGGATATACTGTTATGCTCATTTTGAAATATTTTGCGTATTTATGTACGCCAGTTTCAATCCAATATTTATCATATCTAACATTTATTATATTAAAAATGGGATCTCGACCAGCTTCATCGTAAAAATAGAATGTCGATTTTAAAATATAACATGTGTTAAAAGTTGCAGGGAAGTACAGCTCCAGGCGCACTGCGCTACAAAGCGCGTCTGACCATAGACAAACCTCTTCCCCTTGTTCTCCTACTGTACTTCGTTTCTCTCTTACACTTTCCTTATAAAAACCATTTACAGCCCTTTATACCTTATTATACCGTTTAATATTTTAATTGTCATTCCAGAAATTGCAGTTTATAAGATAAACAAATTCATCTGCAATTCTGTTTAAACCCCCCAAGTTACATTACATATCGATGGCTTAGTGGACAACTATTGTATTTTTATAAAATTTGAGATTTTATATGCAATAAATAGTTCTTGACTGTTTCCTTATGCTGTATAACAAATCAGATTTATATCTGCCTCGTAAATTTATCAATAATAATATTTTTCTTCATTGTATGTCCCTGAACCTGTTTTTTTTTTTTCGAACACGCTAAAAGTGGAATTACAATATTTTTGCACTAAGCCATCAATATGAAGTATGCAATGCAGGTTACAAGTTACAATACCTCCATATAATCAGTTAATAAACAAAACGTGAACACATCGTACTCACCAAATTTGAAGCTTAATCGGCGTTCCATCCAGGTTAATTATTTTTTGCTTGAAGTCGATACCTGTTGATTCATTATTCGTAAAAATCACGGAGCCAGATTTTCTTGCCTACGTATATAAAATGTATTCCTCGACATATTATTCCTGAGAATCTCACAACAGCACTTGTGCAACTATCGCAAATACCATGAATTGCCCCAAACGTGGCCCCTCAAGAGGGAAGGACCAGAGCATCAAACATCAACTCGACATGATACAACTAAGTGCTCCTTACAAAATACAATTACATTGCAAATGACACGAGAAAGTTTCTTAATCAACACGAATACTACTAATAATACATCCTTCCCCAAAAAAACATCCCCCTAATCAGCTGATCGATCGTACCACTTCCTCCCATTCCGAAAGTGACGTTCCGCGATGAGAATTTCTCCCAAAAAAGAAATACCTCCACAATACCGCTCTTCCCATGCATTATTCGAAATTACACATCACCGCGGGGCTTCGCGAAAACTTCGCGGGGCAGGATATTTCGAAACGGACATACAACATTCCGTGGAGTAACGTGTATCTGATGCAAACGAAAACAGTTGCTCTCTAATAGCGAGATCTGCCGTAGGGCAGCAAATATATGCTTGTCAACAAGCTACAGCTGAAGGTCCGACATAACATCAATCTCATCCGAGGGAATTTCTCGACGATGCTCGGGCCCACTCGACTTTAGCGGGGCAACGCGACTGATAACCGCGAGAATCCCCCCCGAAACGATTGTAAACAGCTCGTTATAGAAGCCCGTGGATCCTTCAACTATCGAAGCGTATATTGGGCACAGCCGCAATTTGCGTGGACGTCGTCTCACCTATCGTCGATATGTACGTGTCGTAGTAACGTTCGTCACAATAACGGTGCACGATGCAGGTCTTCCCGACGTTCGAATCACCGAGCACCAGAACTTTGTAAGTGGCAGCGAAGTCCAGCGCCATGTTTGCTTTCGGGTGCTTTTGAACTGTTGTTGGGTCGACAAGAGAGTCGTCGGCCGGGGGTGGTTCTTTGGATACATTGGGGGTGGAGGATCGATTCGAAGCCTGCGCTTTTCACGGCGAGCCGTTAAAGGTGCTTTCACAACGGGAGCGCTGTGAAATGGCCATGCGCGGCTGTCCCCCCGTTTCGTTTTTCAGGAGCGGCACCGCGCTCCGCCAATCGTGGCTGCCGCTTCGAACGGGCTCGCTTTTGATAGCGCGAATCGATGACTGGTAATCGCAGCAAATGATTTCGCCATTTGAAACTATATGTCAAAAGTCCCCATCGATCTGACATCCGCTAAAAATTTTGCAGAGTTGAAGGTAAAACAGCAGCTTTTCTCGAATATCTCGTTATCTAACAATTTTACGACAAAAATAGTTATTATGAAATTTATAGCTTAGGAAATTCTTTACGAAAAATGTTCTATGAGTTTTTTCTGTAGGAGTAACTATTTCCATGTATGATGGGTTACCAAGTTTCAACCCTCATACTTTTGACAAGGGAGGATCCTGAACTTTTTTTATTTTGTATTGTGTTTGAATAACTGTCTTCTGAAATTTTTTAAATTGGAAAAGTTTTTAGAATAAGAAATGGTAGGAGTTTAAATGGAACTAAGCAGTGTTAGATTGAATATGACGCAACTTTAAAATACACTGGTAGACAAAATTAAAGGATTACTATAATTTCCCGAAAATTTTAATCATTTAAAATATCTGTATTTCTGCGAAAAATGGTCGCAAAAATATTTTAAAAAAGCATTTTGAAGCTTGAAGTTTTTAAATTTTTAATCAAGGACTCAATTTTTTTCATTTTTTATCAAGATGAAGCGCAGACAACGAAGTTTCAGAAATTTCTGCCCAATTTGATCGCATGTACGGGTCAAAATATTTTTTTTTCAGCTAAATCAAAGCAAAAAAGTACTTTTCACTTTGAACGCCTATAACTTCCGAACGCATGATCGTAGAAAATTTTTCACGAGTATTTTGAAAAGCTAAGCTCAAAAACTGGAACCTCAAGCGTTAAAATGTTTTTTTTTTAATATTTCTCGCAAGGATACAGCCATCGGAAAATGACCAAAATTTTCGGGAAATTATAGCGACCCTTTAATTTTGTCCAACACTATACTAATGAATTGGAATTGTGGAAATGCAGTGGGATTCAATGGTTTTGGGACTGGAAAGAAGGGTGGAAAGATTTAGGGGAGATGAGATTGAAGCTAGGATGGCGTATTGCATATCGGTAAGTATGATGAAAAAGTTGAGAAAGCGTGAAAATAGGGAGCGGTGAGATGAGGAGTCGTGCGTAAATTAGGGTGAATACCTTGCAACCGATTACACTTGCTGATCATTTGTTTACACACTGCAAGGCATTACTGTGCCTTGCAGAGATATGGCGGTGTGAAATGAACGAAAGGCGAAATTAACAGCGTCCTTTACTGTTTAGCGGTTAGTGATGGGCTATCAAGCAATTTAATCACTTCCACTATACAGGGTGTCACCGAACTAGTAGCACAATACGAAACAGGGTGATTCTACACGAATAAATAAATAAAAAATATAGAATAACAATTTCAAATCGATTTTGAAAATTCGTCTGGTAATAAATTGACAGATTGTAAATTTTATTATATTTTATTTACATATATTCCTTACTTCCATGTTTGGGAAACAAATTTTACATTTCGTTTACAATTTTCATTGCGTCTCGCTAATATAAAAAGTGTACAAAGAAAGTAAAGTATAGTGGGTGTACAAAACCTTTCGAAACATTACAATAAATTGGCAATTAGGAAGATTATTCCACGTTACACGCTATGCCCTTAACGATATAAAGAAATATGATACGTAGGAAATTTCGTCACAAATGTTTGATATGCCAAAGGTATATACTGATGGGTAATTATTATAATTTTCATAGAAACTGTTCTTTAATGCCAGAAAATAAGCTTCCTCTCTTATTGTTAGTCTTACAATATAGATACCGATGTGTATTCGTCAGTAACATAAATACTGATATTAGTTACAGATATGCTGTTGCAAAACAATTCAGTATTAATTTAAGAGATCGAAATTTCTTGTTCAGTTTCAAGAAATAAGTATTTCAGTCTTAACGTGTAAATTTATCTTCAGTTTGAAATCATGAAATGAAATTCTCTGCAGTAGACTCTAAACATTCGTTTTTTTTTAAGTACATTGAATTAAATTAATTTGCTATATAATTCTGTACGTTCGACCTCCCTCTCATGTTGTTACATTGGATACTGGAGTGAACAATGAGGGCTCTGCAACAGCAGAAGGCATGCAAAAGGACTTTATCTGCATGTTTTGCCATTCAGTGATCAGAAATTTAATGAAATCGTTTATTATATCTACCGTATTCGAAAACGTATCGACATTAACGAAAAACATGTCGAGCACATTTTATAATAAATACAATATTTTCCAACTTGTCTGTTTTACTCAAACTGTCTCGACTTGTTTTCAGTTAAGATCATATGGAGATCAAAATATGTTGGTTAAATATTTTTCTCCGTTAGCTACAACAATATGGTAACGGAAATATATCATTACTGTAAAACGGTAATGTTGAAGACCTCGAAAAGTGAAATAAACAAATTAGCTTGAGGAAAATAAACTGTTAATCGTAGTATTTGTTCGTTTGAAACAAACTTCTTTCTGATACACATTCTTCTTTGTACTGTCGAAAATAATAGAGATATTAAGGTGTTCAAGATAAATGGGAACACCCTGTATACCACTTTGACTAAAACAGTTCTTTAAGAACTTTGATTATTAAGCAAGTTAGAGCCGTTTCCACTTTGTAAATTAAATACTTAAATGATATCTATTACTATCAGTATAATCAATTCATATATTATATCGAACATTACATTTAACGTCTTAAATAACAGTATTAATGAAAATAATTCATGTTGCATGTAGGCACTTTGTTGTAGCCTTATGTTCATTAGCAGAGATACTCCATTCCTGATAACTGCCAATAATCGTTTCCATAAATCTGTTCCTTTTTAATAACACCTTAGTTTTAAAAAACATACTACAAACGTTGCATATGATATGTTTTTTTTGTTGATACAATTTTTACACACAGTGTTGGATGCTTATCGCGTTTCACTACACATTGTAACTTAAATAAATGCGCTAAGTACTATAAAGGCATAACAATATTTGGTATCTAACTGCTGCATTTAAAACACTCACAAAAATATATCGATAAATATTTATGAAACGAATATATAATTCAACCTTTAAAGTAGCACAAAAAGTACATATAACCTAAGTTCTAATAATATTGTACAATGAAATCTCAGAACAGTAAAAAGAAAATCTTTGATTCTACAAAATTAAGTAACTACTTAGTTGGCAATGGGAGTCATGTTGTAACACAATTCCCTGAACTATGGCATCTATTTTTAGTACAGATATGAACACTGTGGAAAGCAGTACGAAGAAGCTTATTTATATCCTCTAATGAAATTTAATCGCTAATACCCTTCGCTATAGATCTGTATAAGAAAGTAAATGAAACGAATGAATTTTGTTTTAAGACACTAGTTTTAGGCATTGTGACTGTTAAATTACAATATGGCACAAATACACAATCCTATGCATATCATTCCTAACATATATGCTAGGTCTCTTCTGATACTAGGATCTCGTTTGGTTGAACCGGGAAGATTATATATGTTTTTCCATTTAACCGCCCATAACGGAATAGCGACATGAAGAATATCTGGGATCATAAACCCCAAATCACGTACAACCTATTACACATAAATGGCTAACTAAGCATTAAAATCAAAGTTCAAGTACCTAAACAATATACTACAAGTGACAACAACGAAATTTTCTATAATGCACTGCTACCTATGTTATGTATAAATAATATTACCTGATGCGCATAACCTTCTCCTCTGACAACATTAGCAACAAATTGATCCCAACCGCCTGCTACGATATGTAAAATAGCTATCGCAGCTATTCCGAATGCTTTTCTATGAGTTACTGGATTTTTATTATCTGCCAGGTGAATAACCAGGAGAGTAGATATCAGCTCGGTAATAGAGAAAAACAACTGATGGTACCATTGGGAATAGAATTCGTCGTTCCAATAATTCATATAAACCCACCAAGTATAATAATGCGAGAAAATAACACTCAAGAAAAGGATCAGCATGCAAAATCTAAGACGGTTGTGAAACGCTAGCCGTGTTAAGTGTTTCACCGTTTCGTAAAAAGTGATTATGCCGATTACTACGGTCATCCATATTTTTAAACTGTTTGTGGTAGCATTAAAGTACATATGCTTATAAGAAGCGACACCAGATTCGTATGATCCTAAAATAAAACATCTGATGCTATTTTAAAAACTTATTAAAAAGCTGCATGTACAAGACATAATATTTAACACGTTCATAGTCCTTTGGCTCGCATACGAAATAGAAATGCTTCTTAAACACGCGTTGCTTTCACCCACATGTGTGGATCACAGCTTAACATAGGGTTCGGATCATAGAATTATTACAAATAATTACACCAATATTTTTCATTCTTTCATTAAAAGAATGTCCAGTTTTAAAAATCATACTTCTCAAAATATTTTATACAAATTTCTCGTTTGGTATTTACATCTCTTAGTTTTATAACTATGCCTATTAGTTCCTTGTAAACTACTTTAACAATCACTGTACCAATTTTATACTCACTGTTAATTTTTCTAGTTAAGCGAATAGAACATTCTTTTTATTCCTTTAGGATTTTAACTTCTGTGATCAGGGGTGGATTTGTCTATAGCAAATTTTTGGGGATGGTAAATCTTGAGCGAGAAAAATTGGAGAGTGTTTAAACACAAAGGTTTGACACAACTTTAGGAACAATTTGCTTCAATAATTCATAGCTGAGTTGTGATATTGAATTTATTTCAAAATTGTCTCAACTCTTTTAAACAAAAATATTTTATGTTATTTCATGGAAAGGGCAGCAAATGCTTGTTAGCCTAGGGGCGCAGAATCTCCAAATCCACCCCTGCCTGTGTTTGAAGCACTATAATTTTCTTGTTTGAATAGGATTTATTATATGGATAATGTATAACGTTTTTATAGGAATGTACGATGTTTCTGTTATCAGATGGTTATTGCTTTTTAAATGCACGAATGAATATATGCTGAGAAATCCAGACTATGAACATGTTAAACAATCAAATTAGCTTACCCTTGAATACTGTATCCCAACACGAGCAGGAGCAATACTGCTTATCCACATCTCTTGAATATTCTTGCCAAAAGTAATATAAAAATGCGATATGTAACGGTGGAATTGTCAGTGGTGCTAGTATTCCTATGGCTTTAGAACTGCACGACGCAAAGTTCGCATACAACAAACGTTTTAACATTTTCGAGAAACCCATATGTACAAGTTCCTTCTATTGACATCGAAACTTAGTTACATCATTAGAAAACGTCTTTCACTTTGGTAATCAATTCATAATTTTAGTAAGTACTCTTTGTGAACTCATAATCTACATTAGGCCAACAGATTACATAACACGTATATCAGTAAAGGTGTTCAAAACATCACGAAACGAGATGCCACGATAAAAATGATAATAACTCTTTGGTATACATAGATACGAGGCAGAATTTTGTGTAGATCTTGCACTGTTTGTCTTACTATCTTTCATTAATTAAATTCCACTAAAAGATACATTACAGGCCTCCTGATTCCTTGCACGATGTAAGAAGCACAATCATTCTAGATATAAGACACGCTCTTACATATCTTACACATTATTCATAAATTATATCGCCTCATCGTTCCATTCGCTTTCACTAGAGATTTACTGAGATTTACAATTACTAGTTCAAATTATAAACTTAATGCATTGAGTTGACTGGAAGCTTTTGCAATGTACGTCCATAATACTGATACTTTCGATCAAAACATTTTCCCTTCGTCTGCTGATGAACCGAGCATTTCATAAATTCGAGCAGTTGTCATTCGATATGTTCGATTTCAGTCAGTCTTGTCGGTGTTCGTTTGTTTAAAACCATTCGATCCTCGATTCGTCGGCACTCTGTTGTATTTCAAATACTGCGTTGTTTAAATTAATTTTTGTTCAGACTTTAGGCCGTTTCGGTTACCGGAGACTGTGCTTGGTAAGAATCTACTTTCGTACTAACATGACAATGAGTAAAAGCCGCTTAAATTGGCACAGACGTGTCGAGTATTAACTACAACATAATGTTTCCATTCTTAGTGATTCTTGGCCTCCATCGGTGGGTCGGCCTCACTGGACGGAGGGCTTTGCCCCTCCGAAGGGATTTCACGCGCATGCGCATATCGCTCTCCCACGCGGGGTAACCACGTGCAGTTATATGCGGATGTACTTTTACGTGTGCCAGAGAGCTGAGAGTGGTGGAGTGGTGGTGGAGAGTTCAGGTGCCACTCACTTTTGAGAATGTTTTATTATCAATGCCATCGGAACTCAATACATTATTAATATATTGCGTGTTGTTAGTGTTTCTCGTTGCATAGCATCGCGTACATGGTAGAAGAATGTAAAGTATAACGCGCATTCGTTTAATTATGCCGACAACCAGGGCCGGAAGAACGCAGGGTCCGATTTAGGCGGCTGCTAGAGCAACTGCCCAGAGGGGCAAATTTGGGGGCGGTAAAATTGGTAGAAAGAGAAAATTGAAATCGATGAAAGTCGTTAAAAAAGTAAAACTTTTTGAAAAAGCGGCAGAAAGTAGGTAATACATGTTTGAATTTAGTACCGGACTTATAAATTGGTTTTAAATCACCGATATAGTTAGTTACTATCATATTAGGAAAAGGTGCGTACCTATATTAAAGATTTTAGATTTTTCTCTTTTTCTTATATCTATTTTGTTTCATTCATTAAATTCTTTTTTAAAATTTAAAAAATAGGCACCTACCTCCTACCTACATATTTTATTTTTTTTTATAAATATTACATTGTTTATAAATCAAAAGGCCATTGTTATTCAGCACATACCTACAAAAATTTCATTCACTGTCAAAATTTATATTTTAAAATAATTATTTATAATTAAATATAAAGGGCGGCCAAAATGATTTTTACCCAGAGCGGTGGAAGAGCTAGATTGGGACCCGGTAGACTCACTAACAATAAGTACCGTTCGATGCCAAGGGCGCCAATGACAGGGGCACCGCGGATGGAAAAGGATATTCTTTTAATTTTCATTAACAAGGGAACATCCCGAACCCGGACATTCGAAAAATTCTGAAACTTGAATATGTAGGGAATTTCTTCCTCATTATAACGCAATTTTTGTTTGCTGCCCAAACCCTAAGGGGGTGTAATTGACCGCTGAAAATCCGTGTTTTTCCGATTTTGTATTAGAACTCCTAAACTGTAAAATAACTTTTTCACCAAATGACAGCTCTAATTAAAAGAAGTAACTTTCGTCTTGGAAACTTTTTTTCTATCTCTTACAGTTCGCGAGTTGTAACACAAATTCGGAAAATAGCCGAATTTTCAGGGGTTAAATTCACCCCCTTCGAGGGAATTTGGGCAACATCTCTCACCGTTCTCGAGATATTCCACGAAAAAGAAAATTCTGCTTTTCTTTCAAGGGGTGATTTCATCACCAAAAATTGCATTATGGCACCAACAAAAAATAGGGTTGCGTTACAGATGAACTACTCTACTTGCACACCGAAATTTCATAATTTTCTGAATTTCCGGCTTGTCGAACGTCCCTTGTGAATGTAACCCTTTAAATCGCATTTTTATTCGAACCTTGAAGGGCTAGATATGATGTATAACAAGTCGAGGAAAATCTTTAACCACACGTTATAACGGAAAAACCGAAATTTTCTTCGGAAATGTCAACATTGACGTAGATTTTTAAGGTCAAAACTTGATTGTCATACATCCTCAATATTTTTCCTTTATTTTGCAACATCTTTAACCTCGAAAAGGGTTCATCCCTCTATTTTATTCCTATAAAAAGTTCTGCGATTTTAACACAAAAAGGAGCAGTAACGAAAACTTGCTCTCTACGTTAAACTCTCACTCTAAACAAGTCACACGTATGCAAGCACGCACACACCTTTCAGCATTCCAACACATTTCAGAGTAGTTCTGGAGTTGGACGCTAATCATGAGCAGAGACCGCTAAATTCAGTCCTCGAGTTAGATCTATCACCATCGACGAAGTATAGGATAGACCTATCACGCAATGTAATTTTGTGTCACACGCTCGGGGGGGCTCGCGAACCCCCTTACCATTTTCATGTCACATCCAACGTTATCGATTCAGTCTAAAATAAGATTGTAACGCTACGCGTGGCAGGAATTAGAATTCAACACGGGTAAAACTTAGATCATTTGAAATCCGCGATTTACAAATGATTCTGTTAGAGTTAGAGTAACAATTTAAAGATCGTTTTATAAACGTATTCCGTGCAACGACAGGGAAAGAAAGATCACAACAAAACAAGAACACATACGCCTTTTAACCATGCTGTCCTATTCCAGTTTATTTAATGCAAAACAAATTTATTTAAAATAAAAATTTATATAAACAACAACATTATTTGTGGAAGACATGCTTTCATGATGTAACGTGGAGTACATCGCTAAGGAATATATTTAAATAAGGTGTTGAAGCAGAGAGGACTTTAAACATTGTCAAAAACGCATCAGTTCCAGTATTTCGATGAAATATTATAACTTGTACTTATCCTTCTATCTTAACACTATACACATGCACAAAGATTACTACCCAGGAATACAAGGTACTCTACAAGTGTCTACTATCGCATGCAAGTACAGAATATGATTCACCGGTCAGCGAATATGGTCCATCCTGTCATCCTCGCCAGCTTCCAAGATAGCGTGACCTAGGCTCTCTCTAAAGTCCATGCTGTGGGCCCTCTCTAGGGTACTCTTTTGAGCCTTCTCCAGGGCTCACGAGCTAGACCCTCTTCTCTAGGGCCTAGAATCTCATTTGCAAGTCTAAGCTGAAAATTGAAGCTAAGCGAAAATTGGACTCCACTTCCGTGATAAAAAAAGCAATTAGAGCACCGGTGCTCTGGACGAACTTCATATGCGCAAAAAATTGGCTTTACTTTCGCGAAGAAACTTCAAGTGGGGCTTTGATGCTATGGACAAGTCTTAGATACGCAAAAATTTCACTCCAAATTCGCGGTAATACTACTCTAAGTAAGAGCCGCGGTGCTCAGTAATATATGTAGATGGACCCAAAAAAATGAGGACTACGATCGTATTACGCGCGATCATCAAATGATCTTGCTAGACTGCAAGATTGCTAGGAAGATTGGTTCCACTTGGAACCTTTTCAAATTTTTCGCGGTGACTCTACTCGCCTCGATCGATTCGATTATTTTACGAATTATTCATCGGAATGGTCAAAATCGCGAGCAACCGTTGTATTGATTTAATTTTCTGATTTTAAGACAGACACATGCATGTCACTATCTACGAGTACCTTGTATTGTCAACTCATTGGATTCTGCTCTTTCCAACACATATGCGCGGCGGTTAGTGGCCCGTTTCATATAATTGGCATTCGTTTTGAGAATATTTCTGCAATATTTCGTATATATGGTTTAGAAAAGTGCCACGTCACGAGGCTACTGCCTAGACGCCCTAGACCATATTCGCGAAATATTGCATAAATGTTCCCCAAACGAATACCGACTGTTGGAACGGCCAGAATCGAAAGAGCTAGCTACGCTACGTTTTCTACAGAAACCATTTTGTTCTATTGCGTGCACCCATATTCAAAGAATTATACAGTGCAGATTCGTACCCCTGACCAACAACCCTGAGACCAGCACCACTCTCACAAGCAATCCTCAGCTCAGCACCTCTCGGCTCAGCACCCCTCAGCTCAGCATCCCTCAGCTCAACATCCCTTTAGCCCTCAGCCCAGCAGCTCCAATTGGACTCGTCCATGACTATACTTTCGCGGTGAAAAGGCTATTAGAGCACCGGAGCTCCCGACTAGTTTTACCCGCGCAAAAACACTGACTCCACGATCGCACTACGGGCGATTACTAACACTATTACTGAAATAGACAATTTGTATTTAAACAAGTTCCAGAAAATTTCCATTAAATTCAAGGCAGCCGCGTGGAGCGCCACGCAGTTCAGATATTCAAAAAAAAATTGAGCAGCCACATTGGGCGCTTAATGATACTTATGACTGATGGAAAGAAGCAGTGGCCCCTTTGGGCGTCTTATACTTTTTAATTTTAATGAAAAAAGCCTTCGGCGAATTCCTCGGCGAATCCCCCGGCGAATTTTTCAATGGAACGCTTAAAACTAGACTTGCCTGCCCAAGTTTTCCAAGTTTCGCAGCCCACACACATACCACTCAGAGGAAGCATAACAGACTATGCTTCGGTAAATTAACCCTTCGGACTGTGATTGCAATATACGGTAAAAGGCAACTAAAATTATTTCAAAAGACTTTACATTAATGTCCAAAGGTTTAACATACACGCTTGAGAGAAATAGACGGGAGGTTCTCGTCGATATTTCTGCGTACATACGATTACAATTTCTTTGGCATATTTTAGAGGTAGGGGAGACCGGGGCTAAAAGTTCCGGGGGTAAGTTGTTCCGATAGTTCTATCTTCAATATGAAAGTAGCTTTGTACTTTAAATTATTTTTTCCGTGTGAGTTGATCACGCCACTCTGTCAGCCATTTTAATAGAGCCCGCAACAGCGAGTTGTGTGGTAGTAAGCGAGGACCTATTAGTCGCGTACTAGATAAGTAAATATTTTCCTACAATTATTTTTTGGTCTATTTCGATTATTTAACGTCGCTATTATTGATTGATTAGTTCTTATGCATCAAATGACATTTAAGAACATGCTGTAGTCGTGTGGATCGTTTCAATATATGTGTAAGTAAAGTAATCGCTTAAATTGCCACATGTGTCGATAGGGGCTAGTTGTTCCCGTGATTTGGGGCACGTTGTTACCGTAACAACTTGCCCCACCGCAAATGTATAAATTGTTCCAATTGTGTTTTAAGATGCGAACATATGAATGAAAGGTGAAATGTGGCATCATTTCCATCGAAGTTGTGCATAAAGATAAAAATTGTCGCTAGAGAATTCAATATCTGCCACTTGACTCTATCGAGAATTATTAAAAAACTACAATCTGGACAAGAATCCACTGTAGGCTACAAGTAGGTACAAATCTCAATAACTAGGTACCCACAAACAGTTGAATGTAAGACTGATTTGTAGATTTTAATTTTTATACCAAAGATAGTGTTTATGAGTATTAGGGTAACGCATACAGTTGTCGATCCCTATACAATAATTGATCCTCTTCCCCAAAACGTAGGAAATATAATAGGGT
This sequence comes from Andrena dorsata, assembly GCA_929108735.1. NCBI lineage: Eukaryota > Metazoa > Arthropoda > Insecta > Hymenoptera > Andrenidae > Andrena > Andrena dorsata. The sequence continues at coordinate 62,842,444 of OV815487.1, read as the reverse complement.
AAACTGTACAATGATTGGCACCCTAAGCCGAAATCCCAATTGGAATGTCTATATTTTTTTCTGAAGCCTTTGTATGGTCTTAATTTTCAGTTATTATAAATGTTTATGGATTTCTTATTACAATAAAACATCTCGAGTACCTGTTAAGTCTTTTATTTTAAAAATATTCAATGAAAAACAAAAATAGGCATAAAAGTACAATCATTGGCACCCTACAATTTGAGGTTGTATAGGAAAACACATGTAGTTAAAAACAAAGTTTAAAGTGTTTAAACAGACTATTTCATTCATTATTAAATACCTACAACACTTAGTAAATCTGCATTTCAATCCATTATTTAGTTATAAAGCAACAAAATATAGTTAGCTACCCCTTATCAAAATTTTTAGAAAACACCTCAAATTTAGCCCTTTGTCCCACATTGTGGTGTTTGCCAGATGTAAAATGTGTAGTTCAACTACTGGACTTTGCAGTGTTGTTGTGAAAGAAAAATAAGCAATTGTAAAAAAGTACTTTCTAAGCTTGTGCTTCTTAATATTTGACTTTTTAATCAGGAGTGCCAATGATTAGTGCAGTGCCAGCATTAGTACAGTTTACCCTATAATGCTTTTTTCCTATGATAAAATATAATCATATTCGGAACAAAAATATCTGGACCACTGAAATATAGATATATCTTATTATATAAAAGAAGCATTATATTATATTTCCTACTTTTTGGAGAAGAGGGTCAACCATTTTATAGGGGTCAACAACTGTATGCGTTACCCTATATCGTTTTCGTTTTCTTTTAAAGATAATACATTTTTGTTGGTCCGAACCTTCATAAATAACCATTATTATTAGTAAAATTCTGTTTTATTTAATTAGAAAATGAAGTATTTCATTAAAATTCAACTTTTATATCTTAGTAACAACTTACCCCAATGCGATAACAACTTGCCCCATAAAGGGGTAAGAAGTTCCGCTTCGACCAGCGCCAAAAAAATTACTTTTTATGAAACACCTATTGCAATATATTAAATACAAGCTTAAAATCATAAAATATAATAAATTTAACAAGAAATTAGTCAATAGAGAAGAGAATAAGTATATTATTTTGCGGTCATTTTTTATGTTTTATCGAAATCGGAACTTTTAGCCCCGGTCTCCCCTACGCTTGCATGCATTGCTTTCGAGTGACAAACAGATTCTATCCCATTGCAGAGATAGAAAAGGATTGACAAACGGACACGGATTCGCCGTCGCGAGAGATCTCGAGCTGCTCGATACACTCACGCATTGCAGTTGCACAGACAAAACGCTAATACGCAACCACCATTCACCCAGCCCCCCCCCCCCCCCATTAACGGGAGGGGGTCAGACTCACAGCAGCCCGCCTCACAATTAAATCACATGCAGCTGCAATACGCGCTCCCACCACAAAGCCGACAATTTGCACAGGCGAGTGTATCGTGCCCGAGCATCTTGTGCTAAATCAAGATCTCTCCCGAGAGCGAATTATATTTCCGGAAAGAAAGAAAAGAGAATTGAAAGTAGGGAATATAAAAGTCACTATGACAAGTGTTTAAAAGTATACTAAATGAGAAACGACACGGTGCACGGTGAAGCTAATTGTAAGAGAAAGCAAAAACAAAAGCAGAAGGTGTCACTCTCAACAAGCAAGCGTACCTCTACCGTTAAATTTAGCCTATCGCACTCTTTACAATGGACCCTAGTGGCATAATCTATTGCAAATATGCACTTGCGTAATTTTTTAGGGATACGCGAAAGCTAAGAATCTCCCGACCGAGATTGCAAAGGAGACTAAACGATTAAAGGACCAAAAGACGCGACGCGACGCGAACATTCACCCTCGATGCACCGAATTTTCGTTTCTACCTGGCGGGCTCCATACCACGACTTTACACTGGCATGGCGTGCGTGGCCGAGAACGAGCCATCTGAGACCACAGAGCCGGCGCCAGATGGACCGAAGCCCGTTATCGGCGGGATAACTAGAAAATCAGAATGGTCATGAACTGGCGCACATCATCGTCTCAAAATGGTCCTCTGTGTAAAGCCGTGATAAGTTGTACCCAGCACAGTCGGCCTATGTAGGGCGAGCACACCATGCGCGAAATTGATATCAGTGATCGAAAGCGAATTGTATTTCTAGAAGAGTGCGTTTGGCACTCTTATATTTAAAAAGAACGAGACGAAACAGAAGCTTATCGCTCGAATTACGCAAGTGCATTTTTGAATAGATGTCCAGAACGAACCAAGTTCACCGAATGTAAGTTTGGCTCGATCTGGACCCTTAAGCTTTAGCTTGATACCGTTTTGCAAGTCGCAATGCATTGGAAAACGTTACCAAGTCCAGGTACACCAACGTGGAGGTACCTACGAAAGTAACCCATTTCTACGAAATATTTCTGGACCATATTCGACCAATGCTTTACGCATTTTTCAAAATTTGGAAAAAGTCTTACGACTAAAGTTCTTAAACTAAGACTTATTGCTAGGCTGGTTTAAATATAGTAAGGAGAGAGAAAAGTAGATGTAGCGAGCACAGTGACCAAGCAATCCCAATATCATCTGTCATTCTCAGTTATTATTATTTGTATGAGAAAGAGCTTCAAGTTATATAGTTGAAAGTGCTTAAAAAATTAATGCTTTCCATTCTAGTTTTATTAAGAGAATCTAATGACTCGAATGTAACTAAACTTGAGAAGTGTAACTCGTATTCAAAGCACAAGCTTTAATTATAAAATTCAATTCAAATTCAAATCGTGATATTAGAACTTTGACCTCGAATTTGAAATTTATTTATTGCTTTTGTTTGTATTAAACATTTGGAAGCACGCGCGTTAATGTTACTGCTCACGAGTACCAAGTATGAATTCGTGGTCACTGTGCTTGCTACAGCAATCATTTGTTCAATAACATGCAGAAAAATTGAAAAAATTAAAATGTACCATTCACCGATCGTTGAAGCTTCTTCAACAGGTTCACAGACCAAGGTCAGTAGTACCAAAATAGAATGTATCACACACACAAATATGTCACTTTAATTTCGCGATCAAAAAGCAATTTGAGCACCGGTGCTGAGTCTTAAATAGTGCAAGATGTTTAAACACACTGACTCAACACTCGCGTTGACACTACTAAACGATGGGTAAAGAAGTCTTCAAGATACTGGGTGAATTGTAGTAGAATCTTGTTAAGCGACCTCCCATATGGTGCAGGAATCGATGAAATTAATCCAGAAATCGAAATATCACGAAATAATATGCTCACGCGTTCAATGAGGTCCGATCGCGATCGCGAATAAAGTTGAACTGGCAGGTACATTGTTCGGCGATGGCGCGACTTTGGTAGAGGTTGTTAACATGCTGTCTCGCTCCATCGACTCCTAGCTCCTCGAGAAAAGTATTGCTCGAGAAGTCTTTTAGATACTGGGTGAATTGTAGTAGAATCTTGTTAAGCGACCTCCCACATGGTCCAGGAATCGATGAAATTAATCCAGCAATCGAGATATCGCGAAATAATATGCACTATGACATTAGGGTGGTTCTAACTTTCAATTTTTGAATTTTCCTCGGGGCACCCCCAGAATGGTTCCAAATAATTAAAAAAAATCCCTGTAAAGTTGGAGCTCGATCGGATAACGGGAAAGGGTGCCCCTGGGCCCTTAAACATTTATTATTATTATTTATTATTATTATTATTTATTTATTTATTTATTTATTTATTTAAATCATTATTTAACAGCTCGCGAAGTCGATTTTATTTAACATCTTCCAAGGTATTGATTAAATAAAAAAATATGTCAAACAAAAGTTGTAGATCCGGACAAGGAGCATCTTTTTTGTTGTATTACTTTTTCTCGTGGGAAAAACAGTTTTCGAAATAAATCCGAAAAACAAAAAAAAAATATCAAAAATATAAACTCTATATTTTCGATATTTTTGCAAATTTCGGTCCCAAATTTTCAGGAAACAGTCGTGACATATCAAACACTGAAAATAAGTAAAAAAAAATTTTTTACCTTTTTTGCATATTTTGGTAAATGCCCACCCCTTAAATGTTTAAAAAATAGTACTCGAAAATAAAAATTCCATTTTTTTTGTTCACCTTCTTAAATGAAAAGTGTTCTACAAGCATTTAAACTTTCAAAATTTGAAAAATAAAAAAGTTTTTTATTTTAAGTTTTTCGGATTTTTTTCGAAAACCGTTTATCGTACGAGAAAAAGTAATAGTACAAAAAAGATGCTCCTTGTCCTGATCTACAACTTTTGTTTGACATATTTTTTTATTTAATCAATAACGTGATAGATTTTAAATAAAATCGACTTCGCGAGCTGTTAAATAATGATTTAAATGTTTAAGGTCCCAGGGGCACCCTTTCCCGTTATCCGATCGAGCTGAAACTTTACAGTGATTTTTTTTTAATTATTTGGAACCATTCTGGAGGGTGCCCCGTAGAAAATCTTGAAAAAAAAATTTACCAAGAGTAAGTTAGAACCACCCTACTATGACATGCACACACTTCACTGAACACTGAACCGATGAATTTCTCAGGGCTAGACCAAATTTTATTTCGCAATGCGGGTTGGAAAAGCGCTCGGCGTCTCCCAGACGATTCCTCTCGCTCGGATGCGACTTAAGCCGTCTATCACGGAGACTGGGAAATCGGACCGGGTGACTTACGCAGGCAGTGTACCAAAAGATACACCCCCTTCGCCCGAAACTTTTCCCTTTCGACAAGAACACCAGAGGATGAAACTGATCCACCCATACCCATTCCATGCTCAGTCGCTTGCTCCCGCCTCCCAGAAACAGAAGCAGCTGCTACCTCCTCATCGGAGATGAAGAGCCAACGAAAGAACAACAAAGTTAATGATTCAGTGACTACTTGGCAATTTTACATGGGGCCTTAAATACTTGATGCTATAATAAATTCACCTAAGGCTTCCTTAGATGTCTTCTTTCACTACCACTGTTCACTATCAGTTTTCACTATTTTCTTTAAAATATATTATTTTGTTAACCTTTTTCCCCGCGAGAGCGTGAACCTGAAATTATGAAACCATCAACCAATTTATGTTAGTAATAGTGTAGTGGGTTTCAGAGGAAACTAAGAACCCATCGAAGAAAATGCATCATGAAAAATAAATCATGTAACCCCATCAAAGAAATGCATGAAATAAAATATATCACGTAAACCCATCGAAGAAATGCATGAAATAAAATAAATTAAGTAAACACATCGCAGATATACACGAAATAGAACGACTCATGCAAAAATCCACGAAGGAATGTATGAAATAGGACAGATGATGAAAAACAATCGAAGAAATCATTTAAAAAGAAAGAGAAATCGGTTTTCGCCTTGGTAGAATAATAACATTTTGAATGGCTTTTAACGAACTCGAAAATTTCATCGGCACAAACCGAATAAGCTAACCTAGGTCAGGGGGCCGGGGGGGTGCAGGAAGGACCAGGGCTTGGAACCCTGACCAGGTCCCCAAGAAGTCCAGTGGGTCCAGGTCTTAGCAATTATAACGCTACCTACGTCTTTGGGATTTCAAACTTTTAATTACTTAAATAATTTGTCAGAAACATTGAAAATAAGCTTCGGACCGAGACACATTCCACGGTCTCATTTGTTTGGGAAATATAGCACCAAGATTGCTATTGGGGTCCTTTTTTAATATTATTGGAGAAATAAAATGTAATTGTAGGAGAAATATTTAGAATCGAATCTGGACGGATGGAATAAAGATTAACGAAGATAGATGATCGCAGCCAATCGGCTAGTTTTACTTGTCACGTAATTAATAATTCTATTACAATGTTACTTGTGATACGATTAGTAATTACGCTTCAAATAATACAGATTGCCCAGGTCTCACCACGTGGAGGTGCTGCGAGTGGAGACCCACCCTAACCGCGGCCCATCCACCCTCCTTTATGCAAAATTTTATTTTCATTTCCATAGATCCCCCTGATGCACGGTTGCAAAACGATCCTTGATCCCTCCACAAGCGGGCAACAGAAGGAATCCTTCTGTAAAAAGCTACCGCGATGAAGCTAAGCAGAACTGAAAACATTTCTTTGTTTCATTCATTTAAGATTTTATGAAATTTCTGGAATATTTCTACCATGATAATTATTCACTACATAATTGGGAATGAACCAAAGAAAAAATATTTCCTATTCATTAATAGGAAATATGCCAGTGCATATTTGCTATGTCTACTTAAATACTAATAATTCCTACGTATTCGAGCGCTCGTATTTAATAATTGCCACTTATATTTAGTTACACAATGCAGTGTACATGTACCTTTTTCCTTAAAAACTACATAATTCTATGTGGCCACTAAACATGTCTTACCTAACCAGATACATATCTACTTAAATTTAAATAATGACCGGCCTAATGAAAATCTGAAATTGTCATGTGTTTCCTACTTCCCCCGATGGACCCACGATGTTACCTGCAACATTCTCAAAAGTATTAATAAAAATTCCTTGAGGTTTGACTTTTCATGGATGATGAACCTGAAATCCTCTTGTTGTAATATTCTGCACACATAATATTTCTGCAACAGAAAGTTTCTCAGTGGCTTAATAGATGCAATCTATCTCGATTAAGTAATGTAATTTCAACAGATATAGTCCTTTCATTGAATCACTATTGCCCAAATATTAAAATATCAGACAATTTGTATTTAAACAAGTTCCAAAAAATTTCCTTTAAATTCCAGGCAGCCGCATGGAGCGCCACGCAATTCGGATATTCAGAAAAATTTCGAGCAGCCGCATTAGGCGCTTAATGATTCGGAACATTGATAGAAAAGAGGAGTGGCCCCTTTGGGCGTGTAATACTTTTCAATTTTAACGAAAAAAGAAACAGCAGTCACTATGGGCGCTTAAGGATGCCTAATTACAAGACGGAAGAACAGCAGCCGCTTTGGGCGCATAATAAATCCGAATTTGAATGTGAAAAAAGCAGCCTCTTTGGGCGCATAATAATTCCGAATTTGAATGTGAAAAAAGCAGCCTACAAAGCAATACCTACTACTAAAATACAAATGGGGGATCACTGTTATAAACCGAAGGCAACGATTTTCCACCACGGTAAAAGTATTACCAATGGTCATTACACGAGTATGGTAAGGGGTAAGGGCACCACGTGGGTATCCGTTGATGATTTACGAGTAGAGAAACAAGCTTGGCCACGAAATGCTAAAAATGCATACATATACATCGAAAGGTATTAATAATTGTGGTTGTGCATACAGTTTAATGTTAAATACGTTCAGCGCCAAAGGCTGCTTTCAGCGCTATAAGCTGCTTCGCGCACCATGTACTGTACACAAAGTACTATACATATATAATATATACATACTTTGTAAAAAGAAGTGAGATCCCCATAAAAAAAACTTCAAAAAAGTAAAAAAATACGCCAAGTACATGATAAAATCGAGGACGGAAAAGAGTAAATACAAAAAAATAGAAGAAAATATACATTGTAAAAAAAGATATGAAATCAAAATGAGCTGCATGTACATAATAAAGGTGCTTTCCACCTGCGCTTAAAATGACACAACTACAAATACACAGCTAAAATGTTGTGTTCATACATTGCATTACTCATATCGCCGACATTTTAATAATATGAAGATAAAATGTAACATCTAGACATTTGCCTAGATGTCCGCGGCCTGGAAGTCAAATACTTGGCGTGCCCAGGCAAAGTCAAGGTGTCGATGAATAAGAATTATTTAAAACGTAAAATAATGAAAGTGTACTCATATTTGTCAGAGTTTTAAACTGACAAATTATCTGAAAGCTTATGAGAGGAAAGGTATCGGTATCGATGAATGATCTCGGAATTATTTTAAAACGCAATATAATGAAAATGTACTCATATTGTCTAAGTTTTAAATGGACAAATTATCTGAAAGCCTGCGAGGGGGAAGGTATGGGTATTGATAATCTGAGAATACTTTGCCTGGCCACGCCAAGTATTTGACTTCCAGGCCGCGGACATCTAGGCAAATGTCTAGATGTTACATTTTATCTTCATATTATTAAAATGTCGGCGATATGAGTAATGCAATGTATGAACACAACATTTTAGCTGTGTATTTGTAGTTGTGTCATTTTAAGCGCAGGTGGAAAGCACCTTTATTATGTACATGCAGCTCATTTTGATTTCATATCTTTTTTTACAATGTATATTTTCTTCTATTTTTTTGTATTTACTCTTTTCCGTCCTCGATTTTATCATGTACTTGGCGTATTTTTTTTACTTTTTTGAAGTATTTTTATGGGTTGCACTTTACTGCGCAGTAATCGAAGTTACTTTCAAGCAGAAAGTAGCAACAACGAGCACGCGTTAATATTGCAAATTTACTATCAATATAAAGTGCCGAATTGCATTTACCTACTTTTTCAGTGCAAATTTCGTTTCAACATCATAAAATTAAGCAACAATCGCGGATGAATTTTGATCAATGCCAAAGAATATTGAAAATTTATAAAAATAAAGATTACATTTCTTATCAATCTGAAAATAATATGTACAACGAAAACATTTGTCGAGTATGTGGGTGGTGGTAGTAGAAGGAGGATGGTGCAGCCACTTAGGGCTGCTAGAAAAAACGATCAGTAGCCAGGACAGCTGATCATTGTCCACTCATTAATGCAAGAAAACCGTGAGTGGACCGTTTCTTTCTTTCGCAACGCTAACTTATTACAGACTACAATCAACTCCCGAGCATAGTCACTAGGACTTTGGACTACTCGCAGCACTAATTTCTCAAACAACTTCAAAATTCCCGGATGGTGCTTCATTACTGAAAATTCTACTATACTCAATACAAATCCCGAATAGCAAACGAAGAAGCTCCCAAGGAGCTACATTACTTTAACAAATATAAAAAGCTACCGAGAACCATCACGTGGGTGGTTTCATTTTTCGCAACACTAATAAAAATTCAGTGCACCTGTGTCTCGCAATACGCAACTCTAACTTTAATTCGCTGCAGCCTTCCTGAAGGCTGTGTGGGGTCCCATGTGCAGCAAAGCTAGCTGCTCGGGACTCCTTTTTCCCAGGAACATGTCTTCGGACATGTCCCAGGACAGTTTCGGGGCATTGGGGTCGCAACTCTAATTACAAACGCGATCAGTCATCATCGCAACACTAACTCAAAAAAATATCAAGTATCAAACTAGGACGAGTAATTAAAAAAAACGCGATAAATCGCAACGCAACTCTAGTAAAAAGAATACCACGAATCAAAAGTAATGCAATGAATCGAACTCTAGTAACTCCAATTCAAAATACAAGAACAATCTCAAAAACAATCGCGACTCTTTTTGCGGAACACTACAAGCAACCACGCTCGACATTCATTCGCAACGCTATGCTGGAACCAAACGCGGGGAATATTTGATTCGCAACGCTAATTCAAACCGTAATCACAATTTAGTCGGAACAGTAACTGACCCCGTAATCTTCTTCGCAACCCTAATTGAAAACGCGGTGTGCTAAATTTCAGGGGGGGGGGGGGGTGTCGATGGGTCAGCCTATGGCCAACCAAACTACTACTACTACAACTACCGGCGAGCATAATGGCAAAGTAATACCTACGAAGAATGACCCTGCATCCGAGAATACAGGGCCATTCTTGGCCTAGCCCACATGATGTGGCCTTTTTCTGGCCGGGCTATCTGCGTCTCTTTGGCCACTTCTTGCTTCAGGCTGTCAGCTCTTCTGAAAGTTAATGGCGTGCCCAGGCCCGTCCTGCCGACCGCGACCAGCGACAATGTGCAATGTCTCACTGGCGTCAAAAAGTCGACATAGCGAGGCTAGAAGCGAGGGCATACCCCACTCGCGCTAGTCAGGCCGTCGACTTTTCTCACAAATTTCCTGAAAGCAGGTCATCGCGCGGGGGAATATCGCGCGGGGGAATATCAGAGAATACGACGACCTGCCCCGGCCCTACCTACTTATATTTAAGTCACACATTCGTACCAGAAGGTAAGTTACCTATCCTACGCATCACCTATATTTAAAAAATGGCAAAACAGTCTCTCAAACACAATCATCAGTCAACCCACTCCACGATTCTCAAGCATCGCCGCCCGGGTGCAAAAGCCTACACTAGAGAGACCGTCCCGGGACGACTCCGTCACCCGAGCTTGGCCACAATCACACTCTAACAAGTACGTACCAGTTTTCACTGAAATCGGCTGGCAAAGGCAGTGACCATTGCGTGTAAGTATGATTTACATAGAAATTAATTATTTTCGATTTCAAACAATGGATTACTCGACAATGCGCGTTGTACGTATTAGGTACATACGTCAATCGTTATTACTTTCCCGTTTGATTGTACGAGATTGATTAAGTTTCATATTCCAAGATTATTTACTAGAATGATCATCGTGTGCAACAAGGAATATGATACAATGGTATCCTTATTACCACGAACAATAATATAATGTTATAGTTTCGTTAACATGGCCTTTGATGAGAATCTTTCACCGACGCAAATTCCACCGCCTAACCACACAAACACACACAGGTGGAAAATGCGACGTGCACGATACACTAACGCAATGCCAGCCGCCAAAATGTAATTATTTAGTAAAGAAAGTCATCGTACCCTATTGCTTTCACCCACCCAAGTAGCGCCTGGGCACGTGGATGAGTTAAAAGGCAATAGGTACGGAAAGATATCCTGAAAATCCTCAACTAGAAAATATGATTAGTCTGTATAGTGTCTAGCTAGTATTCTTTCATTTTATAGTATTAAGGAAAGTGACTCGACTTTCAACTTGTGAATAGTTTAAAGTTTGATAAATAAAAAAGGACTCTACTTTAGATTGCATCATTAAGAAAAATCACTCTACTCGACATTTAATTAGCAAGAAAAAAGACTCTGAAATTGAATTATTTAAGAAAATTACTCTAAATCATCAAGAATTTACTTTAAGAATTTAAAACGAGCGATTCCATCTTCAAAGTAAATTTCATAAATCAAGAAAGTATGTTCTCATGCTAATTACTTTGAATCTGAAATTTGCCCACCCTCAATTGTCTTCTTGCACATGGAAATTAATTATTCTATTGTGTATGCAAACGAGTGACCTTTATAAGAAAGGAATTACATTTTTATGTCTATTATCATCATTTAGAAATCAAGTTACTTTTGAACACGTAGTATCAGAAAAATAAAAGAAATTCAAGTCATTATAATCGTCGCAATGACGAAATCGGAGGGCATCCGACTTTTCCTCTAGATATTAAATAAAAATGATTCGTAGCTGTGGAGTCTGAGAGTATCAAACTTCTTCGCTACATAAAAATTAGCATTCAGCCGTATTGATATTCATACCAATACCTTCTGAGCTGCTATGCACCTTTATGTGCATTATTTAATAAATATCTACATCAATGTATGATCAATGATAAACATTCGCGTTAGGAACCGTTCATCTTGGAAATTATGATTATAATGTGATTCTATTGAAAAGACGCGGTGTACAAGAAGACCCTAGCCCTCATCTAATAAATACATACACAGCCAAAATGTTACAATTCACGGGCATGGTTACCATACCCGCGGTCATTATGCTCGCCAAAGCACGTATACAACCGGTCACTCGTGTCGATTCGGACCAAACGTCCTACGACATGATTGAGTGACCAGAGGAACCATAATGCATGCGCACTCACATTTCGCTGTGCCCCGGTGACGGAGACGCCAACACCCCTGCTACTGATCACGGGAAGTCATCGAGTTCCTCAGAAGTCATCAAGCTGCTCAGAAGAAGTCGTCAGGCTGCTCAGCTGCGCCCAGACTGGAACAAATGAACAGAACACGATTACAATTTGTTTCCAAAGTTACGATTGTTTGAACTCTAATGAAGAATCGCGAAGCAATTCAAAACTAACGAAATTTATTATAATTTAGACATTTTAAGAAAAAATTAACAAAATATGATAAGATGTTTCGTTAGTTTTTAATTGCTTGGTGAGTCTATTCTAAAAATTAATTTTTCTAAATTTTTTAACTTTTTTCTTTCTAAAATATTGAAGAATGAACTCTACTTAAAGGAATTTAATGAAATGCATACTTACATCTTTCCATTAAAATTCAGCGCATTAATCTCCTCTTCAGCTGACGGATTGACTCTAATTTCCGACAACGACTTTCGCTTTCAAAAGTAAAAAAAAAAAGTAGGCTACCAACGCGCCCGAAAGATTCGAGTCTCGCGATTCGAAGATGAGAGCCGCGACGCTCGTGATAGAATACAAATTACGTAAAAAACACTGACTCTACCCTCGCGTATCCCGAAATTGTTAACGACGCTCTACTATGAGCAACTGTGCTCTTCAAAACGAAAAACTTCGTACGTCATAAACACTGACTCTATTTGGCCGCATTGCACGCGGCCACAATCTCTGAAAAATAAGTGGGATAGGAGGGTGGGGTGGATGAGGTTTCATCGACTGTTTGTCGCAAGGTAATATCGTTTTCCTTGAAACCAACCAAGGAATTTTCGCTCCTTGTTATTTAGAATACAAGGTGTGATGCGAAAATACAGAATGCTCGCTCGATACGAGCAGCTTTTCATTTCACACGATATTATCCAAAATATACTACTTCAGAAATAATTATTACATTTAATTGAATCATAGTAGTGGCTTTCGTCATTAAAGTTGTAAGCACGTTCGTGTTATTCGAATAATACTTTAAAATATATCACGCTCTTTATAAATAGCCAAAATTCATGGCAAGAATCAAAATTCGTCAATTGTTCATGCTTGAATAGCATGTCCTTGATCAACTACGCAGTTTCTGTACATAAAGAACAAAACTTGCATTCAAAACCGAAGGTAAATGCAATTACAACAGCTTCATAGATATAGATTCTTAAAAATCATTGAAATATCGTTGAATTCAACATAAACGCGACCGAAATGAAATAGAATTCGATCATTCCAATATTTCGTAAACATCTACCGACGCCATTTTAAAAATTTTAAACAAATCTGATTAAAATTATTCAATTTATCATAATTCAATCTTTTCCCATTTAATCCCGATATTAACCGACTGGAAAGTTACCCATCACCCTCACAGCCAACAATGATTCAATAAAATAACGCGAATAATACGTATACCACGCGTATTGCCATCTTATTGTTCCAAGGAATGAAACCAAACGCCATCCAAGCACCGTTCAAATTAACTAGCAACTGTCATGGCGTTGCCTGCCCTTGGTTCTCGACTCCCGCCTCAACGCCTGTAACCAAACGATGCAACAAGTTTAAAAGAAAAGCATTAAAACATTCGTAAGGCAATTAAACAACAAATAAACATGAAATATGCCCGGAAAGGGGTGTAATTGAATACCGAGACACGATATGTGTGCACTAAATGTGCAGAAATATCGGTAAGGCAACGAAGGGAATACGCGACGAACATCTAACGGTTTTCTCGCGATATTTAATCAATTTCGGCACGAAACTGTATTAACAGGAGCAGCAAGCGACGATAGAGAGTAAAGAAGAAGACAAATAATGACTGGAAGTAATGATATGCGGGTAGATAATGTACGCGTACCATTTAAATACGCAGCTAGCTATCGAAGCGTCTTGACTCAACGACGTCCACGGAACGAATGACCCCCGCGCTGCGTCACTGTACCTCGCGAATATTAGCTTGGGTGGGGGGAGAGCAGGCAGGAGGCAGGACTCGCGAGGCAATACACGCGTATGTATTTACGAAGTGTTGGGATATCGTTGCCGAGCCGTGTAAACAGAGGTGACTTCCAACGGTAGCATCGTTGAGTCATAACAAAAGTCGTTTCTACATACACGTTCTGCTAACCGTAAAATAGAAATATTACGCGTGACATATTTCCTTCGTTTATAAAATATCTAGCATCTACATACAGGAGTGTACATTAATTAAGCTTGTGAAACTTAACACAGATGGCTTAGAAAGTATATATTCGAAAATTACATGCGTGATATACACTTTCTTATTGCAAAACTTTTTACAAGTTTCGCGATACATTCGAGGATGTCGCGATACCAATCCAATGTTTAGCATTCGTACATAAAATGAATATTTATTCTCTATACAGTGAGCCACGAGAGTATTCGAACGCTCGCTATTAAAACTGTAAAGAATAAAAATATACATGTTAGACTAAAGTTCTAAAAGTAATGTTGTAACTACTATAAGACGTTGGTATCGAGATTGTATATACCAAATTTGAAATGAATCGGATAATATTTGTAGAAGTTATGAAACATTTATTGCAAAGATGTACTGCAACAGAGTCACAAAAATATTCGAACCGCATTAATTATATGCACCATATTTTAGATTAATATTCATTTAGGCTACCTTTGGCTCCAATTACGCTTTTCAGACGTTGTCGCATGCTGTGCACTAGTTTTTCAATTATTTTAGAATGCCGTTCGAATACTTTTGTGACCCTGTTTCAGTACACCTTTGCAATAAATGTTTCATAACTTCTACAAATATTATCCGATTCATTTCAAATTTGGTATTATAATATATAATTTCGATACTTGTGTCCCATCACAAGGGAAAGTCGTGATAGGTATATGTGCTACAGATTTTGATGAATCTCATATATGTATTCAACATTCAACAGTTTCCGAAATATTAATAAAAAAAAAATAGTGGAAAAATCCGTAGCACAAATAGGTATCGCTGCTTTCCGTTGTCATCTTTCCGCGCCAACCACTTTCCAGACGCATTAATTATTTCGCGGTACAATTACTCTAAGTAAGAGCCGCGGTGCTCCGCAAAATATATAGATGGACGCGAAAAAAGCGGGAACTCTACGATCGCGTTACGCGCGATCAAAAAGGATCTTACTAGACTGCAAGATTGCTACGAAGACTGGTTGCACTTGGAACCTTTTCAAATTTTTCGCGGTGACTCTACTCTACTAAAAATTGCGAGCAAATGTTGTACCGATTTAATTTTTTGATTTTAAGACAGACACATGCATGTCACTATCTACGAGTACCTTGTATTGTCAAGTCATTGGATTCTGCTCTTTCCAACACATATGCGCGGCGGTTAGTGGCCCGTTTCATATAATTGGCATTCGTTTTAGAAACATTTCTGCGATATTATTGTGAGCAGGTAGTACCAACAATGATTGTCATTGTTAGTTATTATACCAAATTAATGCCTTCTATACGCGCCTTATTAAAATAATCTAATGACTCGAATGTAATTACTGTTAAGAGAAAAGATTTGAAAAATCTTACACGAAAGAGTTCAACTTCAGAAATGTAACTGGCCCTAGTAACACAAAATATTGAATGCACATTCATCCAATATTAAAAAGAGGTTCAATCTCTTTTTGATATTAAAACATACGTACAATATTTATTCTAGATTAAAAAACAAATATATTTTCCAAATATGCTGGAAATATTCATTTTATATTATGAAAAAAATATTCTTTTTTCAAATATAAAGTAAATATTTATTGAATGGTAGAAAGAAAACATTTTTTTCCGAATGTTCAGGAAATATTCATTTTATGTTATGAAAAAAATATTATTTTTCAAATATAAAGTAAATATTCATTTACTGATAGAAAGAAAACATTTTTTTCCGAATGTTCAGGAAATATTCATTTTATGTTATGAAAAAAATATTCTTTTTCAAATATAAAGTAAATATTCATTTACTGATAGAAAGAAAACATTTTTTTCCGAATGTTCAGGAAATATTCATTTTATGTTATGAAAAAAATATTCTTTTTCAAATATAAAGTAAATATTCATTTACTGATAGAAAGAAAACATTTTTTTCCGAATGTTCAGGAAATATTCATTTTATGTTATGAAAAAAATATTCTTTTTCAAATATAAAGTAAATATTCATTTACTGATAGAAAGAAAACATTTTTTTCCGAATGTTCAGGAAATATTCATTTTATGTTATGAAAAAAATATTCTTTTTCAAATATAAAGTAAATATTCATTTACTGATAGAAAGAAAACATTTTTTTCCGAATGTTCAGGAAATATTCATTTTATGTTATGAAAAAAATATTCTTTTTCAAATATAAAGTAAATATTCATTTACTGATAGAAAGAAAACATTTTTTTCCGAATGTTCAGGAAATATTCATTTTATGTTATGAAAAAAATATTCTTTTTCAAATATAAAGTAAATATCTATTTACTGGTTGAAACAAATCATTTTTTACGGAAAGTTCGGGAAATAAATGGCTCGGATGTAATCAGGGGACTAGCGCTCGAAAATGGAAAAAGTATTGTTCAAACGCTAAGAAAAATCGGAAAATTAAATTTTGTTAAACTGTATGGCGATATCTTGAGTAAATATTAACGGATCGTTATGAGACTTGAAATATAAAACTCAGAAAACTAGCGAAGCCGTAAAATGTATGCACTGAACGTTAAAAGAAGTAATAATATTTCATTAGAAAATAATACTGGACATAATCCAATATGTTTTTTAACGTTCACCGTTAAGAAGTGTCGAGGCAATTTTAAGGTACATATTAACTTGCAGCGACAAATTTTTTCCTTAATTACAAGGAAGATTTTCACCAACTTTCACATTGATTAATAAATAATTGTAGAAGACATGACGATCATATATTATTTATTAACGAGTATGAGAATTGGTGAAAATCTTCCTTGTATATTAACGAAAAACTTTCTTGCTGCAAGGCATGTACCTCAAAATTGCCTCGATACTTCTTAACGGCGAACGTTGAAAAACATGGATTATGTCTAGCGGATTATCGAGCGCTAGACCCCTGATTGCATCCGAGCCTTCAAATATTCATTTTATATTATGGAAAAATTAATATACCGCGTTGGCGACGGAACGGTTGACAATCGACTGTTTGCGTAGCAATTCAATATGGTCGTGTAGTCGCCTTTTGAATCTCGACACCAGTGTGCCATCACGAGCTGTGAGCCGTTGAACCGAGAACAATTATTATTAACAGCTCGATTACCACTCCTTTTGTCATACACAGAAAAGGTAAGTCCATTTACATATGCAATATATTTATTTCATGCTCTACATCACTGTTAATTCACAATTAAAGTTCGCAATAATAGTAGGTATTTCATCATATCCCATTTTATAATTTGCAGTAACTCTAATTAAACATGTCGGAGAAACGTTACCAAAAATATAAATTTGTAAAGAAAGAAATAGCTTCTTTCCAGAATCGGAGTCTCGGTAGAGTAGAGAATTCAAATAGAATTGTGCCAAGTAATTCGCAAGCAATAATTCATAATCCTGTTATTTCGGATTTCAATATAAATCAACACGTTGATCTTACATATAACACAAATGAAACTAATTATAGTATTAAAGATAATCAATCTGCTGCTTTTACAAATCTAAAATTAATTACGTTTAAATTTATTTTATTTTTAATTTCACAGCTGCAACAAGAAGGAGGCAAGAATCCGTAACGGAGGTAGAGATTAAACAATGCGTGAGTCTGTTTTTGGCAACAGCAACATCAAGAATAAAGCATCAAAATAATATATAAATATGTATATATTTCATGTATCGTATATATGTTCTGTTTAAATAAATATAAAATTAATTTTCATATAAATGGTTTTCTGGTGTTTATTCAATATAAGCTGAATATTTAAATCACATTTCTTAAATATTAATTTCACATTTCCTGAATAATTATTTTACAATTCTGAATATATATTTCACATTTTCTGAATATTTGCTTAATATTTTTTTACTATTAATTTTACATATCCTGAATATTTATTTTACATATCCTGAATATTTATTTCGCATTTCCTGAATATTTATTTCAAATGTCCTGACTATTTACTTTATATTTTTTAAATATTAATTTAACATTGTCTGAATATTTATTTCACATTTCCTGAATATTTATTTCATATTTTCTGAATATTTAATTTACAGTTTTTAAATATATATGTTACATTTCCTGAATATTTATTTTGGAATTCTGAATATTAATTTCACATTTCCAGAATATTTGCTTTACATTTTCTAAATATTTCTTTTATGTTCCACGAATATTTAGTTCATATTTTCTAAACCTTTATTTCACATTTTCAGTATGTGTATATAATATTTGGAATCAACATTTTTTTCATGTTAAAAAGTGTGGCTAAAAAAACATTTTTTTAATATTTGGAAAAAATATTTAACCAATATTTTGTGCTACTAGGGGGTATTCGACACATTGAGCATCCCGTATGATTGTCAAATTAATGAATGCTCGATTTGCAGTTGCATAGATATAAGAATTAGATTTTACTGTAAATTTCAATGTCGGCGGTGAACTAATACTCGGGGCAAATAGAATCCAATTACTATTACTTCGCTAAGATGATTAAACAGTGCATTAGAAACTTGCGGGAATGTCAGTAACAGCGTCAATTTGTAATACTTTTCGGTGTACGATACGTGAAAGGGTTCTACTGCACGCAAAGTACTAACAAAACAATTTGTCATCTTGCAATTTATAACTTGCACGAGCTTTGAAGAAATATCATTTTTGAGCGCCTTAGTGTCTTGATCCCCGAAATGCATTTGCGGAGAGAAATCCGCATGAGTCGTTGACAAATCGAGTCAAAGCGGAGCGTAGCGAAAGCCTATGTCAAACTCACACTTTAAACAAATCACACTTATACAAACACGCAACACACCTTTCAGCATTTCAACACATTTCAGAGTAGTTGCTGAGTTAGACGCTGTTAATGAGCAGAGGCCGCTACATTCAGTCCTCAAATTATGGGTTGGTGACACAGTTTGAGTGGCGACCCGCACATCGATAAGGTGATAGGTCTATCCTATACTTCGTCGATGGTCAAATATACAGTGATCTGGGCAGACAGCCAAAAGCGTCTGGTGCACTCTACTGGCATCTACATAAACCTATACTTTTAGCAACAGCAAATAGATGGGGGATGTATCGACATATGATTGTAGTTGTAAATATACGTGTGACGTTCTGACGCTGTTCCGTTCCGATTTGTAATCGCGCGAGCGCGGCCAGTCTTAAATGGATAACCCCGTATTTTTCCATAATATAAAATGAATAGGGGAGAGTCTTACAGCACCGGCCACTCCAAGCTTTTGCACTATAACTTATTTACCCATAATATTTGCTGATTATTTTCCGAACAATAGTAGTAGTAGTAAATAGTTTAATTTTTTGTCTTCTTTTTGTCTTAATTTCGGCCTCAAAAGGGGGTTACATGTGTTGTGTGTTGTGTGTGTAAGTGTTTCTGGGACTGTTAACTCAAGATTGTGCTTTCATTTTGACTTCTTTGTTCATCTTGGGCGTCTTCTTTTCTCCATTTTTTCAAAATCATACGCAACCACTCTGCTCCTTCTTCTTCTCCCTTTAGTACTACTCTTATCGTTGAATTTTCTCTTTTCAACTCCTTACAGTCTTGCAGTACGTGACCCAGCGTCTCTCTAGCCCCTTTACATAGTCTGCATACTGTCTCTTTTTCTTCCTTCCAGTAACGGAAATATAAGACTTAGTAGCCCACAAGCTTGGGAAAACCAAAGCGTAGGACGAAGGGAATAATGAGAAATATATTATTTTACTATATATAAAATCGTTCTTCCTATCAAACTGTCGTTTGATTATTCAAAAGCATCAATTATCCGGACATTTATGTCCACTGTAGGGAAGGAAATTATGATAAAGATCGCTGTAAATCTGCGAGCTTGAAGGCCTCCTCGGCTTAGTGTTTACGGTCATTGAAAGAAACTCCTTACCTTCCTCGTATTATATCATCGTTACGCGTTGTTTGTCTGGACCCGTTGATTCTCTTCTGGAACACGAGCAGACCGTCCACATGGTGCCATTGAGAAGTCCGCAAAAAAGGCACGTCAGGTTCGACGACGATGCGTAAGCGTGCAGACGGCTGATGTGGATGGCGAAATATTAAACTTTTTCACAACACAGGACACTGTGAACTGGGTGTTACACAGTACACACACGAACGTCACGATGTTGCGCGTGTCACGGTCATCGCAACCTCGTTAACTTAACGATGGTTTTTGGTTTACTGGCGGCTCCTCGCGGAGAACGATTTTCACTGGTGTCTGTTATCAAACGACAAAATTGTCCACCATTACCCGATATTAATTAATCGACTAAATTGCGTGAAAACCCTCATTCACCTTGAACTTGTATATCTTTATTCTGTTTTCTATTTTCCCCTCGATAAAATTGAGGACCTTGCAGCAAGAGGGGTGCAGTTCCAACTTTGAGTAAATTAGAAAAAACTGGTTATAAAATTCTTTCTTTAACTTAACATTAAAAAGAGAACACTATAGTTGAAAAGTATACATTTTCACACAATAAGTAGTAGTTATTGAGTTGATCAGTTTTTATTTCCCTTTTTGGCGAATTTTTTAAATCTGTAGCTACCCGACACAAAAATATTGCACAAAACAGTAATGGATGCAGGTTTAAAATTTGCAATGAATCGCTCGTTTATTATCGGATTTGCATCAAACGTGTACCAAACGATGTAGATTTTTTACGCATAACTCAAAAATTGTTCAAAGTAGAGTTGTACCCTCTTGTTGCAAAATCTTCAATTGCGAGTGCTTTGGCTATATTTATCAATTTCTAATATTGCTTAAACTGATGTTATTTACACTATTCATTTGTTTGTTAATTTTCACAATAAATGTTGTGCAATCATTCGCCAAAATTTTTAATTATTTTGTTGCATTTTGTCTTTAGCTACCATAATGGAACATGTTTCGCATCAGGCTATGAATTATCAGGAGAGATTCCATAATTTGTTATTTATTCATATTACCTTCTTATATCAACTGTAAATACAGTAAATCAAGTTCAGAGTAAAAACAATTGCATATGCGTACCTATATTATGTGCTTTTCACGCACATTAAATCAAGACAGCTTAACAAGAATTTGTTCGGAAACAATTCTGCCTGGGAGCGTATAAAACTAGGACATTTCACAAAATTATTTTATCATCCAAGGAAACGGTAAATTTCAAATGTTTGTTATCAGGCTTACATCTGACTGAATAAATAAGATTTAGGGGTGGTTTTAAACGATTACTATAATATGAGAAACATAAACATTATGAATTTTTATTATTGAAAATAAATCTTTATATTTATATTTCAAGGAATGGTATTTTAGTGATAATAAAATTATTTAACGTTTAACGATAAAAACGTTGTTAAATCCCAAATAAATGATACGAAAAGTATTAATCTACTCTTATAATAATAAATGTTCACCCCCCAGTAATTGACGGTGAATTTTACGTATTCATTTGTCGAACGAGACAAATTCACTTTTCACTTTTTTAACGAGAAAAGAATTTGGAACTGGTCGGAACGGAAATAAGCTACAGCATCAATTTGAATGATCGATAGCTCCGTAGATTCGCCACCGAATCCTGATCGATACAAAGAGGAAGTATCTTAACGGCGAGATATTCTGAAAGCGGCACAGGATTTGCCCTCTTCCTCCTTGGTGGGTGCTACGGAAATTCGTGAGATCAACAAGGCATCCACTGTCCACGGCACACCGGCAAAAAAAGGATCTTTGTGCTTTGTGACACAGAGCGGGGAGCACATGCCACGGAAGAAGTCACCAGTACTATGACGAAGATGCTCTTCAAACTCCTGGAGGGGACCTGCTTTTGAAAAAGAAAGAGACCCAGTGCGGAGTAGCGATGGGACTAACACCCTCGCGCGTGTAATAAACCCTTGCGACTGCAGAATGCGAAAATAGAAATGTACACTTTTAATTAGACACACCTTGAACTGCAGATCCCAACGGGCTGTGTAAAAAAAAACAACTTCTGGGCGAAACCGACTATTCGTTTTCGAGATAAAAAGAATTATAAATGGACAGGGATTAATAGATGTTGCATACATACGTATTTTAAGCAACGCAATAGCGCCACGTATAAAACGTTGATTGGTTGATCCTAAGTAATTTCAGTAATATAAACTTATTGATATTGAAATGCCATATTTTATAATAAAATAATAAGAAAATGAGAGACCATGCAAATTAGCTTGGAAGCAAAACGTATGTAGAGTGATTAAGAACGGTTGGCACAGCCCGGCATAAAATAATTCGTTGGGTAAATACAAATTCGAAATGTAGAATAAAAGTGAAGGGCTCAGTAGGAAACAAGCACATACCACATCAGCATGAATTTTCGTTCCTTAAGGATTCATAATTTTTTTCAAGAATTATACATATTTTTGAAAACTTTTCGTTTTATTGAAATCCATGAACATTAAACTATAAACTGTGATCTTTTTACTAATATATGAAAACAACAAATACGAAAATTTTTAGGTAAAATAATAAAACAATATCAGAAAACCGTCTTAAAAATAGATACAATTACACATCCTAAAGAGCATTAATTATAATGGCTAATAGAATGTAATAGGATAAAGTATTATCTATGTAATTGTATTATTATTTTATACAATTTTTATTTTTTATTTTCATTTATAGCATTGCCAATAAACATTATAAAAAAATAAATAAATCGGTTGGTTTCAGTTCAGTCGAATCTGAAGATTGGTGGATTGTTTTTCAACAGGGGTATTTTTTTTACTTCGAGACCAATACTTTGTGTTCATTGTCATCATGGGTTCAAACTCAATTAATCACTCAGGACCATTTAGCTATTCTGTCATTTCATCCCTAATTATTCTCTGCGAATCTGCAAGCTGATACGTGGAGTTGTCCTCATATCTGACGTGAAGAACTCCTAATATTACTTCGTTTGACGGACTTGCAGGAAATCCTAATATCTTCAATTTTTCTAATTGTAACTGCCAATATTTGAAAATCAGCTTGGATGAATGATGAATTTTACGTTAAAAAATCATTGGTCAATTACATTTCCTTTGTTGACTATATCAACAAATTATTTTATTTTAAAAAATAATGCAACATATGAAACTGATACTCATTATTCTTAAAAGACATATATTGGAAAGTGCATTATTATTATTATTATTATTATTATTATTATTACTATTAAGTATTCCTATTATTAACGAATATTTTGAGTGTGAAGGAAGAGTTTAATGGTAAAAATTTGCAAAAATTTCAGTTCACAATCATTTTTGATGAGGATACGAATATAGAAATAAATACTGAAAAAAAAAATTTTCAGCGTAGCGATGTAGGTATCGATACTGTCGTCTATAGTTAAGTAACATTTTATAGTTATAGCTTGTTCCTTTCAGAACCTTTGTACAATTTTTCATAGTAAGTATTATCAATAGACAAAGAATGAACACTTTTCATGTTTGTATAAAATATTGTATTTGCTGATCATGATAGAGACTTGTCTGGAGTCACAATCGAGAATTTTCAGTGGATATAATCACAAAGTAGATCAAGATGTGATTTGTGTCCAATGGAATTAAAATTAATCAATTAACACAATATTTTCGCATTATACGCAGGGAAATTAGAAATGAGGAGAAGTAGAAGAAAGAAAAACCTAAACGCGTTTTCTTGTCACGCATTATTTTGCTCATAAGAATAGATTAAATTCAATAAATAAATCGGATCTGGATAAATAAAAATATAACGTATGACTATAAAAATTATGAATACAGTAATAATACTAACTGAAGCTGAAATTATTAACTAAACTTGAACTCAAGTACACACTTTATGTGTACCATTAGCATACCTCTTGAAGACTTGTTACTCTCAAGCACCGATTATCGTCCGATTATCTTAACTCCATTTTTCACGAAAATGAGTGGCCTGTTACATTCACAATTAGAATAATGGTGTGTTTGACTTAGCTGGTTGAAATCCATAACTGTGATAAATTCGTAAAAAAACATGTTCACTTCCGCTATTCGTCTAATTAAATGTAGCGAGATAGATTATAGACATTTAGATGGAGGATTAATTTAAACTTATTGAAGTTTTCTCGCGCAAGAAAGGTGTTTCGCAGATTTGAACATCAGCTTCTTTCTTTTAAGTGTGATGTCATATGCTTGATACTAAAAAGGGAATGTCGAATTACGAGTAAAAACCTTTATTTTTCTAGTTTTATTGGCCCTAAACTTAATAGCAGAGATGGACAAAATTTTTATTTATATAAAAATTTCGAATGACGAATAAAAGTTAATAAAGTTAACTTCATTCGACAGATGACGAATAATATTTTAATTTTGTTATTCGAAATTTTTAATAAAATAAAAATGTTACCCATGCTCAATAGTTAATGAGACATTTGCCTTCGCGACATTTTTCGAAAATTTCTTTCATGTAAAATCAAGTTGGAAGTTAAATATCATCAAACATTTCAACACCTGTTTACAACAGATTACCCGTGTCGATAACCACTGTGAACCAAACAAGGGTTGCTGATCAAAGATTTTAATAACACATTGGTGCATGCTTGGTAAAGTGACAAGTACGAAAAAGAATAATACAAAAACACGAGCATTTAATTCCAACACGAATATCCACAAACAACAAACATAATAAAAAAAATTAAAAAAATTAAAACCGACTTTAAAATAATAAAAATGCACTAAAACGAAAAAAATAATTTTTTCCTTATTTAATCTACAACTCTCATATTTCTTAAGTTGGCGCCTCATAATTTGCGCTGTGTAAATCTGGCACCGACTTAAAAATTATTTTTCACTTTTTAGAGCATTTTTATTATTTTGAAGTCGGTTTTAATTTTTTTTTTAATTTTGTTATTTTTAACTTTTTAGTTTTATATATATTGACACAACATGATGAGGAGATATGCGTGTGCGTACATAAAATAATAATAATTAGGTGACAATAATCCTTATTATTAACCAGAACTGGCAAAGTCAAGAAATGCAGTCTAGGATGCAGTCATCGTCCTGTTTCGAATAAAAAAAAAGGGGATAAACAAAAAAAAAAATACATACAGGCCGAATCTATAACCTCCTCCTTTTTGAAGTCGGTTAAGAATAGAAAATACGACTCAAATTATCCTTACATCTTCCGCTGAAGTTTGAATAAATTCTTCAGACGCAAGCCGCCCTGCCGAACAAGCAGTGTAGAATTCTACGATTTATCGATACGCGATAAACGTGTGTGAATAATAACTCGGAATTCATTCATTTCATTCACAGTTTATCCAAAGGCTCGATAAGTCTCGGATCAGTGCCATCGCTAAGATCGCTCTAGTATGCGTGCGCGCGCACGTTTAGGAGCGACGAGGGAGCGAATTCTATGCTGGAAGAGGAGAAATGAGATGCGCATAGAAAGGTGCAGAGAAGAAAACCGAGGTGCCGGCTAACTAAACGTTTCAATGCACGCTGAGCGCTCGGTCGGAGCGCAAGCGACAGCACAGAGACGCGAAGCGATTTGCGTTACCGATCCACGAGGCCGGCGAAACGACAGAAACGAGCTCACTCGGGAATATCGCGAGGATCGAGTGTGACATTCGCGAGGAACATTCGACAGATTGATCGCGGCAATCGAAGAAGGAAGATGATTCGACCTACCGATCCACGCGCGCTTTTCCTCCTGCTTCTGGCTATTCAGTTGGAGCAGTTCGTCCCTTGGAGGCAAGGTACTGTTTTTCAATGTTATTCGCTAATCGATAGTTGGATAGTAACTGAGCGAACTCGTTGTTCAAATTTTAAACGTTTCTCGTACATGCGGTAGGTGAACCGTTTTCTCGGAACTAGCAATTGAGGATAGCGCACACTAGCTAGATGCGAAATTGCGCCGGGTCTTTGAGACGAGTAATTTGAAAATTAACTGAGATATTAAAGACAGTCGAGTTGTGCTCGAGAAATAACGCGAATATAATTGTAATTAATTCTTAGACCCATATAGTTACGCGTTAGGGAACGTTTCGAGGAAAATCTAGGGGAAGTATTATTTTTTGCCAAAAGATACAAGTACTTTCGTGGGATGCATTTCCTCGAAATAATTGTCTGGGGAGATTGAGCTTTTAAGCGTAACAAATTATATACGTGAGCGCCCTGAAAAGAATGTTCGTTAAATTTTGAAGTGAATATATTTTTAGCTGTAAAATTTCTGTAATATTGATACAAATTCCTCGGCTGTTATATATAGGGTGGGGCATCCGTAGGTGTACACTTGAGGATCCCCGTTGATTTCAAACTTATGAGAAGATCAGATTTCTTTTCTAAGGACATCATTTTCAGCTTCTCAAGGTCATCCAGTAATTATCCTTATATGAAACCGTATATGCATTTTCCTAACACATGTAATAATATGTACTTAAGTATCCATTGCTTACTGAAAAGCATCGAGAAACATTTCATATAAAAAAACATGGTGTTCACAGTAATTATATTGCCCTATTAGATGTCAGTACATTTCAGATATTCACGTTTTCGCGATGTACATTGGTGTCTACTTATATGTAAATAGCATATAAATATACATGTGTGGTTGCAGTTTTTCTTACTTTGTTTATTACATGCAGTGTCAGTAAAAAGTATCCGTAAGCCTTGACCAACAATAGGTGGTTAAGAAAAATTAATTTTCAGGAATATGTATTTCACTGGATTGAAAACTCATTGCAAAATATAAAATAAATATCGTACTGGAATATAGAAATTAGGTGTAGAATATATTCATACGCTAGTATGAAAAATTGAACATATATTAAACAATAAGATTCTTCATTTACAATAAAAAAAGACTCACCTAAATAACCAGAACTACAATGAACTATATTTCGGTATATTTTGATATATATGTCTCTCAATTTAAAGATTTATATAAAATGCTATTGTTAAACATTTTCTTCTGCCACTGCAAGTATGAAGAAAAACGTAGTTCTATTTAAAAGAAACATGGATGACCTTGAAAGTTAGAAAATGGTAGCTTTGAGAAAAATGATCGTTTCATTGTGATATTTCACTTTACCGAAAAAGATTTTCTTCCTCATTTATGGTATCATAATAATTGTCGAAAATCTCCCGTTACAGACATACAAAATAGAAAAGTGCTAAACAGCAGCTAATGTTAAACCGTGTTACTAAATGATATATCAATATACAATTCTTTTTTCTCATCATTCTAATGACATACTTGGAGTGACTTTTATCGTGATTAGCTTCAATACCAATTCAAAGTTTGTCATTGATGTTGATGCGACTGCAGCCATTTTCTTGGATTTGTGCAGATATCGTAAATTATGTATATCATTCAGTCTTGCAACGGCTTATAGTAAGGCCAAAGAAAAAAATGGAATCGATTAGTGGAAGGAGTTCTATGATCGAGAGCCCTCCCTCTCTGCCTTATATTTGCTACCTTGAACACTTCGAATAATTCATAACGTAACGTATTTAATACTGATCCTTTGACATAAAGAATATATTTTTCATTTACTACAAGTAAAAGAAGTCCTAAATCATAAATATTTAGCGGATAAAGTAAGCAAAGTGTTATAGAGAGTTATTTCATTTACATCGTTGTTAGTTAATATCATTGACAATGAATAGATTGCGGATTTTTGGTTCTCTGTTCCTTTTTTCAATGAATTCATCATAAAGAGTTTCATTCCAGAGGAACAGGATTAAAATTCAAATTTCATTAAATGAAATGTTCATCTGCAAAGAGCAATGTTAAGTCTATAGATTAATTTCTGAGCACCTTTGTGATTGCAGTTAACAATCATAATTGCAAGCTTGTAGATAATGCAAACGGTAGCAAAATCATATTTGGGTAGAAGGATTTCATAATTAAATAAGTAGTTAAATGTGTCCCTCGTTAATGTATTGTTGTAACGAGTGCCAAAGAATTAGGGAATTCAATCCCGGAACAGTGTCTGTTATAAATGAATTTTGTTTCATTTTTGTTATAAGAGAAGGTAGAAATACACTGCCAACAGATAAATAAATTGCTACCACAAATTAAATTCGAAGTTACAAATCTCGATCATACTTTAGTTCCACTGAATATGTTGGAAAGGGGTGCGCAGTTTTCTAATAAAACAACGATGCATACGTGCTGGTTTCATTCTTATCACTGAACAAATCATGCGTTTCATTTAAACTACTCGACGTCAGTACTCCCCATTGATTTATAGTAACTTCTACTTAAACACTGTTGCACAATCACTTCTACAAATACACAAGCGCTAATTTCATGGAAAAGTAATTCGACCTTCAACTTAACCATTCAAAAATTTAGTTAGCGTATCATCTATTTAATGGAAGGATAATGATAACACAAGTACTACCTCTTTTTGGGTATTTTCTAATTTTGGAGAAAAGAAAACGTGTTTAAATATTATATTTTATTGAATGTCTTGCAGTCAAATAAGTTTTATAAAAAAGAAAGTGGATAGGTAGATGCGTAATTGTATTGAAAATATTAGATACTTCATTCCTTTCACGCCTTACATGAAATAAAACACAAATTACAAATAATTGGGCTATTCTTTACAAACGATATTTCGAATGCTGAGAATTATATTCTAACTGGCTAGTAAAAGCAGCCGAGTGTAGAAAGATTTAATTGATACGATTTATACGATTGAAATCGTTTAACGATACAATGGAATCAAATCGCTCTGCGTCGTATAATATGTATAATTCTAAGAACTTCTAAGTGATTAGATACTTCACGGCATGAATGAAACACAAATGAAGATAGCTTGAATAGTGCATCAACAGCTTTCACAGTCCTTTGTATTTAATTACTCATAACGATAATTGAAAGAATACTGCATAGTAAGCTAGGATAATAAAGCCCATATGTTAGTATAATTGTAATTGTAGCCATAGAAATTGTTACCAGCATACTTGTTTGAAACTGTTCTTCTTATCGCTGCATTCTCAGGAAGGATTTCACAGTGAACGTAAATTCTGTCGAGAGTTTATAAAAATGTTATGCAAATAAGAGATAACTATACGTCATACGTTTACTACTGGTACCCCAAGCGGAGGACGCCACGAAATTGTTATAATTTTCTTCTATTCCTTGCCCTTCTGTACATATTGAAAAATAACAAAAGCAACGAAAGAGAAATAAGCTGTAGCAAGGACACTGTGTGCTCCATATGACCACGGCTTTAATTTTACAAGCTTCTACTAGAGTTAAAGTAGACAAGCAATTTGGCATTCAAATTAAACAAATTTCGCTGGATTTAAAATAAACACATTTTTCAATTAAAAAATGTGAGAGAATTTAAACCGAATGCTCTGTAAAAGTTGAATAGGGTGAAGAGGTACAGTAGAATGGCTTCCTCGATCACATGACTCCACCATGGTTCTTCTGGATTTTCATTTGTGGAGATAATTAAACAATTTAGTGTACTCGTCAATAGTAAATTATGTAGTGGATTTGTGGCAACAAATAGAAAATGAATGTCAGAGCATTCGGGATAGAGAAGGAATACTTGAAATATGTATGTATCTATTTCGATCTGTGATTCACAGATGTGAATGTTGTACACGTCGATCTTATCTTATGAATGTAGAAGCAAGCTTTTGTATTTGACATTGACATAGTTAATTTACGATTTATGTCAATTAAACGTTTTTACTATAAGCCCCTAATAAATTATATTTAACGAGCTGTTCATTTGGAGAAATCATGAGATAGTTACATTAATAAGGGACAGTTAGTGAAAGTGTACCTAAAATCAAAATACCTACATATTATCATACCTTATGTTGCATATTTTGCATAATGCACTTATCTCACATATGCAAAACTGTATTGCATATTCTTTTATGTTTAAAATATTCAGCTGGTGATATTAGTTCCGTTTGCAAGTTAAGTAAATGGCAGTGTTGAGAAATATCGCTGATTGCACTGATAGAAATAATAACAATAATAATACTGATTTGTTCATTTTCGAAGGTTCGTCAAAGCAATGGCCAAAGATTGTCTCTGATTAGCCTTTAGCATAGATTTAGGAGGCTCCCATATTTTTTCAATGGTGAGCTTGAGAGAGACAAAGAGTATTTCTTCATTCTTTCATCATTTTCTCGGCTAATACAAACTACGAAATTTCCATTCCCAGTATCCAAGGTCACCCATTGGTCAACATGCATGTGGATAAATTTTCGCTGTACCCAGCTACAAAAATAAAATAATAATACAAAAACATGGTTCCATTGAAAAGCTGTAGTTGTCTTTAAACTCCACGTTAACAAGTCGCTCGAAAAACTAAAACCTCTCGCAACTAAAATCATTATTATCGAATACTGCGAAATGTAGATTCGACTATATATGAGAACAAATATTTTGTCCGAGATTAATGATGTCGAAACGCTTCAATATGGTGAAGGAAGAATTTTGATTGTCGCTTATATTCATTTTACAGGAACGGTATTGGTTGAAGCCAGAATGGAGGCACAGTTTGAAAAATGTTGCGGCCTCGGTACTTCGTGGGCCATGGAAGGGCTCGGTTGCGAAAAGTTCTCGGGCCCAGTGACAGGGGTGCCGACAGTAGAGCAAGGGCTTTGCTTGGAGGCTGTGGACATTTGTTGCGTGAGGGCCTATCACGAGCGACAATGCGAGAAAGGAAAATCGGATGCACGCGCTGGTTTAGCATGCGTTACGGGCACGAAAGCCAGACGCACGGGGCCCGGCGATTACCATCGTGACTGCTGCGAAGGCTGTAAATTAGGTAAACGTAAATTAGGTATCGCTGCTTAGCACTGATAGCGGCATAATTCAAAAACTGTAAATTTTATAGGAAAAGCAGTTTAAAATATGCATTTGGCTAATAGTTGAATATTGATCATATAATTTCTTGAAGTTGACTCTACTTTTGCATCTATCCAAAAAGTTCAACAGAATATCAAATCAACTCTATATTTTACATCCTCTTTTGAGTTGCGCCGTTCTTTGAGAAAATGTGATTTTATAAAATAAAATTTTGAATAAATAACATTAAACATACCATTTATTTGCAAGAAAATAATGAATGCATATGACAAAAAATGAAGAAGATATTTTTCAATGTTTAATTTTTATAGAATTTGTGCCGGAAGCTTTCATAAATAATTACGCGTATGAAAATGAAATGATGGAATACATCAATCTCTGATCGTTCGATTGTTGAAAAAATATCTACATTTCGCACCTACACGATTCTAGGTATATTAACTGGATCTATGGGTCAAGGATGCGCTTTTAAGAAATTTACCTTTGGAATTCCATGGGACCCTGCTTTTTTGGAGTGCTGCCACGAAGCGTCACCGAGTACTACACCAACGTTTACTTCAGATGTTACAAACACAGATTCGTCAAGTGAGAATACCGAAATTTCATCGTCATCGTCTTTTTCTTCCTTGACGCCTTCTACCTCGGATCAGACGACGTCGGAGTCGGATTCGACATCCAATTCACCATCAATTCCTACGCCTCGTAAGTTATGAAACAGTTATTTTATATTGCAGTTATAAGATTGTGGCAAACATAAGTCAAGTTCGATATTGCATTTTTTATTACTAATTGGTCGCGCAATACCCAGATAGCACACAGACGTGTAAGAACCGTCTTGTCTTCATCAGGTCTGGATTAGGTCCAATGTAAAAAAATTTAATCGTGGCGGGAATGAACCCTTTGTCTTCCAAGCTTATGAAGCAACCGGAATTCGCCACTAACAACGACACTTCCTTGTAAACAATATCAACTTCTTACATACCTACTGATTTTAATTGTTTAAGAAAAATGCGTGTTGGCGTGAAGTACTTTATAGAATGTCATCGTTCCACATCTAGACTCATCCCTCGAAATTTCATAAGACAAACATGTTGAAGACGTTCTTAAGGGGTTAGACCACCTTGGACGGAACAAAATTGCAGTAGTGTTGGGCATTTTTTTTAGGAAGACAATGAAATAAACAGAAAATTTAATATGAAGCCTGTTATTGTACAACTCTCGCTGGAAAAAATCGTATTTTTTTCCTGCAAAATGGCGGCGGTAGAGCCGTGATATGCAAGATCTTGAGGAACGACGGTGTCCATTGAGGTTTTCCACGGTGTCCAATCTCACGGCTATATCGCGTTTGACTTAGAACAAAAATCAAAAAGTTTTATTTTCTACATCCCTAAAACTAGAGACGTACATATGGGTTTTGTGATACCTTGAACATATTCTTTGCAATTGACACTTTTATAAAAGAAAAAAATGCACTTTTTCTCCGCATGTTCACCATTTAGACACAAATGAATGTTTATGGATTTCCATAAAATTTACACTAAGTTTTAAAGACTATATTTATAAAAATTATGCCAGCATAATTCCATCCATATTCATCAATACGTAATAAATTTGAATAAAATTGATACTTATTAAAGTAACGTTAAAGAAAGGAAGGATTAATCCTTTCATTGACAAAATATTTCCAATTATTCAGTTCGCCCAATTTTTTATTGTTCTCAATCAGCAGTCAATTGCCATCTAATTTTAATTATTTTGCTATGTTATGAAATTACGATCAATAATATTGACGCGACTTAGTTTACAGAAGATATTAATTTTCAGCGTTAGATGACATCTGCCAACTCATGAAAGGGTTATTATGCTCTGACATTTGTGTTCCCACACCAGGATCTTATTATTGCAAATGTCGTGAGGGCTTTGTTCTACAGGAAGATGGAAAAACTTGCACACAAGACTTGCCGAGTGACAGGTATGTTTGCCTAGTTTTAAACTATGATTATTTTTTAATTCGCTCTCTTATATCAACTCTCACTCCACACTCTCTTCTAGCTTTCGTTAGAATAATCTCGAGCATACCATTGCTCACATCTAATTCGTTTTCTCCACATGAACTAGCACTCGTGCATTTAGGCCCTAACAGGTAAAAAAGTTGAATTTAACCCTAGAATACCAATGTACTTAATATTTACGTACCTGTCTAACACTTCTGTATAAAAATTATTGCTGTACCAGTACCCCCACACTTTTGCTCGACCAGGAATGCTACTACCGGTGTTTTATTTTCATTTTCTTGTCCGTTTTTTTATTGGATACAATTTGTCAAACTTAAATGATTTTTAATTGTACATTAAGATTAAAAATAAAAAAA
Source organism: Andrena dorsata (assembly GCA_929108735.1). Classification (NCBI taxonomy): domain Eukaryota; kingdom Metazoa; phylum Arthropoda; class Insecta; order Hymenoptera; family Andrenidae; genus Andrena; species Andrena dorsata. The sequence goes on along the minus strand of OV815487.1, from coordinate 62,809,297 downwards.
GAAAGTAGCAAAAATGAAATTTTAAAGTACTGATGAAAAATAAAATTCACTAAACAACACATTTAAAGCTGTATACGTAAATTTTACTTATCGTTAGTAATAAGTGCATATCGAAAGACGTTAGTAGGTTTAAGTATAATAATTCTTCTGAAATATTAACTTTTTTTATATATTTCTGTGCACTATGTTGTTTAGATGCAAACAGACTAACCCATGCGAGCAACGTTGCACGGACAGCGGAGTTGCAATAACATGCAGTTGCAACCCTGGCTACGTCTTGGCGGATGATAAACGTTCTTGCATTCCAAAGTCCTCGGAAAAGAAGACCACTGTGACGAACGAGGAAAGTGACCTCTCGTCCCTTTGTCCAGTTGGTTATCGCTATAACGTCACCAATCAGGTTTGTGACGGTGAGTACTAAATGTAAATTGTATGTATCAAGTAATAACAACCACAGATTCTATTCGAATATTTGTAAAATAGAAAGGCTGTACTTCCGAAAGGGACCGGTGGCCGATCGAGATGAAACTTGGTGGGTATTTCGAGAGGTGTGGAAAGAAATGACCCCAAATATAAAATTTTAGCTTCGGCAATTAATACGTTCAGATGATACAGGCGTAATTGTGCATAAAAGCGTACGCCTCTTAACAATATTTCTGTTGACTTACACCGACACAACGCATTCGACTTTCCAACTTATCCCGGGTATTAGTTACAAAATTTCGAAAATTGAAAAATTGGGGAACGGGAGGGTTCCTGGGTAAAAGGGCCTGCAGCAACATCCAAAAAACAATTCCCCCAAAATTAGAAATAATTTTTTTATTAATATTTCGGAAACTAATAAATACCCGAAGCTAAAATTTTAGATTAGGGCCCACACCCCCCTCCCCCTAAACCTCATCTCGATCCCTTTCGGAATAAAATCCAAACGAAAAATCTGTTTACTGTAGATGAAATATTTTTGTCAATTGTCTGGAAATGTACCACACTGTATGTACATAGTGCATGTTAATCAGAGTATAAATCGTGCATTTTGCCAGACTCCACGGAATTGAATTTCACATAAGTCGCCTACTTATTCAAACTGCTTCTATTCATTTCCTTTTTGTGGCCAAGAACTTCCAATGTCGCTAAAAGTTTCAGTTTTTCTCATACCATTGAAATCTGTCTTTGAGCTTATTTTGTATTTGCTTAAATGAAGAAAGCGTTGTCACCTGAGCGTTAAATCCTCGTGATCTTGCGTTGCGCATTCGCTTATGTCCATGGTTACTTTTGGCATTGTGTACCCCACTGCTTAGACGTGAACGAGTGCACAGAAAAAGGATTGTGCCCTGGTCGCTGTGAAAATACTATAGGATCTTATTTATGCACATCGAAAGATCTTCTAAAAAATCTACCTTACGAAGATTGCCCACCTGGGTACGAATGGGAACCTACTACAAGCCTTTGTACAGGTATGTGTTCGAAATTTAAGGATCAGCGGATAATCAAATGTGTCGGGTTGCGTAGACATACAGGGTCTCTCAGAATTGACGGACTTTAAACTGCGCGGGCCGGAAGTGACACCGCTAATATTCAACTGTTAATCTCGAGAACGAAGCTTCTGATCCCAAAACGGTAAAGGACTTTTCGATGTCTTCTCGCATCAGGTTATTCCATGTTCCGGATTGTCCCTCAATTTTGGGACACCCTGTATATAGGCGGAGCGTAAGCTGCCACTTTAGGCGAGGGAGACATATGATTGGAGGAGAATTCGGATGCAATCGGCTCTTGTCGGCTTCAAGGACATTCGGAGACTTTTTCCGTGGGGGGGGGGGGGGGGAGCAACTTTGGGATGATGGTAAAGAAAAATATGCCAAAATTATTAAAAATTTAAAACCGAAAATTAAAAATATTCCCTTTTTTTAGTATAAACATAATAAAGATCAGTTTTGCAAAATAAGCGATTGTTTGTCAAAAGCCGGGGGGGGGAGCTACTGTCCCTTTTGTACCCCCTTCCGGACACCTATTAATGGCTGTGTTAGAACATAACTACTATTGCTATTATGTGAATAGTCAAACGTGATATCTACAAGAACGATTTTATTGAAAAAAAGCTTCATATCTACTATTTACTAATTTGGTTAAATATAGTAAATAAACTACATGCTATACGGAATGTTTATTGTATACAATGTATAGTACACATGCACGAACGATACTTTTCCATGCTAGTTTTCGTAGAAACACAAAGAGAAGATTGTTTCATTTTTTTAAAAATATTATTTAGTCCGAGTATTTAAAATTTCCAGATATGAATCTAACACAGCTTTTACAATAAAGAAATTAATCAATTTGGATAAATCAATAAACCTTGCCTCAAACATAGCTAGCTGTTATATAATCTCATTTTTTACGTAGCAAAAGTTACTTTCATCGAAAAACGACGTTCTTGCAGCTTACTTAGTAATGTTAGAATTTCAGGTGATAATTAAAATGCAACGCCTTGAACAGTATGTACATTGTTTATAATTCGCTACCTCAAGGTTAACACGTGCATTGAAATTAGTAGTAACGTGGGTGTGCCAGCATGCCGATGTTTTACAGATATAGTTAAGTTTGAATAATTTTTCAGATATCGATGAATGTCTAATATTACCTGAACCATGCCCTGGCATCAAAAGCTTTTGTGTTAATACACACGGTAGCTTCAGTTGCCTCGAAATGAAAGGAATAAAATCTTGTCCTGCTGGATTTAAATTCGATAAATTCTCACAGCAATGTAAAGGTATCTATTACGTAATTTATAGCGTGGAGAAAAATAAAAATGCATAACAATATGAAATTTCTACAAGGCTATGTGAAGACGTATTAAAATATCTCGTTTCATAATATACGGGGTAGGGCATTTATTGGGAATGATTAAATATTTTCGTTTCTTTTGAATATTCGGCAAAGAGGCAAGTATGTATTGGGTTAATCAAAGCGTTTTCTTGTGATTTTGAAGAAAATTCAGAAATAAGTTTCATGGGTAAAAACAAACTTTTGATATATTTAAATACATTTTGTATCTCCTCGATTATATAAATCGACATTCAAATTTTATTTGCGAGCTCTAAGCTGAAAAGACCCCACTCAGGTGTTACAATTTAAAAAAAAAAGAAATCTTTCTGACCAACTCAATGTAATTACAGGGAAGAAGGTTACTTTCAAAAGCATTTTTTCTAAATACCAGGACCATTGATATTTATTTTCATGTATAATAAAATTACTGATGCATTTGGAAGGCAGAGAGCCCTTGTAGTTAATATAAACAATCCTATCAGAAATTAATCTTGACGTAATATCGGCAATTATCTTTATATGAGTTTCAAACACTTCCTCGTGTAATATACCTACTTCATTATTAACTGTACGACAGAAGGCACAAAGAAGATTACACGATCTCACATTAGACTTTCAAATAGATTTCCATATTATGCCCTTTCTGTTTCTTAAAAATTGATAAACGAGTTTCATGTAAAAAAGATATTAGTAAATTTAAATTTGGAAAGAAAAGATCTTGGTGGAAATTGTTTATCTTGTATAACGTGTAGCTTATCTTAAATGAAAGTAACAAAGATGTTTAAGTGATCACATAATGAAATGGTCCACCTTGTACAATTGTATGAAAATATTTGCGCAGATTTACCTCATTTGTTTAGAAGAGTTCTTTCTCGATAAGAGCAATTATACATGTATGATGTATAAAAATCAAAATTTCCATCTAAAAGGGAAATACCTAAGTAGTTACATGAGCCAATATGTAGATATAAATTCGAATAAAATAAGATTTTAATAACGTCACTTTCATGCTTGCGGCGAGAAATGGTAAAACTGTTTTGTTTTTCCTTTTTATCCGCCGTTAGACGTGGACGAGTGTGCAGAAGGTATCCATAGTTGCGTTGAAAGCACGGAAGTCTGTCGAAACATTGAAGGTGCATATGAATGCGATGTAAAATGTGAAAAAGGATTCATTTATAATATCAATTTGGGTACCTGCATTGGTAAATAATCCTGATTTTTTTTAAATATTTCGTTAATATAATGATTACTTAATTAAATTTAATCTATTGATTTTACGTAGCGAACGATAAATGTCGTCAATTCTGTCAATATTAATGAATGCATGTTCTCTTTTGAATCTCTAATTCTTTCCTGTAGGTACATATCTGCATGCATGAATATGTTCATAACTGACAACAATCTTTCACATCTTAACTAATTAATCAAACTACTGGGAATAATTTCACCTGTGTATTCGCACACATGACTGCGTTTCATGTAGCATAAGCCGTATTCGTACTTGCATGTGAGTAATACTTTTTATACTCTTTGTAAATTCCATACGATTTATGATATATTCATTTAAGAAACCATGAACTCTACTTTAAAACAAAACTTCTAAACTATGACTTTAATTCAAAGTCTTAAAATATACTAATACGTACCTTCAGACATTTCATTGAAATCTATTTTCTGGTGTGCTTACTTCTCTTGTTCATTGTCATTGAACCTTCGCCAATATACTCTATGATTAAAAGTAAGACGAAAATATTATGCGAACATGGAGTGATAAACATTTTTTAAAAAGTTATAACAAACATAAAATGTGAAAGAAATAATGACAAACGTGTTTTTACAACTAGTAGGGTACAAGCGGAAAGGTGGCAATTTTACAAGAAAAAATAAGTGAAAAATATAGAATAAGGGCTTAGTATGGATAGGGCGTCTAAAACTGTACTTCAGTGAACGCGTACCTGACCAAAATTCGAAGTGAATTTTCTCGAAAACTAACAATACGCGAGTTACGACAAACTTTTATTCTATACTTTTAGAACCCATATGCACGGTCTGAACCAGCGCGGTCGGCTCTACTGTGTGTGTGTCCCCGCGTGTCTGCTGCGTGTTCGCGCGAACGGTCACTGCTCCGCGCTCAGCTGTCTCGGCTTTAAACTGCGCGCCCCTTAACGTGGACCGCTAATATTCAACTGTTAATATCTCGAGAACGAAGCCTCGGATCCCAAAACCGTAAAAGACTTTTCGATGTCTTTTTGCATCAGGGCATTACCTGCTCCGTGAAGGCCCGAAAATTTTGGATACCCTGTATGTAGTTACAATCTTCATACTAACAATAAGCTCTTGAAGCACATGCTCGATTCTTCCCGAAGATGATAAATGGTTTGAAAATAAGATCAAATTCACCCAAAACGGTGGAACGTGTAGCACCTAAAGTCTAAACCATGGTCTGAAATAAAAAACAATGCCAGATAATTAAGTGCCATGATACCCCCTAGTGGGAAACCATTAAAAATGTTAAAAAATTACATTTTTTTGTAGAAAATAACGACTCTTTAAGTTTGAAATCATTTTTTCCTATATTTTTCGTCCTTCAACGCCTTTAAAAATTACAAATTTTTAAAACGTTAATGGTTTCTCCACTACACGGAAGTATATTCTTCAAAATACAAAAGTTTCAGTCGAATCGGATAATAACTATTGAGATATCGATTCCACCGATTTCAAAAACACTCTTTCGAGAAAAATGCGTTTAAAGTTTGACGTGAGCGCCGTGTGACCGGGTTTTACCCACGTGTTTGCCACCACTCAAATACCTAAAACTTCAGAAATTTTTTGAATTTCACAAAATTCTTTTAAACACATAGGGTAAACCAACCAGTGAATGACAGAATTGTTAAATGAGAAGCCCAGTAAATGACCGCATACTTTTAATAAGAATTGTACTTATTAATGTTTGTTCAATAGGCGTAACTAAAAATATGGGATATTAAAAGTGCAACTACACTCCATTTATAAACATATAATAATTTTTCAATTTATAATTGCCTTTCCTTGCCTAATGGTAATTCACTGGTATGCGGTCAATTACTGGTTGGTTTACCCTATTCTTAAAAGTTTGAACATTCAAAAAATGAAATAAAAAAAAATGTAAAGAGGAACCTCCCCTTAAAGTGGTTATCGGGTAGCGAAAAATAAATTATAGCATTCTATTTAGAACCACGAAGTTGACCTTCGTATCTCGTTAACACCTCCCAACAAAATGAAACTATTCTTACTATTGTAAGATATAGGATGTGTCTAAATGAATTTTTTAATAAAGCCTTTAAAGGGCCTACATTTACATAACACTTTCGTTCTATTTTTAGGCGTAGAATATTTTGGAAAAGGTTCCGCGGAAATCTCTCAAAAACTTTGCATAATAATCTATATTTTTAGACGTGGATGAATGCATTGAATCAAGTCACCTCTGTGTGGAATCGAATACTACCTGTAAAAACACAATAGGTGGTTACGAATGTGTAGGTTCTGCGAATTACTCTTTGCCTCAGACTTCACTCGATCAAAAAACAGAATCGACGCTTTGTCTTGCCGGGTACAAGCCGTCGATTGATCCTAAGGAAGGCTGTATCGATGTTGATGAGTGTAAGGAGCACTTACACTCTTGTGAAGAAGATGAACGATGTGTCAATGAAATCGGTAGTTATAGGTACGTTTCTGAAATTCCGTACATCTGTAATTGGGGATCTTGGAATTATTTTCTCATTATAAATATACAGAGCAATCAGGTATTGATGATACAACCGGAGAAAAGGTGATTCATCATGAAAAAATAAATCGAAAATGTAGAAAAACATTTTTTGACATGGGTATTCGTTTACAGGAAAAACATTACACTTCCCGGCTAAAAATTTGTAGAACGCAAGAGTGAATGTGGTAAAATTGTGTGTGAAATAACTACCTGTGCAAAAATGATTCAACATTCTAGCTTTACTTTCGATGAAATCGGATAGAGTCTGTTCTGAATCAAGTGCATAAATATTCGACGGATTTACAAAATCGTTTTTCTCGAAAACGACGTTGTGTTCGATAAAAAATTATTCCACAATTTCAACTCGCTTTTGGATAAGGATCCAATTTATCCGTACTTTGTATTACGTTTATTTATGTATTCTGTCAATTCGTAGTCAATTGCACGCTTGTTGAAAAAAGTCGCTGAATTATCTTTTCGAAAACGAAGCTCCAAATGAAAAAGTGTTATTGTATATTTTCGACATATTCTTTTTCCTAAAACATTACACCCTGTATGTATAAATATATTAACACATCGAGGAACATCTTTTAACATTTTCATTTGCTACAATAGTTAATTAATAATAAGTATTTGTTACATATTTAATTAGATGTGAACTATTGAAAGAAGAAGATGTGAATATGTATGAAAAGGACGACGAGGGTCGCGATTTCTCGTACAGCAGAGGATACAAACCACAAAGTGCAATTTCTCCAAATTCTGTTTTCCCAGTTGCTAATCAAACGGTGATTTGCGAGACGGGATTCATTTTTGATCAGCAAAGTCTAGCCTGTATTGGTAAAAGAGAGAGAATTAAAAATTAACATTCTAAAAAAATGTATTTAAAATCGTTATTAAAAGATTTGCATATCACTAAAAAATGCGGCAATTATATATAGAAAAGGGCACACCTCGCCGATTTTAATGACCTTGAAGTATGTTGTCAAGGTAACATGTACAGGGAAAAAGTTGTTCAGAACGCTTACTTAGATAACAAATATCAAGGCCATCAAAATCGTTGACGTGTGCCCTGTTCTATATAATTAGGGTAAACTGTACAATGATTGGCACCCTAAGCCGAAATCCGAATTGGAATATCTATATTTTTTCCTGAAGCTTTTGTATGGTCTTAATTTTCAGTTATTATAAATGTTTATGGATTTCTTATTACAATAAAATATCTCGAGTACCTGTTACGTCTTTTACTTTAAAAATATTCAATGAAAAACAAAAATAGGCATAAAAGTACAATCATTGGCACCCTAAAATTTGAGGTTGTATAGGAAAACACATGTAGTTAAAAACAAAGTTTAAAGTGTTTAAACAGACTATTTCATTCATTATTAAATACCAACAACACTTAGTAAATCTGCATTTCAATCCATTATTTAGTTATAAAGCAACAAAATATAGTTTACTACCCCTTATCAAAATTTTTAGAAAACACCTAAAACTTAGCCCTTTGTCCCACATTGTGGTGTTGCCAGATGTAAAATGTGTAGTTAAACTACTGGACTTTGCAGTGTTGTTGTGAAAGAAAAATAAGAAATTGTAAAAAAGTACTTTCTAAGCTTGTGCTTCTTAATATTTTACTTTTTAATCAGGAGTGCCAATGATTAGTGCAGTGCCAGCATTAGTACAGTTTACCCTACCAAAAATGCAGTTTCCAATTATTCTAAGAGGCATTAAAAATGCATTTTTCTTAAAACTATTTTCATCGTTATTTTATACACAAATAATTTAGTTTCACAACTTTTATAAAAATTTCTTTTTTCATAGATATCGACGAGTGTATCAATGGTTTGTCAAACTGTGGAATTGCTGAACGTTGTGTGAACGTTGAGGGTGGTTACAGATGTTCTCCAGTGTGTCCACCTGGTTTCCAACTGCAGAACAGTAGTAATTACTTCAGTAATGTTGATGAAACATGTCAAGATATAAACGAATGCGCACTCGGATTACATTCCTGTAATTTATTAACTCATTTCTGTATTAACACGAATGGTTCCTATTTTTGTGAAGCGTTCGCAACGACGACAACAATTAAACCATTCAATGAGGCAAGGAACAATAAAATACAGGTATCTATGAACAAATGAAAACATTTGCTCGCCTAAAATAGCATCAGTTGCCACTTTTTGTTTTAATTTACTTCTATGACATGTATTAGAATTGCCTTTGAACACATTGTTTCTGTTTATTTAGATCTCGATTGAATCTATATTTGGCAATTTTGAAACACTTTAACTAACAATATTTTTTGATCTCCTGGATGCAAATGTTATAACGAATCAAATTTATTCTTCGGTCATTTTAGCAATCTGAATCAACTTAATCGATCACTTACAAATAATCAAAAATAACTAATCAGTCCATAATTAATTTATCACATTTATGCAAGTCCATTCTTGGCAGAATGTATTGTTTTAATACCTTTACATTAAAAATAAATAATCCGTTCACTGGAAAACATTGAACATAATTAATTTTCCAGAGTGTCAACCGATTTCCAATCTTAGAGCCTTGCAAACGTGGATACACAAGGGATTTAAGGACCAGAGATTGTGTGGATGTTGACGAGTGTGTGGCGGGACCAGGTTGCCGGGACCACGAGCAATGCCACAATGTGCCGGGTGGCTACGAGTGTTCGCCACTCTGTACCACTGGCTGGTATTTTAGTCTGACGATGAAAGGTTGTCAAGATGTCGACGAGTGTCTTCTGGGCAGACACGATTGCTCTCAGAGCACGCATAGATGCGTGAACACAAACGGTTCTTTCTTCTGCGAGCTGATACTCCCTTGTAGCAACGGTTTCAAGCGTTCGTTAAATGGCAGCTGCGTCGATATTGACGAGTGCTCGGAAAATCTTCACACTTGCCGGTTGCAATTGCATCAATATTGCGTGAACAAAAACGGCAGCTTCGAATGCTTGACCAGGCTGCCTTCTTGTCAATCTGGATATGAGTACTCTCTGGCTACCAGAGGCTGCGAAGATATCGACGAATGCAGTACTGGCCAATATAAGTGTGACTCTAGGTTCTCTGAAAAATGCATCAATCTACCTGGCACGTACAGGTATACTTCAACAAATCAACACCTTGAAGCAGAAAATTAAAGTTTCCTTTCTTCCATGTGTACAGTGACAGAACTCTGATCCTATCCCAATCGCTTTGTACAGGCTGCAACCGAAATGGGTGGCCGGACTTTCATACCGTATTCTACTATTCCTGAAGTTGAAAAAAGGTCATACAAACGTGGGTTCGGAAACTCTTCCTTTCCGAGATATTAGTACTTTTCGTTTAGGTATATTGTAAGAAATTCAAACTTTACTTACAAGGAGAGTATTTTAGGTGTCCGCCTCCGATCATTTTGATTTTTGGATATGTTATAGAGGACCGAAAAATAAGAAATACGTGTTTTTTTATTTCCCCCCGTTTTCATATTTGGGGGGTAAAACTGCGTTCAAAGTTAGGGTTGAAAAATTATTTTTGTGAAATATCTCGAGAACTATTAGAGATAGGGGAATAGTGTCAATGGAAGAATTTTGTGTCTTTGAATGCGAAATATGACTGACTCATCAGATTTTCAAAAAGTCCATTTGTTTAAATAATACATAATAACACCCCTCAAATATGCAAACGGGGAAAAATAAAAAAACACGTATTTCTTTTTTTTCGGTCCTCTATAACATATCCAAAAATCAAAATGATCGGAGGCGGACACCTAAAATACTTTCCTTGTTAATGGAGAGACCTATTTAGGACGCTAGGAATAAGGTGATACTTGGGAATGTTTTTCTCAGAAACTGTTAAGCGGATCTTTTCCAAATTTTCAGGGTATTTTAGTTCACATTCAAACAATAAAAATTAATTTTTTTTCGTTATAAAGTGCTCGGTAGAAATGGAGATATATAACACGTTCGTAGGGGCTCGCGCATCGGAGTTGAGATACTCAAAAATGAGTCGCCCATTGTGAGTTTTGCTGACTGCTAAAAACGAATTTGAACTTAGATTTTCAAACATCAGAATAGCCGATTCAACATGGTGGACGATATATTAGAAAAAGCACCCTCTACACAGACATTTATATTCCTTGATTTTGATTTTTATTTGTGAAATTTTAAAATCTAAGTTCAACTTCGTTGTTAGCAGTCAGCAAAACCTATAATAAATATGCTTATAATTCTACGTGTGCTAGGTATTCAAGTAAAACTTCAGTATAAACAAAAAGTGTTAATATCTCGTTAAGGAGGGGTTTCCGGACCTATCTTTATATGACCTTTTTTATCGTTAGGGAGAGCAGAATACGATAGCAAAGTTTAGCCACCTATTCGGTTGCATCCTGTATAATATGATAACGGAACTTCTGTTGCGCCGTATGGCGGCGTATCCTCCTGCAAGATCTTCGTTTAAATATTTAAAGAATGTCTTGCAATTTTATTTAACAATTATATAAGACAGAGTCAAAGGAGATGAAGTCACTAGCTTTCCTACGAGTTTAATTTATTTAGGTGTGAAAGGCCTACGCCAGTCAGACAACGCCAGCGCCAGAGACCCGCCTGCCCTTCAGGGTATAGATACCACCCTCGATTAAGAAGATGCGCAGGTAAATTTTGAGAGATTCCAGCTTCTGCTGTACCAAAAAGTCGTAGATGACTATTATTATTCAGATTATTAAATTGCTGTCCAATTTTAATAGCATGTCATTTGCTTCTATAATTTTCAACTTGGAGAACGGTAAAGTAGAAATTAATTTTTTAAATCAACCTTTATAAATTATTTCTCATTACTAGCATAAAACTTTTCAGGGCGACATGATTGAAAGTGTTTTTCTACTTGCTTGCGAAGTGTAATACGTTCGGAAACTTTTTTATGGCTACGCATGTGTCAGCTTTAGTGTCAACTGTTTATATGCATGTGATCTGGGTTTTCGTTCGTGTGTATCCGCCGTATTGCCCTAGTTTGTCTTGCACTGTCATAACGTTGGTTGTAATGTGTTTTGTTCTTGTGCATTTTGTATGTACATATTATAAATATCGTAGATTACGTCATATTACAGTAGAATTAATCTTATTTTCAAATATAATTTAAAGAGAAGGTGAAATCGAGTAATAATGTTTTTTTGGCAAGTGTCTGGTAGTTAATCTGTTATATTTTGTGCAATTAACTCAGTTATACTTGAGATTGCTATATAGCGTGATAGATATATGTAAATACTGTGAAACAATTATGTTCATACTTATAGCATGGACATTTATATCAGGTTATTTATCATCTTGCAGTGCAGAATCTCTAATTTTTTTACGCAATTCGTGTTTGCTGCCCAAATTCACTCGAAGGGGATGAAATTAACCACTGAAAATTCGGCTATTTTCCGATTTTATGTTATAACTCGCGAACTGTAAGTGATAGAAAAAAAGATTCGAGACAAAAGTTACTTCTTTCAACTAGATCTATCATTTAGTGAAAAATATTATTTTACAGTTCACGAGTTATAACGCAAAATTGGAAAATAACCGGATTTTTAGGGGTCAATTCCACCCCCGTAGAGTGAATTTGGGCAATAAATAAAAATTGCGTTGTAATCGGGAGACAATCCCCTACATACTCGCAAAGTTTCAGAATTTTTTGAATTTCTGGGCTCAGGATCATCGCACATATGAAGTTACTTATGCCACTTAAGTATTACCTAGCAGTATCACATCTTTATAAAACAAATTAGAAATTCTAGACCGCCGCAAGATGATAATCTGGTATAAAAATTTATTCCACGATGTGTATGGCTGAAATTATATTATCGGTCGAAATGTACCCGGTGTCCGCCCTACGGTCGATTGGTAAGCCAGCCACTGTCGAAGGGTTAACACTGAAATAATGGCTGTTAGTGTATTTGAATGTTTATTTGAAATAATTGTTGACCGTGAAAGTAAAGATTTTGAACGTTGTGGAAGACTATGTCTATTATAACACACTTATTGCATCCAACAGATATAAACGAATGCACAGAGGGTTTGGACAACTGCGAAGGTGAGATTTGTTATAATCAGCCGGGTGGTTACAGTTGCTCGAAGCCTCCAGCGCCAATCACTAGGAAACCAGTCACGACGCCGTTGTCAGCATCTGCAAATCAGAAGTGCGCGGACGGTACCAGGTTTGTCAGGAATCGCGGTTGCATCGACATCGATGAATGCCGCGAGGTAGAAGAAGCGTGCAGCAGCAACGAGGAGTGCGTTAATACACCAGGAAGTTATACTTGTAACTGTAAGAGTGGCTTCAGACGCGAAAATTTGACACAGGCTTGCGTGGACATCAACGAGTGTCAAATGCAGGTAAAGGATTCACGCCACACCGTGTTAATTGAAATTACATGTTTCTACGGGGTACTCGTAATTGTGTTATCGCTTGAAACGCTTCCGCCATTTCTTATTATATAAAGTAGTGCCCACTAGGGCTGGGACTATTTGGCGAAATTTTCGGTATTCGAATATTCGAATACTTCAGTTGCTTAATTATTTGACGAATATAATTCGAATTAGGGCTGGGACTATTTGTCGAATTTTTCGGTATTCGAATATTCGAATACTTCAGTTGCTTAATTATTTGACGAATATAATTCGAATATCCAAGTAATCGAATACTGATGTATTTGAATAGTATTGTGTGAATTATAAATCAAGCTCTTTGGGTTCATTTGTCAGAGTGAAACCTTGTAAGCTAATTTTGACCCATTTCATACCATACTATTCGAATACTCAAATATTCGAAGTTTATTCGTAGCATTCGAATACTTGTAAAATATTCGAATAGTTCCAGCCCTAATTCGAATACTATTCGAATATTTAAGTATTCGAACGCTACGTAGTTATTATAAAAATTGTTATTATTGTGTATAAAATTTGTAGTGTAGGAAACTGTCTACAAAAAGGTTTTATGCCTTTTTTCCGTAGAAGTAACCAGTTTCATGTATGACAGCTTACAAAGTTTCAACCGTCATACTTTTGACAAGGGATGATCCCGAACACGGAAATTCAAAAAATTATGAAACTTCGTGAATATGTAGGGGATGTCCTCCTGAATACAATGCAATTTTGTTTGCTGCCCAAATTTACTCTAAGAAGGTGAAATTGAGGACCTTGCAGCAAGAGGGGTGCAACTCCATTTTTAACAGTTTTTTTTAGATATGACGTGTAAAGGTCCACGCACACATATCCGTTCCGTGTCAGTTCCGTTCCGGCGTGCCAGTGGTAAGAAAAAGAGGGATGTAGAGGGTCTCTTCTTCTTACCAATGGTACGACGGAACGGATATGTGTGCGTAGACCTTAATTCTACATCATTTGGTGCACGTTATTGAAATTTTTGGACCTGCAGCCATTACTGTTTTCTGCAATTTTTTATTCTGAGCAGGTCGAAATTTGAAAAAGTCGCCAAAAATGGAGATAAAAACTTATCAACACAATAACTACTTATTCTTGTGTAAAAATATATATTTTCCAACTAGTGTTCTCTTTTCAATGTTAACTGAAAGCAATAATTTTATAAATAATTTTCTCCACTTTACTCGAAGTTGGTAAAGATTGGAGCTGCACCCCTGTTGCTGCAAGGCCCTCAATTGACCACTGAAAAATTTCCGATTTTGTGTTATTACTCGCGAACCGTAAGAGATAGAATAAAAGTCTTCGGGAAGAACTTACTTCTTTTAATTAAAACTATCATTTGGTAAAAGTGATAGACGAAAATAAAATAAAAATCGAAAAATAGCCGGATTTTCAGGGGTCACTCCCTTAGAGTGAATTTGAGCGGCAAAAAGAAATTGCGTAATACATACCTATGTATCATCTACATATCCCCAAAGATCAAAGTTAAAGTTTTCAGCGTTTTAAACTAAAATTTGTCATTTAGAATGCATATAGTAGAACAGTCGAAATTGTTCTGTTGCAGGAAGATGATTGTTTACCGACGCAAAGGTGCGACAATACTATAGGAAGCTACACATGCACGCGATTCCTACCATGTGGCACAGGTTACACTCTGAATGCCGCCACCGAAATCTGTGAAGACGACGATGAGTGTCTCCTTGGTACTCACGACTGCGGTGGGGGATATCATTGCAGGAATACGCTAGGATCCTATCGATGCGACCGTAATCCACGCGTGCCTGTTGCACAGCCTCGAATTGGAGCACCGACCACGACGGCATTGACAACAACAACAACGACATCACCCGCCACTCCATCGTTAACTCCCCAAGCGCCACGCAACTGTCCACGCGGATTTGAGCTTGGCTCTGGAAACAAGTGCATAGACGTAGACGAGTGTCAACGAAATCCAAATCCTTGTGGCCGGACGATGCAGCGCTGTGTCAACACAATTGGTTCTTACAAGTGTGTAATATAAACTCCGACAGAAGCTTCATACCTGGTTGACTAATTGGCTTCATTTTGTACTTTCAAGAAATGTGCTGTAAAGGTGCGATCCCACGGCGCGTAGCACGGACGCGTCGAACTCGCCATGAGAATGATCAGCTCGGGCTAGCCCCGTTGTCGAGTTCGCTGAACCGATTTCACGAGTCTACTAGGCTCGCCGAGCCATACGCCACGCGCCGTGGGATCGCACCTTTAGACACTCGTACGAGACGACTATTAGTGGAGATTACTGCTTGGCATTGACAGTGGTATAGTTAAAGTAAAATGTAAATTTGCAATGTAAATCTCGCGCCGCCTTAAAAAAGATTAGAGTAGTACCTAGAATCTAGGTATTAAAACAAATTAAAACCGACTTCAAAAAATAAAAATGAACTAAAAAGTAAAAAATGCATTTTTCACTTTTTAGTTCATTTTTATTTTTCGAAGTCGGTTTTAATTTTTTTTAAATTTTCACCGCGCAACTTTCAAATTATAAACACTACAGTTTCAGAAATAATTATGACGGTACCGCTTACTGGACCTCCCTGTATCCAACAACCTAGTGCAATATATGTCACATAAACTTCAAAATTGTCTAACAGATTTAAATAGTTATAGCAATGCCAGTTACATTCTGGGATAATTTTTGAATACATTAATTTCAGGTGTGTATCGAGACTGATATGCGGTAATGGATATAGTTTGGATACAGTATCAGGCCAGTACTGTGTGGACGTAGACGAGTGCGCGGATGGTAGCCACGAGTGTTCACCAGATCAAACCTGCGAGAACAGGGTGGGCGGTTACGTTTGCGTGTGTCCACCTGGTCACGTAAATGGACCGAATAAAGACTGCGTTGACATTGACGAGTGCAGTCTTTATGGCAATCTGTGTGGGTCATCTAGCCAATGCGAAAATACAGCTGGCTCATATCGGTGCATCTGTGAAAGTGGCTTTGAAAACGCCGAGGGTTTCGGCGGCGCTTGTCAAGTATGTAGCGAATCCTGTTGCTTCGGACTAAACATTCGAAATATTCATCGCACGAAGACACCATAACGCAGTGTTTAATTATTTTTACGCGACTGTATGTACTTGAAATTGCAGGATATCAACGAATGTCAACGAACACCTGGTTTGTGCCAACATACGTGTTTGAACACTTGGGGAAGTTACAGATGCAGTTGTAACGCTGGATTCAGGCTCAATCCTGACAATCGTTCGTGCACAGACATCGACGAATGCGCGGAGTTTAAAAACAATAATCTGTGCATAGGGATTTGTGAAAACACACCAGGAAGCTATGGTTGCAAATGTCCGGATGGTTACAAACTTAGCCCGGACGGTCGCACGTGCGAAGGTATACATAAGTACTCTTCGATCCACGATTTTTTATTGTTGCTCTTCTATAATTTAGAATAAGATTATAATTTGTCGTATAATTGTATTAAATTTTTTAGTAAGACATTCTTTTTAAATTCTTTAATCGCTCTTCGTTCTTATGGCGTTATTGTATAAAACGTAATTTTATAAGAAATATGTAGTTCATTAACATACAGCCATTTGTACAAGGAGCGATTTTTAACTTCGAACATAATGAATTTATTTGTGTAAAACTTGCTTGAGTACATATATATTCAATTTAACTGTTAGTAAGACTTTGTCAATTATGTATTTTCTATAGAAAAATGTATTTTGTACAAAGTACTACGTAACAGTTGCAAGGAACAATGTATGAACACGATATAGTCGCAGTTTCAGCCGTTTATTAACGCGTGTTCTACCTCCAGTTTCTTGCAATTACGTAGTATAATCTGTACTTGACCTAGTCTTCCCAGAGATCTGGGCCATTACATAAATCCGAAATTACACCTACATCGCTATTGAATTTCTCGCTATTACGATACACGAACTTCGTCATTTCTTTTACTATAATTAATCTTGTGTTATTTCTTCAAGATATTGACGAATGTAAGGCAGGTCTCGTCTGCAGAGGATCGGACGAGATTTGTCACAACACCAGAGGTAGTTTCCGTTGCAACAGAATAAACTGTCCATCGGGATATCATCGTGATCATGAAAGGAAAAAGTAAGCATCGTACTTTTCATTAATTTAGTCCCAAGCAGAATGTGTTGTTTCATTTTACAAGTACAGAGTGTCCCGCTTAAACTAGGCCACTCTAGTATTCTTTTCTAGTATTGACGATAGGAAAAATGATTCACTGTATTTTGAATAATTTCTACAAGCGAACTTGCTGCAATGATATTTTTTTCGAACAATTTTCAAGCACACTCATGTTCATCAGTAAATTAAATTTTCATTTCATCATCGGTAATTTTCATTTCCGGTGGAAGTCGATATATAATGTCTAAGATTTCTCTTAGTAGATCGACCATACAACAAAGCATTGGAAGCTGAATTTTAAATTTTCACTATTATACACATTTGAATGTATATCCACGCCAATTACAATATACAGTGGAATAAAAAATTATATATATAAAAAAAAATTGTTAAACATTTTTACTAAAAATGCTTTAAAAACTAAAAAATAATTCTCTTCTTGTACTATAATTTCGATGGTGTGTTCTCACTTTAAATAAAATCGTGGCGCGGGATATTTCGTAACAGAAGTAACAGAACTTTAATTTTCAGTGCATTTTTAGTAAAATCGTTTAACACAATTTTTATATATTTTTTTATTTCCTAGTTTTTAAAGTTTATGGATTTTTATTTTTTCTATTTTTTAGCGTTTGTGGGTATTTTTATACATATCTTTTTATATTTTTTTATTTTTTGTTTAAAATATTGTATTGTCATCCGACCTACGCACCCATGTAAAGTTTCAAAGTAATTGGATTGGTGGAAGTGGGTGAATATTGAGTTGCCAGATTTGAACCATACACCAAACAAACAAACAAACAAACATACACCAAATATACAGAGATTCGAAGCTAAGTAAAATCATTTAAAAATGTGTATTTCCACCTAAAGGAACATGGATGACCATGAAAATTGTACGAAAAAATGGCATTGAATAGAATTTTCCTGGACATGCACCATATTCGCTGTTTGAAACCAATTAAACTAGAAATGAAAAAATTTTGTCTCATAGAGGAGATGATTTTAGGTGCCTGATTTATGTGGAACAGCCTGTATACAAAAGTAAAAAATCTAGTATACTCAAACTATTCTATAATTTTTGCTATAACCGAATATTAAAATAAAGTATTGATATTCCAGCCGATGTGTGCGAACCTGGCCTTGTCGTATCAGTGACACAGCCTGCATTAGGTCACCGTCCCATTATTCCTACAACTTCATTACCCTTGTGAGCCTGCTGCCGATTTCGTCCAACCGTCCGGAGGAGCTGTTCAAGATGAAAGGATACCATCTACCAGGCTCGGCGATACAGTTCAGCATGGCGTTCTTGGAGGCGCGTGCTCCACCAGGTGTGCAACGTGCCACAGAGTCGTGTTTCGCTTTGAGAAGGCCAGAGCCGTCACAAGCCGTTTTAGTGATGACGCGAAGCATACCAGGTCCTCAGGAAATCGAGCTCGATCTCAGCATGGAGGTCTATCACAACGCGATCTTTGCAGGAAGTGCAGTGGCGAAAATCCTTATCTTCGTTTCTCAATATGAATTCTAAGAGAATCACTTTCGGGGAACCAGTGCGTCACGGAGGAGTATAATCCTTTTTATTGGTATACGAAACTTGATATGAAGTATGGATCGTTGAGAAAATTGACCATTCCAATTATCAGATTCGATCAACTTTTAAGTGTCAAATAATTGTTTTAAATATTATATTATTCTCAAACAAATCTACCTTTTTTTTTTTCCTTCATCGATCTATCAGTTGTAAATTAGCTTGTGATTCTATTAATCAATCTCCTGTTTCTACTGATTGTTAAAATGATTCAGTTTGGTGATAGTTAACGTAAAAATAATAACGAATAGAACAACTTTTAATTTTCATTTCTAATAATTTTCTTCGGTATTTTCATTTATTTACACGTTTATAATGGAAAAATAAAAATAATTATTCGATGAAATAGACGTGATCGCTAATGAAAACATTTAAGAAAACTTTTTCGTACTTCGTTCTGTATGTTTCTTTTGCTAGTATTCTAATTATTTCTTGAAATTATCACTTTCTCCGTGATACAGTTTGAACTTTGTATTTTAAGTACAGTATTTTTATTACAATCAGCTAAGTATTGCCTTTAAATTACTTATACTCTTCTAGACGTTGATTTTGCTCGTGCCTTTGTAAAATCGTTGAAAATTTTAAACATATGCTGCATTATTTGTATATCGACGGTATTCCTTGCTCATACTTTATAGTTCACCTTTTAAAAGAAAACCAATTTCAAATTCTAAAATTATTTTCGTCACTTTGTGATGTACTCTTTTATTATAATCGAGCATTTCATTTTGATCACAAAGTACAGTCTGCCTTCTCTATAAAGCCACTGTCCACTCTCGCTGTGTAGCTAGATGTCATCGGTGTCATGCCTATCACCTTTTTTTTCATTTTCGCGCGAGACGAGTCATTCGCTAGTGAAAGATAAAAGTAATTTAGATAAAAGCATTTTTATATTCTTTATATAATTTTCATACTACCAACAGATTGGTGAAATTTTCTTGACGAAAATGTGTTCTTAGTATCTTAGAAGAGCCTTACTATTTATGCTAGGAACTGCGAATCAATCGGCGATTCTTTCACAAAGATTTAGCGAAAATTGAAAATTTTTTAATTAAAATTAAAACATTTTTAATTTTTATTCGCATAATTTCTTACACATTGTATTATCTGTTATCCTAATCCTCTGTTATATACTAGGATGGTCCTTATTTATACGTGTCGAAATTTTGTTTTTGTATTTCTTTGCTCCCACCCCCTAGAACGGTGCCATTTGATAACAAAAAATAGTTCCTGAAAAAGTTTATTGCAATCGGACAACAGGAAAGGGTGTCGGACCAGGCCTTAAAGTTTAGGAATCATCAATAGTTTGGATTTAAAGAATTTCTCAAAAATGATAAGCCCTATCGAAATTTGGTTCAAATAATATTAAAAGAACATTCAATTTTCTACAATCATTGGATATATAATTTGTTCGTGCTTCCAACCATTTTTTAGATAATAGCGTTTGAACATAGAACGTCGTACAGGTAGGATGCGCGAAGTCGCGGACGTCCCTATATTCAAACGCTATTACCTAAAAAATGGTTGGAAGCACGCAAGAATTATATATACAGTAACTATAGAAAATTGAATGCTCTTTAAATATTATTTGAAAAAAAAATCGATGGGGCTTACCGTTTTTGACAAATCCTTCAAATTCAAACCATTGATGAATTCTAAACTTTAAGATCTCGTCGATTACTTTTCCTGTTGTTCGATTGCAATAATCTTTTTTAGGAACTATTTTTTATGAAATGAAACCATATTAGGGGATGAGAACGAAAGAAATCGCAGGTTGAAAATAAGGGCCACCCTATTATATACGCGTACCACTATACTTAGCATTCATTAACTTTCCGAAACAGTTGTCAGTTCATAGACAGCAAAAATTATCCACAGTGATTCGTGATATTATTCGAATTTTTAAATAGTTATTCCAACAAATTATTCGATAATTATTTTAGATTAATATTTACTGGACACAATTCAAATAACTTAATAATCAATATTGGACTCAGCCAAGCGCGAAACAATTAGGTGGTAAATAGGCGACTATAATATGGTTCTATAGAGAAGGAAAACTGTGATACTTGTCTGCAATATACCTATTGTACACAAAAATGGATTACGGGAATAAATCCACAGTTTCTACGAGTTTCAGATATAGGTAAAGAGGAATATGAATCGCAGAGAATGAAGCAATAATTTTATACTATATTTCCGGTAAATAAGTAGATTTATATGTACATAGGGTATATTTAAGTGTATACACGTGAGAGAACGAAATAAAATCACATTAATCGTTTTAAATTAACTCTTCCCAGATGACTATATGTCGTGAACATATACCTTGTCAAAATCGCAACTTCATAAAGCGTTTCAACAACGAAACGCTGATCTCCGCCGTATCCAACTGCATCGTGAACGATCATACTCTATGCACGCATGCAGCAGTTTCTAAAGAGACGCACGATATCCGACGTATAAATGTTTAAACAAAGCGTTTACAGAAATTAGCAGAAATGCTTAGAATTTTAGATTCCGACATTGTATATGTACAGTAGATTCTGAATATTCTGTACACGCGCATAGAACACGAGCGTATAATAATACGGATACCCCGTCGCTACATATCTAAACATTTGATTTTCCTCGCATGAGATGGATAAATTAACGAATCTGAGATCCTTAGCATCGATTGCCATTTAGTTGAGCGAAACACGTGCAAATTTCCCTGGCGATATAAAGTATCGATAAAAAATAAATCATAGGCTAGCAGGATAGAGTTCGAAACGATCCAGGCGGGTCGACATCTTGCTCGCTCAAAAGTAAATTACCCTACGTATAAATGAGTAGGCGATTTATCGTTAATGGTCATTGTACTAACAAGTATGATATAATTAAACTAGGTAATAGAACCAATAATATTATCGGAAGCGATGATATTAGTAACGAGAATAATGATAACATAATAATAATTAGAATAAAATTAATAGCATTGCTAATGTACATCACAAGTTCTATGATAACTCATAATGACGTTACAAGGAAAATGTGTAATCCAGAAACGCAGTTACGTTCACTCGAGTTACAGCGGCAGTCATGCTGTAGCTGCGCACAATTGTATGAGAACAAAAGTTTAAAGGCTCCATACGAGATCTGTGTCGACGAATCTTTACAACACTGATTAGATGCTTCCCATTTTGAGAAATATTCATAACACGCACATTTTTACGACGAATTTGTCAGTGAAGAAAAGATAGAATGCAATTAGAAAAGCGTCGTAATATATGTAACAAAAGTTTCATCACTGTCGCATGATTTGGGTTGTCGCGGTTTCCGCAGGGGGGGGGGGGGGCAAAAGGGGCAGTTGCCTCTGGCTTTTGAGAAAGAATCGTTTATTTTTCAAAACTGAACTTTATAAAGTTTATACTAAAAAGGAAATATTTTTTAATTTAGAATTAAATTGGCACTATAAAATGGGTTGAAAAAGCAAGAAGGGGTATATTTTTCTTCACCATCATCCCAAAGTTGCCCCCCGCCTGGAAAGAAGTCTCCGGACGCCCCTGTAAACGCGCGGATGCACCAGTTTCGTTACTTATGTTACAGCGAGTTGTAAAGTAAATACGCGTCAGCGACGTTGCTCGATTTTCAGGGAAGCATCGAAGGAAAATTTTTATCTAGTAAATTGCCAATAACAGTACTGATGCGTGGCGATGTTTAACAAGTGTACTCGTAATAAAAAGTTACAATAGTAATTACTACTACGAATGATAATAAATAGCGTTATCTAATGTAACAGCCTGAAGGTACAGCAGCAACACGCTGCTGCGGCGTTAACCGATGGCAGTGATACCCTTCTTTTCGCTCTTAACCTATCGAAACGAAAAACGACCGTGACTAGGGTTACTAAGGATCGTTCGGATCTCTTAGTTGAGCACGTGCGAATTAGTCGAAGCTTCGTACAGTTCGATTCGGCATTCAACGATACCAACAAGTAATTCAGGAGTGTCAATTATTTGAACAGTGTTACAGGAAACTACAGGAAGCTCGACACTTTGCAAGCTGTAAACGGTCTACTGATGTTTCGAGTACACGAAAGACTGATAGATAGCGTTAAGGTAAATTTATAGACGCGTATTAAACATTATAACATCCTAAGGTGAATAATATCGTTAAATCGGTCCGACTCGTGCAACGAATTTGAACTCCCGCGTGCAATTTAAAAATCGAACCCGGAACGTTGTCCAATACGACGCAATTAATACCTAAATCGCACCTGCCTAATTTTTAGTGTCCCACCGCTGAGGCGTCATACGAGTGACAATTTCAAACAGTCATACTACATGGAACTAGGGCTGGGACTATCTGTCGAATTTTTCGGTATTCAAATATTCGAATACTTCAGTTGCTTCATTATTTCACGAATATAATTCGAATATCCAAGTATTCGAATACTATTCGGATATCCAAGTATTCGAATACTGATATATTTGAATAGTATTGTGTGAATTATAAATCAAGTTCTTTGGGTTCATTTGTCACAGTGAAACCTTGTAAGTTAATTTTAACCCACTTCATACCATACTATTCAAATACACCAGTATTCGAATAATAACATTCGAATACTCAAATATTCGAAGTTTATTCGTAGCATTCGAATACTTGTAAAATATTCGAATAGTCCCAGCCCTACATGGAACCGTATCAAAAGCACGTGGAAAACGGCACCGTTAAATACAATTCGTATATCACCTATATGCACCACATATGCTATCATGCGTGTACGTATTGCCGCCCGATACGAAGATACACCGTGGCAAGTATCATTCGCACGAAGCACAATCTGTTAACTCATCATTCTTCTTAGCACTCGTAACAACGGAATTTTAAATTAAATTAAACTTCTGACCCAGATCCTCGGGATTTGGTGTTTGTTGTGCAATTTGGTAATAGCATCTGACAAACTACAGCCCAGTTTATGAGAATTCTATATTTTGGGCCACGCTAATCAGTTTGAAGATGAAAGTTCAATCTTTAATGCTTTCAATACCTTGTGGACAGTTGCCACGGGTTTTATCACGTGTCGCGAAAGGGGAGCGCCCCGCGATGCAAATCATTAGAACTAAACTAATAGCCTTGATTGATATACAGGGTGATTCACATAACTTGTACAAAGTGTTTTATACCAAAATCGCGCGGTATCAAAGGGAACATGTGAAGCTGAATTTTTTTTTAAATAATCTATTTGTTAACGAGATATCAAGGGGCCTTGAATCTTTTAAATAGGATGCGTACCTTTTTGTCTCAAAATTTAAAAGAGCAGTAAGTTTTCTATAAGAAAGTATTAAGCTTTATTTATCTTAAACCTAATAACTAGCGAGATATTTGCAAAAACGTTGTTTTCATGGTCTCACTACTTCTAAGGTAGGTGCTAAAAGTGATGCTTGTTGACTTCCATACACCTGTTATTATTATTAAATTTAGGACAAATAAAGCTTGATTCTTTCTTATAGAAAAATCACTGCTCTGTAAAAATTGAATACTTTAAGAGTTATTTTGAGATGGACAGATTACGTGACTCACCCTGTATAATCAATAAAAATACGAGAGTTTTCATCGAATAGAGAAATACACGTTCAGTACTTGATGTACATTTATGCACGCTAATTGCGGTCCACAAGGTGTTAAAAAATAAAGGTATTGATAGCAGTGTTAAAACGAATACAACGGATGTATTCAATACCTAAACGTATAATGATTTTAGAATTCACATACAGAATGTAAAACAATTATTTGTCGCGGGTTTCATAATTGAGTAGAGAAAAAGGTCAAATGTTTTTTATTTTAACGTGTTCTACTCGTTGAATGGATAGAAAGTGTCAAAGAAACTATTTTCCAAAACAATGAATACAAAAAAATCGTTCCATTGCCACTTTTCGTTCGCAACATGAGTAGAACAAGTTGGACTAATGTTTTGCTAACAGATCTCCACCGATGCAAGTGTATAATCACTTGTAAAAGCAACAACAAATAAGTTTCTTACAGTCTGTACAAAGTGGTACAATTATCTTTGAATATTTACGAGGTCTAATGCGGTTAACGAGTGATTTATGCGTCGTACATTTCCGTCAAACGAAATGAGTGATCGAAACCTTTGGCACGAAATTCACCGAGCCACAACTTTTTTCTGCATACCGTCAAGATTAACGGCATTGTTTCAATATATCCTACGCATGTTTAATTATCTATAAAAAATGTCACGATTGATTTAAACATTCATGCACCACGACCATTTTCAAAGAAACAGCTAAGCAGCACTATGCTGCTTTCACGCCAATTCAATTGGTCCACTTAATGTTACGTTTTCATTCCTGCGAGTATCTAACCGCGGACGCAATTTGAAATAATTCACGACAAGGCCATCCACTAAAATCCACCAATTTGCGTTTGCAACCTTTCATTCGTCTTTCTTTTTCTCGCAATCTTTCTCATAGAAATTAGAAATTAAGCTTCCATAAAGCAAATGGATCCGACATCTAGATTTACAATTTACATTACAGACAGACTCTTGTTTAATATAGGCACTTGGATTACGAATGTTTGGCATCATTTGAAACTGTCTCTTTCAGTACCTACATCTACGTTTCACTTAATGAAAGTCTCTTTTTCTGTTGGTTTTTAAATATGCTTCTGTTAATACGATATTATAGTACATCCTGGAGGATTTCATTTCATCGATCTTCGTACATTTTAATTGTGTAATTCTTGTTTTGTTCTTTAACAATTTAACTTTGTTATTATATACCAACAACGTTGATCCAGATTCCAGAGCATAATGTTGGGCAGCCCTGATCTAACTTTTCACTACGGTAAGAATAATTGCGCCACGATTTATCGCAATGGTTTAAAGATTGGTTGGTGAAGACATCTTGGAAGCTCGCTAGGATGTTATTTTTTATCGTAACGCAACGGGTTGACTAAAATAAACATACCGTGTTTAAATGTTATCACATAAATTATATGTTTGCTGACAATTAAGTGTAAGTGCGATTCGATGGAAATTGAAGGCTTATGAAAAGAAAATAACGAAATGCGTGCATTGCGCTTGTTGGAAGATTTACCATTTCAAACATCAACTTGCCACTCTTACAGTAATTTATTTCCAAAGTGTAAGACGTAAATAAACTTAACGTTTGAGTCTGGTGTAAGGTAAAAATGTATACACTTGAAACAGAGTAATAAAGGAACGAAGGTATAATTCAGGAATTAAAACGAAGATTAATTAATTTCTTTTACCCGATGCAAGGCTGAAAACTTTTACTGCAACGTGCAAAGTTTGCAACCGAAATATATTAGAAGAATGATTTTAAAATGTTCACTGAAAACAAGAATCGTCGTTCTCCGAATAAACTTTATGCATATCTTTTAGGTGGATCGATTGGCGTAAGTATAAAGTACTGTAGGTGTAGCAAGTGCGTACACGATAATGTGTTCAGAGTTGCACTCATTGTCAGTAATCCTTAGAGCTTCGAACTAGTGTGCGTGTATAATTCACGGCAGAACTGTAAACACAATTCCTGCCAAATGCAAATAACGCGACAGTTCGAGATCAAACCTTAAGTGGCTCTTTTCACTGGTGCTGTCTACGAAAGTTTGTTATTCGTAATTGAAAGTCCTATGGAAACAACC
This sequence comes from Andrena dorsata, assembly GCA_929108735.1. Lineage (NCBI taxonomy): Eukaryota > Metazoa > Arthropoda > Insecta > Hymenoptera > Andrenidae > Andrena > Andrena dorsata. Next base: position 62,782,908 of record OV815487.1, on the reverse strand, counting down.
CCTACAGTGGTTACAAAACATTTCAAGGAACAAAAACGAGGTAAGATTGTGGCCCTCATTCTGGACGTCAGCATCAACGATTCTCTGTGACCTTTTTGCTGATCTTCTCTTGTCATGTACAAAACATAATCTATTACAACTTTGTTACGTCTCGTAAAAGAAATAATCGATCGCAAAATTGGTGTACCAAAGGTACCTGAAGTTTTCATCACTCAGGCTCTTACAATTAATGTTGTAGTTTAGAGTCTAACCTTGTGTGTGTAAACCTTGTCCTTTTCGTAAGTGTGTTGATCGGAGATTTGATGACTCATAGAGTCAATTGGGATACACATTCAAAAGGAAATGGTTTACACCGCGAAGGCTGAAGCGGTATCAATATCGTGAAGCTGACATCTACGTAAATTTATTAAATAATGTCTTTCTTTCAGCTGCACTCGATGCACCTCAAATTTTGTTGAATTTCTAAACTGATTTGATGGAATATAACTAACAACTATTCCTCCAATTTCCTTCATATGAAACAACGTAGTAAACATTAGATCTTTTTGTATGACGTTAAAGCACTTTTACAAAATTATTTTCTTCTTCTTTTTTAGTTTTCAACTTCTCTATCTCATATACTATGGACTATTTTACTTTATTAATCTTAATATACAAAAATATTTACGATAATCTAAAATTAGTGCTTATTATCTTTAGACGTTTCTTTTTTTATTAACATTATATAATAAAATATATTATTAAGTGTATATTACATACGCCCACTTTAGCATTAGTTAGACGTCTTAAATATTAATAGAATTCTTTAAAACGGAGATAGGACTCTTGCGAACTTCCATTTCATTCGTAAATGCAATCCGTTTCGTTTAATGCAGAAACTCAAGTATGCAAAATAAACTTCCTCAATAGAATGAATATTTTTTGATATTTCGATAACAGGACAGTTGGCGTGCAACTGATTTATCGTAAAAATTAAATTAATATAATTTATCTATTCATTTCTTAGGTAATAAAATGAACATAACAAGACACGCGATGGTCTCTTATCGATTAATTTAGGTACTCTAAATAAATCCGCTGTGTAGTTTTACACGTTACAACAAAATTTATGCAACAATGATAAGTAGTCGACAATTTATATTCACTTCAGATTTAACGGAAATACCTCTTTTATACTATCAAATTTAACGAATCTTCCCAATCAGCAATCTTCAAAGGTGTAAAATAAAGCAATACGTTAATGTTGCACGGGTGCAGCTGGCAGAAAAGAAACATCATTTTTTAGGTTAAACGAACCTCAGCCTTTCGACGAACATTGCACTTTGTGGTGCGTCTTTGATGGTCAGGCGATCGTATTATTATGCAGCTCTGCGAACTCTCTGGACACTTTGCACACGTAATACAAACGTTCGTATAGATCCGGCGTACAGCCGAAATCTTTTAAATCGCTCAACCAATACGAAGAGGTACGCCTAGTAGTGTCGATATACGTTATCAAGTATTCTCTACTAGGTGACTCCTGCGAGACAACCAACTTGGTGTGATCCTCGAAGAAATTCACTTGCAGAAGAGGTACTGTCAGTTCCATCACGATTGTTTTGTCGGTCCTCAGCCACCGTCTCATTCGCGGCACGAACGCGTTCTTAGACGGTTTTGGGGCGACTCTGTATTCCTTAATTTCACCTCCTTCAACAATATTAACCAACAATTTTGATTACGTATACATGCGTTGTAAGTATGAAAATCAGTTGGGGATGAAATATGATGTTAAATGGATGTGTGTACAAGGTGTGTGGAAAAGTGTTGTCGCTCTTATTCGTGATTTAATTGGTTCGTAACGAAGAGAGAAAGCTGCAATCGGTATTTTTCAATTTGTATTTCTTTCCTCTCACCCCCTAGAAGGGTGCCATTTGATAAAACAATAGTCTTGAAGTTTAGAATTCATCGATAGTTTGGATTTAAAGAATTATTTCTCCAAAATGCTAAGTCCTATCGAAATTTTGTTCAAATGATATTAAAAGAGCATTCAATTTTCTACAATTACTGTGTATGTAATTTTCTCGTGCTTTCAACCATTTTTTAGATAATAGCGTTTTAATATAGAGAGGTCCGCACTTCTTTTCGACTGAATGTTGCACTTTCAACGATTTAAAATGTATTAAGTAAAAACAGCAGTTTCTGGCTTATTAATGCTATTTATTAATTCATCTAAATATTTAGGGTAAGTTTAGTTTTTCACCTTTTTCAAATCGAGAGCATTGAGGTATACTTGATCAGTATGTGAGGTGGGATACTTGAACAGCTGAAAAAACCTCTGAACAAACCATAGAATGGCAAATGAAGTAGAAAAATACGGCAAAGAAAGTGAGAAGGAAAATCTTTTTTTTTATTATCATCTGAATCAGATGATATCTAAGTGAAATTTTCTTTAAGAATGCATTTATGTTGTTTTAGGTTAGTTTAGGTTAGTCTTCGGATTTATTTTTCAGTAATTCTTTCAAGTTAATTATAGGTTACTTTCCATTTATGATATTCCTTTTATTTCACGTTATTGACTAAGATAATAAATATTTTTTGGAAAATTAATATGTTATTTACCCTTAAAATTCACTGATCAAGTCTCCCTAACCTTTTGATCAAGTCTCCCCTTTAGTGAGGGATACTTGTGCATAATTTCACTGTCGGAAAATGTTTTAATTCAGTCATTAAAATTAGTTTTCAACTCTCAAATTTGTACAAGTATATTGAGAATACTCTAAGAATCACAACTTAAGTAATTAAATAGAAACAAAGCAAGCCATTATTATTATTTTAATAAAATAGCAAAACTGTGATCAACTATCCCACCTTTCTCCTAATGTTACGTAGACATAAATGACAAAAAGGGAGCATCAAATTTGGCATTTCTTCTCAAATACGCTATTTGATTTCTGATACTTATGAACGATAGTCTATATAGATTCATCCCATTATTTATTTCTCCTTTACAATGTCTCACAGTGACGGATTCGCTCAAAATCATGCCCAGAAGTAAAATTCTTTTTTATTTTAAGAATTTGTGAATTGTACTTCATTTATGAAATATCAAAGCATGTGTTTCCATTAAAATTAATTTTTAATCTGCAATTCTCTAAGAGGTATGTAACTTGAAACTTAATAAGGTAAGAGAATAGATTTTTTTAGGAAAAACTAGAAATTATGTTACGATTCATTGTCAATGTAACAAGATAATCTGTCAATATTGGTATTATATAATATTCTCGAAATTCATATTTACATTAATTGTATTATTTTTTAAATATTTCTACAGTTGTGTTAGACAAAAATACAAGACCCACATACATATGTATGTATTTTCTTTCTTTGAGCGAATAGTCGTGTATCAAGCGAAATAAAACTTTGATTTCTTTTTTTAAAGTAAAGTTTAAAGGTCGCAGAAGTTCTGATTGAAATTAGCTACGACAATCTGCGACCTTGCCAGTTCCCGCACATTTCTAAACATTAATTTTGTCCGGAATTCGTAACTCTATATTTAAGACGGAGTTCGTATGTTATTGCATATATTCAGTATTTTATTATAACGGTTATTATTTACGATTAAATATCACGTAGAATGTGTTCTATGTATATTATAAAAGTAAACATGTGTAATTGAATGTTTTAAATATATTGCAATAGAATAATTTAAAAAAATTTCATTAAAAAGCCACATGAATATCTTTCCAGACTCATGTTATTGTAATTTATTTCAACAATTTAACACAGATTTGAAGATTTTAGTGTTGGACACGATTTCGGGCAAATTCACCACTGTTTGGCGTAGACACTAAATAAAAAAGCGACAGAACTTTTCTACGCTATAACAGCCTGCCTTCTTATTTCTTCATATATCCAAAAAATACGTAGGTAATAATTTCGTTATTTTAATCGGCAAGAAAAAGTCTTCCACGTTGAATTAATATCGTACTAAAGTTAATTTACCTTCGATCATGAAATTATCCATGTACTGTGTGAAACGTTGGAGTAATTCCAGCTTCCTCTGCAGAGCAGCTGGGACATCCTCTTCTTTATGGTACTTCGTTACTTCGTCCTCGGTAGTCACATACTCCACCCTTCTTTGCAAATAGAAATACATATTTTTCACAAATTCAACACATTTAAAAATTTCATTAACCCTTTGTACTGTGATCAATTATGATAAATCGTCCTCTCACTACATTCTAATCTATTTTATAGAAATTCTTTCATGCACTTCTTTTTCTAAAATAAAACTATTATTATTCTATTTTCAATGTACCCTAAAACATGATTCAGTACAAAGGGTTGAAGCATATGAACTCACTGCAAAGGGGACACTGACCTTCTATCATGCGTGTAACTAATTTTCGTATTGTCGTTGAAGAGAACCCCAACAGTTTTATCGGAAAGCTGAAAACTTAGGCCATATTTGTTAGAGTAATCTATCCACTTAGTGATGAAAAGAGGAACAACTTCCTCTACAATCGGGGGATTCTGCAACATGTTTTTGTGCTTCATTTCGGCAATGCATGCTTCGAGTGCTCGGTGCATTTGCACGCTCTGCGCCACGTAGCCCATTTTCTTCTGATCGGGACAGAGAACGCTGTTCAATCGTTGCCTGAACTTCGGAACTTTTGGAAGCTTTCTGGCTAACCAGCTGATCACTTTCGACTGTTTTCGCAAACTTTTCTGAGATCGATTAATTTGATGCTGATGCTGATGCTGTTGCTGTTGCTGTTGTTGAGGCTGCAGTTGCTGCTGCTGCGGCGGTTGAGGCTGTTGCACGTGTACAGTTTGTTGCTGATATCGATGGGACACTTCTTGCGATAACATGTTTGGCCAAACCTGAAAAAAATTTTAAAATACCGGTCTGTGTGTGCATGGCATGAAAAAAATCAAATGGCAAGTTAAATTAAGCTGTTATGTACCGGAGATTAATTGCATCGTTAATGCTGGAAGCAATATTTACGTTTTCACTTTGAGGACTACCGAAGGTTTACTTTCGATAATCGTGTTACCGTACGATCTAAACACGTTTACCATGTTTATATTTCTTTGCAACGCGGCGCAGTGTTTACAATGTTTACATTACTGTAACGTACTTTCGGTAAAGTCACATTGAGAATTTAAATGTTTGACAACTCTGCGATAACAGTACTGCGACAGCAATACTGATTTGGTTCATTTAAAATTCAATAACAGGTCCTTGATTATTAACTAATCATATCGTAGATATTTCATAAGAAATAAGAAATGTCATATGGAATAGGAAAACATTTCTACATTAACTTATAGAGTATTTGTTAAGTAAAGAAATAATGGAATATTGAATAAATTGTTTTGGTAAAATGAAATATTTATTCCCATTATCGCAGACGCAAGCAACTTCCTTTTTATATATTTTAGACAAATTGCTAGGGAATTGTTAAGATTATTAAACATATTAATTAACACTCAGTTACGTTTTCAAGCTCGATTTTAAAAGTCAAAACAGTATATGCACAATTTGTGTTTTACAAGTCATCCAACTTATATAGAAGAAGAATCAGCCATATAGTAGGTATAACACTTTTGTTTATAAAAATAATAATTAAACTAACGATTTCTGACATTGAAAACTTGAAATTGTTAGTAATAATGGAAACTTTTTTCATGATTTTCATGTATAATACGAATCCCAAAAAACTCCTATAATTGTTTTAAACACCCAGTATATTTTTTAATAGTATCTCGTAATAAAATAATGAGTTTCTAATGGCCAGTCGTATCCGGCTCAAAGTTTCCAAAAGCACATGATTTACATTCAGAAACTTCAAACTATTTATATGTATAGTATAAATTGCAAGTGCACTACGATAAAACCAAAAATCAAACCAGAGCGACTATATTTCGAACTGCAATACCTAATCACGAATAAATAGTTATATTGAAACCTATTAGTACGTGGCTTGTCGGTTAGAAATTTACCTGATTTTTATTGAATTTTTGACTCCTGGAAGTTGTAGAATTCGAGGAGGGTGACGCCATGGGATCGATTATCGACGCATGTGGCATTTGGTAGCAACAGGTATGAGGTAAGGAAACTGGTACGGGTTCCTTGGTGAGATAAGCGTGCTCCTTCACCCTTTCCAAGGATGGTCTGAGCTCAGGATTCGGTTGTAAAAGCCACTTTATGAGGTCCTGGCCACTTCGACTCGCTATCGAGTCGTCGACTTCCCGATAATGATTATTACATATCCTAGCGTATGTTTCTTTCAGTGACGCGGTGTCGAAAGGTGGTTGCCCTACCAGCAGGGCATAAAGTATGCAACCGAGGGCCCAAACATCCGCTTCGTAGCTGTACGCTTGTTTGTACAACACTTCCGGCGCGATGTAATTCGGTGTTCCGCATATTGTCCTGCGCATACAAACGAATTATTTATAATTCCAGTACCAATTACACGGAGTATGAAGTTTCCTTGCTATAAATTAAATATTCTATGAACTTAATATTAAATGTGGAAGAAATTAAATTTAATGTGAATGTAAATCGGTACTTGAAGCTCGTAAGAGGGAATCTTAACTTACAACGTTTAATAGTTGTTCTCTTAATTTATAGAAGCATGACAAAAACACATGATTCTACGTGTGCGTATACAGTCCTCGTCTATCTGCATAGAGATCTTAAAATAGTTGTACAATATAAATACAAAGAAAGTTAGAATCGATGGTATAAGTACAGGATGTTCCATAACAAGTGTGCAAAATATTCATCTATGAATTAAGGGGGCAGAAAATCGGAAAAATCGATTTTTTATATATTTTCGGAAAGACGTGCGTTTCAAGAATCCTCTCTTCAAATTTTATGCAGAAAAGCATAAAATTAACAGAGATATAGTATTTTCCGCGAAGCGGTGTCAACGGCGCGACTGAACCGAGCGGAACTTTAAACGCGTTTATCACAGAATGACATTTTCCAACCGCGCTGACAGTCTACAGAGAAAACTATACATCCAATTGACATGAGCAAGTCCATTTATTACGCGACGGTCAGTTTTTTTTTAATTAATGGCCTCCCATTTTTTTATCAACATTTCCTCAACTTTTTACCCCCAAAAATGATTATTTTTCAGTGGTCCACTATTTTGTTATTTTTTGCGATATCGACTTTTTATATATAGTTTCTAAATATTTTTATCACTTTGAATTCGGATTAACCATATGGCTAGGGCACTGTCAACGCCACAGGCACGATTTTGCCGCAGCGCACATTTTGACGAAGAGTATAAATACCGGACACGGATTTATGATTTTGATTGAAAAAAAAAATTTCTTACCCTTGAATATTAACTATACTAAGCAATACATTGATTTACTTGAGTTGTTCCATTGAAAAAAAATCCAGAAAACAATCTTTATTTTTCAGACCATTACAGTGGTCTTCCCCTTAAACGCATAGACGTATCTATGTACATTGCACGCTTGCCCTATTTGATCGCATTATTAATTACAGTTACAGGCGTCTTCGTGCTCCAATAGTTCCCGTGATAAACTGAGCTAGTCCGACTGATTCTACAACTAAATCCTAATAGCTAACTAGTAACTTCATTGGAGACACATATCATACTACATACTACATATCCTGTGGCTCTACGTGGACACTTTAAACTTTAAACGTTTTCTTTAGAAGCGGACTTCTATAAGGTATGCCGAGAAATAGTAAGCAACGAGTACCTACGTATGTGATAATTCTGTCCGCAAACCTTACGCATGATAACTTATAGAAACACCAAAACACCTGTAACTAGGGAGACAAAGCAAAATCATAAAGCTCTCCGTGAAGTCTTCTGGTTTATTTTGTGCGTCTAATTCATCCCACAAATTACATCCACGTGACATGTTATGAATATTCCCCGTGCGTTACCCACAGGAACAGAAACGAAACTAACGATTAGATCTTATGATTAGGTACTGAATTATTCGCCTCGGCGTTTCGCATAATTGAACAGGAAAATAGTGATACGTATCTTTTTATACTCATGACATTTTCTAAGTTCAATTGCCAGTTCTATGTAGGGTATAGAGTAATTAAGATATGTAGAGGAAGACTTACACTCGCCTGCGCTGCCCATCAGGTCTCGTTGCCAGCCCGAAGTCTCCGATCTTGACGACCATACGATCCGATAGGAACATGTTACCCGGCTTCAAGTCCCGATGAACAACTTTCTGAGAGTGAATATACGCGACGCCGGTTACCATTTGTTTCATGTAATACCGTGCTTCTGGCTCCGTGACCTTGCCACGATATTTCAGCACGTGCATCAAACTCTGTCGAGCAAAAATGACGTGGGTTGTTTCTGTGTCTTGAAATAAGATATGGGCAGAGATTTTTTATTTAAGAATAGAGAGAATTTTTATTTAAATAAAATTTCGAACGGCGAATGAAAGTTAAAAAATTATTCGCTATGTGGCGAACAAAGCTGACTCGTAAACGATTGACAATTTTTTTAAACTTTTACTCGTTATTCGAAATTTTATTTAAATAAAATGTTTGCCCATCTCTGGCTATGGAGGAACCTACGATATTTCATCTCTCTGATAGGATTACGCATAAGGGTATTTCGCTTTATCTGACCACCTCAGAAAGTCTGTGAGTTTTGAACTCTTCAAGCATTACGAGGACCTAACCGATATCTATTGAATTTAAATAAATAGATTATTCTCTATTCATTTAGAATGATTATAGTTTTAAATAATTTTATACTTCTGCAACGAATGTCTGTGAGCGTTCAGCGAATATCGTTAACAAATACGGCTTAAGGATCTGTGCACACGCTGTGCATGCGAAGCGTTGGAATCTCCTTAGAGAGAGGTTTAAAGTTTAAAGGTAGGAGAAAATGATGAAGGAAGAACGTATTCATTTTGAAGGAATCGATATTATGTTTTTTCAACGTTTCGTGGGCATCAGTCATTTTTTGTTATAATATATTTTGGATATATATTTTATTAGGGAAATGCCATAGCTGGCAAACCAGGGAATTAAACCATACATGGTATTTTAATCTTCAAATGTGTTTATTCGAAAAATTGGGTGAGCTTGAGGAATATAAAAATGTTCTAAAGCTATTTGAACAGATGTGAAATGATTTTTAAAATTTGTTGTTCTCGATCTATTTATCAGTTTCTTTATCTACTACAACACTTTAATAATAAGGTTAAAAAAATTCGGATCTCGTAAAATTATTCCTGTTCAGTAGGTACTATAACAACTAAATGTTTGATGGAATCGAAGCTGAAAAGTGAAGACGATTTCATGGAAAGTATTTTAGAACCTTGTTTTAATTTTTAACTGATATCAACTTAATTCTGAATACTAAGTAGAATAAGATTTTGGCAGAAGATTATATTTTCCAATTTGTGTGAAATATTTGAAATTGGAGGACACTTTTTACGAAAAAAATTCAGTATCATGGAACTTGGTTATCTTCGATAAAAAGAGATCATAAATTCAGAGTTATAGGTATAATAAAAACAAGCATTATGCATTCCACGAAGTTAACAATAAACAGAGCAAATCGTATTTACTTCTATTATGTCTCGTGATCGAGCTCAATCGTCCCAATTGCTCCCGAAAGTAAGTACATAGTTCTATTTTTGGAACATAAGGAATTCCTAGATATGTGTGGAGAAACTTATTTATAAGGATTGTAAAAAAGGACAAACGCACATGATTATTATTTCTTGAAAACGCTTAAACGAAAACACGTGCACGATACGGATTCCCACTAATTGTTCGAGGAAACAATATTATAAAAAGGGAAGCACGCGTGACTTCACGTAACTTTTATGGATAAACGTGCATTTAATGTAAGAGATCCAATTGCAGCAGAAAAAGACGATTCTCTTGACCCCAAGTGCCAGGTGTAAGAATTTACGATGCGTCGCTACTTTGTTCCAAAGAATACACCGTGCGTCACGGATAATTATTGCCTTGGTCAAGGCTGCAAACTTGTTTGCAAACACACAACTTGAGTTCTAACGGGAGGAAGAAGAACGCTAAAGTACCGTACATTTTGACAAAAAGACTGTATCTGCTATATTAAACTATTTGGAAAGAAGATAGACGAAGCACTTCTGCAACAGCTTTTAATTATTACAAACTATAAAAGTGCAAAATATAAGATAAAACCTGCCTTAGAATAGAAAGACTCTGTGTGCAACATTATAACGGAATATTCCGGTAAAAATATTCATCGATCGATTAAGTGTGTACTACACGCAATTCTGAGTACGTCATTGTGTTTTTAAACGTTGGCAGGTGCATTGATTTACGCTAACGTTAAATACAGAAATTTGTGGGTGAGAAAATTCTGTAGTATAAATTTGCCAGTGGGACATTATTTTATTAACAAATTAAATACAATATCCAGACTTTCCATGCACGTCGCATAGGCAAAATAGATGATTTTCCGTTATTTCGATAACACAGACGTAAGGATTTTAATAGTTCGTTGAATAACTTATTGGAGGAAGAAGTTAGTACGTACTGGCAATGCCGAGGATTCAAGAAGCGAGAAATAATCGAGTGATTAGTTGGCGGTCCGGAACATCCTAACGGTACAAACAAGTGGACAGATCAGTCGTGGAGAGTGCAAGTGCTTGTCCCCTTTTCCAACCGTACGAAAAGGCGTTACCAGGCCCCCAACAACAGTACAACATTGCACATTAAAAATGTCAATGATGCTACAAAATTCAATTACTCCCAAATAACATGAAACCAATCTTCTCCTAATATAAGCAGCAATTAAAATTACTGATATTTTATGAAGAATGAAAGAACCATCACTCGCATAAATCTTCGTACAGACTCATTTTTTAAATCACTATTTACGTAGAGAGAATATACAACCGTAATTCGGCTGGAATTTTGACGTCACGAAGTGACCTGTCGAAGGGTCTGCAATTTTCGTCGAAACTTTACACGGGGGGACTTTGAATTATTTTGAAAAGTTCTTGAGGTTTCGAATGCCTGCTTCAGGGGGGACCTGTAGTTGCTGGACCTTCCGAGCGACAAAGCAATTCTATTCCTTTAAACATGCCTGTAAATCCTTGCACAATCGGATGTAAGGTCGTCCCTTTGAACGGTGCCTCTCGTTGATCTTTCTGACGAGGTTCCTCGGAAGAACGAGGCTTTATCTAACTGCTAGCAGGTATATACGCGAACTCCTCTCATTCTTCGAACACAACGGGGATCGGCCGTGGCTCGAAAGGAGAAGGTTGGGAAATTCTTGCGATCGTATACAGAGAATGTATCGTAGGAAACTGTGCAGGCAGGTAGGTATACGGGGATGGGACATACGATACCTTTCGAGGACAGGCTTCCAGAAGCATGTACACGTTCAGGTTATCCTCAAAGTAGTGATGCATCTGAACAACATTCACGTGATTCAGCTCTCTGTGAATCATGATCTCACGTGCGATCTACAACAAACGGGTCATTATTATTCTCACAGTCGCATCGGGCCACCTGGAAAATCTCGATATTATGTTTAAGATTATTCCAATCGCACAGTCTGTTGGCGACTCAAGGATTTCGATCTTTCTGACGGGATTTTACCTAAAGGTCACGGCTTCGAACGTGCACTAAAAAGGCACGTGTAACGTGTATTAAACAGTTAAAAATACGTGCTCTTGATACATGGGTAATTGTGTATTTTATTTGCATCCATTTGTATACACGTTTAGGCGAACTTTGGGAATTTTTTAAAAGAAATCCATTGAATATATTTACTTCCAGCTTTGTGGTTTTATTTGTTAATCTTTAGAGAATATGAAAAAAATGCGCCTTACAAAAAAACAGTCATAGTTTTCTGAAATAGAATATTTAAAAATTTGTCCCTATTACTGCCAGTTTATTTATTTTGCTTTATAAAAATGTAACGTATAAAGAATACTGTACAACAATAATATTAATAATAATAAGAACAGTCACAATTTAATAATAGTGGCAGTAATAGGGACATCTACCCTATCTGTATGAGTGCGGCTATCGTCTGAACTAGATTAAATGAAAAATACTGAAAAGTAAAAAAAATGGCAGCGTCCAAAACATCGGTTTCTGCAAAAATTTCGCTGATTTTTAAGTCGTAAAAGTCTAATTTTGCAAAAACCGACTTAGTTTTAGTAACAACGAGAATGGGACATATACTAAAGATATACAAGTTTGAAGTAAGTCGGGTGATTGGTTTTTGAGATATCATACTAACCAATTCGAAGAACATCATTTTGAGAAAAGCGCGTTTAAAATTATAGGTACCGTTTTTTTTTTAAATAATTTTTTTTTAACATGTCTAAATATGTACAAATATAGGCATAAAGTTTTCTTTTAAAAAAACCCAAATATCGCACTCCCTTTCAAGCCGACAAAGTAGCGAGACCCTTTAAAATTTAAATGATGTTATAAGAAGAGATTATGTTGCCATTTATTTTTATTACGTACGACCGCGAAATTTGCGAAGCTGTGATCTTGTGTCCCACGGCAAGCGTAGGTATATCTACGTATTTACACGTAGTAGACTACGGATGTGTTAATACACGTTTACCCATGTATTTAACCCTCCGTGGTCACACTTCTTATAATCATAAATTGGCCACATGGAGTTCAATGCACCCCAGCGTCATTTTTGTGTTACCATCTTCGTATTTCTGAATCTTATAACTTTTGAGTGATAATTGTACATTGGTCCTAATACTCACACAATCATGCTCTACTCTTTTTTTAGAAATGTAAATTTTGATATGTGGAAATTTGTATTTCAAAAAATAGTTGTGGATAAAAGCGACTTTATTTATAAAATTCATCAATTTTTAAATCTTATTATTAAGGTCTAAAAATTTGCAGAGATATTGGGGTGTAATACACCCCGTGTGACCACGAAGGGTTAAGTACACGTGAAATGATAAAAACATTTGTGTTTTATATTGCATGTGGTAATATAAAGACATGATGAATAAATTACGATAACATAGGAATCGCCGCCCTTCATTTTGCAATTAAATGTTTATAAAATGAGATTAAAATTAATCTTTTAATTTATATACAATATTTCGTGTTCACCAATGTTCTAAAAATATCAGTTACAGTCTTCATATTCGCGATGATTTTTTTTCGCACTTGTCGCTTTGATTTCGTTTCTTTATTGCAGAATATGTATCGATTTTAAAACATAAAGAGGCTACTACCTATATATACGATACATGTTAATGGTGAGTAAATTCTGTCGAGTTTGAAATACCGTAAATATTGGCACATTCTCCTCTATTTCGTGTTACTTTCTAAAAAGTGAAAATTATACATATGTATACACATTATAGCATATTTATGTAACATAAACGCGTACATGATTTTAAAATTATGATACACTGAATGGGGGCTTGAGGAATTTTCGATAGATTTCAAAACGAAATCAAATGCCTGTCACGCGTAGATAAGTACGTAACTTTTTAACACGAATCTCATTTTTGTGACGCAAAATCAAAGAAACTTATGATAAGAGAAATTAAAAATGATGATTTTAGGCGGAATGCGAGCATTCTATTATCGAATATCAAATAGTGAACAAATTTGTAACCTGCTCGCTTTCGTAACTGTAACATTACACATAAAAATGATCCACGTAATTCCTGGTTATTTCTTTGCATGAATAAATAATAAAATATCGTGATACTATAGCCAATGTAAACAAACCTTCTGCATATGGATTTTCTGCATCCGATTTTTCGGAATAATCTTGCAAGCGTATTGATTTCCATTGCTGACGTCAGTCATCAGGTAAACCCTCGCGAAACCACCCTGAAAACAAAAATAGACACGCGGGTAAAACCTAATAATTAGCGCGTCGACGCTTAAATAATTCGTATAAAGTAACACATATTATTCTCCACAATTGTGTACATTATTCAAAGCGTACAATAAGATAATCTTTGTCGATGAAGCTATCGTAGATCCCGGATCTAACGCGCTAGCTACATTGCTGACATGATGGATAACATTTTCAAGCCAAAAGAACTACAGAATTAGAAAATCAGGAGGAGAGGATAGCCAAAGAGGAGAAAAAGTTACGTTCTTTGAAATGAGCAGTCTTAAACTAGATTCCACAATTTTCCCCGCAACATCCGATTGGTCTTGCTGGAGTGAAAGGCTTCCTTCCTCAAGAACACTTGCTTTCATCCTTCAAGAACATCTTTGAATTATCGTTTATTGCCTTGCCACGGTAGATTTAACAGACATGAAAGTAAAAACGGTCTCCACGATATGCGCTGTTTCATTTGTTCTGTAAATCTTTCCCCATCTTTGTGGGACACTTTTACTTACAATTAAAGAAAATAGCGTAACACTTCATCTTGCATCAGCTTATTCGTGGATCCTAATTCATTTTATTCTTCAATTTTGATAAAAACGCAACAGTGCATTAAATTGGTGAAGTATGAAACGATTTCTTTAATGTCAACACAGTAGAACTTAAATGTATTTTTACTTCGATTTATTAGAAAAGATGTTAAATATGTAGGACAAAGGAAATCTTCGATGCCCCATACAATTTGTTGTCATTTAACATAGTGTCTTCCACGAAATGATTTTTCTGGGCAAGAAAAAGCATTCGATCACTTAAGAAACTTCAGTGGAAGTAGCTTTTTTTATCATATTTGCTTGTAATGCAACCAGAGGGACACTGTTAGGACAATCATCCTTTAACAAGCAGAAATGACCTAGGTACGCCTAGAAATATATTCTTTCAGCGACTTCAAAAATGAGGAGGATATAGATTCGATCCGCATGTATCTTTTTCGTGTTTGTCCCCAAACAACTCGTCAATATATCTTTTTTTTATTCGAAAGAGGGCGATGCCCCGGTGGTCCACCCCTTACTGTATCAATATAAGCCCAATATTTTGCCAGTTCTGGTTAATAAAGACTATTGTCACCTAGCATGCCGTGTCAATATATACATAAAAAAAATTAAAACCGACTTCAAAAAAATAAAAATGCACTAAAAAGTAAAAAAAAAATTCCCTTATTTAATCTACAGCTCCCAATTTTTTTAAGTCGGTGCCAAATTTACACAGACCAAATGATGAGTCGTAGATTAAATAAGGGAAAAATTATTTTTTACTTTTTAGTGCATTTTTATTTTCTTGAAGTCGGTATTAATTTTTTTTAACTTATTAATTTCTGGTTTAGAAACGTCTCGACTGTATTCGAAATTATATATTTAATAATTATTACAAGCCTGATACATTGTTTACTCCTTCCGAACGAATGAAATCATCAAATGTTCATGGTGAATCAACTTGTCTGATTCCATGTGGAAGAATTTTCAAGTGATGTGTTAACACGCCTTCCTTTTTCAAATAGTTACTTCCACAGCAAATTACAACGACGTCTCCATCGTCATCCTTTCACTGGCATAAAGTGCTGTTTCACGCGGCGAATGACCAGAAAAGTCGTGCGACGATAAAATTTGAAAACACGTGGCGCGTAGGACACGGCTGTTGCGCTTTTCCTGAAAATCTCGTTAGGCACGAACGGTGGAAGGGAAGAAAACGGAGTAATAACGCAGTTGGTCATGAGACGGCACGTAATTTCACGCGACAGCGTTGGCGTTTCCTTCGTCGAATAGGGGTGCGTGTATTTCGCGGGCCAATTGCCAGAATAACTGGTTCGAAAATATCCCCCGACATTACGAAAACTTCGCTTGTCGCGGCTGTGTCGTCACACGATTTAAAGTACTGAGCCATCCATTTGTCGGGCGACTGCAGAATTAAGGATTGAATGAGAATTAGAATCGCGCCATACTTTTCTGCGTGTATTTAGTTTCTGCTTTAACAGAATAATAATTACATAATTGTGTTCTTTGATTCTCAAATAAACAAAACATGTTTCTTCAGTTTCTCCCCCTTTTTTTTTGAAATTTTATAATAAATAATCTTAGTAGAGATTTATTAAATTTTTGTGTTTTCTAAGAATTTTGATATTATATTATTAATATATTTTTATAGATTTCGATATCATCAGAAATGCACGCTTCAGAGAAATTATTTTAAAAACAAATATCGCAACATATTTTCGCTATTTAAATAGGAGCATTTTAATGTACAGTTACCTTCAACGATTAATTTTAATATATTCAAATTTAGTCATTTGAAGTTTTCATCTTCAAATAATATCTGGTGGAATTTGCGAAACAAACTGCCACATTCCTACTTTCCCCGCTTAATAAAATATTTATAACCACAAGGATATATTTAAAATACTAATACCAATTTATTAAGGCGGACATACGAAATTGTTAGAAACAGTTTGACTACATTATTTTGTTTTATTTCTACACCGGAAGAATCATAGAATAATCTAATATTGCAATGTCTCTTGTGGAGTCAAATTACATTTTAAATTTATAATCCAACTTCTCGATAAAAATCGGAGTCGGAAAGCTTCTATTTCTTGTCACTGATTGTAAGATTCGTTTCACAAATTTCGTGTGCTTTTCGATAGCGTGGCAGGAAAGCAGGGAAATACCATGGGAACGAGGAGGAAGAGAAATATGAGAATCAGCAAAACGGGAAATTCCTGTAGTGTCTAGTCTCGCGGTCGTCACGCGATTTAAATTACTCTGAACGCAGCCGCTGGCGTATGTTTAGTCCTTGCTCATGGCCAGAAAATGAATCGTTCGGACGTTGTGAATTTTTTACCTACCTACGTCCAAACGTGTGACAAGCTGGGCGAAGGAAACAGAATTTTGAAACGTTCAGAAACGTTCTTGAGTTTAGTCCTTATACATGTACAGCGACATGGCTATTTAATAAGAGTGAAATAAAAGATAAAAGAACATAGAATATGTTGGACAATCATTTTGGATATGAGCCCTCGCTTTTGCAAAGAAAGACTTTATACTTTATTAGATACGAGTGCACTGAGCTGAAAATTAAGATAGTAAGTCTTATTACAAATCACATATTGCTTATTGTGTTTATAAATAACATCCATAGCATCGTTGTTAAAACTATGCTAAAACGAGTGTAGGATTAATTTTGTTTGCACAGTTGTGTTGTACGCAAAAACACAGCCACCATTTTCAACAGTATCTGTATTAATAAATCTTGATAAAAACCGAATACTTCAGACTGGTACACAAATCTATCGTAAATGCATTTTGTAGGTACATATTAAGTTGATACTGACTGTGGTTCTTAAATAAAAGCAACCGAGACATCGTCTGTTGTGAGATTTCTTGGGTTTTCAGAGTCGATCTAATGTATTTTCAGAATCAAATTCTCACAAGCAGAGATTATATGTAAAAAGTATGTTTGCCATTTTTTACTTATTTTTCTTCATAAAGAGATGTCATCAATAACTGTGTAGGTACTCTGCACATTTACGCACATCTTATAAAGCATACAAACACTATAGTTTCAAGAAAAACATTTAAGCATATTATGTCAATTACATTTTTATAAGTTTTGACGATCTTCGTTTACTGTTGGATGAGTCTCAATTAACATGTATACATATAAAAAAGTACATGTTAGATCACTCGATGTTGGATTCAAAATGGTTAAACACAAATTTACCCATCAATATTATTTTGAACTATTCTTCTTGTTTCCAATGCATATATTCTCATGAAAAATGATTATAATAAATATCGTGAAGAAAGACGTGCCCCCCATTAAATAAATGTAAATCGTATTTGAATGAAAACTATTGAATTCTTCACCTTTTTATTCTTTGATCTCAAAATTAACTCTGAGTTAAGTAGCGAGATTACTTAAGCTAGCCTAATGTCAAAATAAAATCTGCCAGAAACAAGTTTTCCAAATGCATACCACTATATAATAGTAGATACATCGTCACATGAAACATTCATCGTAATCGTAGAATTTTTTTTTAAATAATGTTACTCGCCGAAGCAATGGAAAGAAATTAAAAAAAAATTGGGTCTTACGCATGTGCCTTTTTTTAGACACGGTTCGATCTTAAGTTACCAGCAAAAGCGTCTGTAAATGAGCTACCCGAAATACACGGTCTACTAGTCTAATTTAAGCTAACAGGACTACTTCCTAAGCGGTACATCTTTTTAAAAAATGTAGTTCCACAACTACCATCACCCTACACTATACAAGGAAGAGAATTACGAAGAAAAATTGTCAAGAGCTCACCGAGGAGCATTTAGAGTATTCAGAAACGTTACGTAAAAATTGTTCGAATGCCAAGCCATGTGCACGTCCGGTATGAAAATATCATTTCAAAATTTATGGACACTCACTCGTTCAAGGGAAACGTTTAACTGGTACTATCATGTAGTGATCCATGTGTCATAGGTCCACAGATGACCGGCGCACAGCCGGAACGAGTATTAAACCTTTGTGAAGTCGGGTCAAAGAATTTCGTAACCGGAGTTCGTTAGGGTACCGGTGTTAGGAACGCCCCAGAATAACTACCTTATCACCGATGCAACCCTAAACTGTGGAACTCGAAGACCTATTTAGGGTAAACGCACCAATAAATGAACACTCAAGGCTAATGAATGAACACTTTTATAAAATTATCTTTGCAGCGCGATTGATTCGATGTGTTGCAAAAATTGTTTGGATATGAAGCAAGAAATTAGAAGAGGTCTCTAATTAATTAGTTGCTTATTTTAATTACTTATTTGATTACTTTTAATAAAAAATGTCCATTCACTGGTACGTGTTCAGTTACTGGTACATCCACCCTACATCCCATGACCTCCGCTACATGCCGTGATATTTAACACGTCTGTAACCCCAAAATTCCAGGACTCGGAGGCATACAGGACCTCCGCCACTCAAGTAATATCTGACGATATCTTATCATCTAAATATCTAAAACGACCATAGATTCCAACGTTTGGGGGCCCACGCGACTCCCTTCATGTCGCCCCCCACCAACGCACCATTTTATCATTATGTAGTGCAAAAACCTTGCAATCAAACCCAAGTGAGTGAGTGAAACGTCAAGGAAATATCACACCGAGACCTCTGTCCAGTGGCACCCTGAAAAGCATAGCTTACAATAAACTCTTGTTGCGAATCTGACTAGAGAGTCTGTGGATTGAGGAAACCTCCTTGGAGTTACGTCCCCATCGTTCAAATCCTAACACAAAGTCTCCCTTTACCCTCGTGTATTTACGCTAAAGGCAGAGAATGTTTCAAGAGTGATTCACTATAAATAGTAGACCGGACGTACGGTTTAAGGTTTAAGGAGTACGCAGGGCGGCGGACTGAAAAATATAGTAATTTTTTTATCTTTTTTTCCAGACGCTATGCAATATTATCAGATATTAATTATTACCTAAAATCATACACGTTAAACTATAAATCTACCGTGTTTTATTATAACATTTTGATTTCTTGGAAAAGTGTTGGCCAGCTCCGTGGATCATCTAGAAAAAGTCTAGTCAACTAATGAAAAATATATCTGGTCACTGAATCGTCTAACATAAAAGAACAAGAACATTGGTGTCGCTATTATTAAGTGTTCGAATTGTTTTACGTTCAATTTTCGATTTTTGGTAGTGGTCCAAATATGCACATCAGATTTTTAATCCATGTTTCTGTCATTTTCCCGCCATAACACGGAAAAGAATTCAAAAAGAAAGGAAGTTGTACGTTCAATAGTAGTGATACTAACGTTAGTTATAAAACTTTAGTGTTTTTTACATCAAATGATTTTTTATGCCAGTCGACCAAATATTTTTTTTAAGCGATCCATGAGATTGACTATAAATTTGAAGAAAAAAAACAACTGTAAATTTACAACTTGGTGTATGTGATTTTAAATAATAAATAAAAATTTGATAATATCAAATACTCGTTTTGAAATTTTTTTTCCAAAGATTCCTATTTTTTCCAGCATGTCAACCTAACATAATCCCTACAGGCATCCCTTCGTGCATTTTGAAATATTCCTGACAGTCTTCTAAATACTTTCTTTACGTGTGTTTTTAATTCACACAACCACGGTAAATGGGGAACGAGTAAAGAAGAATCATTGTCCCTGTTTCCATTTGGCAGAAGGGACCACCATGAATTTTAAAACAAATTGTTGCACGACATTGATACCACGTGCTACAGCTGCAAGAAAACGGATGCTATGTTTACGTCAGAAGAGATATACATCGATTTATCTGAAATAAACGTATCCAAGTACTTTTTCGCTGCAATTTCTCGTGTCAGACTTTATAAAAATATATTTCAGTTAATAAATACATTTTTATTTATGTACCCATTTACACTTTTCTATTATATAATGGTAATTACTGGATCTAGAGACTATAATACAGCAATATGCAGCAACAAAACGAGGATCTTTATTACGTGGTGTTAATTAGGACTATTAAGAAATACGGAATTACCTATTCAAATTTTTGTTATGAACCAGGAAAGAAAAGTTGTAGTATTATAAAGCTGGAATTTTAAATATTAGAATTAAAGTATACCCTACATAGTGTGACATACGAGAATTTGAACGTTGTTCAAATTCAAGACAAGATAATTTTCGAATTGGTTTAAGGTTAAGGGGAGTGTTAGAACACATTTTTTCCTTCACGATTAAACAATTAATTTATATGGCTAATAATAGTGTTAGACATATAAGTCTGATGGTGGGAATGTAGTCTTTCTCTTTTCCAGTTTGTTTATCCTACACAGTTTCATTATGCGCACTTAATGACTAGGATCAGCTGCAATCATATCTGGTCGTAGTAAAATCAATTCTGTAACCACTATACCTATAGAAAAAGATTATGTAGTTCCATAACTAAAAAATATTCATTATAATATTAAACTGCCACCACATCCTTTGAAAATACAAACGAATATACCTACATTTGCAAAATGTAAGTCCTTCAATTATCTATTAATGAAAGGAATATTAATTCTGTAAAAGAAAGATGAACTCGAAAATTGTACTCTCAAAGAACCCCCAAATAATTGTATTTTTAATAGTAATAGGAAGTGTGCATTGTCTACATAATATATTGTTCTTTGACAAACAAGTGCATATAACCAGATACTTATTTTCTATCATACATTTATTTGCATTTATATTAATGTGAAAACTATTCCGCTAAACTGGTTGACGGAATAGGAACAGTGTAGCGAGTAACAGTGAAATATCACTGCTTTCTACTGCTTCTGAAGTAGTGCTACTTCAATATTCTGAAAACTTAATAGGACAGATCCATTTACTGGCGGCATTAAAACGACACGCCTTGCAAAAAATTGTGCTCAGCTGCTACTAAACGGCCTGTTCTATATTTATTATCTGACTTGGTGAATGAAACTGCTAACGCCATTAATAGAACACGGGCCTGAATACTTATAAATAAAGTACCCGAGTATAAGGGGCTTAATTTTCGGGGTAAAATTAAATTGTAAAAAATATCGTAATACAGTGCGATGATTTCTGCTTATGTTAACATTAAAAGAAGCTTAGGTATAAATTCTAGATATTCCAATTAAACTACGGTAACATTTCTGCATTTATTTTGACACCAACTCTTTATATGTAGGTACATATATCATGCATCATTTCCTACAGTTTTATAATAATTATGAGAGTAATTAGATTTAATTCAATTTAATTCAAATATTATGAATTTATAACAGTCGATAAAGTCTCAAATTACTACTTTCTGTCTCAATGTATTACTAAGTAAATTAATTAGGTATTCATTATCACGTTTATTGCCACGCGTGTGTGTGTTCCACGTTTTCCATACACTCACATTCAATGAAATGTTTCGCGTTGGAAGTAACTATGTTTCATACTTTAACATCGCTCCTAATGATAATAATATTATCCAGAAGTTTGCAAATCTAAGAATATACTTATTATAAGCAGTCTACCGAAAAATGGTAAGTTTTAAGGTTGGGTCATTGGTGGCTTCTATCGTAGTCAATAATTTCTAGATACCCAGATACAATATTCCTATGTGTAAACATATCCAAATGCATATACCTATGCACATCAATTTGACAAACTAGGAACAAAGTCTCTATTTATCCCGGATTAAGAAGTAGAAATTACAAAACCTCAATCGTATCCTGTTTAACTCAGGATACTGCAAGCGACCTAATTTTGAGCCTGGTTCATTTGCTTTTTACCTTGTCCTCATTTCCACCTTGTCTTTCATTTTAAAATTGTCCTTTTTTCCGTGCCCCCCACGTTCATAATTAACAGGTCTATTACAGGGTTTTATCTCCTTTCATTTAAGAGATATTTCATAAACTTCCGAGTTACTTTTCATAACACCTTACCATTTTCTAACCTTGTAATTATGTGCACAGTACTTAAGGAAACCAAAGGGGAAAGTAAGTAATAATCAGTTGCTGTTCGATTATTTAATTCTCTACGTTATTTGTTTAAATAACGCGAATATTACTTTAAACACTTCCAGGTACCTACATGTGATATTCCTTTAGGAGCACCTAAAAAATTTATAAATAATGAAGGCATTTAACGAAGCAAATCTTTTTCAACGTTCATGTGGTCCTGTGAAGGTATGTAGTTTCATTTTGAAATTGTTTGCGACTGCACTTACTTATTTATAAGTGAAAATATTGATTTTAAATTACTATACTTCAAAATTAATCATTTACGAAACAGAAGATATTCTATTTAGAAATGAATTTACAAAAATATTTAATTAAACTTTCACTGCTTTCAAATTATTAAATAATTCAAGCAACAAACAAGCTAAGGCCCAATAGTTTAAGCGTCGAGACATTGTAAAAAAGAAAAACTAATTATTTATATATATTTAATTCTACACCTATCGTTGTGAATAGAAGTTTTATATATACTATATTATTAATTTAATTTATATTTATTCGTGTATCAACAATAAACGCTAAGCTCAAACCTTTTGAAATGCCTAATAATTGTCGGCACAGCGTTTCGCCATAAGTGAAAAATCAAGCTTGACCGAACAACAGGAACTGTATGAGCAATATGGCAATGCCAATCGAGAAAAAAGTGAATGAACCGTAGATCGAGTGATTTCTTTACAATCGAATCAATGAGGTATATACACGCATACCATAGAAACCGGTCGCTGAGATTTCCTTCAGGGGACTGCACCAGAATACAAACGTCGATCAGCGTCGAAAATTTCTGCATGGCCGATAGGTTACAGGATTTCCTAAGCGGACACGTGAAGTAAAAATGGCTTCATATGACAACTTGTCGCCCCAGAAATCGAATAAGATTAATGAATCGTGATGGTCTTTCTTTACGTAACACAGACTACCCATCATACGTAATGCCTGTAAATTCGTATATGGAGGGCTAAGAATCATAGCGGTACAAGTCACTCGCGTGGTGTTCCGCGTAATGTAAACCGCGTAAACTGTCCTATTTAGCATTTTATAATTTTTTGAAATATGTTGAAATATTTGAAGTTCCACACGTCTTTTACTTCTTAAGTAAAGTTAGAAAACTCTACGTGCTTCGTAAAGATTTATAAACAGTCCAATGTATTTAACCTAACATCTTTCCAAATGGTTATAATATCGTATCTTAAACAATTAATTAATTGGTACGTTAATAATACATTACCTACCGGTGTTTCTATTACAAAAAAATATATTAGGCTGTTACGAAATAATGACAACATGTTTTAATTTGAATTTGGGGAAATAAGGACGGTACAAAGTAAATGATAAAACTTCAGTTTTCTCGGTTGTTTCAAAATGCTAGATAGGGGATTTTAACTAAAGGGGGCAGTATTGCAGTTGTCGGGACACATTTAAAAACTCAAAATACTACCATTATAAATATGTATGTACTTAAAAAGAATTATTTCATTTAATTTGTGGATTTAATGAAAACAGTTTTACAAAAATAAAATTACTAACAATAAGTGGTTAAAACTTGTTATTCAAATCTCTGTTGAATAATATGTACTATGATCTTCTATTTCATTGCAGGTCCTAATTCCAGTGAAAAAGGAATGATGAATTGGTAGGATATATTCAATACGTGTAACATATCTCTCTTTATTTAATAATTTATTGTGCGTGGTCCATTGTAGAGCTTCTTTTGTACCATTTTATCCAAACGCTTTGGTCGATACTCTTTATGAGGGTATTTGGACCTCCAATGAAATAGAAGATCACGGTCCCTTTTGACAAAATAACGAAAAGGGGAACATATTATACAACAGAGTACATATCATTTTAACTACTCAGTAATGTTATTTTCACAAAACTGAATTCATGAAATACTTATACACATAATAGTGTTTAATTCCTTCGTAGATTGTATGAAAATTCTTTTTAAGTACCTATATACATATTTATAATGGTAGTATTTTGAGCCTTTAGATGTGTTCCTACATCTGCAATATATACGTAGAGTTTTTTATAACAGAAAACGCAAAACATTACTTGTTGAGTGCTAAAGAGTAATGTTCTTATTTGTTAGTTAAGAATGAAGTTATAACTTAATTCACTATGAAAATAAACAGATGGAGTCTTTAAAACTTAAAAAAACTGTTATTAACTCAAATTATCAAAATTTGGACTTGTACCACTATGATTATCAGCCCTCCATATCCTAAATGGTTTACAATTATACTTCACAACCAAGAATTTCGGGAAATCAGTAGTAGATACAGTTGGACCTCGATTACCCGAACCAATTATGTCACAAGGTGTTCGTATAATCGTATTTCCTAAATAATCGAATAACTGCGGTTTTACGTAAGGAAAGATACCAAACAAAAAGATAGAGCCTTAAATAATTATTTATGTAATAGCTTTCTTAACTTTGTATTCTTACTTGCAAAACTTTCTGAATTGCGAACTGATATATTCGTCTTTATAATATCTAATGTTCGAGTACCCGAATATTCGAGTAGCTTGAAATTCAAACCGAGCCGAGTACTCGAAGAGATCCGAGTACCTACTCGAATTTTTTCGTGCTGCTCGAAGAGAACTGAGTAGCCGAGTTGCAGAATATTATCATATGCAATTTTAATTATACACATTATTAAGAACCATTATTTACATTCTAGTAGGTACACATTTCCTAAGTTAAAATATTCGAAACATTCGTATTGCCCGAAACATTCAAGCTTCAAGCTACTCGTCACAGTCGGAAGGCTAAAAAATTTCAATCTGCTCGAAAAAATTCAAGTAGGGTAGACCGGGGCGAATCGGATCACAGGGCGAATCGGATCAAAATAAAAATTTAGTCCATATTTCTTACGTCGCGATAGAAATGAGCATTCCGATCCTTCGGAGTACCTCGTGCCCTTCTCCCGCACCAAACGCAATAGCCCGTCAATTTTTTTAAGGTATTGTTTCGTGCTGGCACACGTTTTCAGTGAGGCGGACGCATGCGAATGTCACAATTTCGTACCGAATCTAACCTACGCAATCTGTAATTTTGTGTTTAAAATAACAAGGTAAGCTTGAAAGTTAAATGTGTTTGTTATTATTAGCCTGCGTGGTGTTCAAATTTAGTATTTGATATATTTTAGATTATATTATATATATATATTTTATATTCAAAGATTTTTGGGTGATCCGATTCGCCCCAAGTTTCGGGGCGAATCGGATATTTCTCACTTTTTCCTTTTTTGATTATAAAAGTAAGATTTTTATGTTTAGTTTTAATTTTTATATATTCATTTTAAAGCCAAAGGTGTACCGGTCACGAATATATAATAAAAAATTAGTTTTTAAATGTTTGACTATTATTTTTTTACCGTCAAACTCAAAGTGATCCGATTCGCCCCGGTCTACCCTACTTATTCGGTTCTCTTGAAGCCGCCCGATAAAATTCGAGTACTCGGCTCGACTCGGTCCGAATTTCAAGCTACTAGAATATTCGAGTTCTCTAACAGCCCTATTACACATACCAGTATTGCCCAATCCTGTTCAGTCGATTCTATCGAAGTATATCATTTTGTATTTTGCACAGAATACTTCTGGCGGAAGCTTGAAGGAGTAAATTATATATTGCTTGATTGATTGATAGCAATATTACAGTAACGATAAAACCTATACTTCAACGAAAACCGTTAGCGTAACAAGTTTTCACGAGAAAAAAAATCTTGTTGTTTATATTCTCCTTTATACGTCCTCCTATACATCCTATATACATCCTTTCTTCCTCAAGTTTCGTATTTCTCTCAAAAGATACACAAAGAAGGGGAGTATAAATACCAAAGTAACAAATAGTTACCACAAATATCATGCAAATGCTGTTTGACCTGCACGGGCAACCACACAACCACATCTTCTTAATCCGGGGATCCACCTTGAAGCTATAGGCTAAGCTATGCTGCAACTTCGAGAGACTGGCTGCATACCCGGTGAGCGTATTAAAAGCACCGTTCAACTATCGATCCTGGTGATCAATAAACAGGGACTTTTGTCTAATTGGAGCAGAATATTTATACTGTAACCAACGCGAGCAGCTTCGTTAATAGTGTAGAAGCTCAGCCTATTATTTTCGACATCCTATTTTTGTCCTCTATCGACGTTCCCTTAGCCGTTAGCCTGACCTTTCATTAATTTACCCACTTTATCACTTGCGTCAGCCGACTTCGGAGTGTTCTTCAGCAGACTAATCGATATCTCGTTTCTCTCATTCTTGGGGCAGTGGACACTCGCTTCGTATTCTTTTTAATCACACAAAGGTGCAAAATTGAAGGTCGTAAAAACTTTTTTAAAAATGTATGCTACGTAGGACTACATAATATAATATATTAACTAAATTTTTTTGAATTTTCAATTTTAGATAATCTACTTTCGAGTAATCGTGGTCAGCACAAACCCCTCTTTCGAATAGGACATCTAGAAGATTGTAAATAACATTGTTATTAATAACTATTTTTTAATGCCAAAATTCAGAGGCACAGCTAAATATATTATATTTCAAAGAAAAAAAAGTTTTACAGTTTCTGGGAAAAAATTTCCCAAAAAGCACATCTTTTTCGGCCTCCTCTTGACTGAGCGTAACCCCTTAATTTGAAAAACGCAATAAAAAACTTCATTCCACATTTCATTTTTCAGTAACAATTTCATTCTACCGCATATTACAACATAAAAAACCTCTGACAATAAAAATCGTCCTCTAATGCCTTGAATTTGGCCCAAAGTGACACGAAATCAAAGAACAAAAATCTAATGCAGAACCCCAATTCCATTGACTTCTATACCTATGGCAAGCCTCGTTTCACTTAAAAAGCACTTATCCAGGCCGTGACCTCCCCTTGTACACAGATAGATTCGTGTAACGCGTATAACGTGTATCGTAATCATTTCAATTAGTGTCTCAAGTAAGTCCCGTACAAACGTTTCCTAGGGGTGCTCAAATTAAATTGGAAACTTAATGAAGAAGAAAGAAATATACATACATATTAGCCTCTCAAAAGCCAAACTGATCAAATCCAAATTCTGTACATCTCGCAATATTAGAACTTAAGCACATGAAATAGTGCTTAACTTGTTAATTTTCCCTATTTTTATTTATGCTCATATGTATGACATTTTGATTCCCCGTGGAAGACCAACTTCGTACACATATACAGCACAGAGCTAAATTATCGTATCGTTCGTTCCACACGGTACGTTTGATAAAGTAGAAAATTTTAACGGTCCTTAGCTCGATGCAATCGTTTTACATTGCATTGCTATCTTAAAAGTGCTTTTCAAATCGCAGTCCGACCACTTAATTCTGCTCCCTCTGTTTCACCATGGTTGTAGATATGGGACTTCTTTTTCTAATATTAACATTTTCCCTAATTTCCTGAAGCTGTGAAGCGTCTCCATGGCTTTCAGTAATTTCAGTTGTTTGCAATAATTTTGAATCATCGCCAGTTTTAACTATTTTTTAATCGACAATTGAATAAAGTACGCTCGATAATGTTAGTATAACGCTTTGAGGTATCATTAGTGATTTTGATGGAACGTTTTCTTGGCAACAAAATAATCATGTAATGTAACATTACCAACATTAAGGTGCTCTTAAACAATTTTCAAACAGGAGATTGAATGTAAGTTTTAAGCGTCTGAACGGTTTAATCGCATGAAAAGCAACAATAATGGCCTTATCTAAGGATTAAATGGTAAGATTACTCATGTAATAAGAAAAAAAAGCAGCAATTCGATAACGACGAGAAATAATCAACAGTGTCATGTTTCACTCGATTTCTCCTTTTATCAGACATATAATTGTATAACAAGTGACTAGATTTTCTGTGCGGTAGCATACGGGACATCAATAATTTTGCATTCAAATACACATTTTCCTATCGGAAAAAGTATCACAGATCCATACTTGAGATGACAACGACACATCCCACTCACGACAAACAAACTATCCTGTAGACAGATTGTTTTTAGTACTTTTTAACTAACAATAAGATCGAGGGTCACTGTTGCACACTATTTTCGCTGCTACTTGAATTTCTTTCTTGCACAGATACATGGATGCATGTTGAGTACTCACATAAATATACAAATGTATATATACACACACACTTATTACTCCATGTGTATCTACACAATGTGAAAGACATGAACTATGAAGACAAGAAAAAATGCCCGCATAAATTGAGAATATAATGCAATTTTTTGTATTATAATTTCGATTATAACTTCTTGCTGCATCTCCGACAACATCGAAGTATGTACAATGAATCAGATAGCACGGAATGCCGTTTCGCATCACCTTTCGAAGTATAGTAAAGGATTATGAGAAGCGGGACATTTATAGGCAGAGTATACCATAAAAACGTGGTGAATGGCTAGAGAAGATAGTGATACCAAAATTTGATCTTCACAGATTTATGAGTATCGAAATAATTCAGATACTTCATACAGTAATATATTACCCTGTGTAACATATTAATAAATATTTTAATCACTTTCAGGAACTTCGCAGTTTGTCCAATTTAAGAAGGCTTAAACAATATTTATTGTTGTAATAAAATTATATTGTTATACAAATCTGAAATCTGTCTTCTACCTTCGTTCCACGGTTATTTGTAAAATTAGTAATTTTAGAGGATTTTATTAAATTGTGGATGCTGTAGCGCCGTAAAATTCACGAATAAAATAACAAACAAATTCACAAAGTAAAAATTCATACAAAAGTAAATATTGAATTTTCGTTGGAATTCTTTTAGTATGGAAACTATAAAGTAAAAACGGCTCGTTAAAAATATAAAAAAAAAAACAAAGGAAAGATGTTAGTCTTTTGAATCGTTTCGTTCAACCAGGGCTTCAAACAGCTTGAGAAATAAGATACTATTAAAGAAACAGCATTTCTTCATTTTGCATTTATTTAAGGACAAAGTAAATGCTCGTGTAAGGAAAAAGTATACCAGTTCTTCAGGTACGTTAACAGCAGACAGCTTGTATCGCGATCTGCTGGCCAAGTATACGGAGTGCATCGATTTCTTCACGAGCCATTAACATCGCTTACCTATATGCCATTTCGCAATATCCCTTGAGGTCGATTACTTTTCCGGATAATTATTAACAAATGTCATGCTCCGTTTAAGATACTAAACTTATCGTGCAAATTGTAGCAGTGAGCAATTACTGGCATCAAATCACGCCTCAACGAAGATATAGG
Source organism: Andrena dorsata (assembly GCA_929108735.1). NCBI lineage: Eukaryota > Metazoa > Arthropoda > Insecta > Hymenoptera > Andrenidae > Andrena > Andrena dorsata. The sequence continues at coordinate 62,753,232 of OV815487.1, read as the reverse complement.
TAGTAGAGTTACAAACGGGAACACAATTTTGCTTCACACTAATCTCGTTTAAGCTCAGATCACGTCACCGTATCAACTTATTAATCATGTAATCCTACAGTAAGTATCAGCATCATGCAGACATTACAAATATCTGAATGTTCATTTAACAATTATTGTAAGTCGCTCCTTACGTTTTGAGCATAAACTGTTAAGAAATAGTAATTGCAGTGTTAGTAGTGATAATTATAAGATAATGTAAATATAATATTAATACATGTTTATCGCAGAGAAATATAATTGAATTATGATACATTTGAAACAATCCCTTAGTGGATCGTAAATGGATTGTTTCGTGAAAATTTAATTATTTTTTTGTGCAACTTTTTACAAAGTTCATCGAGGTCTCTAATTTTTATTGCAGAAGGAAAATATTGCCTTTTTGATACGGTTATTATATACATATTACCTAACGCACTATACATCTGCCTTATTTTTATTTTTCATAGGAATCCGTAAGCAATTCAAATTTTATAGCAGTTTAATAGTGATACTTTCTACTTGTTGTATATTTTCTTTTTCCTAAATTTATAACTGTATGCTATAAAATACAAAGTTGAGGAATTTCAAAGTAGCATTACATAACGGAAACATTACATTACTGCAACTGGATAACCACTATTTATAGGTAGATAAATAAATAGTACCTAGCTAGAATTTTATTCTTCACTATATTCGAAAATGAAACGGTGAAAGTTGAACGATCTGAAAATTAAGTTACCTACAAATTTTTGTTTTTAATACCGAATATATTAAAAAGGTAACAATAAATCAAAACATATAAACTGCATAACAACTTTCAAAGAAAACCTGAGATGCATTTAAAAAACCCTACATTCCTCGATTACACGTTCTAGATAATAAAAAAAAAATTATACCGTGCAGAAGGAATGGTAACTCAAAACTTATGTGGAAGCAGTGCAAGATAATTATAGCAGGTTTAATTGGATAATGTACATTCGTTAAGATACATATTCTCTTTATACAATTTAAAGCGGAGAATGAATTCCCATGGAAGCGCGATCTATGAAATTAATTTAATAGACCCGAGGAATTCCGTCCCGCATAGAAATGATGAGAACTCGCATATATTTTATGCATGCGAACCGCCTATGAAAGAAGAAAAAAAGGAAGTGAAGGAGGAGGGGAAAGGGAAAAGCTGAGGAGAAACAGAGAAAGGAGAGGAAGAGGCCCATCCGTTGAACTTATTCTCGTGGTTGCACTGACACACGAGTACCAACCAATCAGTGAAAGGCGCACATGTCACTGACACGTGTACCGATGCAAGTAGAAGCGGACAAAGGCCGGCTTGCATAGTTACGAACAATTTCTACTATATGCATCTAACTTTCAAGCGATACATAAATAGCCGAGATAGAAGAACATTCTATGCGCGCAAGTGATCTGTCTGACACGAGCGTGGTATGATCGTGAAGTTAGGTACCGTCAACATTGCAAGAAAGCGCGGTCCACGTGTACCACACCGTTATCATCGCGGTAAAACCTTTTGCTAATTACCAAAATACGGTGTATGCGTACGTATACGTGGTACGACTCACACAGATACGTACGTAGTCTGCAGATACAGAACAACATGTAATTATTTTGCTAATTATCGGCGAAGATAATATATTCTTCTATGCAAACATCGAACGGTTTCATAGAATAAATGATAAGCGAACATTATTTCTTTGGGGATCAACTTTCTCTTACAATTAGAATAGAGTCCCGTGGTATTCTCTGCGCAGATTTTAATTTTTAAATGTTATTAACATTTTATAAGATGAACTTAATCTACTGGAATGTGCATATATTATTATACAGGGTGTTTCCGAAATTGTGATAGAACTAGAAGGGAGGTTCTTCCTCATACAAAAGGAAATTGTTTTCTACGTGACTTTGTTTTCGAGAAAATCGATTTTCAAATTCCGGGTGATTCTCGTCTAACACCCCTAAAAGTAACTGATATTTAAGATTTTTTTTTTAAATAACTGTTGGTCTTTTGGATTAAACTCCTTTGGGATATAAGGGGGCATCTTTAAATTTGCAGAAAATAATTTTTTTATGTCCATACTTCTTATTATTTATTAATTATTGTGGAATCTTGTCCACCTCTTCGACGGTGTAACACCTGTTGGCGACATGTTTTTTAAAGTTAGATAGTTTGCGCTGGGATTGGTCCACTTTAAAGAAAAAAAATGAAAAATTTGAAAAATTTATAGTGATTGAAAGAAAAAGTAAGTTTTTTCCTTAGACAAATTTTTCATATTATTCATTATAAGTATCAACCAAAAAGTGTTATAAGTAAGAACTAAAATTAAAATTTTAGGTCTAGTCCTAGCGTAAATTATTTAAGTTTAAGAATTTAAATTTTCTTCTTTTTGCAATCAGATGACTGTGACAGGTGATACACCTGACGCCAACATCAAAAGAGTTTAATGTAATATTAATAACAGTTTCTTCAAAGAAAAAATCAAATTTCGGGGGCTGTTGCACGAGAATTTTCCCTTAAGTGTGCATGCACTGAATTAGGAATCGGTTCCATTTTCAAAACGATTTTCTTAAAAACACAATCACCTTCGAAGAAAAATTATTCTACAATTTCGACTCGTTTTTGAACAATGATCCATTCCACGTGCAATTGTTCGATATTTACTGCCGTACTCTATCCGTATTGTAGTCAAGTGTGTGTGTACTAAACGAATTTCCAAAATCGATTTTCTCGAAAATACCGTCTTACATGAAAAATGTTCATTCTACATATATTTTTGCATGAGGAATCCTTTCCTTTCCGGTTGTACCGCAATTTCGAAAACGCCATGTATAAGGCATTGTTAAGTCAGCTGGTTACCTTAGATTTTACAATAAATGTTAAAATACGTGCCCATTGTGAGTATAGAAGAGGAGAGTATGTACATACAGTTCCGCGTATAAATATATAAACAACGAAACGGTTACTAGAACCATAAATCCATTGAACTACCTTTTCGTATGTTTAATGCCCCAGAAAGCAGTAGTTTTCGTATGTTTAATGCCCAAGAAAGCAGTAGTTTTCGTACGTTTAATGCCCAAGAGAGCTGACTACGACTGCGTCGTCTACTCGCATGCAAATAAGAGAAGTGATCCGAGTCTCAACACTGCGATCAATTAAGACAAACGCGTCTAATTGCCGCAACGGAATCCCTAAGCTCGCAGCTTTCGCGGCAGTACCGCGTAGAGGAAGTTCCTGATACGTAGCCAGTTGCGACTAATCGAGATAAGGACGCGGGTTATATTACGGGTGCGCGAGCAACAGAACACGGAAATATCAGAGGTGAGTTTTGTCTGGAAGTGGCATCGAAGAGCCGAGCATAACGGAAAGTTTGATATTTCTAACACAGGTTGCGAACCAGACCAAGTAACACCAGAGCAACCTGGTGCGGATAATCGGGATGACGAAACGACGACCGGTTTTCTCGAGCAGAGGATACAGTTTGAGCGTGCGTCCTCTGAAATTATCCGCCTCTCTTTTCCTCTTTCACGCTGACGCGAAACCTTGCAAAATCGCATCTTGCTACCGATCGATCGAGCCAACCAGAGCCAGAGGGTACTTCCTACGAGACGTGAACCGATACCGATCGATGCGCACCGATGCCTCGCGGATATTTTTCGAATATCCTCGAAATGTCGCCTGCCAAATGTCGCGAAATCACTCTGCCGGGATCGTAAGCCGGATTGCGATCGCGTAACAAACTGAGCCGTACGCGACGCACTTCCACAGCTTGAAAATTGATCCCGCTTTTTCACGCGCCAACATTTTTTAACACTTCCCCCCTCACGCAACAAGGATAACGCGGTCGCAGCACTTTATATTAATAATTCCACGGCGATTCGATACGTGTGACATTTTATATAACCAGAATGCAGGCATTCCTTTCGTCTTTTTACAGGCTATGAAATTTCGATTTTGAAGTAGAATTTAAATAAGTGAGCTGCTTTGATTTTAATCAAAATCGCCTGAAGTGACTCTAGACTATACAGATTCTAGTTCTACAGTAGATGTGAAGAAAAAAACCGTAACATGGCGCTGTGTGAGAGAAATTTAGAGAATTCGACATTGGTAGATATTGAAAGATTAAAAATCTCAAGAATTTGGCAATCCCAGTAGAAGATGCACTAAAGCATGTAAGAATTTTTTTTAAAATAGAATCAAGGGTGGTTGCAAGGCAGAGGAACTAGACTTCATGAGATAAGAGCAAATATCTACTCAACAAACTCGGCACTTACTCTATCTAGAAGAGAACAAAGCATAACTAGAATAAGAAAATGACATACTAGAATAATGTACCTGTAATAGGTGCAATACAGAGTTATCACTAAAACAGATAATGGAAGAATGTCCAATAAGCAAGACCATCAAAGAATGTTTGTAGGACCAAAAATATATAGTGAGAATAATAAGTTGTTTAAAAGAAACCAAAATACTCAGAAAAATTTGATATACAAAAATAGGGAATAAATTTTATAAAGAACAAACAATTTAATGAATATTACAAATATAGTAACATATACATCACAGAATATTAGTAGACAACTAAGAAGATTCAAATAGACATTAGTGTTTAATTAGATTTAAGTATAGAATCTGTAAATAGTGTGAGAGGTGTATGTAATATACTGTGGTCGCTAGTGGCTAATAAGCCGATGCGACATTACATAAATAAATAAAAAAACACATTTTGGAAATATAGTGTACATGTTAAGCGAGATTTCAGATTAAATACCACTGACCTTTTATAGCTGGGACAGAAATTAATCAGGTAGCTAAAGTGACTGGTTTAGTGGTTTGTAATCTATAGGTATATACAGGGTGATTCATAAATGGATGTGAATACTTCAGGGAGTAAATCTACGCTATAATATAAGTAAAAACGTCACATGAACATGTGCCCTATATACCTTGCTTTTCGATTTATGGATGATTAATGAAAATGTTCGATGTGCCCGCCTCGTGCTTTAAAGTTTAACACCCGCTACTGCACGCCGTAGCATTGAGTTTAGCATTCACTCGAAAGTAGTATTTAGGTAATCTACGAATACTATAAAATCCATTTTGTATCCTTTCTCGAAAATTGTGCACATTGCATGTATTCACTTGTGAACCCAATTGTGTTTAAATGGCCCCAAAAGTAAAAGTTTAGCTTGTGTTGAGGCACGAAGTGGACACTTCGAACTTTTCTTTAATTATCCATAACTCGAAAACTACGGTATATAGGACACTTCTCGGCTTCGCCCGAAATTTAGATGTTCATATGACGTTTTTACGTATATTAGTGTGTAGATTTACCCGTTAAAGTATTGTCATGCATTTATGAATCACCCTGTATAAAATGGAATGTCTCTATGTCTCCTTATTAATAATTCCTAAACCGTTTGACCGATCTGGACCAAATTTTGCATAGTTACTCTAGGACCCTGCGCGGAATATAGGCTACCACTCCACCCCTTCACCCGAATTTTATCCCCTTGACACTTAGTGATAATTTAAATTTAGTGCATTATTATATATGTAAGTAAGCATTGCGTTATGAAGTATGCATTGCGTAAAAATTAATAAAGACGCCAGTTAATTTTAAAATATTATGTTGTTATTGTTTCATTTGCACATTTCCACAAATGCTGATATTCTACTTACGATTAAATGTAAGAAGTCCGGCCAACACCGCCGGGTAGTTTAAACTTTAAACTAGTTTCTTGTACAAAATTATTGAAATTTTTTAACGTTGCATTTTGTGAGAATTTCAATAACTTATATTGCAATGTGTGAATGATATTTTTAGCTCCAGAATTATGTGCTTTTTCCAAAATCTATCTGTTTAACTGTGCATACATATCTGTATGAGAATAAAGGATTTAACAGATGTATACGTTTTTCTATTTAATTGTGAATATATATATAGAGATTTATGCTAAACTTTTACCTGTATAGACATTCTTATTAATTAATTGAAAATCTACCTCGTAATCTAATAAAATGCGAACACACATGTACCAGAGATGCACTACATAAGTACATCGGGATACCACTGCAGTTGTAAGTTCTACTGTTAATACAAATTAACATTGATACGCGTAGTGTAAAGTGTCCCGCAAACTGTTTCCTACCGTGAATCATAGTTTTAGATTCGTTTGAGATCCGTCGTCGCGACTAAATGTTTTAACAAGCTGACATCTTACTAATTTTTGCTGCGTGTGCTAAATGAACGTGGCACTTCTATGTCAACACACACTTAACATCTCGTTCATTTATTAGCAGGGGCTATTAGACTCTAACTTGTAAGCCGCTATGCGTTAAATATCTTGAGCGAAAACACGGAAATCCTTTAGAAAAACAAATCGAAAATATACAATGTTTTTTATATCACTCTTTGGTTTCGAGAAAATCGAATTTGTAAATGTGAATGAAATAAATCATCGGGTATAACGAACCATAAGTCGAAATTATGGAATAACTTTCTTCGTACGAGGCTTTACTCTCGAGAAAATCAATTCGGACGTGGAAACGATTTTTAAGCAAGCGTGAACGTACTCGGTGGATTTTCAAACTTGATTTTCACAAAGACAAAGGTAGAATCGACGAAAAATTATTCTACAATTTCATGGTTGCATCATATTTACTGATTTATTCTACTGACTTTTAGTCAGGTGAACGCATAAATAACGTATTTTGAAGATCGATTTTCTCGAAAATGACCGCTCATCTCTATCGAAATATTATATTCTGTGTATTCACTTTATTTTCGCGGTAGAAATTACCCTATTCTCGGTTATACCAGCCGTGTGTGGTTGCTCATTTTCATAAATGTGTAGATAAGAATGTTTTTAAACCAAATGAACTTGAAGTTACAAACATGAATTTAAACTTCCAAAAATAATTAATTTCTTGCATTGTTCCTTGCTAAATACAATAATAATAACATCTACACATTATGTGAATGTGATGAATTTTAATATATGAGGAAATTACATACATTTATTATAAATACTTTTAAATACATTTATTATAACCTGTTACTTTATATTCCACATTATGCAAGATGACATTGAAAGCATTGTTTGATAAAAAAGGAAATTGATTTACACGAAAAAGTACGATCGAATAAATCATACTTCTAATTATTACTTTCAGCGAAAGATAAATATCATTCGCCATCATTGCTCATTATAAATACTTGATTTGCCGTATGTATTTCCTTTTCTTCAGGTACAAATCACGTGTCGTTTGTTCGTTTACAGAGCTTCTTAATTGTATAAATTAAACTTTCTTAGCAACAGTCATCGCGAAATGCGTTGCTAATTTAATCGTTGCAGAATCCTTTCTTTCTCACGGTCCTTTGTTGGCCATAACTTTTCTCGGAAATGGGTTCCGCTATGGTGACAGAACTTCTCTGAATGTTTCACATTAGAATTCGTGGTATGCGAAAACGAGCAGCAAGTGAATCACTTCCTACACTTTGTTCCTTCGAGCATTAAGATTACGGCTCTACCTTGGCAAACTGATGCACAGCCAGACTAACAGCCAGAGAATGGATCTACCACCAAGCAGAAAATTTGTACCCATCAAAGATAGAAACGGCAACATCGTGTAAACACAAATCATTGTGAATTAGTTTGGAGAATATTAACATTGGATTTAATAGAAGCAGAGTGAATAGAATCAGTTCACAGAATAATGGAATATACGTAGCCTAGCCATGAAGTAGATTGAATTGTAATGGCATCCATCGTGTCGAATTCAGAAAGACTGACAGCAATGGGCGTTCTATGTAATATCAAACTTAACCACTGCGTCAGCGTTGATAAACTATTCCTGACAGTTTATGAGCAATGACAATTCCCGGTTCTGATTCACGGAAAACTCGATGAAAGATGTAGTAGAGAGCGAAATGTATGTTTAGGAGCACGAGGGCATAGTGGGTGACGCAAAAGGGAAATAAAAGTAAAATGGTGAGATTAAATGAGATTATTTGTTCTGAACCATAGTGAGTCTATTTACGATGACTAACAGGGAGGCGGTTAATCCACCATAATACAAATTGTAAATCAAAGTTACACAGGTACCTGGCTTCGAAGGGCTCGAAATGTACATAATCGTTACTGATTTTAGTAGATACAATCCTCCAGAACCGAAAATAGCATAAGCTATTTGTATTACACATGGTTATTCTTCTGAATATTTGGATATTGCAGTTCTTCTCCGTTTGCATTTTCATGTATGCACGAAGAAATTATTAAAACAATATATTAATTATTTTAGCACAGAGTTACATATCCTAGTTTATAAAATTCTGCGCAGCTTTCTTCAATTGAAATATCTTTCTTGCAATTATACGCTTCCAGCAAAATAAGAAACAATGTTCGTATTACAGAAAAACTTTTAAAAGAGGTAATTAAGCAGATTAAGAGGCAATAAGTGGCAATAAAATTATGTACCACCTTTTTCGAAAGCTGGTTTAATGTAGAATACTACAAATAAGAAACAGTTATATGTGCATGGTTCTATAGACTAGAAAATAGCTTAATGTAATATAAAGGAAGGAATAGTTCATATATAAAATAACAAATGTAGGAGGACGTAGATACTGTCCGAATATCAATCTGGATAAGAATCCTGGAAGAATGTTACTAACAATTAATCTAATACTTACTTGTATACTGTGAGAAGAAATGAACACCGTACGTCCAATATAACTTTCGAACTAATTAGAGCAGGTAAGATGTAAACACAGACACTACTGACCTTAATATCAAAGTAAATAAGTTTAAATGCTAACCGACACACGAATGTTACACACTCTATGTACTATACGTATATGTTCTGTGTTACTAAACGAAAACTGTTATGACACGCGGCATATTTCTGTGTGTGAAATCATTACTATAATTTTCTCGCTGTTTTATAATACATATTACAGAGTCTGTGTCATCTTGTTTACAAAGTTATAACTGTGACACAGTTCTAATTTCCATTCGACAAAATACACCCGAGGAATGGTTACGTCTCTGAGACTGTTCTTCTCCTTACAGTCGCAATATACACAGAGTACTTATAGGATATATTCGTACACCGATAAATTTGAACCAAAGCTTCAAATGATTGCGGTTAATTATTCAATTTTTGTAAAACAACAAGATCGTACATACATAGTTTTGGAAGAATTTAAAATAGGTGTGTATCGTGCAAAAGAAAGTAAAGTAGCTGATTTGATTTTATTATTTAGTAACCAGAAATTGTGCTAGATTAACCAATAAGTAAAATAAGCACGTGCTTTGGGTATCAGGAGAAAAGGGGGCACCATAGAAATTTTCTGAAGTTTAAAATTTAACTTTTCTTAGAAACAGTTTTTAGTCAAATTATCGGAAATGACTCAGAGTGGAATTTCAAAATCTTTTAACTGCTTAGGGCCTCTAAAGGTCTTAATCCGGCCCTGATCAGAAATATTATGTGTAGCTGCATAATACATATCTCTTTATAACAATTCGCTGAATAGTGGATCTTGCATAATTATTACTGCAAGACACATTCAAACTGTTCTAACTTTAAATGAGTTTACATCGATGGTTTTTGTTTCACGTTTAACGAAGAAATCGAATATATAACACTTCAAATTGATTTGTGTACACCACGAGAGCCTACAACGATGAATGTGCCCGAGGCCTATGAGCTTATAGAGATTTAATGCAACCCTACAGTCGATTCATTTTTCCATTGTCCACTTCAATGAATTGCCCATCTGGAGGGTCGTAAAGTACACACTTTTTCTGGAGGAATTTGATGAGACGTGTTCATTTTTTTTCTGTAGCGCGGTATCAAAATACCGTGTAGGTAAATTCCTTGATACCTCAACGGCTGTTGCCATTCCACCCGCGAAAAACGGGATCCTGTAGCGAGTGTGCGAACTTTACGTGCGCTGACGTCGCCTTTACCGGATTCACGGCAGAAAATTTAAAAGTTCGCTCCGAATCAGGTACATAAATGTACCTTGATATTCAGAATTACACAACTGATGAGAATCCTAATACATCAGAATCGGAGAAATTTTAGTGCCATTGTTTTTACTTTTTCCAACGTTCCGGCAACGATACGAATAATCACGATAATCATTTTGTGGTGAACTAAGTACTTTCAAAGTACAGATATACCTATGCGTATTTAATCAAATACTGGGACCATACTTCGTTTAATTCGATTTTTTTCACCAACTTTGAAGTCGTATAAATTTGCCTCGATGTTAGGTTTGGAATGAAAACAGATTCAATACCACAAATGGGGAATTAAATTACACAAGTTATATAAAGCTACCTTCTCCCTTTATCTTTCTCTTTCCTGTGCAGTTAATTATTATTGAATGACGTTCGACTACCGATTTATGCAGTATTGGATAGCTCCTGTATGCCATCGCGTGCTAACGTCATAATCAACAAATCTTTTTACCCTGCATCGTTTCTCGTAAAATATAACAACTATCGGTTCTGTATACCGAATACAGCTTCCGACAAAACAGGAAACATATTGTGTGAAAGAGGATACGGGGTGCTACATTTTCCCAGAAATATATACATTCAGATGACTGACAGTTTTACGACGAGTACGTCACTCGTTTGAACGTACCTGTCTTCGAATTATCACTAACGAGAGGGAAAAATGATGTTCTAAACACAGTTACAATTTAATAAAAATAAGCTAACCCGTAAACTGTAGATACTTATAAAAGTAAGTGGGTAAACATATTTCATTTTTGCTGAATCATTAAATTACTAATTTTTCGAAACAACATGGCACCTACACGCAAAATTTGTAAACAGCAATTTTAATAAAATATAAATAAAGTAATGCTGCTTCCATCCACTCCTTCCTGTTCTTAACATGTAATAAATATCCACTGCTAACGCTTATCAGCATCGCAGTACAAGAATTTTTCAATAACGATAAATGATGTTGCGAAATAAATATAGAAAACAAAGGCTGCACTATCTGCACTTCTAATAATAAAGCTTCGTAGTTGAAGTATTCCGTTGATCCGAGCAAGCGAGTCACGACCGTGACCGTGATTCCGAAGAGCGACGAGATTTCGTCGCGCAAGGTAAAGGCGGATTCACACGTATCAGTTCCATTACGGTTCAGTGGCGTCGTCAGTGTCAGTGGTAAAATATATCGTTCCCCGTTTTGGAATGGAGCATCTCGCACTTGGCCCTGTCAGTTATTGACGTTGACATTGACACCGACGGCACCGGACCTTAGAGGTTATAAACACGGAGGAAGCATGCAATGGGCAAAAATATAGACAGTGGTAAAAAGAAAAACATATACATTGGGGATACTCTCTATATCTCTTTCTAGCGCCAAGGACAGCAACATTTTTTTTAAAGTTAGGAAGAGAGAGGATGTCCTCAATGTATATGTTTCTCTTTCTACCGCCGCACAGTGGTCTGGAATTAAGAACCTGGTGACATTTGTCAATAACTTTTGAACTATAAAAGATATCGAAACGTTCTTTGCGCCAAAAAATAGGAAAAAATTATCCCCTTCTAATGATGCATAACTTAATATTTTTTATATTTATTTATTGTTTTTCAACCTTTTTTATGTTAATTGTTATTAAAAAAAAATTGAAAGCTGTTTATTTGGTACTTTATTTAATACTCTTTTTAGTGGTTTAAGTCGCATGTTGGTAAAACTTTTCGTTTCCAACTTATAAGAAAAGTAGTCGAGGAAACAAAGTGGTCCTGGTCGAAAAATTTAGTGACAATTCATGCACTTGTAAAATATCATTTATCTGTCCTGTTATTTATATATTAATTCTTCAGCTTCGGGATCTAGATTTTTTTTCTTTTTATTACATGATTTTTTTCTGATTGCTGATATATATGGGTCGGATGTTAACAGAAGTTGATGAAATATATCTTCATTCGTTGCTTTTCATGACATTTTTCTCGTGTTCCTATTTCTAATTTTTTTAAAAGCGCGCGGCGTAACACTGACGCCTTTAAACTGTAATAATTTGAGAAGTTGGACGAAGTTGGAAATGATTGTTACGCGATTATATAGAGGAAGACTTGCTGAAAATATTTCAATTTGGTAGAATGTGGGACTCTTTGGGACTTTAAAGATATCCTCTCTTAAAGTAAAGAATCTCGAAAATTTACCATGCTGCATTCAGCATTATTTTTTTAATGGATTATTTACATTAATTACTAATAAAAGATGCCATTTTATCGCACAAGATTGCTCTTTAATTTAAAAACAAGCGATTTTCACTACTTTCCTCTACTATACAACTTTCCTTATAACTTGGAAACGAAAAATTTTATCAACATGCGACTTAAACCACTGAAAAGAGTATTAAATAAAGTACCAAATAAACAACTTTCAATTTTTTTATAACAATTAACTTAAAAAAATTGAAAAAAGAATAAATAAATAAATATAAAAATTATTAAGTTACACATCATTAGAAGGGGGCGATTTTTTCCTATATTTTGGCGCAAAAAACGTTTCGATATCTTTTATAGTTCAAAAGTTATAGACAAATGTCACCAAATTCTTAATTCCAGACCACTGTGCGCCGTCTACATTTTCACCGATTGCATGCTTCCTCCATGTTTATAATAGCGCTGGGACTATTCGAATAATTTAATATTCAAATATTTCACAAGTATTCGAATGCTACGAATAAAGTTCGAATATCTGATTATTCGAATGTTATTATTCGAATACTGATGTATTCGATTAGTATGGTAGGAAGTGGGTTAAAATTAGCTTACAAGATGAACACTTCACCATGACAAATGAACCTACAGTATTCGAATACTTAAGGGGGGATTCTACCTTGCTGGGCCGAAAAAATTGCATTTTTTCTTTTTGCTTTTTCTAAAAGATATGAGTCTTGTGCATACACCCTGCAAAGCTTATATCCAAATTCGAAAAATTGGTGAGGTTGTAGCGTTTTGAAGCGAGCCGTACGCAGGTAGAAGTATACATAATATGAACTTTTAAACCCGATTTTCTTGAAACTACATTTTTCGACCTGGCGTTGAAGAAATCTCGACAACCAATGAAGCAAACAACTTGAAATTTTACATGCATGTTGAGCAAGCGCCTGTCTATCTATGGTAGTAGATTTATTGCCGTATTGTAACCGTTCCTAATTTTACTTAATGAAGTTTTGCCGATTTTTGAGAAAAATTCGATTCATCATATTCAGAAGCCTGCCATTTTAACATTTCTTTGTTTATCTTATTTAATCTACTACCATCGATAGGCACATTCATACAGATTAAGAATCTCTTTCGTTTTTGTGATTCCGATTATCCTTCGAGTATATTTCGTTAACGCCAGGACCACCCGATTTTTTTTCAACGCCTCAAGTCAGCGCTCTGTATCAGCCACATCTTTTTTTTACCGTCACATAAAAATTTATAACAAGAGCTGAAGATACAATAAAACAGCCTGTCAAACCGCAAATTAATTTGGCAAACGGGTTTTTGTACAAAAAATTCACCAAATCCATCGATTTTTCGGCCCAACAAGGTAGAGTCCCCCCTTAAATATTCGAATAGTAATCGAATACTTAAATATCCGAATAGTAATCGAATACTTGGATATTCGAATTATATTCGTCAAACAATTAAGCAACCGAAGTATTCGCGTATCGGAATACCGAAAAATTCGACAAACAAGTCCCAGCCATAGTTTATATGCTCTAAGCACCGTACCGTTCACGGATCTGCTGCGCGTGAATTCGCCTTAACGCGAGATGAGGCAAGGTATATGACAGGTGTCTGTTTATTTACGAGCGGTTCTTACCTTTCCGAGAAACTGCCCTTTGTAGTAAGCATTCCCCTGTACAGGATCGACGACGTAATCCGATTCCTGCTCGGCGGAATTGTTCCAGGAAGACGTGGACGGTCCTGCCGTGATCACGCTGGTCGTCCTTATCAAAGAAGACGCTGTGTTACCGAAGTGACTTCCGCTGGCCGACGAAGTAACGTTACTCGCGCTGGTGCTGGTGGCGGCGGTGGCTACGTTCGCTGCGTTCCCAACGTTGGTCGTCGCGGATACATCCTGAACATTATTCTCGGATCTAGGCGAAGGTTGCCCGGAGGGCGCGTAAATGAGGGTGGAGGTGCGCGTGGTGGTGCATGCCTCCTCATCGTTTCGATAAGTTGCGCCACCGTTCTCGTTCGGCGAATCCAGGGGGCAGCCAGGGTGGGACGAGTACGAGGACAGTTCTACGTCCAAGGGCAACGAGGACGCGCCGTGCTTTCGGCTCCTCTTTCGTATCAAGCTCTGCAGGGACGCGGAGCTCTTGGAGAAACTCTGCCGCGGCCGATTGCCGACGGGCCTGCTGCTACCAGCTGATTCGATCTTCTTTATCGTACACTCGGGCCCGGTCTTGCTGGTCTCGTTGCACTCCTCCTGACACCGAGCAACGACCCCCGGCTCTAAGAAACGGCGGGCCGCCGTTTCGGTATGCAAGTCACCGGGCATCGTCTCCAGGAGGAAACTCTTGCTGCTCGTGTCGTAGTCTCGCGGTGGCGACGAACCCCCCACTTGCACCTCGAACGCGCGCGACGGTAGCATCTCTAGTTTCATTTAAATCGCCCGACGATCTCGCTTCTAGAGCAAGATTACTCTGCTACGTTTCTCCGTGCGTAGGAAATCAATTATTCAGCGCAGCCCTGTAGAAGGCAACACTCTGCTTCCCTCCGCGGCCGCTCGTCTCTCTTCTCGGTATCCCCATCGGCGGACGATCCACGGGATCCCGCATCCCCTCGCTCCGCGGCTTGTCGCGTTACAGGCGATTTCGGCATTTAACACGGACGACGCCTAAACCCCCTCCCGGCGTCCATCACGCACACGTGCACTCCGGGATCGTTCGATAACGACGTCGCGCGGCATTAAGCGCGGCGTAAGGACGAACGCGACTTGCCCGTGCTTGCCCGTGCTTGTCCTGTCGGCAGGACGAGGGAACGGCCGTCGGGTGCTGGGGCGAGATCGCGAAAGAAAACCGCCCGGAAACGCGTGGACGTGCGCGGCGACGTTGCCGCTGGGACGAGACGCACGCGCTCTCTTATCGCTGATCAGCCAGCGACGCTCACACACCCCAATCGCTCCACCAGACGAAACGCCACTGTTCCACGCGCACCGACCGCACCAACGACCGACCCACCGACACCCTCGGTCTCTATTCTCCCCACCACCGACTCTTTCCACCACCCTCGACACCTGAGCCCTCAGTGCCGTCGATAAAACCTATTCACTTCGATACTTCCGAGCGTCGGGGCAACCGCGAGTCACAGATCTCTCGTCATACGCGTGCACAGCCCCACGCACGTGACAATGCGTCTTAAGCCTGCCAGATATTTCGCTCGATAATTAGGATTATCCAGTTTCTCGGTAGCGAGAGACGTCAGTAGTTATCAACGGAGCAGGGGAACGTCTGACAACGCTCGGGAGGAAACTGATGCCTGCGAAATAATTCTAAACCAGCTAATCTTCATAGAATGCTTTCTAGGGAATTAATTGGAAAAGGAGACACTTCTAATGAATGTGGTATCGGTGGAATGAAATACCTGTTTCCTTCCTTTTCATCGCACATCCTGATTGAATTTTTTACATAATGAATTCGCGAGAAAGTGCATTGTTTTTAAAGTATTGTAAAGCGGAAATATCGAGTGTGGGTATGTATTGTTCCTTCACTTCCGGAAAGGACGTTGTTTCATTTAAAATCTCTGTGTTTTTACGGATGTCTAAACCATCAAGTACATTCTTTTTTTCTCTCGAGCTTCTTTTTCTACCTTTTTAGATAAATTACATGTAGTAGATTACGAATCACAACGGATTTGGGGGATCTTGAACAAATGTCTGGTGGTACTTCAATAAATACTTGTTGAGAAATAATGTTATTAGTCGATGGAGAAAATGAGAATTCCTCAAACGGTTCCTCGGTTAAGGAGGCAGTAATTGGAGGCACAGTCGTACGGCCCTGATTCTACTATTTGCTTCGTTGTCCTCGTGTTCAATCTGCCTGCTTCTTTCCGCTTATTCGCTTCTGTTGTACTTTCTCTTTCTTTCTTCTCTCCCATACCAGGACTTTACCGCCGTCAAGCGGGGAACACGCATCGTCCCATCATGCGTATTCGGTCATTCACACAAGGTACATATACCTGTTCCAACATTTAAGATGCGCTAAGTGCACATCTAAATATAGGAACGGTATAGCAGGAAAGAACTTGGTTATAGAATCTAAAGCAATGACTATGTATTTCAAAAGCCTACCTCCCTAAGTGCTTGACGTTTCACCAGAATATCAGGTGTCCGCTTTAATACCAAGCGACAATAACGGGAATGACAGAACACACGGAAACTTCTAATAAATTTTGTGAAATAGAGGCCTTCTATAATAATAAGTAGAGTCTAGTCGATCTCGTAAGCAGAAGCTCTGTACACCTAAACAACCATAAGCATTATATACATGTTGAGATTCAACAGGGGGAAATGATTAAATTTAGCTAGACTTTTATTCGTTTTTTGTGAGATTTTTGTGTCTATATACATTTTATTGTAGCTATAAATATTTGTCGGATGACAATTTTTGTTTATATTTGAACTTATATTTCGGTTTGGAAGAAATTGAAGAATGCGAGATATTGTGTAACATTTAGGTTTGCTAATTTAGTAATTTTTAACGTGTCAGAAGTGAATAATTCACTATAGAGTAACGGCACCGAATACGAGACCCTATTTATGTTTGATTAAATATCGGGGAATAGAAATGGAAAAAGTTAAAAGTTTTTGTGCCACTATATTTGTCATTTATACATAAGTACTTAAGTAAAATATTAGTTTCATAGATATTGTTATTTATTATGAAAATAGAGCAAATATAAAGAAATACTAAATTAATGGTTTTAAGAAACTGCTCCTAATATGAGACCCTGTTTGAACTTGAAAGTTACAAGTTAAAATTTTCATTTAAAACTAAAAAGTCACTTATTTTTCTTTTTGCCCTTTTAAGAGAATTTGCACTTGATAGAGGCACGAACAAAATAAACATTCTGCGTTGTCATTCATCTTCCTTCCATTTTGCTCTTCTTCTGAGTCCCCATAATAATAATAATAATAATAATAATAATAGGGTTTCGCATTAGGAGACCCGTGTCATTTTCTTTCCTTTAAAAAAAAAAAACATCGAACCAATTGCCCGGAATTTTTGTGACAATTTTGTTCAGTGTTTGGTCTGTCTGTACACAAGATTTCAAAAACTTTGGCCTATTATTTCACTCTTAATTTTGAAGTTATATTTCTCAATATTGCGTTTCCTGTAAGAATACATGTTAAATTGAAAGTTAAATAATTTAAAAACTACCTATACAATTTTTCTAAAACTTTGTAGAGGGTTTTACTATTGCATAAAGATTTGCGCCTCCAATTTTTAAAGATTTTCGCTTATTTTGTATGTTACTGAAGTTCATCCTTAAACGATAACAGAATTAGTTGATGATACTAAATCTCGAAGCTAATAAATAAACTGATCAAATAACTTATCTGTATTGTTACACGAAGCTACTTTGTAAATAACAATAAAAAATCGTGACGAGAACTTTAATAGTGTCTTACTGAAACAATCATTTCCGCGTGAACGGCTCTCTCATGCAGGCGACGTTATCATTAATTGTTTTAATAGTTCTAAACATTGCCGCAGTATTACAGTAGTTCGTTGCGGTCCTTGAGGAAATACTATCATTTCATATTCGGTATCATTACTCTACACTCTACGTAAAAGTATATCAGTTACACATACGAGTATCTAAAATTTCCACAAATATTATGGAAAATAAGTCAGTAATTTTACTGATTTATTTCTTATAGAATAGCTAAGAATAAATTGTACTATACATTCTTGTTGAAAAACTTTAACCCCTCTGAACTCAGTACAGAAATAACGTAAAAACATTAATTGAAAAACGTAAGCCTGTAAAAATTCACCCGTTTTCATGCATCTAAATTTATAAAATATGTCAGGAGTGGTAAAAACGTACAGAAAATAATTCTTAATTTCTAACCAATTGCAGAATGTGCATTGAGTAAAATGATAAATCGAGTACACTATATCTAATCAGGGATTTATGAATTGTATACTAATTTTAAAAAGCCATTTCCGATATACGACACGATATTAACGCAATCATTGACAATCTTGGCTGGCATTGACACAAAATCTAATTACACGCGACTTGCCTCGCAGCTTTCATTTAGTACTATAAATACTTGGAAAAGACCAAAGCGGGGCTATTTAATTCCTCAATATTTGTTTCGAGACAACGATTTATTTAAAAATATCATCGTCTACATATTGGAAAAATATATCTTCCATTATTATTGATATTCTAAAGCAATTTATAATAAATCGAAACAAATTGGACGCTATATCGTATTCTGTTTCTCACTACTCAAGTAGTGCATGCAATTGAACTGGTATTGTTTAAACTGTCTACTTTCAGTGTCACAGCAGTTGTAATAATACGCGCTTACATCATCGCAATAGAAAGTGTAACATACCATGTTAAGGTGTAACACATACATTTATACAGCACATACATACTAGTGCAATACACAAAGTTTATAAATGAATGGTGCTTGTTCATTGGGAACAGGTAGCAAGTGATCTAACGAAACTGTTAACTTATTAGTATAAGTAAAATCTATAAGGCCACTGCAAGTTTTATAGGCAATGATTATTCGATCATGATTAAGGTTTTAATTGTACTGTTGGGTAAAAGAAAGGCCTCAATGCCAAAAGTCAGTTTCGAGAAAAGTGTCTGTAAACATTACGAAGTTAGATACTTTTTATATTACAATCGGAATTATGTAGATAATAAATTAATTGGTGAAATTAATTTTAATTATAGCTCTCTTGGGCCCTTCTTACATAAAATAGAGAAATATAGAAAAAATGTTGTTTTTCAACATTCTTTATTTAATGTTTGTATAATATTTTAAGAAAACATAGAATATTGAAAAAATATAGTCATAAAAATAGTCATAGATTTTTTTGGCTTAAAAAAGAGTTAGGGTCAGTTGGTTACCATAGATTCACAAAATTTACCATAGCTCTGTCAATTCTAAAAATTCTTCAATGAAATTCAAAGGGCATATGTGGAAAAGAAGAAATCTAATTCTGTGTTTTATGCAAAAAGGGCCTGAGTGTCCTGAGTATTTTTGTTTGAACGAAAATTGAGTTAATTAACCTTAGAACTGTACACCAGAATATCTTTCACTTGAGCAATTATTTCAACCCTTGTAATGTTTAAGATAAATCTTGCTAACCTGCGAACATTTTAATGTTTAATAGATAATTATACACTTTGCCATCTATATGCTAGCTTATTTTTATTCAGACTGAACATTTTACTCTGAAATTTTCTTCCAATTTCACCAACCAACTTTACAATTTTAAGTAATTGATTTCCTTCGATATATCTCCCTAGGTGTTTCCAAAGGCGACGAACGAATTATTGAGTTGGATGATTGCGAGGGTAACGTTGAATGACGAAACCTGTCGCGCTGGTTGTAATTAGCACGTCTAAGCTCGAAGGTCCGTCGAGCGGGATCTTGAGCCTCAAGACTTGAGGCCTCGGAGGAAATTCTAAAGCGTGCTATGTATGTGTACCGGAAGGCTGGACGCTACTCTGGATCAGTTGAACTTTCATCGTCGCGGATAGGACTACGCCACTTCAGTCGTTTTTCATAGAACTTTATCACGATCTGTGGACATTCCTTGTTAGCGATTCGAGCAGGGACTAGGTCCGTGACGCGCCTTCCCTTCCATTTCATCATAAACAGTAGCTGCCCGCCCGCATTCGTTGCGCTGATAATCCGTTCTGGGGTTAGATTTGTGTTGAAGCCTGGATGAAACAGAAGCATGTTACGCACGATCGAATTAAGCGTCCGCGACAGTAGTTACCTTCGACTTTCTTTTTTTTTGGCCAATTCCTTCACAGCTTGAGTAGGGGTACGCGTACTCGATCTCTTTCGCTTCTTTTGTTCTTTATCTTCGTGTCGTTTACCAGTCGCAGCGGCTTCCTTCTTCTTACACTGTTCTTCGAACTGTGCGATTAAATCTGCACAATCGAAATTCCCTTCTGGTTCCCAGGTATTTTTATCGTTGGAGTATCCTTTCCACTTGAGGAAATATTCGATCTAAATAGGAGACATTATTAAATACAGAGTCAACGAAAACTATTGCTCGAATTATAACGCACAATTTCTATACCTTTCCTTTATTTACTCTCCTGTCCAACACTTTCTCGACACTGAAGCCTTTCCTCATCCTGAAGCTCTTTCCTCGTTCCTTGCCTTTGCTCATATTGGTTTAAATAATACTGCAAGCACGTTATAACAAAGAACGTAATGATAAAATGTACACAGAGAATGACAAAAAAAGATTAGAGATTAGATGGAGTTATTATTTATTAAACAATATTTTAAAAAGTTGAATTCTTCGATGCAAAATGCACTTCAACAATTTAAACTAACCACGCGCAGAAAAGTGTTAAATTCTGCAGTAGAACATTTCGTACTTTGCGGCGAAACAGGATAATGCGCTAGTTCTCGCCGCAAGGTACGAAATGTGCTATTTTTTAATCCAAAATGATGATAATTGTCTGTTTTGATACGTTTAATTATACGTTTCCGACTGTTTTTAAAAGGGATCTGGCGTGTAACGTGCTGGAAACTGATTTTTTTCTAAAATCTGGAGTAAATCATTTATTGCTGGATGTGAAATTTTATGTGTTACGGCCCAGTCTGCCAATGAAGAAGCTGAATTAGGACTATTCAATATTTAATTACTAATTCTTCAGATGTCTGTGAATTTTCGAAGGAGGCAAAATTCTCAATTCCTTCTAAATTCGGAGAAAGTTCTACATTACTTTCGGTAATATTGGAAGAACTTCTTCCGAAGAAGATTGCGAACATGTGCGAGGTGAAACATATAAGTATATTGGTAATGAGAAGATAAATACAAGATGTTGAATGTGAAAATGATTGTGAACTAGTTCCAGGTTAAACATCACTAGTGGGGTACTAACAAAGTGGATTGCAGATGTTAAATGTGAAGGACTAGCATCTAATGACGTTCTGGCTTTCTGAACGGAACGATTAAGTGATCTTGTTAGCACGGGTATAGTACTTATTCAATTTCAATTTGCCTGTCATTATTAAAGTAATGAAGAAAATAGAAATAAACTGACTGTAATGTAGAAAAAAACAAAATAAATCACTGGTTTCAGAAATATAGAGATATAGAACTTACCTGCAGAATATATGGATGTGCTCCAAACCATTAACCAAACGCCAGAGAAACACACTAAACACACTAACTTTAAATACGTCGATTAATACTAAAAAAAACACACAACCAAAATACTACGAAAACACTAAAAATACGATAAAAGACAATATAAAAATACGGTACAAATAAGATAAAAACAGGATAAAAGACACTATAAAAATAATATAAAAATAGTAAAACTAACTACGTAATATAATAGAAAAAAATAGGATCAAACTAGAGACTAATAAAATGGAAAAGAATCTATGTATGAAATGTACGATGATTCACCGATAACTGCTGCAGTTTCCTTGCTACCTGTAGGCTCCAAGGAAACCTTGCCACCCCACTACGCGGCACAACCCTTATCCTACCGACGGATATACCTCTGAAGACTTGCTAGCAAAGCTCTTTAAAGCAGAAAAGCAGAAGAAATTGACTTACGAAATCGACTAAACTTCGGCAGTTTAAACCCGAAAAAACGCTAATACAAAGAAGCAAGGATTTAGAGTACAGTGGTCAGAGAACATTGTGTGGTTACTGAAAAGAACAGAATTACTACTGCATCTTTAATCGCATCCTGATCAATTTGTTTCAATTCATTTAGTATGATATTATAAACAGTTTTTTTTTACTTTTGTTCAAATAATCTTTAGATTTGATTTTCCAAATGCATTGATTTTCTTTGTACGATTCGATAAATACTCCCCATAAATTACGCGTGACAATAATTTGAAATCCGTCTGCCGGTTAAGGGCACTCCCCGGTCAAAACGTAAAAAAATTTTTGCATATTTCCATCCCACAACATCTTAAGAATTACCAGGTAAAATTTTACAACAAAATTCTTAAGGGTACAGATTTTACAGGCAGTACAGGGGGATCAACGGTATGACGGCGTTAAAAATAGGTGTTTTTTGAAAATGAATTGTGACGCAGATATAAGAAATAGAAATGTAATTGTGGTTTTAATTAATTGATCTAAAAAAAGATTAAATTTTTGTTTCAATCGAATGAAAGCATGGAAAAAGGGCGCTCACGGGCTAGAGCTAGACGAACGCACTCGGCGTCAAACATTTTCATAAAACAAAACTAAAAAAATTGTTTTTTTCCTTCTAAAATCAGAATCTAAATTTCGGGCGAAGCCGAGTAGTAAAGCTAGTATGTCGATAAGGGGCAATTGACACCGTGTCCTTTTCCAGGGATTTCGACTTTCGTCGCTAACGTGCCTCCGTCCTCAGGTAAAAGGACTTTATGATTTTCGGCATACTCTCGGGTTTTTCCCCCGAGGTCCTGGGTGAGTAGGCTATGGCCAAGCTACACATCTGGCAACCAGACTCCCCCAGGTAAGTATTTTTCGCCCGTGGATACGATTAATTTTTCTGTTTCCGCTGATTTTTCGCGCCTGTTTTATTTTCTGCGCGTTTTCGGCGTCGTTTGGTCCTAATATAATCTGCTCCCTAGCCAATCGGACTTGTATTCATCCCAAACGGCCACTCTCTGGAAGAGGCCCTCTTCACAGCAAATACCTCCTCCCCAATGTCCACCTTCCCTTGCGCGGAATACGTCAACGCGTGATTTTGTTTTGACATTCGGGCGCGTAATTATACTCGAGAGTTAAGGAAGCCGCAGAAGGGTGGACGACGCGGCCGGGACCACACGTTTCTACTTAAATAATTAATTCATTTCTGCATATTAATTCCAGTACATAAAACCAGTTTTTTAAATTTAAAAAACCCTAATAATTACTACAGTACTGCGACGATCGCTGTTTGTAACGTTATTAGAAGCAATTGACGTGACGAAAAGTTATAACAGTGTTTGAAATGGCCAGCACCATTAAGAAGGTCAAATGCACCAGCTGCTGATGAATATTACATCGATATGTATATCGCAACGCGATCTATCGTTGGCATGTGTACTAAAAGGTTGAAGAAAAGTCAACGAAGTGACAGAGATGGTGTTGATTATTGTAACGACGTAGATAGCGAACGAATGTTTTGAATGTTGAAAAGCACATAATCATCATTTTTGTGGGATGGATAGCAGAGAAGATATTTCCGAAATCAGCTGGTAACAAGCGCCGAGGATGTGAAAATTAAGATAAACAATCGAGTGACTTTTGTGTTGTCTTTTTATGTGATGTAACCTATTTCCCGTACATTCACCAAGGAACAGAGATAACGCTGACATGCATTACAACTGGATCGAAGTTCGCGTGCCTTTCTTATCGCATTGTTGATTTGTATTCCTTCTCGTAGCACTTCCTTGTTTCGTTGTCAGTATCAGCCTAATGTTCGAATCGTGCGAACGTAATTTACGTCATATCAGCTGCGTTGAATTAGTACGATTAAAAACGAATTCACCGAGTTACCTTGCGAAGTTTAGGTAACTCAATCCCATTAGAACTTCGAAGATGCTCGAAAGAAGTGGCTGTAACGATATAACTACGTCTGTTGTGGCACATCAAATCTGTGAAAATGAATTCGTTTCTGAAGACGGTCAACTCCATGACGAAGAAAAGAAATGTATTAATCAAAGAGTCGTTGCAGAAGCAGCTAAACACCTGCGTAATGGAGATGCAAGGAGCACAAGGCGTGGGAGAAGGCGGGACAGTCGGCATTTGCGACGAAAGCATGACCCTTTGCTCAATTCTGGAAGCAATCTTCTTACACGGCTTAAAGGACAGCCTTTTAAATCGAGTGACAGAGGTTCTAAGTGGTCCAGATTTTGATGCTATGCCACAACCAAGCTTCTGGGGCCCGTTGCTGATATTCTCTCATCGACAAATTATAGACCAAATACAGGCGTTCAGCCAATTAACCACTGAAGTCGGATATTCCAGAGCTTGGATACGATTAGCGTTAAACGAAGGTCTTCTAGCTAACTACTTTTGTTCTATAAGAAGAGACAATTCAGCTTTAAAGCCATATTACAGTCCTTCTGCGTTTATTAGGGACACTGATCTGGTGGAAGTAGCACAGAGGTTGATCGAAAACTTAGATTACGTTCACTTCGAACTTGCGTGCAATACTAGCTTGTTAAATTTTTGGTCGAATACCCCTCTACTGTTGGCAGGTATATGGTCGCCACCAATGAAATCGTGTCCCGTATTTAGTGCGGTAGATATCGCGAAAACAATAACCACAGAATTAACCGATGGCGAGAATTTCGAGGAAGTTGAAACGGCTAGCTCTATTGGTAGTTTAGGATCCTTCAACTCGTCGCAGACTGCCCTTAATAATGTGGCTTGCATTAAGGAAGACGAAGCTTTAAAAATTATATTAGCTGATACAAGACCAAGCAATATCAATGCAGAACAATTGATCAACGATTCAAGTAATACTCAGTCTTCGATAGAGGAAGAGAAAGAAAATTTACAAGAGGGGAAGGCAGCAGGAAAACAGATTTTAAGTAGTAGTCCGAAACATAACGTGGAAATTAATGCAATATCAGATATAGAAGATTCGATAATTGAAAATATTGTACAAAATCATGACACTTCGCGTGACACATCGCATGACAATGCTGCAACTGCGGTAGGGAATTCGTTAATCAGAAGATTGGGATGGTCCACTTCCTTCGAGGATTGTGAGTCTTCTTTAACTTCATCTGTAATATCTCCTGATTCTGCGACAGATGCACCTCGTACACCAGGCGAGGGACCTACGTACGATTCAATTATCCAAAGCTATCATACTGCTGGAAATGCATCAGTATCGGACCTCCAGGAATTTCTGAAAAAGTACCCCAAGAAGGAGGCGACGAGCAATGAAAGCAAAGTTCAACCAGAGAACAAGGTATAATTTTTATTGAGTTCAAATTAAATCTCAAGTATGTAATTTCATCTAAGAAAGTAATAATTTTGATAGAGATGTTACAATTTTGTTTCAGGTTGTAATAAATTTCGACGAACAGCTAGGGAAAATTCAGAGAGAGAAGGGTCTAGATGTACAGAATTATAGCTGCTTTGAATGTGTTCATGCAATTGGTATGAGTTTTTCGAAAGCACACGTTTGCTACTACTCGGGCAATTATTACTGCTCGAAATGTATGTCACAAAATGAGTATATTATCCCATCACGAGTGATTCATAATTGGGATTTAAAATGTTATCCTGTTTGCGAAAAAGCTGCAGTATATTTGCAAGACTGTCCAATATTATTGGATCTTAAAATCTTAAACCCACGGATTTATATGGCTGTAGATACTATGGCCCAATTACAATCATTAAGAATTCAGTTAAATTTACTAAGAGCTTATTTATTTACCTGTCGCGAACCTATCATTGAATCTTTACAAAAAAAGGTAACTCCTAGAGACTATTTATATGAACATGTTCATCAATACTCTGTCTCTGACCTTCTTGACATACCTAACGGAACGCTTGCGCAACAACTACAGAAAGTAGTAGAATTTGCCAGGAATCATGTAATAAATTGTTGGCTTTGTAGTCAAAAGGGTTTTATATGTGAGATTTGCAATAATCCAAAAGTTATCTATCCCTTTGATATGGAATCTACATATAGAGTAAGTTGACGTTAATTATTATAATATTTATGTAAAACTCTAGCGTAATTACTTGGTGTTAAATGATTTTAGTGCGGGGCATGTAATGCAGTGTTTCATGCTAAATGTTTGAATGCTAGTAAACCATGTCCGAAATGTGAACGCAGACGCAAACGAATGGACCTTCCACTATTAGATATGGGATATACAGAATTATCCGTGGATGGTGCACCAACACTTTCAGACAATGCAAATCAATAAATGCAATTTCCGATAAATTATATATTTTTATTTTTCAAACCATTTACAGTATTCTGCTTTTCTTTTAAGCTAAATATTTTAACTAACGCTTTTTTAATAAAAATTTATTTTTCTACAATTTAGTAATAAGTATTTTGTGTCTATGATGTTACAGCATTCAATGATAACATTTAAATATATAGTTGACGGGAGATATATGCCATAACTTTTAACTCCTTATGCCTCACACAAGTGATCTGTTCGTTTCACAAAACTATTTCTCCTCAGCTGTAATGGATCACACTTAATTTAAATTAGTTGCTCGCAGATTTCTATCAAACTGTTTTATCTTATGTTATGGCTCTTACAGACTTACAGTTTTATTTTCTTATAAATATGGCCCCATCTTAAGATTTTATTAGTTTGAATTTACTGTACCTTTCTCGCCGTCTAGAAATATCTGTTATTCTACATAATTATTTTGCTGCTTATTTATAATAAACAATGAATTCAACTTTTTATTACATTTATTTATAATTGATATTGGCGCACTGATTCGGTCATGAATAAAATTTTATTCATGACCGAATCAGTGCGCCAATATCAATTATAATTAAGATTTACGGTCGAAACACATATAAAAAAATTATTTTTATTACATTCTAACTTCCAATACACATTTAATGTAGATGAGAGCTTTTAATTGTGTGAGGGGTAAATATTTTAAAGGATGAGTCTAACAGTTATTTATGTAATATAAATTTTATTAAAATTGTATGTACAAAAGGTTTTAAAATATACCAATTTATCAAATTATTTTATACTTATTATATTTATTATACTTAATACTGTTGTTATATGTACGCAATTAAAAAAATCATGTTTTTTAACCAACAGATGCATGTGCATGCTGTTAAGTTATTAATTTTAATGTATTTATTCGAATGTAAATAAAATTTCAAATTTGAATATACTGGCTATCATTGTGTTTCAAGTTTCACGAAAGAGTAGTTTTATGAGGTAATATTTACCATATTATTTAACAAGATATAATCCTGTCATATTTATCACTGCATTTGTAGCCAGTCTATGCAAACTTTATATTCTGTTTTTAATAAAATTATCGCGTCATTGACTTACTGAGACAAATGAGACACACATCAAGTACCTTGTAGACTAGAAATAATTCATCATGCATCTAAAAATATGTTGTGTAATAAAAGTTTGTACAAACATTTCATACGAGTAAATTATAAAATAACAAAAAGTATTAATCGATTCTTGAACACAACATGGCTCCGATTCATCAATTTTACATGCTCTTAACATATTTACATTTCTTCAAATCGTATAATTTTTAAAGCTTGTCATTAAGTTCATCTGTACGATCATTCTGATTTTATTAAGAAATAATTCTAAATTCCAATATAGAGAGTATAAAATATCACGTTATATCTGGCAAATGTAGTACATTTTAAAGAATATCTTGTAGAATGTATGTATATGTACACGATATGTATTATCAATTTGCAATAATTATGTGAGTATGTCCCGAACTGCGGTACGCCACTATATTTCAGATACAAAAATATACATTAATACTAAGATGATATTATGCGAATTTTACTAAATATAAATTTGCAGTGAAATGAAATGAACTTTTCTAGTCTAACACATATTATAAGGCACATTGATTCTGTTATTTTTAATTATTTCATACTTTCGTTCCTTAAGCCGAACTTCGATGCTTGATACTTTTAATAGATTCGTAACAGAAATAATAGTTACATAATCTTCAAGATCTGTATAATTAAAGTCTTTCCAGGTAACTTCCAAGAATAAAGTAACGACTGTTTGTCATGATGGATTGCGAGCAAATTGAACTACTAATTGATCGTTTTATGGCATTTCGCTGATTTAAAATTTGAAATACATAGCACAATAATGAGATATACGTATGTTAAAGAGTTTAAAGTGTAACACAAAGTGATTTTTAAACTCATACAATACTATCAAAGAAATGTCAAGTGCGCGTAATTAATGTATAAATTAAATAATTCTTTTATGGGTCAATACTATAGGCACAGGTACATTTTATATGCAGAAATACAGACTTATAAACTGTTATTGTCTGTGGAAAGTTGATAATTAACCACAAATTGACCACTACAAACGATGGTTATTATTTATGAAAAAGATAATGTGCTTCTCCATAATATTACAATTAATACACTCGGATATTGATGTAGTGAAAAAAAATACTTTCGGACACATTCGTAACATTCATATTAAAACGTAAGAAAATAAGTGTACGTATTACTTTCTTACAATACGTGTAAACTTATTCGAACAGTATTTTTAAACTTGAAATCTAGAACTTCATTCGATAATACTTATTTGAGTAACTACTTTGTACTGTCTTGTAACATCAGGCTCAAAATATTGCCAGTTTTTACCGCGAATATGCTGTACCACTTCGTAATATCTTCTCTATGGCAATGCCACGCGTACAGCATTTGTATTTATATTTATCCTGGCAATCTCTCTCACGCGTTCCATTAATGTAAAGTTTTAGGAAAATATGCGGATGGCAAAATTGGCTTGTCAGACAAGCCTGCCCTTCTTAATCCACCCTGCAGCGTGACGCTTGTGCTTTTTCCTTTCATACCATTTGATGGTACAGATGGGTTATTTTCCGTGGCAGTCGGCATCGATGATGCACCTGCCACGTTGCCAGGTAACTTATTTAAAGAATTAATACGTTCCATAGGTGTACTAGTACTCGATATTTGACCGCTTTTATTAAACGTTGATATGCCCATTGTACTATCTGTGATACCAACACCCATTGACCGTGCTGTCATGCGTGTAGTTTGATTGATATTTGGATTCTGCACAATTGGATTCCTCATTGGCATTCCGGACAATGGATTAGTCTGCATCATGCTGGGTGCAGGCGTACGTGTTTCAAATTTATTAGTAATTAATTTATTTGATCTCGGCAATGTCAATTGAATTGAGGAAGGTACAGTAATTGGTGCTGCTACAGTAGCACTTTGCAATGGAGACTGATTGTCCGCTAACCGCCGGTTTAACCAACTAATTACTGTAAGCAGATAACAAATTAATTTTAGTTGTATAAGACAAACATCCAACATCCTTTCTTGAAAGAGAAAGTTGCAAATAGAAAACAAAATACGCGAGAAGATTTTTCGAATAGTTTTAATAATTCTTTCAGAGCAATAAGGTATTTGATATCATGCAATAAGAATTTATTACTTTTCCGTCGGTCGCTGATAAATAAGAATGTTTATAATGATGAATATAAAAAAATTTACCGTTGTCATTATTTTTTATTGTCTTCTCTTTTTCCTCCAACTGTGTTTGTTGAATTTTTAGCTGTTCTCTCAAGTTTTCAACCTCTGCTTTTACATCTTTTGCTTCCTTAATTAAACTTTCCATTTTATTTTCTAATTGACCAACTTCTTTCTGTTTAGTGTCTAGAAGCCTTTCTTGCTCCAGTGCTATACTAGTTCTTAATTTTAATTTAGATTTAGTTGAAGCAAGTTCGTTTTGTAGTTTTGTCAATATTTCATTAGCTTTAACCAACTCGTCGCTTAAGTTTCGTAAAGAATTCTGTTTACGTTGTAATTGGCCTTCTTTTTCAGCCAATAGATCTTCCAGCTGTTGTTTCTGCTCTTTTACTGTTTTTAACATTTCCGTGTGTTTACTAATAAGTATACCTTTATCTTTTAATTCTTGTTCGAGTACAGCAACTTTTGTCCTCAAACTATTCACCGACTTATCTTTTTCATGGTAATCTGTGTCCAGTTTAGAATTTTGCTTCTTCAATGAGCTCAAATCTCTCTGAGCTGCATTAAGCTCTTTCTCAAGATTTTGCAGCTGCTTAATTTGTTCCGTGTTCGTTGCTTCGAGAAGGGACACTTTATCCTTGTAAGTTAAGTTTTGCGTACGTAATTCTGCAAGGTCGGTGTGCAGCTGTTTCATAGTTTCCGTATGTCTACGTTCTACATCTACTCTTTCTTTCTCGCTTTGGCATTGCCATTCCAAGCGAGCTTTAGCAAACCTGTGGTACATCCATTTTATCGGTATAATTTGCAAATATTTAATAAGCATACATCGCCCGACATAAAACAGCTTTACTTACCTATCTTTCTCAAGGCTTACTTGCTCCGACGAAGACAATTGCATTTGATTCTTTTCCGTCATATATTTCTGCTCCACATGTTCCAACTCTTTCGTTTTCGTTTCCAATTTATTCGACAAATCATTCAATCTTGTTTCGAGCGCAACTCCGTTTCTATTCTGTTGCAAAATATTCTCTTTCAATTGCTTGATCTTCAAAGCCATGTGAGTTCTCAGATCGGAATCACTCGCCGGCGATATATTCAGGCTTAAATGACATAAATGTTTAAAATTATTTGTTTCCACCAGTTTGAATATCCATTCGCCGCTCTCTTCTGCTAATAACAGTAAAAATTTTGGGGGTGTTCTCGTTAGGTTCGCCGTTGGCATCTGGCATTGTTCCAACAGGCATATTAATTGCGTCGCAAAATTGTCAAAATCTACCAATAGCCCTTGCTGAGACTTTAAAATTTTAAAATCGTCTTCCGTGATAAATAACGAGAAAAGAAAACAAGGATCAGCATCATCTGCTAACATAACGCACAAACTCTGTAACATAAATATACGCTGTGTTATTAAACCGCTCGGACATTTCTTCAAACATTTCAAAATATTCATTTCGAATTATGTAATAAGAAAAGCATTAATAAGTAGATAGTACATATGAACTAAAAATGATAGTTGTCAAAGAATAATTATAATATTAATCATGTCAACAGAGTATAGGTTAATATGATCGTTACAGACGACATTACCTTGCGACAAACAGGGCTAATACCGGCATGAATTTCCACGTTGACTCTAAGCTCACGCTGACGTTCTTCTTTACTTTGCGGCTTAATGTAAACTCTTTGCACTTTAGTATACAACACTTCAACATTGTTCAATTGGAGGCCAGAATCACCAGTCACTCCACTACCTATTGAATTGTTTAAATAATTCATCGTTCGTTTACACGTTTAGCGATCATCTGTCAGTCTTTAATTACCCGGTACTTTAGATAACGGGGATAGCGTTTTGATTTTCGTCTCATTTGTCAATGTTTCGTAAATTGAAAAAAAAATCTGCATCGAAACTTTCAAATTCTGTATACTACGTGCCTAGTTGATGCACGCGTGTTTCACGTGCTGCCACCGCAGCGTCAAGCGTTCATATTAATTCCCCCTCCTCCCTGCAACTTTTCGTGAGAATCGTTAGATCTCTTTTACTATTTAGTTCACAATGTGGTTAATAGCTTCGCTCAGCTCTGTGAAGAACGATAATTAAATTTCATTTCGTTATATTGTATACTGGATGTGTTATACGCGCTTACTATTAAAAAAAATGTAAGCACGCCACCTTACAGTAAAAATGTTAAAAATTAGAAGGAGCTGAATGATACTGGAATCGAAACATTATTTTCCTAATAAGGCAAGTCAATATTTAACTATTCTGTGAAGAATGCGATTCATTATCACTGTATCAATATTAAATACAATACTTCTACAGATATTGTAATTACAGTATATTGTTGAGTTTTAACATTCTAAAATATGTATTTCTGGCATATTTGGTATACACAAGTAACGGCAGCAATTTTGTTTCTTTGCAAATCATTTATATTAAGACATTTGTTAATATTATTAATATTATTATACTACGCAAATTTTAATATAAGTTTTGTAAATGGACGTTTCAATTTGTTACTAAAACAATTATTAATTTATTTGTGTAAATCATTGCATACAGAAATGTTATTAAATTAAATTTATATGTTATTTGATCGACACAAAATTGAAATTACCTGCATGTTTTGTCACATATCATTGTCATTATAATTATGGTGAGAATATATCATTTGAATCCGATGGAGGGAATAAAACAATGGCCGCTGAATGCAGCCACGTAATGTGTGGCCATTATTACATTTAATAGACATTTAAAGTACATTTTTCATATGTAAAGCTTTGATAATTCCAATTTGACATGTTTCCTTAGTTTTATTACTAAAAGCAATCTATAAATTATTTACATATATCATCGATGTTTATAACAGAGCTCGCTTTACTTTCCCGCGCAGTAAGAAAATCGTGAAATTGGTTGGTCGATTCTTTCGTAGCCAGCCAATGGCATCGAAGCTCAAGGATGTGACGTATCGTTTAAACCGCCGTATATGTCGAGTTGTAACCGCGGTCGCCATGCCATGCGACCGTCTCGGGGCTGACAATTTTCCTGCTGAATATGTTGCCAGAAAAGTGTCTGACAAGTCGTTGTCCTTGTTTACGAAGGGAAAGCTTGCGAGGTGACAGTATCGTGAAAGTGAGTGTGCAATTATTACTAAGCGACAAGTGATGTTCTTGTGAAAACTGAAACCTTGAACCTGCACCCTGTCGGTTATAGGTTGGATACGACAGTTGCAGTTTGAATCTGACGAGGCGTTCTACGCGCAAGCATGAACTGGTAAGCTTATAATTTTTATCAGTGGTAGATCGTGTAACGTTGAAGCAATTTCTGTAGTGGGGATTTCTGAAAATAAGAATATTTTTTGCTGCAAGTCTCGTGTCAAGAACACGTCGACCGGTTTTGCTTACAGCGCTGCTTTCGTTCATTTTTGCCATTTAACACTTTGTGTTGTGCTGCCCCCTGCCAAATGCATCTGAAGCTGGTGTACAAACTTCTAAATGCACATTCGTACCGGCAGTTGTTTATTAAGGCGGAACCACACATTCGGCATTCGACAAACTGTTTGTCAAAGTATTCGCGTATTATATCTTCGTCGTTTCGACTCGTGATCCGGAACTACGAACCTTCGAACAGAAGCTCGCCGAAACGTTTTGAGTCCCAACCGGCAAATTAGTGTAATGGCGCGACATTTTTTTTTATTTTGCGTTTTTCATGCAAAACTGTGTACCACGCATCAGCTCGCAAAATTTTACGATGCAAAAATGAATTGCTACTGAGAAACAGAGAGAATAAATTTGCCGTACGCTATTGGTGCCTTGCAACATGACGGCGAAAATACTTTCTGCTGTAATTTTTACTTCTTGCCGCTTACACTAATTTGGCGGTTAGGGCTAGATTTGATAATCGATCATTTTTAAGTGAATTTAAAAATTGGATGTAGTGTAGTTGTAAAATAATTGAGTTTCGTGTAAGATATTCTTTACACCGTTTTATTCAGTCACAAATATTAGTTTTTAATACTACTAATGAAATATTCAGAAAATACGTGAAATATCCGGCAGTACATACATAGACTACTCGTTTCAAAGCATTAAATCAGTTACCACGTAGAGAAAACACGAGAGGCAATATTTATATTAATTACATGGCAGAAATAGAGGACTTGTTGCTTGGAAATCGACATGTACAATGTAAATGTTCAAACCGATTTAACAAAAGGGATACTTGTTTCATTGTCGTGGAACGTCAATCATCACTTTCTTTTGCAGCTGTGTCTAAAATAATAAGTACAATAGAGTTCAGTGTACTCGAGATCTTACTCCACACGTACGCATACAGGGGATGTTCATTACAGCGGACGTCACAATTTTTTGACAAATTTCGATAATTTGGCACAAAAAGTTATAAAGAAAACGATTTCTAATGGGGAATAAATTGTTGCTGCGAAAATATTGAAATTACATTTTGTTGACGAAAAATCGAGAGCACATTGATTTTTTAAAATGGAATCGTATGCGTTTGGTTACTGTAAAATATATTCTGTGATCATGCACGAAATTGTAACAATACTGCTCTTCGAAAACACATTTCAGAAATGTGAAGAAATAATTATCGCTCTTATATACTTTGGACAATTAATACATTTATGTTATTGTAAAGCCAAAATATTTCTGATTGCTCCACGAATGAAATGAACGAATCCACATTTGTATCATATTTTCTGAAAAATTCATCTTCAAAATCGATTTATTTTTAAAAGAAAACCTCTTATGAACAAATTTGTATAGGATCACCATCTCTCCAGTTGTATTATCTATTACAAAACACCGTATATAATAGTCTAAACAAAATCATTGACTTGATCCTAGATACGATTCCCCTAAACTTTAGCATATCACTAAAAATTTTATTCGTAATGTCACGATTTCGACCTGTTATGCCAAATTCGTCACTGATTAAACTGCACCGTTGAAAAATCTCTGTTCCATTTACAAGATACAGTTGTGTATGTTGTAAAAGTTCTAAATTTAATTAATAGTTTAGAAATTGAAGAGAAATATACGAGTATGAGTTTGCTACAAAACATGTGCCACATAAAATATTAGGAAGATTCAAATTTAAATGATTGCCCTCAGCTATTGCCTCAAATTACACGAATTACATAAAGTATACCTAATAAGAATAAATTTAAGAATAAACATTTAACTTGAAATGAACGAAGGTTCTTACAAAGAAGATCACTCAACTGTTACACGTCGATTTTGACGAGACTCGGCATACAGGCACGGTACCTAAAAATATTAGACGCAACTTTTTTAACGTCGGAAACTCATGTTTAGCAGGGGAAATTAACTTTCAAAATTGGGGGTTGGAAAACTGTTTAGTCAAATAACTCGAAATCCACAACTTTGAAGGTAAATTTCACTCCCTAAATATTGAATTTTCGCGGTTCAAAAGAATAAGTCTAATATTTTTAGGTACTCTACCTGTGTTTCACAAAAATCGGCGTGTAACAGTAAACTCTCTGGATGTCGAATACGGAGTGAAGACTTTCCAAAGGGAATCTTAGATTTACGAAACTGTGACTCATGGTCGGCGGCGGGTGTAACAATACGGTTCCTGGGGCGGGTGTTTCGAAAATGTACAAAGAAATCGTAAATGTTTCCTAGCGCTGGAAACTTTACGATATCATCGTTGAAGCGTGCAACTTCTTCATCCTCGAAGAATAACGCGCAGTAAGATTTACGAGGAAGGGACTCGGGTCGGCGAAAAATGGCGTCCCCTCGGAAGCAGGACGCCATCGTTTCCTCGCGCAGTTTTCCTTCGCGTTTCGTCACGTATTTTTTCCATCCTTCCGCATTTGAAAGTTGAGTGCTGTAACCACCTGCCCTACTCGCAAAAGAGAAAAAGCCAACCAAGCGGACAGGTTTTACCCGGCAAGCCTACCTGCTTTCGGGTGGAGAAGCGTATACCTGCCAACACAACTCCAGATTTTTCTTTTCCGTTCGGTCTAGGCCGAAGGTCTCCCTGATTTCGTATTATCTGGCATAGATCTCCCTTTTCCATCTCGAGGGTCAGGGTGATTAATTGTATTTTCTTCGTATGGACTTTTTCTGATAAGTTTCATTACCATGCAACCGTAAATGAACTTTTTTTAAAGTTATCTTTATGAAAACGGCGTACATAAATGCTTTCCACGTTTTATTCCTTAAACAGCTTTCAATACTTGTCTATTTGTTCAATGAAAGAAAAAGCAGGGGTAGCGTTTAAGAGTACGGTTCAAGTGTACATTCACAATTATTGCTCAAGTTATTGGGGAATAAATGTGTTAAAGGAGAAATGTAATATTCGATTGAAATTAAATTGTGGTTTCCATTACAGTGTTTAACTTTCAAAATATAATATAAATATATACAAGTTATTATTAAATAAAAAAATACAATTTAGTGGTACACAAGTACATAGTACATATTTTGAGAAAAAAATGGTATGTTAACATTATCAATTACTTTAATTCATTTTGGAGTACTTTTATCTACTTGTAGTTAAAGAAATTAGAGACTATACAGCTTTACTATAATGACGGGCTGATTGTGAAATGAACGTTATACGTAACAGTGGGAAAATGGGTCAGATATTGAAATTATTATGGGTAATGGTAAATCTTATATAAACCAGTGGTTCTCAACGGTCATCTCCAAAAAATCTCTAGATAATTCCTTACCCGCTATTATTCGTTCAGCACGTAACAACTATTTCGCATTAACGTCACTCATGTAACTTTTCTAATTTCTCTCTTATTTCTTGAAAAAGTATTGCGTACAACAAAATTGAAACCACTATCATAGTATTATACAATATATAGCACGAGTAATGAGAGTAAGTGGACACAAATTCTGGACTAAAATTGATTCTAACGCATTAGGGTGTTCCATAAGTTCTGCCCGCTGAAGTACGTCTTCAACAAATTCGATGTTTGAAAACAGATTATATTTACTACACCTATGTATTTTCCATTATTATTTGACAGACTCCCATCTATGTGGTAGTTCTGTTATGCCTCTTTTCGAAATATCTCCGGATTTACCATTAAAAAAAGGACTTATTGCACTTTTTGTAGCCCCGAGATCATTGAAGTTTTCCCATCTAAACTGTAGTGATAGAAAAAGGTAGAGATCTGTTGGTGCCAGATCCGGGGACTATGGTGCTTGAGGAATAAGTTCTCATTGCAGTACTTTTTTTGCGTTGCTAACGCCACGTGTGGTCTCGCGTTGCAGTGGAGGTACAGCACACCCATTCGGTTTTTAATTTACAGTTCTTGCTGCACTCTTTCAAGTTGTTAACAATATAAATTATCATTGATAGTTGTATTTGGATGAAGTAAACTCCTAATACGTATTCGTAAACGAAGTGGCGGGCAGAATTTACGCAACAACGTAACATATCATTTCCAAAATCGTCGAAATCGTAATCTATTAAAAGAAGACTGTGATACACAGCTCGACTGGATAGAGCATTGATTGCGATGACTACCACTGACTTGAGCGAGTGGTTTCTTAAAGAGATATGCCCATTTCGCTCGTCGTTGGCTTTAAACGCGTTGCTGTCCACAGTTGCGCGTCGGAGTAAACCAGCTTCCCCCACCGCGTCTCCCTACCGTGGTATACACACGGACGGTGGCCGACGCGACTCCGCCGCGCGCGCCCGCGCGCACCGCATCCGATATAAACACAGCACAAAACAGAAATACATACGGCGGCTAAGGCAGAGGGAGGTAAAACTGCGTAAGGACCTCCATCCGTGGACAGCGCTGCTTTTAAACGATATCTGGCGGTGTACGGCTTAAAAAGCCGAGGAAACATTGTATTCCGCGAGAACGTATTTGGCCGGTCCACGGCGAGTGAAAGAAGACGTGGCAACGTGGCATCCGAGTACACCATACTACACAACGTCACGCCACACGTACATGCATACATACATCTTTCGTGCGAGAGGCCACGGCATTGTAAAATTGCCGATTCGCTTCGAGGTCATCACGCTATCGACCTCCATTTCGTATTGGTTCTTGCCTCTTTTTTTTTTCTCAACATGGATTTGTCGAAACTGGCCACCGCCGTAGTATTACTCCATCGATATTCTTGTCTCGATCGATACGCCCGCGAAATTAACGGGGAACGAACCGAGCCTTTGCGTTCGGCCTTCTTCCATGGCATCGAAAGCTGCGGCGACGCGACGCGTCGCTTCGATTTCTCTTTACGACGAAAATCCTAACGACCAAGAAAAACTAGGGAGCGCTTTATAACTATGAAAGTTGGAACGGCTCGAACCCGACTGCTTCGATATAATCTCGATGATATTATGGCCTGTTTCCTTCTCTAAGTGAATCTTTATCTTTAACGTTTATGACGGTGCGATAGAGTAATCGGTGTAAAGTAATTGGCAGCGTAATTGTTCAATATTGTTGCGTCTTACGATCTTAGTAAGACGAAACGAAAGTTACGACCTTACGATCACTACAAGATGTATAACTACTTAGTGTGCTATTTGGACGTTACTGAAATCGGAATTTGCTAATTGTAAGTACTATAAAATGAATTACTTATGTTGCAGTAAGGTAAGAGGTAAACAATTTTATTGTATGTAGTTGCAATGCTATGTCGTACAATAGGTTTTAATGTAACATGCTACGACATTATTATCTAACGTTATAAAAATAATTTAAATAAAAATTAGATATCTTTATAACAAAATACAGTTTTAGTACCTAGTAGAGCAACCCTTTTGATATTCTTTTAAACGGTTTCAAATGATATTTATTAAATATGGTGCATCAATATAGTTGTATCTTCCTGTGATACCATTTGTAATGGTACTCTTGAATAGCTCGAATTTTTGAGAACATTAAGGTAATTTTGAAATAAACGATTTTGCATTATTTACTATTATGCTTGTGATCATTATAATACTATAATTTAAGAACGTTTTTAATCTCCATAGTCTTAGTATTTCTCATTAAATTCCTTTAAAGAATGCGCACATATTTTTATAACAACATAGTAATGGGCTCACTTTTACAAGGTACCTAAATTTAAAACCTGTTATACAATACAGTATCCACATTACAAAAAAATTGTTTACGTCTTTGCAAACTGGAATACGTAGTGCCACTGATCATACAATAATTAACTGAGTATTCCAGTATTTCTTTATTAAGTAAAGCCATAAATTCAGGAGTTGTGCGATGTCTGAATATTAACGCGAGTAATTTCAATACAAATTATTATTAATGTGTACGTATTGAATGAATTATATTGTAGTATAAGTATATTAAACTTTTCGCTCTATGCGACGGCTCCCATTTCTAACTTTTTGGAAGTAGAAGAAATCATAATTAATTTGGGGTAATAAAAACAGAAATAATACTTTATCTGTTTTGTTATTAGCTCTCACAATCAGTTAGATTCAACTGTTCACACCTGAAGGTTAATTTGACGTTTTGTCTTGTTTAATGATGCCGTTGTAGCTCCTCCGCATAGAACTTTACAGAATTATACAAGCGCTGTTATACAACTGGTAGTTTAAATAATAAGATAGTTCGTGGAGTATGACGAGGAGGGAGATCCAATTCGATCGAATAAAATGTAAAGGATTTACATATAGATGTTGCGGAACGAAAAGTACAACGAATAACGACAATAACCGGAGTATGTATAAGCTGTCATAATCTAGTTCGTCATAAATTATGGCCCCATTATATATATAGAGTAGGGCACCTAAAAGTATACATCTGGAATGTTTCTGGTATTCCTGAACTCACGCAAAAGAGATCGAAATAAAAGTTGCTCAATTTAAGGGGGGCACTGGAGTAGTAGCAGTATAATTTTTCTCTACAAATCAGGTCTTGTTTTTTTAGTTTTCTGGGTCACCACTATTTTTTTCAGTAAGACTATGTATTTTTGTAATAGTGACATTCAAAACAAAATCAGCACATGAGAGACGTCTCTGCTACTTAATTGCATGTATCGTAAGTTATTTGCAGGGGTTGAAACGGTTCGAAGAATAACTGTTTTAATCTGTTATATACCGGCTCTGACTGAAACAGTTATGAGGAACCGATATTCTGAATAACTGTTATCAGGAACCGAAATTTTTGACTCGTCGATTTCGGTTACGATTCTATAGAACCAATCGGTAATGTTTCTATCGCATTTTTGCTTTTAAATCTAACACCTTCCTTTTTTTGTCACTTTTTACAAATTCCAGAACAACAGAGGTACTGTCGAGTGCCACCCTGTGTATACGATGTATGTATATCTGGTTCTATTCATATTTGTGTTTATTAAATGAAAACAAACAATGTAAAGATACAGAAACAGATAAAACTGTTCAATGATTCTAAAAGGGGTTTAATTTATAATACATATTACATGTTCTGTTATTGATGAAGATTCGCGTATTATCTTCCATTTTTAGTAGTAGGTACTTATTCATACTTATTGTTAGCTTCATTTTCGCCTACATTAACGTTTATATAATTTAATTTCTTGTTCTGCTCTTTCTGTTTTGTTCTTTCTGCTTCGGCATACGAATTAACGAATGAAACAAGAAGCTGAATAAAACGGTGTCACGGTGTTCCATTAGTAATCTGTCGAATGAGTGTTTTAGTAAAACAGGTTTTGGCATTCAGAATCTTAATTCGTGTTTCTGTCGGAACGCGTAATTTTGCAACTTTGATTTTTCTTTGACAGGATATATATCAAGTCGCCTAGAAAATGTTTTCGTTGTTTTTCTCGTTCCTTTCGTAACTTTATCTCACATGTAGTTACCCCCGGGTACCAAACGCAATATATCAATGGATTCGTCATTTGTTTAGCTTTAAAATGAGCTGCATTGTTTGACTCAGTTGAATTTTAGACACGATGTGCACGGAAGAAAAAATCCGCTCTGCTATGCTGTACGAGTTTAAACCGATTCGAAAAGCAACAGAAGCAGCTCGAAATATACGTCAAGTATTTTGGAAGTTGCTGTTGGTGATAGTAAAGCACAATTTTCGTCTCCGAAATTTCGATCTGGGTATTTCGAGTGGTTGTGAACAACGATAATCTGCGTGAAAATATTGAAACAAATCAATTCTGTGCATTGAACAGAATTAGGAAAGAGTCTAGGAATATCAGAGACAATGCATATACATGACATATGAAATATATTAGGATAATAGAAATGCATTAAAGTGGATTAAAATGCATTACACAGTCACAAAACGCAAGAACTTTCGGAGGGACCTAATAGATACGTTCAATTGCATATAAGATATTCCCTTTTCTTACATTTGTTTCTCTATTTAATAAACTGTCCAAACGGCTGGCCGTTGTTGCAATATAATCATATTGTGAATACGCGATACATGTTCGTTTGTAAATTATAAAATTACAATTTTTTCGTACGTTACTCTTGCAA
Source organism: Andrena dorsata (assembly GCA_929108735.1). NCBI lineage: Eukaryota > Metazoa > Arthropoda > Insecta > Hymenoptera > Andrenidae > Andrena > Andrena dorsata. Next base: position 62,712,302 of record OV815487.1, on the reverse strand, counting down.
GAAATTTTATAAAAAATTTCACACAAAATTAGTTTTATTTTCATTATTTTAATTTGTTAGTTGTTTTTGCACACAAAATAGTCATTGGCGTGTCGGTTGACCTTGTATGAACGTTTACAATTTTATTTTATTGTGGAAATCATCATTATTCATCATAGATTTCCAGTATCTCATTTGTTTTCGGTTAAAAGGATTTGGCGTCACAATGCCTGTTAGATGATTGCTATATAGGAAGTTTGGATGGTTGTTCTACGCAGTTGGAATTTTAATCGCTTCCTACGAAACTTCGTTCCGCGTGCACCATTCTTAACATCAAGGGAAAATGAGGAACACGTGTATTAACAGTTGCAACAGACCATTGGAGGAGACTAATTAATAAAGGTAGATTCATTACTCTGAGAAAACGACGTTTGTTATCTCTACTGTTCAATATTTATAGACAATTACAATTCATCGGGAAAATTAAATCCATTTCTATCCATTCCGGAAACTAATACTAATGTAAGACTTTAGAAATGGTGAGCGGATTTGCAATTTAGGATTTAAAATATTTGTATTTAATTTTGTCGTTAATTTTTTTACACAATCCTCAAACCACTTAGATTAGTGTTTTGTTATCCAGGCAGTATCTAGATGTTATATTTAACTACATTAGAACTCCACTTATCTAAATTCCATTTATTGGAACAAAATTTTAGACAATGCTTGATTTACTGAACTTCTGCTGAACCCCTGCAATATTATGTGAACCATTGTCGAGCGGCACTGCCTTACAAAACAAATAAATAAACTAGAAATAATTATGTGCTTAACAATTTATATTTCGTTATTATGTATTAAATATTTAATTATAAGTTAAAGTTATGAGGTTTGAAACATGAGTAAGCAGATGAACGAAAAAATGTATGTTCAAATCCACTTAGCCGAATGCGAACTCTAATTATATGACTAGACAATTATAGGTAGTGGAGAAAATCAGTGAAGTCCTATTATACGAACGATCGTGTTCTGCAAACTGCTTTGCCCCCGGCGGGTTCTGATAAATGGAATTTTACCTAATTGAATTTTGAAATTCGTAATGGGTACGAATCATAATCCTCCAATAATTTTGAACAATATACGTGTAAAATTCAAAATTGGGTCGGGGGGAGGGAGCAGGAAATAAAATCTATTTGAAAAGCTACAAGGCTGGTATGTTACAAAACCTACATTTGAATTATTTGATTGTATTTATATCTTACTGGTATCAACATGACTCTCCACGTCCAATATATCATTTTCATTCATAGCGTAGAAACACCTACAGTGTCGCATTGCTCAATCGCACTTTTACGGCTTCTTTGACTTCCGTGAGACGCGTCGAATGTCAATATTGCAATAGCAATAGTGAAAGTGTTAAAAGAATATTTCACTCCCTGTTATTCCTGAATTTCGTTTTTCATACACGTAACTCTACCTACCGTACCCTTCATACACGTTTCAGTGTGTCTCAAATCGTGTAATATCACATATTGAAGTTTCAACAATATCTGAACCATTTTGTTTCGCAATACCCGATATATCGCGTTGTTGATGGTTTTGTTTCTCTATATAAAACAGCAATTGCTCCAAATGCTATCAAATGTTATCTATATTAAAGGACAGGAGTGTACTAAGAAACTGGTTGTTATTAAGGGTTTTGTTATAAAATATGGTGAATTCAGTGATTGTGTTGCGTGTATGTTGGCATTGGCTGATGCAGGAGGTAACGCGGTAAGCAAACGTAACGTGTCTTCGTAGAAGAAGAAAATGCTGCAGGTCTGTGATTTCCGCTTGGCAACAGCGCAGCCGGTTGCCCGTGCTGCCTCGCTAAGTTGAGCCAATGGCGTAATAGGGAGAGGGGAGCGTACAGTCGCTCAGTTCCCTTCTCAAGCATTCACAAAAACCACTCGCAGCGGGATGAATGTGGACCTCTCTTTAGTTATACGCTTTTGCTCTATTGAAAAGTATCCACTACGCAAATTCTCCAGGAAGTAAACTCTGACAATTATTCCAATCAATTTAAATTTGTTATCTAACCCGTTATTTGCCAATAAAGATCGTTTGCAGCGTTGTACCATGTTTCGAATGTTATTGACGATTAACCCTTTCGGTCTTATAAATTCTCAAGTGTATAGTTTTTATTATTTTAACATGTTGATCAGTAGATATTGTTGCGTACTTATTGTTAGCGATTATAATAGCTACATTTTCATCTGCATACAGATGCTTTGAGCATTTTTAGTACATTCTTTATGCCGTTTTATTCTCTTCAGTGCGATTGTAATATTTAGTTTTCATTCAATCTATCTATATTTTAGTCGATGAAGCTAGACGCGATTCAAACTTAACAGTTCTGATTTTACAGCGTCCGCGCGTTTGCTTAAGCTCTACCAACGATTTTCTCTTTTGAACTTTCACACATGCTTCCTATCTGTGCACCCATATTACACTCGCTAACATTGTTTTGTCATTTTATCACGAAGTGTAGATTAATCAGGTTCCATTATGTCTCCTCCTCTATACTTGCTTCATGGTTACGCTACTGGGTCGAGTATTCGAGTATCCCCCCTCAATCTTTCCCCTCCCTGGCGCCCAGTATCAGTGGCTTTCACGCGTCTCTCTCACAACTGCTTTCGTCTCTTCTCTCTTCCAATTCTCCCACTCTCGTCTCTCTTTCCCTCCACTCTCCCTCCTCGCATCTGTTCTTCTCCCTTTACCCTTCGATTCCTTGTGGCCGTGCACGACGGCCATTTTTCTCTGCTTGACTGAAATTCGGCAACGCTGTGTATACGTGCCCCCGCGCGCACACGTGAAGTCACGGGAAAAAAGACATTGGCATTTTGGCATATACTCGAATTTTCGTTTGTCGTAGGCAAGCATCGCGCTGAATGGAAGTGTCTTGTTGGCTCGAAAACTCGGCGCGAATCAATGACGAAAGTTGGTCGCCGCCAGAATTTCTCTGTTTTATGGAGCGAACACGACGATCTAGTACCACAAGTAAAAGCCGTCTTACTGCTGTCTCTATATTCAAATACACAGTATCTCTTGTGCCTACCTACGACTGGCAGTTGCCGTAATGTCTGTCGACAGATGTTAAACGGCGATCGATATTCGGAGCAATGTTGAAGAAATGTTGATACGCGTAAAAAACATCTGATATGTGTTGCGAAAGTATCTCTGCACATGAAGTTGCAGCGAATTATCAAATTACTAGCACCGACAGATATTTTGTTAGTTGGATACTTGGTATGGTTTGCTTAATATTTTCGCAGAACCACCTGCTCCTCAGATATTACGTTTGCTTTCATCACAAAATGTCACATTGCACCAAAAGTCAATTAGTTTTAACACGCATTATTTTGGCGAATCCTAATTGTTGTTTCGTATTAATAATTGTTGGTGATTTTCATCTTACAATGTAACTATTATACACCTCTGTATATATGTAGGTTCCAGGATTGCATCCAATTTAAATAGAAACCGTTATTCTAGGAGTTTTCTTCTACCTTTTTGCACTATAAAACGTGTCTCTGAAAATTCTATTTTGGTAATCTATTATAATATTTGTTACGGTACTAAAACTTCCTACCATTTTGTAATTTTCTCTACACTTTTTCCGTTCGTTCCACTTGCCCCCTTTATTTTCTTTAACTACAGATACGGAAGCTTAAGTTACATTGCTTGAAATATAAATTTCCACCACAATTTTTGTATCTCTAAAATATGTCCACATTCAGTACTAAAAATTGCTAAAGTGTTTTGGAGCAAAGTTTAATATTCTGAGACTCGTGAATAATGAATAAACTCCACTACAGTATCTGCCACCATATAAACGCTACTACAGATTTGTCGAGACGAAAAAACAAAAAACAAATACAGAGCCGTTTTAATTTTCCGTAGTAACATAAACGATTTACACAATAGATTTTAACCCGAGGTTTCAACTTGGTTGTGTTTGAACGATGTTTTTTGAAGAAAAAGAACGCAGGATTATTATGTTGCGTAACGGGCCTTAACCCTCGAGCGCTGGAGGCTGCGCAAGCCCGGCCCGCATCATCCCCCCTCCACCGCCCCCTTCCCCCGGGAGCCCCGCGGTGCCCCCCACGTGCCCCCTCTCGTCGTGAAAGAGCCACGATACCCAACTCCGCTTGGCTCTCTGCGCTCCAACGGAGCGTCCAACAACTCGGCGCTCCCTTCGGTCTCTAGTTTCCCCTCCAGCTGTGAACCCTGGTCCTTCTACACAATTTTCCCATGCCTTCCCACGCCGCGCCCGTGTACACGCGCGTTGCGCACTGCATACGAAACATGCTTCTGTACGTCATTGGTGAATTGCTTTTCTTCATGAAGATTGCTTTTCCTGGTGAATGATTTTCTGAAGAAAAATATATCTAAATAGTACAAGAGTAAAATGATTAATTTATATTTATCCTTTATTTGAACAGTGCTGAGTAAAGTTGTTTTTATTCGATGAATAGTAGACAGACGAATTTATTCGAAGTGAATTGTGTTGATGGGTATTTTCTTAGTTCAAGAAACTTCTTGCCTCCAGTTTATGAATAAGGTTTCTAAAATTCTTTGTCTTCTGTCTGTCAGTCGAAGTTTCTATTTAGATAAATATTTTTATCCTGCATATTATTTTTATTCTGCAATTATATTTTACAAACTATGGAAAATTTTCCACTTCACACGTCCTTGGACCAAAGAAATTGATTTTTTTGGAGAAAATCGATGAGTTAATTTTGTATTTTGAGAAAACTATGAAATATTTTTCAAATGTCTTCCGAGGCAGTTTACATGTGTGAACCAAATTATAAGTACATAAATCGGATTATAAGAAATTACGATTTTTTTAAACTTTATCTGTAGTATATCTCCTTAATGAGACTATTTCATAATATCAATAATAAATTTTTCTTTTTTTTTTGTAATTGGCAGTACCTCGCGGTGCCTCAAGATGCATAAATTTAACGTTAATTGGAAACGTTCTCCTCTAGGTATAATTCTTAATTGCTTCTCTATCTGTTTTCAAACATGCTAGTTTCCCCTAATCAGATTGGAGTGCGAGGTTAAGATTCGCGGTCGATCCGATCGAAATGAGCTATTGAAAGGTTAAGAAGTCGACGTGTACGAAGAACCGGTTTTTGATCGTGGCGTGGGCGTGTGATAAATCTGTGAAGCCTCTACGTCCTGCCCGGCTTTTCCTCGTTATTAACGCGTAACGCCGCGATGTTGATTCGTGGAAATAACGCTACTGTGTCGGTTGCGCTGCGAGGAATCATTGCAACACGTTACGATCCTTTGTCTTTAACTTTAGAAACTACTTATCGTAATATAACGGGTGTCACCTACAATTAACGACGCTCTTTTAAGGGGTATTACCAACTGGCGCGTCGATTTTGGGGACTATCCTTAAATTTAAAATAAAAAAAGAGTATAAGAACAGGATGTTTGAATTTTTTTCATACTTTTGTTTAGGTATTTGTAAAGTTAAACTGTTACCTTCAGCGGGCACGAAAATTATTGGCTCCATGGGTTTCGCTATTGACGTCGAAGATTTTCACTTAAATGTAAAGAATTGTAGCCTAAAACATACGAAATGTGATTGAACAACATGGCAGCCCTGCACAGAAAATAGCGGATTTTTAAAAAAATTTTCGATTCTGTGAACTAAATAATTCTTGCTTACGAGGAACTAATACTTGCTATTACTAATTAAAGAAAATATTTTGATATAATTTGTACTGCACCTATTAGAGTGTCAAACATATTGAAAATGAAAATTAATTAAAGTTTTAGTTTCGTATTGTATAATATTGCTGTACGTGTCTGGGTACATATTGACCCACATTAATTGTCATAGTTTTTGTTAGAGAAGTTCATTTTTCCGATTTCTGATGTTTTATCTACATATTACTGTTTATTTATTATTGCGCTTAACAGTGTTGCGCTTGACTTCAAAAAGACCCAGGGTTATTATGAAAATTGGCGTAACCTAAATACAACACTTTTTCATACGTGCTGTTTCGCCAGCGGCTTAGAAATGAAAACCACACGGGTATTTACCTATTTCTGGAAGATTCGCTCAAAATACGCGTCTAATAATACACACCTGAGAGCCTCAAGCTGAGAGTAATCGTAAAACATCGAAACTATGTGCTCACTATGGGGCACGTGTACAAAAATATGACGCATCTTTACATTTGGACAAATTTTGATAACAAGCACGACATTTTTTTAGATTTGTGTCATAGTAAAAAATATGAAATTTCACGCTGAGATTATAGATAGTGGGACATTTATAGAGTGCCAGATAAACTACTCATACAATTTGGAAGAGGGTGAATCTTGATTAAAAAAATAAATTAAAAACAAAGAATAATATATTTTTTATATATGTAGACGTTCGATTTCGAAGAAGTAGGTTTTAAAAATTCGTCGGTTCCACGTACGTAATTAACATGGGGAGAACGCAATGTAGTAGGTACATACAGTATAACACCGATGAAATGAGTTCTTGTGCAAATACATACGCAACTTGACATTGTAAAATAACTTTCTTTCGACCAAAGTTTCGTTTTCGAGAAAATCGGCATTGAAAATCCATCGAGCACGTGTGCAATTGATTTATAAGAACTGTGAGATTCAAAACGAAGTATGACTTTCTTGTTACTTTAAGATATCTAAAAAAAATTAATATGGGTTAGTATTAATTGGAATATTTAATTGTTCTTTCTTAAATATAGCTACATAAAGTATTCAAATATTAACCTTTCGATATTTGCATTTTACAAGTCCCACGCAAAACTTGGTACCTTTTATGAATTTAAAAGCTGCGTATTACTAGTTCGCTTTTTTTAATTTCCTCAAGAAATGAATACATCATAAAGCCTAGAGAAATCATAAATAAGGAGCATTACGGTAATAACAGATAAACAAATAATCAGTTACTGTAAGTATAAATTTTTTAATTTCATGGGTGGAAAGGTGTCGTACGAATACAAAAGACTATTACTCATTACTGCATACTCATAACTCGATTAATACAATATAAAATAGCTGCAACGATGATGAAACGTTGCAAAACACTTTCTTACGCGATGGTGTCAGGCGCGAGGTGTATAATTCCACGTTTCGCCAGGAGCAACAAGTGTCATTGAATATTGTGAAACAATGTAGTTCAACTGAATAATGTTCTCTTATTACACGCACTTATAAAGGTCAATTTATACAGTAGCCTATACGGGACCACTCGGAGCTCGCTCGGACGACGCTCGAGGCCGCGAGCCCTGTCCGTGCCATATCTGAACGCAATTTTCCCAAATTTTATGCGTGCAATATGCGTACCTATTGTGTTGCATAATAATACAGAAAAATACAGCTCGGGCATGGTTGCCTTGACGAGCGCTCGTCGAGAGCCGGCCAAGTGTCGGTTGAGTGATGTTTGAGCGTCGTTCGAGCGTCTGTTGAGCGCTCACCGAATTTTCTGCTCGGATCGTTCCCGGGTCAGTGGCTGTATAAATTGACTTTAAATCGTTTCGGCGCTTTGTTACGGGTGTAAGATCACAGCTTGCTAAATCTTTAGATGAAAATAGCCGAGGCGTTCAATTTGTAATTTAGTAATTTAAAATCCGGAAAAATGTTTCAGGCAGAATATAGATCCTATATGCTCCATATTACAGACAGTATGTATTCGTATCAAATGGCGTAGTGGGGGAAATAATGATTCTACACGAAAAAAGAATGGAGAACATGGAATGAATTTTTTTACCACAATATAATAGTAAATGTGGTACAATTGTGAATGAAATAAATCTTTGTGCAAAAATAAGTCGAAATTGTGAGATTATGTATTTTCGACAAAATTGTTTTAAAGATAGAAATTGATGCATATACATAGCATATTTATTGATAAATTTTGCTGATTTTAAGCCAAGTGCGCGCGAATATACAAGAGTTGTTATCTAAATCGATTTTCTCTAGAAAGAAGCTTCCAAGGAACAAATTCTATGCTACCTTTTTTACTTACATATCTTTTAATGTGGATTGCTACCTTTTTGATTGCACCATGTACACATTACGAAACACCCTGTATACTTTTGTATACCGCAAAACGTGAACCGTAAAAGAATTAATTATTTATCAGATAGTGTTATAATGATAAAATTGTTTGCACCGAAATGTAGATTTTGCAAAAAAATACACAAATACTACCTTTTTTGCAAACAAAAGTTGTTTAGCAAAATTCGTAAAGAGACTTCCGAATTTAATTAAATGTGGTGTTTGGAGTATGTTTGCGGGGTTGAGGCAATCCACGGATAATCCACCGAATAGACGTTAATCACTCCATTTTAATTTGATTTATGATCAAAGCAATTTCATGTAAAAGATAAATAATTGAATTACATATAGGAACGAATTCGTATGTTGATGTAGATATAATAGATCAAAGAGTGAAGATTTAAACTTTACTGCATTCAATACCATGTTCTTAAACATTTAAATACAGACTGTCGATGGCCATAATAAATCTATCCACCTAATGCGACCCAGTTGCTTTTAAAGTATTCGAGTTGCTGTAACGCCATTATCAGACTTATATATATATATACACATATTGCCTTGGCTGATTTATTACCTAACGTTATAAATAGGGACTGGCTGTTGATGGTGAAACACCGTGAGAAAGCATTGTGTGATCTTCAGTAAATGACGATAAAAAATCGATTAGTTGAAGTGGGGAGGAGAAAATATATATTTGTATAGTATACTGCTGCTTGTGAAATTTGAAGTTTTACGGATTGAAGTATGAACACGATTTGGAATATGCGCTAAATTGGTGAGCAACAACTAAATCATTGTTGTTATACTATCGATTCACTTAGATATTCAGATTATCACTCGTACTATCTATTTTTCAAATAACAGCTCTGAAAAACAAAATTTGTTTACATTATACTTGAAAAAAATTTAGCACTAATTTCTAAACAAAATGGAGGAAAGAGCTGTTTAACACATAATTCAGCGCCGTGCAACTTGTCTCTTGAGAGGCAAAAGCCGCCCCCCACCATCGTCGGCCGTTGCTATGGCGCATAGACGCGGCCGATTCAAACTAACAGTGAACGTCGGCGTCGCGCGTGTCGTCTGATTGCGAGCTTCCTTGTCTACGGAAATGTCGCGGTCTCCTTTTCAGCGTCGCGCGGTTTCCTTGACAGGTCACGCTGCCCGAATGGAAGGTTGGAAGGGGAAGTAGACGCGTGAGGGGCCCCTACGCTGAACATCGCTGACACAATTGGTGGATTAATGAAAATCAATTGCCATCTGTTTCATAGGAGAGTGTACGCTTCTACTTTAATTTTTCGTTATAAGCTTTTGTCAATTAGGAGTTTGTAAATAAATTCTTTTTCAAACATATGCGGAATGTCTCCTGATCCCTTTACATCGTTAGCAGTGTGACATAAATCAGTATTTTATAAATTCACAACATTTTTTCATCGCTCCATTATAGTTTGTTTTTATTGAATTACAGTTGTAGAACAACGATAACGTGTACGGCGCCTAGCAGGCGAAACAGTGCACCCCATTTCGATTGATATCTGCAACCGGCAAAATATTTCATGCCCATAAAGAACATTTCGTATTATATTTTATGATTGTTTGAAGCAAAATGTGGTAATACCATGTTTCAAATCACAAATTATAATTGTAGCATAACCTAGCGAGTCCCTTCCTAATAGCTTTCCTAAGGAATAAGCGTACCTACATATTGCTTCGCAGTTGGCGCGCAGTTCTATTATCTTCCATGTGAACAGCACGTTATAAACACATTAACAAGAATGTATTCTTGATTACCTGGCTAGTACTATGCCGTGCACCTTTCAACTGCTACGGATACACGAATGGCAACCGTCAGAGCATTATCACAAATTTCACTTTTTAATTCCTCAGAATATATGAATATTGTTACAATGCCTTTGAATCATAATATTGCGATCAACTATCCGTTTAAACAGAAAACACGATATCAACGTATCACATTACCATTTAAATCTACGATTTATACCTTAAAGCCACCCGTACTTGTTCTCAGGTGTTAGGCTATTTATGTTTTGTTTCTTGTTTACAACATCGTACTTCCGTCTACAGCCCGGGGCAAAATGATGGCCCACTCGACATTTTTGTTTATTTCTGAAGATGTACGCAGGAAAATATGTATATTTTGTTCATCCTACATAGTGCATAACCCATTATACGTAAACACATGGAAAATCAACTTCGAGGACCATGGCTAAGGAATGTTATGGAAAGAAATGTAGAGAAACACCAACGTTGGCAAATTTCTATATTTTCTTTTGGATCTTTATGATAGTATTATCAAGCATTTCCTGGTGAAAATGACTCCAAACTCGGCTGATATCGGACTGTTTTTAATTATGCTTACGTAATGTACAGACATTTGATACAGTACAGATATTTGAACTGATTTTCATGACGCAATCCTTGCTCATCGATGGTGTTCGTTGCACATCAATAATTAATAATACTCCCATGAAGATCTAACATATAGTAAACTATGGTAAAACAGCGAGAGAGCTGGACGAAACATTCTTGGCAGAAGAGATAAATGCATATGATGGTATTTCGCCACACTTTGCGCTACTCTAAGCGTCGAACTTGATTTCTTTGTAAAATTTAGACTCTTAGAGTATCGCAATCTATTCATCTAGCAATCAAACGTGTTACTGTACACGGTATGGGCTTACTATATGCAAGATGTTAGTCTCTACATAGTTAGTTCACTCCCGTTGTTAAAGATACGATTACATGCTGTTTAACTCTTTATATGTTATTACTTTATATAAAAAAAGAAATGTAAAGCGTTCGCATAACTTTCGCAATACATATTGTTTTTACATTTCACGAAACAAAACTAAGAATGTGTTGTGTTAGAAGAAAAATCGTTATCAGCTTTTTGTGCATCTTTATTGCACTTAATTGCATATTTTTCTTTTCAATCCCTTACTGGAAATATAAATACAACAATAATGAATTATGGATAGGTATACTTTATTTTTCTTCATTTAGATGTCCATATTAAACAGTTTTTTATTGCATATTTCGCGGAAATGATAAACAATCATAAATCAGGCGGTTTTAAAAAAGTGATTAAATTAAAAGTTTATCTTTTATTCACCGATGACGCGTAATTTTTAATCATCCATTCACGTAATTATTATGATGATACATCTACGCAATTATCTTATTAGCATTTATCAAATACGTATCAAAGTGAGAGAGAGATTGTAATTTTGAAATCGTTATATATTACTACGTAATATTGCGTGTAAAATATTTGAAATTTTTTCATAAAACGATATCGGTTTCTCGGCGCTCTTGATTGCAGCATAAAACCAGAGACCATTCAAATCGCAAAAATATATATCTCACGAAGGATAATTGCCGCTGGTTTCAATTCATAACATGTTTCTGTTGATTGCTTTGCTTTTAGATTCTCTGTCACTGACCGTCAGAGATACCACAATGTCATATCAGATTGAACAAAGATATGAAATCTTAAATGCAATGCGATATTTCTCACAAAATGGGGCTACAATTAACATTTATATCACGCAATATTCAGTGTAAAATTCGAGAAACAGTTAATAAATTCTAATGATAGTTGACAAAATAGTTAATCCTTTAATTCTGAAAAGAATCTGAAGTTTCACGTAGTTGTAATTTGACGTACAATTAAAATTCTTGAATAATTAATTACACAAATCGTCTAACTAACTTACCAATTTCATTCGAAATTTTATACCTACTTACACTTACTAAACGAATATCGAGTAGTCTTGTCATGGATAGAAAATGAATATCTACAATATGTTTTCCGTTACTTCTTTCTTCTGGAATTAGTAATTTTCTTAAGTAATTTTTCCAACAATTGAGTAGAATATCTATATTGGTTTTAACAATGTATTTAGTAATAGAAACAAAAGACGAATTTATTTGAGCTATGCTCAGCGACGAGTCTCAAGATCTTCACGGATGAAAATGATAAATAAACGAAGGATTGTATGCAAATGAAAAGAGAAAACAATCAGTTCGTTTAGGTGTACTAGACCCAACTAGATGCAACACGCAAGATTTCGTGTCGGTGAAAGCAATAGAATAAATTATGGCACTGTAAAAGAAACGGAGTGATTTTGATAATTGACGTAATTCTAGTTTTCTCTTTTGCAATTAATCGTCGCGAAGTGGCAACTATTGTGGTATATCGGTGTGAAGAAAAAGAGAAGAAAATGTAGCTTTGTAACTGTCTCTCAAGAAACGGTTTCTTAATTGAAAATTATTCGCATTCATATTCCATCAAAATTAATGGATTGCATTTCAAATACTGTAATCTATAATATATATAATAATATCGAAATTTGTGTACTTTCTGAATTGTATATGAAACAAAAAAATCATATTCATGAAAGTCAAAACAGATTAAAAAGAAGAGTGGAATATGTCACAGAAATATGTCAGGTGTGTAAGATGCTTAAAGAAGATTAAATATTCTTTAACCATACCTTTTTATATTTAGTTAATGGTAGTTGCATCATTGTTGCAACACATCTGTTAATTCGTTTTCGAATTACTTTCATCAATCGCCAGCATATTTCGAATTTCTTTCAACTGCTTGTGGCGTGATGTTTTTTCAGAAATACATTCATTTACTGATTGCAACTGAATGCTCTGTGTATAGCGCGGTACGTGTAAGTATTTTCTCGCAGGCCTTGGGCAAAAATGTATTTATACTTATTTGTCTTTTCGATATCGCGCGTACGCTCCCTTGTTTTCACTTTGAAGTTTAATCACCTTCCAATTGTGTGCTTATCTGACGATTAATTGCATCTGCGTCCCTGTAATTGTTTATGCTCGGTTTGGTTGTACTCACACAAGATTCGAATCAGGCTTGTTATACCTACTTGTTTGCCAATTTATTTTTACGAAAGCCTATAACACCGTTTACCCAAGTCGTACCATTTTCAAAGTATAGATTTAATCCACTCGGAAAAATGTTTTTCCAACGCATAAAATTTTGTGAAACTTCAGACGTTGATTCTTGATGTGTTTCATCCTGCTACAGTCTTCTGTTCAATATTATATTCAACATAGTGTCACACAAACGAGAAAGGCACATATTGGTAACAACCTCTTTACAGTTTTCTGAAAATACGAAAAGTTTTTACGAAAATGAAAATGCAATTGGCTCGTAAGGTAAAGTGATAAAATTTAAAATATTTAACCTACTACAGTCCTCGAGCCTGGGTTAAGACTTACCCCAAAGGTTCTGTAGCAAGGTTGAAGGCGAGCCTTGAACCGTTTGGTATCCGTATGGGAGTGGGTACTGTTTTTAAAGAAAGGACGATGAAAAAAAGTTTCCTCAATCTTGCGGTTTGGCCTCGTTTTGCTATACAGTTTCTCATCCTGCATCGTATGGCCTCGTTTACTGTGTTTTTCTCGTTTCCTATTTAACAAAAAAAAAAAAGAAGTAAGAAATAAAACTCTGCCAGTCGATTTTCCCTCTTTTCAAAGCGTTACGAGCTTAGACCTGTTAAAAGCAAAGCAAGTGGAACGGCTGTGTAGTTTACACTACAGAGGCATCGTTATTTGCATAAAATACGGATTAACTATCCAGAACGGATTTAATCGCCCTCGAGACACGGTCCTCAGCTAGCGAGTCTAAGACGCTTCTTCGTTTCAGAGTGTGTTTGTTATATTGAATTACATTTTTTTGAACATAATCTATATTGAAATATATGGATGGGTTTGTTAGCCTCCACTTAATTTCAGTATTGAGGAGATAACAATTATACAGTTCTTATTTGGAAAAGGACTTTCAGTACAGTAAGACTTACGTTCCTAGAAATTAGAGCGATAAACGGGGTCATATTTAAACATTATAAAAATCATATACTGTCAGTATTAACTGAACACATATGCCTCATACGAAGCAGCATCAATCTCCATAGAATCTCCAGTATTTGAATTAACCCTTCATTGATACACCTCTTTTTTCGATCAACTTTGACATATCTGGGTGGTTGACACGCAGAGCAATTTTTGAACGACTGCCATTTTCATCTAAAGAATCCAACCGTAATGAAAAAAATCATGGGCCAATTTCAAGGCTTCTAGAATGTATTCCAATAGTTTTTTGATTGAAATTTTATCACAGTTCTTGTAAAAAAAATAAAATTAGGCTCATATGTCGAGAAAAAACGTAGAAAATCTTAAAAAATTGTAACTTTCACAAATTTCAATATTAAAAGATAAAAATCTACGAAGTTGTCCAGACACAATATTTTGATGAAAAAAATAGTTTATAAGTCGGCTTTAGAAAACAAGGTATTTATTTTGCGTGTAGAAGGTACAGAACGTCAAAATTAGCTTATGGGTGGCTCACACCCAGAGTGTCAATGAAGGGTTAATAGGGAGATATGATCGTGTTCGGGCATGGGAATTTTTGGATAGGTAGAACACTCACTTTCTTCATGGTGATTACTTTATGGTTAAAAAAGAAATTATACAAGTAAGACTACTAAAAATGAAAAGTACAAATGTACTATCAGATCTTTCAACGTTGCATATTCTTGCACTTTTTGCGGCGCTCGCTCTCACCATTTTCGACTTTCTGAAGTATCTCTAGCTTGGTTCGAACAGTTAACACTAAATTACTAAATACATGCTTCCTCTTTGATGACATTAGAAATAAGGTGTAACGCGTACAATGTCAATTTCCTACTAAAATAGTGTGAATGGCATTCATTGTGATGGTTATAGGATGTACAAGGATGGAAATACTATTCCCATATCTCTGATCATAGTAAAAGACATAAGTACAGGGTGAATAAAAAGTAATGGTCACAGCTTTCAGGGATGAATCTAACCTCTGGATCGGTGGGCGTTTGTAAAAAACATGCTTGTTAACATTTTTTTTACATCAACCTGCTCTGCTCAATAAGGAGAAAAGAAGTTTGAAAGCTGCCGTGTGTCGCAAAAAATTGTGGAAGTTTACACAAAAATTAGAGTGTGTAGAGCCACTTAATAATCAGTAGCTCCCGTTTCCTCTCACTCACACTCGTATCCTCTCCTTCTCGCCTTTAAGGAATCAGTTCACTGTGAAGTCGTGAAAATTGCAATTTTTTAGGATTTATTTTTAGAACAACAACTACTTATTAATACACTTATTGACAATATAAAAAAATCTATTTTAAATTTTTAACAGTTTTTTAAAAATATATATGGTATTGATGTGAGCGCCTTAAGAACGACGCATTTGACACAAAAAATTCAAACTGTGTTATAATCATTATGAGTGTCGTTATCGCCGGAACCGGATTATTTTTACTGATAAAAAATTAACAAAGTGGCGGAGGTTTGAAGTTTAAGTATCGAAATGCGGTGAATTTTTTAATCATTTTGCCTTGTAAAAAAGTATTAAATGGTTAATAAAAAAAGGTTTCCGTAATCCCGGCCATAGCCACTGATGTGCTGAATTAACGTGTAAAAATTTCAGACTGATTGGTCAAATAATTTTTTTGCAATCACCTGCACCAGTTGCAAAAATGTTGTTTCGAGATAATTTTTTTATAATATAAGAGTAGCTTAATAAATACCAAAATGATTCATTGCATCATATTTTGTATGTACGGAGAAAAAATCTTTAAAAATAGCTTAATTTTTCAAACCGTCACAGTGGACTGACCCCTTAAACGCAAACGCGAAATCGTGGTCAATATATCGATCAGGGGAAAGACAGCTCGGCTTCGATATGAGTGTGAGTCAGAGGAAACAGAAGCGTGTAGGAAAACTTGTATATGCGCTTCCGAAGTCAGCGAAACAGCAAAGTCCAAATTCGTATAAAAGAAGCATATATTTTTAAAAAAGTTTTTATGACTTAATTTTGCAGCCGTGTGTTATTATTATGCTGACATTTATGCGCAAATAATGTAATGCACACAACGGTTATATGTAGAATCGAATAAATTGCATGAAGGTAGGTGGAGCTAAAATGCTGCTATAATACCTAACCTTGTGGGTCATGCATAACTGTTCTTCACCTTACTTCAGTTGAGAAACTACTAGGGGCTATTTGGAAGAACGGTTTTCTGATAGATAGATTGGTCGAACAGTCTCCATCGGCTGGCCAGCTCGTTCTCTGAATATTAATCCACTCGATTACTACCTGTAGGTTCATCTAAAATTCATCTACACTTATATAATCGTTGTGTCACTGATTCATCGCCGTCCAGACCGAAACCGCTGACCCTAGAAACATGAAATTCAGAGGGTAGGTTCCTTTTTAAAGGAACAAGATTTTTTTAAATTCCAACCCGAAGGGGTGAAATATGTTTTCTCGAACTCCTTATTATTTCTTAGGCCCGATTAGATATCAACTTGATTTTTACTTACTAAGATTACTCACAGAAATGTCTAAAGAACAGATTCCCCATTTTGCCCTAATCAACCCCTAAGTGGATGGTTAAAAGGGGTGAAATGTGTTTTCATGAAGGCCTTAATATCTCTTAGGCCTGAAGCGAAGCACGGAGGTAGTTTGTTAGTCCTTTATAGTACAACAGTTACTGATAGGTAATACCCAGATATTTTGCCAATGTATTCAACAAAGTTGCTAGTAAACCTGAACTCTACTCGAAGTTTATAAACAGCTTAGGTAAACTATGAGATGTGTTCAGACCTGTATTGAAGCTAGAAGAGGAAATTTTAAGCTTCTTTTTGGAAGTTGAGAAATACATTTTGAAAGGCAAAACAGTGTGTAATTAAAAAAACAAGTTCATATTGAAGCCATGTTTATAGGAAATTTTTATTTTATGTTCTAAATTCCCACTACGGTATAATATATTCATCTTTCACAAATTGGGAAACACTTCATAATACAGTATGTATGTAGTGCTACTCCTGTGGGATTTTCGGTGCATGGTCAGGATTTTTACCGCGGGCTCGAGCCTACCGACCCACCGCCGAGGACAGTAAACAAGACACGCTGAGAGCGAGTGAGATAAAACTCCAGGTGAGGATTAGGGCTGGGACTATTCGAATAATTTACTATTCGAATATTTTACAAGTATTCGAATGCTACGAATAAACTTCGAATGTTATTATTCGAATACTGATGTATTCGAATAGTATGGTGTGAAGTTGGTTAAAATTAGCTTACAAGATTTCACCATGACAAATGAACCTATATTCGAATAGTATTCGAATACTTGGAGATTCGAATTATATTCGTCAAACAATTAAGCAACAGGATGTGGATCGTGCGTTTTCTGAAAGATAGACCCCGTTCAGTTTACGAAGCACGACTGTACATTATTAAATTACATTTGTGGAACTAATAATAATTACATAAATTATAGTAATAATATTAGAGTCGCAAGTGCTCAAGAAAAGAAAGTACCTATTTTACAACAGTTTAACAGTCCGTTTGAATATAAAAAATAATTACGCTATTGACTTTTCGGGATGTTCTTTCTCTTTGTGCAATCATACATATTTGAAATTCTAATTCCGTTCTATTTGCATTTGTTATAATCGCAAACAACTTGGTTCACGTTGTACCCTCAAAAGCCTGGTTTTCGAGATTAACGCAGATGCTCGGAGAAAACGATCGACGAAAGAGTAAAAGGAGTAAAAGTCGGTCAGTTTTCGTTCTTGTCGGTACATATCAGTGGCGGTCGTGTGTCTTGGAACGTTGACCACGAGAGTTGGCGCGATAGCGAGGGACGCATGCATATGCATTATGCATGTGTCTGGGACGGTGCGGCGTGCACGCAGCGCGCTCGCGTGCATCGATGCGCTGCGCTCGGAGCGTGCGTCATATGGGCTCGTTGTTCGCCCTCGCGTCTCTCGAGCGGCGCAGCCCCAGCGGCCAGCTGTCTCCGCAGTCTAGTTTTATTTGTTCCCTTCACCTCGCCCCTGCGCCGCGCGGGTGCCCAACCCCCTCCCTGTTCCGCTCCCCCGCCGACCCTTTTGACCAGGAGGTTCGCATCCCGCGATCGTTGGCGCGCACAGACGCCTCGCGCCGCGTAATTCTTCCACTTGTTCAAAGGGCGCGCTCACTTAAAAAGCGTCCTATCTGCTATCGCTAAAAATAGGAAGAGGCTTGCGCATTGTACCGTCGCGCACCGGCCGACTGTTAACCACCAGTAGCGCGCCTTTGATGTTTAATTATACCTTGTTTATTTGTACGGGACAGGACCAACGCCGGACGTGACTTATGATCAGGGAAGTTGTAAAGCTCCGCTTAATGCTCAGCAATGAAATTGACGGTGGCGGGCGGTCCGATGTTAACGAGTCCACTGGCTTCGGTTTCAGGAACACGGCCGGAATTACGTGTTAGGTTATTAGGGTCGATAATGGAAATAAGCGAAAGATTGCTGCGTGTTGTACACTTCCGCGAAATGTCTGCTCCCGCGCATGTGCCTGTTAGAAGTTGCATAGGCAATGACACTTGGAAGCAGCTTCGCCTGGAAGCTCTCGCATTACTTTCAGATTTGTTTCGCATTATATTTGCGTATTCAACAGTCGGGAGTCTGTGGCGCAGGCAGGATTTAATCTTGGGGGGGAGTTGAACGGAGAAAAATATTTATAGTGCAAATTCAATAACATTCATTAAGTGATTATAAAAATTTATTTAAAGAATAAAATCCACTTTTCTTTTCTTTTTACAGTATCCCCTGTCTGCGTGTGTCATTGTCGGGATTTAAAGACTTTTAACTTTTAATACCACTAACGTCTTTATTGTTTCAAGTTTAAATATCATTTTAAGATATATAAGAATATGATATGTTTGTATGTTCAAAAGACTTGAACGTTTATCGTTGTAAAAACTGACTGACTCGCTTGGAGCATAGCGATGGAAAATATTATAAATCTACGTATTTACTGTTTGAGAAGCTGGACCACCTGGGCCAGGCAAGAAATATCGCATCTTTGGGAATTTATGTCTAAGTGACAATAACAGTTTATCGATAAAATTTTTTCAATGAAGATAGAGCCATCTTTGAATAATATATACAATTTTTTTCAAATATCAAAACATTCCGTAAACTTTAAATGCGTTTTTCTCGAATTCACGTTTTCCAAAAGTGTTTATGTCACTTAGAAATAAATTCCCGAAAGTGCGATATTTCTTGACCTGGCCAAGGTGGTTTAACCCCTTAAAGGGATATATAGTGTGTCTGATTTATTTGAGAACGGTAGAGTATTTCGTATGCAATTGAAGATGTAAAGAAGTTGTTCCTATGAAAGTTTTTTTATACGAAGGGGGGCATTATGTCGTACAAATTGTAGCTTCCTTTATAGATGTAGGTATAGATGAGATCTCGAGACGAACATAATTTCTTTAAATGGAGCCCTCTGGTTTTTTATTCATAACATGATAATGTTTGTTGAGAGAAATTCAACGGTAGGCGAAAAACGCTATCATATTATGTATAAAAAAGCGTATTATTCCATTTAAAGAAATTATGTTGTCCATACTTCTCTGCATCTATACCTACAAGAAAACTTTTGTATCAGATAATGCACCTCTTTATATTAAACAACTTTTGTAATAACGCTTTTTTATCTTGAGTTACCTACGAAGTATTTCACCGTTTTCAGATAAGTCACACTGTATAATTATTGAAATTCGGAAACATTTAACATTAATCGGAAAATTTAATGATTGCTAGTGTAATAACTCTGACGGTACGTTTCAAAACATTTGTCGACGATTTATAATAAAGTGATAAATTATATAGTGTTAACCGGTTAACTGGCACGGCTTTTTTTTTACTATTTGTGCCCAAACTGGCAACATAAAAAATTAAGTGAATCACACAAAATTTGATGTACAGGGGTTTTTCGAGTCGCTGAATCGATTCCGGGGGTTTTCATCTGACACCCCTAGCCGTTTTGGGTCGGCCATTTTGAGTCTGCACTATTGAATTTTACAATTCCAATGCGAAATTCAGATTCAGCGACCTCAAAAACCATTACATATCAAGTTTCATTCAAATCGTTTGAAAATCAAAAAGTTATTCCATTTGATCATATATGATACATAAGCAGAATTGGCCAAGATTTTTTTTTTATCATATATGTAATAGATAAGCAGAATTGGCCAGATTTGTTTTGATCATATATGATACATTGCCAGTTAACCGGTTAATATAAATGGGTTTAATAACAGAACTAAAACGGCGTAGAATCGATGTAATAGTCTATTTTTTTACGCTTGGAGTATGTAGCAACCTTTACGAAATACCTGGTGCATGTAACAGGACACGCGATCTTTCATCGTGGTATCAACTACTGTTAACTACAATGTAACCGATGGCAAATTACATTTGTAACATTACTATCAATATTTTTGTTGTCAACGACGAAACTAGAGAAACATGTATACAATTAAACGATTATTTTAAACAAAATACTACGTTATTACATTGGCAACAAGGAATTAAAAATATGTATTTTATAAATGTAGTTTTTGCATGCTGGAAGGACCAACCTAATTTTGTAGATTTCTAGGAAGAAACGATTAAAACAAGGTATTCATTCCTCTTTAATGAATAATTTAGTAAGTATTTAGTTCAGCTAGCGAACTGATTATGTATACAGTATGGGCGAAGATGAAGAGAAAAAGATGATAGATAAAGGGGAATAGAAAAGCAGGGAAGGCTGTTTTCTTTACTAACAGATTGAGTAAATGGCGAGCGTTCATTGCATTTCTGAAAAAGAAAAAAAAGCAGAATGTGGGAACGAGGCCTTGACTATAACTACGATAAATAAAAAAGAAAGGGGAATATTCTACACTTTTTACTATTTCCTTTGCTGCCACTGCGACGTGCGAATGTTTGATTTATTAAAATATAGAATACATATTTTGCTATTCACATATTGTACATACAGTCAGCTGTAAAAAATATACTCATTTTTTGTTTATCATCTTAGATATCATGTTTATACGAAACCTGATTTTCTAGGTACTCGAAGCATCTGCTTCGTAAAGTTATACAAATTTATAATACTTTAACTTATTAATTATATCCTAATCACTAACTCAATACCAATATCAATTGGTCTCGTTACTTAATAATAGTTCCTATCATTTAGAATGAAAATGGCGCCTCCGTTTCGCATTCAATTAACATAAATTATCCAAACGTTTTCAGCGTTAACAGACTTCACGTACACGAAGATTTATAACTGTTACCAGTTTCGTTAATTAAAATTTTCCCGCAATTATATTAAATTATAGCTGCGCGCGAGTAGATAGCTTGATAACTCTTAATCGACTGTTCTTTTAATAGCGCTCATTTATAACGCGTATTATGGTCGAAATATTCATAAGATGTCCGCCTTTTATTGAGTGTAATTTTTTCGAAATCTACGCCGCCGTTTCCATTGTTACAAGAATTCATTTTGACCTGCTTGTCTATTCAAGGCGGACAAATTTCAACGTTTCATGTGACACCAGAACTTTTAGATCGGAAAAATACGTGTCTGATAGAATTTCGAGGCCCGCAACACGCTCCAGTAATGATGAACATCTGGCCCTTGCCCAGCTGCCAGTGGGCGAAAGCCAGCTACTGACGTATGTACTCGTTGCATATTTCGGTATCATTTTTTCTTCTGTTCCACAACTTCTCCACGGTGTCCTCTAGTTATCATGGAATTTGGTTTTCGCCTTGCGGATCCACGCCTTTAAAACTACGAGCTACGCACCTTGTCGTGCTTTCTACCTGCATTATGAGAATGGGTTCTTTACAAAAAAGTTTTACACATTCTTCGCTCATCGCGTTGGATTTGTAATTATTGCACCTCTTCAGGAACTTCCTGCGTTTAATGGTTGTGCAGCATTACTGCGAGAAGAGGAAGAAAAATCTACTTACGAAGGGGTGTTTTTTTAAATTCAGTTGTGCACTCGTTCATAAGTACTTGCCCACTCATACAATTATGGTTTACCATTTCAAAGAGCCGACGCAGACTATGTCATGTAATGAAAACTGCAAAGTGCAAAGTTTTACATTTATTTAAAAACTGCTTTGAATTATCAAGTTTTTTGTCGTATTCAGAATTAATTCTGGCACCCCACACTGAGGTTCCCACAGATCCCACGCTAAGTCCCATGTTGTTTACCATGTTTATTTTTGAGAGGATAAGGTTTACATAGCAGGATTACATAACAATTAGTTAGGATAGTAGAATTACATAACAATTCGCTGACTGAGCATTGAAAATTTTTGTGTGTAATTTACGTTGCAACGTAGTGAATTTTAAAATGTAATCAAGTGAATGGAGGGCTCAGGCTGTTTGTAGGATATCGATTCAATTTTTTTGTATATTATATAGCATAGTACTAACCCGATATTTAGAAACAATCGAATAAAAATGGGCATGAAAACTTCGAGAAAATATCTGTGAGTTGCGATGTTTAGCTGTCTTCTATATTTTTATTTTCCTATTGTTCTTGTCATTGCCCCTTATCAGTCTTCTAGAGGGAAGCTCCACAAGTCATTGATAGGTTTTGATACAATATTTAAACATTTTTCGTATTATACTAAGTAATATAGGAGTTTCATAAAAAATTCCCCATAAATACAATAGTTCCAAGCAGCCAACTAGTAATCGTACAGCTTCAATAATGCAAAGCGGTTTACAGCCTTCTTTGTTCTGTCTTTTTTCCTTTAGACTTTCCTAAACAACGAATTTAGTGTTGTATTTGCCTGCTAGTCCTTACTATAATATGAAAAATTTTGGGGAACGTTCGGATGGACAAATACTTTCCAGCAAAAAATTACTAACTGCAATCAATTTATTGAATAATATAAAAACACAGTCGTTGAGAATGTTGGGGTGAGTATATAGCGTCTATTTGGCGATTTAACGTAGAATTGTTTTAATAACAGTGACGATATTTTATTAAAAAATCTGCAACACCAAAGGAAAGTCAACGTTTTCACTTTAAAGGTTATCTCGCGAGGACAGTTTAAATAAAAGTTGCATCATTGTCGTTCAGCGAGACATTTGTATAAACATCTTCTGTATTTTCCAATCGACCGTCTTATCTTAACAAACGGCAATCTGAAGTATTAAGTAAAATCACATTATACAGAATAGTGCGTGCTGCACAATAGTGTTAGTAAATAGGCGTTTGAAGACAATTTGTCGCCGCATTAAATACTGTCGAGTATACAGAACATCTCATTATTTATTTCAAGAAGCGGCAACACAACTTTAAGTCTGGTGACGAAAGGAACCAGGCGATGGATTCCGAACCTTCTATTCAACTTTTCGTTAAATCTGTTCTTCAAGTAACCTCTAACATTTAATCCAGAATTTGCTATAAATCTGCTGGCGCATGAAACATATTTGCTTTAGACGTCAAAGGGGCACACGTTCCAAAAGTTATGATAACACATACAACCAGAAAATAAAGCTGAGCTGCAATTGTCAATCTGACAGGGTCAAATAAGATCCCCCAAACCAATTGCCAAAGAATTGTACCCATTTACTGACAGAAAGACTTATTATGTTTTTCTTTTTATTATCATAAGAGAAAGACTTATGTCGCTGTCTAGTTCCAAAAAAGATTTTCTTTTACCGAAACGTGAACATTATGAAAATTATTTGTATCGTCTCGAAATTGTGGATTTTATATACTGGTACCAAGAAATGTGTTGTAGGAACATATAAAGCGAAAACTTTGCTGTTTATTTTATTAGGATGGTACAAATCGTTTGTTGCTTGCATGCGAAGCCTTAATTTAAATAACAGCATAAAGTATCATTGAATGAAAAAGAATATGAATACAAGATAGTATTGTTCGCAACTCGACGCAGTCATGCAGAAATTGGTTGCAAAACAACCCTCTCCGATCAATAGAAAAGGAGTTTTGCATGACAATGCTCGGCCATATACAGATCAAACTGTACAGGATGTGGCGGTATGGGTAGTACATACGGACGGCAGGGATTTTGCGTGTAAAAATAAATCGACAATGCACAAGAAAATTGTTTCGTATGAAGCTTTGTTCTCAAGAAAATCGAATTTGAAAATTCGACGCGTATGCATCCACTGGTCTAACTCCCGTAGCACTTAGAGAGGCGTTGGTGTATATTCACGCCGTGGGATCGTTTTCCTCTTCTTTCTCTTTTAAATAAGAATAATTCCCAGCAAGCTAAATAATTTGTCAAAATTCTCTATCGATCCGACATCCGCTGAAAATTTTATAGAGAGTTGAAGGTAAAATAAAACTGTTTTTCGCGAATATCTCGTTAACGATCAGTTTTACGAAAAAGATAATTATTATGAAATTTGGAGCTTAGGAAATTTTGTATAATAATGGTTTTTTGAGATTTTTTCGTAGGAGTAACCATGTTCACGTATGACGGCTTACAAAGCTTCAACTTCAAACTTTTGACAGTTTTGACAAGGGAAGATCCCGAACGCGGAAATTCAAAAAATTATGGAACTTTGTGGATATGTTGGGGACGTCTTCCTGAATACAACGTAATTTTGTTTGCTGCCCAAATTCACTCCAAGAGGGTGCAATTGACCCCTGAAATTTTTTCGATTTCGTATTATTACTCGCGAACTGCAGGAGATAGAAAAAAAAGTTTTCAGGAAAAGTTACTTCTTTTAATTAGGATTCACCCTTTAATCTGTATTTGTTTGAACGTTTCAATCAGTTTTTACATCTCGGAAGGTTCCTAAACAGAGAGTAATAAAATAAAAAATCAGTTCGAGACTGTATAACTTCTCTCTCAACCTCCTTCGATAAATATTGCAAACCTTATGCGCCAACCTAATATATAATTAGTACGAAACGCGTGCAAACTTTGTACCGTGTGTTTGTAAATGCACTGCAGACCGTTGTAAGTGGTGATTCTTTCGATGCAAATGCCACGTCCCAGTTTTTCAGAGTTCACTTATGACACAAGGGAGAAAAATCTAGAGCGTGTCTTCTTCTGTTTATGAAATAGAGGAAGAGTTCACCTAGTTGAATACGTGGTACGTGCACTTTATTCTGAAAATGTGCGCCGCGCGAGTAATCTTCTTAAACCGGTTGGATTGAAACAGGAGCAGAACAAGCAGTAAAGCCAAAGTATAAAATCGTGGAAACTCTACACCATAATTAATTAACCATACTTCATCCACGCTGCATAATGTTCTATAATGCTATTGTAACTGTGTCGTGTTATTTATTCTAATGCCCGTCTATCTCTTTTAATAATATCTATTTCGATCCACTAATTATTTAGTGGTAGAAACTGAAGTAAATGGAGACCATTAATTTCAATAACTCAAATTCTGAATCGGGATAGTTCACATTTGCATCGGTATGAGTTACTGAAATTTTGTTTAACTTCGTTGTACTTTTTCGAAATTGCATACTTCAATAAAACGATCGAACTTTCGCAGCTGGACAAATGAACAAGATACATGAGAGCTATGCAGTTTTAGTAATAAAAATTGCAATAACGTTATTGTACCAGCATTTGTACCAACAAAATATAAAAGACGAAAAGGAGGATGCAGAAAGTTTAATAACAAAAAGAAGGGTGTGTAAAATATGACATTCAGTGTAGAGAAGTTTTGCTGTTATTAAATTTCACCCTAAATGTAATTCTATTTGAAATAAGTTTTTTTTTAAATAAAAAGATTATATGCTGTATTCAACACAGGTGTATCAGCTTACAATTTGTTTGAACATATTAATTGTCGTATAATATTTTCCTCTATTTTCAAATGAATATTAACAAACAATGGCAGCGACAGAGAAATTTATCTTTTAAAAAAATTGCTTTATAGATTTGTTATTTCTCAAAATTCTCTTCTAACTTTTATCGAGTTATTGCTATAAGGAGATAAATAAACATGTCCACCAAAAGCGGCAAGATAAACATTTCCTCGGTTTACTGGTAACACACTGCAAGTCAATGTATAATATATTATCTTAATATATAAAACAGAAAGTGTTTGTGTGTTTGTCTGTCGCCTAAAAACTTTCGAACGGTAAACTCTGAGGTCACGAAATGTGTCGCACCTCATTATGCCTAGGTAATCTAGATGAATGTGACTATTTAACAAAAAAATCGGGCGAAGCCGAGTAGTAAAGCTATATAGTATCCTATATGGTTGTGTTAGATTAGAAATCACTTGAGTTTAGGAGTGTGCGGATCGCCTCGAGGCTGGGGAACCGGAATTTCGGGACGGGTCGGAAAATTTCGGGATTCCGAAAGTTTCGGGAATCCGAGATTCGTTTCGGGCTATAAGCATGAGCGGCGTTGCGACTTCGGTTCGGCTCGGTAAAAATCGGACGCGATCGACTAGAGATCCGGGTATTAAGAAATGGAGCCAGAAAGACTAATCACTTATCACCTCTCTGTCTCCTATTAAATCATAATTTGTATCTTATTATTCTGTAAATACTGAATAGGTCCAGGTACTTAAGTAAATTCTATATAAATTCTTAAATGGTGGCGTCCTACTTACTTTGTGACATAAATTTCTTTGTGGAATGAAAAGAGAGAAAATATAGTTATGTACTACGTTTTATTTTATTTATGAGTTATACAAAAAGATATCGAAAATGTGTAATTAGTTGTAAATAACTTATTCAAAACAAAAACGAAGGATATAAATTAAATATAAGGAAAACTGCAATATATAAACTAGTACAGGAACAGAATGAAAGAAAACGTTATTCGGTTTCTATAGAACAATTTTTACAAACTTTTTGATTAGTACATATTAAAAAAATGGTTTTCTACATTTAAAACACGTAGAAGATATTTTCCTATGTAGTTTTGCTGGACATGTGAAACAACATTTACGAATTTCGTTCGTCGTGCGTTTGCGGGAGTAAAAAATAATAAATAATAATAAATGTCACTGCACTATACTGCACTACGTATAAAGGAATTCACTAAAAGTCAATATAAACGATATGTGAAAAGTGCGTTAACGGTGACGCGGAGTCTCACAGACTCCGCCCCGTTATTAACACAAAAACATTTGCTAGAACATTATCACTCATAAGAAGCAAATTAACTTTTACTACTTAGTTTTAAGAATGTACTTGAATCCACGTGGCTGATAGTCCAGACGTATAACTGTTACTTTGCAGGAGTCTCCTCGACTCCACGTCACCGGTTAAAGCTTAAAAATTTAACTTAAGATCCTTTTAATGAATTATATTTTACATGACATAAGTCTAGAATAAATGGCTTGATTTAGGACAACAATCCTTTATTTCCTGTTACAACTTAGTGTGCAACATTGCCATTTTTTTTACTTATGGTTAATGTGTTCTACCAGCATATCCATGGTTTATTCTACAGCGACAGATGAGGTAACAATTTCTCAGCTGCGATAAAGTTTGGGACGTGGCACGCGTGAGAATGATGGCCTAAAACCTAAAAAATGTATTAGCGAACGTTGCGTAGCCGTTCGCCACATGGTACGTACCGGTTGCGAAAGGGAAGTCTGTTGTTTCGGAGATTCGATTCAAATCCTGTCGAGTGGGGTGTACTTAGATGACGTCGAAACAGGCGACCGCTCACGCCACTCATTACACAATGCCCGATCGATACCTGTCAAAGAAACGCGGGACAATAGACACAATATCTGAAAATACAAACGAGGGGCGCCTCCTCCGTTCGATACAGATAATTCTGTTTCAGTCGAATTATCTTGCCCATCACAGCTCTTTGAATGTGATCATCAACTACAAACTCTCATTTTCCCTCTACAGTGAGACTCAATTTCTCTTCGCGGCATTCCGTCAAATCAAACCTTTAATTTTGTTTTTTTTTTTCATTTATTTTATTGGAATCAACTATGTTGCCGGCAAATGTCCGTTTACCTATAGGTATTTAAAGAATTGAAGAATTAAAGGTGTGTTAAAGAATTGAGCTGCTGTCTTTTCATGTGATCATAATATAATAGCAGTAATTCTGTAATTACTGACGTGATCACTTGAGACACAATAGCCACTCTGAAGGAAACCGCTATAGCAATCTCATGCATTCGCTATAAGCCCGCGGCTGGGGACTAGTGACGAGCTTACAGCGTGTAACCTGTACGTTTCTGAGGCTGCTGTCTTTTTCCTCTTGTTTTTCGCGCGATAACAGCTCGCCCTGTATAAGTGTTAGAAAGGGTGGGTATAGAGAGAAGCTTAAAGCGAGGGAGTACTCTATAAAGGTTTACGCACACATAACATCCCCTGTTTTAGAATGGAACAGTTCACACTTGTCTGTGTCAGTTACTGACACTGAAACGTAGAGACCACTGACACTGACGGCACTGAACAGTCACAAATATAACTGATATGTTTGCGTAGATCTTAAAGCTGTGCTAAAGTGTAATGTAGGTATTAAAAAGTATTAAGGGAGAACACCACTGTGATGGCCGGAAAAGTAAGCCATTTTTAAGAATTTTTTCAGGAATAATTTATAGTTTGTATAGAAAAGGCTATAAGAGGCTATAAAAAAATAAATTAGAGAAATATGTATAAATTTTAATATATTAATTAATCTTACAAACCGCCACGCGTGTTGATCGAATGTGTAACTATGGAACAGCAGTTCCGAAATCAAATTTCATTTTTTTTTAATAAACTCTGAGTGTAGTTTCGGTTACATGTACGGATTCTTTGATTGAAAACAAATTTTTTTAAATACGCTCGGAAAACTGTCCATTTTAATCGTGGATTTTCGAAATATTCTTCTAAAGCGCACCATTTTTATCAAAATAATTTGTTCAAGAAATCGGTACGTACGACGGAAACTACACTCATATAGTTTATAAAAAAATTGTAATTTGATTTCGGACTTGCTGTTCCATAGTTCCATATACGCCTGAGGGTATAGAAGATTAATTAATATGTTCAAATTTATGCGTGTTTTTCTATTTTATTTTTTGTATAGTCTCTTACGACATTATACTAAAGAGAGGTAATAAAATTTTTCTATGAATACTGTAAATTATTCCTGAAACAAATTCTTAAAAATGGCTTACTTTTTCGGGCCTCACAGTTGTGTCCCTTCTTACGCGAAGATTAAATTTGGTAAGGTGTTGCAGTATTTTTAACTGTTTATAGTCACAATAGAGTCGCTACGCTGATACACTATTTATATTAAGAGTCTGTTTACACGAAAGTCGAATCTTACTTGTTTAACGAAGGTTTAGAAAACTACAGATGATAGATTAAACAAGTTTTGACTTTATTTGTATTTGTGCAAGTCTTATATGCGAATTTAGTTGAACGAGGAAAACTTCAGACGACATCTGGATTCGTCAACACGAATTGCGCGATGGTAAATTCGGTTGAACGTACACAGTGATTTGTAATCAGTGAGCTGTGCGCTTAACAATAAAAATACAGATACCCCGTTAGCCAGTAGCGGATTTAAGGAGAAATGTCCAGGTGATAACATTTCGGGAAAACGAAGAGCGTGTTTACTAAAAACGGGCTAAATGTCGTAGTATCAAAAAAAAAAAAAAAAAAAAATGGTGGTTGGATAAAATTAAATTTGGTTTAGAAACGGGTCTGGGTGGGTCTTCTGAGCAGAGGCCCAGGCAGCAATTGCTCATCGACCGCCCGGTAAATCCGCCACTGCCGTTAGCATTCTCGGTTCAAATAGATTCATTAGGCGGCGGTATCCTTAAATGCAACTGCGCTCTTGAAAAGATTTTCCTTCACATCCGGTGTTTGTTACGCGGAAAACGTTAGAATTAATTTGAATGTAGTAATATTAGTCCCTCATTTGGATGACTTGGAGTGGCAGCGCATAAATTAACAGTTACACACATCGTCTTTCACGCATACCTACATGCTACCACTCATAAGTATTTCTCCGCTCGTACAACGGATTTACCATTATAAAATTGAAACGTACAGCGTGTCTATGAAAACAACTTTAATGAATCAAGTCCTTTGTTTTATTCATAATCTACCGCCCCCTCCATTAGTGTCTCTATTTTTATCATTCCATTTTATAATTCGTTTAAAAAAGGAATCTATAAGCCATAGAAAATTGAATGTATGCATTATATTACACAAATCTCATTATTTAGGTAATGGTTTCCGTTTTTTATCGAATTTTGGTTATTGTTAACAGTTTTGTTTCCTTTGTCCAAGCAGATTTATATTAAATTCAGGGAGTCTGCTGGTCGTACATTTTATATTAATACAATCTGCATCGGAAGTATGCCTCCCAGGCACACCGAAGTTTAAATTAACGTTACATTCTGAGTTCATTATACCTTCTGGAAATGGAAGAATTGGTAATTGGTGGAGTTAAATTAATTACTGCTTTTGAAATGACTCTCTTATATTATTTCCCGTTTCAAACTTTTCTATTGAACAAGCCCAGCATTGATTGTAAATACCTCTGGTTGATGGACTACCGAATCCGTCGGGAGTGTAAATAATTAATTAGGACTCAGATTATGTATATATATTTGTAATATTTTATATATACTTGAGTGCAACAAAGATTCTTCGAATATTATATTTGAATACGAAATATACGTAGGTATTATATGTAATTCTATATTTAGGTGTATTTAAGTATTATTTTTCATTAGTAACAGATGTTCGCCTCACACGTCGGGTGAACGAACGGTTCCTAAAATGGTGGAGATTAAATGCAAATAAGTTTCCTGTCGTAGCGGAACTGTATAGCTAAGTACATTTTAAGTATTCCAGCCACACCACCCTCCGTTGAAGGTGTTTTACACAGTTGGGAACATACTGAATGCAAAATAAAACTTTGAACTTGAAAAAGATATCATTACTAAAAAAATTTGCGTGTAATTGTATCGAATTTACATTATTTTAGAAGCTCAAAAATTGTATAAAGTAGATTTTTTATATAAGTACATTGTATAACGTATAATCCTATTTGAATAATATACTAAAAATATTCCAATATAATATCCAAGTCGATTTCGATGAATATTCGGATATTCGAACTGGCTATGTAGTCGAATACAGAAGAATATAATCAGTAGGTACATAGTGCCAGCCCTAATATTAGTATAAATTAGAATAAAGGATGAAAAAGATCCGAGTGTCACATATTGAGCATAAATGAAAATCGTGTCATATTCATTTCGAGTATCTTCAGATGCATTCAGTCTTTATCAGAAACGAAAGAAACTCTTTTATACATTCTGCGATTGTACGACGGAATGTCTACACGTGTTCGTTTATACGCATTCTTGTAAGTGCCCTTCATATTCCTTTTAAGCCTGCCATTTGTCAGATAATTGACAAACTTGAAGATAGTCAAACTGTTCTCACCTTGAGATTTCATTGCCATACAGTAACAAATAACGAAGACAAATTAAACCTCGTGCCAGTGACGCACGCTTTAATATTCCACATAAATTCACTGGATTTAGGCAGTGATTCTCAAACCTGAAAGTCTTCCACGCTTTTGTTACGTTAATTAAAAATCATTTTACACAATTTGCAAAACGTTTCTCCAAATGTTTCCTCCTTTAATATCTATATGATCAGCTTTCTATAATACTTCGTTTGCAAAGATAATTTTGAAGACAAATTTCGAAAAATTAAATACTTACGAAATTTTATACAACGTATTTTACTATCTTTAGAAGTTGAATTTGTATTTACTTAATTTCAAATACGCTATCATTAATTTTGTTTAGAATAATTCAAGTCTCCACTTTGTTATATATTTTCCAAATGATTATTGTTTAGTTTTACTTAAAATTGAGATCCATTTTTTGATCGATTAATAAAATCTTCGCTCAGAACGAGTGAAGCCTTTTTTTTTATAATTTCTCACTCAGGAGCAATGAACATTGCGCGTTTTTTTTTATATTGAAATTACTAAGTAAGTGTATATACGTGAGAAACAAAGAACTCAGTAATGGAGGACGAATTTTATAAAACAAGAAAGAAGAATTATATTGAAAATTTCATAATATGGGTTGTTTTGGTTAATAATAAGTCTTTTGGAAATTTCATTTTTGAATGGCTTTGGAGGAAGTCTGGCCTCTGAAAACTGGATGCAAGCTGGTGCGCGAGTGGAGTTGGAATGTTCAAACACGGCTCTCCGTTCTGTTATTCAATGCTAGCACGATCCGCCTACAATCTCAACAGCCTCGACAGATGTGTAGTGTGCTACACACCATCCCCGATTTCTATCCCCCAATACGTTCATGTTTTTTTAACATATGGGGATTCAACTTTTCAAAAGAAGAAAGTACTTATTTTTCAACCTATACCGATAGAACGTCTTTATTTCGTCAAAATTAAAAAAAAAATAAGTACTCGCATTTCGAAGTATGTACAAATACAATTTTATTACAGTAACATGTTAGAAACATTGTTTCTACTGTTCTCAAACTTTTCTAATCATTTAATTTCATCTGGCAGAAGTATATCGTAGCAGGTATAATCACGCGATTAATATAATTCCGTTGTAACTGAAATTCATTTATTAAACGGTGAGCACGTATAAAAATAAAATTAGATTTTTAACCGAACGAATCACTATTCCACATTTGAACATTGCTTCTTGTTATAAAACTTGCATTATAGTATCCACTATCGAATCTAATAGGAATGACAACGTCGTATCGTAGAAAATGGGGGTTATGAAACTTCTTATCACAATTCTATCCTTGCAAAAATAACGTCATCTTCTTTACTAGTATCACAAATTTTTCTCCCACGGGTACAATTGCAAATATTTGCACGGACTCTTGACAGATACTGTATCAGGCACAAATACTTGTTATCAGCTGTTCTTTCGTCCCCGCTCGGGATATTTCTCGTAGGAGTGTCTCCTAAGGTGTGGCGTTTTCGACAAGTGAGCGTCGCCCGATCTGATAACGCAACGATAACATAAATTTTATGCAATCGTTAGGCCTTCTACGCCAATAAAGCCACATACTTACCGCGTGTAATATTTTTATTCACACTCTAACTGATTAGAATTCAATAAAAATTAATCGATTTTTAAAATGCTGCAGCAATAAATTCTATTTCATCTGGTCGGATGTGGGTTAAGAACGCTATACAAAGGTCGTAGTGGTAGCTCTTCTTAACCTTATATTAACCCTTCGTGTATGATATGCCTGTACAATGAACGTACGTGCGTTTAGTCAGTGCTGTCCGTGCGAGGAACGCCGGCAGGCGTTCAACGAGCGTTTTTAAACAAACGAGAAACTGGAGGATTTCATAAGCTTTAAAAAGAATTTCGCCAAAAATATGGATTATAGATGAAGTTACAGATGGATCATGAACGAGGCTCTTTAGAAAACTTTCTTTTGTTTTGCTACAGGTTTCAACAAAACGAAACGAAATTCAGCGACCTGCTAGTAAATTTTAATTCAGAAAACCTATGGTTCTGTACTGAACCTATAAAAGTAGCAAAATTATGAAATTTACAGCTACGGAATGGCGGTTTTTTAAAAAAGTACGTTTTTCGTTAGACAAAGACGAGATTTTAGTTTATTTTCATAAAGAATATAAGTGTTTATTAAATTCAATTCAGGTTCAGCTCGAAAATACACATTTCGCCAACATGCTCAAATATGATTCGAACCGATTAGGACCTCCGTTTTTTGAGTTATAATTGCAAGGCAAACGATACTTTTTTAAAAAGCCTCTTTAATGATCCATCTGTTGCGTCGTATGTAATTCATATTTTTGATTATACAAACATGTTTTTTTAAAGCTTAATGATGTTAACAGACTTTGTGTCAAAGAACAAATCTCTGCTTCAATTAATTTCTTTGTAATTAATTAAATCGTGGGAATGTATAAAATTGTCATAATTATTAATCCGTTGAAGATAGACCTGAGGGGCGTGCCGCTGTAGGTGGTGTAGGTACATCGATTCAGGTGAGCCAATCTTCTAAAAACAAAATGCATTGGGGTGATTACTTTATACACCAAAATCTACAGAGTGGAACTTTGCCGATGAATCTGAAAAAAACATTGTGGAGATAACACACGAATCAATTTTTCCCCACATTTTTACGGGAAAAATCGCCTTTAATCAGGTATAAAATGTTTCACAAACATCCAATGTTGATGTGGGAGTTCTATTCTGTAGAGAAAGGAATTCTACACGTCCAGTAAAAATTTCGAGTGAAAATATTCATTGGCTCAAGAGGTATGATGTAGGTACACCGTTTCTGAAAATCGTGTTTCGAGAAAACCGGCTTCAAAGTTAAATGCACCGCCGGCAATCGAGACTAGAAGGAGGGTAGTGTACAAAAACAGTCTTTCGGCTTTTACAATTTTCCATGTGCATCAGGTATGCTGGATTTCTACATATTCTCACGGGTATAAACGGTAGCTGATGTCGTTATCTAATCAAACTCCTATGCATATCCCCGCCATGTTGTTATAGAAACGCGCGTGTTGCACGCTTCCACCATTTCCGAATTTATTGTCGGCGATAAATAACGCAGTGCAAGGCGTCGCGTCGGTTGTCCCATGGACCACCTACACGCCCGGCAGATGCCGTGCAGCAATGTGCACTTCCACAGAGCTGGATAAACAGAAGTATCGGTGCATGGTGAAAGTAGAGACGGGGAGGGGCAACGAATAGGAGAGGCGCTCCATTTCCTCGCTTCTACCCACGCTCCTGACCCACAAGAAAATCGAATGGAGGTGCCACTTCCTGTCGTACTCCGATTTAACCGTTTCTGCCGATCCCCTGATCGCACCTACTTCTTCCTCCTCCGCTTTACGGGACGCGAGGTGTAATTTTTATACGCGGAACTTTCGAATTTAATTACTCTCGGGATAACTGTTATTTTAAGACCACTGAAAAAGCAAGACAGAAGGATTTGTACTGGGACTGAATGCGATATTGCCCATTCGACGTTTGAATCCTTCGGTATTAACTGGCAAAGAAACGTTCGCTACACGAGATTTTTTTAATGAAACTTCGTGTGAACGTAAAGCACATTGCAGTTTCTGTGGACATTCATTTTAATGGGGTGAAATCAGCCCTCAAAGTTAGCGCGCTTTTTCGTTTCTGTAATATAA
The DNA here is from genome assembly GCA_929108735.1 of Andrena dorsata. NCBI lineage: Eukaryota > Metazoa > Arthropoda > Insecta > Hymenoptera > Andrenidae > Andrena > Andrena dorsata. The sequence continues at coordinate 62,677,174 of OV815487.1, read as the reverse complement.
TTTTATATTTATTTTGGCAGTGTGATAGAGTATAAGAAACTGAACAGTTTTCATATTTAAAGTTTTGTTCTATCTCTCACCCTTACAAAGTTAATATTAAAAAAACGAAAAACGAGAGGACTTTAGGAGCTGATTTCATCCCTTCATAGTGAATTCCACTTAAAAAACTTGCTGCTTGCATACTCGAATATGATTTGACGAAACAAAGATAACGCTAACCATTAAGAAATGAAAATGTCAAGATCCGCATTTCTCATCGGACCTTCGCGAAAGTGATACCAATCGATTCCTTGAGTTTTTCCGATTAACAGGCACCAAATACTTTGTAAATCGGATTATAATTAACGGAATTAGATAAAGAAAATAGTTGACACAGTTTAAACCTAAAAATAGTTCGTTAAAAATAGTTCGATTTACATGGAATTTGCTGACTTTCATATCGATACGATGAAAAATACAGAATTTTATTTTGTAAATTAAATGCCCGAGCGACACTAGATGTGGCGCAGCATCTTTTGGTCTTCGGCGAACGTGTGCCTCAGGTAACTCAAGCGATGTGTCATTAATTTTACAGAAAGTCAAGTTCTTTCATTGCATGGATACAGAAGTTACACCAAATTTCATGTAAATTGACCTATTTTTAACGAAGTTGGCTTTAAATTCTGTAAATTAAGTTTTTATGCAATTACCTTAATTATACTCCGATTTACATGGTGTTTGGTGTCTTTTAATCGAGAAAACAGAAGGAATCAATTGGTGATATTTTTGTAAAGATCCGACGAGAAATGCGGAACTTGACATTTTCACTTCTTAATGGCCAGCGTTATCTTTCTTTATTCCCCTCCCCTATTCTCGAGCTTCGAAAGCCACGAAACTCAGTGAAGCGAGAAATCGGAGGTGTGAAAGTCGCCCACCACCCCGAATAAAAGATATTCTCTGGAACCTGAGATTCTCAACTTAACCGAGAAGAACTGTATAAACACTTATGCGTCTTTAAAATATGAATAAATTCAGTATCCACAATCAGCTTTATATGATTTACGATAATGCAAGGAAGTTCTCACTATTCAAAGTACAGAATTAATCTGTATGTGATAATAATCTGAATATATAAAAGTGAAACTTTGTCTGTTTTTTTATTAATTTATTTTAAGTCGCATCAACCTCTAAGTTGGGTTATTAGCGACTCGGCCCACTGAAACATTTCACATTTTAGATTAAATTATAGGCTATTTATAAATAATAAATAAATAAATAATTATTATTATTTAGTTTATCATAAAGTCAGCCAGTATTATATAAAATCAAACAAAAGAAAGTGAACATATTATGTATATGCGGTCTAAAAACAATTAATATATTTTAATAAAATATTATTATCTTTATTATCATCACCAACGGGAAACACTTTAGAATATTCTACAATTTTTTTTATTTATTTACAGTCACTTTTTAATTTCTTGTTGCAGGTAAATATCCTGTCACTGACAGAAATACATTCGATGGCTGGCAATTGATGTAAAGGAAAGAAGAACACACTAAGCAGCAACTCAGCTTGTCTTTTCTTCTGTCTTACATTTCGTGTACACATCTCACATTTAAACGTAGTATAACAATAAAACGATTAATAATAAAGCATTGCCGAATGTCAATCTGACAGTGCGAGCTTGAACCAAATGAACAGTGTTTTATTTTTTTCAAGTAAAGAAACCATTTCACGAAAACCACTTGAATCCACGAGAAAGTATTTTCATCGAGGCACGAATTTTATTCGGTATTTATGAAAAAACTTATGCAAAGTATGGAAATGAGGAAGGTTCGAAGTTTTATTGGAGATACAGAGGGCAGAAACCTGTTTCCTCTCTCGATCAGAGCCGCATGCAGACCGAGCGTTGCAACACAGAAAACGTTAGGCGATTCACCTTTCGACTTTTTTCTGTGTTGCAACTCAGGCCTGCATGCAGCCCTGCTTGAGAAAGAAAACAGGTTTGTTATATGTATCTGCCTCTCAATTGCAACTTTCAGAGCGCGTTTCATTTCCAAATGTTTCGGTATACTCGCACGACACACGGCGTGGTCGAATTCATTTCATTGTTTTCCATCTGCGTTGAGAAAAATACGTGTTCTATTTCGAGTAAATGTGGTAACTCTGAGGAGAATGTTATTTCTATACAATTATCAGCTTCTTCGAATCAACTATTTATATCTTTGAAGTTTTCACGCGTTGTCGAAAATAACGGTGTTTTTACAATTTTGATTATGTGACGTATCTTTCATACGTTACTCAATTCAACCTCCTTTTATAAAATAAATTTCACGTGCGTAACTGGCATTACATGTGAATAGGGTAATGTCCATACAATACGACGTAACGATAAACTAAAATTTTCTAAATTTGTATACGTTCATTCGGGGTTTATTACAAATAACAGAGCAATATACAAATTGCCGGAGTAAAATTTGAACGTATTAACGGAAAATACAGTAGTACTACAAGCAACACAAAAGTATGAAAAATTATTTTATTCTGTTTGAGCTTAAATAAAATTTTCCGAATGTTAATTAAGCTAGACGAACTATCTAAAAATATGCAGAACAAACACACGAATTATTTAGCATGTAACAGATAAACTTTGTTAAGGAGGTGTGTGGAGGGACAGCAGGGAGGTATTTAAAATTCAGAAGTGGCTGCAAAGAATAAGTAAGGGGGCGAGCGGGCGCCCACGAATCCTATTGAACGTGATAAATGAATGATGTTTGAAAGTAATGGCTGTGGCGGCTGGTTCTAGTATCCAGTACCTTTTATACGTTTACACGTATAAAGCCTCTTGTCTATCGCTTCTATCAAGACGTGGATTTTCTACAGTGAAGTTCCGTTCTTCGCTTTGGCCTAGCCATAAATGTCCACCGGCCGATGAATGCACAGTCCCAAGATAAATTCGTCTGAAGCTTAGTGGGACTAGGCTTGATCTATGCTTTGCCCGTGCGCGGTGCTCCAGGTCACGGCTTACAGGTTTAAATGCACCAGAGTCTTTTCTACTGCTGACCATTGTATAGCACTGTCGACACCTGGCCTTGTTAGTGCCACGAAACTTTGCATTCTTTACTCGCGTGTATTCACGTCCTCTAAGATTTTTGGAACTCGACGAGAGGCCGGCTACCTGCGAGCTTTCTTCCGCGATTTCTCTTATTGTTAGTTAGTGAAACAGAAACAAAATATTAGTAAAATGGATTTACTGGGTAAAAATATTTCTGGGAAGAATAGCCACGGATTTATAAAATCAACTTTAACGTGAAAAAGTAATAACATTTAGGTTGCCGACAGAAATTTTCATACATTATCTGAGGCATTAAAAATTTTGTTCCATAAATATATGAGAATAGGTTGGGATTATTTTATACTTTGTATGCGAATCGTGTTTCTCTTACATTTCTTTTCTGATAAGCATCTGGCTTATGCTGAACTTAAAATTCAAGTTCAGCTGCTTCATGTTTTCAATGGAAAGATGAAATTCATGCAGATATTTTAAATTTCTGAAGATATCGTGTAATTATACGCAACGAAGCGAACATTCTCTCCGCAACTGGAATTCGTGCTGCCTCGAAGCAATTATTAAACCAATTTCGAGCATGTAAGAAGCAAAATTAAGAAACCGCTATTTCGCTGTTTCTAGTGTTTCACATGTGTTTTAAATTTCTTCAAAGGTTAATTTTATTCTAGTAATTTGGTAATTATTTAAAATTATTAGTTTATTAGGTACCCAAGAAAGTTCGTGCGTTTCTCGCGCGGTCACTTTGATTCTTCGTGTACAAATGCATTAGTTTAATAGAAAGAATTCGTCTTCAATGTATCATTTTGCGTGAAGAAACTCGTTTCAAAACGTGTATTACGAACGCTATTATTCACGCGTGTTTGCTCCAGGAGTTCAAAGTTGGAGTAGAAATAACTGCAGCTGCCAGGAAGGTTTGTATAACATTCGAGAATGATTATGTAAGTAAATGTATGTCGCAAAAGTGGTTCCAAAAAATTCAAAACGGGAGATGAACCGCAGTAAGGGCATCTCAGTATCATCAATGATGTTGACTTGCGAGACACGATTGACACCGGTCGAAAGGCAACGTGCAAAACACTAGCAATAAGATTTTATATTAGCGACAAAATAGTCCGTGCTCGTTTACACAAAATGCGAAACATGTGCAGAGTTGGAAAGTGGATGAAATGGATCACTTACACCAATAAAAAGCGACCACATTACTGGTTATCACCGGGAGAACCAGCTCCACATACGTCCCAGCCTGTTATTTACTAGAGAAAGATTTTGTTAAGTGTTTGGTGGACTTGAGGCGGAATTATTCATTAGGCTGGGCCGCAACAATCAGATTTGCGAAACTCGAAACAGCCTAGTACGGAAAAGTTGCATCTGAGGAAGACAAATCGAGGCAAACAAATTTTATTATTTGACCGGCCCCAATCGAGGTCAAAGTTTTTAATTTTTTACCAAGTTTGACGACTTCTGTATATTTTCATAAAATTTGTATATTTCATTGTTGAGCATCAGAAAATATTAGTGTTTTGATTTTGGGACGTAAAGTGAAAGGGGAACATATTTCATTGATTCAAGAGCCGGTCCAACATCCATTTCGATCTGTAACATTCAATAGCCATTTCGTATAAATTTTTGAAAACGAATCCGCAAACTGTTTGTCGCCATCATCCTCTGTGTTCGGGAAATTCGATTTTGAAAAAAAATTGCAAATTTTCAACTTTGAACATCTTTTGAGTTCAAACAGTAATAACGGGTACTGGGAGAATTTCAAAGAACTTTAGTACTGGCAAATCATAAGGACATTTTGTTCCTTCATGATAACGCGAGACGTTATAAAAGAAAAGCAACGTTGGAAAAGTTTTCAGACCCTGACTGGGAAACGGTAATCCATCCTCCATGCTCTCCAAACCTTTCGCCAATGGACTGCTACTTGCTTTTAGCAATGCAAAAATATTTAACAGAAGAAAACGACACTACCATAGGTTTCTGCGTCAAAAGACAGAAACGGCTCTATTCAAAATCGATTCCCGAAACAAGTTCAGCCTGATTTTAATAGAAAACGCTGTATAAGTAGCTTCATCTATGCCCTTTCAGATGGTATGTGCCAATTTTTGGGGACATTTCTCGTTTTCGAGTTATGACCTCAAGAATAAGCGACAGTTTGGGTAAGTGGTGGAATATCAAATAGTTCTTAGCAAGGGAACATACTGAAGTGACAAAAGTAGTTCTCATAAAAATATTGAACACGTATTTTTTTTATCGGGCGGCATTCACGTTGAAGGGGTCGAAACAACCCTGAAAGTTGAGGGTGAGAAACATACTTGGTTGAATATCTTGCAAGCTACTACAGCTGGAAGAACGGGATACATACTAAAATCGTGTATTTTTTAATAAAGGATCCAGCTGCATAAACAGATTCCAGACAACTCCATTTGTTTAAATAATACATTAAAAATAGCTCTTTTTGTTTCATTTTTCTGTTCAAATGTTAATCCATTTCCCTGTACATTTGTGTGTGCACCGTGTATACAAAATACGGGTAAAATGGAATTCTTGTTGCATTTTACGCAAAATGGATATTGAAATATTTAAAAATGGCAGTGAAAGACCGTTCGAAGATCACCGATCGTAATAACCTTTTTTCTAATTAATCCCGCATTATTCGTCGAATCGAAAAATATTTCACCCAAAAGTTAATTAAATTTAGTTTTAAATGTAGAATTTTATCAGACCGAATTACAGTATTGAAGGAATATTTAAACCATTCGAGTACCTTCGCATAAAGTATTCGAGTATTGAATTACTCGAATAGCCCGAATCTTACTTGTTGGTTGCCACTTTGCCATATGATTCGGTTAAAGAAGTTCCCTGCTTTAGAATTTCTAGAACAAATTTGAAGGCCACTGCTTTTGGACAAACTTTGCAGCATCAGCGTAACAAAGTTATACTTACCAGCATTTTTAAGGGAAAGGGAGGGCTCTTTGGTCGAATAGCATTTACGAATGACGCAGTGGGTACTTTTCATGGTGCACGACTCCACGGTCGCTGCTTCCGAAGAAAGAGAACGGACGTGCGGATATGCAGCAGGCCCGTCTACCGACAGATGTTTTTTGGGGGGTGGAGGCATCGTGGTTGGCCACCACCATCGCCACCATGGTGTATCCTTTCCGAAAGGTTTCCCTTGTTGCCAGATCTCAGGCCCTTTCCTTTGTTCGTGACTCGGCCAAAAAGGCGCGGCCGATCCTTCGGAAATGAAGCTCGTTTAACTGTTCCCCTCTTCCCTTTTCGTTCGACGCATAATCATTATTGCGGTTTTTGTTCTGACTTGGCGTACTAAGTAGTTTTAAGAGGCGTAAATCCAGCAATGTTTTGATTTTCGGTGTCACCTAAATATAGAAAGCCTTAAACGATTTGTTTAACCTCCTACACTAATTCCCAATCTCGCTGATTGTGAGCTGCAAATTGACATTATTTTTCTTTCTGTTAATATTTCGGTGACTGTAGCTTCTGAGTGGACTTCATGCCATCCCACAACTTTTTCCGAATCACTAAATGCCAGAGAATTTTTAGGAATATTATTAAAAGTTTACGTAAACTCACCTTTCCCTTCTTTTTTAATTTCTTTTTGTGTTCATTGTAGTTTGGAGTAAGTAACGATTTCCTTTTATTAACCAAAGCATATAGTGTATTCTAAGAGGAATGATTTGTAGGGAACGAATGGATGATCGAAATCGAACAATGCGGTTCGGATCTTCGAACATTCGGTTAATTGGTGTTAATCAATGTTCTGATAATAAAAAATTTCGTTAATCGCGGTTTCACTGTATCGCCAGTGCATACTTTTATTATTGATGTTTACTTAGCTTTATTTCTTGTGAAATGTTTCAATATCTTTCGAAAGATACATCTGCGTGAAGCGTAACATCATGAAATGAACAAGGGAATCATTCGTTACATTTTGGTGATGAAGCTGTTTGAAACTGTGAACTTGTATGATAGAAAATCGCGTTCAAGTTATATGAATTAGTCTGAATGACTTAAAAACTGGGGTCGAATGAAACTGTTGAAATTTTTAATTAATTATGAAATAACTGTAATTTTATGACTGTTATATTTTCTGTTCCGAGAAAACTGTTATAAAATGAAATGAATTACTGAAACTTTTATTCCATAAATTTTTTGGGTAAATGGGTAACTTTTACATTCTTGAAAGTAGAAAAAAAGTTGTAATTAAACAGGGACATTTATTCTGCGCTGAAAAAGATACAGTTGTGACACACAGATTTCCTAAAAATATTGTGGCGTAGATAGGTCTGAAGTTGAAATCTCAAACCGTTCAGTGAAAAGAATTATATAAAAATCACGGTGTGCTTTCTCTTCTATATTTATCCTGCTTCCAGTGCCATTAATAATACTGATTAAAAAAATATTCCTAACTTTTATATTGTACTCTTAAATATCTGTTCAAAAGTATATCATGCTCCAGAACTTTTATTTATCGAACATAAAATAACTGTTAAAACTGATTTCTTACAACACAGTGAAAGTGTTAATGTACAAAGTTAACTTAAAACAGAAGAGGAATAATTGAAAAGTTAAAAGTTCAATAAATAACTTTTATTTATAAAGCAAAATTTATAATAATAAGATGGTAAAACCGCTACTGCCGAAAATCTGAGCACTGAATTGATTTGTGGCCAATAAAGGAATGTCAAGTATAAAAAGTGACAGAGAACGAGAATACAATTGGAATTAGCAAAGTTGATTTCACAATCTTTGCGTGAGAACTATTTTCGTGAATTAATGGAAATTAGCTTCTTTCATACATGAGTCATGTTTATGGGTGGGATATTTTATAAACGAAGGAAATATATCACGCGTAATATTTCTATTTTACCGTTAGCAGAACGTGTGCGAGGAAACGACATTTGTTATGACTGAAGGATGCTAGCTTTGGAAGTCACCTCTGTTTACACGGCTCGGTGACGACATCCCAACACTTCGTAAATACACGTACGCGTGTATTGCCTCGCGAGTCCTGCCGCGTGCCTGCTCTCCCCCCACCAAAGCTAATATTCGCGAGGTACAGCGACGGGTCGCGGGGGTCATTCGTTCCGTGGACGTCGTTGAGTTAAGACGCTTCGATAGCTAGCTGCGTATTTAAATGGTACGCGTACATTATCTACCATCATATAATTAGTTCTAATTAGTCTTCTTCTTTACTCTCTATTGTCACTTGCTGCTACTATTAATACAGTTTCGTCCCGAAATTGATTAAATATCGCGAGAAAACCGTTAGATGTTCGTCGCGTATTCCCTTCGTAGCCTTACCGATATTTTTGCACATTTAGTGCACACATATCGTGTCTCGGTATTCAATTACATCCCGTTTCGGGCATATTTCAAGTTTATTTGTTGTTTAGTTGCCTTACAAATATTTTAATGCTTTTCTTTTAAACTTGTTGCATGGTTAGGTTACAGGCGTTGAAGCGGGAATCGAAAGCAAAGGGCAGGCAACGCCATGACAGTTGCTGGTTAATTTGAACGGTGCTTGGATGGCGTCTGGTCATTCCTTGGAAAATGGAGATAGCAATACGTGTGGTATACTTACTTTTCTCGTTATTTTATTTTATCATTGTTGGCTGTAAAAGTGATGGGTAACTTTGCAGTCGGTTAATATCGGGATGAAATGGGAAAAGATTGAATTATGATAGATTGAATAATTTTAATCAGATTTGTTTAAAATTTTTAAAATGGCGTCGGTAGATGTTTACGAAATATTGGAATGATCGAACTCTACGTAGATGTTTACGTAGAATTCAACGATATTTCAATGATTTTTAAGAATCTATCTCTATGAAGCTGTTGTAATTGCATTTACCTTCGGTTTTGGATACAAGTTTTGTGCTTTATGTACAGAAATGCTATTCAAGCATAAATAACCCCCCATAAACATGACTCGTGTATGAAAGAAGCTAACTCCCTTTAATTTACGAAAAAAGTTCACACGCAAAGATTGTGAAATCATCTTTGCTAATTCCAATTGCACCTTTAATTCACGAAAAACATTAAAAAAGTTCTCACGCAAAGATTGTGAAATCAACTTTGCTAATTCCAATTGTATTCTTGTTCTTCGTTTGAACATTGATTCCTCTGTCACTTTTTATACTTGATTTGTATTAAGACCTATATATTTTTGCTAGATTGTATCTCTAGAAGTAATTAGACGCGTAAAGTATTATAATTGAAATTTATGTGCTCTGTAAATACTATTGTTAAACGATAGGAAATACAAAAAAACTAGAACAAGACTTTTTATCATTTTAAATCTATTATAGAAGTAACAAACAATTTTTTTCTAATTTACTTCAGGATGATTTTAAGGTACTTGTGTTTTTTAAATATCAGTACAGACACTTGAAGACAATAATTTGAAGCGTGATGATGTTAGGGAAACTTACAAACGCGTGTATTTTAAAATGAAGTCGCTATAATAAACGGACAATTCTAGTATTTTTTATTACATGATTGTTCATTTTATAATTACTGTTTCTTAAGGGATAAACCCTTAAGGTTTGGGCTCACTTATCAGTTCCGTGGCGACAGTCTCGGTACTGACCCAGAACTGATACGTGTGCCCCAGAACTTTACTCTGTTATACCTTCAAGATACTGGAAGAGAGATACAGACACAGAGAGACCATTCCATTTAAAACAGAAGTGATTTTGAAGTACCCATAAAAAAAATTTCCATCCATACATACAAAGTCCAACGATATATGGTTCTTCATAAAAAGTAATGGAAAATAAATTTTTCACATATCTTCATTCACCCTATCGTTTAACAATTATATTATACAACAATTGTCTAAAGTCTCTCTACACTGTGCACAGTTAAATTGAAAAATATAAATCTGTGCGAGTTTCTGCTTGACACCTGATGCTCGATAGGTCATAGAATCTGTTTCGACGTGCTACGTTTGCTAGGTAAATCCACGTGTGTAACTAGGCAAGTGAGGAGGGAAGGAAGAAGGCAAGAGTACAGGAAATTGGAAATGCAAACGTTGCGAGGAACCAACAACACGAGCAGGAAAATTGATATTCTTCCATTCCTCGTAGCTGCTCGTGCTTCTTTTTTTTCCTTCTACTCTCCGCATTCCCCCATGGAGGATCCAAAGCGACGCCGATCTGCCCTGGCGATGCTGCCGGAAGTGAGATTTTCTTTGCCACTTCCTCTGGCCAGCAGACCCAAAATGGCTCCGTTATTGGCATGACTAATTTAATTACACCCACTGGTAGGCTCCACCAGACCAGAATGTTCTAATCATAGTATGCAACATTCGTTCGACTAGGGATAGACGAGTCGCCATCGAAAACTTGTTTCCTTTTTTCGTTTGCGGTGACTGAGCCGTATGTTCTTGCTCAGTTTACTCGCGCTGGCCAAGTTTATATCTTCTGCACGAATATGGTAAAAAGTACCTTTGTACTCGTAGCTTTGCATAAATTTACATACAACAATTGGTAACTTTTTGAGATTTCGGTTTTGGGTTAATTTAAAATAATGAAGAAAAATCATAGCGTAACTTTATGTTTAAGACTTTTAGAACTTTTCGATGTACCTAAGATTATTTAGTTCTCCCTTTGAAATTATCGATTTATTTACTAGAACGGCGTTTCTCAACCTTTTTGCCGTATAACCCAGCATATTTGTTTATAATATAAAAATTTGAAGAACCTGGTAGGCTGGACTCACTGGATATTATATAAATAAATAAAATTATTAATATTTGAAAATAACTCCTACATGTGTAAAGTAACATTCGATACATTTCTACTGATAGTGAGAGCGATTCTGATGAATTTCGATTTATAACAAATACTTGAATTTCATTTTTTATTATTTAAATTTAACTTTGGAAAAATGTAAGGCTAGCGACTTTAACTCTTTGTGGTCACACCTTCTTATAATCAGAATTTGGTCACATGGGGTTCACTGCATCCCAGCGTCAGTTTTGAGGTACCATTTTCTAACTTTTGAGTGATAATTTTACATTCGTAACACTCATACTTTTCGCAGAGATACAGCCATTCCATCGCTTAAACTTACAAAACCTCAAACCTCTTTGTTCGAGTATAATGCTTTAACCATCCACTTTATGTATTTGGACAATGACCGTTAAGTACCCATATATTCAATAAAATAGCGCTGATGTAATCGAGGTCCTGCTGTCCAGATCCTCGAGTGCACATACATCATTGAGTTAGTATAGAGCTCAATGATATACATATATTCGTTCCCATAATTAATCTCCCCGTTTCTGACGCTTCGCGGTCACGCGTTCTTTCTATATTTCACACCTGTTTCACCCCTATCTCTTTGCCATCCCGCAGTTGCGCACTCCTTCCGCCAATCATTAAATTCGCCCCTGCGAACATACTCGTTCACACATACCTGCCTCTTCCTTTATATCCCCATACGAAATTTTAGAATAATATTCTACAATCGTTACTCGCTCAGACCTTTTACACATCGAGAATTAGAAAATAATGATTTAAGCATTACCTTTAAGCATAAAATGATTATGCAATATAATGCCAATAAAATGATTATTAAAGAAATACAGTACACACTCACAGGTAAACTCACTTACTGTGATGCAAAGTTGCTTTTGGTGGGGTCTGAATAATAATAGATGATAATTATATTATTTAAGCGTTTAATGGAATATAGTGCAAGCTTAGAAAATGAGTTTTGTGCCCCCATCAATTTATGGTACATAGAATACGTGGTACATATACGCATATAAAAGGGGAATGGTACATTAATGCCAGTTTAGGTACAAGTGTAAGGCGTGTCTCGTGCCTCGTGTGTTAACTCATATCATATTGTTTTCGTGGAGGGTGGACTTCTTGAGTCTTAGTTCTTCAGCTCTACGTCATGGGAGTCTATTTATACTTCGCGGTAGTATGTAAATATACCGGGTGCTTCAGGAGCCTCCAAATCTGTAGTCGTCAGAAGTATATACCGTTCCGAATAAACGAATAATTCCATGATGATGTATTGAACGGAAACTAAGCAGTGCTCTTTATTTATCTAGAACGCGTTTCCATGACGAAAAAGTGAATAAAAGTGTCGAAGATAGTAATTATTCTGCTACACGTTTTTGATCGATTAATAAAAATTCTATGTAGTTAGCATTAATGCGCATTATGGTGGTTTTATATCACTTAATAACTACAAAGACACGTAACAACCTTCGTGGTTTCCGCAATTATTATTCCAGTCGGAAAGGACGAATTCAAATTTTATACACAAAGGAATCTCATACATCGTTATTCCAAGATCGATCGATGAATAGAAGCACTGAATATCGTGCCTTCGAAAGTGAAGTTATTTCTCGTAGAATAATAGTTATCCACTTTACAAGTTTTGTTAACTCTTTCCTTCCATGTGCCATGAAAACATTGCATTTTCGGAATATTGACGTCGAAACGTGAAACGTGCAATTCTAATGTACAGCCATGCTTCGTGCAACTGATACAAATAGTTTATTATACGTTTCCTGTGCAGACGATAGCAGCACACATTCTTCGTTTCCACAGTTTAAAACAAAGGAGCGTGCATATACCCTGCGGTTTATTAAACTGTGACACATGAGTGAACGCATTCGGGGTTAGTTACTGGGTCAATGACTTAATATTTTGCTGTGCGATGCAGAATTGAAAGAAGCTACCGATTACATTAAAGACACGCACTCCAGTTAGTACCGTATTTTGTACCGCCTCTGTGCTATACAATGTGAGAGAATAAACTAGGGCACTCGAAATTATTCAATATCGCCTGAGGTTAATGTAGTTTAGATTTTCCACAATGCCTCGGTTCATAAGCAAATACGAATGAATGGGAAGATGAACAAAAAATTATTCAGTGTTGTTCGCGAAAATATTCCGGTCTATTCCGTTTGCTAGCAATATGGAACAGATCGGAATTCTCTGGACCTAAAAATCTATACAGGGTGCCCTTTAAATCCAGATGGAAACTGCCACGAGACGACTCCCAAAACAAAAACAAGTGAAAACTATAAAAAAAAATTTCATTGATAGCTCAGCTTTCGAGAAAAATAATTCTGAACATAAAATTACTTCGCGTTTGTTTTACTGCATGTTACACATTTTTTTATCTGCGACTTTGGTCCTTATTTATCCGTAGATTTTTACTTATGGAGCTACATTAAAAAAAGATGTCCTGTCTGATTAAGAAGATACTAAAATTTTACTACGAATGTGCTAGAATTAATTCACAAATCATAAGAATGTAATACAAAAGGTGCGACATAGCTTGCAATATTATAAATAATTCTGTACTAGTTTTTGGAAGAAGTGATTTTTGGAACTGGCAATACCCTTACGAATTATAACAATATTGTTATTTTGTGGAGATGCATCAAGATCTCATCTATAGTAAATCCATGCTATCACAGTTTCGTGTTTAAAGTCATGTTTCTCGGAAACTACTTGATCGATCAACTAGACCTATTCTACATTTCTTATTTGTTTTTTTTTTATTTGGATTTATCTCCTGCTCAGTTATACCCTATGTACTGGACACCCTGTGTATTGGGCGTTTTAAGTAAGTTTGGGAATTTAAATGTGTATGTAGAATTCGGTAGTCAGTAGCGAGTTTAAAGATCATGAAATGGGTTATAGGAAAAATTAAATAAATGTTTTTTATTATCATAATGCGTTTATTTACACACCTGCATTTATTTGCCTGCGAGACTTTCTGACCTCAACATCATAGAAAATATTTAATGAGTGTTAACTCGAACTGCTCATCGGGCAGGAAGGTCATTTCAATTTATTCGAGATTTAAAACTCGCTATTAAAGTCTTCGCTAATTGATTAGAAAACATGAAAAATTACTGAACTATTATTAACCACGAAACTAGAGCATTTTATTTTGTTTGTTGTTATTATAATGCCTTGCTATTTCATAAAAATATTGCAATATATTAATAGAAAATGTATTGTTTTTGTATAAAACGTTATTAATAGACTAATTGTGTTGCACTGAATAGTAGATGATATCTGACGATTTTGGCAAAATATGGAGCAAAGAAATTGCATTTTGCTTGAATTTTGTAAACTATTCTATCTATATGTACCTGCTAAACCAAATTACTAATATTACTATAATCTTTTATCCTACATCATATAAAATCAGCATTGTAATTGTTATAACAACTAGATAGAAAAACCTGCATTTCGGTAATTTTTTGAGTCCTGTATGCAGATCCCAATAAACTTTTCATAATGTTGATTCTATCGTATCACTTCCTCAGTTCGTTTTTGTCACTAATTTTGTATTGCATACCCGACATACGTACCTATGTATGTAATTGGTTTTTTAAAATTTCTGCCCATTTACCCTGCATCAAACCGTTAATTAATCCCTGGGCAACGCATGTATTGTCAATCATTTACATAGCGGATGCAATTTTTTTACGAAAATACTATTGGTAACTAATAAGCAATATAAGTACCTCGATATACATACTGGTATACTACAACTTGTCGATTAATTCGATCTGTGTTTTGACCCGTTGCGCAAGAGTTATCGATTTCCGTCGCGTGATACGCTATATATATGTGCACATATACCTACATAGTTTTTCGTGGCGCGGCGCGGCGGGCTAAAGCGGGGGACGACCGATAAGCTCACCGTTTGCAAAGCGTTCTCTTTTCTCTCGTCAGGTTGTAAAAGATGATTGCTTCGATAAAAACAACCGCTCTTCCAGTCTATTTGTCTTCAGTCGGGGATATCGGGGATACGATTTCTTTGGTCGATTTCCGGTCGGTTTGCCGCGATATGGAAGAAAGGATCACCCCGTATAGGCACTCGTTCCGCATTCTCATCGCCACGCGTACACGGTGTCTACGCACTGGCAGCATCCCGATCGTCTTCGTGTCTCGTGGGGAAACACTGTGTTTACATCACCCCACGTTATTTTCACGCGGGCTAAACCACACTCTCTGCATTTCTCTTATTATTTACGAAAGATGAATGTGTCTAGTAAAATCGCCGCAAAGTTTTCAGGAGAATCCAAAGAATACTGTCGATGACAATAGGGTCATTTTCCCAAGAGACATTTTTCCGGCTCACGTTTGGTATTTCCGACATATTTGCACATTCTCTGCTGAACGAATGCACTAATCTCTCGCTATAAGCTCGATTCTGTCAAACGTGCTACTTTTCGTAATACACGTCGACACGATGTATTTAGCAGGGTGTGTCACAAAAGTGTCTTGAGTAAAAACGCCCTAACGTTCTTTTCTTATAGCCCTCTTTTTTTCCTGCGGATACATGTAGAGAAAACGTAAAATTCTTTTTATTGCAGCTGCATGTTTTAATGCCAAGTACAGGCGTATTTATACTATATTTATTTTTCTACCATATCTGTATGGTAATTGTGTAATTATGTAAGGACGGTAATTTATGATGTTTTAATCTTCGCTGTGAAAGTTATAGTGAAGTTTATAAGTGCTCTAATTACCACAAAATTAATCAATTCTCTGTAAACATTAATTCTTCGGTAAACATGATAGGAACATGAATTTTTTACGATAATATGTATTTTCTAAAAAATTGCAAACATAATTTACTGGTTACGGGCAAATTTTAAAAATTCACGACCACAGATCTGGAAATATGTGTTACCTTGTTGTGCTATAATACTTGCATGTTTAGTTATGTTTCTTCGAAACATAGTAATCTCTTTTCTCTTGCATTAGTACGTCATTAAAGTCCTAAGAGTTAAATATTTTCGATAGAAATTCAAGGAAAATTGTATATTTCCCACGAATAAAAATGATCAAATATGAAGAAGCCGTTTGAGCGCGAATACTTATTTCGAAGTTAAGCGCTGCAGCAAATGGGTAGATCTTTTATCACTGCTCATTAAGATCAATCTACATTCGTCATCGATCTTATCTTTTTGCCAAAGAGTAGGAAAAGTAATTTGCACGAAAGTGATTCATTATTTGACAACGTCAGAAGAACTTCCATTTACGTTTTTTCACCAGCAACTTTTTTCATAGTTCTACTTAAGTCATTAAGCCAGCGTTAAGTGGTAAGAAACCATCCAGTTCCAATTAAATTGGAATAACGGTGCGGCAGTGCTGGCATGCCTCGCGCATTCCATATTAATTACGTGACTAAACGAGCACAATAGCTGTGAAAAGAATCGGTGGTGTAAAGGTGGTACCTATTGTTTAGCTAACATGTTCTACAGCACCGTATGACTTCGTATTGTCAAACAAGAGCAATAAATCGGCGGCCGTGATTGCATGATAGGTCGGATACGTCGTCGCTTTTCAAAATCAAGAAAACCAAGAACATATTATGATTCTGCTTGTTATACAAATTTCATCATAAAATAACCACGAAGACATTAAGTGGCTGTGCTTCTTCTTTTATTAAATTAATTTTCCCAAATTGTTTGGATTTGCGGGACCTGCTTAATATTCACATTACTCACTTAATTTCGCTTGGAACTTTTTAGCAAGGGTGAATATAGTTACAATTCTATTGTATAACTTTTCATTAATACGAATGAAACTTGCATTTATGGGTAATTATTTACTTTAGGTTTTCATAACCGATTTCGATGACCTCGAAATATGTTGTCGGCAGCATGATCCTGAATAGTTTTTTCCTATATATGTTACCGCCGCTCGGCTTTAGTTTTCGAGATATTCGGAAAAAACGTCAGTTAAATTTAGGTGACGAGTGCACTTCATTCTGGCGAAAAAACAATTGCGTAAAATAATAACAATCGATTGGTTTGACCTAGGACACAGCTCTCTTGCCAAGTAAATACCCCCCGCCCCCGTGCTCCTGCACACCAAGTTACTAATGTTATAACAGAGTACTTCAATATATGTCACGACGTGAGCTAACACACACAGGTCGGTAGTTGGTTGAGGCTAGATGGGTTTAGCGGCCTCCTGTCAGATTTAGAATAAAAAAATGTGTTTCAAAAATGGATGGTCATGGAGATTTGAATGACCAACTCGTGTTTCTTGAATATGTTTCTGAAACACATTTTTTTATTTTAAATCTATCGAAACGTGACGCAAAATCAATTTAACCCCAACTAACTACATACCGATCAGAGTTTTTTTTGGAATATCTCGAAAATTTCACCAGTTTCATCATTTATTTTGTTTTCGACCGTCGCGATGTATTTATAGAAACAGTAGATAAGCGGTGGTCCCATGCTGCCACGGACGCGTAGGTATACGCAGAATTCATTGCAATATAGTAGCAGCAGTTTTTCACGAATATCTCGAAAACTAAAGCCGAGCGGCAGTAATATGTATAGGGAAAAGTTGTTCAGAATGATGACCTTAACAACATATTTCAAGTTTGTCGAAATCGGCGATGAAAATCTAAAGTAAATAATTACCGGCTAATTTTATAGAACTTTAGATACAAACAAATCTGATGGAATATGATCGAAACAGTATAATAATAGATACAAAGTGGTTTTAAAAATTTCTTTTAAGGGGACTAGGCAGTGAAATTGCTCGAAAATCAAGTATTTTTTGCTAATTAATTACAAGGAGATTGATTAAATGACTACGAGTTTGATTACACAGCGCTTTCGAAAAAGTGTTTTCGATTTTGCACTGATATTGAGTTTAAAAATCAAGATACTACGATTTCCTTGGAATATATTACTCCTAGAATCCCGAACAAGAATTGAACCAAATTTATTATAATAGCGACTAGGTGAAGGCGATTTTTACGATAAATGTCGATTTACGGGGTACGCAGATATCTGTTTTCTTTTTTATCTCGAAAACTAGAGTTTTCACACTCTAATGTTGGGGTTCAGGGCAGAAAAGAATATATTTTGAACAAACTGTAAGAATTTCAAGTCGATCAGAACCTCCGTTTTTTTCCAATCACTGCAAAACCACAGAAAAAAACGCCTACACATCAAACGACTGTAGCACCATCTATATATGTATATTATAAATTTTTTTTACATTTTATAGTATTAATGAACATTACCCAAAAATACTAGTCCTAATTTGTATTCATTTCCTTGTAATACGTTACTGGTATAAAATTAATTATCACATTAATTGTTTAACATTTCACGTTAATATTGTGATTCGTGTCAGCAATAATAAAGTGAATGTTATTCGAATTAAAGGTAGCTAATATTCCAGGCGTGTACTGTGCGAAGTTACCGTATCTATAGATTGAAGGCAATGTCTGATTCTATCGATATATGTACATCCTCCTATCTCATTCAGACTCAGACAACGCCCAGAAACCGCTCAGAAAAGTGCTTTAAGTTCCCCAGACAGTTTTCCATGGTAATTGCATCGTTGGAACGGAGATAGAACTGTAGGTTCGCAAAATACATCTCCCCGAACACACGTGTTTGGGCATGTGAGTCGTGTAATTATACGAATCTATATCGGGATCTATTCTTCGAGCGATCGAACTGGTGGAAATTACAATTTCAAACTGTTCGTTAAAATACATGAACGTTTTCGTTGGCGCTGTGACATAATGTTGTTTGCTCGCGAAAATTCCAGGAATAGGTACTTCTTATGGATTTCGATTATTTTTTACCTTAGAATCTAATTCTGATATCTTTATCAAGTAATCACTACGTTTTCTGTATTTTACTGCTTCTTTTTTTTTGCAATGAAACTAACAAAACAAGTGGAAACTTTTGTCGTTACTCGTACCTTAGTATGGTTTGCATATCTTCCATATTCCCCACTCCTGTGACCAATTTTCAGGTTCTCAATTTCCTAATTTCATGTAATTACATAATTGTTGGAGGTATTCGTTTTAACTTCAATGTTCATATTTGTTGTATAATTCCGTGAATTTTTGTAAACATACTTATTTGAAAATACGTCTTGTATCCCTAAGCAATAATTGTTAAAAGAGCAAATGGTTTGAGTTGTTACTGGATTTATAATCTAGCCCAAAAGAAACTGTTGATTTTTGTTGACTAATACCCATCTACCCCCTTGAGGGGTTGCGCCACCCTGGACGCTGAAAATAGCACCAAATTTCACAATTTTTTTATAACGCTACGAGGTTGAATATGATTTCTATATTTTTTATGTTTAGGGCATGTATTAATGAATATATTGTACAAATATTGTACAGAAATATTAAAAAATGGCTGAGTTATGTGTTGTCCTGCGAAGCTCCCTCGGGGGGTAGTGAATTTCAGCTTCAAAATCGATTATTTTTTTCTGCTGAAAGTCTTATCCTTTATAAACATTTTAAACAAAATTTCATGAAAAATACAAATAATTGTAGAAGTTATAGCAGCGAACGTAATTGAGTTCGAAGCAGTTTATCTCGAAATTGCATTTTTAAACACCGTGTACATCATAACTCTTGAACGAATGCATATTTTCACTTGAAATTTTTGCTTGACGTGTAAAATTCCTTTCTACAAAATAGAACTCCCCCATCAACATTGGATGTTTGTAAAACATTTTATGACTGATAAAAGGCGATATTTCCCGTAAAAATGTGGCTAAAAATTGGTTCGTGTGTAACCTCTACAATTTTTGTTCACATTCATCGGCAACATTCCAGTCTGTAGATTTTGGTGTATAAAGTAATCACCCCAAAGGATTTTGCTTTCAGCTGATTGGCTGACGCGCCTCACAGGGCCATCTTCAACGATTAATAACTTCGACAATTTTATACATTCCCACGATTTTTTTTTTGGTAATTACTTGCAACCGTGCCCGCAATAGATTGTGAAAAGCGCAACTAGGTATAACGATTATTTGGTATGTAAGTAATTTAGCGTTAAACAAACTAACGACTTTACGTATCCAATAGTCCACTACCCCCTTAAGTAAAGTTAGCAAACCATACGTGCTTCGTAGAGACCTAGAAAAAGTCTATTTATTTTTTACAAGGATGGAACAAAGAATATGATAAAACTTCAGTTTTCTCGGATGTTTCGAAAGACTAGATAAGGCATTTTAATTAAGAAGGGCAGAATAGTAGATAATTTAGATAATAAGATGCTGTGATCTACAGTATTAAAGGCCTTCCTACGATCCGTGTACTTTGTATCCACTTGGTAATTGGATTCTAACGAAGATGACGCAAAATTACAGTATACAGACAGATGAGTTACCGTTGATCGACTCGGCATGAAAGTTCATCACAAATAATATTGTTTAATAACGTTTTTATCTTGTCTACTACTCTGCTTTCAAAGAATTTCGGAATAACATCCATAACGCAAATCGACTGACATCCGACCCCACAAATCGCTGGACTTGAAGATAGGCGTTATAGAGCTGGTTTTCTATGCAGTGGGAAATTTATTAGTAGCCTAGAGCTCTTACTTTTTGACCCGTCGGGTAAAGTAAGAGCTCTATAGTAGCCAACAAACGATTAAATAGCACCTATCCACAATGGACGGGATATTACAAAACTGCAAGGTTTAAAAAATAGAGCAGATATACTATCTGTCTCATCAAAAATCAGGATCAAAAATGTTTTTACTCAAGTTTTTTCGACTGGCTGAGGAAACGTGGGTGCACGGCACGATCAGTTATATATACACACATGCGCTTCTGAATATACTATGTACATATACTTCGTTTAGAAGAAAATTCAAGACCTTTAACCAAGAGTGTAATTTCATACAGCCGAGGCAGAGAGGTGCTTTGTGAGGCCAGAACAGACGTTTGCGTAGAAGCTGCCATCTACGCCGTGAAATCTATAGGCACACTGAGCTAGAAGAAGGTCTGTTAAGATGACACGACTGTCTTTCAAAATCACGGTTCAATGAGACGGGAGTGTGTATCTAAATCTAAATGCGACCTCAGAAGTTAAAAATCATTCGATAACAATTGAGCGATTAAGGTCGGCTACGAATTTTTATTCAATAACGCACTCCAAAGTGTCTCTTATATGAGGTGGCTTGTAATAAGTACCGTTAAGGAACTAGTTTCTGATCAGTTTAGAGGGTTTCCCGCTTTAATATTTATTTTTAACCCAATAAAACATTAAACCATAGACTTAAACTTGTTTAAACTTCAAGGAAAAATTTTAAAATGTTGAAAATAGGTATATAATTTAATTATTTATGGGGTATGGAATAATAAGGTGACTGGGAATTAGTTTTTGATCATCTAAAACTAACAATACTAACTGCTTTCACAGACAACATATATATATTTTTGAATTATCAATTTTTATGTTAGTAATTATTTCAAACAATTATTTATTGACATACCTAAACTCAAAAGAACGATTTATTTCATGAACTGATAAAAAATTAGTGCCTGATCAAGAACTAGTTCCTTAACGGTACCTAGTGTAATCGCGAGGTCATAATTTTAGATGTAAATACAACTCGCAAATGTAAAATAAATAATAATGGTAACGAGTGTATGTCGAGTGCAAGTGTATTCGACAGATTTTCAAAATTCATTAACATTGCACACGACTTACAATCGTTTCCATTTTCGAAACTGAAAATTCGTTGAACTCAGTAAAGTGCACGCGTACCAAATAAATTTTGGAACCTTATTTTCTCGAAAATGGAGGCTCCTATAAAATAATTTATTCTACACTTCCTTGTCGACTGTAGGTAGGTAGCTCTGATTGCGGGACATCCTATAAATAATTAGTGAAACCATCACTTCAAGTTTATCGTTTCTATTTTAATGCTTGCTTTTATCATATAATATTTCGCTGTTGTCAATTTTTTTAGTATTTCCTCACACAACGTAATTACTTCTGAGAATGGTTTTAACTTAATGCTAATATGTCGTATTGATGTGGCGTTGATGATACAAAGCTCTTTAAAAAGGCCTTGCTATACCCTGAATGCCACTTTTGTCTATCACTCAAACGGGGACGTTGATAAAGGGAAGGCGTGGATTGGAGAAAAACAACCATTTCGGACGCGTACACCGAAACCGGTGCATAAATGGTGTAATTTAACTCGTCATCACCCGTATCTTCGAATTTATCCAAAGATTAAAATTATCGCAGCATATGATAATGATTATGAATTATATTAAACAGCCCCATATTGTTTTTTACGACGATACTAATATGGCGATAAATTGTAAAAATATTGCGACACCATAACCGCTGGTTTCTAAACAATAAGAAACAAATAATGTGAGTCACTGGTAGTCATTGCTACAAAAAATGTTCCTCACTGTGTTTTTAAAAAATTTACCTTGCGGGATTATTCTGTTATAAAGTCACTTTTTTGGGGGGAGTAATTATTCTACGTTTCCGTCAAGTGTTTAGGTCTGAACCTTATATCTAACATTTGTAGAAATAGTTAAGTTACTTTTATGTAATAGGACAAGAATAAATTAACACTAGAGCTCTTACTTTTTGACCCGTCGGGTACCCGTCTACCCGAAACAACTTCAAGCCATTGAATGTGGTATTGTTCGATCATTTTTGGCTAACATCAAACAATACCACAAACAATACAACATTTAATTGCTTGAAGTTATTCCGGGTAGCCGGGTACCCGACGGGTCAAAAAGTAAGAGGTCTAATTAACACGTACATAAGGGTGGCTCTAACTTTCGATTTTTTAATTTTCCTCGGGGCACCCCCCAGAATGGTTCCAAATAATTAAAAAAAAATCCCTGTAAAGTTTGAGCTCGATCGGATAACGGGAAATTGTGCCCCTGGGCCCTTAAACATTTAAATCATTGTTTAACAGCTCGCGAAATTGATTTTATTTAACATCTTCCAAGTTATTGATTAACTAAAAAAATATGTCAAACAAAAGTTGTAGATCCGGACAAGGAGCATCTTTTTTGTTTTATTACTTTTTCTCGTACGATAAACGGTTTTCGAAAAAAATCCGAAAAACTTAAAATAAAAAACTTTTTTATTTTTCAAATTTTGAAAGTTTAAATGCTTCTAGAACACTTTTTATTTATGAAGGTGAACAAAAAAAATAAAAATTTTGTTTTCGAGGACTATTTTTTAAACATGTAAAGGGGCGGCATTTACCGAAATATGCAAAAAAGATAAAAAAAATTTACTCATTTTCAGAGTTTGATATGTTATGAATGTTTCCTGAAAATTTGGGACCGAAATTCGCAAAAATATCGAAAATATAGACTTTATATTTTCGATATTTTTTTTTTTTTTTAGTTTTTCGGATTTTTTTCGAAAACCGTTTGTCGCACGAGAAAATGTAATACAACAAAAAAGATGCTCCTTGTCCGGATCTACAACTTTCGTTTGACATATTTTTTTATTTAATCAATAACGTGGAAGATGTTATATAAAATCGACTTCGCCAGCTGTTAAATAATGATTTAAATGTTTAAGGGCCCAGGGGCACCCTTTCCCGTTATCCGATCGATCTCAAACTTTACGGGGATTCTTTTTTAATTATTTGGAACCATTCTGGAGGGTGCCCCGTAGAAAATTTAAAAAAAAAAATGAAAGTTCTGGTCTTCGTGTACCTACTATATTTAAAGCCATAGTTTATGAAACCTAAGTATAACACATGTTTCGCTGTAGATAAGAAATTCTTTTAAAGAAAACTGTAATAATTTTTTAAAAGAATGTTTAATTCAACGTTGTGTATGTATTAGTCGCTTAAAATTAAACAATGGCTTATGTAATTACCGTGAGAGATTCTGTTTGATGAAAATTGAATTTATTGCCAGTTGTCTAATAAATACTGATTATATTCTGTTGTACTCTTTGAAGAGTGTAGTTTTCCTATACTAATAATGTACAATAAAAAAACATTAGCTACCTTGAAAATAAATTGTGAACCTGGTCTAACTTTTGGAACCAGCACAATAGCTATCGCTCTTAATTAATCTGTTATTTTATCCACATAAGTACGTGAGATTAGAGAACATTCTTGTCGTTTTCCAAGTGAGGCTGTATGTTTAGGAATTTGTTGCACGTTTCTCACATTCCTTTCCAACGTGACAGTGATATAATTATCCGTCTTTAATGAAATATATATTTGTTTGTGTAATTATTTAGTTAGACTTAAGCAGTACTGTGAGCTCGAAGGGCTTTCTTTTATTTTTGTAATATAAAAATGTATTCATTCTGCCGAAATTTTGAAGAAATAGTTATAAATCTTCTCGTAAACGTTGTGGTAAATGAAACCAGATTTCCGGTATTAATAGATTTTCCATGAATACGGTGTGAAAAATTATTGCTTTTTATTTCGTTTGTATGTTTCATGGATAACTGTATAAGAAATTGATATTTTTCTTTATTCCAGAAAGGACACGACTTCGGATTCTACGTGGCATCACTACTGGTGAGTCCCTCTTTCTCTTTTTTCAATGTAGAAAACAGTCTGCAGCAGTAGAAATTTCACAGACTCCTTTATCGTTTGAAAAATTGCGATAGACAAATCATAAGGACCAAAACTAGACTCACAGTCTTTTTGTATTTTGAGATAATACAACAAAAGGCTTCATAGCAGATATGATTCAAATATAAATTGTGTAAAGGAATATTAGTATGAACATGTAAAAGAAGGACAATATGCTGTTATGTCGAAATTTCGATTTTATAATTGGAAATGTAGTAGAACCTCGAATCTTTGAACTATTTGCAGTTTTTCCCAGTTCCATGCGTGTTGGTGGGGGGCAAGTGCTCGCATACAACCGGGGAAGGGGAAATAGTTAGCACCTCATTATTTCACGCGTAGCTTGGTCTTCGCTCGAACGATTTGGCAAAAAGAGTAAATAGAATAGGTACATCGAGAGTGAGCAAAATAGCACAGCAGCGAGAAACCATCGGCTGACGTCAGGTAGCCAAGCGCGATAAAAATCTATGCACACATATCGGTTCCGTGTCGATTCCGTGTCGGTCCCGCGTTGGTTCCGCGTAGAATTCAAGTTAGATTCAGGAAAAATAATCAGAATGATATCATCTTTGGTGTCATTTTTATTAGGAACACAACATCAATTCATTGGTGGCACTTCTATGAAGATACAAAATATAGAAATTGACATTTTCATTATTGAATGGCCTATTGCTGTTTTTGTCTTTATGACCCTAGTGTTTGGAGTCCTCGAAACGCGTTGTTCAAGAGCTTCGACTCGAGAACCTGAAGGTTATAAAAAAAATCCAATTTTGCCGATTTCAAGAAAGCGTCAGTAAAAAAGCTACTGTACTTCCTCGCTGAGGGCTCGGTTCTGCCTACAGTGTAGGCCCTACACGATAAGGACTTTTCGCTAGCCCCACTATTTCTGTCTCACTCTTGTCCGGCGTGTGAGGGGCACTGAAAGTGGACGAGGACGGTACGAGGCAAACGACGCGTTGATATTTTGTCTCGCTCCGTCTTTCGGACGCCTAACACTCTGTCCTTTGCGTGCGCGATGTTCGTGAGACGAAAACGGCTTCGGCGCAGGCTTGACGCAGGCCCGGCTCAAGTCTTTTCTGCGCCCTAGGCGAACTTGTCAAATTGCGACCTTTGTTATAATACATTTCTTTGAGATTATTTATCACTTTTAGGGCGTAAGGTTGACAAAGGGCGCAAAATGGTCTTTTCATTGTGGGCATTGTTGAAAATTAACTTTTAAATAAAATATTACAAATTGTACTGCAACTGTTTTAAACTGTGATTAAAAATTCGGAGTAAGGTCATCAAATAATCTCAAATAAATTTATTATAATAAAGGGCGCAATTTGACAAGTGCGCCTAGGGCGCAAAAAACGCTCGTGCCGTGCCTAAATGTGTGGAGAAGCAACGTGTTGGAGAAGCAGAGTCGACCGCGCTAACCCATTTTCACAGTTTGAACCAGCGCGGTCGGCTTTACTGTGTGCGTGGGTTTGTATCTACGCCTGCCTCCTGAGTGTGCGTGCCAGCGGTCCCTGCTCCGCACTCAGCTGGTTAAGCTTTAAACTGCGCGGCCCGCAAGTTTCATTGCGTTAATATCTCGAGGACGAAGCCTCGGATCTCAAAACGGTAAAGGACTTGTTGATTTCTTTTTGTATGAACAATGCATGTTTCAGATTGTCCCATTATTTTGGGTCACGCTGTATATTTCGATCATTTTGTTCGTGTTCCAGATTGAATATTTTCTTTAAAGTTAGTAGTTTCGCGGGATTACTTTCTTTTTGTGCGTCATACCATCTGATAACTGTTTCTGAATGCTTGGAAATGTTGGAATGATATTTACAGAAATGTCGTCCCCTTCATCTCTCCTTTCGTTATTGTTTCGATGATTTCCCCGTCACTCATATCACTCATTTTATCATTTTCAAGCCGTTCTATTACATTATTTTCATTATAACTTGTACAGTCTGTTGACATATCTTGAATATTTTTGTTTTCCATAAACGCGTGATATTATTTGGATAATTCAAGGTTCGAATAATGGAGGTACTATTATTTGCAATAAACGAATGTCATAGGGGCAGATTTCATATTAAACTCTACCTTAATAATTCGAACATGTGTTTTGGAAAATTGTAAATGGTATTTTGTAAATACTTTAGTACAAGCTACAGTAGTAAGACAATGAAAATTACACAATTCAAGAAAATGGAATACAAATCTAAGTTCTCACAAGTAAGTAATGCAATATAATAATCACATTGCGATTAAAGCTTTTCATTCTTCTGACCCGTTTAATGACCTGTATAGGGTAAACGATACAGTAGTTGACCACCTAAGAGCTTGAATTTAGGTAAACGCTATGGAATAAGTAACTTGAATTTTATAAATGAAGTTTTGTTATACCAGGCGGAAAGAGAAGTATCGAAGATGATTATAACAGCAAAGAAACTTTGAAGAAATCAGTAGTTTCGATGTTATGCTATTATAAAGAAACACAATTCAAAATTACAGTTATTGACCGGTCGTGGCATAGTTATTGACCGGTCCCGGTACAGTTGTTGACCACTTACTAAATATAAAAAGAAATGGCATATTTTTTACTTTAAAATCATTTTTATTAAAACCGTCTGTCAATATATCGAAATCACAGACATATTGTCTTGGGACAGGGTGAGTTTTATCTGCACCCTTCACGACGTGTGCCGTGCACTTCGCCGCGGTCTCATTGGCTCCCCATTCACTTTTTTTGGCTTCTTAAAATGTACCTTTATGGTAAACAGATTTTCATTTATTTCCCGGTACCCATGCTATAAATCTTTACCTTTTCATCCATAATGTAAGAGGAATTAATTATCTAGAACAACAAAGTGCTCGTTATGTTTAAATGTATGGTCTACTTCTGAAAAATTCAGCGAATTCATGAAAAATGTTAAAATTAAACTTTCGGTTTCAAAAAATCTGTTCATTTCGCGAGAAACACAGCGCCTTCCACTTTATTCTTTCTGCAAGGGAAACATTTGCCACTGCAACACGCAGGTAAAATAATTTTGCAGAGCCTTTAAACACAGTAGGGGTAGTTGGGGCACTTTGGTGCAAGGGGCACAATGAAACATTAATATTCTCTTGATATCTAGAAACAGTCAGAAGTTCAAAAAATGATCTTAAACAGTATACTCTATGATCTTCAAAGATGATATAAGATTATAAAATATTACCCTATAGATATCAAGATAATATTAATGTTTCATTGTGCCCCCAGGATCAAAGTGCCCCAACTCCCCCTATGTACCTTTACAACTGGTTTAGAAGGTCTTACTACAATTGAATAAAATTACATTATTTAAAATCTATAGCGATAGATAGTGACCTAAATATGTTAGATTTCCGAACTTTCGAAGTTTCTGAATATTCCAAATATTTCGAGTTATCGTTTTCTTCATTTTTTTAATGTGAGGCTGTATGTTTTTGAATCTATTGTGCGTTGCTCACATTCTGTCCACAACGCTGTACATATTGATATGAATATTCGTTTTTTACTAAAGCAAATTGCGCAGTGAGGGCTAGGATAGTGAAATCTACAAGCGTAAAATTTTCATACGGAAATGTAATAGAAAGAATATTCGCGTCGGTACTCGATTTCTTGCCCTCCAGTACAAGACGAACATCAAACTTTTTTTATCAACGACAAGTAAACACATTGCTCCTCTGACGATATGCGATGTTTATAGGTTAACGCCGTGACAGCGATGTGCGTCGTAGCACCGCGATAGTATTTCGATTATGCACACGCGTCGACAATTTACGACGTTTTTCTGATTGCTGATTTCTGACTGTCGCTTCTCTCTAATGTTCGAATCCATTTTACCTGTTCGCGAATGTGTTTGTACGACGCAGTAGAAGAAACTCTTCCACCTGACTGAAAGTAGACGCTATCATATTTTTCATATGTTTTCAGTTTTATTTGCTGGGCGTTGAATGTTGATTTTCATTCCTGAAGTTAAAACGTGGTATCTCGCTTCCATTACAAAAAGAATAATGGAAATCGTTAATTCATTTGTACATAAATTCATACTTTAAAAAGAAAAACAAAAATTACCTAACACTTTTTAAGCATTTTAACTTCACCTTAAATGGTGCCTTTTTGGAAAGGGTGCGAATTCAGATTTGAAATTTATGATGACAAAATGATGAGAAAGTATTAAGGGGGAAACCTATTCTTTGGGCTAAAAATATAGCGAAATTTTAGATTTTTTTTTAAGAAACTAGCGATTCAGATAATTTGAAATTTGGACCCTGTTTTTATGCATCTTTGAAGAAGTTGTAGTTATTTTTTATTAATTTTTAATTATAAATATAGGAGTTACGCATGATCGACCGGCGCGCCGCCGCGCAAAATTCGTTCGTTTCATTAAAGATGAATGAAAAGTGAAACTATTGCTTCCTCAAAGATGCATCAAAATATGATCCAAATTTCAGATGAATCAAACCACTAGTTTCTTTAAAAAATCCCCAATTTTGGTATGTTTTTAGCACAAAGAATAGGATTCCCCCTTATATGAAAATGGAAGTGTTTCCGATAATGATTGTATAAATAAGGTCTTGCATAGTTATATCTGTTAAGTTACAGTAAGACAAAAATGTCATTTTTAAGATTGCCTTTTATTAAAAATGAAATTCTTTACTTATCAACGACACTCGTGATAATTTTCCACCGACCGTACTTTACATTAAAAAACAAATTTTGTATTTTTCAATGATAGTTATGATACCTTTTCATTTTCGTAGAATCTGCGTACTATTCTGTTTGTCAAAATTGTTTAATTTACTAATAAAAAAGACATCGCGAAGGAAGCAGTGCTTTAAGCTATTTTAAGCACTACATTAATACTCGCGCGACGTATGTACATGCATACCCCGAATGTCTGATAAATCCTAGGCTAACGAAAATATCTTCACCTGTCCTGTTTATCCTCTGCAAACAAAGCGTGTAGCAGAAATTTCTTAGAATTGATAAGACTCTTACTGTGTCCAACAAGATATCGATGGATGGAACTGTTGCGATAACCTAGTAAAATGCTACGATGTTAACACCTTTGACTGGCGCAAGGTTTTGAAAAATGCCCCTTCATATCAGTCAGGCTAAATTCAGAGTGCTGACTGCGGGTGTCGAAAAAAATCGATTATTTTTTGTCCACTGTCCCACAAAAATTCAGAACAATAGTCCAAGATACAATAAAACAGCCTGCAAAACCTCAAATTAATTTGTCGAACCATTTGTGTACGAACAATTCACAAAGAATTACCTATTTTTCAGTCAAACAACCCTAACTTGATAATGGTTTCAGCTGGAATATTGATATTTTGGCGTCACCATAAGACGCCATAAATTAAAAAAATAGAAAAAAGTATTAGATAGTGCGATTCGAAGTACGATAGCGTGTATGGTGCTGCTGTCAAGGAACTCGAGAGGAAGTTCATTGCGTGTGTATACGCCTGGTGGGAGAAGAGGTCGGGCCTCGTTTGCCAGTGGAGGGTTCTTCTTAACTTCTCGTGGTGTATATTAGATTTTTAAATATTGTATGTACACTGCCGTTTATAATATTAACGCACCTGTTATATTTGCACAAAATATGATATTCAGTACAGATTGGGTACTCTAACTACATAATTTTACTTTATTTGGTATTTTTAATTAAAACTAGAAAATAAAAGCAGTCAAGAATTCTTCAATAAATTTGCGACGTTTTTCGCAATTATTCCATACACTGTTGTCCTCTTATGAAGTAGAAAATAAGATATTGAATTTTATAAGTGTCAGATGAGTGAGTATTAATGTCATTAATGCTCTTGAACTTGATTCAACCACTAGCAAGAAAGTACGAACCAACTATTCAGGCGCAAAGTTGCTTTTCCTTCTCGTTGTTACGTCAGACATTATATAGAATTGATTTTCTACTTGAAACGCATGAAAAAAAAAAAAAGAGAAAGGAGTGTAAAGTTTCCTCAGTTCTGGACAAAGCCCACAAAAGAGCGGGGGTCTCGATGAATCTCCGTTCACGATCTATAATCCATGATTCACGAACTACGTTATGTACCCTGGTAGAACAATGCACGTTTTCCGAGAAAGGAGAACTCCATTTGCCGTTCGCTTCGCTTCTTTCTTAGCTGGAATTTAACGGAGAAAAATGGTTCCACGAACGGGGAACCTTTCCGTAGTCCAGAACTCTAGGCGCGCGCATTTTTCGACGCGAATATTTTTGCTATCTGCGCCCCGCTTTGCCAGCGAGCCGAAGATACCTACATATTATGTTTGTCGAATGCGATACTGGGTCTAAGTAACGTAAATTCCCTTAACGTGACATGACGTTTCGACGAAATCATATTCGAAATACGACGTGTCTTGAACGTCAACGAAACGGATGCGATTTATCTGCCCGACTTAAGGAAAACTTTAACTTTTCCTGGCGACGTACAGTCTTGCATTTCACAAATAGGTATTGTAACTTGTAAGTAGGTGCCTACGCTTTTTATTACAAGCTTTTATTTAGCTTCACTTGTGAGTTTGTTAGTTTGTGAGGATGAAATCTTGTAAGCTAATTTCGACCCACTTCCACATGTCCGATCGATTTGAAATTTGGCACACATACGTAGTTTTGTTGACAATGCAATATTTTCATGTCTCCAACCTGATTATGGAATCAGGAAAGCAGGTGACGTGTTATCTTCTCGCTATGCCTCGATGGGTTTCGAGGACTCCGACCCTCGAGACCACGGGGGGCCGTACAATGTTGCCCCCTAAAAAGTGACAAATCGAAAATTCTACATTTCTCGTCGGATATTGGCGAAAGTAGTGTGAATCGATTCCTTATGTTTTCCCGATGAAAATGGTCAAAAAACGACACAAATCGGATCGTAATTAAGGAATCTTCATAATAAATTGATTTTCACAACTTCGTTAAAAAATTCTTGAATACTAAAAAGCATAAAATAAATTAAAATAAAAAAAATTAAAAAAAACAAGCTTTCATCAAAATGTACTGAAATATTAAAATGTACTAAATAAAATATAAAAATGTACTAAAAAAATAAAAAAATTTGTTACCGGCCTAAATGACTGCCTTAAACGAATTCCCTCATATGACCAAACATAAAAGCGTGGGGCGTAAATATTGAAATTCTCTTTTTATATAAAATATTTATAATGCTGTAGATATATTAAAACATTACTTTTCGCATTCTGCTAGAGATCAGTTTAATTCCTTAATAGAATATGAATATAAAGACAGTAATACTATTTATATAAAAAGGGCATTTCAATATTTACGCCCCACGCTTTTATGTTTGGTCATATGAGGGAATTCGTTTAAGGCAGTCATTTAGGCCGGTAACAAAATTATTTTTCTTTTTTAGTACATTTTAATATTTCAGTACATTTTAATAAAAGCTTGTTTTTTTTAAATTTTTTTTATTTTAATTTATTATCTATAGTTTTATGATATTACTTTCAGCTTGGTCCTTAAAGACTGTGCTTCGGGAGAAGTAAGGATTAAGGCCCCCCTCCCCACAATCCAATTCGAATATTCGCGGCCACAGCGAACATTTTGCAGCGTTTTATACGTGGCGGCTTATGGGCAGCCGCAGCGGAAATGTTTCGCGTTGGTCTGACTGAACAACCCCATACGCCGCTACGTACCTATAGTAAACTGCCGTGAATTCATCGCGGCAAAATGTTCGATGCCGCCGCGAATATTCGCGTTGGTTTGGGGGAGCCTTTATGTCGCGAGACAAATTTGTAATTATTTGTGCTAGGACGGATTTTTGTTAGGACGTCGCGCAGTTGGCGTGGGCCTTTACTTTGCCTTAAGGGGACTAGGCAGTCGAAAAATCGATTTTTTATTGCATTTCCTGAAAGGAATATCTTTTCTGAATCAACCGTTTGGTTTACATTAAAATTCGCAAAATTATTGATTTGGCAGCTAAAAGGGTCAAGCAGTAACTTATAGCGTCGTCTTTGCCCCGAAACTTTAAACGCGTTTTTCCTGAATCCTTTTTTCTCTTGGTTTTTCCCTGATTGCGAACGAATGAAGGTTTAGGTCGACTTGAAAAAATTACAGGATGTGTAAAACATGTGCCATTTCACGTGGAACCTTTGACATAGTCCATGAAAATTCGAAATTTTGATAAAAAAAATTGCAAAGCCACCGGTGTTTAGTAGCGCACCAACAAAAACGAATTTTTCTTGGAAAAATCGCCGTATTTCAATCACCATGATTTAATTTTAATTTTTTTTAGGTTCCACTGGAAACTATGAATCCAATAAACAAGAATCGCACCTTTGAAATCGGATTACGTCACATTCTAAAACCGATATTAAGGCAAAACCACATAAAAACGTTAAAATGTTAACCAGTCTAAAGCGCCATTTTCAAAGCACATATATTTTTCATACCACTTATTTTTCGATCTGTATTGTAGCAATAAACGTTGGGTAAAAGGATACCCTTGGATTTGCTTTTATTTTATTTTTTTCAAATAAATAAAGGACAGAGTCTCTTTCTAACGAAAAACAACTGTCCAGTCCCCTTAAGGTGTTGGGCGCGTGCGTTTGGACGCGCATAGGAAATCCCACCTTGCTATGGGCTTTTCGCCCGTAGTTGGGATTGCTGGGAATCGGTCGCTTACGAAAGAGCTGGAGGGGCGCGAGCACGACGAGCACGCGGCGAGCGGCTTTTGTATCTACGAGTGTTTTGGAAAGCTAAGAAAGTTTCCTTTCACAACCTTTAGTTGCCAATTTAAGATTTTTTTTAAATCCTATTAAATCCATTTTAAAGTGATCTCAAAAATTGACGAAAATATTTTGGGTATAATAATTTGGCCACTCTCTGTAATTGACTTATTTAAAATAGTGAGAGAAGTTTGTATAAACATGTGTCCTATTTGACCTCGTTTCGCATTTGTAACCATTTTCATATTCCAGTAATTCGTAATGGCAGACAGAAGCAGTAGGTATAACTGATTCTACTAAACTGCTTGTATATGTGTTTGTAAATCACATTTGTGTTTCTTAATAGAAGATTAACAGTTCAACTTCGTGTGAAGTTTTAAGTAATCAAGTAAGTGAATTATTGAGAAAACTCCTGCTTGATGTCACACGTCGTATGTGATATATCTATTTTAGCCACATTTTTTATATTTTTTTTGAAAAGCAATACAGCACGACTGCACCGGCTTGCATTCAGGTCGACGATGGACATTGCGACCACTTCCCATTCAGGTAACCAACTGCGCATTACTGAGATATAAAAATGGCTGTAACTCCGGAACAAGGACAAATAGGAGACATGTTATTATAAACTTTTTTCATGGTTTTTGTGTGCCCTGTTCATCGTTCAAATGGGTCCCACATATTATGATACACCCTGTATGTAAGAAAGTAACTAACGTTACTTTCTTTGTTCTTAACTTGCATTTGACTCATTGACAGTGCGAAAACTGTCTGACTTTATCATGACTGGCTAACTATCCCTAGACGTTGCCCAACAGTGCTCATTTCCTATAATTAATTTCTTTTATTTAATCCATTTGCACAAGTTCGTATTTATAAAGTTTGGTGGATTTCACGTTGTAATTAACAATGGTCCCCAGAATGTTTAGAATTTACATGGAATGTATGATTAGATTCGTACTTTTCCTGTCGCGCTGGCGTGAAAACACGCGAATGCCAGAGAACAGTCGGAGATTTTTGCAGGGAAAACGTGTCACTGCCAGGAAACCAGTTAAAAAGCGGCAACGTTAAGCGACCCTGGAGCAATCTAATCTTCATACTTATAACAATTACACGTAGTATCAAACGAGAGGTTTCAGATAAACGTGCACTCAAGTAAACAACATGTGGCTACACATTTTAATGAGTGCGCAATGAGTACGGAATTGTAACGATCAATGAATATGACCTAGTGAATAATCCTAAGTAGTTAAATTTTTCGAAAGACCGTTATTTCGTTTTATATTGTGGTAGCAATGAAATACTATGAGACGTATTTATTTCTTTATAAGAAAGTTGTAAAGCAGAGAACACAATACTTATCCGTCGTAAAATTAAAATGCACTATATAATTTTTTAGAGATTCCAGAGCTTCGTGCCATGTGAAAAATTGCAATAAAGTAATGGGTCACACGATGCTTTCGAAGCAAAAATTCCCATTCCTTGACAATTTTCTTCTACGCTATGATCATCTTTTATGGTGAATGCAATGCGCGAAATTTTGGAACTGGCAGTACAGCTCTAAAGAACGTGGTCATATTGTACGATGGAAAAAATAAGTCCATAGTGTAGAATAATAATGTTTTGATTTCGGATTTCGTTTTCATAAAATGATTTTAAATAGCCGTTAAAGAACGCCTGCGCTTGCACGTGGCCTCGCCTATGCCTCAGGCAATTGAACATCGCTGTAGGATATTTTGTTCACGTTTTTGTTTGCAGTACATTGTAAACAATTTTCTGTTTAGTATATGTTGTTAATGTATGTTCATTACATCCATGACAGCAACCATAAACAAGGTCATGGTTAAGGGCGCACGTACTTAATGGATATTCCAAATTGTTTCTTTCAAAAACGAAGCTTGAAGTAAAAAACTGTTACTGTAAATTTTCGAATTATTTTTCACGTGGAGTCACTCCCTTTCAAATTCTACTATCACTTTGTTGACACAGAACAAGCCAGCTGGACAAAAATTTTCCAGCAGAAGCGATCGTTCTGACTGATTTGAGGGGCTATCTTCCGAAACCCTGCTAATTGTATATTTGATTTAAAGAAGGTCCTTAAACGTTTCGTCATGCATTTTTTATGGTACAAGGTATTTCCTTAATGAATCCCAATTAGGGGAAATGTGTCTAAATTAATCACTCAGGGTACAATGATCCCCGGCTGGTCTGCGGCTATTAGTGGTGCTATTTCCTAATATCGATGTCCAAAAGTTCAGCCCATACGTCGTTAAGTGTCGCACGAAGTGCCATGTAACTAATTTTCTTATTAACGAGAAAAAATCAAAATTACTGCCTTTTATTTCAATTCTAAGGTAAGGGCTTTTTCAATGTTGTGTAACTTTTGTCATGAATAGCTTAGTGTGACAACTGTTTTTTTTTTCGCGGATTTAATGATCGCGGGGGGTGCGCGAAAAGATTTGAGTATGTGAAACTGATCTCATTTTCTTATATTTGTTATTTGATTTTATGTATTTCTACTCATTGATTCTGTACCAAAAATTACCTAAGATTCGATTTTTTTTTAAAATTGTTGTAATTTATTATGGTCGCATATTTTGTGACTCAGTTCAATTTCTGTTTTTATTTAATTAAATCAATGCTTTTTAATGTTCGCCTTGTTCACTATCAATAGATATAAAATTATCGTAGGGGTTATTTTCATAGGTGTACAAAATGATCCTTTAGTATGCCTTCACAAAAATGCGAATAAAAAACGTAATTGATCAGGTAGCTAAATTTAATCTAAGCCAATAATAAGGTAGATAAACTAACTTACAAAAACTGCTTTACTTTCATTCAAATAATATGCATTTGTATTTTTTATGTGAATTACGCGTTAAGGGGATCGTTTTAGACACATTTCTCCTACTAATGCCTGTTGCTTTACTTAAAAACATGCTTCCCATCGGGTCAATTTCTTTATATTATTATTTTTTAAATGAATTTTATATTCCCACCCAGCGAAAGGAACCCGTTACAGCAGAATCGTATTCTTGTTCCCCCCCCTTTGGATCCTTCGCGCGTCTCTCAACTAAAAGATGCTGTGACCCCGTTTGCCTGCGAATGTTCTCTGCCGACGCACGTCAACGCAGCCAAATCGGCGCTCGCGCCCTGGGCTTTTCTCCTAAGCGCGCTGTAACGAGCTGCTGCGGCGTTGCCTCGCTGATAAACGGACGCGACCAAACTCACGAGTTAAAGATACGACGTAGTGCCGAATTGAAAAACAGTTGGCTGCGTCATACGTGACAAATGATCCCCGGAGGAAACGTTTCCTCGCGAGCGCCTCGTGCCCCGTCCGTGTGAACGGTCACGTACTCCGCGTTTCTAGAGATACAAAAACACGATTCCTGTTCTTGCGATCATTCGACGTACCGTCACCTTTTCATTTTATCCTTATCACCGTTTAATATGCGCTTATACGCTCGCAGAGCTGACACTCGTTTTCTGCCTACATTATTACCTCTGTAAAAAAGAATATTTCGTTTACTGTTGCCTGCTCCTTAACAGTTGGTATCTATTGCTGTCATTTTATTACTGTCATTGTGAAGCGTCCGTAACGTGTCTTCGATGCTCCCGGCTTTTTAACCGACTTCAAAACGGAGGAGGTTATTGATTCGACCCGTATGTATTTTTTTTTTATACGCTTGTCCCCTCATAACTCCTCAGCATATGGACTGATTTTGATGAACATTTTTTTATTCGAAAGAGGGCGATGCCTCGGTGGTCCCATCCTACACTGCATCAACATTGGCCCAATATTTTACCAGTTCTGGTTAATAATAAGGACTATTGTCACCTAATTATTATTAATTTATGTACGTACGCCCATATCTCTTCAGAATGTTGTGTAAGTATATATAAAACTTAAAAGTTTAAAATTAAAACCGACTTCAAAAAATAAAAATGCACTAACTTTTTCCCTTATTTAATCTATGACTCTCATATTTTTTAAGTCGGCGCCTCATCATTTGCACTGTGTAAATCTAGCGCCAACTTAAAAAAAAAATGAGAGTCGGGGATTAAATAAGGGAAAAAATTATTTTTTACTTTTTAGTGCATTTTTATTTATTAGAGAAATATTCGAAGATACAGTATAGAACGTGGTTGTAGGTACGATGTTAACTTATGGACTTCATTTGACACATACTCCAGGCAGATTTTCTAAATTTTATTTTCCCCTTTTTTAATTTTTCATAACTTTAATTTTCGACGTATATAATACTGATTATAAAAACAAGAAACGCTAACTTCTACGTTATTTTATAACTGGCGTTCAGATTCTCGGTTAAAATGCAAAGAAAAGACACAATGCGGTATAGATGAAATATTGTTTAGAATCGAACGGATCGGGATTAAATATTATTATATCTTGGACAACGGCCACTCAACAAAAAGAGCAGCAGATGAAGAAGAATCTTTTGTGAAATCACTGCTATTACTATTTTAAAGCAATTTACTTTCCCGCGCGTTTTGTGTTTATATTTCCAAAAATCACGTTATTTCGTTTGGCATCTCTGGTTGATCGGGAACCGCAGAGAACTGCAAGGAACCTGCCAAGGCTGCACCAGGGACACGGTGCTTAAGCAAAAATAAACTGAATCTTGCCACCTCGTATTTGAGGTTCCTGTTCCAAAATATCCGAAAGTTAACGCTTGTCCAGCCGCGTATATATATATACATACATATGCAGAGAGAAAGACAGAATATAATTTAAGGGGTTACATCCATTTTTACATTTCGGAAAAATCGGTGTTTACTGTATTTAGTATTTTTTTTTAATTTAGTTATTTTAAGTCGCATCAACCTCTAAGTTGGGTTATTAGCGACCTAATCTATAGTAACAATATTCATAACTCCTGAAGAAGACTGACATTTGTAAGGAACCTCAGCAACTGTTTGATCTTCTTTGGTCGTATTTAGTATTATTAAACAGGTCAGTGACTGTTTCTCAAGTTTTCTGAAAGTAATAATCATGCGAGTAATCCTTTGTTTTCCAGCTACATGCTACATATATGTAGTAACCCGCAGCTCACTTATGTTACTAACAATAAGATACAAAATCATTTGTAACTCAGAAAGGGTTGTGGCTTCAATCTATATTTATCGTATATTACTCGCAAGGAAACGTTCCCAACCACGAAAATTCTGATTTTACTGAAACTTCGTGTGAATGTTTTGCATATTGGAGTATGTAAGGAGCAAACTTTTATTCAGCGTAAATTCACTTTGAAGGGTTGAAGTCCGCACCTAAAGTCATCCCATTAAATACAGCTTTGTAACGATGCGAGATAAAACAAAACTTTAAAAATAAGAATTGTTCAGTTTTTCATGCTCTATCGCACTATCGAAAGAAAGAAAAAGACATATTAAAAAAACGCAATGACTTTCACGGTTGATTTCGCCCCATCAAAATAAATTTTTGCGGGAAAAAATTGCTCCTTGAATTCTCCAATGTCCTCTGCAGTTACAAAAAGTTTCATTAAAAGCAGAACTTTCGAGCTGGGAACGTTCCTTTGCCAGTTCAACCAGTAGGTAAAATCTATCTGATTTTATAAAAAAAAATTTATTTATTTTTATTTCTGAAAATAGTCGCATTCATTTGAATTATCTAAGTATAGCGAGCTGGGACACATCTCGTGACCCCGGTCGAAAGTTTATACGCGACGGACAACACGCACAAACACTTTCTGCTTTATATATTAAGATATACGTCCCTAACCCTTCTGTTTACCACCCTGTATAGTGCATACTGTAGTTTGGAAAAGTGTGGTGGTGCATGGCGTTATGCGACAGTACGCTCCGATTCTTTCCTTTCGGCCCACGATCGCCGCACGAAGTTCAGTAGCAGCGATCAGGGGGCTACCGTTTGAAGCGGATGGGTCGCAAGTTTAGCTCGCGTCGGTGTAGGGTGCCGGCTCGCTAGACTCCGATTACACGCAGATGGTACAAGTGTGCACGCAACCGGGATGTTATGAACATTCTGTTCACTGGTCTGTTACAAATATGAACCCATCCTAACCTCAGAACCGTCCCTATACTGACGAGTGGAGGCTACGATCGGGACGAGCAATTTTTGCTGACGCTCAAC
Organism: Andrena dorsata; assembly: GCA_929108735.1. NCBI lineage: Eukaryota > Metazoa > Arthropoda > Insecta > Hymenoptera > Andrenidae > Andrena > Andrena dorsata. The sequence goes on along the minus strand of OV815487.1, from coordinate 62,637,887 downwards.
CATTTTTGTACAAAATCGCTTTCAGCATTGAAATCTTGATGTCGCCGATCGGCTTCGTTCTTCTTTTAGGTTGTAGATCTTGATAGGAATACAATAGTTTTATCGTGGTATAAGTTAAGGGGTTACATACGTTACAATAATTTTAGGATTTCTGGGGGGTTTTATTAAAAAAAATAAATCGCAATACTTATTACACATGATTTATTAGTTCATATAGTGCACGAAAAATGTATTTACAAGAATTTTTGCAATCAATTATTTATGATTTTTTAGGTTCTTTAGACCACTGCAAACATCGATGGATCTGAAAAATAAAATTATATTTTTGTAAAATAATGTTGCCGTTGCGGGCTGACTGAAAAATTGTATCATTATCATTATTATATAGTTATCTTTTAATTAAATTTTATTAGACATTTATGGAAGCAGTTTTTACTTATATTTCAATAAAAGAAGGGGAACTTACGACCAAATGGATTTGTAGCTAGAAGAAACTGCATATAAATTTCCGAAACGGTCGACTTCTAGGTATCACAAAATTTATTATACTTCGCTATAACCGCTGAGTGTCACCGGCGCATAGTCCATCAGCAAGAGATATTTTTCTCTTCTTTCTACCAAGCATATCACGAATCTCTCGTTTCTGGCTGAATTATTGAAATGTTAAATTAGATTTTCTTACGTGTTATATACACGGTGTCGCAGAATAAGTGGGAAATATTTTAGGGGCGACTTCAGCATATATGAACAGTAAAAAAAGTTCATATAAACATATGTCCTATTTGACTTTGTTTCCGAGTTATAGTGAATTTTGTATCGCCCACTGACGGTGTTGCAACTCTTCGTGAAAGAATTGAACAAGGTTTCTCAGTAAGGCTTGTACTCAGATGCGAGGAGGTCATTTTGATCATATCTTATGAAACTAAGCAGATACAGTTTGTTGAAAATCAAATAGGACATATGTTTATATGAACATTTTTTATTATTTGGATTCTGAGGTCACCCTTCAAATATTTCCCACTTATTCTGGGGCACCCTGTATCTCTAAAATAAATGATAACATAAACGCTCTATAGTCTTGTTCACTCAGCAGAATACTTTTTACTCTTCATTCCCTTTAAACGAATGACTTGTGTATAATGCAATAAGCTTTGTAAAAGTAGATAACTATTACAAACTGGTTTTATCCGAATTCACTGTGCGCAATATTTGGTACACTTCCCATTCCTTCAATCCACCGAGTTTACGTTATATCCCTATCTGTCCTCTTATCGTGTTTTTAAACATTTATCGCTATATCGAGAAAACAGATCGTTATCGTTAGAACTTAAAGCCTTTCGCAGCATTTGCCTTCAACTCGAATTTCCTTTTCGAAGCCTTTAATTTTCCTCGCGAAGGAATTTCTATATTACCAATGTTATTTCCAGTTTTACACGTGTAGGTATCAACGCTATAAAATAAATCTTGAAAACCAAATCAACGCAATTTCCACACGAACTAGTATAAATTGCGAAAGACAATCCTGGCTATGCAACTTTTCCCATGATTGCTATTTATTTATCTGCGCGTTTAGTGCTACAAACCAGAAGCATAGTAAATTACAGTGTATAGCACATTAACCGGCGCACAGTGGTACATAATCACACTTTTTGTTCAAATCACCGTACAGGTCGTAATTTTTTAGTAATCTTGACGATTTTTTTAAAATTCTTCCCAATTAAATTCTCTATCGATCCCTCCGGCCGGAATTTTGAATTTCGTTGCTGTTTTTTTTATATTTAGCGAAGTATACAGCATTTTTAGAAAGTCGGTGTCTGTGGGATTTTTTGGCCGCCGATTCCGAATTCAAACTGAAATTTTCTAAATTGTAGAGATTTTTAACGATGGCAAATTCAATATATCGAAGCGAAATTTCAGAAAATGATGTTTTTTGGAAGAAACTTAGTGCGTATAGATTTGCAGGGTGCTATCTTATTTGAGGATTAGGTTTTGAGCTTGTGGAAGCAACACTTTGATTTTACGTTTATGTACGTGTATTAAACTGGAAATATGTGGATCGGAAGATATTAAAAGAAAATGTATTATGTTCTCGTTTGTATGTATAGGTGTCGATTTACGTGTATTATTTTCTCTACACCTCTTAATATCTTTGTTCCTCGCCTCTTGTGCCTCTTCCGATAATTGCCCAATAGGGATTAAATATGTCTCTATTACATCCGACCCATGAATTAAAATCATATGGCACGAAGAAGGCATTGGGTACCACATATATTTATTAACATAAATTTTCGCCGTGCAGGTAATACAAATGACGGTAATACGGGAAGGAAGTTTATTCAAAATTACAATAAGGTTGCTGAAATCACTGGCATTGATCAACATTTCATAAAACGACTGGCCATAATTATGCAAGCAATGGCATCAGGAAAACCGATCGATGTAAATAGATTTAAAAAGTATTGCATGGACACAGCGAAAATGTATGTCAATAAATATATGTGGTACCCAATGCCTTCTTCGTGCCATATGATTTTAATTTTAATTTGAGTTTGAATTCGGAATCGGCGGCCAAAAAATCCCACAGACACCGATTTTCTAAAAGTGCTGTATACTTCGCTAAATATAAAAAAACTGCAACGAAATTGAAAATTCCGGACGGAGGGATCGATAGAGAATTTAATTGGGAAGAATTTAAAAAAAAATCGTCAAGATTACTAAAAAATTACGACCTGTACGGTGATTTGAACAAAAAGTGTGGTTATGTACCACTGTGCGGCGTTCGAATACAGTTACGAGGTAAAAGATGAATATTTAATAAGTATTTCTCAGATTCGTATTTTGGAGTTTCGGGGAAAGTTATAAATAATTTTAACGTCACAATTCCTGTTTGGTCCATTTACAAATAAATTAATATTAGATATATGGTGGATAATGTTTGCGTCTAACAATGAGGGGCCGTTCCAGCACAGTTATACGTTGGCCCACGTACTCTGGGCACCGTCAGATGCTATGCTCTAGATTCTAGATTCTAGATCTTAGGACTCTGCTCCACAATGGTAGATGCTGTCTGAAATGAGATCTACTCTCGCCAGAGAAGAATTTAAATGAGAACGATTTGAATGGCTGCCATCAACAAACGTGCCTACTTACATAGTGTCTTTCTTCTTTTGACCGCCCTGAAATTCCAGATGAGAAATCAATGTGAAATACTCAACGACTTCTCATAGCAGGATCGTATTTCGCTTTAAAAATCTTGCTTTACAAACAAGATTCTGCACCTACGATAAGGAAATATACGTACTCCCTCGCGAAGTTATCTCACAGAAAGAAAAGTTGTTTCGAATTAATCAGAAGCAACGTACCTCGTATCTGAACGACGCGTGTGATTATCCTTCGTCGCTATCAAGTAACTAGCGTGTGTAAAAACTATAAAAGTTTCCGACTAAATCGAGGTGTATCCTTGATGACCGAGATACGACTTCGTCGGGTTTCTCCAGGAGCGATATGCAGGAGTTATTATCGCGAGGCGAGTAAGGTTTCCCGAGTCCCCGAGCTCGCCATGTGAAGACTGTGCAAACGCGTTTCTTCTTGTCTCTCCGCCGTCGCGATTTATCGCTTCACAATTGCTAATTTTTTTTGTTCACGTCGGTTTATCAGCGATAGGAATCTATTTCAGTTTTGCAAGCATTTCTTAGCGCAGCACGGAAACAGAATTGAAATCTTTTACGGCTACAACTGTACCTACGGAAATAAGAATCCTTTACGTATACGTAAGATTTGACATGAGATATGGACCATTGAGAAGCTCAAAATTTACGTTCTCGTGGGAAATAAATTTTATCAGCAAGGCATAAAATTTTCTTAGCAAAATTACAGTAGATCATCCAGTATCCGAAAACCTGTTATTCAAATGTTCTGTCATTAGACCGATGTATAATCCGAACAGTACTTACATTTCCTTCTGTGATTAGATATAATATCTAGGTGTCATTTAATATGGTCACAGATACGGACGTAGTACTTCCATCCTTGTATAACGATCAAAATGAATGTTATTCCCACTGCTTTGGTATGAAATTGTGGGGCAGGATGCAGGAAGCGGCACGGGCAAAAAATAAATGAGCTCCTGCAGTAGTTATATATATATTTCAAAACGACTAAGCGAACGTGGTTTTAACAAGGCGGTTGGTCGTGAACTCCTGTTCGGTGCATCCACGGCTGAACTCTATGCTTCAAAGATTATAAGCATTGAATTGGGCATTAGTCGAATAAATTTTGATTCGACGAAATTTTTATTCGAACGGCCTCGAATAAAAATTTCAAATAACGTGTAGTTAGTCGAGAATAATGAATAAATTATTAGACGACGAGAATACGACGAGATTAAAGTGAAATTATTTGACTAAATTTATAGTCGAATAAATTTTTAATCGTTATTCGTTATTCGAAGGAAGCGGCTTATTCGTGACGCTCAGTAGCCACGGAGGTCCTTCTAATAACGAATAACGAATAACGACTAAAAATTTAGTCGATTATAAATTTGTTCGAAATCATTCGTATAAAAATTTAGTCGACTAAAAACTTATTCGTTATTCTCGAATAACTTCACTTTATTCGAAATTTTTATTCGATTTCATCAGCTTCATTTTGTTCGAAATTTTTATTCGATTTCATCAGCTTCATTTTATTCGAAATTTTTATTCGTAGGTTAGTCGAATAACAATTTATTCGAAGGTTAGTCGAATAACAATTTATTCGAATATTGCCGTGACGGAGACAGCAACGTACATCGCGAAGGGTCTGAGGCGAAGGGTCCATAAAAGGGGAAACCAAGGTGATGATTCGAAAAAATTCAATTTTGTTTTTGGTGAACGTATTTTCTTAATGTTTGGATTTTCAATAATGTGTCTTAAAGAATTACTGTAAAATTCGAAGAAAGAACGGAGTTACAGATGGTTTGGTGCAAGTAGTACAACGCTTGAAATCGGTCGTTTGCTGGTAATTGGAGCTCCTTCTACAACTTTAAACGCGTTTTTCTCGACACGACATTTTTCAAACTGGGCGCACGGATAACTCACTTAATTTTCATCCGATTTACTTCAAGTTTTTCATGCCGGCTACAAACAAGTCTTTTTTCACAGCGCATATTACAGACCCCTACTTTCGCGCAAGCAAGTATTAAAAAAATTAGATTTTTTTATATTCTAAAACACATTAATAAATAGAAAAAACTTCAATTTCGTAAACACATTCTTTTTGTGACAAAAAGAGTTCCAAACAGCGGTACTTTATCAGGGCGTCACAGTGGAAAGACCTCTTAATACTAACAATTTGCATATTATATGCTCACTACCGAGTAAAAGGTTGAAGTATTACATGCATAAAGGAGGAACACGAAATATAATAACAAGGAAAGATCTCCAACCGGGGAATTAAAAAAAGTATGAAACTTTGGGGATATGTAGAAGATACACGTGTATTATGTATTTTTTTGCTGCCCAAATTCACTTTAAAGGGGTGAAACTGACCCCTGAAAATTCGCCTACACTCGCGAACTGGCAGAACTGTAAATTATCAAATGATAGACCTAATTAAAAGAAGTAACTTTTGTCTGAAAAACTTTTCTCTCTCTTTCAGTTCCCGAGTTATAACACAAAATCAGAAAATAGCTGAATTTTCAGGGGTCAGTTTCACCTGATTACAGTGAATTTGGGCAGCAAAAAATGCACAATACATACCTATATATCCTTTACATATCCCAAAAGTTTCATAGTTTCTGGAATTTCCGGGTTGGGGATCTTTCGTAAGTTTATTTCCTTGCACCCTCGTGCAAATAACTCTCCCTACTTTTATTAACCGGCCACGCTAGCGTTCGAGGAAGTTCGTTTCTTAGAAACGCCATTTATTATTTCGGTTGAAGCTCCCGTTAGTTTATAGCAAAAACAACGTGTCACATAAGGGACCGCGGACACGTTAAATCGTGGATAATTCTCGCAATATACAATTCGCCACGAAAAGTTCCACGAACTTTCTGTCACGAGAATCCGGGTGCTCAAAGGCGTGCTATATTTACAGTGGTGGCGAATATTTTTATCCTATCTGTGGGTCAGAAATAGCGTTGCTCGGTGTATATTTACCGGTGAAGTCATAATCCTTAGTTTTTAATGGCCGTTTAAATTTTCTTTTATCGAGCTATTATCAATGCGCCGTTTTCACACGGTGGCGAACTGGCTCGAATGAGAGAAAGTAGCGCGGCCAATTTAAGGTTGCCCCACTATATCTGCACGATTACGATCTGATCTGTAATTTCCAGCGAGCAGGTACCGTATACGTTACCTCTTACAATAACTTATGGCCGTCGAATGATTTAGATCACAGTTTACAGTTGAAAAACTAAGAACAACACTTTATTGGCGTGATTAGTAAACTACGCTCACCTAACACGAAGCCGGATTACAGATCAGATATGTAATGAAAGTGTATTTAGTATACAAGATATACATGTATAGAGTATGATATTTATGTGGAAAGATATATTGTTAATTTAATTACTGATCTGAGAAATCACGGGTCTATGAATTGCCCTCGTGTCAGTGAAAGTGTCAGGGAAAAAAGGAAAACAGTGGTGTTCCGCGTGCTCTCTATCAAGTGGAAAACTTATATTTGCACTTTAGTCAATATTTATTTTATTGTTTTTCTATATAATGTGAAATACAGTTTTTAACTGAATAGAGTTGAAATCGGAATAACCTGCGTTGCAATACTACGTAATGCATCAATGTTACTGCAAATCATTGAATATAGAAAATGTATCTTCACATTTTCGATATTTCCACAAACTCGCCAGCCATTATATATGACGCTTCAGATGGATCATTAAAAAGGCTTCTTAAAAAAGTTTCCTTTGTTCTAATCGATTCCAATCAAACTCGAGCGTATTCACAAAATGTTTAGTTTCGGTCTGAACCTAAATTGATGTTGATAAAAACTCTTATTCTGTAGGAAAAGGAACTAAAACCTTATCTTTGACTAACGAAAAACGCACTTTCTTTTAAAATCGCCAACTATAATATCAACTATAATGCATATTTTTGGGGAAACAAACATGTTTTTTTAGTATTAAAGAACAAGCCTCAGCGTCAATTTACTTTTTGTAAATAATTGAAAAAGAAATTCTTAGTAGCAAAAGTGATATGAGACTTCCAAATGGTAGTATACTGCAACAAGTAGTTTGCATTGAAAACTATGACAACTTTATAAAGGGTGTTGACAAAGCCGATAAATATGCAGTTCTCTTACTATTTTATGCTACAGAAAATATCGAAATGATCGATCAAAATAGTTTGCAGGATGACCAGTTACGCTTCGTTCAATTTATTCGAAGATTCTTCCAAACTAAATTAAAAAGTAGTAGTTCCTAGTAGATCTAGCGGAATATTGTGCACACGAAAATATACAGTCGGAGAAAAAAGATACACCCACGCCACAGATGTCCCCTATTTGGATCCTCCAGCAGATATGTGGAAACATATCTTAGAAAAGGTCGTTCTTAGAGGAAATAAAACATGTTCTTATAGGATATGTCGAATTTGCGCAACAAACAAAAGAAGGAGTGAAACGCGTACACATCTGTAGTATCTTTGTAATTGGTATCCCTTCATAAGGTACAATCTTTTAATGAATACCATACTGAATAACATTATTAGTATATTCATTAAATGTATATTCCAATTTCGAGTAAAATATTTACAGGTACATACTGCTAAACTTCCTCTTTCTAGAATTAATTCGTGCACAATTTAAGGCCGCTCCGAAAATACGCTGGAATAGAACCTCTGTGCTGTTAACATCATACTGTGATAATATTATCGTGCAATCCCTAGTAGCATTTATTGTTGGCATTTTGATGGCCAACTAATTCCCAACTTGGGGACACAGTGGACCAACCAGAAATGCTACTAGGAATACTGTTCAAACATGTCCAACAAATTCAGCACTCTAAAATTAATGCAGCAACTATGAGAGTGTAAAAAACTGTGACAGATTATTTGGGAGGTTATTCTGAGTGTTATATGTATGTAGAAACATGCAGGTACAGTCGCCACGGCAAGTAAGTTGACACGCTCTGAAAAGCGATTTCTAAAACAAACACGAAATGTTAAACAAATGTTAGGTCTTGCCATAAACAAACTAGCGGTAATGTTGCAAAACATGTAAGTAGAAAAAATGTTGAAAAAATTCTTACAACCTTTGAGAAAATAAACATGTATTTTTAACTTACCGCAGATAGTAACTTGGCGGCAAGAATAATATACATAAAATCAAAAATATATTTTTTTTAATACGACGTTTGATAACCTCTACTACGAATAACTGCTTCCTAAATTAAATTGTCGTGTAGAACATACCCTTGCCCTGTCAAAAAGTACCGCCAATAAAATGTAAATTACCTACCCTAGACCCCGAGAAACAACCCCACACAGGTATGGATCCACCGCGTGCTTAATGGTGGGTACAATAATAGGTGCTTCACCGCATTTTCTCCAGACATGTGTTTCTGTCTCGGGTCCGATCGAAGTTCAAATTTTCACCCGTCACTGAATAGGTACTATTATTTTCCAAAAGTCTAACGAACGATTGATGTATTGCTTAGCAAATAATAAACGTTCACGAGCGTTCAGTTTTCGAATTTGAGTTTCTTGAATAGGTAGGTAAATATAATTCTGCTTTTAGTTGTCTCGCAGTAATGAAAGGATTTATAACAGGTTTTCTCCGAATAAAACGAACCTGTCGTATTGTAGTTGTCTTACATTACGTGGTTTTGCTAATAGTGTCATATTCTCTCCTAGTTGCAGTATTTTCAATACGTTTTACGATTGCTAACGCCTTCTGCAGTACTACATATTGTAGTCGGAATCAATTTCCCGAAGTGTATCTCCCTTTATTCGCCTATTGTAAATCGTCGTCTTTGGCATTCTAGATATGTACTTGTTTGCACTAAACTTATTTCATTCTTAAATTTTTGTGTATATTTTTAATATTCTACGATTAATGTAGAGCATTCATACTTTTATTAATTCCCAATTATTAGTTACTATGTGCTGCTTGTCAACTTACTTTCCGCTGTGTGTTAAAAATAAATGTTTATTTTTTCAAAGGTTATAAGGATATTCCTAATAGATATCTGTTATTTTTACTCGCATGTTTCGTCACATAGTTATGTAAGTACCTCTATTTTGTTTATAACAAGGGGTACCATTTGTCTAACATGTAGTATTTTTACGCAATAAAAACCGATTTTCAGAGCGTGTTAACTTACTTTCCGCGATTGTATTTTCAATACCTACGTAGTTACAACGGTTCGCAATTTTATTGTTATCATAGTAAAATTGCAGGATTCATACGATGTGACCTTTCAGATATTAAAATACACTAGCAATATTATAGTAAGTGTTTAAACTATGCTCCTTGAATTTGAATGCGGGCATTGCATTAACGAATCAACGAATCGTATGCACAATACAATACATTATTCATACGAATTTCAATCAGCGCATTAATCAATTATTATTTATTAATAGTTATTATTACTTGTCAATTCTTTTTTACTTGCAACTGTAAACAATTGATAACTAACATTCTTTTGTTTTGACTTCAAAAAGGTTACTTCGTATTAATTCTTATTACATATAATTTTACTATGTAAGTAGTAATATTTTAAACTGTTGTAACCACGTAAGTTTGAAAAATAGAATCTACGTTTGTATAATACACTTTACACAGAATGACCTCCCAAACAATCTGTCAAGGTATTTTACACTCGTTCGGAGCCACTCCCTGTAGGTACACGTAAGTCAATAATAATAAATCAATTATTCGATGCTATTATCGGGTGCCTATTAAGTCTCGATCTACTTTAGTGAAAATCGTTGATAATTTCAAAACAAGTTTTATTAAAATTATAAACACACTTTACAAAAGCAAATTAATACATGTTTTTAACATAAAAATGATAGTTTTAAGATAGATCGAAAACCTGTCTACAACATGTCCAGTGTACTAATGATTTTTCATGTCTTAAAGGTCATTCACCGTAGTTTGGTATATCTTAGATTTGATGAATCTCCAAGCGAAATAATCGAGCGGAGTTAAGTCGGGTAAACCCGGTGCTGAAGGTCTTTGTGATTCTCTGCCTATTCATTTATGTACCTGCCAAAGCTTGGGGGGGGGGGGGGTGGATTACCCTCAACAGCCCAAAATCAGGCCCTTCTTTAAATTCATATTCTGAAGTAATAAATGAATATACAGATAATTTTTGTTTCAATTTTTAATCGTCATTTCGTTGACTTTTTAAGTAAGGGGATAAAAAATCGCGAAAATTACCCTAACGTAATTTAAGGGAAATTATGTAACTTTTAAAAATTATGTAATGTTAAGATTATCACTTTATTTTGATTGTTAGCACAAACAGTAAATTAACGTTAAAAGTGTATTTTGTCAATTGTTGAATTACAAAACATATTATGCGTAGGTACTCCGAGGATTGGGTAGTAATACAAGCAATAATGACATAAAATATTGCCTTCATTGTTTCACTAATTATTTGGTTAATATCTACATGTACTGTAAATAATTAATAGGGCGTTCAATATCCATTAATATTCATAATATATCTTAATATCCATTCGATAAAAGCTTAATGACTTTGACAAATGTATTACACAAGATTCACAAAGGGGACATGTAATCGAAAAACACTACATCAGCAAAATATAAAAAAATCTATGTTTAAGGATTACAGGTATAAATAAAACACATGTTTACTACCTGAAAAGCATAGTTTAATACTTCAGCGATCATGCATCGATCGATTTCTGTTACTACATACTATTATGAACGAATTAAACTCTTCAACATACTATAGAGAATATTTTTCAATGGAGGAAAAATTACAATCCTTTGGAGATTAAAGGAGAAAGTAAAACGACTGTTAAAAAATTATCCAATTTAATTGCTCTCTTTTCATTAAGCTAAATTTGTAAAGCTTTTCATAACGAACTTTGTATTTCACTTCAAGTGAAGAGTTAAATAATCGTTTTATATTTCGAAATTTTTTAATTAATTTGAAACGTTAATCATTCACGCATAAAATACAGTTTTCCATAAAGTCCATTTATTTAAATCTCAATTCCTGTCCTCTCCAACGATTTTACAACGAAGAGTACAAGTTCGAATCAGCATCGGTGTTCTAATTTCGTTATTTTTGACCCTGATGTTTACCTCTTATAACCCTGATCCATAATCTCATATTTGCTCGCGGGCAGATGTTCATTTTTATCGGTAGCCGCGTTCGTTTCCTGCATATAAAGGGTGCAGTGTAATTCATGATACAAAAACGTGGGGGCTTATTCTGCGAGGATCAGTAGAAAGTGTGCAACAAATTTATTTTTTCGTACATTTTACCTAGCCTAAAATCGGAAAATATTAGACTAAACTACTTTCCATATTCCATAAATCATGATTACCTCCATTTTTGTTTGTAACTGCAAATATTGAATTTGATTTCTATTTATGTTCTTCGTGAAAAATCTTGTTCTCGCTTTCATTTAGAAGTCTGTGGTTCAAAGATGTTTAATTTCAGTGACTCAAACAATGTCGCTTTTAAAGTATTTTTTCTAAAAATTTCTATGCTACCTAACAAATAGCAGAGATGCAAGATTTTTAAGTAACCCCGACTCGAAATTGAAATTTCGCACGAAACAATTTTATTCCGCGCTATGGATTTATGATTGAACCTAAAATGATCTACTTTTCGATTGTGGCGTATGCCTCACCCTTTACATTCGTAGTAAATACCTAGGTGGTGGTCATCGTTCATTGCACCGTCAAAATTAATTGGCTGAGGCAGAGAATCTGATTTTCATATTGGTGTCACATCGCAAATATGAATATGAAAATGTATTAGACCTGAAATTAAAATTAGGTAAGGTCTTCCAATTTCCCCAAGGTATTTCAGACGAAGTAAAAATATATTCTTCATCCCTTATACAGCTTTACAATAGTAACCAATGTACTGCGATACCAACGAGAATTTACTGGTACAATTTTATATTACACTATGAATTTATTCTTCCACCTAAAATGTCCTTTCTACCAATTGGAGCGCTAGTTAATATCGACCTTTTACATTCACGTCGTAGTGACGTAGTTCGCGGCGGTTATTGTTAAATTCCATTGCACTGTCGAAATGAATTGACCGAAATAGAAGATCCGAATTTCATACTGGCGTCACACCCTGATCCTGATGGCCTTTGTCGCAGCGTTTCCCGTGAACATTTTCGCGGCAATTATGCCACACCGTTGGGCTCGACCGAACGGTCGATACCGTTAAATAATTTCAGCCAACCCGTTTATTGTTGCCCATTGCGTTTCCAACAATCGACCGTATCGTCAACGGGCAGCCCGGCTTTTTCCTCGCGGAAATTACTTCGACCTCCTTCGTCGATCGTTGTAACAAAGTTGTGCCAAAGAACAAGAGCGTGAGAAGCACGGGACTATAGATCCAAGTGCCAATGAAATCCATAGCCGCTGTACGTGTACTTGAATTAAAGCGAAATCGAGTTTTTCTGACCTAAGCTTCGCGGAACTTCGTTTGTGGACATTAAACTTTCATCGTTTGTTTTTGCCAGTTGTACGTGTATCTTAACTAAGTACATTCGTTCAACAGCAAGGAAAACGATTCTTGGAATATCTTTCGACAGTTCGAAGAAGATGTGCAGCAGTGTATGTGCGTACAGGGTGTGACGCAATGGATGGTACAATCGAGATGAAGTTTACTTCACATTTTACTTGCAAAAGTCAGTCGGAAATGTGGAGTTATATTTTGTTTATACGGGTTTTTTGGTTTGGAGTAAAATTGTGTTTAAAAATTTTGTGATTTGAATCTTCCATGATAAATGCTTATGCTGCACGTAAGCAATAAGCAATTTTGACAAAACTTTTTCTTAGATCTGATCGGCAATATGAGTCTCGCGTGAAGAAGTAGACAACCATCATGGTTTGCATATAATTATTTCATGTCTACAAGGAAAGTATAAACATTGTGCGGTATGTTGTGATTATAAAGTATACATATGTACATATATCAGATGGAAGAAAATAGGCACGTTATGTGCGGTATTAAATGTATAAAAGCTGCTATTGCCTGCAAAAAACTGATTAGTTTTACATATAACTCGTCTTTCCGTTTGTGAGCAGTAACAGCTGCACTTTTTCGGGGGTTGCACTTTTTCGTATGATACGGGGAAAAACGTAGTTTTACGTAAAAAAAATTTAAAGCAGTTCATCTAAGTCGCTATTTCAAAACCGACCCTAAATACTTGTTTCTACCTATTATTTAATATTTATAATAGAATGAAGTTGAACTTATTTATGTAAAAGCTTCTGGTAACTGTATTTAGGTTGATGGATATGAAATATCATATTCCTATAGCTTAATAATTTTGCGATATGAGTAAAATTATATTTAATTAACAAAAAGTATACGCCAAATTATAAAGGATGGAATTTCGTGCACCACGAGCTGAATATGAATTTATTAATTTCCAAAAAAAATCTCAATCTAATGTTTCACATTTCCTGTTTCGTATCACGAAGAAACGGAGATTTTAAAACGTTATTTCTGAAAAATTCAAATTGAACTGTAATTCTACCGAAAAGACTGTAAAGATAAATAATTATGTTTATACGGAGGGTTACGTTGTTGCGAGGCGATGGTTCGTGAAATTTAAAACAGTGATATGTTATTAGAAAATCAACGTTTCCTTATCCATGTACATTTTAAAAATATTATGATCTTGTGCAGTTTAATTATAAAACGGCGACGCTTCATATGCACCAACATAATACATTGCATTGAAGAAATGAATGAAACTAAAATTAAGTTCATTTGTATTTAAAAAAAAAGTCATTTTATTCTGTAACATTAATTGCGGAGCGGTTCTCAGAAATTAAATAAAATTACGCAAACTTTATGCGTGTTACAGTTGCGAATCTTTAGCTAAAATAGTGGGTGATATTTTGTAAAGTTAATAACAGTTTTTATAACACTTTTAAGTGTTTTCACATTTTCTTGAAAATTTTTACTGATTAAAATTATTCTGTGAATCGATTAAACTCGCAATAATAATAATTTCCTCTAGTTTTTATAGGAATCCATAGTGCCCCATTAGTTGACACCAATTTTATACAATTCATATACATATTAAGGTCGTATCAATCTCACATGGTGTTAGCAACAATTCCTATTCATATTAAATGAAGTACAAATAAAATAAATAATCATAATTACGTTACGGTACCGTTTACATTTCTGTTACAAAGAGAAGCCATAGTTTATATTCGTATTAAATTTTGTAAGTATATAGTATTTCTAAAACGAACTGTGTCTTTAAATGTCCCTTCTTCTCCTTCTTCGTTTTTATTTTTTTTATCGGTGGACATTTTAGTTTAGGGGGTGAAACCACTCTGCAAGGTTGGAGGACAGAAAGCTGTTCCGTCGAACGTCTCGAAAATCAATAAAGCTAAAAAAATATGTTAAATACACAAAGTGCTTGGATTTTTATGAGGAATAATATGACGTAAGCGAAATATTCTCGAAGTCATAGGTGGCACCACCGTAGCTGAAAAAGCACATTTGTGTTAATATTTGTGGTGCAACAAAATTACTTTTGATGCAACTTTGCGAACACACATATCCTACAACATAAGAAACGAATTACTTAGTCTGATTTACTATTATTTTTTGGAAATTGGAAAAATTACACGTTTGTGAGTTCCGGTTTGTTATTAATACTCATGAAATTGCAGCAAGAATATTTATGTTGCACTACAGATATTGACAATAAAATGTAATTTTTCAGCTACAGTGGCGTCACCTATGAGTTCACGAAGATTTCGCCTACGTCATATTATTCCCCATAAAAAAACCAAGCAACTTGTGTATTTAACATATTTTTTTGGCTCTATTGGATTTCGAGTTATTACACGGCACAACTTTCTATCCCCCAACCTTGGAGGGTTCATACCCTAAACATGAATGTCCGCCGATAAAAAAAATATGTGTCTAATATTTGTGTCTAATATTCAGCAAAATCGACGAGTCTCCATGGTTGACGTTCCTTGTAAATACACATTTTTGGTGGATCTTTTGAAATTGAATATTCGTAAACCAAATGAGAATTACCGATGCTAGGACGAATAAGAATTGTTTTGGTGTCAGGTTGGTGCATATTTCTATCACACTGATGCTTCGTATTGAAAAAATTTTCTTCACGTTTCAATATTTAGGTATTTATTTATTTTCTATTTATTTCGTAATGTTGTATTATTTTGTTGGTGTCGTCGAAGAAAATGTAACGATGAACTTCTTGTGTTCAGGGAGGATGTCGCTTAAATATTTGTTTAAAAATAAATTGGCTCGAGATTGATTTTGCAGGAGCACAGGTCGCATAAAATAGACACGTGACGCAAATGAAAGACGAGTAGGGTTCGTAATAGGTCATGGGCTCACGTGGGGTGTGAATGGCGAATTATTAATAATAAAAATTGATTGCTTCGAACGACGGCTCGTTGCAACCAATCTTCAAGGCTTGCACGATCGAATCGTCGAAACATTGACCGAACGATTCTTTAAGCAAATTCTTGAAACATTGAAGCCATCAGTATTGAACATTTTAAACCATTTTATATTACCAGTAGTGGATTCTTTAACGTTCTTCTTGTTGCTCTTACGTCTCTCATTTCTTTATATTGGCACCGAAATTTTCTTCTCAGTTTCTTTTATTTACAGGGGATGATTCGTTGCTGCGTCATGCCCTATTATTCAAGTTGGTTTTAATGTAGGTAATAGAATTTCTGGTTAAATCTGTACATAAAAAAACATCGTGTTTTCAACGTGAAAATTTTTGAACTACACTTTACTATGAAAATTGAAGGCAACGAAGCGTGTTTCTAAAATAATGAATCTGTTAGAATGAAGAAAACCATTTCCACGATGCAGGAATAAAATTTGTACGATTTATCCCGCCCATTTTTTGTAGTGACATTTTACTACATTTTACTTGATTCGTCCGAGAAAGCGGTTTCTCCATGATTTTTTTTTAACATTTTAACGTTTATTTATTTGAAATACCGACTTGCAACATCACGAACAAAAATAATGGATGCATTAAAATTCGGTTGAAAATGCATCGCAACTTTGGCGTCTACATACATTCAAGGAAAAATGGTGTTCATGTAAAAAATGTTATCTACTGTTCCATTCAGAGATATTTATTATTATCTGTCTTAGTTCGAGGCATAAAAGGCGTAGGATAAAAGGACACACGAATTTTCGACGAATAAAAGAGATTTCCAATTTATTACCACTTTCGCAACTAATAACTAATGGACAAATGTTTCTGAAACAAGCAAATGGGGAACGTGACATCTTTGTAGCTTCGAAGTTCGCTGCAAACGAATTCAAGCCAAGGTTAAAGCAATAACAGCGACATGTAGTACATGCATACGTGATACCCTGATGTGATCTAACGTTCAAAGCCTGTGCCCTCATCATGTAATCTTAAAAACACTTAAATGGCCAACTGCTGGCATGCCATCGAATAAATGTACGTTTACTCTTAATCGTTTGTATTGTGGAATGATATTTATTACTTCATTTTTATAATACCCCTATGTTAACTTGCAGATGTTCATAAAATTCATATAATGATACTATTTAATTTGAGTGGTATATTTTGAGAAATTGATATTCTGTCATTGAAAATGTATAAAAAAATACATGGACAGCATTTCGATTTACCCTGGAAGTGTGTCCTCGTCTTTATATTTCCTAGACTGTCGTGGAGCATTGAACCAATTAAGTATGTTCCATAGTATATAAACTTTTAGGATTTCATAGATAATTATATAGTTTTCTTATTTGTTTCTAAGGTTATTATTTTATAAGAAATTCCTTACTACCTATACCAGGTGTTTCATATTTAGCACGTAGCTTCTAGCTTGAGGGATAAATTCGACAAAAAAGTTGATATAGATATTTGTCCTACTTGATTCGGTTACCAAGTTACAGTGTTTTTTGTGTTTTAATACTTCTTGTGACAAACTGGCCTAGTCTAACTGGTTCCGCAACTAAAAACTAATAACTGGCTAAGTAGTAACTGATTCGGTGTGCATTTAAAGCCTAAAGAGGTCACTTTGAATACCACGTTTGAGGGTAGACTTCTGCGAGGGCACTATGCTACAAGTATGATGAGCTAAATGAAGTCTCCAATGCACATGCCGAGAGACAATTTGATAATGCCAGCATAGTCAAGTTGCACTTTAAGTCTACATATAAACATCACTCTTGCTTGGCTATATCCACAATTCAGTTTGTAACTGGATTTATGAAAATACAAAAAACGCCCTAGAACTCTTGAGCAAAGTCAAAATAGGAAAACATTTTTATAGTCTTTTTTTAATTATTTCTGTGTACCCGATTCGCCTCCGAAAATGTGCTCACCTGCTATGAAACATACTGTATAATTTTCCGTTAAAAATTGTCAAGTGCTTATTCAGGAAATATTGCTGTGTATATACAAAAAACAATATTTTGTAACATATAGACTTGAGATTTGGTATTATATTTCTTTCTGTAGAAATAGCATTTGATATACATAACTTTAAAAAATGGAATAAATGTTTTTGCAATAAAACAATTTCCTTCGGACATGTATTATTATATACACGAAAATAATTGTCCTACCATCTACTATGCAAACAATTATATGTTTTGACGAAACATAATATCTTCTACGTTTATATCGCGTAAAACAATTTGTTTAATTCATATATTGTCTGTCATTTTTATGGAAATGTTTATTGTGTGGTACTAAAAAAATATATATAAAAAAAATTTATGTTAAACGATTTGATTAAGAATGCACTAAAAACTAAAAAATAATTCTTTTCTCGCACTACAATTTCGATGGTGTTTTTTCACTTTAAATAAAATCGTGGGGCACCATGTACAGTCAGAAGTTGACGTATCGGTTTGCAACTGGAACATCATCAACTACAGTTTATCAATTTTATGTCACATTACAATCTTTATCCTGTAGTTGAAACATTTTGTTTCATTAATGCGAATGAAAACTTTCTCACAACAAATTCATTTCGACGTTTGCTTCTGTATTAAAGTGATTCACATCCTGTTATGAAATATCATGCCACATGATTTTATTTAAAGTGAAAAAGAACATCGAAATTGTAGTACAAGAAAATAATTATTTTTTAGTGTATTTGAATTTAGTTTTTGTGCATTTTTAATAAAATCGTATAACATACAATTTTTTTATATATATTTTTTCATTTTCTAGTTTTTACTGCTTGTGGATTTACATTTCACAGCTCTGGGTTATTTTTTAAAAATATTGTATTGTCATCCAAACTACGCAAACCTGCAAAGTTTCAATACAATTGGATAGTTCGAAGTTGGTTATTCAGTTGCCAGATTTGAACTATACATACAAACAAACAACAGACGAGCGAAGCTGAATAAAATCGTTTAAAAAGAATGTCAAATTTCACTTTCATGGTGATCATCAATTCATAATGGAAAAGAAATGAATGGTTATTAAAATTACGATTATTGCACTGTGTAGAGGAGACAATTACACAACGAAAGGTACAAATAAACGGTGATTCAATAAGAGGTTTCATTTAAATTTTTTCTTAATTATTGAGCAAGTTATAATTGTTTTTATTTCAATATAAAGTGCATAAATAGCGGTTGTACGTGGAATAAAATATCAGGCAAATGACCACGTCGGCTCCTCTTGCAGGATATCATCCTTCTGTCGCAATTGTGTATAACATGTTCAACATTGTTTTTCAGTTCTTGAATCTATTTGGGATTGTTAACATAGACTTTGTCCTTCGTGTAACCCCAAAGAAAAAAGTCGAGCCATGTTAAATCGCATGATCTCGGAGGCCAATACGTCGCTGCGAATGGTCAGCAGGCTTAAGTTCTTGTGCTGAACTTTGTATGCGCGTAGGTGCAGTCCTTTATTAAAATTCGCTGCACAGAGCTGCATGGAATGTTTAATTGAGGTGCTTGGCTCTTCTCTCATAGTATCACTCACAGCAACAATATTGTCAGTGGAACGACCTATGCGATGACGACTGCGTTTGCTTATAAGTAAACCAGTTTCTTCAAATTTGTTGATTAAATTCACGATCGCGGAACGAAATGGTGCATTATTTCTATCGAAACTTGTACGAATTTCCTATATTTTTAATGGGTTTTAACGACTAAACCACTGTGTGTATAGAGTTTAACTATCCAAAAGCGAAATTCAAAGTGGCACCTCTTATCGAATCACCCTTAACAAACTTGTCAAATCTTCAAATGGTAGTGTAAGTGTGAAAAGATTCTTTAAATATAAATGCTGCCAGTGTTTAGTTTATATAACAACTGAGATAGTGCCAGTTGAAGTTAAATATACGAGGTTTTAAAAGAGTTATATATGCTCATAAACTGGCAACATTTGGCGGCACTAAATAAGGCTGTTGAAACTTGAAACAGAGACAGGTCTGATGAATTTACCTTATCGCTTTTTAATATTTCGACACTTACCCAGACCGGTTTGCATTTTAAATAATAAAATTCTCTACACTTTAGGTATAAGTCTCCACAATTTTCATTTCCTCAAGTAGTTCCAGTTTCGTATTACATTACGCCAAAGAGACATTTCATCATTCTCAAGACCATACACTTCTCATTAAAGAGTCGACAATATTTGTCAGATGTTCATCGAGCTAGTTTACTTTAACGAAGATTCAATTATCATTCATCAAGTATTGATCACGTCGGTTTGAACTCTGCTCGTCTATTCTAACATGCACATGCCACGTTCGAGAGGAGATTAGTAATTCTATAAATAACAGTTTAATAAAATATCACGAAATTTGATAATTTCGTCAATAATATCATATAACTCAGCTGTGAAACGCTAAGTTCGCGGAGTCAACCGAGATGTGGCAATTTATATTCTGCAGTTGTGTCTCTTATTAACTGAAAGTCGGAGAGGTGGAGTAGAGGAGAGGCTGAAAAGCTGCTTCGTCGCGTGAAATCGTATTTCCTAACGATCGTTCATCGTTACTTCGTACTATTTTAACAGCATGGCGATTTAATGGACAACGGAACGAGTTTCGAGGCGAGCCGCTGAAGCAACAGCCGCTTATTATCACCGTTATCTATCCTGATAACAGGACCTCGTCCTCGCGGATGTCTCCCCAACGGTGACTCTTTCGTTTTGCTTGCGCTTCCGCTTAAAGGAAAACCTTCTGGCCGCCTCTCGGTGGCCTTCTCTTAATTGGACACGTTCCAGGAAATTTTGCAAGAGCAGAAATTGATTTTCCGTCTACGGTTGGCCGAGCTAGAACGGTATTTGCGAGGGATCATTTTCTACCTCTGAAATTCCCTCAACGGGCAGGGAGGCGCGCGTGTTCCTCGCGGAGGAAATGGCTTCTCGGATAAACTATTATATATTTCCACCGGAACAAGTGCTCCTTGCAACAGGCTACCAATACTCTTCTAAAATGTAGAAGGAACCTGCTTACTATTGCAGCTGCAATAAAAATTACATCAACCCCCGCGCAACCCGTCTTCACTGATACTTTTTCTAGTAAGAACTGCATTTTTTACCACTCGTCCTAAGTTGCCCATTCGTGTCTATTACGAAGCGCAAAAGTTATGAACAAGGGACAGGAAGAAATCTATTTAACATGGTATATAGAATAGTTTCAACTTTGTAAATACATATCGGACGTTTTTAAACGTTTTATTTAGTTTCGATCCTCTGTTTGTTTGTATCATGTTTGGTTCAAATCTGGAAACTCAATTTGAACCCACGTCCAACTATCGAATAGACTTTGAACTTTGTAGGAGTGCGTAGTTTGGATGACTATACAAAATTATGAAAGAAGAAGTCAAAAATAAAAAATGTATACAAAATCCACAATACATGCACTAAAAACTAGAAAATAAAAAATATATAAAATAAATTTTTAAGATAAACGATTTTAAAATACAATAAAAACTAAAAAATAAGTCTTTTCTTGTATTACAATTACGATGGTGATATGTCACTTTAAAGAAAATCGTGGGATCGGATATTTCATAACAGGATACGATTCAATTTAATACAGAATCAAGCCTCGACATGAACGATGAATGAAAGGCGATAAAAGATCCTTCCCCACGATTTTCTTTAAAGTGACATGTCACCATCGTAAAACGTAGTACAAGAAAATAATTATTTTTAGTTTTTTGTGCATTTTAAAATCGTTTAACTTAAAAATGTTTCTAGACAGGTATACATATGTATATACAAAGTGTTATTTTATGAAATCATAGAAAAATATCACTATTATAATTATCTATATATCTATACCAATGGATCTAATGTAAGATTCTTCAAGAAACACGTTGTGCCATTGTTTCAGATTGCATCACACAGAAGGTTAAAGTATCTGGCAAGTCCTCTCTTTTCTTAGCTGATGTAACTGCAATACATCAAGTAATAAAACTCTCTTTAAAGTCAATGGACAGGAACTAGATTATTTTCAGTGATTCCAGAAGCACGATTTTAAAATATGAATGACGAATTTGCGGACAATCACTTGATTCTCGATATTCGGGAAACTTATCACTATATCACATTAAACTTATGTCATTTTAACTTGGTTTCTATCCCATAGTGGTATATCATGAAACGAGCAGACTGGTAAAGCAGTAAGAGAATAATTATTTTAACGACAGTTTATTTCCGCATCACGAATACCTGCTCGAATTTCCGATTTACATACACGAGTGAGTAATACTGAATCAGCATGTCAGTATTACCTAACAAATTATTATAAACGCAGTTTAAGGAAATTGCGTCCAGAAGTATTACACCTTTGACGTAGTGGTTCAGGGGAAACATTTTTAACGAATTGGGAGGAAGGATAGGGCGTAAAAAAAGACCGAACCAGTGCGCCGAAATCATCTCTTCTAAAATTTACGGCCGAAATTCAATTTGTACTATTTAGGTAGGGCGTAATGTTGTACATACTTTTCTTTGTATGTGGTTGTATTTTGGAGGAACTGGATTTGAAACTGGAACCAATTTGTAATCCGTTATTAGCAGATTTAACAGATTTTGAAAACCGATGTTTGCGAAAGCAAAGTTCCGATGAAAAAATGTTACTCCATAATTTTAAACTACTTTTAGACGAGGATTCGTTTCATTTACAGATGTAGCATATTTGCTGATCAATTCTGCTGATTTTTAGCCAGGTGCACGCGTATCGCACGAGTTTGCAAAATCAATTTTCTCGGAATGAGAAATATAATTCTATATTTTCAACTTACTTTTGCATGAAGAACCACTTCTTTTCCGGTTGTACCACAATTTCGGAAACACCTGGTGTAGTTTAATAAGATATCATCAGAATCTCGTCACACCTGAATAATGAAATTTTTTATATTAAAAAAATTATATAAAAAAAGTATTTAATATTAAAAAAATAACAAGATATACGGATTCACTATTAACTGTATATGAAATGTGAACCAATCTATCTTATTGTTAGTGATTGATAACACTGAAAACAACAAAATAATAAAATAACAAATCCACAACAAAATGTACCTACTATTTAAAGGCTACCGTCTCATTTTTTTTTTTGGTCCGAATAAACTCGTTATTTCTTTGTTATGATACCGTGTTTAATTAATAGTGTAACTCGAGTGCGATCACATGATTCTTATCAACGTTTACTTAGGTTCCTATAACAAGAAGTACATTCTAGAATTATGCATTTATGTACCTATAATTGGAAAATTAGAAAGACTTAACGTCGTCCACAATTATTCGCCCTTTGCAATAAAACATTACTCCTCGTTAATTAGAAATATTATCATCATTCATAAAATGCTATTTTTCGGATAGTTTTTTATCGAAATTATTTGTATTTGCCTGGATAAAAACTTGCTCGAATAACGGTCAGCTTTAGCGAATATCTCGAAAACGATTATTTTTCGAGCCTACATTTATGAGAATTGTTTTGTTTGTTACCGTGAGATCTATTAGCCTGTTAAGTTTGTACTTACAGTTCTGGAACTCGTTGTCTATGCACGTGATGGCGATAAGCTAAATAAATCTATATCCTCAGTTCTTCATTTTCAGTCTGCTTCTGACGGCAAAAACAAGCGAAATTCCCTGCTGACGTCAATGAATCGTTATAATTTTACGGCGTTACGAGAAAGTTTGTTGGAAATTTTTCTTCGAAACTCGCCATTAATTCAGGTCAGAACGTTGTTTTATATGTACCCGCTGCTTTATTATGTCTCATGATCTTCGCTTCTTCTCTTTCGAAATTCTAGCAGAACAAATAGCTGTCAACGCGAAGTTACTTTCGCAATATTCTTTCACGTGGTAAATCTCTTGGACAGGAATTGAAACGTTTTCATTATCTCTGTTTACTGGTAGGCAAATCAAAATTTTGAATAAAACAAATAGTTATTCTCTAAACTAAAGTACAAAATACAAAAAAGATATATAAATTGGAATATATTATCTTCCGTGCAGCGTAGGATTTTCTTAAAATTCGAATTATTTTGGAAATTGTAGCAGTTTGAAGAATTAACTTTAATCTTTTACATACAAATTTGTCCTGAAATGCTTGTAAAAAATCGATCAATTGGAATATGAAAAAATTCTGCACTACATGGAAGAAAATATATTTCAGATTATATTTTTTTTTGTATTTCCTCCTCAGATGATACAGTCATTCCCACTAGTGTGGGCCAGATTTTTCCCTGCTGCGGGAATCCATATTGTTCACAACCATTTTGAACAATTTTTCGTAAAAAAATGTTTTCTAGCGAAATAAAGATTTTATAACTATATAAAAAATCCAAGCCCTATATTTTTATTTATACGAACAAAAAATCCGTAACTTTGTCTTTTGTTAGTGGCTTCATGGTGACGTCCCCTTTAAACGTTTAAAATCGAACAATTAAAATCTTTTCCTTTCTCAGAATTATAGTTTATTCATCTGTTGAAGTTCGATTATTCAGTATATTTTTCTTTACGTGTACACGCATTTATGAAGCAGAATTTGTGTACGTAGGTCCCATTTTGATAAGAATAGTCAAAGCAAGAGAAAAGTGTCTTCCAATGTCAAACATCGTCTTCATAAAAAAAAACTTGTAATCTCCTAATATATATTTTCTCCCAATTCAGTTTGTTTTTTAAGCGCAACATATTAATACGCCTATAGCTACACGTTGATCACCGAGAGCAACAAATTTTTATTTTTATTAAAATTACATTCAGTACCAGTTCACACATATAACGAGTCGCGGTTACGCTGTAACTGTTTCAACACAGTGGAGAACAAAATCTTCACGAAAACAAAAACATCGCAGCGATCGATTTGATCATTCTGATGTATCAGAACGCGTTCATTCAACGTCGAATGAAAATGTCAAACTGATACATAAATCTAATCACAATCGTCCACTCTGATCTATATCATACAAGGTGTTTCAAAAAGAAGCGATACAAACGTTTAGAGTTCATAATCCTCATTGAAATAAATAAGAAAACTCTTAACACTATGCCTTCTTACAGTTACGTAAAGTATCTGCAGGATGTTCGGCAACAGGTGTCAGAAACTTTTAGGGGCGATTCTACATGAAAAGATAAGTCGAAAATATAGCATAAAAGTTTTTGGTGTCATACTTCGTTTTCGAGAAAATTGGCTTTGAATTTTAGCCGAGTGCGCGTGCACCGACGCACAGTTCAGACGCCGAAGGAGCATGCTGAGGTAAGGGGAACGTCTCGCGTTCTCCGTAGGTTGGCGATTCTCCTTATTACCACAGTTTATGCCCCTCAGGCACCGACCGTAGACGATTCCCCTTACCTCAGCGCGACCCCCACCCCACGCGCCTAGATTGTACATCGGCGCACGCGTACTGGGCTAAAATTCAGAGTCAATTTTCTCGAAAGCAATGCGCGATATCAAAAAATTTTGTTCTATATTTTCGGCTTATTTTTTCATATAGATTCACCCATTCAAGTTTCTGAGACCTGTTACAGAACACCCTGCATATCTATATTTGCATTTGAATTTCTTCACAGTGAAGTGTTGAAATTTACCTTGATGAAACTACTGTTGTAAAGCTAACAACGTGACAGCTTTCACATCTCGATAAGTATTACTATAAGGATAGGTATTTATTAAGATTTTCTAACTTGTTTAGAGGTGAATTGTGAGCACGAAAAGTTTAAATCGTTTTTCTTTAAACACCGCGTATAGTTCCGAAATTTCTCTCTCGAGATCGCCAACGGAGCTTTCCCAATTAAAGGCTCTTTTAAACAGAGGCAGCAGAGGGAAATAGAAAGATAAAAGTGATTGTGATTGTAGAGAGACGTAGTCTGAAACTTGGATGGAGCATCAAAGTGGCCGCCAGTTCTGCTGATGTTGCACGAGGGAAACGAAACAAAACGAACGACTTTCCAAGAGTAGACAGGTCCAGGCAATCTATTCGACATTATTTCGATGAATATAGCACAGGTTCGGCAGAGAGAAAGTCTCGAGATTAGATCTACCGTGTACGATGGATTAACTCTCTCAGGAGGATTCTGTTCATTAGCGTTGACGGTCTTCCAGGGAGTTTTTCGACGGCAGAAATTGAAAGTCTGTTTTTTGTCTCATTATCGGAAAGCTTTTTTTTTTGTTTTCTTCGGCTGTGAATTGCTGGCAGAGTTGAAGGCAATAATATGTCTGAGTAACGAGTAGAAAATATTTACGGGAATTTATTTGGCAATATTGAGCTCGTCAGGAAGAAATGTTTATTATTCAGCCTTGGGCAGTGCTGGGATAAAATATTTTAGAAATGATTATTCAAATACTGCATTATGTATCTTATTTGACTAAATGTTATTTTCAAATACTCCTAAGTTAATTTCTCGAATTTTCATGAGTTTCTATTTTATTTTACAGTTGAATCAGTGTCTGAAATAATCTCGTAAATACTTTCTGAGGCTAAGTAATCCTGCGAGCGAACTCTGTTAAAATTATCTATTATTTTATTTGAAACAGTTATCTAAAACAAAATCAATTTAAAATAATTTATTCTTGTTTTGGCACAAAACAAGGTACTTTTTTAAAATTATTTTCAAAACAGAAGTAATTCAAATAATTCATTATTTCAAATATTATCTCTTACTTTGTATTTCAAATAATTTTCGCCTAAGTTTATTATAATTTGTGATTTATGTATTTACTAGACTATAGTGTAGTAAAAAAGAGAAGAATGTTATTACATTTGATATTTACAAATGCAAGTGGATATCTAATCAACAGAGTTCGTGGGAACGTTATAGTTATACAGAATAAATAAATTCATTGTAATTTGTTACTAAAATAAATTCTATTGACACTTGTGTACAAATTAAGAAGATTTCTGTTTAATAAACAGAAAATTATTTGCCCTGTAGTCAATCTGTGATAAATATTTGAACATTGACCGTACAAAGAATATTGTGCTTTTCTTTTTAGTACGAATTTTAGAGCCCAATGTTTTAAAAGCAAATAAAGTAAAGTAAATTAATATTTTAAAAATAAAAAGCGAATATTACGTTTGCATTCCATCTTTAATTTCAGCTTCCTACACTTCTACTTTAATTTTGAAAATAGATACCTACATAGTTGTCACTATTTCCTATGATTACACTTCGTCATTTTGGTAATCTCCCGCATTTAGGTACAATTTGCTTTGTTTACGGGCAAAAATATTCACCGCGTACCCTTGGCACATCGTTCTGTATAAATTTACAGGGATGTCTGTTGGGAGCCAAGCAGGTAATAATCTGAAGGGCCAAGGTCGAGGTAATATGCTGCCTGACTCCGAATTTCCTAAACTAATTTATTTAGCTTATGGCTGGTCATGAAGCATGTACATTAGGGTGGCTCTTATTTACTCTTGGTAAAAAATTTTTCAAGATTATCTTCGGGGCAACCTCCAGAATACTTCCAAATAATTAAAAAAAATATCTGTGTAAAGTTCGAGCTCGATCGGATAACAGGAAAGGGTGCCCCTGGGTCCTTAAACATTTAAATCATTATTTAACAGCTCGCCAAGTCGATTTTATATAATATCCAAGTTATTGATTAAATAAAAAAATATGTCAAACAAAAGTTGTAGATCCGGACAAGGAATATCTTTTATGTTCTATTACTTTTTCTCGCGCGACAAACGGTTTCCAAAAAAAATCCGAAAAACTAAAAAAAAATATATCTCCTCAAATTTTGAGAGTTTAAATGCTTCTAGAACACATTTTATTTATGAAGGCGAACAAAAAATGGAAGTTTTATTTTTGAGGACTATTTTTAAAACATTTAAGAGGGGGGCATGTACCGAAATATGCGAAAAAAGATAAAAAACAAATTTTCCCATTTTCAGTAATTTGATATGTCATGAATGTTCCCTGAAAATTTGGGATGGAAATTCGCAAAAATATTGAAGATATAGACCCAATATATTCGATATTTTTGCGACAATAGTGTGGGAGATTGTTCTCGTTTGTGAAATTCCCTTTTGGTACATAAATAAATTACTGTAGAAAATCCGTTTCTTCTCAATCATTGTACAATCTAAGAATAATATGGTCACGTTCATTCAAAATCCCCACCACTATGACTTTAACATTTTGGATCTTCCCACCTAATTTCCAGTGGAGAACTGACAGGTTTTATAAGTGAGGTCTCAGGATTTCTGTATTTAGTTTCATAAAACATTAGCCCTTTAATAACCTTAGGATTTTTAAAGCACGGTCCGCGTTTAAGCCAGTGGATTCATTTACGCTTAGTGGATAATCTCCATCTGAGCCGTGTAAATAAAATATTCAGGATAAAAGTATACTGTGGGATGAGGAACCGTCATATACCCATGAGAAAGGTCCCAAATACCTTCAGAGCACAGAAGGGTCGGCGCGGTTGGTTAAGGCGCAGGTTGGCCAGTCGGGGGACTCGAAGATCATCGTGGTTCTCCAGTCCCATCGCCCGAGGCCCTCTTTTTCTCTGGCTCCGTACTGTTTGGCGAGTAAGAAAGTTTCGCTACGTCTTACGTAAAAATGAGATCAGGCACTGAGCTCTGTGGGGCCGAGAGTCTTAGAAAATGAAGTACGAACAGAATTGCTAGCAGCTAACGTCTCACAGAGTGGCATTTCGGGTTGAAACGCGGCACTCAGTCCTTTTATAAAAATATCGCCATGGTGCAAATATCTTTTGCGGGTAGTTGATTGCACGTTTGGGTCATATTGTCGCATGATTGTTTGTCACATTCATTAATTTTTAACGCAACTACACGGTTTTAAAGAGGACAACCTCGAAACTCTTCAGAACTAGTATTGTTATTTATAGTTTTGTTGTTTTGCTTAATTCAACTACTTTTTGGTGAGATTAAGTGTTGAGGTATGTATTTGAAGTGTGTCAAATTTCATTTTGATATCTCTGTTATTTTTCGAATTATACCTTACTGAATTTCTCAATTTTCATTGTTTATTTTGAACGGGAGTTCAGTGGGGTTCAGTGTTTTTACTGCTCGCGTTGGAAAGGGCGAAGCCTTACCTTTATCGTATAGAAAAAATTGCCAGCTGCTATTAGGGGTAGTTAGAGGGGCGAGAAGGGTCCAGGACGCGTTTTTTTTTTTTTTTTTAAAGCCGCCTTTCCTGCCATTGAAATTCAAAGTAAATTGAGTATTTTTACACGCGAAAAGTGCGGAGCTTTTTCCTATGTACAGTGTACGCCTTATTATCGGCAGTTTGTACATAGCCAGTGGAATAGTCCTCGGAGTGAAGCTTGTGCATATTGTAAATCATAAGGATCAATTGCAACGAAGGCGGCTTGTACTATTTGTTAAAATTAATTAAAATATGTTCGTTAAATAGTTTTGAAGTAATATTCCTTACAAATACAGTTAAATTAAATAACCAAGTTTCATTAATTATTCGGTATCAAGAAGACCACAAATATACGTCCTAACCGAATGAAATGAAAACATAAGCGATAAATATATGATTTCAATCTGAAAATGTTTGTGCAGTATTTCGATCCGAAAATATCTATTACAGGATCAATATTGCACTTAACTTGCCTTAAAGAATGCTGGAAATTACGACATTTTCTGACACTTAATTCTCACATGTTCCTTGACACTTTTCATTCTTTCTCAAAGATAGAAGCATTTTTCGGCAAATATTGATTTTATTCTTAGATTTTGCTCATGGCCAGAATTATTTCATGAACAAAATTATCCACTTCCTTATTCTGCAATTACAATCTGCTCTTTACAAATGATGTCCTATTTCAAACCAAGAATTACAGTCACTATTTTCTTTCGAGTTGCTTTGGTGTTTTTCTTAATAAGTAACCGATTGTGAGACAAAGAATAAATAAATATGTAATTTATAATAATATCTTCACTTCTTTTAATCCATATACATTTATACATATGTGTGTATGTCGTTGTAACAATTGCAAGGACTAGTAGTGATATAAAAAAAATTAAAAAAAATTAAAACCGACTTCAACAAAGTAAACGTGCACTGAAAAGTAAATAGGTACGTGTACAAGTCCTTCCAGAAAGTTATCGTTAAGTACAATGCAAATTATGCTAAATTCGACGATAAATAATTAAAACGCTTGTTCTATTATGTATATTTAAAATTCACATTTAATTTAAACTGAAAATTATGTACATATTGCGGATGTTTTACCTAAATTCCCCTTATTTCTGTATAGAGAAGATTATGCTGCAATGTTGGAGACGTTGAAGTTGAAGAATTGGACTGTCACATCAGTCATAAATTACCTGTGGCATTCGTGATGCAACGTAATGGTACATGTCCTACGACTACGTGATCAACGTCATATGTATTAAAACACAGCGATTCATCGAACTGTACTCGTTCCTCGCTTTGCTACCGATCGTGTGGTACGATAGCTTCACTGCAAAAGCTCGACAATATTTTGATTCGCATTGTTTTTTACATCTAAATACACTGGTGAAAACCAGAGGTCGTATGAAACTGTTAACTTTTATAAATAGAAGTTATTTATCGAACTTTTAAATCATTTGTTTTTTGTTTTAAATTAACTTTGTACACTAACACGTTAACTGTGTTGTAAGAATTCAATTATAACAGTTATTTTATGTTTAATCACTAAAAGTTCTGGAGCAGATTTTTGAACAGATATTTAAGGGTGAAATATAAAAGTTAGGAATATTTTTTAATCAGAATTATTTAAGAAACTGGAAGCAGGATAAATATAGAAGAGAAAGCACATCGTGATTTTTATATAATTATTTTCACCGACCGGTTTAAGGTTTCAACTTCAGATCTATCTGCCTCCCACCATTTCAAGCAATCTGCTTGTCATAACTTTAATTTTTTCAGAGCAGAACAAATGTTCCTGTTTAACTAGAACATTTTTCTACAATCAAGAAAATAAAAGTTTCTTATTTGCACAAAAATGTATGGAATGAAAATTTCAATTAATACACTGCATTTTATAATATGTAGTTTTCTTTGAATAGAAAATATAATAGTCATAAAATTACAGTTATTTCATAATTTAGTGTAAATTTTAACAGTTTCATTCGACCGCAGGTGAAAACAGAAGTAACAAACCCAAACCCGATTTTCGTATTAAAAATTTGGACTGTTTCCATCGATTTTTCTATTAAACATTGGGACTGACAATGAGTCCATAGTTAGTAGTAATGTGATATTTTAGTGAAAGAATTTTAGGTAGATCCTATAGCATGAAATATGAAAAAAGACCTAAGATCTCTTTTTGTGATCTAAGTCAATGAAAAATTGAAAAAGGTTTTCCTCTACAGAAGAGTAGCTAGAAACCATAGTAGGTACTGTGTTCGTAAACATTTAGCGTTAACATAGAAGTTACGAAAATTTTAACGTATCTTTGCTTCCTTTCGTAACTGCAATCGCCATTTTATTATCTGATACGTTGACAAATTAAAAAAGAAATTGAATCTTCATTGACGACCTTAAACAATACAAGACGGTATACAAGCATATACACGAGTTCGCAATTATTCTTCATTTGCTCTGAGTCAGTTGTAGCATACAGACTAATTGTCGGCACATTACGTTGCCGTAATATACGATGATCATGAATTTAATTGAATTCGCCGAGCGGCAATCTACGTTCAATTTTATTCTATCAGCATCTACCATTTTCCATTGTACCTTCCAAATCTTACGCATTAGCATCCTTTAATTTTCACGTGCGTCTGCGTTCAATCACACAGATTCGTAGAAGAAGCAACAAATTACGCGTGAGCTATGCGTGTTCACGACGGGTATTAAAATTAATAATATTGCAGGACCCGTGTATCCACACGATGCACCCAAGGTTGCACCAGTGCACCAATTAAACGAACGACCCTGAGATCGTAGATGAAGCATCTGCTCGTATTGCGAGCTTTTCGCATTAGAAGCGTTTATACATTCCGCCCATAACATCCAAGACGAGATGACTGTGGAGAAATGGGCTAATTCGAATGTGTTCTGTGCTGTGAAATGATTGGTTTAGAATGGTCGTGCTATTCTATTCAATGGCCAGTAATGCAATTGAAGTTTGCTTGCCACTTTCATCAAGTAGCTTTCAAGAAAATGAATATCTAGTGCGTTTAAAATGGTATCCATTATTGAATATTATTAGCAGTAGTAGTTGAAAGGTGAGTTTTTATGCTATCTATCTTATTAATCCAGTTTGCAATAAATGAAGCGAACGTGTCGTAGGAAAGTAATTACAAGTTAGTTTTGTTATTAACACATCGTTATTCAGTATGTCTGAGTTAGCTGAAATTTTTTGGGTGTCTATCATGCCTACATAGAGCCGGCGGCCTTCTTGTATCTCAGATTTTATAGATGCAAATGGAATAGCAGAAATCCTTGGATATTTTATGCAACCAAACCTTCATAGCTCTGGGAGAAAACCGAAACATCTGAAAATGAATTGAGAAGAATTTGGTAAGTTCTCTCGAAATTCATTTCTATCAGTAATGTGCGACAAATTTTATTAGTAGACACATTTTCACATTACAATTAGACTAAATAACAACGTGATAGAACGAACTTGCTGTGAACTATGATTTGATGTTCATTAATAAGATTAAGATATTATATAGATGTTATACTTATTGTTAAATAATTTTAAAAATTGAAGTTAATGATTACAACTTAACTAGGTACATATATTATCTACGTATCAAGTACAGAGGAAGAGAAGAGAAAAATGAGAAAAACAGAGTGGAAAGCTTACTTATACGGAAAACCAACAAATAACGTGTACTTAATTTATTATTTATTTTATGTTGCATCGTTCTGAATGCTGTTTACAGAATGAGATGTAAGAGAGGGAAAGAGAAGGAGATTATAGTTGTTGTATCATTTTTTATTCATGCTAAAATTGTGTCTATATAAAACTGGCACTATCTTAAAAAATTATTTTCCATATATCAGACAAAAATTTAGTCACGTTGGACTATATTGACTATAAAAATGCTACAATACTCGTGATAGCAGATAGCAACTTCCCACAGAATCGAGATAAACGTGACTCCTCTTATCCCCTCTGGCCCAGCCTTTTCAAAAACGGAAGCATTTAATTTAGAGCAATTTGCATCAAACCCCTTAAGATCCATCTCTGTAATATTACGTTCCTTGCGAACAGCCTCAAAATTCCACCTCGGTAATATTACGTTCGATAGAATAGTATCTAGCCGCTTCACGCTTTTTAAAAAAAAAAAAACTGTTTCATCCCGGTTTATAAACATCTATTAAGATAGAAACATAAAAAACGTTTGTAATTTTTTAACGCTTTTCTAAAATACAGTGAGTCGTTTAGGAGTTACATTAACTCACTCTTAGACACATTGCCATGACTTCTAATAGTTAGTAAAAGTTGCCTTTTATAATAGTATTTAAGCTGTCAAAATCTGAACTTCATTAGGATATCTTTTATGGCACCAAAATGATTATTTTCATTGATCTTATGCATTTTATTTTATCATACGATAGTACTTCTTTTTAAAAGAAACATAATGGTTAGATTTTCTAGCCTTATATTCTATCTGATTGCTATTCAACAACTGAAGAAAGCTGCTACGATGAAGGAGTGCCGATGTACATATCTTAATATATAAAGCAGAAAGTGTTTCTGTGTTTGTCTGTCGTCTAAAAACTTTAGAGTGGTAAACTCTGGGGTCACTAAATGTGCCCAGCTCATTATGCCTAGCTAATCCAGATGAATCTGCCTATTTTCATAGAAAAAATATAAATCAAATTTTTTTTATAAAATCAGAATCTAAATTTCGGTAAAGTTAGTTATACATATATTGTATATACAAATGAAAAGGCGAATATTTAAACTAAGCGTTCTGTTACCTTGTTGGACGCATGAAAGACGAGTAGGTACGCTAGTGGTCTGGACAGTGAACGTGTTAAGACTATAATAAAAATTACCACATGCAAATTTTCAAAAATCCGTTTAAAAAAACAAAGCGTAACAAGGTTCTTGCAACACCTCAAATTATTTTTGACCGAATCTAGTTTTTGTGCGCTTAATCTGTATCACTAAAGACAAGTTTTTTTCTTCGGTATTAGGAAACAGTCACACAATTTTGATTTTTTCGTTGCACCCTAATATTCAGTGATCTGAACAACCTCAGCCCTATTCTAAGCATCCCCTTTTTAACCAAATACAGAATCCTTCTTACCAACTGGTGTCTTAGTGACATCATCGTCGTGGCAGAGGCTGAGCACCGCTTTCGATCCATTGTAAGGGTCCGAAAGGAGGGAAAGAAAAAAAGTAGAACGAAGAGTTTCCTTGGTGTGGAGGGAGGTTCCACCTAACAGTTATCCGGCCCTGATGCTGAGCCTCTCCGACCGTCTGGTGCATACATACACGCGCGGGCCCCATTTTCAATCGTACGACCGGTTAAGAGATCGGGATCTTGTTTTCTCTTAGCCTTCCGCTCCTCTGGCCTCTGATTTAACTTCGTGCACACCTATTTTCGTTGGCCAAGATAATAGCAGCCACCAGCGGCCGATTTTCTGGTACGAACAGAGAGACAGATCTCGCTTAAAAACTGCTCCTTTCACGATAGACAAAACTTTCAGCCCGCAATTTCTCTCGGACTCGTTCCTCCGGCTAGCATGTCGAAAAGCTTCTTGCCGATTCTTACGCGCGATCGCGTGTCTGAGCTCGTTGGTCGCGTCCCGGCAATAATTTATTCCACCGTTTCGATCGAGGCATGCCACCCAACAATTTCGCATTTTATTCGCCGGTGTGCCTAGTCAATGATTGACCGTGCTCACTCCCGCGAGATCCACGGCTTTACGTGAAAACCAGTTTCTAGTTTACAGTTTTAATGACAAAGGCGCTCGTGTCGTAAACGACGCCACTGTTCCTTCGGATTACCGTTCTGCTTCAGAAGCAACGAGCAAATAGCTGAATATATAAATTATCTTATTCTAGAAGAGAAGTTATAGGAAGAACATGTTCGGTCTTATTAATTGAAATTGCCAATGTCAGTTCCGTTTTACCGCCTCTCAGCACGGACTGAAATTGTTGACCATTTCGTAAAAACTTGTCCATATTTTTTAAGAGTTTATCGTTCTTCTAAGAAACTCTGTAAACGGTGGTGAGGAGTTCTTGTGTTTTCCATTGACAAGTTGCTCTGCGGACTCGCATCGAATTTTCGATCTCAAACGGCTATTCTATCGTTCAAGTT
The DNA here is from genome assembly GCA_929108735.1 of Andrena dorsata. Classification (NCBI taxonomy): domain Eukaryota; kingdom Metazoa; phylum Arthropoda; class Insecta; order Hymenoptera; family Andrenidae; genus Andrena; species Andrena dorsata. The sequence continues at coordinate 62,602,963 of OV815487.1, read as the reverse complement.
GAGCACCTCACGAGCGTCGAAGAAAAGTAGGATGGTTCTACAAAACAGTTAGATGGCCCTGATGTTAGTAAATCGCCAAGCCTTCGCGACTCCTTTCGCCTTAATACGTAGAATACATATATGGTGCTTTTTAATGTATTCGTCTACCTATCTCGCTACGTTTTTACAATTTCCACTAACTTTTTCATTATTCTGTTACCTTGTGAATATGTGCAACCCTGGTGTTCGTTAGGTGGTCATTAAGTAAATTGTTGCCACTGCTTTTTAATGGCACACAACGCGTCTATTAGTACGCATCTTATGGAATGTTACTCGCGTTTTTACTCAATTCTTAATTAACTGTGCGTAATAAATGAGCGTAGTATCCAAATAAAAGCGTAAAATGGCGCTGGTTGGATCTAAACATAGCCTCAAATGAAAATTTCACGAAGATATAAGTAAAACGCTGTGCTATGGACGACAAACTTCCCTTTTGTACAATTTAGCTCATTTTGCACGGTGCAATATTTAATGAAAAGTGTGCACTAATTACTATGCTCCCATTTATTTCCTTTACTTTTGTAAGTTCCATGGAAATGCATAATTAGAATTTTAAACTGTAGTAACAACTGCAGAATTGTATGTAAAAGTTATATAAATCAATAATGAGCTTAATGATAATCCTAAGTACTTAATTGCTGCAGTAGCAGTAATGAAATATTAAATAGAAGTTTTTATTTCACATCTGTGTCAATAAAGTTTCTAATAATTTTATAAAATCGTAAAATGACGGAGGATATTTTAAAGTCAAATTCAAAGTCATTATTTTTAAATGCAACCATATCATTTTTTTCATAGTAGGCACGATAGCATTTGTGGAGAAGAATTCATTTATTGTTATGAAACGTTATAAATTATATTCTAAATCGCTTGTTACCGATATAAATAAACGAAATTTGTTCTACTCGCCCATGTTTAATTAAGGGGGAACACAACTGTGACGGCCGAAAAAGTAAGTCAATTTTAAGAATTTTCTTTCAAGAATAATTTAGTTTTCATATAAAATTGTTATTACCGACCATTAGATGATTAGTGCAATACCTTAATTGACTATAAAAAATGTGTAGAAAAACATGAATAGATTTTAACATATTAATTAATCTTCTGGACCCCTCACACGCGCTGGTGGAATGTGTAACAATGGAACAGCAGGTCCGAAATCAAATTTAATTTTTTTTATAAACCATATGAGTGTAGTTTCCGTTGCACGCACCGGTTATATTAAACAAATTATTTCTGTAAAAATGGTGCGCTTTAGAAGAAAAGTTTCTCGAGCGTATTTAAAAAAATTTGTTTTCGATCAAAGATATGTTTCTTTGAGGATTTGTATCTCATTATAGATCGGTTTTTGACACCATTTTTATGCAACTCTTTTTCTTCATTTCACCTGCCTAACCACCTCCTTTAAGGAGACCAGTGAATAACCGGTATAGATGGCCCTTGGTACGGCGATTGATTTGGTAACTCGAAAAGAAGCTTTGCTGTGACGCAGGAAAGATGCTTTAATGTTGATTAGCCAGCCAGTGGTCTTCGGATCGTTGAAGTTCTAGCAGGAGTTTCGAATAGCAGACAGGTACAGAGTCATCTGTGCAATCGATAGAAATCATGCAGGTTGCATGCCCGGTTGCGAAAGCGGAGTGAATGTCTGTGACAACTCTGACTAGCTGTGTGACTGTAAACAGAGTTCTTCTAAATTCTGCCTGTTATAACAGTAGAATTTATTTCTTGTATACATGCGAGTATGAAAAATGATGTTAAATCTTCTCGTACAATTTGCCCATATGGCCGAGTAGACTAATCGGCCGGTAGGTCGATACGACAGAAGTATCTTTGCCGGATTCAAACAGCGTCGCGATAATAGCTTGTTGCCATTGCTTCGGAAAATTATTAAATAAATCCGAATAAGATGTGCAATGCCTTTTGGCGGAAGTCGTTGGAGTAGCACATGCGACGAAGTAGTTCATTGAGTAATCCAGGGGTCAATAGAGGCACCGAAATAATTGTAAGAGCGTCCCACCTGTACGGCGCGACTCTATATTCAAACGCTATTATCTAAAAAATGTTTGGGAGTCCGAAAAAATTATATACACAGTAATTGTAGAAAATTGTATGCCCTTTTAATATTATTTGAAGAAAATGTCGATAGAGCTTACCAGTTTTGAGAAACGCTTTAAATCCAAACTATTTATTAATTCTAAACTGTAAGGTCTGTTCGGCACCCTTTATTGTTTGCCGATAGCAATAAACTTTGTCAGGGTCTATTTTTTATCAACTGGTGCCGTTCTATGGGGTGAGAGCAAATAAATGCAAAAATGTTCGACACGTATAAATAAGTTGTTTGTGAGCATGGTTGCTTGGGACTGGCAGTGCCAATGTTGGTGATTTTCAGTGGCGGATTTAAGAAAAAAGGCCCAGGTGGCAAACATTGAGGGGCCCATTTTTTCGGGAAAATGAGGAGGTAGTTTACTAAAAGGGGGTAAATGTACAGAAATGTATAGAACAAAGGCTTGGACAAAATCATAATTTATTTTTCAAGACAGGGCCCTAGGGGGCCTTCTGAGCGGGCCCATTTTTCGAGAAACTAAAGCGGTGGTTTACTGAAAACGGGCGCAGTGTAATAATACAGAAAAAAATATAGTTTGGATAAAATCATAATTTTTTTTAAGGATAGGGCCCTAGAGGGGGCCTTTCGAGCAGGGGCCCCGGTGGCAATTGCTCATCGGCCGCTCTGTTAAATCCGCCACTGGTAATTTTGTATCGTTTTCGGTTCTGTCTATATAATATCTATATTTTTTTCAGACCTATTGAAGGTTCATTTCTTACATAAGTGTATTTACACGCGGATTGATTGAAATTGTTTACCTTATCATATCCAGTTTTCTAACTTCTATAGAATCTATAGTTACATGTTTCTAGATACGCAAGTTACATTCTTCCAGGGTGGTGATTGAATATTATCAGTGGAAAATATTTTGTAAGAGCAAATGAAACGAGTGAATTCTGGTTCATCTAGCAGAAAGTCTTATTAAAAACATAAGTAGGGAGTCACAGACTCTCGCAGTCGTCAGGATTCAATGGTACGATTATACCGAAGGTGATTCTGCGTTTTCGTAGTCAGGGCACGAATAAATTCTTTGGACGGTGAAGTCGGGTCGCACGACCCGCTCGAGAGATCGACCCGAGATCGAGATCCTTGTTTCTTTTTCTGGGCTGTCGATCTTTGATCCCTCACTGTTACTCCGCCTTCTTGCCTCTTGACATGTTTAAATTCACGCTTAGATAGACCTACTAGGATATAGTCGCGCCTAGGATATAGGAGAACGGTCATTGCTCGAACCAAGCGTTTTCCGCGCAACAGAGTCAGTCTCCTACCTACGTTGCTTGCAACAAAGCAATAAAATCACACGAACAGTTTTCTGTGTACTTCATGCTTCGTTGCTACCAGCTTCGCGCTCCCTTGGTCAGATATTTTTGTACACGTTATAGGGGACAGCCATTGCAGGCATGGGACTCAGACAGAAAGAATTCGTCGACACCATGTACATATAGCGTGATTGATTAAAGCAGACATGCGATAAATGCATGATTCGCGTTCGAATCTTGATAGACCTGTAATCTAGTCAATCGTCGATTCTGTTTCTCATTGCAGTACAATGGGAATAGTAATTTAATGCTTTATTTGTGACACATGATGTGCATTACGATTCTATAGCATAAAATAGAATGCGTGGGGATTTGTATTCTGTATGATGTATCTTCGTATACAGGGCGTCGGTAAATAAATGTGACAGTAAAGGGTCTCCCTACCTTCACGGAGGAAAAATAATATAAATATCAAAAAAATTCTGCGCTACATGGAAGATATATATATTCCAGTATATATATTTGTTTCTGCAGTACTCCGGGAAGCCATTTTGTTCGCGGCCACTTTGTACACTGTTTCAAAAAGAAAAAAAAAATTCTAGCAAAATAAAGATTGCTTTAAAACAATGTAAAAGATCAAAGCTCTATACTTTTATTTGTACGAACAAAAAATTCTTATCTTTGTCTTTTGTTAGTGGCTTCAGGGTGGAGTCCCCCTTAAGGGGTCCACTGTGACAGTTTGAAAAATGAAGCTATTTTTAAAGATTATTTTCTTTGTAGAAGCAACATATAATGCAATAAATCTTTTCGGTATTTATTAAGCCACTCTTATATTACACAAAAAAATTAAAAGAATTTTTTTAATTTGTTTTAAAACTTTAAACGCGATTATCTTAAAACAACATTTTTTCAACTGTTGCAGGTGATTGCAATAAAAAACTATTTGACCAGTTAGTCTGAAATTTTTACACGTTATTTAGCACTTTAGTGGCTATGGCCGGGACCAGGATTATTTTTACTGATAAAAAATTAACAAAATGACGGAGGTTTGAAGCTTAAGTGTTGAAATATGGTGAATTTTTCAATCATTTTGCCTTGTAAAAACCTTGTAAGAAGTATGAAATGGTTAATCGAAAAAGGTTTTCGTGGTGTAATATAAGAGTAGCTTAATAAAAACGTAAAAGATTTATTGCATTACATGTTGTATCTACGAAGAAAAGAATCTTAAAAATAGCTTTATTTTTCAAACGGTCACAGTGGACTGACCCCTTAATAGCAGCTATTTCATTTTAACCCTCTAGGGACTAGTGGGACTCTAGAGTCCCATTCAGACTAACACATTTTTATTTACGTTACATCAATAAGATCGAGGTTTAATAGGTATAGTGACTTTTATTAGGCAGGGAAGAAAATGTTTGTACCATCAGAACCCAAACTTAAACTTTGTTCTGTTATAAACAAATGAATCTAGTTGACGCTATTGATCGTGATCAGTGCCTGTTGCAATTTATCGACAATTTTCATAAATATAAGTAAGTAGAAGAACTTTTTATAATAAAATAAGCATATATAGAGTAAAAGTGAGTCCTACTTGACAAAATACTGTATGGGCACTGCACACTAAATATTTATGAAAATTGTTAAGTACTTATATGTCATTCTTATTTCTTTAAATATTCATACTATTCTATATTATTTGCTAAATCGTGTATAATTACACATTTTTATTAGTGTTTATGTTATTTATCGTTACTACAGCAACAAGATGTCTGTAACAAAAGCAATAGTTGTTTTTACGATTACCATAAAAAACAGAATAGGGGAAAGGTGGGATAGGGTTGATCACAGTTTTTCTTTTTTATTAAAATAATAATAATGGTTTGCTTTGTTTGCATTTAATTATTTAAGTTGTGATATAAACTGATGTGATCATGTATCCCCGCTGATCAACTACCCCACCTTTCCCCTAGGTATTAAAAATTGTAACATTATTTTTCATTACTACTTACTGCTCAAAAATGATTTCCCACATAAAAAAATCATTTAATTACATATTTATGTTTGTTTTCTATATTGCCGATCAATGTTCACAATATTACCCGTAAGTCCGGGTGGGACTCCCACGTCTCATACCATAAATCAATAATTTTCACATTCTCAGCATTCCAACCGAGTAGTTTCCAAATCCGAAGTATAAAATAGATTATTTTAACGCTCAAAAAAATTCTACGTTAAGTTTAAAACATCCCCGTACCTAGAGGGTTAATTACCATTAACCACTCGCCCCCTTAATTTCGTAATTACTGATTTTACTAAATATTTTGCTCATAAACGAAGAATGGAGTCTAGCTGGTAAACAGCGCGCTTAACGTTCGACGATAGTTCACCCGCTTAAATTCAGCGGGCCAGCAAATAGACGGTTCTAAGCCGATTAAAAGCCACCTTGCGAGCAAGCCCTTACGTAGTAGTTCGCCGAGGGCCAGAGTTTCTCGAGCAGCGCCTTCCTAATTCCGAGCCCTGGGTCAGAAGGCGGCTGATTCCACCGAAGAAAGTTGGAAATTAGGTGCTCGGGGCTGAACGATTATACCCCGTTGTGCTCCGTGGAACTGCGCCGCGGCCGTGCGCGTCGCTTTTACGAGGGTATCCGACTATCCGTCGTTAAAGCAAAAAAGTACGGGGAGAGAAACGAGGAGAAGGATCAGCAGCCACCGCGAGAAAACTGCCCTCCTTGGTCAGATCCTGTTTCGACTGAAACCTGTCGACGGACGACAACTCAACGGCGCGACGCGCGGGATCATGATCGCGAAATGTTTGTCTCCTGGCCGGGCAAAAAACTGCACACCGTCATAGATTCCCTTATGGGGAACCTTGCGTTACTGTTTTTTTTTTTTTTTTTTTTACAACAGAATGACTTCTTTTTAGAGGTAAAAGTTCGATGTACTCTGGCCTGTAATTATTGAACGATAGCTGTTATTATTTATCTTGCTCGAGACAGATATATAATTATTTGACGGAATGTAATTTATTTAACTGTTAGTCATTTACCACTGAATCAGGAGACCATTTTTTTTTTATAATATTTGAATGTCGTGATTATTGGTGACGAAGCGTTTTCTATATCATAAGAAGTGGTGTACCTATATTTTTTTTTCAGGGGATGTTTGTGTTTACTATTTCGACGGCTGGAGAATTTTGTAGCTGTATAGTTATATCTGTTTTATATTCCACAAGTTTCTGTTGTATTGTACTACATTTTCCAGTGTCCTTACTGCTTCTGGAGATTTTACTGATACGATGAATTGTTGGTCGATAAAGTGGAGCATGCAGCTGAAACATTAATCCCTTGAGCTGTTGGTTTCTACAGGTGCACCGCGTGGCAAACATATGTACATGTGTGACGTGCTCTGATAAGAAGGGGTTAAAGTGCGACGAATTCGATTTGGACAATCTTGAAGCATTATTCGTGAAAATCAACCTTCAAAGCAATTTATAAAGTAAAATGTTCCCAAATATAGCGGTGAAGAAATTAACAGATCTTTACGAAATGTTATGCTCAAGAATACAGCGGGCCACATGTGCATACATACTCTGATCAACGTTAAATGAAATACATAACACCATCCAGCTGGAAATACAAACGTCGAAACGCAAGAGAAAACAGCTGAAAATGAAACAGACAACCCCACTACGGAGTGCATAACTTTAAACGCGTTTATCTCGAAAAGTGGTTTTCGCACGTCAGCCTCTTTTTACCAGAGCACGTCACATATGTCAAGCACTTAAAAAGGGATCGGCTTTCTCAGGCAGCAACTACGAAAAAGCGTTTTTAAGCCACGTTTACACGCGTGCAAAATGTATAGATCGTTAACTCGCTTCCTATTTAATTGGGTAATTTACTAAACACTTTATTACGCTGTTCGCACACGACATGAATTTTTCAATGTTCCCTTCTGCTCAGATTATGATGGTACAGATACACCAGTTTCGTAGAATTGTAAAAAACAATTTGAATTGTCTATTTCACTAGAACAGATTCGTCATTTTTCTTTTTCATTCAATGCATTCCACTTTGTTGTTCGTAACCACTTTTTTCTAAACTCCCTTAAATTGCTATTCGAATAGCGTTGAGTCTTGGCCCCGACGTAAATTTCATGGCAGCGGGAGACTCGAATTTTCAAAGCGAGCCTCAGCAAGCTGAACAGAGTACACGAGTTCGGAGCGGCCCTATTGATTTTAGAGAAGCAAGCCTGCTGGCTTATACACGGTAATTCCCCTTTCCCCTTCGTCAAGTTTTCGAGAAGGGTCACCCCGTAATTTGAATATACAGCACCCCTCCATGTCCCTCCTGCCGCATTTCAAGTTTGCTAGGTTTGAGCAGCCGTGCGGTTCATTCGACTATGATGTTACAGGTATTCCATTCGCTTCAACTTTATCTGCATGTTTCTGCCCAAGAGTTATTGTTTCGTTTTTCCTGAAAATGCGTCACTAATGCTTTTTCACATATGACATTGGGCATGGCCACTTCAAAATCTCATCGTACTCCTCAGTTGCGTGTTGCAGATAATCTGGAAAACACATTAGAGTAGAAACTTGATTGGGTGAATAGCGTCTAACCAACTGTTTGGTTATTCGAACAGTGTTGAGTGGGAACAACTACTGTAGATGCTGTCTTAATTCTGAATAGTAACAATAAAACGTGAAGGAAGCATTCGATTGGAATATCGTGAGTGTTCAGAACAGCTAATAAAACGTAACAAAAATGGACAGTAGGTCGATACAAAGGGCTATGTTTCCAGAAAATAATTTTCGTACATTTTCTATAGCGCTAGCAACTTTAGTAACACTTTTAACCCCTTAGGTGTTATGGACAATGTTATAAACAATTTTGCGGAACCTTTTTTACAACTATCCACGGATACAGAGTAGGGCTGGAACTATTTGTCGAATTTTTCGGTATTCGAATATTCAAATACTTCAGTTGCTTAATTATTTGACGAATATAATTCGAATATCCAAGTATTCGAATTTTTACGAGTATTCGAATGCTACGAATGAACTTAGAATATTTGAGTATTCGAATGTTATTATCCGAATAGTTTACGAGTATTCGAGTGCTACGAATAAACTTCGAATATTTGAGTATTCGAATGTTATTATTCGAATAGTTTACGAGTATTCGAATGCTACGAATTATTCGAATAGTCCCAGCCCTAATACAGAGGTGTAGCTTGAAAGCGGCGTCCATCACTTTTTAAACACCCTGTACATCGTTGCAAGGATTTAAAATGTCCTTTCAGTAGAAGTATTTATCGGAAATTCTACCCATAGTTCTATATTCTGTAACCATAAGAGCGCTGTTCCACATCTATCGTTATGGAAATCCTTTCATTGTAATACGATTTCCCTTGCGCCGAAAAAAATTGATGGCCTCGGTTCTTGCGTGAGAACCTGCAAGTAACGCGTACTTTTAAGGACAAGTCAATAGCCTATTTTTAAATCGACCCTACAGCTCGTCGCGTCTCCTCGTGGAAGCTTGCCAAGCCACGAGGAAGATCGTGGCTCAAACCTCGGCGACTGTAGGTTGAGTCCGAAAGAAGAACAGTCCACGGCAAACACTCCGGCGATAATAGCGGCAATGATAGCGGTACCGCATCCTTTTATACCACAGTGGAAGTGAACACTGCAAAATATACGTAGGTTCGCCATTTCTTTGGCCGTACTCTCGAAAAAGTGCACCCCCTAGCGCTGAGTCGGAGCTTGACAACGGTGTGGAAAGCAACAACGGTGGTAATCGTAATAGGATACCTATAATAACGTTTAACATTTTAGTGAACATCACCTAATCAACACGTATTCTGTAACAGTCTTTTAATATTTAAGGCGCGAGCCCTACCTAGAAATTTTCGATAAATCGATTTTTATATTTTCTTAAAGTACAATGTCTTGAAAAATATTCTTTGGAAGTGTCAAGATAATCCGACCAAATTGGACAAAGTTATATCGCTCGGTATAGCGCTCAAACCCAAAACATTAAACGCGTTTTTCTCAAAATCATGTTTCCAAAGTCGGTGAGACACATAACTAAAAAATTAACGAACCGATTTACTCAAGGCTTCGCAGGCTTATTTTAGGGTTACAAATCTAAGCGCTATCGGAAGCTCTTTTTGTCTAGATTTTTTTACACTCGAAAAACGAGCGATTTTTTGCCAAATATCGATACTTCAACTTTGCACAGCCGTCATTTTGTATCAAAATAATTTTTCCGAAATTAGAGCCCGATAAAGCCTAGATAATTTCAAATATTATCAAAAAATTTGAGAGCTACGATTGTCACCGCAGTGCGCTTAAAAAAAGACTTTCTAATTTTAAATATCCGTAAGATATATTTCATATAGATTAATGTTTAATAATAAAAATTGATCGGTTTTTCTAGAAAAAATTTCCAAAGAAGCCTTATGTTTTGACCGTTCTAGGTAGGCCTTAAAGCATTGAGAGCAAAACCGGACTAACACACATTTTTTACAAAATGGAGTTAGTAGCAATAATGTATTCCAATAGGCTGTACTAAACATATCAAATAGGGAAAATTGTTTTGATTTCAATGTCTGTTAACCCGTTTTTGCTCTCAGTGCTATTAAAATATGAATAATTTGCTCATCTTTTGCGACACAGTTAATTTAGGATAGAAGTCATAATTAAAATAATGAGAACACTGAATACATAGGTACGCAAATAGGTACACTTAATTTTTTTATATGAATCCTAAGGAGCTCATAGTTGAAACAAAATTTTTGGAATACTTTTTTTATGAACAAGAAGATCAAAATATGCGATCAAAATAATGGCCACTGGCCACTCACACAAGCAGTTAGTTGTATTTAGATGTTTCGCTGGCTCGGGAGCCTAGTATAGTTTCCCTACTCGCTCCTGTGTCGTCTCACTCACACTCATATCGAAGCCCAGCTGTGTTTTCGCGGGTCGATATATTAATCACGATTTCGCCTTGTTTGTTTAAAGGCGGGAGCCACTGATTGGTGAGTGGCTCTGCGCAATTAATTCTTGTGCAAACTTTAACAATTTCTTGCGTCGAAACGGTTGAAGCAGATTTTCGAGAAAAAATACAATTTTTATGTTGAAAAATACGATTTTATCGATTTCTTGTATGATAAAAAGAATTTATCTCGAAAATCTGCTCCCGACAAATCGTAGAAAATGGTTTTCTGCATCTCTCATTAAATTTTCATCCAAACCGTCGGAGCGGTTTCCGAGATTTTATGTTCACCATCGAACAGTGCACCGCGTAAACGCCTTTACGTTTTAAATCAAAACTTTTATGTACATAGAGATATTTAGACTTTTCTTTTTTTTGTGTTAAAGCTCGTAGAATAACAATTAAAACTAGACCTGGCCTGTTTTAGGACTGTCGGCGGTAACCTACCCCCTTACTATTGTAAGAATGTAGCAATGTATTGTCAAATCGGGATTTTTGTAGAGTTGCCATTTCATTGGTCTGTTGGCAACGCTTTTCATTGGTAACCGTTTGCTTTATACACAAATAAGATAAACATAATTTTTCCCTGTAAAATATTCTTGCTATCAGACTGGGAAGCGATAATGTCAATCTTTATTTCAAATAGCATTCTAATACAGCAAAAGAAGTGTTTACAAACCAGTTAAGGGATTATAAATTTATCAAAATCGACACCATATGGGCCCAGTTAGATTGAATACAACTTCTATCGTTCCACGATGTATGTACATATTCGTTATGTGTAAAATTAAAATCGTTTACCGGCCTGATTAAACGAAACTCAACAACTTGCCGTAGTAAAAGTTTGCCTTCGGAGTGTTGATTTTTCGACCGGTTATAAAAATCAAATTTCTTTTGTTTTCGTATGATGTGGTAATTAAATTTCCGTTACGATACGGTTTTCAGAGCTACTTTCTATACGATTAACATGTTAAAAAATTCAGTCACCATAATAAAGTCTCTTGTATAAATTTTTGTTCCTTTAGAAGAACTGTAATTTCAAAATGCTACATCCACCATGACCTTTCGAATAAAAACTTGTAAAAAGAAATGAAGAGATTTCATGCATTAACTCGAAGTATGCCTTTCAAGCGTGCTGCAAATTTAAATTAAAGTTACGTATTGATATCATTAAATCTTGTAAAAGTGGAAGAATTCATGATTCGCGCACATAAATGAATTATTCATTTGGAAATCACTGTACTGTATTTTGTCTTAATCCCAAGTTCTATGTTTTATGAGTGCAGTATCGAGCAAGAGATTTCTGTTTGACTGACGAGCTAATAAGTTGGAGTCAAATAAGAAGGATAAAAAATAATGTATCATGGGCAACAAAAAATCACTTGTCCCACGTAAACTTCCGCGGAATGTGAAATAAAGAGCCCCATACACGTCGCTACATGTATCGATGCAGATTTCGATACTTCTGGCTGAGATTTCTGGCAAGTATCAAATCGACGCGCATTACAAAAAGTAGCACGTTTCATTTTTTCTACATGCAGTTGGCCGTAAGACAAAAATGAAACGTGCTACTCTTCATAATGCGCGTCGAAATAACACATACACGTTCGTGGAATTTTTGGGCAACATTGAGCGTAAGACAAATTGGTCACATGCGGTTCACTGCACCCCAGCGTCATTCTTGAGTTACCATTTTCGAATTTTTGAATTTTTTAATTTCTAAGTGATCATTGTACATTAAGGTGGCCCTTATTTATACGTGTCGATTTTTTTTTTGTATTTCTTTGCTCTCACCCCCTAGAACGGTGCCATTTAATAAAAAAATAGTCCCTGAAAAAGTTTATTGCAATCTGACAACAGGATAAGATCCACCGACCAGGTCTTAATGTTTAGAATTCATCAAATGTTTGAATTTGGAGAATTTCTCAACAATGGTAAGCCCTATCGAAATTCTGTTCAAATAATATTAAAAGAGCATTCAATTTTCTACAACTAATGTATATATAATTTTTTCGCCGTACTCTATATTCAAACGGTATTATCTAAAAAATGGTTGGAAGCACGAGAAAATTATATATACAGTAATTGTAGAAAATAGAATGCTCTTTTAATATTATTTGAACAAAATGTCGATAGGGCTTAACAATTTTGAGAAATTCTTCAAATTCAAACTATTGATGAATTCTAAACTTTAAGGCCTGGTCGGCACCCTTTCCTGTTGTCCAATTAGAATAATCTTTTTCAGGGATTATTTTTTATAAAATAGAACCATATCAAGGGGTGTGAGCAAACGAAATTGCAGGTTGAAAATAATTGCCACCCTATTGTACAGTCTTCTTCTAGAAATGTAAATATTGATAGGTACGATGATATTTGTAGAAAAAGAGCGATTTCCCACGGTTGTGACAAAAAACGATTTTTTTGCACCATAAATTCCCTTTGAAAGTCGTAAAGGCGCGACATTTAAACTCGAAAATTGTTCTTGGAGTGGGACACACACCGCGTGACCACGGAGAGTTAAGTGCTAAACTTATATCTCAGTTGTTGCATCTAAAACATCTAAAAGTGTTTGTCTATAAAAAAAAAGTGAACCTTGGTAGCGCGATATCTAAAGAGACAACAACACATACGCTGAAACATGTAGATATTCGTATCAGTTGCGCGCTCAAGGTATCGACGTTCCAGTACATTAACACAGGCGACGATACCAGCTGATGCCGACACATCGATACCGAGACAGTCAAATTCACGTTGAGATTTGTAGCGCGATATTGATACTTGCAACATGTATCGATACCGATCTCAACGTGTATGGGGCCCTTAATAAATCAGTAAAGGTCTTTTCACAATAGAATTTCAGATATATTCGTTTGATGCAGATGACGATAGTTTTAAAAAATATTAGTCACGTGCAACAAAAGTGTCTCGAATGAAAAGTCCCGAAGAGTACTTACGTGTGGTTCGCGTATTTTGTTAACGCAGAACATGACAAGCTGGTCGCTTTTAGAATGCGTTTGGAGGAGCTGTCCTGGTGCTAAGGTGCGCTCAATATTTCACCGGTTAGAAGCAGACCAACATACCCCGTGGCTCCATCCATTAAAGTGGCGACACAACAGCTTCCCTCGTGTGTATGAATAAAGATGTACAACTGTAAAACCGCTTAATGCTTAATCAAGGAATACAAGCGAAAGCAACATTCGTGCAAGGCCGCGCACAGTGGTTCCAAACCGCTAAAAAACGGCAAACCCCTCAAAACGTACTTCAATTTAATCAGAAATCGGTGCTTGGGGGATTTTGGGGTCGCTGATTACGAATCAATATCACATAACTAATATCACTGCAATAAACGTTGTTTTCAAGTTAATTTTTTGTGATAATTGATTTTTTCCGATTTTTTACTAAAACGGTATAATTAGAATGTCGAATTAAATATGACGACGTTAATTTAAATTTTTTTTTTAATTATTTTGAAAATTTTGTTTTGCTCGATTCTAGTGAGAAAAAAAACTCAATATTTCTGCGTTTAGTACGTGACGTAGTTCAAGCATATTGTCAAAAATAATAAAAGAAAAGTATGGATTATAAGTGTTGTTTGAAATAACGACTGATGTTTCACTTTAAATTTAAATATCTTAAAACACCGCCAGTTTTCTCAATTACATATCATGCTTGACATGTTACTTTATATCCAGAAACTTGTTACAGACTGACACTCGGTGACACTCATATTTGTTTTCCTTGCGTTTTATTAAAACATAACTTACAATTAGATTTATGACACATTGAGAAAGGAATTACAAAGGTAAAAATTCGAAGATATTTTACTTTGTTTCTGTGGAAAGTTTATGTTCATAACACCTACTTTAATTGTAAACTGTTTCACACATGGATCTTTTCAGATGAACATTCTCTGACACATTAAACATGCCTCCATTTTCAAGACATTAAGGTGCATAAAATTTTGTCAACTTTGACGGCCTATATCTCAATAACCAATGAATATATTTAAGAAATTCAAACGGCATTTGATGCACTGATATATATACAATAAATCTCCTATATTAGTAAAAAGCTGTTATATACTTCGAAAATTAAATTTTGTCCTGCTTTTTGGCGATTTAGGACCACTGTGCAGCGTATTCACAGATTCCGGTAGTAATTCGACTGTAAAAAGAGACAACGATGACGATGATGGTACTGATAACAATAGTAGTAATACGAATTTAGAACTGTACGTAAAATGTACAACAAGGATCAGAATAGTCACAGCCATAAAAAAGAATTGATTTTAAAGGCGGTAGAGTAAAGGTGAGATTCAGCGAAAACACATCACGCGGTCATTAAATGTAACCCTGAAGAAAACGACTAATCCTATCGTCAGGTGTATGGGCGGCAGAAAATTCTGACACATTATTGCAATAAACGTTCCTGTAAATCAGTTGTGCCTCGGTATGTCGAAATAACATGTATAAGCGATTATGTTACAATAATGTTACGTTACGCTGCCTTTGGAACGGCATGAGTCACGCTATGCACACGTGGGGAATATCTTTGTGCATGTATCACAACTGCTGCAACTACACGAACGCGATATGATCTCGCAGAAGACGACGGATGAAAATCAGATAAAACTCCAGGAATTGATTCTACCTCTAACGAATGCATCAGTAACCTATACTATAGCTGTACTCTACCTATGTACATTCATTATTTTAGGTGCAAGTATTAATTTAAGGCAGTCACTCTGTTTCTACGTACGCATGTTTCACATTCATAAATTCGTAGTAAAAACTGTGCAGAGCTTGTTAAAAAAGCAAGGTATTAATCAACGTGGGTTCAAAAGCTAACCGTTTGTACGGCGTAAGTCATTCTGTTCGATAAAAATTGTGCACAGAGCAGTGGTGTTTTAATTCGATATTAGGAAATGCTTAAATAATAAAAATTGTCAGTCAATTGCATGGTCGCAGTAAGTCTTTTACAGTACTATGTTCGGTGATAATTGATAAGTTTAGGGATTTAATTGAACAGTTTAATGTCTAGCTAATACATAGGACGTATTTATTTAGCAGAGACAGTACTGGTAAAAGAAAAGGTTGAAGAACGTAGACTATCGACAACTACTCTTGTTTCTTGCTAGATGAATTGAGGCAACAAATGTTGGGTTCTTGTCCAGAAGTAAGGGAAAAAGTTAGCTTGGGTGCGTACCTCCACGAGGAGACGTGCTGAGTCATATAAAACATTCATATAGACGGTAGACGTATCCAACAGCTCTTACGATGAATGGAAGTAGGTACATATGTCTGTTGTGTATACAGGGTGATCCACCTGAAACAGAACGCCTGAACAACTTATTTAGTTTAGTTAGAAAATACGCAAAATGGTTAAGGGCCAATTTAATTTGCTCAATTTTATTATACCTTTATGAGGCAAATATGACGCAAACCAAAATCCTTTTCAAGGTTAATACTTCCCGAGTGTTTTCGAGACCAACTTGCTTTTTTAGATGGAATGACACAACAATATTTTCATCTTGTAGCTGATACTACCGTAAATCGAATTTGTTATAGTTCAATATGACCTTGAGAAAAAAATTTGCAAACTGTGGACTGTGCGAACTTAGCACTTTTGTCGTACTTTGAGAATTAAGAAAGGTAATTAAGTTAAAGGTTTTTTTTCAAATCCATGCTTACTAACGTTTTTCTGGTTATTTGAATGAGTATTACACACGCAAAGTTTGTAGCATAAATTTGTGACCCCCATATGTCTGCATATCTTTTAATGTGAAGGACGTAGAACTGAAAGTGTTACAAGTTCGTGTGAAGCAATAAGTGATAGAGACTTGATCATTATTTTACTCTATGAAGTGTGAAGCAATGTAGGACAACCTTTATAAGCTTTATAATAGAACAAAATATGGGATGCATGCATTGAAGTATCACGTGATTCGAACAATGATCAATTCATAACTTCTTCGGAAAGTTATGGAGCAATGAAAGATTTTCATTATTATTAAAATAATAATTCGTAACTCTTTGCAACAAATTATTTCTTCTATTTACTCGAATAATTTAGCATTATTTATTTAAATACGTTTCCATTTCAAAATTTATAAATTTATCAAACCGAATTTATCGTTTGAAAAATAAATAATTGTAATAGTCAATATGAAAAGAATTTCACGGTAAAGTGTGAAAAAAATTTCATGATCATATTCCTATTTGGTACAATCCGAAATTCGGTCACTCGCAATATTCGGTTGCTCCTAATTATTCACTAATTACGTTACGCATACTAATTATTATTTTAATAATCTAGAATACTAAAATGCACGTATTCCGATAATTACGTTACATAAGTATATATTTACTCGAAACAATTGGAATAATGCCCAATTCTGTTTGATAGTCGATCTACGCGATTGCATTTTCAACATAAAGTTTGAAACTGTATAAACAGGCATTTTTGTGGGAAGTCAAAACCTCATAAACGATCGTAAGGAACTTTAATATTTTAATTTCTTCCCCCATTACTGTAACGTTATTTCTCTAAATTTATAGAGTATTATTCGCTTTGTAGACGCTACCTTACTCATTAATAATAATAGTGGTGATTTTATTATGTTTCCCTTTACTCCTAATTATTCGAATAATGTTCGAATATTCGAAGAAATTATTCGTATTCGAAACCATTCGACTATTCGAAGAAATTATTCGTATTCGAAACCATTCGAATATTTACAGCTCTATTATAAATATGTACTCACGATGTCATGTCACGAATACCACACTTTTATCAGATCAAGTAGCACACAATATTATTGATGGTCATTTTACTGCGACACTTTCTTAATTATGTGATGCCACGTGTCTTTCAAAATTTCGAAATACATACCCATGGCCTTCCTTTGTTTCAACACATTTGCTTTGCAAAAAAGCCGCATACTCGGGCGGTAATATTGAAATAACAGCAGGAACTGTAAAGTATATATGATAAAAACCAAATGATAATAAACTGTGTTGTAATAACAATTGATGACGTGACATGAAATAAGTGGGGCGACCTCCCACAATATAATTGCCCGAAAATGAAGTCACATAAGTCATGTGTAATCTCGTAATTGGATAAGATAATTTGACTCATCTCAGGCGATTTTCTATGAATTTGTGCCAAATATTCTGCACTTTTGGAGTACGATCAAAATACTGTACCTACTTCGAACATCATTTCATTATTTCTGGTTAAACAATAAAAGCGTTCTTGCTTTTCCTTTCTCTGAACAAAATTAAGTCTTCTACAACCTAGTTCGCAAATAACTTTTCTAATCCGCGTTTCGAAAATGTTCCAAAATGAATTGAAAAGAAAATCATTATTCCCAAATTAACAAGGAAAGAACACATTTTTTTCCTAACGAATAGTCGAGAAACAGAGATCTGTTCTTTTATAATAAAAATATTTTTAATGACAATTCAATGAAACTTATTTGGCGTTTATAAAAATATATTTAAAGAATAAAATGTAGTTTTCTTTTCTTTTTACAAAGCCCCTTCTTTGAGGGTGGTAGGGACCCCCTCCCCTCCCCTGAGTGCGCCAATGGTCAGTATTGAAATGTTATTCCCGAGAATTGCTGGAGCGTGGTGCAGATAACCGTTGCAAAGAAAATTGCAGTATTCTTACGGATTTCTCGCGACAGTCATCCAAGTTACTTCACATTTTGTTTTTATCCGGCAGTTTTATTCTTTTATTATCACTTGGAAAGTTATCTAAGACGTTCACGTCGTTCACGATGCAAAACAGATTGTCTCTTGTTACGAATGCCAACGCTGTTCTCTCCTGGAATCCTAAAAAATCGTGCCGTGAATTTTCTTCTGGTTCCAAAGAAAATAAATGTACAAAAACGGTATCAAGCGTTTCAGCCTTTTATACAACCCGCTTACGCTTGGATTCCTGAGAACATTATTTTCGAACCATAAACTTTAAATTCTCTTTTCTACATTCTTTGTGTACGCAGTGGCAGAAATATCTCAATATTTCCATTAGTCGACAGTAACTTTTTATGAAAAATCATGAAAATTACGAAATCGGTGAGAACTGTCCTTTTCTAAATAATTATCAAAAATTCAATTAATCAACTTGTATATTATTTTTTTACTTATTCATTTATTCGATACATTTGTTATGTGCTAAGCTAAGCATAGAAATAACACGAAAAATTAATCACGTGCATTTGTTCATATCGTTATCAAGATTACAAATTAATATTACCATTTACTGGATTGTGCTTCATATGCAATTCAAGTTCTTAGGAAGAATCGTCAGGTAGTTATTCCAATGCTGATTGACTCAGATAATTCATGGCACAACTGTACAGGCGTTTTTGCGCTCGCATGTCGCTGTGGTTCGCAAGTTCCTGGAGATGTATCTTGAGCTGTAAAATTAGGTAGCCGGTTACAGACGACGATTGCAAAATGAGCTAGTTCTTCAGACAGATCCTCCATCTATTTCTTCCATACGTTTAGCCTCTACTCGTCGAGCATAATACCCTTGTTATTTAGGTTCCGACGTCGACCTTTGAACCTGCAAGAAGAGTTGTATGCGTGAGAAACGATTTTAGAATCTTGCGCGTTGCTTATTTACTGAAAGACTAATATACAATACTATTTTGTAACAGCACGACATTTCTTAAGTTTTGTAATGTTCAGCAATGCAAAATTCGTACCGTATTAAATGGCCACATTATAAATTACAGTAATTGACGAAATGAGTATTGGGATAAGAACGTAAAAATAGCTTAAGAAGGATGTTCACATGAAGAAATCACAAATTTTGTAACGCAATGTTGTTACATTAAAAAAAATCGTTTCGTTTTCCGTTAATCTAAAAATAAAAAAGAACTACAGCGTAATCGATAACATTTTTTTTAATCGGTATCTATTCTGGTAAAACAAAAAATGCCCGTTTTTATATTATGATGAAAAATTTTAAGTACTACAGTTGAACAAAAACTTTCAATTAAGTTTCTGAAAAACTATACATATTGACTCACTGTGTTTTACCAGTAAACCCACGATTCGAGGCAATTGTAACTTTAACAGGGCAACTTATTCTATTTAATCCAACACATTTGGCAAACTTATTAAAATTTAAAATACGGTACATCATCTTTCAGTCGTGTCCGATAAGATAAATACTTTCGTTCCTTTGACGTCCATACGTGTTACTAGAATTTCAACGAGGCATTTTCATGAAAATGTAAATGCCGTTGACAAGATCTGATTCTATTTCCTGTTGCAGGTGGCGTCGAAATGCACGTGCGTCATTTCCGGCTAGTCCACGTCGGCGATGAAAACAGCGATTCGTAAAAACCGGTAAGTGCATCGCTTAAGTTCATAAAGAATGCAAAACCGCTGGCGTTACATGAATTCCCAGTGTGTATGCGAACTTTACTGGAAGGCCTGTGCATATACGCAGGGAACGAAGCCAGCCAGAATAATCTGAGTTTATCGATCGGCTCTTAGTTGCCAACTTGGCAACGGCAAACTCCCGGAATTACGAATGAAATGCTCTACATAGCGAAACGGAACGCAAATTAGGTCTTTCATACCTTTCGCGAGGGAGGCTACGCCGAATTCCATCTCCCCCTCGTGTATGTTTTTGTTTAATCCATTACGCTCGTAACGGTTAATCAGAGTTAACAAACTGCTTGATGCGAACCAGAAGATATTATATAACTTCTACTCCTTATACAGTGGAATCCCGATATTTTCAAGCGAACATCGTCCGTTGCATTACGTCAAGAAATGGTAGGCGTGATTACTTAGCAACGAGAATAGGCGATGTGTGTACATGCATACGGAATGATAGTAGAGGGGGGAACGCAGATTTCAGTCTCATGGCCCTGACTGGTTACCTAGATAATTGCATGAACCTTGCTATTCGCACACAATTTTAATCTGGTTTTTCTGCAACGATAGGAATTCTACTGTATACAGGGTGTTTTTGAAATCGTGCTGCAATCAGAATGGAAGTATAAAAGTAAGTTGAAAATGTAGGATAAAATTTTGACATATTTGTTTCCGAGAAAATCGATTTTGAAAACTCGCCCGATACGCGCGCATTAGAGGGGTCCTTATTTTTCAACCTTCGATTTTCTTTTGTCTCACGAAAAAATTGTTTTTTTCAGAATCCGTTAAGTGTGCGTGCACTGAATTAAGAATTGGTTCCATTTTCAAAAACACAACCGCATTCGGAGAAAAGTTATTCTACAATTTCGACACTTTTTTGGACAAGAATTCATTCCACGTGAAAATTGTATCCCACTTCCCTACTCCTGTATTCTGCCCAATTCTTAGCCAAGTGTATGCGTACTAAACGGGTTTTTAAATTGAATTTTCTCGAAAATGAAGCCTTATATGAAGAAATTTCATTCTATATTTTCGACTTATTTTTGCACGAATTATCTCCTTCCCGGTTGGATCTAGATTTTGGAAACACATTTATACTCATTTTCAGACGATATTCCTTTAACCCTTGGTTGTCACATCTAATTTTTCGAACGTCGTTGTCACACTGGGTCAATTTGACCCTATCAATTTTCAATCAGTTGTTATTTAAAAACTATTTGTTAAATTAAGTCCCAAAAATTCTGAGATAATGTTTGAACATTGTAGAATATATGCCCATTGTTGAAAGTTGACATTTAAAGTGTCAGCATGCATAAAAAAAATTTTGAAGCAATAAGAGTTTCCACAAAAAGGTTTTTTGCTTAAAAAACGCAGGGTCAATTTGACCCAGTGTAACAACCGAGGGTTAACTGATGTTTCAAAAGGATCAAAATATGTAGCTGTATGCATAACTATATTGAAGTATAATTTATTTCCTTTTTTCTACATTTTTTTATAGTCATCAATGTCAACAGACATCTATTTCTAATACTAAATAAAACCGTATATATTACCTTAAAACAATCTACAATCACACCCAGGATTGTAATATAAAATCTTTAATACTACAGCTTAAATGTAGTTCCTAACGTAGTTTGTGGTTTTTATCTAATTTTATGCATTATTATCAAAAATCGTACAATTAATTTGTATATTAAATAACTCTGTACTATTATTACAAGTTACATGTTTTGTACTGTACCTTGTATTTTATCAACCATATTAGATACCTTGTATTTGTTGTGTTTATATTGCAATCGCATTACATGTATTTTACATTTTAGTAATCATACTTTGATAAAAATCCATAACTGCGATCGTGTTTTATCCATCTTTTCAAAGTGCATTCCATTCTTAATAGTATATAATCGTTGAACCTATTTTTAATTAAAGTAAATATTTCTACATAGAAACATTTTTCATAAATACTATTATCATTTTAAACGTTGCGGTTAGCAAACATTTGCAAGCCTCGATTGGATACTGTTTACATTAAAAATTACATGAACTGTAAGTCTACTTAATTGGTGTTAGATGATTTACCACTGCGAATAGAGCCTTATTTACAAAAATAATTATTCCCACAGGTGACGGGCGTCTAGCTCTTGAATAAACATGTTGATGTCCGTCATGCAAGTGACGCTAATGATAGAAAATACTTCGATCATATATTGAACGATTAGAATTGAAAATATATTCGAACGATTTATCATTCATTAAATGCTAACGAGATTTGTACCTAATCTATATCAAAACAGCTTTTAAACCATTGCAAGCAGTACAGATTGCAAACCATTAATATTCTATTAAAATGGCATAAATGTTTAAAGCTTTTTTTATAAAATTGGCTGGCTATATACGCCTGATATTTTACAGTTTGTTTATACTCGTTGTCCTTTACGACTTGAACCTAGTAGATGCTCATGATCTCTCCTTATTAGTAGAGGAGTGGATTAGTATAGAATCCATAGCGTAGCAGTAATACATATGTATGTATGACACGTGAACTTGTTCATAATCCAGGCTTCCATAATTGTGTTATGTTCGTTCCGGCAGATTGATAGCCAGTTAATTGCGGAACGTATTCAAGCAAATTATCCAAAGTTCCGTGTAAACACGCTGCACAGAGTGGATCAAAATTCGTGATTGAAACAGGAATGGCGTATTCTAAACCTCAAAATTAGTCGAAATTCTAAAATACATTTCTTCAGAGGAATGGGTTTAAAAATTATTCAGATTCGCGAGCATCTAAAAATTGACAAAGTGCAATAATAAATACACCGTACACCTGCGGATGAAATGAATCCTTCAGCAAAAATAAGACGAAATTGTAGAATAACTTTTCCCCTCACTGAGGCAGTGGTTTTAAAA
The DNA here is from genome assembly GCA_929108735.1 of Andrena dorsata. NCBI lineage: Eukaryota > Metazoa > Arthropoda > Insecta > Hymenoptera > Andrenidae > Andrena > Andrena dorsata. The sequence goes on along the minus strand of OV815487.1, from coordinate 62,580,259 downwards.
TAATCAATTTCAAAAATCCCTCGAATACGTGTGCAAGTGATTCAGAATCAGTTCTATTTTGAAAACAGGTTTTGTCGAAAACAAAGCCCCGTTCAGAAAGAAGTGATTATACAATTTCTGACGTATTTTGAGATGTAGAATCACCTCGTTGTCTTTTGTACCACGAATTTTCGTGGTATGAGTCCCGAAATATTCGCGAGCTGAGATTCGACAATTAATTTAGAAAAGGACTTGAAGTGAGAAAAGGTTTGTAAGACTACAGTTTGCTTGTACTGCAAACCGAGCGCATTAATCTCACATACACGCAACTAATCCTGAACTCGCTAATGAACGTAACATTCATTACGATACGGATAATCGGATGGTCTCTTTGATAAACATTAATTATTATGGGTACAATTCTGATTAATAACAGATGTGGACATGGACCATATTGGTCATCTAAAGCCTTCACTGTAACATTCTTGCACACGTAACTCGATAACTATGGATGGAAATAGTTCTTTTGTGGAATTACAAATTGAGTGAGTGAGCTATGTGAATAATCTCGAGGACATCGTTACATAATACGTAATATCAATAAAATTGTGCTCGAGCCACTACAATTTTTTCGTGAGTTTCAGATACCTTCGATATACATAGTAATATGATAATTACAATTAGTTACATTGGGATATTTATACAATAAGTTGCATTAATAGATACCAAGCTTGACTCAATTTTATAAAAAGTGGCATGCCATACCTTATATAAAAAAGGACTCATTAATTATAGATCACGTCGAAAATAGTTACAATGTAGAATACATTTCTTAACCGGTTCTTGTTGTCTGTTACTCGTATGCTTCTAATATTTTACTCTCATGCCTGACCTAAATTTCTCACATTGAGGGCAACTGAATAAAATATGCTGTATCTCTTGTCCTTACGATTTGTTATCATCTACCATTGGGTATTAGCTGCTATTACTTTTCTCAAGGGGAGAAATGTCTTTTAATGTTATATATTTAGCTTTCAGTCAGTCTCATACAATATTCTAGATACTTTCTTATACTACACTGCTAGTACATATACATAGTCTTCTTTCTAATACATCTAACTGGGATTTTTTATTTAAAGAAGGGGATTTCTTTTGTTGCAAGGTATTTTACAGCTGATTCTATTGATTTCAAACATATTTTGTGTGAGGATCATTCGACGCCAAATCGATCACTAATTACAGTTGATGTAAAAAATTTCTGAATTTAAAATATGATGGAGTCTACGTGAAATTGGGGTTGATTGGAGAGTTGTAATTTATTCGTATTCGGTAATTTAATGGGAGTTACAAAAATGCCAAAACGACGCAGTCGTTTCCGAATTACGGAGAGAGATGAATAGTGTCGATGACATTTCGAATAAAGAAATACGCGTAAACAAAGTGTTAACCACCTATTTTGCCAAGGTCCATACACTGTGCCAAAACTTTTATCATTGTGTCACCTGCTCCTTTTATTCTGATCGTTTTAAAGCCAAATCATACATCCACGTTCAGGATGTCTGAAACAATTTAAATACAGTTACAGCAAGCTAATTAAAAATGACACGTGCCTTTCAGATACGAATATGTTTTTTTGTATTCTTTGCGCAGTCACCTTAATCTGGACTTCTTCCTTGAATTTATAATACACATTCTCTATCGAACTGTAACTTATTTATTCTGTGTTCCCTACTGAATGCTTGCTTAAGAAATATCTTCATTGTCTGATATTTATATTCGTACTACTCACGATTACATTTTATCTCGATATAATATTAATTTATCATTTCTCTAAAGCCTGCATTTTCCATAATTTTTTATGTCTCTCGCAGATTCCGTTCCGTTTTTACGCTAAATATTATCTTTATGCGCAGGTAATTAGAAAAGTGTTACTGACATTTTCAAACCAACGGTTTCACTAATTATTGTTCTCACCTCAACTCGTGGGCTTGAAATTGAATTAGTTGGGTTAAGTCAATCTTCCTTGTTTATTTTTCATTTACGAATGAAAGTATATCGTCTTTATCTGGTTTGAAATGCTTCCGTTTATAACTAGTAGGTCTAGATCTTCCATTATTTCATATCAGATTTGCCTTCTGTTAATAATGACTTTATCTACTAACAAGTACCAAATTGTCGCGCGCTTGAGTCAACCCCCGCCCGTATTGTTCAATAGCAAAAGTAAACAAGATACCTACATCACGAGATAGAATAACAGCTTCGGACCCTTAACATATATGCCACTAGCGCCCAGGAACGATAACATCTACGTGTCAAACACTAATGTAAATTGAAATTTGCACGTTTTTTTATCAGATCTTCATAAGACTATTATCAATAGATGGATGGCGCTTTTTCGGTGAAAATGAGCCCAAACACAATCTAATTTGGACTATTCTTAATTGCGCGGTTTATATGAGTAATAGAATTCAGAACCTGAATTACGTATGGTTAGAAATAGCCCAAATACGATTCGTATTTAGAGTCACTTTCATTCGACAAATCTTATTAATGTATTAGAAATTCTTTCAGAAACATAGATCACAGTAAAAAAATCTATATGTCACTAATACTGCCCTTCCTAGCTTACTTAGAAGGGAAGATCCCGAACTAGGGAATTAAAAAAATTCTAAATATTTGTGAATTTGTGGGGGATTTTCACCTGATTACAACCCAATTTTTGTTTGCTGCCCAAATTCACTCTAAGCGAGTGAACTTAACCCCTTCATATTCGACCATTTTTCGATTTCATTTTGTAACTCGCAATCTGTAAGAGATAGAAAACAGTTGCAAGACAAAAGTTACTTCTTTTAAAATGTTTAGAAAATGTTATAAACAAAGGCATTAATAATGTTTTCTATAATTTTTTCACGTGAAATCTGAATTGATGTTGCAAATAATTATGAAACAGGATAATCCATTTTTTTAAATACAAATTCAACCTTCGTTGTAGGACTGAATTGTGAGTGTGTTCTTCGACAATCGAATGACTTCTGGATCCCATTGTAACGCACCTTAAGCTTCACGACGCGCAATGTTGTTCTAACATTTATTAGGAAATAATACACAACACGTAGAAAGAAAGTAAGAAAATGTATACACATTTGTCTCCCATCAATGTGTTATCTCATGCCTATTGTTGTGTGGAGTATTGAAAATAAGAATAACTTGTATCAGTAACATATTACGACATATTTGCTTCCGTATGGTATAAAATAGATACGAGCCGTTTATTTTGAAAGTGGCCTAAGTCCATTTGTCAATTTTTCTTGTTGACTGTAGTAACATGTACAACTTGAAGTTAGTGTTCAAAATTTATATATAAAAATTTTTTAAATATAAATGGACGTCACTTTCAAAATAAACGGCTCATATATTATTAAGAAACCAAATAATTTTGAAAATCAAACAGACTTCACTTTTTCACAACACGATTTCATCGTGCTATCATACGATGTACGTGGTGTAACAAATTTCAGTTTTAAAGATTTTTTTAACTACATAGTTCCATGACCATGAGGAATAATTCATAATATTTACATTACATAAGCGTTTTCAAAGTTATCTATATAATAAAACCATCTGTAAAACGGTTAGAACGAATAAATTAAATAGAGCACACGGAGTATTCTAACTTTGCTTAAGAGGTAAAATACACGTGGAGCTCCAAATACAGTAAATTCGCTTTATAAGCGTACATATTTCGACTATGCGTTGTATGCACGATCCCTATCCAAACCACTTCTCGGAATACTTCGGTCGGGAGTGAGAAAACCCGAGGGCGGACGAGAGGAAGCGAAAGCGTCGACGCGACGTTGCCGTTGGCTCCGAAAGAGAGAAAGCTGATACTCTGTCCCACTTCGTGTTTCACGTGTCTACGCTCCGTCTCTCTCTCTCTCTCTCTCTCACGCCACGGGCGGCTCGGAATCGTCGACGCATGGGTTTATGTTCGCCGCCAGCTCCGAGCGTGGCACTTATAACGAGAATTTGCTGTATTTCAAAAGACCCTGAAAAATGAAAAATTGGTATGTGGGACATTTGAGCTAAAGGGGGCAGGAAAGATGATTCGCATTTGGCTGTCTTATCGTATTCGACCGGTGTCGCATATTTCGGTATACTTAATAATGGTAACCGAATAAAATAGTTATATCTTTATAATACAATATAAGCTATTGTATATTAAGTTGGTAAATTGCCGTTTCGCGCAGGAAAGTTTGACTGAATATATTTTGTTGCTTTCAAACTATTATATTTATTTAATGTTTTTAAGTTCTGTCACATTTCTCGAGTTGTAAGCCGGAGTTAACAATTATTATCGTAAGTCCACCATAAACAGAGAAACTTTTACGCTATCCGCAAACGGTAATTTCATAATATGAAATTCATATCACCAATCCAAATATTCAATATACAGGGTGTTCGATTACCGATGGTAATACTTTTAGGGGGCAATTCTACAGGTCAGAATAAGACGAAAGTATACAATAAAATGTTTTAATATCGCGCTTCATTTTCGAGAAAATTAACGTTAAATTTTAACCAAATCCGTGTGCTCCGAAGTACAGTTTACGGCGCTTGAGGAGCTTACGGACAGAGCGGCCATCAGTAGTCGAACATCCGACGTATACAGTCGAACCACGATAACTCGAAAACCTGTATAGGACGAAAATTTTCTTCATTTCCTTCCGCTCCGCTGTAAACACTTCTACAACTCAAAATGAAACTTCCTTCACTCGAACTATATTTTGCATGTTCAATTATGTATTTCACCTCTACAACTCGAATTTAGAAGGACTCCGACCTCGACAAATCGAAGTTTACTTCTACATTTCTATCACGAAATTTCATAGAAAGATCTCAAAATATCGAGGAAAATGTTTTTTCTGCATTATTCACGATTCAGAATGCTATTGATTTACAGTACACTAAAAGATTAGCACAAATTTTTTTAATATGTAATACAGATGCAGGTATATATGTAGTACATCAGTTGTAGTTATATTTGATTATAGGTATACAATAATCAATTGACCTTTAAAACTTGAATTTGTGTAGCTTTAGAGCTTCACAAGTCGAAAAATTATTTATCTTATCTTAATTATTTATCTTATTTAAAAACTCGATAAGCCGAAACTTCTATAATTCGAAGATTTTCCCTTCCCTTGAGATTCGAGTTATCGAGATTCGACTGTAATACATACATAATATATATATATATATATATATATAATTAATTTATTTTCAAACATAAATAGATTAATATTCGTACGCATTCCACTAAATGCTTCTGTCTGCTCGTAGCAAACATTCATTCGCGAACAATGAGACTAAAAGCTCTTTTAAGTGCTCCAAATGTAACCCGCGCCGTTCGTAGGCTTGGTATTTCTCCGTCCACAGATTCCGAATTTAATTTCCTGTTTCTGGACTCCGGTTTATTATAGCGAATATCCGGATCTGAATGTAACATTAATTCAAAAGTATTCAGTTTGCGAACTGCGCCGTATTCATCACTGTACATACATGATTGAAACTTTTCTTTTTAAACCCCGCGTTTCACGACTTCACACGTATTCTATTTGAACAAAATTACCCTCCTGCGAATGGTAGAAAATTTCCATGGTCACATGCTTTGCGGCAAATCTTATAATCTTCGGATAAAATATGCTATAACAATAACAACGCGACCTTGGGCATATTTCACTATTGAATACTAAGATTTGCAAAAATTAATTCGTCTATCCTTCACTTTCGTATTTTACAAGTTCCCGCTTTGCACTTTTGAAGCCCCGTCTGCCATAATTGAACCTATTCAACAGAATAAGCACGAAGTAATTTACAGTTCATAGATGAAGTAACAGCATTCGCGTAGAAAAGTTGTACGATTACCATCGAACTTCCGAGACAACCACCTACCTATACCGATGGTTCGCAAATTTATGTAAAGTCTTACGATCTTGCGTGTTGTTGCGATTTTACACAAACTCCGCCGGAGAAACGTATTCCGTATCACGTATATTGAACGTACGCTATACTATACCAAGAATATTTAAAATTATGACTCACGACTTAAATAGACGTTGTAGGTGGTGAAAACGTTTGAGAGCCACTGGTTCAAATCGTAGAAGCGCATCAATAGAATACGTGTGAGGCCAGGGGGGCCAAGGGTACGGGTCGGAAGGGTTGCACACCAGGCGGCCAGCTATTTTTTTTTGATAATAGGGCGGCACGATTCTGAAAATCGGCCTCGCAGTCCCTTTTATACGAAAAGCAGGCTGACTCGTCACCCGGCTACATTTTATATGTTATGCACTTTCTAGCTGGCCGCATTAGTTTCATATTGGGTCCGCTCAGCTTAGGTAGCTGAAATGAAAGGGAGGGGGCAGCAATGCTCATTGGGGAATCATGGATCGCGAATCACCCTTGGCCATTAGGTATGTAGACTCTACGTACCCTTTTATCTAGCTCGGCCAGAGAGGGGAATAATCCGGTAGCGGTAGAATGAAATAAACGGGGGAAAATGTGAGAAGATCGATACGCGAAACTCGCCGCTTTCCAACTCAATGAAGGGAAACACGAGACAAATGAACTTGGCGAATTTCGTTTTGGGAAAGAAGCCTATTGTGACAAATCGCGCGATTCACTTACTCGTACAGATTTTTTATCCCGTTGATTCTTCAATGGCAGTTCACTTCAATGGATAATTACAGTTCAATGTCGAATTTCAATCCTTGATTTTTCCGCGTATTGTTCAGACATATTCTTAGTGTCGTAACATTTTTTTCCAGCGAAACGTATATCTACTTGAATATTTTTTACCTTACAAGACAGAATCGTATCCCACGCAGCGTACAAGGCTACGCAACAAGCAAAGAGAAGTTGACAGAATTGAAAATGGTTTTGAGAATACGTAAAAGCACGTATTGATAAAAATGTAGAAATTGTTTAATAAATAGTTCGAATTTTTTTAGAAATTTCACAATTGCCGGAAACAGAAACGACAATATGCCATTGAAGTAAAAATAATTTGTAATTATACGAAGTTTTTATAAATGCGATGCATTTGGAAAGATTTTGTAATATTATTTTATTTTATGCACAGAATAGTTTCACTATGAATATTATTATTGTGTTTTCTCTATGCGAATTCCTTTAGAGAAGATTTGATATGTTTTGGATTAGTGGTGTCATTACTAATTGGAGTAATTGGAATGCTATAATTACAGTAATGTTAGAAAAACATTTTTCAATGCCGTGAAAATAGTTTACAGGCACTTGTACATACCTACATAAAAGTATTTAACGAAATCGAACTTTTACCTCAGTATTTTTTAAAGTCTCCAGTCTCTTCACAACATGGCGTTAGAACTGATATTAATTTTGTTTTATACAGTTTTTACAGGGTTAAGATTAAATGATTTAAAAGCAGTAGGGGAATTCGGCTACGCTGGAAAAAAGTACAAAATTACACGTACCTTAAAACTTACTGAAGATAAAACCTGAAATTTTATGCATGATTTTGGATCTAAATATTTCACCCAGACGTTAATATAAAAAAGTCATATTTTTGTTTCACATAACTCAAAACTTACGTGTATAAAAAATACTACTTTTGGTATAATTATCATATAATAGTGAACAAATGAACCATATTTCCTATAGCGCTAACATATATTCAAGTGACATTAAGTTATTGAGCAGAAAAGTATGGAAACAATAAAAGGGGACTACAAATGAAAAATTTATATGGAAATACTTTCAAATTGGAACTTTTTTATTCGATATAACGAAAATAAACGGGGGTGGAGGTTGACTTTAAATTTTGCCGAGATTACTTTGTATGATCAGTGCAGATAATAAAATTTATGCCCATGAACGGAATAGAATAAAGAAAAAATCTCGATCAACGCGGAAAAAATAATAGGGCGGATGAAATACAATGACATGTAGTAATCTGAAATACAATGGGAAATCGCGAACGAATAGCGATACTCATCTATTCAGCGGAAGCAGAATGATACAGACGATAAACATCAGATGGTTCGCACTTTCCTGTATTTTTAGTGAAAGTACTTTATTTGCGCGAGCAACGTGTACAAGTTTTCTAAAATGGATTTTTGGCTAGAAATTCATTATAAAACAATAGGGTAAAGGGCCGAAATTTCGTCCCCCATTTGCATTTGACCCTGTGGGGTGTCTATAAAATGTTAGAACGAGCTGGCACTTGGCATGAATTTTCTTTGCGCGTTTCTCTGTGTATCCACGAATCGCAAAATGTATTTATGTCATGTTAGTACGAAATAGTAAACAAAATGTGAGATCTGAAAAAAGTGTTCCTAATTTCGTCCCCCAAGAAAATGTTTACAATACAGGAAACAAATTGGGAAATTAAAATAAATAACAAATTTTTAGAAAATGGATCTCAATTTCCTTTAGACTTCCCGGAACGAAATTAGGACACTTCCTGGGGACAAAATTTGGAATTCGCGGAGTTTCAATATGGTGATCGCTCAAAGTTAATCAAAGTTATCGAGTATAAGAAACTACAAGATATGTTAATTCGAAATAATATTCATACTGAAGTCTGTAAAACCTCGCCGTGCACGAGAATCTTCTTCTCCTTCGCAAACGCACAAACATGTAACCGGTTAGTTGGAAATGCAACTATAGGAATCGAGAAATTTGGAGGGATGAAATTAGGCGCGGGGACGAAATTTGAGCCCTTTACCCTACAAAACTGAACGAAATAAAACATTCTAAATACTTAATTTTACTTGTAAATTTTAATTCCAAATTCTAAATCAAATTATAATCCTAGAACTGTACACTAGAGTCATTTTTGCCCGAGTAATTTAATTGTGTCCCCTCTTCGTAAATCGTGAATTGGGGAAATATTTTAGAAATTTCGGTAGATGGAAAATTTTTTGAAGTTTAGTTGATACGTAATTGTTTATTCTTTCTCATCCGTTTGTTAACCGAAGATTGTAGGTAACGGTAGAAATTTTTTTGATGCTATTGGTGACAGGTTTTATTTTGTATATGTATAGGTATGGTAAATATTACATAATGTATATATTACATTCTCATAACATAGAGGTACGAAGTTTCTTGTTAATTCTATGTCAATGTGCAAATTTAAATAAAAAATGTTTCTTCAACATATAAATGTTTAGATTTCAAAGAACACATTTCCGCGCATAACTTGCAGCTAACAAATATTCTGTACTTGCGTATGCACAGAGTTACACTTCCTTACAAATCTAAAATTGTTAAAATTTATAATTCCTTATAAAATATTCTAGCTATCTGTTAGTTCACTGGAAATATTTATGAACGGGGAAATAATTAAAAATGTATAAAGTTCGATTTTATCACAGCTGTCGATATAATATAAATTCAAATCCTCTAATTAATGGAAGATAATTAACTTCTGTTAATTAATATATACTATATACGACGAAACAAAAAGTTTTGCATTTCACCCCAACTGGGAGCTATCCCCGAAATATTATTTATTTATTTGAACTGTGAAACTAAAGGTTTATGAATTAACATAAGAATATAATAAATAACAATAATTACAGTCAAATGTATAGATAGTTATAAAGAACACAACATGCAAAAGAAATATGTATACAGGACTTACAGGAGAAAACATTTAGTGGACATAAGACTGCGTAACAAACATTAATAAAGAAGATGAGTGTCGTTTAGTATGCATTATAATTAAACTTATTAGCCTGAAGTATGTGTCTTAAATACATTAAAACATTTAAAAGTAGTGACTATGTAATTATCGATTATTTATTGCAATTTATGGAGGTGAGTTGAAAGTGGAACCGAAGTTCTTCATACTTTTAAATTGGTTATAAATATAGAAACAAAACCTCTTGAAACGTAAGCGATCGTACTGTACTTACGGCTTACGCTACGATTCAGGGTAACGTACAGTACCATGGTTTAATGTTGAATCACGCGACGGTTTATCAATAACCGCGTGCGATATGTACCCTTGAGTTTTGTGTTCTAAAATCGTTGGTATTAGTCACACGATTGCGCCTCGTAAAGAAATCAATCTACCTATCAAACGAAACACAGAATTATGGATTTCCTGGATATAATCAAACTTCGAATTTAGTCATGCTTTCAAGAGGGTACCTGCAAGCTGAAAACCACAGAATAATTATTACGGGGACGGTAATAAAGTCCATTGTGTTACGCATCGGAAGCTATAAGGCGAAGACCGGTATTCTGACCTGTGATTATTGACTACTTAAGTAGCTACAGATCCTTATTGTGCCATTGTTCCCTTTAATAGGTTCCATTTCTTTTTCAATTGGAAAGTATTAAGGGAAACCGCACATTATATTTACGAACGTGACGTGAAAATATGTTACCTGCAAAGTGGGTCCACAGAATTATACTACTAAGTAGATACATATTACATAGAATTTTTAACTATGTAATTTTCTCAAGACTTGCGTTGCGAAGCTGGTATTCGCATCACTGTTTATCGTATTAAATTTAATGAAAGTTAAAATTGAACTTGAAATTAGAAAAATAAGTTGTAACAAATTTATTGCAGTTATTGCATGCATTTATTCAGATAAATGGAAACGAGTAAATTCGAAACTACATTGTATGAATTGCATGAAAATGAATTGCAGAACAGTTCGAAAAATTTTCAGACACTGCTCGAAAAATATTCATACACTGCTCCAAACTTTGCTTGAAACTGCTCCAAACTTTGCTTGAAACTGCTCCAATTGTATGCAGACAGATAGATATAATTAGGAATTGGTATATTCATCTTTAACTTATAAGCACAAAAATCAATATTGTTGGATTCATTAATCAGAATTCGTTTGAAGAATTGATGGTGTAGTAATTCGGAACGTGTATAAATACATAATATATTGCATTTATAAAGTTCGAAAATGTGCATTAATGTTTTTCTAAATTACATATATTATTATGAAATAAACCATATTAATCTGTTATTAAAACAATCTGATATCAATGATATTAGAACGAAATAAAAATCTAGAAGTAACTTTATAATTAAATATATGTATTGCTTTGTAACGAATTACAAGAAAAATTCGATTATGCGTTACATGTGTCTAGGAAGGAACAGAACAAAGTCGTAGTATCTACACGAGATAAGGTTGATTGTGGTTTTAGAAAGTATTTGTCCAAATCGTAAACCGCGTGTCGGTACATCTACACGCGTAATCTTCCTCGCAACTCGTTTTTCAGAGAAATGTTTTGTGAGTCGCCTGAAATCACCGAGTCTTTCAATGGCGCCAGTGCAAACCGGTTGAGAACCTTTATTCGCGCAGACGATCCGTATTCGGGACGCAGCTGCAGACGGTTGCGCAGCAGGAGTGCGCAGATTGTCGGTCACGTGACAGGCGGTCATAGTAGGAACCGGAACAGTCCAATGGGCGAGCGCGTAGCGTCCCCGCTGTAGGTTGCGCGAACAAAGAGACAAAGCTACTTGGTTCGCGTCGACGGTTGCTGCCACTAGAAAGTCGTTGGCTGTTGGTGGGTGCGGTTGGTCCGTGAGGTAGAGAAAGGTGCGTCGGGAGGGTTCAGGCTTCGCGAGAAAGTTTTTTTTTCCGGTAGTTATAAAGGTGTTCGGAGTGAAACAGCGTGAGAAAGAAGAGGAAGGTTAACATCACCGCTACCGCCCGAGCTTTATCATTCCCGCAGTCTTGTCGATTCTCATTGATATCTCAACGGATCGGAGAAACGATTTGGACCGCGTTCACGGCAGAAGAAGTCCAGCCGCACGGTCACACGGCGTCTCTGAATCACGATTAACGACACCGTCCTTACGAATTCGAGAATAACATCAGCCGAAGGGGCTACGATCATCGCGAAGCCGCGCACTCGTTAAGCAAACGGAGCCGTTAATGATAAATCGTCATCGATATTCGCGAGAGAATTATCGAAGCACTACCGGTAATTCTCATTCGCGCTGGAGCGTCGACGAACGAATAGTAAGCGCGACCGTGCGACGTGGCGGCGACGCCATTTTGTGAAGACTCCTGTGCGCGTTCCGCGACCAACAACGGCTTCCCCTGTGCCGTGACCCTCCGAATTACGGAACGACAGTGTTTCCTTTCGCTCGTATCGTCTTTCTTAGCAACGTCGGCAGAGAGGAAGAGAAGAAAGAGAGGTGGAGGAAAAAGGGACCGGTGTGTAAGATCGAGAAAATTTTATCACAGATCGTTCGTCCTGGGTCACATCGCTAAACAGCCATGAGACTGGAAATTGTGTCGGCAGCGGATTTTCTGGTGCATCTATTACGTCTTCAGACAGGCCAATTGTCGGAACGGCAGCTGGAAATGTTCAAGTCCTCGTTGACGGAGGTACTGCGCCATCGGTACAGGGACCACTGGTTCCCGGATCGGCCGAATCGTGGTTCCGGTTATCGTTGCATACGCATCAACGGTAAAATGGACCCGGTGATTGCGCAAGCAGGTGCGAACGTCGGTCTCCTACCAACAGTATTGCACAGCTTGTTCCCGAGCGAGCTCACCATGTGGATCGACCCGTCGGAGGTGTCGTATAGAATCGGAGAGAACGGATCCATCTGTGTGTTGTACGAGCGCACGGAGCCTGAACCGGAGGAGTCGCAGCAGCACCAACACCAACACCAGCATCAATACCAACACCAGCATCAACACCAGCACCAACACCAGCACCACCAGCAGCAACAGCAACAGCAATTCGAGAGCTGCAAGGACTCCTTGCTGCTCGAGCACTCGCAATTTAGCGAGCAGATTGCTGCGTTTGTTTCCAGTTGAAGCGTTCAGTTGGCACGAATTCATCGATGCGGCGACGCTAGGTGTCCCGCTTCGTTCCCATTGGACGTGCATCTCACGCTCTCGGACTGATCAAAGCACACGCGTTCCGTGATATGTGAATCGTGCTCCTCTAATCGTGTGAATGTTTTGACTGACTCGTGTTACGCGAACGCGCAATCCTACTCCGTCGGGCAAAGTTTTTCCATAAGCAAAGTGCAGAATCGCCGTCGCTCGCGTTCATTCGTGCTTTATCGTTTCTATTTTATCGGAGAGACTATCGGCAACAAAATTCTCCGGCAAGCGAGTATAACCGTTCTTTTTCTTTTTCTTTTGGCCAAGTCCTCCAGGTTTACCGAAAGAAAATTCGTCCATGTATGTGCATCGTCCGACGGGTCGTAACGATCGCAACCACGACTGACTCTAGTCCAACCGTACGCGAGCCATCCTGAATTTTCGTCGATGGCACGAAAAACGGATACTCATGGCGGAACATCATCGTCATCGTTGAAATGATTCGAGTGGAATGCCGCGCGTTCGGGTAACGACGCATTCAAATTCAAGCCAGGCAAGTTCTCTGGCGTTACACCCGGCGTGTCTCGCGGGGAACACCCATCGGACGGCGTTTCCAGCTTCGTGGGAAATCAACGGCCAGCGAGACCGCCTGCAAAGTGAGGGAGAAAAAAATGAAGATGGGCGAGCTCCGCGAGGATCTCTCTCAAACCCGTTAAATTGATCTCAGCCCCTCCTCCCGCGTACATATCCGTTAATCCTGAAAGGAAGGTAGGCGGGGGCGGGGAACAACGAACCAGTCTGACCGTCTCCTCTGTTCGCGAGAGAGGAGAAGCGAAACGATGTTCTCTCTCCCTTGAGAAGGATACAACAGCGTGTTTTCTACCGTCGCAAATCTCCTTTCTTCCACGAAGTCTCTTTAAACGTATCAATCGAAATCGATTTCACTCCGAAGCCTCTCGTGTTACCGACGCCCTTGGTATGCTGCCCCTCCCCTTGCGAAGAAGGAAGCCGTGGACGAAGATATGAAATCGAAGAACCAGAAAAATTCACTTCCGGGTGAATAGTATCATCCTCGCTTCTGTTCGCGCACGGTCGATCGTATTGTGGTCGTCAAGAATGTTTTTTTCTCCCTAACCTCGCACCGTCAATGCAAATTACCACCGAGCCACACACAGACACCAGACACGTAAACCATTTGAAAACAGAAAGAAAAGAAATAACTTGTTATACATAGTTCTGGCGACGGGCGTACAAGATAACATTCGTCGATGGACGTTGCTCCATTTAATTTCTGATTGCTCTCAGAAATTCATCCCACCAACGGAGCTTCTGGCGGCGATTTCAGTATCACCGTACAAACAGCAACAGCGTCCACAGATTTCATCGTTTATTTCTTCTCTTTGGATCATCCATCGTCGTCCTTTTTCCATTGGTCGTCGGGCGAGCCGAAACCTGGCCCACACGTTGGTCTCGTTGACACAGTAAGAACACACGTTACACTTTATACGTACAAACCATTAATAAAATGCGCGAGTTTATATGTACATATATATCAGTATCGTCTTAACCTCGAGGCGAAAGAGGCAGCCGCCTCAGGGCCCTCGAAATATTGGAAAAATAAAAAATAATAGGATTCTAAAAGATGGAAAAAATTTGATATGGGCCTCCAAATGACGCAAAGAAAATAACGAATTAAGTTTCTCAAACAAAATTTAGGTTTTAAAATGACGGCCTTTTTTCGTGGAATACATTCCACATTTAATCATGTTTATTTAATATTCACTTTCGCGTGTTAGAGCGGTATTTTTGATTTTATTTTATTTAGAATAATTTAGGGAGCCGCGTACGCAGCTCACCTCCGGAACCGATAAGACGGTACTGATATTTATAGGTATTATGTATGCAGAGGACCATATGTTGTGGAAAATTGTATATTACTGTTTTGTGAACTGCGAAGCGAGGGGGCGAGAAAGGAGAAGGAGTGACGAATGAAAGAGGGGGAATGAGAGAAGGATGAATGTGTGTGTGTATGTGGGGAAGTAAATACAAATATGAAGTAGGCAACTGTGATTTTCTTCGCGTGAAGGGAGGGCGTGTTTCGTGCATGTACTACGCAATTATCTTTTCTGGTGTTTCGAACGTGACGGGACAATCGAGTCGATTGACGAGTGCATGCTGGTGAGGATGCAAAACGAGTAAAAGTGAACGTGCCGTCACGTGGCCATCTTTGATCTACAAATTGCACTTCAACAATAACGTTAACGGTTACATGCTCTCTTTCTCTATAATTTCATCGCCGGTGGAATGAATTTTCTTCAGTGAACTCTGTATACTAACGTCGAAATGGTTATCTCGAGCAAACATATTCCAGACCTCGTGCATCGCAGATTTGATAACTCGTTTATTTCTTTCGGATGATTTCGCTAAATTGGTAAACAATGTCTTTATTTGAAATAGCTGAAGGGTACGTGTTTTAACCGTTGCAATATAGTTGGTGAATGTAATTAGTAATTTGTATATATAACAGTGTGCAAGTTTGCGAGTTGGAAGCACAAACGATTACGGTTTTCATCCCACTGATTGTTCCGCAAGGCAAAACTCGAGAACCATTTCAAGGAAAAAAATTACATTATCCATACATATGCACGTATATGTATATGTAAATAATGATCGGTTCGTCATAATTTCTCCGGTCGCGTGCTAGTTTTCATAGAATTTGGCGAAACATTGAGTCGCTTGCATAAGCATTCACTCGAAGAAATGTGGTCGTGGTGTGCAAAAATTCGTAATAATGCCGTTCGGTTAGGGTGGCAATGATGCAATCGTGGAAAGAAAAAATGCTGTGTGACGAGGGATAGGAAAAGAGAGAGAGAGAGAGAGAGAGAGAGAGAGAGAGAGAGAGAGAAGGGTAGATGTGTTGTGGGAAAGAGAGCGAAGTAATAACGAGAGGAAGTTATCGCGCTCGGTTTCAAATCAGAAGGCTCTGTGTGTAGCAATTATAAAAACCGTGTCTGTGATTATATTAAGAATAGAGAGGACAATATAAGCAATCTCTGTGTGTAAACGACCTAATTAGAGGCGCGTGCATTCGTGACTCGATGGCACGGATACACGCGCCTGTATCCGTACCGATATGTAAAAGTATATGTTTATAAATATGTTTATATCCAAGAGTATGCGTGGCAATTTTAAACGAATTTTTATATTAATCTTTTAGCGATCAATCTTCGCGAATTTGTGCATTACATTACGTATATGAGTATATATTTTACGCGCTGGCTGGATTCGTGCTGTGTTTACATGCTTCTTTCTTTTCCTATCCCATGTAAGCATGTAATGGTCTCTGAGTTGTCAGATCTTTAGCTTTTAATTGCTGCGATTGATGCGCCGTACCTATATTCCGGTTCACTTCAGATCAGACGCGAACGTTCGATTAAAATTGCTAAACATGCCCGCCGTGCAAAATTGCAATTGCGACCGCGCCAAAAATAGAAGCCGTGAGCGAAATTTGTATTCGCTCTTTTATTCGGATGATCGGAACGCGAACCATTCTCTCTGTGTATGACCACCAGAAATATATGTCGAAAGTAAATGTTTGACGAAACTCGGAGAAAGTGTGAGAGTCGAACGGCGACGTGTAGAAAATCTCGCACACCGTTGTAGCCTTTAGACGATGCGTATGTGTAATATAGCTTAGGAGAGCTATACATATGCATATATATACATATATATGTGTGTGTGTATGTTTCCTTTTCTTTTTATTTCGAGCCATCGGAAATAGTTGGGCCGATTAGACCGTTTTAACTGAAATAGTTACAGACCGTTTGATTCGCGTACACACATGTTACAACCACACCACATGCAACAAAACGAACCACACACACGAAATGTACGAGGAAATACAAAGGCGTGGCGAGAGAACAGACAAGAAAAATCAGCGAGAGAAATTGCGAGAATGAAAGCGAGAGAGAGTTTATTTCATGAGCGAATTGTAATTACTATATATACATATATATATATACATATATATATATGTATTATACGCATATTATATATACATACTTATATATATACAATCTTGTAATTATACATAGAGTCCTTCAGGAAGAATTTGTACAAACCCGCTGGAATAAGGCACCAGCAAGTCTGTGATTTTAGCTTGGTTAATTCAGTATTTTTTTAAATAAAACGAGACAAAATCAAGATAAATGATAAAAAAAGAACAAGATTCGAATTGCGAGAGAGAGAACTCGTGCGAGGGAGACGTGAGAGAGAGAAAGTTTTGCTGCCTGAAAGAGTGAGCGCGCGCGAAAGAGAGAGAGAGAGAGAGAGAGAGAGAGAGAGAGAGAGAGACATGGACATGTAGTCATTTACTGTCTCGTGTTCTCGTGGAGACATGCAGTGCATTTGGTGGGAGAAGATACGAGGCGCGGGTGGTAGAGTAGAAAGAGGAGGGAGGGAAAGCAGACAAACTAAAGCGTTGCAAAGTGCAGACGGGAAGATATTTATTGTGTGTATATTTGAAATGGATAGTTGTACAAAAATCTCAACGCTAGCGCGCTGAATTACAAACGTAAATTTTAGAATTTCAAATTTCCTTCCGTGCGAGCGCGTGCTACCGCTGTAAGCGGCTGCGCTCTTCATCTAACTTAAATTGTAAATACGATTATAAATGTATATGTGATGTATTTCGATCGTAAGTGAACGGCACTGCGTGAATCGACAAACGAGACTGTTTCTCTTCGTGTGAATTCTTGTTTGAGACTTCTATCATTTGTAAAAATTACACCGCGTACATGTGTATGAAAAATTGTGCTAAATGATATATCAGTACCTTACAGTCTCACTTCGCGCAAACACGCATGATGTTTTTATGATAATTTCAGAATTTTAATTTACACAAATTTCATGCGTCTTCCGTTCGCATTTTCCGTTTACGCTCCCTCCGCTTTCTCTGTTCGTTGCGTACGAGAGAGAGTGAGCGTGTGTATGTGTGTGACTGAGAGAGAAAGAAGCCGAAACCACGAGTCGAGATGTACACGAGCGCGAAATTAGAGTATATGCCGTGTGTCTTTCTTTTCTGCGGGGTGGCGTTTTTGTTGGGGCACCAGGAAGGAGAATGCACGAGAGAAAGGGGGAGAGAGAGAGAGAGAGAGAGAGAGAGGGGAGGTTTGGCTTTAAGGGAAAGACAAGAATGAAGGGACGAGTCGAATTGTTCGCGAGAGTGAGAACGAAGGGGACGATGAGAACATATAACGTATGTGAAAATGTGGGATGGGCAGTAAGAGAGCGTGAGGCCCGGCAGGGGTGCTCAACTCGGGTGAAGTGGGCCGTGGGTCCCATCGTGGTAATATAATTGTGATGCCGAATTATTGTACTGATTAGGGAGAAACTCATAGTGATTTTAATACGCATTCAGGATAGAGAGACGAACAAAATTGAAAAACAAAAAAGACACCGACCCAAGGTCATCGCGATCCGAATTCGGCGGCCCTGTTGGCCAGTGCACAAGAAAAAAAAATTACATTCTCACACACGACATGACACGTTAGTGACACACAACACACACACAGACACGCGTACACATGTATATGCAAATTGATTGCGAGCGAGATGATCTATTCGAGGAATTCTGTATAAAGGAGATTCGCTTTACCGATGTACATATACACAGTCATACAGAACACACGGAAGACACGCGAGCGACGCAGATGCACAGACATCATACTCTTCTACACTTTGGCAAGATACATGGAACAGACACGAGGAACACGTTACGTACACTCTCGAATCTGTAGACTTGTAGGTTTACTATTAATTATTATGAATTATAATTATTATATCTATTATATCAATGTATAATTATATTTAGTTTTTAGGTTACTATGTTTATCATTTCCCGCTTGTACATATGCCGTGAGCTCGAAAAAATTAAATCTTTATCAAAAGAAATCTATAATTTTTTCGACTGTTTTTGTACAGAGATAATAAAAACAAAAAGGCCTCGTGCTTATGAAATTTCAATGAATATAAAACACCGTTGTCTAGTGTTTTATTCTGTTCCCAACGTCCCACATACGTCTTCCTCAGTAAACATTCATGAAATGATAAATAAAAGCGTACATTTAAATTCTCAATTTTGAGAACCTACCTAGAACAAATTATATTGATTTTCTAACGTTTTTTACAACAAAATCATCACGGCTACATACTTTCTCGAATTTTAAAGTGCGACTCGATTTTTAATCTCGTCGATGAAGCTCGCAAAATTTGATAGACGTAATCATTTTTATCAGTTTCTTACACAGCTGTGTAAATTTATACATTTATTTTTTTTCAGTATATATTCTATGTAGTGATAATATTTTGCAAACAAATATTGAAATATTCTATTTCACACGTCTCGCAATAATTTGTATTACAGTTTTCAGATTCATATTAATTATGTTTGTAATTAGAAAAAGCAGTTTCAAAATTTATGGTATTAAGGTTTCTTTTAACAAGAAGAAAACAGTAAGTATGTACATTAGTGTGTCATTTTGTTTAGGGAGGAAGACTGCGTTCTAGCGGAAGATATCTTGCACGAATGAGGCACGACAAAATTCATACACACTACCGTAGTTAACAATTGAATATTTTATATGTTTAAGAATAACTACGAATTACATACCTACTACATTAGAATTTTTTTTATAAAATGTACGAAATATAAATTGAGATTCTTTGAAATATTGATATGAAAATAGCTGCTGTCTATTATTCTGTTTCAACTTACTGATGGCATTAATTGATACGGCTTATTATTACGAAGTTTCAGTTGGAACAATATTAAATCTATTTCATTGCTCATTTACAGTAGCGCGTTAATTATCCCTACCACTTCTTCGAACCAGTGCAGCGGTACCGATTGATTAATTGACTTTTGCGTAATATAAATTAACGTAGTGGTACTCTTGTATTTAATAAGTCATTTTAGGTATAATTCCTATAATTATAAACTGTGTAAAGTACATGCATGGTTCATTCTCCCAACTGTTCGATTATCCGAACAATTCGAATTTCCGAACCACCTCGGTCCCAAGCAGTTCGGATAAAAGTTCATGAATTTACTAAAATTCATTTCTTGCTAAACTTAAATTCTTATTGAGCAATCGATTATTTTATTCATAATTCGTGAAATACATTCAAAAACAGATTCCCCGCACATTTTCCTTTAAAAATATATTTACAGTGTATAAATCACGTTTCAACATGTATGGATACTAGAATGGCTCTTATTTTCTACTTTTGAATTTTCTTCGAGGCACTCTCCAGAATAGTTCCAAATAATTAAAAAAAATCTGTGTAATGTTTGAGCTCGATCGGATAACGGGGAAAAAATGCCCAGGGCCCGTGAACATTTAAATAATTATTTAACATCTTATAAAGCCGATTCAAAAAGATATTTCTCTATATCTTCGATATTTTTGCGAGTTTCGGTCCCAAATTTTCAGGAAACATTCATGATATATCAAACACTGAAATTAAAGAAAAAACATTTATTTATCTTTTTTCGCATATTTCGGTATATGCCCCCCTTAAATGTTAAAAAAACAGTCCCCGAAAATAAAAATTCCATTTTTTTGTACGCCTCCATAAATGAAAACTGTTCGAGAAGCATTTCAACTTTCAAAATTTGAGAAAAACAAAAGTTTTTTTTATTTTTTCCGACTTTTTTCGAAAACCGTTTGTCGCACGAGAAAAAGTAATACAACCTAGAAGATGCTCCTTGTTCGGATCTACGTCTTTTGTTTTAATCAATAACTTGGAGGATATTATTTAAAATCGACTGTGTGAGCTGTTAAAAAATGATTTAAATGTTTAAGGGCCCAGCGGCATCTTTTCCCGTCTTCTGATTGAACTCAAACTTTACACAGATTGTTTTAATTATTTGGAACTATTCTGGTGGGTGCCCCGAAGAAAATAAAAAAAAATTTTACCAAGAGCAAATATGAGCCACTCTAATGGATACATATTAAACATTTCTAAAGCCGACCTCAATGTCTGTCGTATTTTTTGCAGTATTAAATATAACCAGCTGTAATCATTCAGAATATTGTAATGACACGTGACCATGAGAAGCGTCAGCTGTGAAACGGATAAACATATAGCACTGACGATAAGAGGCCATTCACATTCATCGGCTACTGCTACATCAAAGGGTAATACTTAAACCAGGGTCGTCCAAGCATTTGCTCGCAGGAGCACGGAGCAACCGCGAGGTTTGCTCTTGCTCTTGAGGCAATGGTGGGGCAACTGTGAATGTAGAGACCGGCGCTCCCTTCTAGCGTCCAGTGATACAGTCACTCACACTACGCCGTTATCCCCACTCTTGTACGGCTGTTGCTCTTGCCGTTCCTCTCGCCTTCGCCCGTAGGCACCGAAGGCTGCTCTTCCACGCAAGAGCGGAGTTTGGAGGTCCCTCATTTAAAGGATTGCTGTCTTAACGCGTTGACTGCCGCGTCACCCAGATATGGATGCCGCCTGTTTCTTCAAGAGGCGAGCCATTCCAAGTCAAATCGCACTACATTTCACCTCATAATCACAGATTTGTTTCAAGCTTACAATATTTGTTGATAATACGGAGCAACTAATTTATTATAAAATTAATGATATTAAACGTTTTTTGGAATATCGAGCGTACATATATCGATATGTACGTTTCATTTTCAGATAGAATCGTCTGTATATAAATTCTGAAGACAAAGGAACGCTCTTCTAAATAATGTAAAACATTTTTCAAATTATCATTAGTATAAATAACAATATTTCGCAATAAACATTTGATCTTTGATTTGGCATTGTTCCTCCTCGCGGATCGGTTTGCAAAGAATTCTTTCGATTTTGCAAAATCTTTCTAGCTTTTTGTTTTGATAATGATATCATCTTTGTTAATTCCAATTTTGCCTCCAATTCACGAAAAACATTAAAAATGTTCTCACGCAAAGATTGTGAAATCAACTTTGCTAATTCCAATTTGTATTCTCGTTCTCCGTTCGAACACTGATTCCTATGTTACTTTTTATACTTGACATTCCTTTATTGGCCACAAATCAATTCAGTGCTCAGATTTTCAGGTCTTCACCCTCAAAACGGTTCATATTTATTATGATACTATTGTGATGGAAATGGCTACATTATTAAAGAAATTAATTGTAAAAATACCGCTGCTCCACAACCGATATCAATATGTAATAACAAAATATAAATTACTTATATAGTGCCGTATTTCATAATGGTCTTCATCCTGAGAGCGGTTCATATTCTTGTATTCTTTTTTGCAACGTCAAAAATGAAAAGAAATCATACTTATTAAACGATTTTTTTTAATTACGATCCTCTGTTTGCTTGTTGTATGTTTGCTTCATATCTAAAACTTCCAATTTAACCCAAAACTTGGCAGGTTATGATTGAGTGACAGCCAAATGACATTTATTGGATAAATTCTGCTAGGGAGGAAAGTGTGACGTCACGAAAACTCTTAATCCCAAAAGTATCATTTTGATAACAA
This sequence comes from Andrena dorsata, assembly GCA_929108735.1. Lineage (NCBI taxonomy): Eukaryota > Metazoa > Arthropoda > Insecta > Hymenoptera > Andrenidae > Andrena > Andrena dorsata. The sequence goes on along the minus strand of OV815487.1, from coordinate 62,557,867 downwards.
TTAATTCAGAATAATTCTTTTATCTTTTAGACAAACAGCTTGATACATTAAGTAAAACGACAAATGGGTTCGGAAAAAAATAATTATTCGCTTAATCATGTTAAAACACGGGAACTATGTCATAAAATAAGATAATAAGGCCAAAATAACTGCGGGCACCTGTCAATTTCGCTATCATTTGTGTATAGAGGCATGGTCGCTCAGTGTGCCTATGGGTAGAGGGCAAAGGGGAATTAGTTTCCAGACGCGACCGCGTCTGTTGATTTCCTATTAGAAATGGCACATTACCAATAATTTCTTCGATCCGGATTGAGCAACAAATTATGAAACTTTTGACAGTTCATGTTGTCATTTAATTTTATACGAATTTCAGCTTTTACTAAACTTACTCGCATTTAGGTATTATTCCTGATAAGTTCTCGTTTCTGTTCAATACTTCTTATGAAACTATTAATTACTTATGCTATGATTTTCATACCTTTTGTTACCTAATAGCTTAGCACTTTTCTTTATCTTATCGATCCTTTTTTACTAAACGTTCTAATATAACTTCTTTCCGTGGAACTTTTATTATACAGCTTCTAAAATATCTATTCCATGAGAACACTTTTTAAAGAAGTTCCCGAGGGTAATATTTCTTGCAATAAAAATTCCACAGGAACAGGTATTTTCTTAAACGAAACATATAAGGTGTCACAGATTTTTTTAAAAAAAACGAGAGTTGCAGAACTCTTTGAATCCCTGCAAATAAAAACTTCGAACAAAATGAAGTTATTCGAGAATAATGAATAAATTATTATTAACGAATAAAGAATAAATTATTCTTGCCTCGTGGTACCCCTCGGCCCGACCTGAGGCTCGGGTTCCGATCTACGCTTATTCCTGACGAATGCAAAGTTATTTTTTATTCCCAAATAACTTCATTGTATTTGAAATTATAATTCGAGATCATTCGAATAAAAAAATACAAAACATGAAAATGCCCCATTTTCCATTGGTGAATGACTGATTTTACAATTATTATTTGCTGTAGGGACGCTTGCTTTAAAAGTTCTCGAAAATAGTGGGGAGGAGGTTAACAATGAACATTTTTCTCGAGATTTGGCAGGCTTGGATCCTTCGAAACATAACTGCACAATGACTCGCTGCGAAAATTGACCAAAGTCTATTCATAACTCTCCCGTCACCGTTAACCTATAATGCATTCATCCAACTGTACGTAATTTTGTAGAAAGTTTCTTCTGTTTGTTGAATATGCTGATAACATACGGAAACTGTTGGTATTTTGTACACGCTGTTAAAGAAAGAACGATATGTATTTTGAAATACAACAAGCACAAAATTACATCGCACTTCCATCCATTTAATTCTGCAGCAAAGGAATCGGTGATTTCACATAGCTCTTTAATTTCTAGATAATAATACCCTTCTTATATTCGTGGACAATATAAGTTATTAGCTCCTCTTTTTCAACGTTCAAATTTAGACGCAGTGGCACGTTATTAGAGAATGGTCTTGTGATTTATAAATGGTGATAGGTAAATCGAGAATCGTCCACGAAGGTAACGGACATTACTTGATCGGCTAATCGTCGATGGTCGATAAACGAGCGGGCGAACTGGTTTTGCGGGAACGATACATATTGCCGTGACCGATGGCAACTGCAACTGGAAGAAAGAGTATCGAGCGCTACTGCGGGAACTCGATATGCCATTTTTCTAGTGGTAGTCGGGCTTTCAAGTTGAAGACCAGCCTCGATTCACCTCGGAAGGAGAGTGCGTCGATCGGCGCTCGGATATTAAACGTATCTAGGCGAAAAAATGCATTCTTGCTGACGACCTGGCAACCAGCCGTTCCAACGCGCTATCAGTAGCAAAAATCCGTTCAGGAGTGGCGATAAAGATGCCTTGATAGCGACGCAATTAACACGTTGCGATTTTATATAGGAATGCAGCTTAATTTTTTGCTTTTCAGACGAGAGAAAAGCAGTAGAGCAAATTTGTTTTTATTCAATTCAAATTATTAAAATGGATTATTAAAGAGGCTTTTTAAAAAAGTTTCTTTTGCTTCGTTGCGGTAACTCAAAAACGGTTCCAATCGATTCATTTTTGTTGAAAAATAAACTGGCGCCCGGTTTGAAAAATAGTTTGACAATACACCCAAAAGGATGTATTCTCGGGTGTTCCATGAGAAAAATATCATTAATTTCTTGACAAAAATTGTTAATTGAGCTAGGGGATATAGCGACACTCATACAGATTAAGAATCTTTTGGAATTTTTTCTTTCGGATAAGTCTGAGCCGGGAAATCTCTTACGCCACGAACATACCTCTTTTTTTAGGTGCCATATTGACACTGTAAAAAAACCGCTAAAACAAATTTAAAAAATCTATTTAATTTTTTTTCTATAATATAAGAGTAGCTTAATAAATACCAAAAAGATTTATTTCATTATATGTTGCATTTACTGAGGAAAAAGATCTTTACACATAGCTTAATTTTTCGGCCGATCAAAGTAGAATGACCCCTTAAGGGGACAGACCACTGTAAAAAATCGATTTTTTCTTTTTCACATTTTCTGAAACACGTACGTTTCAAGAATGTTCTCTCCAAATTTTATGAAGAAATTCGCGAAATTGACGGAGATATAGTATTTTCCGTGAAGCGGTGTCAAACGCGCGCGGCGACTGAGCCGAGCGGAGCTTTGAACGCGTTTACCTCAGAATGACATTTTTCAACCGCGTTGACAGTTTACAGAGAAAACTATACGGAATTTATTGTACGAAAAACCCGTCGCTATTACATGACGATCAGTTTTTTTCAATTAACGACCTACTTCTATTTTTTTTTCCAGTGGTCTGTCATTTTGTTATTTTTTTCAATTTTGACTCTTTTTGATCGTCATGAAATAGAGGTCGGCTTCTAGATTCTAAATATTTTTGTCTTTTTGAATTCGGATTAATCATATGGGCTGGGCACTGTCAACGCGACAAGTACAATTTTGACGAAGAGTATACAGAAATCGGATTTATGAATTTGATTGAAAAAAAATTCTAACCCTTCGATATGTACATTATTAACTATACTAAGCAATACATTGATTTACTTGCGTTGTTTGGTTGAAATAAATTCCCGAAAACACCCTTACATTTCGGACCGTTACAGTGGTCTACCCCCTTAAGGGGGTAGGGAAAAGGACCCAATTACTGACACCTAACCAATTACTGTCACCTTAAGCTATTTTAGTTAAAATAACGAATGAACAAACTATAGAATATAATCTATAGGTCGAAATACATAATTCTTTTTGTGTATCACTTTACAACGTTTATTTATTCGTTATTTTAAATAAAATAGTTTAAGGTGACAGTAATTGGATCCTTTACCCTACTCTAGTGTAACTGCCAGTTTGTCAACGCTATCTTCCAGAATTTATTTAAAAAAAGGTATGTTTGAAGTAATACTCAGAATTTGTTTGATATTTTTTAACACACCTATCCACAGATGTAGTCGGTGACACGAACTTCTTCAAAATAATTTTTTCGCGACGATCGTTGGTGTGGGAACTGTTCTAGTCATCCAAAATATAAAAACTAAGGTTTACTTTCTTTTATTATGGTTGGAACCACGGATGAGTTTCTATCTTGTATAAAACTAATTCTACAGAATGAAAACAGCTAAATTTATCATCCAAAGCCGAACATTTTTTCTTCTGTGGTTTCTATTAAAAATTACATTGTTATGCTACCAAAACTACATCGGAATCGCTTTAAAAAAATGAATAAAAATCAAACGAACATTATTTTTCGTCTGTCAAGAATCATTTTTATGAATTTCTAAACTTGCCGTTTCTATAAAATAAGCACACTGCGATCACTCTCAATACATAAATAAATAGCATCGCTAAGAACAGATTCGAATCGGCGAATCAACGCAATGGATAAAGAATCCAAGCGATCATAGTAATTTTCAATTAAAAACAAGGTGCCTCTTTGTTCAAATAAAGTGGAATCCCATACTCTGCATTCGGCGTGCAACTACATGTGTGGATCTGGCGATGGGGGAAAATATTCGCTACTTCGATTACGAGTCGAAACGCTTATTTGCCGAATAAGCGCGTAGCGTGGAAATATATTCGAATACTTTGGCGGACAGTTGGTCGACTACTAGGTATTCGCCGAATGTCGAATGCGTGGTTCCACCTTGAAGCATAACACGCGCGTAAAATAGATTCAAACGACATTCGCTCGGGGACGCGAAGTTCACCGAGCGTGACACTGTTTTCGCGCGGAGAACGGACGAGAGAGTCGGCCGGGAGGTTAAAGCCGAACGGCGCGGACCGCAAGATCGATTCGATAGGAACGGGCTGAGCGTTTCAGCGGGACGCGGGACTGGGGGAGGGCGATCCTTTTTTTCCTACTTCGCTTGGAAATTAATTCACGACGGAAGGGGTTAAATCCCATCGGCAAGAAACGGAGGCCCGGTTCAACAACCCGGTCTCTCCTTGAGCGTTGTTAAGGTTTCTCGGTTCGGGCCGTAGCGATGTGGGACAAATGCGAGGCGATCTCGCGAACGTGAGGAGAGGTCTGCGGCGTGCGAAATGACGGCGAATTATTGTGCCGAGAAGGAAGAGGAGTCACAAAGGATGAAACCGGCGGAGGGGGGTTGGCGGGGAACGGGTGGACGAGAGCTGGGTGGGGGTTGCAGGTTAGCGGGAGGGGGAGGAGAAGGCGACCGATAGTTGTCGTACGGGTCAGCGTCGGTTGTTGCCCTGGCCCCTTGACGTTGCTTGGCCCGCTCGGTTACTGCCCCCCTTATATCGCCTTAGAATCACGATTCCGTTCAACATCAACACACCACCACGATTCCTTCTCTTCCTCCTTTCTCTTTGTTGCAACTCCACCCCTTTATGGAGCATCCCTACTTTCCTTCTAAGAGTCCCTTTTTTTTTTCTCTCTCCAGCATCACATCGATCAGAACAGTTGTTCATCTTCGGAGATAAGTAACGCGGTTTCGCGGATATCGTTTGGGTTATTGGTGTTGATCCATGGACCGGAGGAATACAAACATGAAATTGGTGAGAACATAATCGTGGTGTTTACATTTATTTTTGCCCTTTTGTGCAGTGACGTAGCTTTAAATAGTAGAACAGTTAAATGTATTGTACATTTGTGAAAAGAATTTTTAAAACTCGTCTTCTTATAGGTCTACATAACTTAACCCTTCGTGGTCACACCTTCTTATAATCACAAATCGGTGACACGGGGTTCACTGTACCCCAGCAACATTTTTTCAGTTACCATTTTCGTATTTTTGAATCTTTTAACTTTTCAGTGATAATTGTACATTCGTAATACTTATACAATCATGGTCTAATAATCTTTTTCTAGAAATGTAAATTTTTATATGATAAAATTTGTAGTTGAAAATGAGCGATTTTCCATGGTTGTGGGAAAACCCGATTTTTTAATTTTTTTTTTATTTTCTTATTTGCGATAAATCCCCTTTGAAAGACGTAAAGGTGCGAAATTTCAAATTGAAAATTGCTCTTGGGGTACAATACACCCCGTGTGACCACGAAGGGTTAATACCCATTTTGGCAACGGCCCAATCTATGAAACACAAATGTTAAAATATTATTCTTTCTAATTTTATTTTTGTTACCACTTAGAGTTTAAACTTTCTTTTGACCATTTTTGCAAATTATATAGATTAACTATATGCAAAATTTAAGCTAAATCGGTGACCCCAACCTCGGGCACTCTACTTGTGAGTAGTGTTATTGGTTGCTTTTCATTCTATTGTTTTGTTTAATACCATTACAGAGAGTAATTAAAAATTACCTCAGACCTTTGATGAACTTGCAAATTTCTGCATACTATACACACTAGTTTATAGTTCAATAACTGTGTTTATAGCTTTATAAAATTTGCATAAAAAAATTTATTACAATTTGCTTCATTATACTCTATTTGAATTTGTACAGAAAATAACGGTTTTGTAATCAGTTCTTTCTCATTTAAACCGATTATTAACCAAGTACTTTGAAGGAAAACGCAAAACATTAAAATATTTCTTGGAATCGTGTTAGTTTAATTTGTTTTTTGAATATTGCTCTTCTAATCGTTTTAAGATCGTTACTCTAACTGCATTTCCTCTGATATAAACAATAATATTCTTCACACTTTATAATTTAGTTATTTAGTACAGTGATCATTAGCGTTTGTCATTTCGTGCGATCATCCTGGTCTTTTTCCTAGAAAAATGTCTACTTGTGACCACTTTATTTCGACACGCGTTACGAAAAGTAGCACGTTTCAGTTTTTTTACACGCAGTTGTCTGTAAGAAAAAAATGAAACGTGCTACTCTTCGTACCGCGCGTCGAATTGTTGTGATATTGCAAAAGACAGATCTCGAAATTTCCAAATTAAATATCTTTGTTATACAGGCGCAATAATGCTAACACGATCTTTTATAGATAACGCTTCTGTAAAAATGCTCATTTTGAAGTTGACTACATAGAATCAGTTTTATTCTTATTCCTCTTCTGTGATAGACTGTTTGGATTACTTTAAATACGATCCAGGGAGCACTTTTCAAGTTGGTACGAAATATAGAAAATGAGAATTAAAGTTTGTAGCGTTGAAGCGAATACACTTTTATTCGCTAAGAGACAGACAACGTTGATACTTTGTGTCGCTCCGTCTTTCGGACGCCACATTTCGTTAAAAGCTCGACGCGGGCCTCGCGCCACAGCTGACTCCCACGGCCAGGCCCTCACAAATCTAGCCTCAACCAACTACCGATCAGAGTTCTTTGAATATCTCGAGAACTAAAGCCGAGCGGCGGTTATATCTATAGGAAAAAGTTGCTTAGAATTATATCCCCGAGAACATATTCAAAAATCATTGAAATCGGTGCTGAAACGCCTTTTCTGCATAATTGCCGCAATAATATGTACATTGGCGAGGTGGACTATGAATCGAATTCTTTAAGTTTACGGTTCTTTTCTGAGCTTTATTTGCATATGAAATTTTATACAACTTATAAAGGTACACAACATTACGATTTGGATACAGAAAATTGAAGTATTAACATTTTTATACTGTAAATCGCTTCATTCTGTGTTGCCCGTGTTCCCAACTCTAAAAAAAGTCATTTTCAGCAGAGGGTGGCATAGCTGGAATATTCAAAGCACATTTAGCTGTACAGCCTCGCCATGAAAAGCAACTTGAATATGCATTTAATTTGAAATACATGGCTCGACCATTTGCCAGTGACAAAATTTAATACGTATATACATTGCTAATATCCCCATTATTCCAATAGCGCAAATTATAGTGCTGGACAGTATTTTTTGTCGATCGGTCACGTGAAAAGTTTAACGAAATTCCTGTAAAGTAAATAGTGTATCATCTGATACATAAATGGCATTGTTTTAAATGATCAATTATTAGTTAGAAGAAGATGGCGTATTGTTTCAAATTTAAGAACCAGTGAGCAAGTGACTATTGAAAGTGACAAACTTTATCGGCAACAAAAACATGTCACAATAAATTAGCCCCCGTTATAAGTTTTCTAAAGTTGTATGTAAATTTCGTGTATTAAAATTGCTTTCTCTGTCTCATTAACCCCTTAGATGATTTTTATGAAGAGAGTATAGCCTTTTCTTTGGCATTTATGTTTCAATTAGTGTATACATAATCATATATTCGAGCACTAAGGTAAATGTCCCCATTAGCGACTGGTTCGAAATAGTAATTTCTTTACTAATATACGACAATGTTTGAGTAAAGTATGGATCATTGTATTTTTTGAAGTATCTAGTTTCTTAATCAAATTAGTTTTAGAATGATATTTGACTATATACACAAAAATTATGGTGAAAATTATATTGGACCTGATGTTCCCTTTATTGACCAACTTGTACCATTTTCGATTTTCTGCTACAATAATGAAAGAAAATGAATATTTTCTTTTTATTTTATAATTCTGTATATATTTCTAGTTAATTTGAGTAAGTTACTGCATGGATCCATGTATTTTTATTGTAAAATTTGCGAGTTTAATGATATCTGTAGTATAACCTCATGTTATTAGAATCTGTCAACTTTCGTGTCAATGACCAACTCCTAATTTACATGTGAATTTACCTAAAGATGAAACAATAAATTACACAGGCTTTAATTATAATTTCTGAACATTCTGGTTGATATTTCGCTTTCTGTATTGCAATAAACAATAATAATTGGTCACTAATGGGGATGCGGTCGCTAATGGGGGCATTTACCTTATATAGACTTTAAAACTGGAATATTGTAAGGATATTCGTAACATTTGAGTACATGTAAAATATTCAAATAGCTTCAGTGGTAGGTCAGACTACTGGAAGCAAAACTGCTTTCTCAGCTTGTAGGCATGTTTCTGTTACCACCATAGTACACGAACGGGTAAGTTATACTATTTTCTTATGGCCGCGAGTGTGCCTGATATAAACACAATACAAACACAATACGGCGCGTAGAGGGAGATAGAACCGCTTAAGCGGTCCCACCCGTAGACAGAACTGGTTTAGATATTCCCCGCTTCTTTCTGTTTGCCGTAGTCGACTGCATCCCTTCAAGCTGTGTCCCCTTCCGTTGTCTCCTTCCCTGTCGTGTCTCTAGTATGTCTGTGTGTCTCGTTGGTCCTGGCTGCTGACATTTTCATATACGTATGTATACCTCTTTTTTCTCTCCGTCTCGCCTTACCTTGTCCTCATTTATGCGCCGTTGTGTCGCTTACCTAGCGGAGAATAACATTTTTTAAGGCACGACAGTGTCTCTCTCAGGGGCTTCGTTATGTTGAAAATTTTTAAACGGTCCGTTATTCTTATGAATTCGTGGTTACGCGATAAGAAGTTCTGGTTTCATCGATGAATAATTAAATACCGAAACGTGAGTAAGGTAGTCGTGTGTTGGTACCAAGCGCGTTTACGGTAGTTGTTAAACTTCAACAGGGTTTTCTTTCAAAGTGGCAAACTGCGTTTATAATTTTTTGGCAACTTTTCAGATTTTAACATAACTGAAATGGCGTTACGATGTCGTTTCTGTTTTCAGGATTCAAAGTGTTTCAAATCGTAGCATGTTTAGATTAGTGGCACGCATAATAACTTGAATGTTTGAGTGAATATCAATTCGTTTTTTCTACAGCACGTTTATTCTTGGCATAGATAGGTATAGTTTAAAACAACTTTAAAAATACGTGTGTTCGATTATGATAGAAAAAATGTTTAATTTATACGAAAGTGGTTAATCAATTAAATGAAATGGAAATGCATATTTTGCAATTTTGATCCATACCACATATATTTAGAATTATTCTTCTCAAAAGATTTTTAATCTAATTTTTTTTCTTGTGATATTAACGTGAAACTTATCAAATTTGATTAGCTTCGGCACATGCCACGACGGAAATGTAAAAATGTAAAAAAACTGTTTTCTGGATAAATTGTTGATTTTGCAGCAACGTCGCATAACTCTTTTCTATTGGTTTCGCTAAAATCCATAACCTAATAGAAGAATGAAGTCAAAAAAGCGGAAAGCATTTTTTTTATAAAAGTGGCTGAGCGTCAGCGGCTAATATTCCAAAGTAGTTGTAACCTCCCCTCGTGAGTGTTCTGTGAATTATTATTTACTGAATTCATATCTAATAATATTTTTTTCGCAAGCGTTATACATATTATTAAACTATTCTGTCTGCACAAGTGGTTTCGGATTGAACGCAAGCATACATATTCTGTACAGAATTCTAAATAAAAACTGCTGCATTGAAAGAGAGGCCAGACCTTGAGCCCTGCTAAGTAGTATGCAGGTCTGGACCTGTCGGGACCTGCACGAACTCGCAGAGTGAATCGACGTACCTCCTGTTTGGATTGTGTTCTGTCATTCCCTTATTAGGCTACTTAGTTACATATGCCTGATTCCAACTATCAATTCACTCTCGTTCTTATTTCCATGTAATTTTCCAAAAAGTTGTAACAATTTTTCCATTTCGAATATGCAGTCGAAATAATTGGTATTTCATTTTTGCAATGTTCGGATGGGCAGACCTATTAGCTCGTTAAACTGACCAGAGGAGAATAGTTGCCAAAAAATTATTTTGCATGCTGTAAAGTGTAGCGCAACGTTTAAATACAAGTATTATCCAAACTGTGTCCTCCACAAAAGATTTAGTTGACAATTAGTGATAGAAATATGTAAACCTGAAAAAGATATTTGTCATCTTCTAATATTTTCACTTACACAATTTATTTGCAAATGTTGAACAATATCTTTTTCGTAAGCGTAGTTTACACTTGCACTGCGTTTCTGAAGTTTTAACAGCCACTTATCTAATAAAAAGTAGGAAAGTAGAAAAATTGTTCAGAATGATCACCGTGGCAAAATATTTCAAGGTCATCTAAATCGGCGAGGTGTGCCCTTTTCTATATAATTATCTGTGAAATCATCTACATTTAAAACTAAATAAGAATAAAAAAAATTTCACACGAAAATTCACAAAAGATTGATTTTCCCATCAGTAGTAAAGATCTCTGATGCCATTGTATTCGGATATTGCTCCTCTGCTTTTTAATTTTTGCAACTGTAGAAATCAGATGGAAAGAGAGGGGGAAGGGAAAGAGAAGGAACATGTTTTGTCTTTATTTTATCATATAAGTAGGCATATACAGGGTGATTCTCTACTGAAAAAACGGTAGGAGTTACGAAAAAAGAGTTAAGCATTCAATTTGTTGAAGAGAAAGGGGTCGGTCATATAATGAGATCTTGAAAGTGATTTATTATTAAGATAGTGACTCTAACTTTGTTTATTTAAATGGAAATGTACACTGCGGGACAAAATTAAACGATCAGTATTTTCCCGAAAATTTTGGTTATTTTCAAATGGCTGTCTCTCCACGAAAAATTTTAACGTTTCAAATTTCTAGTTTTGGTGTCACGGTCGCAATTTTTTTCACCCATTATGATACTGGTTTATCAAGATGAAGCGAAAAACGATTTTTCAACTGTCAAAAATTGTTTTCAGGTATATCCCATGGGAGCTCTTGTAGAGCGAACTTATCTCTGTAATTTCATTTTTTTTGTTTTGTTATATAATTTTCATTGGTCGAGTTATTTGCAATGGAAGAAAAGAAGGTACTTTTTACTTTGAACGCCTACAATTTACGAACGCATGATCGTAGAAAAATTTTAACAAGTCTTTTGGAAAGCTTAGAACTTTTCCTTTCAGTATCCTTAGTTGCTAATGTGATGAGATTTTTTCATCATCTAATATCCATTTCAAAATGACCCCAAAAATCGCATATTTACCATTTTTTACATGACATGATTGCCATTTAAAGGAAAATCATGGAATTGTTCAAGTGTCCACGTAACTTTCGAGTTAAAGTCTCCATAAATACTGTCTAAACTGCCGGACTGTTAAGATTTTTTTTTCATTATGCCCTAGATGGTGAATCATGCGATATGGTTTTAAAAAAGGAAGGATCACCAGTTTTGCATTAACGTTTTCCCTTGAAAACGCTTTCTTTTGTTAGTTCGGCGTCATGTTAATAAAAAGAAAGTATTTCAAAAATTTAGAAAAAACATTATTATCCAATCTATTCGCAATGACAAAAACTGCACCATACCATCAGTATTGACACCACTCAAAGCGCACCACGAGAAATAACTCCGTATGTACATATTTCGCCGAATTTCGGTATCAAATTTTAAGGACAATTCGAGAAGGAGATTCATGAAAATGTAATAAGAATGAAATCGGTTATTGACTCTGCTAATCAGTATAAGCTTTTAACTCGGTGGGACACGCACCCCAATATGCAACACACGTTGTCGCTACCGGGTCAAAAATACCCAAAATTGAAAACCACGGTTTCAGAATATTTTTTCTTAACTTTGTTATTTTTACATTAAATTACAGTGTTTTAAGAAGTAAAAAAAAATTAAGAAATAGCTCAAGATCTTTATTAAAGTTTTTTAAAAAATTGTAGCAAAAACTCAAACAGCCTTCTGAATTTTTTATTTGGTTATAAAATGGAATAACAAAAATTAGTCTTCTTTCTTTAGTGACAATATAGAATTGAGATTGATATCAAATGTAGATGCTATGAACTTATCAATTCGTAACAACTTATTCGAAACAATACTCAGAATGTTCCAAAAGCACATACATACTTAGAATCATCAGTTTGCATAGTGTTAGTAAAAAGGTTTTAGTCTTTTGTTGCACTTGGCCGGTTATTCACCCGCCAAAAGGTGGGTACTTAGAACGGTACGGCACAAGATTGCGCGAGAAAAAGAAAGATATTTTCGCAACTCGCACCTCTGTGGTAAATTTTACCCAGCAGCGCCTCCGGCCGAGTTAATCTTCGTATACAGCTATTGTAATGTCGAACGGTTTCCAAACGGTTGCTACATTCTTATCGGCTGTAGATGTGGAAACGAGCAGTCCTAGGGCGTCGAATTGACCTTCGTTGTTATTCGCAGCCGTCCCAGGACCGAGAAAAGCATATAAATTCACGACGCGTCTGTGTAGCGTCAATTAATCATTCCCCGGGCTACTTATTTTTAATAGCCAAGAATTAACGTCGCGCACAGTCGCGGCAAGTACAATGCGTCATAGTTTCGCGAGTGGAAATTGCGGCTGGTAATACATATGTAGTGGGACACGGTCGATGCACAGTCCTGTGCAGTGGAAACTAGGCTTTTGTACCAATGCAGTTGAGAAGTACATAGATGCCTTGTGCCAGCGTGCTGCTATGTAGCGGCGCTATATTTTGCGGGAGAATCTATCTATGCTTGTTAATTCTTCAGCCGCTGACTGTTTGAACACTCACCATATGCCGCGTGCGGGATTCCTCTAGTATCATGTCTTAACTATAGCCGTCGGACGCCCATGGGCGTTCCCCGCACACGCTTCATGCGCCGAGCGAACCAAGATATTTCTTAAACACGTGACATGCACTTCAGCTGGTGGGAAACACAAAAACAATGAAAAAAGTTCATATAAACATGTACCCTATTTGACCTTGTTCCTGATTTATAGCCATTTCTGTACGCTGGTAATGTGCAACTGCTTACCTTGGTTACATTTAGAGACTGTCTGTTGACTTTTTGACCCTTTCGGGTGTCTGGAACGCCCATGACCCGGCGGGGTCATCGTTTCCTGCAGTGGTGTAATACAACCGAGGTTTTCCAAGAAAACTGATATTCAATGGAAGGCATGACATCTCCCCAACAATTTTTAAGCCCAATTTGGTAGTACCTATAAAAAGGACCACGAATCCCTACTCGCGGGCTCACTTCTAGTTTAATACGCTTAGGAGACTGACAGGCTTAACAAGATCGGGTTCCACTCCCTTTTGAGCAATAACGCAAGTTAACCGTATGCTACGCAAAGTTGCTGTTAGGCATTATATTATATTTATTATTCTCTTTGAGACCCCCGTATTTCTCAGTGCGTTAAAACCGGGAAGTGGACTTAGGTACTGCGATAATATCAATGGTAGAGACCGAACTAATAGGATAGGTATACTTTGTTATCTCTTACACAGAGTTCTTTATTAGAATCCAATCATTATTTGAATTTCCAGTGTCAGATAAACCCACAGAGGTACCTACATCTTCACCGCTTCAGATGTATCGTATTATAAAGTTACGAGACTAATCTAACATTCCTAGTGGCTCTCGGTGATACCAGGCATCGGTTCGTACAGCACTTTCAATTTCCTAACGGCTCCTGGTGATCACCAGGCAACGGTTCGTCCGCGGGCACCTATGTACTTTTCTAGTGGCTCCCGGTGATAAACAGGCGCCGACTCGTTCGCTACTAACAAACTTTAAAACTACCACAAATCCTTGGCTTCCCAGCCGCCAATCTCATTGCCCTCAGCCTCGGCTCGTAACACCTTAATAGGAAGTGCTCGTAATGGCCACCTTTCCCGTCAGTGCAAGCGTGCAGTCGTTTTGCAAATTTTCTGGAATAATATGAAAAATGCGACTACAATGTGGTGTTGCACCGTTATGCATAGGTAGGCACGGGTAGGGGGAAATATAATACTTTAACGCCAAATGTGGTTTCTTAAATAAATTTATAAAAAAAAATTCTTATAACTTAAATATCCAATAAAAGGGCCTGAAAGTTTAAAAAAGATTCAGTACGTAGTTTGCTTTTAATTAGTTTCCAAAGATACCTTTACTTTTCGGGCCATTACCGCGGTGTTCCCCCTAATTTATTGTCTTTAACAAATATGTCAAAGGTTTGATTGCACTGAGAATCCAAATTAACGTATATGTATAAGACTGGCTCCGTTTCTCTCTTCCCACCAGTTCATATTCATTATAGAAAAAGTCCTCTCTATGAAAATTTAGATTCGCTAATTAAAGTTCTGATGCAACCATAGAATAAGAAAATGAGTAAAATTGTAGAATTTTATCGATACATCGGAGATATACACTAGCGGACAAAAAAGTTACCACTTTTTCGATTTGTTCTATTTTTGTTATTCTTTAGCATACGTTTGGGACAGTGGTATTGGTTTAATATGCATATTCTGGTGAAGAATTTAAAGCTGTATAAAACCCAGTTAAAGTTGAATTCATTTAACTGACAAACAAAAGTGTTTCGTGACATTGAATGGGGTAACATTTCTGGGACCGACAAGGAAGTTACAGTGGTCCCCGGATTATTGACATGCTTCTTTCCCCGGATCATCGGGAAAGACCCACCCACCCCACAGTTTTGCTTCCTCGGTGCGAGCAACGGCCTTCGGTCCCAGGTAGACCGCCCGTTGACTGCCGAGAGCAATAAAATCGCTGAGCCAGGTAAAATAGCTAGTAGAGAAAAATAAAATGTTCATGTCTTTGATAAAAGTTCATGAAAGTATTACCAATGGATTTTTTAGGATTTCCTAATGAAAATGAGTCCAAATATGGAGAAATTCGGTCCACTCTTAGTGAATGTAACTACATTACACACTAACCAGCGGCCGTAGCCGTGATGGAAAAACACCGGTTCTCGTTAGATCACCGAAGTTAAGCATCACGGGGCGGGTACTGGGGAAAGATGGGAGACCACCTTTCTCCCGGTGCGCCGCTGCTGCTGGGACCCGAAGGAGAGAGAGGAGAGAAAAAAGAATTAAGACTATAGTTCGTTGGGCAATATAAGCGGATAAGCTTCAAACGCCATCCTGTTTAACAGGAAAAATAATATACAATATAATACATTACACACTATGTAATAATGCAGGTAATGTTTAGTACCTATTGGATTTGGCAGTAACCAGATCCTTTGAGTTGAAATTGTTTTGTTTTTTATTGTAATCGTATCGTGTATATTCTGTTATTTGAACTAAGATCTGCCTTTTTACATATTTACATATTCAATATCCAAGAAAAGCTCTAGATACTACAAGGATTGGCAAATTACTTAGATAATTGTGAGTTAATCACCAGAAGCGTGCTTTTCCCTTAAACCGGGGAACTGGAATCTAATCGTGTTTTCATAATAAAAAATGGACCGAATTGCTTCGTGTTTGGACTCATTTTCGTCGACATAAACTACGCAATCCATCGGTAGTACTCCCATGAAAGTGTAATCAGTAATATGAAAATTTTCATATTCAATACTGAATCTCAATTCGCCGTCGATCGAGTCTCCTTGTCGAACGGTTCGGGCGAGGGTCCTGACAAGGGTCAGTTTAATAGGCGCAAACTACTTCCCCTACCCCGGTTTATGGAGAATCCCCGGTCCCGAATCTTTCTCGATAAACCGGGGACCACTGTACCACGTTTAGTAACTTGTTAGGTTGTCCTAAAAGCAAAAGGTGCCACCACAAAATGTTAGATTTTTTTTATTAACGTTCAAAAGTGGTAACTTTTTGTTGGCTTTAAAAGTGTGTTGTCTTGTTTAATGTTATGTGAGGTTTTTGTTAGTTAGATAACTTTTACTGTAACTGGATTTTATACAGCTTTTAATTCCCTTTCAGAATATGTATATTAGGCACATACTGCAGTTTTGAATTGATATTGAAAAGTAATAGAAGTAGAGTGGTTCGAAAATGTGGTAACTTTTTTGTCCGCTACTGTCGTATTTTTACATGCCATATCTTTTACTAACAGTATATGGTATATGGTAGACTAGACAAAAAGATAATATAATACTATATATATTATAGTACGGTTGACAAACCAATGCATTATACCACATTCGACGTACGATATCAACAAGTGGAACTTCTTCCAATATTTCACTCAAATAATTGCTTAAGAAATTTAAATCTTAAATTTAATTTTTTTAAATTTAATCGGCCATTGGAAAATACAAGTTCGATTACAAACAGTTATATATACAAACATTTAATAGAATCAGTTATATTTATATACTAAGGTGGGGTGGAAACAAAGTTAAGGCAGAAAATAGTACAACATAGGCAGATACAGACGTAGTTATAATTTAAAATAGCTTAGAAAATATAATTGCAGAATTAGGGATGGTATGAGTGAGGAGTGACGGTATGGAAGGATGAATGAACGTTAAATTGTGAAGCCAAGTCCTATTTCAAGGCCGGTGAGGAAGAAATAAAGTATTTATCTATCTACATATCTACTATCTCTGTTTGCCATTACAAATTATTGGAGTACAAAAATGGCTATAACTTGGGAACAAGGTTAAATAAGGCTCGTGTTTATATAAACTTTTCTCTTTCCTTTTCTATCCCCCGCCTACCGTGGAATTCAGTGCCACATATTAAGAAACACGTTGGTTAAACGCTCGACGCGAATCAAAAGAATAAACATGCATTTCTCTAACTGGGATAAGATTGCCTCGGTGGAAGGAAATGACAGAGTTATTTCGCGGCGTAAGTGTTGCGAATAAGTGCATATGCACTTTCCTGTTGTTGCCATCGTAACGCACGGCGATGCACGCATACCTTGTAAGATTTCCGGCGTTTAACCGCTTTGTTAACGTCGCAGCTTGAAATTTTCGCGTAACCCGCGACACACATTGAAACAGGGATGCTGAGGTCAATCGAAACGTTTCCGCCGTTTCAACATTGCCTTGTAAAATGCGATTCAGTCGGTTCAATCGTACCGTTACGAAAGTTCTCCGAATAGTGAAAATTTTGGCGCGACGTAACAAGTATCTGGTATTCAAATTTTCACCGATGTAAAGTTCGGCAAAATAGGGTTTCAACTTTCAAGTTGGTTAAGCCTTTCGGAGCAGTCGCTTTTGTCAGGAAAGTTTTATCCAGTTCGCCCCCACGTTTTGAGCGCATGTAGGCAGTAATGAAAATTTAAATTTCTCTTTCCTCTATTACTATTTTAACCCTTAAAGGTCACACTGGGTCAGCGGAACACAGTTCGTCAGGAAAACTCCTGGCATTTCTGAACATTAAGGTGTGGAGAGTTAGGGCTTGGGGGAAAACAGTTTGATTCTTATACAAATCCCACGCCCCCAGAGATCGCTCGTATGCCTGAAGCAGACAAGTAATATCATTGTAAATGTAGTCCGTGGGTTACGTTCACCCAGTGTGGCTGTAACGGTAGTATACGAAATTTATTAAAAGTAAAAGTCGATTTAGTAGTGAACATCTTTTTTCCTTCCATAATTTTATATATTATATGTAGAAAAATTTTGAGCTACCAAAAGTGAAATACATGCTTTTTGAAAAATGGAAATATATATATAAATAATTATATCCATTTTGTCAATTTCACTACATTTGCGGAATAAATTATTATTTCATCGTATTATTTCACATTTTTGTATCCGATTTTCATTAAATAGGTACATGCAATTTTTCCGAGATATTCATTTCAGATCTCTGTGACTGTTATTTTTGATCCGCCATTTTAAATTTTCATAGCCATCACTGATATTACTTTTCATATTGTACACTCAATGTTAGTTTATGTCCTTATTTTCAACTAAAAATACGATTTTTCACAGAAAGCAGTTATTCGGTAGAAGTAAGAGATTACTCAACATTACTTCGCCGAATAATTATATTTTTTTAAACCAATAATAATAATAAAATTTTTCCTTTAAAATATTACTCGAAACCTTTCAAAACCTCGTATCTTCTTCTGAAAGGAACTGTGATTAAAAGAAAGAAAAACAAATTTTTCAGAACTAACTTGATCTCTTTACATTCAAGTTATCTCGAGTACCAAAGAATTTACGATTAAATTACGTTTAAAAAAACATTAAAAACGGTGCAGTACATCCAGAAATCAAAACTTTTCATAAAAAGGTTAGAAAAATGATTTTTTCTCTTTACTGAGAGTGATTTGATTATTTCGAGAAAGGCGTTGCTGGTGATATGGAACAAGTTGTTCAGCACATATTTTGTGCAGTGGTTGTGAAACTGAACAATTTATATGCGACTTCTGTTCATGAAAAACATGAATACAATTTGAATTCAGTTTTTTCTCTTCACTTCTAACGTGTATTTTGTATTTTCATTTCTAGAGTAATTTTTTATTTTCCACTTGAAAAACAACGATTCTTTAATTAGCTTATAGTAACAATGTTTAAAACTTTTGTATGTGTTTCGTATTACCACCCCGTTTTCGAAAACCTACATTTTCTACTGTGTTAAAACGAATTGTTGTAGGTACTCCTTCAACGGTTTTATTTTGTATCCTAAGGACTAATACAATTTATGATAAAAGATACGTTGGCTAACACTAATGATGATTCTTGACGAAATAGTTAGCTATACTTAAAATTAATAATTTCCTCTAAAACAAAAGAATGGTCCATTCCACCTCCTCCAATAAATTGAAAGCTGACGATTCTGCACAAAAAGAGCTGTTAATATATATAGAATATTTTTTAATTTAGGACTATATTTTCGACAAAAATGGCATTGAATATACATGTAAGTACATCCAGTACATCTGACCAAAAATTAGCAGACCGTGGCGGTAATATAATATAACTGTGAATAAAATAAATACTTGTGGAGAAACCAATGGTTTAATTTTTTAGAAAACTAGTTTTGAAGATGGAACGAATACTTACAAGTCACGTTCTCACATACTCGATGTATGTATTCTCTCGAAAACAGAATCCCGTTTAAGGAGAAGTTATTCACCATAATTTATTTCAATTTGCAGTTGTATTAGGTACATGCGTTGTCACTAGGGAATTCAATCCCGGGATCCCGGCTGTTTTTTTTTATTCTAAAACTCCCGGGATTTGATATATCAAGTTATAACTTATCCCGAGAATTTCGCGAATTTTTAAAAACGTAAATTACTTTATTAACAACTGAAAAATATAAAAATCGAATCCAAAAATCAATCGGGATCCCGGGATTAGATCCCGGCATTGAATTCCCTAGTTGTCACACTCCGTCAACCCTTCATCAAACGCACGCGTACTTAATAGATATTTGTCATCATTTTTTTTTTTAAAAAAAGAGGCCCCAAGTAAACAAATGTTATTCTACATATTCGACTTATTTTTTCATATAGAATCACTACTCAGTTTACACCACCAATTATAAAACACCCTGTATATGTCTTGACTCGATTGGGTACCGTCTGCAACGAGGCTCGTTGAAATAATTTTCATTTCAGTTCGCGTACATCCCATGTACTTTCAAAGTCGATATCTTTTAAAGCAAAACTTTGCAGAAGAATCTTTATTTTACACATTCGATTTACTTTTCTACGAGTAATCAACTTTCATCGAATTGTACTATATACGTATTTGGAAACGATCTGTATCTCGGAAGATGAATGTGTATTAACCGTTTTTCTGGACGTCAGAGGAACAGATTCAGTGAATAGATTCACATTCGAAACACTGTTACCGGGTCACCGTGAAACCATTCGATACGGAGAATCTAACAAAGAAGGCAGCGGCTTGTGTAACTTACATTTCGGCGTTACGTGACTCTGCCTGGAACCAATCCATTGAGTAGCTTATTGAAAAGTACAAGTTATGTAATTTGTATTACGAGTGGAAGATGATAATGGGTTTTTTTTTGGTGTTACGTAATGAATTACGTAAATTTCGTTATCACGATGTCAAACGGCTTCGGTATTTACCCCGTAAATTGCACGATCGCGCTGTTATGAGTTGTTTATTTTAGAACGGCATGCTATTCAACGGAAATGTCAATGGAGATTTAATGATCAGATGTTTAGTCAATGACATTTACTTATTGCGAGTAGTTACGTTACACAGAAACTGTACCATGATCAAAGAAAGTTGAAGATAACCCAGAAACCTAATTTTACTATCAAATAAAGCGGAATGCATAAAAAGATTGCTGTAATCTTGTGTGACGCTTTACCAAATTGTATGCGCATGACAGTATGTCAATATTTAAATATCCGTGTGTTTTGATGACGTTTAGAGAAACACAAAAGTGTCAGAAATCGGGACAAGAATGTTTTCGGACTTCATTTATTTAATCGAATTACATGTTATTAATATTTTATTATTTATGCATTTCCATAACTCACGAATGCATATTACACATTTTTTTTCAAATCAAACCTGATCGGTTTCGTCCTATAGGGTAAAACTATACAATACGCCCCACTTTTAAAAAAACATCTATAAAACCAATATGTTTTAATAATTCTTTAAATTTTTTGTGTGAACACATTAAGTGTTCATTACTCTTTACAACTACACCGAAATTGTGTAAAAAACATAACTGGAAATAACTGTAAATAATGATTTTTCTGACCCTTACATGGGGTGTTTTGTAACACAGTCGTCAGGTAAAACGCCCCACCTCTGTGACAAAACGCCCCGACATAAAAAAGTGATTACTTTTTATAATTTTTATCAAAATGTTATAGAATATATATTATAAAACATATTATTAACAAAAATAGAACAGTCTTGATTAAAATTATTACATTATTTTTTTATTTACATTTTCTCTTTTGACATTTCTGCCGCAAGTATTACACGAAGTTATCCACGAAAAGAAAATGAAATAGGTTACTCGTGAAAAATATGATTTTGAGATGGGGCGTATTGTAAATTCATTGCTGGTGCATATTGTAAATTCGGGGGTACAAAACGCGCCGGTTTAAATTTAGCATCAACGTAGTGAAAAAAGGTTTGGGCCATAACAATTTAAAGGGGTTAGTTTGTCTACTTTCGAAATATATATGTGAATTTATCGCAAAAACAATAGTGACTTAGAAATATTGAATTTCTCACATACTAACCGCAAATTATCTGAAGGCCGAAAATATAAATTTTTGTATATTTTTTTAAAAGCCGTAATATTTGCTCGTATTTTTATTGCGGCAGTTGTGGCCGACTGAGGCAACTTCGAATATGACGATCATATTACACCAAATTAATTTTCAAGCAATGTTAAACATTCAAGTTTTGCACTATTATCGAAATGATAATAAACAGGCCGTCCAAGTTTTAGATTTTTGTTTTACCATTGCGTATTAAAATTGCTACCTACATCTTCTGTTTCAAAATTTGGAAATTAAGTTTTACAATATTTAACCAGTAACGAATGTAGAAAGTAATCGCAGTTATGATAATACAGGTAGATACAGAAATCTTATGCTTCCTTCCTTAAAAGACGGTAGGAAATGTCATGTGATCGCTGAAAAGTACCCATTGAGTTTGACTTTCACTTCAAGCAACTGTCGAATGAACGACAGTTGAGTGTCACATTGCAGTAAAATCCGCATATTCAACAGTGGAATATCCTTTCGACGAACATCAGTTGAAATTTATTAGGTATTTGCAGTTCAACGTACTGCATTGACATTTACAAAAATTTAATTCAGTGCGTCATAAGTATTTACCTATTCAATTTGCCCTTGTAAAGAAAAGGCATTTTACGACAATACATGTAGGCCACTTTGATTAATTATTGTAAAAGATGCATAAGGTGCTATAAACAATTTCTGTACGATCCATCTTTAATAACTTTCAAGGATTATATGCATACACGGCAACTTGAAAGTATTGAATCTCGAGAAAACAGAATAAAACAATAATTGATCATTTCTAGTCTCTATCAAGTTGCTACTGTTTTCTCTTATTACCTATACAATGTTCAAACTGACCTAATCCATAAGGCCGTTATTATTGCTATTCATCTGATTATACTTATATTCAATTTTTCATCTCAATTATAGTATAACACTAGTTTACAAAATCAAAACACTTATTTTTGATCCAGACTCCACTATGAAATTCTTATGTAAGGTGGTCCCCTAAACTCAAAAATCGACATGAAAAAAATCCTATGGATACGTTTTTGAGATATCGCCCGATGAATATTTTGGTAATGTTTTAAGAAGACGACCCGACGTTTCTGGCCATATCTTGCGTTAGAGTTGACCGATTTGATCGCGACAACTCTTAAATTAAAGGCAATTAAATTGCATTCAATTCGTTCTTACAGCGTTTTCCAATCGGACCAATAGTTTAGGCGGAATCGAGCGAAACTTAAGAAAAATGTAATGTTTTGGGGCCGAAATTGAAGTCGAAAATTCACTACATAGCCTAGAAGACATAGAAATTATCATGTGACGTCCAGTTTCTTATTTTTTACGCAGAGTGCGCACCTTTACGAAGAAAATTAGCCCAATTTGAACAAAATCTATGCACAAATAAGGAAGTTATGGGCGATAGAGTGGGAGTGCCTATTTTCAACTTTTCCCCTATTTTTGCATTTCTTCCCGTTTTTTAAAACAAATTTAAATATATTTAATTTTATTTTATATTATTTTTAAAAACAATTCTGGCTCTTTTTGTTTCTTTTGCCCACAGTGAGATCAGTTTCTCTTACAAGGAACCAGTTGTAGTCTCCCATCATTGATTCATCCCAGAATCCTTGGTAGCGTTTCTCGATACTTTTCATCTGTTGATGAAATCTCTCGCCATGTTCGTCGCTTACAACGCCAAGATTTGCTGGGAAGAAATCCAAAAGTGAGTGGAGGAAATGAATCTTCAAGGACATGTTAACGCCTATGTTTAGAGAATGAAGAAGTAAAAAGCATGTTACAGCAGAAGCTCGATACAAATGAAATTATAATTTCATCTGTAGTCACATCACTGCTACCAGCATTGGATTATAATTTCATTTGTATCGAGCTTCTGCTGTAACCTGCTTTTTACTTCTTTATTCTCTCAACATAGGCGTTAACATGTCCTTGAAGATTCATTTCCTCCACTCACATTTGGATTTCTTCCCAAAATTACCAAAATATTCATCGGGCGATATCTGAAAAACGTATCCATAGGATTTTTCTTCATGTCGATTTTTGAGTTTAGGGGACCACCTTACATAAGAATATCATAGTGGAGTCTGGATCAAAAATAAGTGTTTTGATTTTGTAAACTAGTGTAATTGGCAATTGTACTGTTGCCAAAAAAAGTTTGTGGCACCAGAATTATTTAGTAATCTTATTTCACGAGGGGAGAACAACGACTGAACCAGCGATTTTTCAATAAAACTGGTCTTAAAATGTAGGGCCCGAAGTGTATAAACAAATCCTAGAATATTAGCTGTCACCTCTCAATCGTTTTTATAAAGTACGGCTTCAAGAGTACAAATTTCCGAATTGTCTTACTGATTACGTTTCATTGATTTACGTTGCAAAAGTTAGATCTAGATGAAGTGAAAAGTCTTACTGGGAAACGTTCTAGGATCAGTAGTTTAATAAAAAAGTTATGTTTTTTGTTGCAATGTATGCACTTAAATTACGCTTCAAGAGAAACGGTTTTTCAGCATCCGCCGGTAGCCGCGACCATTGCGACTCTCTGATTGCTGCTTGTAAACAGAACAAAGCTGTCTCGACGACTCCAAAATTTCTGTGTTTAAAGTCATTTTTTATAAAACCGGTTGAGAGTTGATCGATTAATATTCTAGGATTTGTTTATACTCATAGAGCCCTACATTTCAAGACCAGTTTTATTGAATAGTCGTTCGTTCAGTTGGCGTCCTTTCCTCGTCAGAGATTGGAGGACTACAAATATTGAATGTAAATTATTCAATTACCGAGTAAAAATGGTGAAACCGAAAGATGAATCGACAAACATTAGAGGTCCTGTCGTGTTTTTATATCGAGAGCATATGTTGTTATTAAGTACTATCAAAATTAAATTAAAATTAGTGTACACAGAAAGTGCTAATTAAAGCGAAAGATTTAAAAGTCAAGGTAATATTTGAGAAGAGTAATAATATGGATAAAGTAGTAGATCATATTCCAACAGAAATACTGAATTGTAGGTGGGAAACCATTTCTAGGATGATAAAATCGATTTAAATGGGCTAAGTCAAATCAAAATTGGAATAATGTTTCCGTGCTATAATGCGCTAACTTTCATTGATAGGAATTTATACGTATGCAAAAATTCGTGCACTGATTGTAAATTTCTATTTTAAAGCAAATTGCAAAAGAGGTACGTGTATATGTAAATTTTGTAATTGCGCGTGCTTCATACTTCATGAGCAGCCGAAAATAAAGTTACTTAATCTTGCGTGTCGACAGTGTGTTAAGCAAGAACGGACGATCGGTTGGTCACATGCTTTTATAAACTTCCATTCCACTTAGCTTTCACAACTGAATGTGAAAGGTAATTTTTTGATTTCTGAGCACTCATGGACTTGGCAAAAATGGAATTGTCAGTTGAACATTGAAACATTGTTAACATACGTACATACTATTGCAATAGAAGATTGAAATTAATTCGAAAATGTTCATTACAATTTATAGTGCTTTTTTTTATTGCAGCCTTGCAACATAATTGCTAATACTATTTTAACCCGCAATAAATGCAACGGAGAATGGTTTTGTGATTGAATATGAAAATATTAAATATGTATAATTCTGGTGAATTTTGTGTTACCTATAGTTTCACGCAATGTGTGTTTGAATAATTTTAAAATATAAATCAAATAATGCCGCACCGAAGTTCATTAACTTTTAAATCTACATATCGGACTTTCAATGATGAATAATGTCCCTGATTTGTCATAGTAGCCAATTCGTGGAAAGAAATATAGAGAATAAGAAACTTTAGACATTTATAAAGGTGACAAATGTTAAAAGAATCTGCACGCGCAAGTAGACGCATGGCCATACTTCTTTTTGTCGTGGAAACTTTTCGGGTGTCCACGAAAATGAATGTTCACGCTTTACGTCATTCCCCTTTCTTTTCCCTCGGTCTTTCTTCAGTCTTACTCTTAAGCACACACACGCACACACACACATGTTTGTCACATCTCCTGCGTTACCTGTTCCTTTCCGTGATATACGGTTCTGCCCCGTTGCCCCTCGCACCCGCTAAGCACGCGCTTGCGCGTTTGATGAGTCATACGATCCACATAGGAGAAACGTAGCTCGATCAACGATCGTATTTTTACCCGAGTTGCTCGTTTTCCCTTGACTCCTGTATCGTCTCGCTTCCTTTCACCTGAAACTGACGTAACGAGTACGCGCGATTTTTAATGATATAGAATCGCATTTACTACGATCCTTCGGGGGATTACCATTACTACGTTATTGCTATTATTACTTCGGTGTTAAGACACTTCCTAGATCGCTGGCTCCTCTTGCCTTTTTATCTCGAAACCCATTCGTCTTCCTTAACCCGTCTGCACTCCCACTCGCAGGAAAGTTCCCGTTTCGTTTTTCGTTCCTTTTATGGCGATACGTTACTACGTTTCACCCAGAACCGCGAGGAGAGGGGAGTTCCCTCGTCAGCATGATTATTAGGATTCCCTTTGAAACTGGTTAGGCTAAGCAGGCCAGCAGACCAACCAATCGTTGGTTTCGTTTGGTTTCGTTTGTTTCTTCCCTTGGGATGGTTGGAACTTTTGTCTTTTCACAGTATAGAATATAATACAATGAGATAAAATAAAATATCATTAAATACAACATCCTTCTCGCTTCCCCACTCTCACCCTCCAACATTAACACTCCAATATAATATTTCCGCAGATATAATTTCACCCATCTCATATCACACATTTTTCCTCCTCTCTCTCCCCCTCTCGGTCTCTTTTATCCTCCGTCCTCATCAATCGTTGGTTAATCGTTAATATTGAAAACAACTACGTATATTCATAATCTGTATTATTCGTTGTTTATTTTGTCGAGAAAATGTTTGCTTTATAAAATACTAACATTTTTATCGAAATCTTTTTGTATAGGAAAATGTGTTTGTATTACGATCTTACGCCACCATGCGCTAGTCACTCACTTCTCACTTCTCAGTAACCATTTCTCGGTGTGCTCGTGTTTCCGAAGTAGATAAGAAACGTGTTTGGACGTATTGTAAAGAGGTACGTAATATATGATTGCATTGAATTATTAAAGACACATAAATAGAGACGTAAACACCGAGAAATAATATGATAGGACTTGTAGGAATGACTGTCTATGCATTGGTACGGATTTTCTAACCTAAATCCAGTAGATGGACAATAGAATTGAATCTTTTGAAGCCGATTTTTCTTTAACGACACACCACTAGGTTAAAATCTTTACGCATTATTGAAATGTGTATTTTTTTATTCTTGTTTACGATAAGACTTCCTAAAATAAAAAGGTTAAGATTGTTTATTATGCAACTTGATGGTCATTCACTTGTACCTTATTTTTTATTTTATTTTTATTTAGATGGAGAGCAACAGAAAAAAATATAACTTATATCGGTACTCAGATAGTGATGTAGATAGAGCTTTAGAGGATGTTAGAAAAGGAACAAGTGTAGGAAAGGCAGCCAAAGAATTTGGAATTCCGAAGTCAACGTTATACGCCAAATTAACAGGAAAGGCTCCAGAACATTGCAAAAGGGGTCCGAAACCAATTTTAACCACCGCGGAAGAAAATCGTTTAAAGCAATGGATTTTGAATAAAGCTAGACTGGGCTTTCTTATGCATCCTGATGAAGTAAAGGATGCTGTGCAAAAAGTACTTAACGAAGCATCGCGAACAACCATATTCACTAACAACAGGCCGGGAGATAAATGGCAACAACTATTTCTGAAGAGACATCCTGAAATAATAAAACGAAACAGCGAACTGATAGCTAAAAATCGAGCACCCGTCACCGAAGAAAATTTGAGAGCGTGGTCGCAGGAATTAAAATCGTATTTAGAAGAGAATGGATTCGCTAGTGTTTTAGAAAGACCAAAAAGTATATTTAATGGTGATGAAACTAGTATTCAGCTCTCTCCTAAAAGTGGACAACTTTTAGGATCAAAAAATGAGAAAAATTTTTATGAAATTTCATCGGGAAAAGAAGAAGAAACATTAACAGTTCTCTGTACATTTTCTGCTGCAGGCGATGCACTACCACCTATGATTAAGTTTCCGTACAAGAGAATTCCAGCCCTTGTATCAAATTCAGTTCCGAACAATTGGCCGATAGGACGATCAGACACAGGGTGGACGGTGTCAAGCATGTTTTATGAATATATCACTAATAATTTCTATCCTTGGTGTGTAAATAATGGAGTAGAGTTTCCTGTGATATATTTCCTCAATGGCCATAAATCTCATCTCACGATAGAACTCAGCGATTTTTGCATCCAACACGATATAATTCTGTATTCATTGTATCGTAACTCTACTCATATAACACAACCCTGTGACGTTGCAATATTTAGACCCTTAAAATGCAAATGGAGACAAGTAGTACATGATTATAAGCAAAGTACTCAAAAATCAGTTACAAAGGCAACGTTCGCTCCACTATTTAAGGAAGCTTTCGATGAAATAAGTGATTTGTCGATAAGAAATGGATTTAGAGTGTGTGGATTGTATCCATTCGACGAACACGCAGTTCACTATCAAAAGTGCATATCAAGTCGGCGAAAAGAATTAAATTCTATAAGTGCTGTGGAAAATCCAACCGTCCCTCTTACGTACGCTGACTTTCTCTCAACTAAAAAATTTTTTGATCATTTCATTGACGAGGAGAAACTAAAAGAATATGTGAACATGAATAACAAAAATGAAATATGCAATGACCCTGTATATATTTTATGGAAAACTTGTATCGATGAACTGAACGATTGTTTGATAGACGATGATTCAGTTATTATTGAGCAGACACCTAACTTTTGTCGTTGAAAAGTTATTACGCGTAGTTGTAATGTGCCAGAAAATGTATATTTTCCGCTAATTATGATGAAACTATATATTTCTATAATTTGTTACCGTTCTAGAAAACTTTTATCGTTTATTTAAAAAGCATGTGATTTATTGTACGATTCACATTCAAGCTGCAATGTTAAGGAGATTTCCTGTCTGGAGAAATAACATATTTGGTGTATTTGAAGCCTCATTAATACTTAAAAGGCAATTATAAAACTAGACATTTTCAATTTAATTAAATATTTTTCTTTTTTACAATATTGTTCTATTTTTGTCATAATTGGACAATTATACAGAAAATGATGATTAATATGAATTCGTATTATTACAATAAGAATTCTTTCAGAATTTCTGTTTTAGGGTAATCTTTCGACACTCTACTCTTTACATTTTCGCTTACTAAAATTGCTCTCGAAGTTGCTAACTTGCTAACTTGATCTGAAGTTGGTCAATTCATATGAATGACTATATGTTTGCAATTTCACAATGATATCAATATCGGTCATTGTCCGACAACTTAATAGACTGTATACCAGTTGTAGATTCGCTGATCAGGGCTGATCTTGAATTTATAACCAGAGAAAGAGGCGTAATTCAAATGCTGAATTTTTCAAATCAATCGTACATTACGTATAATTGAAAGTAGTCCGAATAGTGTCGTGTTTGATCTCATTTTACTCGTGTAAACCATAGCAATATATTGGAAATTATAAAAATTTACAATAAAGTGTCGATCGCATTGTCTAAATAAAAAACATTTGAGTTGATTCCTGAAACTATAACTGGGGAACATTGTATTGGTAGTTAATAGTGGAGATGTAATGAAGTTGCAAATTCCAAAGTTAAGGTGCAGCACAGATTGAGGCAGAAAGTAGCGATGAAGTTCAAAATGATTTAAAATGTGTGAAGTTAATGGTGGCATTTCAAGGTGTATATCCTAAAAAGTTTTACAAGTGTCTTGTTTTTAGTAGTGCATCACAATATCACAAATTTTATAAAGTCCTCAAAATCTTGGATGTTTTGAAATTGTTAAGTTTTAAATTTTTGTAGGTACCATAATGGTACCATGATATCAAGACCTAACCCAGGGGTAAGGTATTCAAATGTGGATATTTTCAACACTTTCATACATATGTATTTCAGTCTCAGACCTCTGTATTCTTCATTTATTCAAGATATTTGCAGCGCAGTATCTCGAATTACCAACACTAGCAAAAGACCCAAGGCCGAATACGACATTCCATTTTAATGTTCCGTGCATCCTAAAATGGGATTACATATATAGTAGGAACTGAATCAGAGTGCTAAAACACTTCCTACGACCCTGAATCAGGCCAGAGTCCTTATCTCCCCATATTTCATTCAAGACGTTTGTGCCGACGCGACGCCCGAAACATATTTACTTTTACGCCTGGCTGATTGATTTTACGTCTCATTATACTTCAACCATTGCCTATACATATTCAGGGCCCGATCTAGCTCTTCCGCCGCTCTGGGCAAAAGTGATTCTTGCCGCCCTTTGCATTGAATCATAAATAAGTATTTTAAAATATATTTTTTGACACTGAGTAAACTTTTTTGTAGGTATTTGTCTACCAACTTTGCCGTCCCGAAAATTTACAACTCTGGACAATTGCCCTATTACAAATTGACACTGTTACTGACATTCCCGCAAGTTTCTAATGCACTGTTTAATCATTCTAGTAAAGTAATAATAATTGGATTCTATTTGCCCCGAGTATTAGTTCACCGCCGACATTGAAATTTACAGTAAAATCTAATTCTTATAAGCAGAAAGTTGCATGATGCATGAGTGTCGTGGGGTGCATGGATGCAATTGCAAATCGAGCTTTCTTTAATTTCACAATCATATGGGGTGCTTAATGTGTCGAATACGAGTTACATTTGTGAAGTTGAACTCTTTCGTGCGAGTTCTTTCAAATATTCTCTCTTAACAGTAATTAATAGGGCTTGAAACCGTTATTATCAAGATTTAGGTTCTTGAAAGAGTTATGAAGAACCTTTATTCTGAATAACCGTTATAAAGAACCTAAATATCAGACTATATAAGTATAAGTTAAGGTTCCTATATAGCTCTATAACTTTTATTTTTTAGGTTCTATATAAGTTCCAAAACGGTTATAGAACTGATTTAATAACTTTTATTTTTTAGGTTCAGTATAAGTTCCAAAGCTGTTACAGAACCGATTCTTGTAACGATTGTACAGAGTTTTATAGAAAATGAAATGGCAAC
The DNA here is from genome assembly GCA_929108735.1 of Andrena dorsata. Taxonomy (NCBI): domain Eukaryota; kingdom Metazoa; phylum Arthropoda; class Insecta; order Hymenoptera; family Andrenidae; genus Andrena; species Andrena dorsata. Next base: position 62,527,452 of record OV815487.1, on the reverse strand, counting down.
ATATTAAAAATATAGACTACTGTGTGTAACTAAATGGTTTAAAAATTATTATAAATAAGTAAGTAAATATATATTATATACACATTTGTACATACGTATACAATTCTTTTGTAAAATACAATACCATAGATCGACACTTTTACTTGTCAAGTTCATTTTTTCAATTAGGGGCCACCTCACCATTAGGGCCATGATTTTCACAACATATTAAAAAATCATTCAAATCGGGGAACTAGACCCTTATCGGTATAACAACCAAATATTTATATTAACGAACACTTCATATTACGAAAGAATTGTATATGTATGTACAAATGTGTACATAATATATATTTATTTACTTATTTATAATAATTTTTAAACAATTTTGTTATACACAGTAGTCTATAGTTGTAATATGGTGTCATCTCATTTTCTATAAAATTCTGTACAATCGTTACAAGATTCGGTTCTGTAACCGCTTTGGAACTTGCATGGGAAACAGTTGAGGTCGACGGTAACCTCTACCAATGTGACAACATTGACGAAAGATTTGAGCACTCATTCTCAGTTCGACTTTATCCGCGATAGTGATCGGATCGGTGAATATCTGTGAATGTCACGGTGCATATTATTTCCTGATTTCTCGATTCCTACATCAATTCGTTCGACTACCGGATTAAATAGAAGACCGTTCAACAACATTTCACTGGAATATACCTATCATCTAGAAGACTTTTTGACGAAGCGTTGCCTAGTGTTTGATCACATATCGCAGTGATAAAAATACGCGTAGAATGTGCAGGATGCACGGCTGTAGTTGTGAAAAGTGAACATTTTGTAATGGACATTGCTATAAAATATATTTGGAGGTCCACTAAGTAGTATGTAGTTCCGGTCATGCAAGTTCGCGAGTTACCTATAACACAAAATCGCAAAATATGTAGCTGAATTTTCAGGGGTTAATTTCACCCCCATCGAGTGAATTTGGGCAGCAAACAAAAATTGCGTTGTGATCAGGAGGAAATCCCCTACATATTTACTAAGTTTCAGAATTTTCGGGTTCGGGATCTTCTCTTGTAAGTCGTAATGAAGATTTATCAAAACATAATCTGATAAGTAACGAATAATCGTGAGATTACTACAATATATGTATAGGAAAAGGAGTTCGCGTCGGTAAGATTGTAGTTTTATATAAGTACTTTATCGTAAAATCTCAAGTATCGTTCGTAATTGGCCATAAATACTCACTTCTATTACAAGTTTTACAGCATAACATCGAGTATCGATCAATTCAAATAATCTCGTTGCGTAGTTTTTACCTTTATTTTCCAACTGTTACGTCACCTTTTTGCGACAACGCAACGCTAAAAGACAATTGTCGCGTAATACACACATATTTCGTTGTTATCGCTATCAGTGTGCTATAAGTACGACTTTAAAACCTTGTGAGCGCGACTCGGTACATACTAACTTGTGAGTAGCGTTGGCGGTTTTTTAATCCCAGAAGTTTTCCATCCTATTCGTGGCTTTAGCGTATATTCACATCGATATTTTCTGAAAAACATTGAGAGCCGGTAATATTGGAGAGTCTCCGAATATTTACTTTGGAAGCAAATCAAGTTCGAAGTTCGCTTTGTGCATGCCTTGCGACCTCAGCGATCCTTCACTCGCGCGACAGTTTGACCTTCGATGAATCATCTAATAATAATGTTTTGTTACTGCGTATTTTAATGTCGTATGTACTTAAGTGGTTATTAGTTACGAATATTTGCGATAAATAAACTTTAGTAAGCTAGATTTGTTTGTAGAGCATAGAATCTTTCAGGAAGGAAAATACTTTTAATATTTGTGTCACGAAATTTTAAAGGTGATGATTGAATTTGGAAATTTTTATTTCTATATTTTCTATTCGATTTCCATAAATGTATGAAATGAGTGTAAAACAGTCACAAGCGGTTCGAAGTATGTATCTGCTATAGTTCGATGTAGCCCGAATTATTTTCATCGAAACAACGTTGCTTATCCATTGGTACTACTGGGGATGTAATGGGAAATATAGAAATTTAAATTTTCATTACTGTCGACACGTGTTCGAAACGAGGGGCGTGCTGCACAAAACTTTCCTGACAGAAGCAACTGCCTCGTAAGGCCTGACCGACTTGGAACGGTATTTCGCTGAACAGTACGCCGCGGTCGTTCAAAGTACTAATGGTTTGCTGTCGCGTTTCGAAGGAGGGTTCCCGTGATTGATTGAAGTTATCGATTGCGTGGCAAAAGGAAAGAGGCTTTTCTTTTTCAGCGCCCATTTTCCCCCGTTTCCTTCTCTCATCATCAAATTGCTAGACTCTTCTCGACAGTCTTTTCTGCGGCGTGTGCTTTCCCTCAGTGCATTATTGCATTGTCAAGTGTCCTTCACTTTGCAGAGTCGTTCCCGCACTTAAATAGCTTCAGTGTTCGAAGGAGGGCTCACGAAACAAATAGCGTCTCTCACATTTCGTCGCGATCGACACGGTATATAGCAGCCGCTTCGTCCGAATCCGCAGAGTTGTGCCGTGTGCGTTCGTAGCTTCGGTAAAGTGGTTACGCTAGGAGGGATGTGCAGCGGCGGATGCAGGATCATTTCTGGAGTGGGGGTGGCGCGGAATGTGTAAAAGTACATAATAAGTACAATTTTTAACATTCCTTTAAAATATTTAAGATTTACTTGGAATTTATATTTTAAATTTATATTAAATTCACCATTATCTAATCATTTGTACATTATAAAAAATCAGAATAATTACAGTTCCTGTGATTAGATAATCTGTTTTGTAAGAAACACAAGACTCTGCATCTGCAAATGGAAATATACAAATTGCTCGGGTTGAAAGAAATTGGAAACCCTTTTACTATCTTGCAATTGGAGTCAACTTTCATAAGTCATAATTTTCGAAAGTTGACTGCAAATTTAGTGAAAAATATTCAGTTTGCATTCCAGATATTTTATAGTTCAATAGTTATACCGTAACCGAAAAAAAATTCGCGCAATTCATATTGGTTATACCGTAAGCAAAAACATTTCTCATTATCGATAATGGTTATTTGTAAATAAAAAAAATCTTGTCATCAATAATGGTTATTCTTAACCAAAAAGAAAGATAATAGAAGAACCAAAAATTTGTCAGATCTTTTAAATGCAATGTACGCATACAATTTCCAAGACTTTACGCAACGAACAGTTTACGTTACGACACAATTGTAAGGTTCTGGGGTTAGGTGTACTGATGCATGTCTATACATATTACAAATTACCTACATAGGGCGTCGAGTTTCGTGGCGCTGTAGATTCAGGTTTTCAGCCTCCCTGTATTTGACAACGCGCATTCACAGAGAAAGCAATCAAATTGTCGCACGATGCTCTGACAATTAGTAACACGTTTCTCTCACCGGTTAACGCGGTATGATAATTATTGTACTAAATAGTATTAAAGTAAATGGTATTTTATTTGCTAAGAAATAACGAATAGCATATTTGTTAAACACAGTTACCTAAAATTATTATAAATACACTGAGAAATTATTTATGCACCAAACAGTAAATGCATTTTTTAGTAAACGAATATTACTTTGTGTATGATAAACGTAATTTTTAATATTAAATAAGAAAGCACTTTTCTTATAATTTGAAGCTATGAACTCAAACGGACGCTGTTTAAAAAAGTACTGTGGAATGGTAAGTTACATAGATATAAGTAAATTGCAACAGAAAAATATCTGAAATTTAAAGGATTTACCTTTTTCATGAGAATCCTTAATGTTGCACTATACATACTTGAATGGATTACTGTGTACCTAGCTGTCGAAAGCGTGTAAAACTCATTTGATTAGATAACATTCAAATATCACTGTATCAAGAACTATCCAGATGCTTTAACCTTCTACTGATAATGGAAAAATAAATATCTGTCTTTTAGTGAAGCATTCCTCGATTGCTTATAGCAGTTAAATTTATCGGCCACTTTCCCAATATATTTTGTAGTTTTATACGATACTAATGTATAATTAATAAATTACAATCACGAAATCACTGAAAATAATAGGGCAGGTAGTTTAGATCACCGATTGAACGAAAACTTTACTAACAATTAGTTTATGACATATATAGGAATGTGTTAAATGCGCCGCGCGCACTACTCAAATAAGAATAACTCTCCACATAAGAATAAGATCAATTTAAGTAATGAATACTACTTAGGAATAATGAAAACAAAGTAAAAATACATATTACATATGTTTGGAATTATTACATGGATTACATTTCAGTTGAGCACTGAAACTAAATTACGATTCTGTGTTACATACGCGTGCATATGTCGAGAATCTGGATAAAATTAAACTTTTAATACCATCTTTTCGCAAATTGTTCATTTGTGCACATTATCGGCTTGACACACTATTATACACGGTGTACACTAATTGTATGCGAAGTTTAAAAATCGGCGACTTAAACCTCGTTGCAGTTCACGTTTAATAAAATACAGGTAATCCCATCTTGTCAATGAAGATTTAATATTTCATAATTTGTTTATATAATTTTAATCTTCTTCTGTTGAAACCATCGATAAATGAATAATCTCGAAGTAACTTGAATATATATCTCCGACTATCTCTCTCAAGATATTACGGAATTTTCTAGGTCATACAGGTCATTAGACCTTATCAAACGGTTTACTGCTGATTCTGTAAATCCACGAACTCTGTGAACTCTGTACTGCACTGTGCTCTGTGGTGCGCTCATAGTTGTAGTATGCTAATTTAATGTGATCTCAGTCTGAAACAAAGTCTTGTATGTTATTGAGCACAGTTTTAACTTTCTACGCTTTGCTACCCTTTAAATTTATTCTTCATCTATTTGACATTACAGGCACAGCAGTTGGTCTAACAATGATAAATATTATCTTCCTGTTTAGTGTACCCACTGTCCAAAAACTCATTAACTTTAATATCTGCCGCAGATACTTACCTATACCTAGGTAGTTTAGAATACGTTAATCTGAAACTGATGTCTTTCACAATCATCCTATCACAAGAATGTATATCCTAGTTCAGTCTACGCAATAGTATGAACATTGTTCTGGGTTCATTAAACTCACTTAAACGGACTGCCCTCTCGGCTAAGTTATATAAATAATCTTCAAAAGTAATTTAAAATTTTTATATCGACCGGATTTATTAATCTAATATGATTTCGGCGCAAGGTTCGGTTACTTTAAACTCATATTATATTAATAAATGCGGTCGATATAAAAATTTTAAATTACTTTTAAAAATGAATGGCGAAACATCCGAATTTACTGTTAAGGAAAGTTTCTTTTCATTTATAACAAGATCGTTTGGACTCGAAACCTTGAAAATAAAAAATAAAAAGTTTAAAGTGACCGAACCTTGCGCCGAAATCATATTATATAAATAATCTTCATAATTTTCTTCGCGTATCTACTCTTTCTTTATTCTGCGCATTTCGTCTGTGTATTTCTTTCATTGCAGTGAATTTATTGTACAGTAATGGGTGGTATCCCACTCGTAATAATAATACCTACATTATGAGTAGTTTATTTACACCTTTCCCAAACCTTAACAGTAAACAAAGCAAATTATAATACATGAAAGTTGTCACACGATTTGCCGGTAGGAACATCGATTCTCTTAACCCTTTGATCCATAAATCCATACACGTATGCGTTCGTTCGATGCATGCAGACCACGCGAGGAACGCCTATATGCGTTCGATGATCTTGGTTAATAAGTACGACTGGAACATTTCCGCACACGGCGAATGGGTTAATTCCATATTAATTATGGGCCGAGATTCACAGTGGTGTAATAAGTCACTCGCATGGTGGTTTTCATAAAATAATATTTTGCGTTTACTGTTATAAAAAACTCTACATATATGTTGTAGTTGTGGGAACAAATGTGAAGGCTTAAAATACTACAAATCACTTTTTTTTTTCTTCATTTTTTCACTTGTCAGCACAACGCATGAACATCGACCAATCAGCATCAGCACATTCGTTATATTAATTTATGCTGCTCATGCGTTGCACAGTGGTCTGTCCAATAACAATCTAGCGGAACAAGAGTCGCAGGTCGTACATAAATCATCAGTTAGGTGGAAATGTTTATTATTCGTTTGAAAAACACCATTCACATTGCTGTAAATACTTAAAACCTCCACTCAGCCTCCAAAGGTTTTTTAAAATCAAAATTCTAAATACAAAAATCTGAGGTTTCTTAGAATGTAGAAAGCGCAGAAGAACTGTATTTTCTAGGGAAAAATTGTTTACAACCACGTTATTTAGAACGAATTACACATTTTAGCTCCTAACATCACCATTTTTTAAGATAAAATTGATGTACAGTTGCAAATATTTGTAGCCGTAACCAGGGACTCCTACCGGTACGTAAAATACCGGTATTTTTCGGTTGTAGCTTCGTCTGAGACTTAATACCGGTGTAACGCTCATGCCGCTATTTCAAAATACGGTAACAAAAGGTTACCGGTAACCGAAATAAATACCGGTATTTTTTCGGTATTCTTTTCAGTAACATGGTAGGTTTCGGTGTTCACCGAGAAGAATACCGAAAAAATACCGGCATTTATTTCGGTTACCGGTAACCTTTTGTTTTCGGTATTTATCTTTTTCGGTATAGCTGTATTGGCGAAATACCGGTATGAGCATTATATCTAAAGCTTTTCCAACGAAAGCTGTTAAAAATTCCATGATTTTTATGATTATATTTGTATTCTGTTCGTTGTAAATTAAAATTCTCATGGCTGAAGCTTGATTTACTACTTACTTGTACAGTGAACGATTTTCTAAATTCATACATGCTGGGCGTACCAAACAGCACTGGAACACCGGACGCGTGAGATACATAATAAGAATTTAAAAGACGCTCGTTCCAACCGCGATCCCGTTCGCCAGTGTCGTAAGCCCGTCGTTGAAAGAGATGTTGGTGGCGTAACCAAAACTACCGAAAAGCAGTCTATTTCTGCAACCGAGTCACGGAAACTTCCCAGCTTTTTTAAGCGTTACACGCACACGGGCATCATCTCGCGGGGCTGCTGGTTGCCCGATACCGCGAGCGCGCCATTTTCAATTACACAAATGCATCATTGTCCCCGCAAACGCGACACGTGGACTTCCAGAAGACGTTTCGTATGTACGTCGCAACTAGTTTCGCAAACCGGCCGGTCGTTAACCTTACGCGAAAATGGATAAGACGGTTCGACTGTGGCAACCTCGCCGCTCTCTATAGACACACTGCAAACGTGTACGCAGCAGCATAAGTGCTTTTAAATGTACGCTCGAACGTACACACGCGGGAACCCGTAAGCGCGGCGCGGTTCTCTTTTCGACGCATTCCGCGACATTGAGGGGGCAGACCTCTGTAAAAAATCGGAATAATCGATTTTTTTTTGTATGTTTTCGGAGAGACGTTTTAAGATTGATCTCTTCAAATTTTATGTAGGAATTCATAAAATTGACGGAGATATAGTATTTTCCGCGAGGCGGTACAGCCACTGAAGCGAGCGGAACTTTAAACGTGTTTTTCTCAGAATAACATTTTTCATACCGGATTAAGAGTACACAGAGAAAACTATATATCCAATTGACACGAGCAAGGTCATTTATTGTACGAAAAAGCCGAATACGGAATAAGTCATGTACATTAAAATTTTTATATTTTTCATGATATTTTTATGAGTGCGTTATCAATAGACAGATGATAATCTTATACTATAAAGCAAAGTTATCGTATGTTGTGTGTTTGTCTGTCGCCGAAAAACTTTCTAAAACTCGGTAAACTCTGGGATCGCGAAAGGTGTCTCGGCTCATTATGCCTGGCTAATCCAGATGAATGTGACTATTTTCATAAAAAAAAACTAAAAAAATTGTTTTTTTTTCTTCTAAAATCAGAATCTAAATTTCCGGCGAAGTAGCCGAGTGGTAAAGCTAGTTTCCGATAAAAATGAATCCAAGCATGACCTTATTCGGACTACTTCTAATTAAACCTCATAATGTACGATTGATTTACAATACATACGAGTGATTTGAATTACAGTAATGTGTCTGAAAACGCAACTGGATTTGACCGAACTGTGGACCATTTTGTAGGCGCTCCAGTTCAGATCACGCAGGAACTCACAATCAGTTTATTCCCATGGTGAAGTGTTTAGCTCTTCACCGTCGAACTGAAATTTGTAAAATCTTTATTTTACAGAATGGTAATAATTGTTGATAAATTGGTGAGATATTTCTAATTAAAATAAGTCCAAATACGGCATATATCGAACTATGATTAGGACAATTGATAATTAAATAGGAATGTACTTTACCCACATAAACAATTCTAAAAGTAGTCCAATTTATGCCGTCTTTGGACTCACTCTGATCAGAAAGATCCTGTCAATCCATCGAGGGTCCTTTCATTGCGATAAACTAAAAATCAAAAAATTTCATTTTTCATAAATCGGAGTGGTGACTCTACGTTTGTTGAGCTAAGCATCAAGTATTGACGGCTCGCTCACACGAGCAGGTTCGAAGAAATGGCGAGGATACGTTTTGAGAAACATTACTGTACGTTTAACTGAAAATCCGAAAACACTGCTGTTCAACCTCATTTTTATTAAGAAAATCCCACCAATCTATTCGTAAAACTCGCAAAGACGTAGTAGCAGGTAACAGGACCTAATCGCTTTCGCCTCCTTGTTGCTGGGTAGAGGTAGAGCGCGGACACCTTGTTGTTACCCTATCTCGCTCACTCCTGGTGTATCTCATTCGCGTTATCCTCGTCAAAAGGTTCAGGCGATGACCCAGCCAAGTGTGAGATAATGATGTGCTAAATGCGCCACCTACATCGGTTATAATTTTACGAGCGGACCCGACAGATAGGACTATGACCGAGGCTCACAGTAATTCCACTGTATCATGCTGTACGGTTAACAGTCCATCCTGTTTTCGGAAACATCCCTCGTGTTGAAATTGTATTACGCTGTTTCCTGCTTTTGAAACAGTGGAATGTACACGAATTCAACAAATTCCTCTTCGGGCCTGTCACAGAAGTTTCCACGAAGATGTATTATCTATTGCATTTCGATCATCAATTCGGTAATTAAATCTTTATGAGGTAATTATCGCAAAACTGTGTACAATCTCACTTTTTATTTTATCGATATTTACTTTGGCGATCGCACATTCGTTACGACTGCGCTATTTTTCTTTCAGATAGGTTGCAAATATCTGTCGACACCGAGGAACTCGGATAATGGCTTGTTGTGAAATAGTAAATAATGTTGATACTTATGAGGTCTGATATAGAAGTAATGAGGCTGATTTCGCAAAAATTTATTTATTAACAGAGTCGATTAGTATGTTTCGATTCTCCTCCTCAAAGAAGCTATCGCTCAATGGGGAAGCTGACTGCAACTTTTTGCCACCCGCGGCGCCACCAGCATACATGCCACTTGTCATCGGCGTTTTAAATAAATAAATAGAATGCAAGAATGTGATAAAAACATTTGCCTGTCCAAATAGTTAAGGATATTTATACGTATGGAGTGATCAAGTACAGTGGGCACTCGTTATAAGCCCGTTTCTACTATGCGTTGTACGCTCGGGGTATATTCCCACCATTTCTCGGAATCCTTCGGACGAGAGTGAGAGAACTCGGGAACGAACGAGAGGTTCCTTCGTTTCCTCTTGCTCGCTCCTGCTTTTCCCACTCGCGTCATTGGCCGCGCGGAATAGTGTCCACAACGCGTCGTACGCCCGCTGCCATCCCCGTTGGTTGGGCTTATAACGAGAACGTACTGATGTTAGGTCAGGCGGTTAGGGCGTGCCATCATCAATAATAAGCAAGGAAGAAGGTGCTTTAGTTGGAAAATTGATATTATTATCGTGAAAGACTAATCTCAAATTGAAACACCCAAGTGACCCTGAAAAAAATTTGAAACTGATACATCATAATGCACGTTTCTGTGATAAATCTTTGAGTTGGACGACAGGTAAATGTCCACAAGTTTCACATTTTGTTGTCATTTAATTTTAAAATCGACAGACGGCAAATAACGAAATAAATGTAAATAAACACAATTTCTAACATTACATCGCTAACTTCCTCGTTACAAAAAACCTTGGATAGCCTAGTATTTAGATAACACTTTTATTATTACCAGAATAATACTTTTGATCAATTCAAATGGCCAGTCAGGATTGTCTAAGAAATGATTTTTAAAAAGTGCGGTGCGTATGAAGAAACATTGTAGGAGCTAGTACTTTATAAGTCGACGAATATGCGTCTCGTATGCACAACGTAGGCTATCTTATCTGCCTTTTCTGTCTTCATCTGTGGTCTCATCGTGAACTAACATCTTGCCATGAACTCAGATAAGCGACTATCCGGTTCCAGCCAGGTATATGTTCGTATGGACTGCTTCGACGTATGAGTTGCTGGTAGTCGTAGGTTACGGAGAATCTTCATTTGCCTAGCTACTAGATGCTACTCGGAGCAAGACAAAAACAGTGAGTCGCAGCGGAGGACCGTTGCAAAGGTAGAAAATAGGCGAAACAGATGCACGATAAGGGGAACGGATGTTCTGAGTGGAGGCATAAAAAAAAAGGGATGATACCTAGAGCGGAAGTGATTGTAGATTAAGAGAAAATTGTAAGTTACGACATCCTTTGGGAGCTAAAGTAATACCACGTGTACACAGGCTGCTAGAGTATGTAAATACGTTTGCAAATCGTACTGCCATGCCGGGAGCGGAAGTTCATGGCGCATAAATCCGCATTCGTGTATTGTTCCACACATGCACACATATTTAGCATACCCACTTGTCCTTCCAGTTATGCATACACGGGTTTATTCATTACGTAAGTTTGTGTACAAGACCTTTATGTGATACAATCGATACAGAGAGCCACAGGCTCCTCGAGAAATGAATGATCATGTAATATCTGGTTTCTTCTATTTGACTAAAATGATATGTAATAAGGCGCGAAACGTGCCAGGAAAGCGTAATTCAATTCCTAGGACTATCGCCTAACAACTTACGTCTCATATTCGAATTTAAATTATGGCTTCTCTAACTTTAAATTGTTAACTCGCGTAGAGGAGCTAACTCGGTATTAAAAAGCTCTTTCGTATTGGATGAGACAAGTCGGTTCATGGCGATAATTAAAAAATTTCTCTGACAAAAACAGTAGATATGTATATTAATATTAGTTGCCTGTAATCATTTCGAAATACAGAATTTTAAATACAGTAGGACTCCCGTATAGGTTCGTGTTGGGAGCTCTGGAAAGGTTCGCGCCTTATCCCCACCACCTTTGGGACTGACCGAGCGGGGACTTAGGAAGGGCTAACAGCTATTAATATATGTGCAAAATAAAATATCTATATTTCCAATCTGTTTTTTTATGCTTTTAGTGGATTGTCGTGATTGTTACGATAGAAGTTTGACCAAACACACCATTCTCTTATTCTCGCACACAACGCACTCAACCAAAATCACTCGCTCTCGCATCACTGTTGTTCAGAATATTTCGTCAAACATTGAACCTGAAGTTTTATAAATTAGCGTGTTCCTTTGAACAGTTTTTCAAGTTTTTAAATAATTGTCTTATCCCCTTCTTCGTCGCTGAGAACGTTGCGTATGTTTATAATTTCTGCCGCTGGACACGAGAACCCGATGGTTGCGATCCTTTTCAGAACCTCCGGAAAGGTTCACGGACGGTTCAAAGTCGGGTCCCAGGTAGGAATCCAAGTGTACACTGAAGAGGTTTCCGATCCAGAGATTACTATTCCTAATTCATTGGATATCTGGCGGTTGTACGAGCTAACGATCCTTAATCCTTTGAGTAGGAAAATTGAAACGCGTAGCGGACATCATGCGCGGAAATCCTCCGGTTGTATTTGTTGACCAGTCGCTGAACGCCTATACGCGTTCCGCGTTCATATTGATTGCACTGGATGAACATATGGTATGTATATACAGTGGGGTATCTTATAACTAACTGATTCGTTCTAGAACCGTGTTCATTGCAGCATTCGTTTGTTATACAATAGGAATAGTGTAAATAAACTTACCTGTCTTTCAAATATCACCAGCACTGTAACTTGGCCTAAAAACTTTCAGACTCGCATAAAGTCTTAAGTGTTTCCTATAATTTCAATATGGATTTGTGAGAATGGTCAATGCAAGATCAACAACAAGCGCATTCATTTCTTTTGTGTCAATGACACATAGTGCCCCAACTCGCGTCAGTCTTAAAATTATATTTAAATTTTATAAATTACACACGTGTGGACGACCAATTGTATTTCTCCGTGTTCGTTGTAAGCGCTTTGATTTAATAAGAAAAACTTCGTTATAAGGTCATTCGTTATAGGATACCTACCGCATTTTCGTATATTCGCCTAGAGAACCCAAAGTGTTGAGGAACCGTTTAAGGAAAAAATATATTAGATAAAAGTTGCTTGTTTTCTAGCGATGATTATGGAAATCATTGGTTCTACGTGTGTTTCCATTTGAAATTGCCCACGTTAATGTCCAGGAGAGATGAGTCGAGGTCAGGCTTGATACAGATTTAAAGGGTCCTGAAATCTATGAAACTCAGTAGCAGAAAGATTGAAATTAATTACGTAGTTCTTAGGACGTTGAGCTGTTAAGCTCCCCGTTGATGTTTCCTACTTCTAACATAAAAATATATGTACATACCTAAATTTCTTTACCTATAATCATTGGCGTAACTAGTTAGGGGGCCGGGTGGGCCTGGCCCCTCCAAAATGCGGATTGGCCCCCCAAACGCGAAATGGCCCCTCCCTAGGAAATATCCAAATAAATAAAAAACATTCATCTGTCCTATAACAGGTTCTAAATATTTTTTTAGAAAAACACCGCAAATTAAAGCTCGTATAAATTTTAACTATAGGTATACATGATATGCTCTTGCTTTTAATTAATCAGAATTTATTTTTTCTGCTGTATCTCTTTCTGTTTTTAAAAATTTTGTTTCCATTTCCCGAGAGTAAATAATAAATAATTTTTTATTCCGTTTACTCTTTGTTTTAGTGTTAAATAAATATGTAGGTAAATTATTGGTATAAAATGTGTATGTATATAAAAATTTCTACCTATAAAAAGAAGAGTGAGCGCGAAAGCGGGGGGGGGGGGGTAGGGCCTGGCCCCTCCCAGACAAAAATCCTAGCTACGCCTATGCCTATAATGACATCGCGATTTGTTGACGGAGATTGAATCATATACAGTAAGTTTCACTCACGACATAATGATCTTCTAGAGGTGTTATTAATCGATGAGCTGTTGGACGTTATTTGCGACGACCATTTCTCGTTCCTCGGTTAGCTTTCTGATCTAATTTCCAAGAAATGTCTATTATAGTAAAAAACTGATCCAATGTTTGTATTAAGTGATCTGTATTCTTACAGTGTCTGATATTTAAATAATTTTGTAAGGAATGAAATGGATGATAAGCTGTTGGTGCCAGTTAAATCGTTAATTTATCTAGTTATTTTCAGTAAACTGCAGCCATAGTGATCTGATTCTGTTTTCAAAGTTCTTTAAGTTATTCTCTGTGTATTCCATCAACCACGTAATCAGACTTTTTTCCAGATCGAGATCGGGTTTTGCAATAGGTATTGATTGCTAACCTGGTAATAACCATTGCCTTCTATGATTAGGGTTACTAGAAAGAACTCATTTTTCATTCCTAGTTCGCGCAGGTTCGTACCACGCACACTGTTGCAGTTCCCTCCTTCCCATCCTCTTATTTTAAGAACGTAAATGTGAAATGTAACGGCGCGGCGCGTGGCTTGGCGAGTCTCGCGCCGTACTCTCCGCGCCGAGGGATTTCACCTTAATAATTCCGCGCTCAGTTCGGACTGGGGTTGCCAGGGAATCCTCTACGCGTGGAGGTGACATGACGTCACATAAACGTACATATATACATACATTAATCGACTTGTGCATGCCATGCGATGAATTGGCATGACGTCAAGGCATCACCAACGCAAATATACCGCTATTGCTATTCCTCTTCTCCTACTCCGTACTACGTCATGTGGTCTCTACACCGCCATTAATTCTCTTCATGTGGCTACACTGGCCAGGACCCGGGTCCCAGAATCTAAGGCGGTATTCGGTGAGCCTGTGAGCAAACCTGCCTTGGGTGATGCTGGCGCCGATGCCGGCGGTACTGCATTCAGGGCTGTCACGAAGTCGCTGAAGCCACAGCGGAAGTTTTTACAATTGGGCAACTTTAAAGATAGCGGCCATAAGTCAAACTGGCCAAGGGTCACTCCACGTAACATTACAAAGTTGAATATGATTTTTTAAAATTGTCAAAGTGCTCTTTGTATCGCTATAACATTGGCAAGAAGCTGAAATCTTAGGAAAACCGGTGAAAGTAGAGATTTCGTACGTTCAAACGATATTTTAATGATATCGATACCACTGTTTTTGCCGGATTTATGATCATTTGAATTTGCTCCTATTTTCGAGTTCATATAGGTGATCCTTGAATTTTTTCAAGAGGTGTATTTAGGATCCAAAAGTTCAGAGGTGGGTTTACTAGTAGGTGCACTAGGCGGGTGCCTAGTTTCCAACTTTCCACTTTTTTTAATAACACCAAATTTGATTTCATGAGTACATAATCTGTTTATGTGTTTAAAAATATGGTTAACGTGATTTTATTCTTCCTGTCTTTCCCTTTTTTTAAGGGGCCCAATACTTTCTTTTGCGCCTGGGGCCCCAACCGACCTTAATCCGCCTCTGCAAAAGTTTTATAAACTTCCTGACAGCATTATTATTTACAACGTTGAAAGGCTGAAAATCAATAAAATTGCAATCATTAAAGCTAAATCTGTTTGTAGTTCCAATGTGAAGAAATACGTCTTTTCATCATGACGCAACCCTAAAAACTGATCAGACAATGCATTTCTTCGAATCACGTCAATCGTCTTATCAGCTCTAATATGAATAATTGCCGGATTATGGCAGATGATATGAGCAGATGAGTCGAGCGAGGCTCTAGAGAATGTGGGTCAAAATAGACCCATGAATAGCTTGTGATTCTTGTTCGATTAAACGCTTTGATGCTGCAGCATCAAATTGATCTGAACAGCCAGGCTTTGTTTTATCACTCGGTTCAAAATTATCGTTTCGAGATATCAAAAACACCTGTGACAGTTTATCACATTGCTTTCCATAAATGTCAGGAATATTTTTCAATCTCACTAACACGCATGTTTAAATTCTTTCTGAGGATACAATGAATGACCTGAACACTTCTTACGCTTTATTTAAACCGAAGTTCTTTTCCGAAAGCGTATCGAAAGGTTTTGTATATATTAGGTCAGTGCAAAACTTAGTTCGCAATATATCACAAGTCTTTTTTAATCAAACTTTTTCCATAGCTCTCTCCGACCTTTTGCCACTGTTCTGGTAAAAGTGCGAGTAGGTATAGTAAAAAGAACTTTTCCTTACACCTAACATCACCTAACAGTGAGCGGACGAACTTTTGTTCAAGGCGGCATTACTAATACGATAACCCAAAATTTGGGGGGGGGGGGGGGGGGTAAAGCGTTTGTGTTGAATGCGAAATTGATGATGCCTTGCCAAGGCAGCCTTGGTTCTTCCTACGCGGTTCATTCGAATCGTAACGCTTAAATGCTCCGAGTTTCTACAGAAACCGATGACTGTCGAGTTAATTGTTGTACGATTTGACGTAAATCGGCGCGCTCGTGCTTTCATACACTCCGGACAAGTGACACGAGCGCGTTGCAAACATGTGGGATGTGCATACGGATGGAATAAATGCACGTGCAGGCTGCGCTCGCACGTGAACACGAGCCGCGTGACGCCTCTGCCTGCACGCACACGTCCACGTTCGTCTGGACTCGCACGCGCGTCATGCTCTTTCCACTTTCCAGGTTTCGACGTGCTACGGCGAAGCGTATAACGAGATAACTCGCCTTCTAACGAGATTATCGGACGAGTACTGGCGCCGCCGAGTTTTTCAGCACGCGATGAGGACGAAAGAGACAAAGGGAAACGGTCGCGAAAAAGTTTCCTTTAAAATGTGCTGACAGTTGCTAACACCAGCAGTCAAATTCTAAGGACACTTTGTTCTCCTACTTTGGCGTGATGAATATTAATTTGATCATCTTCTCCACGTTCTATGTACAAATGGCGACGATGATAGATTAAAATTTGAAATTGCTTGCAACTTTCTTGTTATGTTGGCTTCAATTTCACCAACAATGCGTGCATGCACTCACCTACATGTTCTTTAGGAAATAGAAAAGAGTTTTCTGCAATAGAAAGTCTGTTTTAAAGCGTTCTTCATCGTTTTGAGGTAAAAAGTTTAATTCATAATTTGCTAGGCGAGAATATAAAGTATTTCTTCATTTTCGCAGACTTGTGAATATGTTTTGGAATAAGTACCTAAATACGTACTTATATCTCCTCTGTACATGATGCATATTTTAAGAAACGAGCACTGGTATCCGTAAATATAGCACAAGCTATACCTCTGGGTTAATGTAATATTCAATTTACATTTAATAAGGACGGCGCTAAATTCAACATGAGATGTCTATTGACGTTTAAAAATGACTAATGTCTATCAGTTTTACTGGTTATTTATCTGGTTAAGAGATACGAGTACATAATGCGAGTTATTTATAACCTAAGTCCCAACAAGTTGTTTTTCCATCGAAGTTATAGCTCGGCTAGGAACTTTTTTTATTCTAGAAACTTTCATTTCTGGTATTGAATGTCAGCATTTGTACCGTTAAGGAACTACTTTTTAATCATTTTAGAGGGCTCCCCGCTTTAATACACATTTTTAACGTAATAAAACATTAAATCATAGACTTTTTCGCTACTAAAATATATAATACAAATTTTTAACGTAATGAAACCCTAAATTATACACTTTTTTGCCACGAAAAGATTTTATGTTTAAACTTTAAGGAAAAATTTGAAGTATAATCTAATTATTTGTAACCTACGGAATAATAAAGTAATTACGAACTAGTTTTTGATCATCTAAAATATATGGGAACTAATTTTTGAAAATTCACAATACTACATAACTATTTCCACATGCAACACACATATTATTAAACAGTCCATTTTTATTTTAGAATTTATTTCGAACAATTATTTGTTCACATAAACTTAAAAGAACGATTTATTTCACGAACTGATAAAAAATTAGTGCCTGATCAAGTTTCACTAGGTTCTTAACGACAGTAGTGAAGCAGAAGGATCAACATTGTAAAGCACCAGACAAGAAAACAGAAGACGCGTCCTCGGAAATGGGATTTCTGTTAGCTTTCAATTTTTAATGCCAGTCTTCAGGGCTGCTCGTTGAAGCGTATTTTCTTCGACGTTGTTCGACGAATGTGCTTCTGCATGCAGTCGTTGTTTGCATTATCGGTTTGCATACGCGTACGCTCATTAGAGGTTTCGAAAGTCGAGAACTATGATGGTTCAGGGACCTTTTTATTACCAGCGCCGGTGACTTCATTTCTCTGAGTCATCGTTCCGCGTCTGGCATTAGAAATGTGCTATAAATGGCGTACCCTTAAACGCGCTTGAAAAATGGAATAACCACCGACAAAGGTTGCTGTCTCTCGTCAAAGATTGTTTAAGGATATACAGCAGGGCGGAGCCAAACTATATAAGCGAAAATTTAAATTTAATTTTTCAATTGGCTTGGGTGCGGGATAGTCGTCTTTTGAAAAATGTCATTGTGAATCTTATTTTCTACATTTTTAAGGGAAAAAGGAACCTGCATACATGAATATTTTTCCAAAATTTTTTACAGTTGTTTTATTCATCAAACGCCAACTATCCCGCATCCAGGCCAACTGAATATTCAAATTTAAATTTTCACCTATATCGATGTTTACATGCCATTTTTCTTTCGTCGACTATTCGCTTCCTCGCGCTACATAAAATTTCGACAATTTTTGAAGTTCTTTATTCTGATGTTAGAAAAATTGTGACGTTTTATCAGCAGAAACTTTTGCTCTCCAGCTCAAATAAAAGCCAAGTGGCTAGTTGACTGTCGTCAAGTGCGATCGACTTGTTAGTGGATAATGGCACATAACAGTGGCGGTCAAACCTTGTCATGGTAGGAGCCACGTATCGCCTATGAGAAAGACTCGAGAGCCGCATCCTCTATTAGCACGATATGTTTTATACACATATGTATAGGTACACAGGGTGTTTGTAAAAATGTAGGACTTTTCAAAACCGCTTCTACTGAACAAAATAATAAAAAAGTTGGTATAAAAGCGTGTCTAACAATGCTTTGTTTTGCAGTTATAAGCATTTTTATATTCTTTAAAACACCGGCCCGTGTTGGCATTGTATGGTGTTTGTATGTACATAGTAAAATACTGTAGTTGTAGGTACGTAAAAAGAGGTTAACTAAAAAAACATCTTTCTGAGAAAATACCGAGGAAATGTCATGTAATACCAAGACTGATTGTGAGCGTCATGATTGTTATGTTATTCATTTCTAATACGTACCAGTATAGTATTTTTAAGTAGGTATATTGTTCACTAGCTTAAAGTACCAGACAATGTGCGGGAAAAATTTTGATTGTCACAGAGTGTCATTTGGGTGAAATAAGAGGGAAAGGGTGGGATTTCCAGATTTCATGGTAGCCTATATTTTTCGCAGGTTTCTACAGAATAATTATGCAAAATTTGGTCCATATCAGTTATAAAAAGTATTCTATATGTCATTTCTGGTTCTAGACTACATATATAGGGGCCGTCCTTAAATTATGTAAGAGTAATTTTGACGATTTCTTACCCCCTCCCTCCACCAGTATAAGAATTAGTAAGATTTGATATTATTATTTTTATTATTAATTTTACTTTTTTAATACGTGATATAATTCTGTAGAATAGCTTTGTAACGCAGAAAAGGCGTAAAAGGACTAATGCCTAATCCCATAATATTCACAAAATTTAATTCATTTAATTCACAAAATCAAATTCTTTATTTTTCATCGTATCGGTATAAAAGTAACAAGAATGAATTCCTGGCATTCTCCGGTGTAAAAAACAAAATACCGTGCAAATCAAACTGTTTACAACGAAATTGTATTGAAAATCTGTAAATGAAATTTTTATGTAATTTAGTTAATTATAATTCGATTTACACGATATTTGGTGCATTTTAATTGGGAAAACGCAAGAGATCCGTTGAGAAATGCGGAATTTGACATATTCACTTCTTAAAGGCTAACATTATCATTCTTAATTTCCGTCACCTATTCTCGAGAGCGGAGGTCTCGGTGGGAAGGCCTCCACACAAAAAAATGGTAGTGGGGATGTTTTTGTAGCAACCTAACCTCGGTATATTTATCAAGTTAACTGGAAACAACTGCATATTATAATAAATTTGTTTTCAATTCTAAAAACTGTTTGAAGAAACATCGCTCACTATCGACGAATTAAAATAATTAAATAAGATTCTACATACTTTATAAGCGATATTTTTCATAATTAATGCATTTCATGTAATGCTTGTCCTAAAATTCGGCGGCGGAGGTAGGGGACAAAATTCACTAACAACATTCATTACCTTGTACCTACTTACCTGAACTACCATTTGGGGTAAAGTTTTTCAACATACTCCTAAGAACAAGTGAAAAGAATATAAAGATAACTAATTGTAAGTACTTTTCCATTTGTTTTCTCCAGTATCATTCAGTTATGTTATAAGGAAACGGAAGAATAAGGAACCCGTTGCTTATACCAAACATGGACATGCTCGGTATAAGTCTCTCAGTAAGGCAACTTTGTAGTCGTTTAAAAGGAAATTACGTAAATAAAGAGCAAGGAACTGCTGTAGTAGCGAGTACGGATCTTTGGCTGAAATACGTTTCATAAATATAACAGGAGAGAAAGCAAGGTGGCCTGTCTGAATCGTTTATTGGTATTGGAAGCGCGAACGTCGTCGT
Organism: Andrena dorsata; assembly: GCA_929108735.1. Lineage (NCBI taxonomy): Eukaryota > Metazoa > Arthropoda > Insecta > Hymenoptera > Andrenidae > Andrena > Andrena dorsata. The sequence continues at coordinate 62,507,415 of OV815487.1, read as the reverse complement.
TGAAAACTCGACGTGGCCAGACGTCCTCGTCTGCTTGCATAAAGCGACATTATTAATTTAATTGTATCCGCGACAGATACGAAAAAGGCATGGCACAAATTACGAGTTGTCCGTCTGGTTTGTGCACCACCTAATTTCGAATCTATTAAATTTCTCGCATTACGATCGCCAATGAAACCATGATGGATATGATACGTCGGAATGGAAAGTAATTGTTCCTGTAGAATATTCTTTCGTGACTATAAAAAAACCAGGTTTTACTTCCGTCATATAGCTACACATATGCATGAAACTCTGCTGTCAGCTAGAGTACCTAAATGTGAAATTAATCTTCCACGTTCCGTGGAACTTATAAAATACAGGGTGTCCAAAAATTGAGGGACAATCCGGAACATACAATATCCTGATGCAAGGAAACGTCGAAAAGTCCTTTACCGTTTTGGGATCTGAGGCTTCGTTCTCCAGATATTAACAGTTGAATATTAGCGGTGGAATTTCCGGACCGCGCAGTTTATAGCCGAAACAGCTGAGTACGGAGCAGTGACCCCTGCCACGCACGCGCAGGAGGTACGCGTAGATACAGGCTCACGCACACAGTAGAGCTGACCGCTTGTTTAAATCGTGAAAATGGGTTAGATAAGCCTTTGAAATGCAACAATGGGAAATGTTCCCATTCACAAACATAATCTGCGTGCGTCTTAATTTCTTAAGTGGACAAACAGAAACGCCGTTTCTTGATTTAGAATTGTTTTCTTAATTAAAAGATAACTACGGCTGAATTAATGTTTGCTCACAGGCAATTTTACAGAGGTACCGCATAATTCCCTTGTCCATATGTGTAATTATTAAACTTCTCCGACGAATTCATTTTTAATAAGCTAGGATCCTTAAACACAGAATACCTGCAAATGACAATTTAACTCGCTTTACCCAGTTAGCTGATTAGATATACCGAGAACAGTCGCCGATTATTACATTTTTCCCATTTATCACAGTGATTCCGAACCGGGGAGCCGCAAAGTGTTTTCTGGGGGGTCGCCACAGTTTTTAGGAATTTTTCTAATGTTATGAAATTAGAATTATATTCTGAAGTATCTATTTTTAATGTTCTCCTTACCGGATTAAATTTACCTTACCTTATATGGGAGGGGGGGGTCGCAGGTTATTTGAATATTATAAAAGGGGATCGTGACTCAAGAAATGTTGGGAAACACTGATTTATCAGATTACTTCAAAAATCTTCGCGTACTTCGAATAAGTGCATTGTAACCCAAATATATACGTGAACAAGGACTTAGAAGAAAATCTGGAGAAATTAAAAGAGATGACGGATAGAAGGAAAAGGATGGAGAATGTGATGATAAGAAGGGGTATTAATGCAAGGTCGGGGGAAAGGGGGTTTCCGATATTTTTACGAATTTCGGTCCCAAATTTTCAGGACTCTTTCATTTCATACCAAACACTGAAAATAAGAGAATTTTTTTTATCTTTCTCGCATTTTTCGGTATATGCTTTAAAAAATAGTCCTCGAAAATAAAAATTCCACTTTTTTAGTTCGCCTTCATAAATAAAAAGTGTTCTAGAAGCATTTAAAGTTTCAAAATTTGAAGAAAAAAGTTTTTTTTGTTTTTCGGACTTTTTTCGAAAACCGTTTCTCGCACGCGAAAAAGTAATACAACATAAAAGATGTTCCTTGTCCGGATCTACAACTTTCGTTTGACATATTTTTTTATTTAATCAATAACTTAGAAGATGTTATATAAAATCGACTTCGCGAGCTGTTAAATAATGATTTAAATGTTTAAGGGTCCAGGGGCATCCTTTCCCCTTATCCGATCGAGCTCAAACTTTACACAGATGTTTTTAATTATTTGGAACTATACTGGAGGGTGCCCCGAAGAAAACCTTGAAATTTTTTTACCAAAAGTAAATAAGGACCACCCTAGTGCACACATGCGGCGTGCGCCGACGGACGACTCGCTTAGACTAAGGCTAATTATAAGTAAAATATAAGTTGGATAAGATAATGTAAGGACGAGAGGAAGAGGTGTAAGGAGGCGAGCCAATATCCTGGGATAGGGGAAGGGTAAATTAAAATACATACTACAACATACGTATCACACATATTTATTCTTGTTCGTATGTACACATATACTTACGTATGATTGAAAGAAGTTATATAAAAAGAGGGAAATTCCATTGATGATCAAATTTATTTGTTTCTGTGTTGAAGTTCATAGACGCACGAGTTAAAGACTTTTGAAATGACCTGATCTTTCGCACACTAAGCATGGATGAATTGTTTTAAACGAACACAAATGCATATAACACACACATATGCGTTCCTAGGACGATCGATCGCCGTGCATCGGTGTCAGGTGGTACGAATCATCGACGACCTCTGCACGTTGGTTGCTGATGATTCGTTCCGAACGGGTGCAAATGCATAGTGGAGAAGATGCCTCTTCCGAAGATACTAATGCTGTAAGCTTCACTTGCGGGGAAGATGGGCTTCTCCCACTCTGCTTCCATTCCCATGCACATGAACGCTACTTGAGCCTTTATTGTGTGGCATGTTACATACACAAATACAACACAGCATATGGATGAGGCCTGACTGACAAGGAGAGTATTTTAGGTGTCCGATTACGATTAGGTTACGATTAAAATTTTTAATCGTAACAATGTAGTGTTCAAAACAATTTAAAAACACTCTTTTTCACAACATGTCTATATTAACACTGATAATCGACGGATGTCGGCCTACTCAGAGTAGTTTAATTTTCTGTCACTAGTTGGCGTATCGAAATTCTTGGTTTCCCAATACCGTTTCGATTCCATGAATTGTGGGGGACGACGGTAGGTCATAGTGGGGGTAAACATTACAGGACTGCGTGACTGACGCAGGCGCAGTTCATACACACATTACCACCGCTCCTGTAGGTGTTTCCCCCTCCATTCGGCGTAGCTTAAGCCGGCTGATCCCTGCCGCGTCCGACGATTCTGGCACCACTGTTCGGCGGCGATCGCTGGCCAATCGGCGCATACGACACACGGACAGGCGGTAGGGGTATGCTAGTAGTAGTGCGGTAGATGCTAGGAGGGGAATATGCTTGTTCGTGCAGAGGGGGTAAAGCCCTCCTCGTCAGTTCCATGGCAACGTGCCAGTGGTAAGTAGAAGAGGGAATAGAGAACCTCCTCTTTTATGCAATAAACCTTTGAAATCATCATTAATAATTGACGTAGTTACTACGGTCACCAGCCTTGTTAGACGAGGCAATTACGCATTTAACCAGCGGAAATTAATATTATTTTTAAAAGGTAGGAATGCCGGATAAAGTGATTTGTTATTGTACGCAGATACTCAGTGCGTGCTTAAGTCGTGGAAGATTATTAAAACGTTTCTTTGACATTCGGAAAGATTTAATTATATTTTAGAAGCGGAAATAGAACAGACTAGGTTAGAAATGGTTGGTTTTGGTAATCAACACGGTAAATTTTTAGGAAACGGTGTTGTGCCGTTTGTTTTTTTGAAAACGTAAGCAATATGGAACACACTGTAGCCTTTTCCACGAAATTCGCTTCAACCCTGGGTGGGCACGTTTTGACAGCACATTTTGTGAAATGCCATTTTTTTCGACGAATAGATAATAAGTTAATACTAACATTTATATTTTATCCTATACAATTGTGATTATATTTATGATTTCAATCATGTGTTTATTTCTGTTTATTTACAGAAAGGCAGAAGTCTAGCATCGTACGTCAGCCAGCTGCAACGTTATTCGGTAAGACGAATTGTATCATTAGCAAAATCATCAAACTTTCAAAATGCTTCGTAACAATTTTTAAGATTTGGTTCTACTAGAAAATTAGAACGTGAAATTAAAGAATAATTAACAAAAAGTAAAACTGTCGCCCAGGATTTGAACGCCCTCCTTCACTGCTAAAGATACGTTTGGGTTTCGATAGCGTAGATCAGAGCTGCGCAACCCCCACTACCAGTCAGCCGGTTTCCCGACCATCAACAATATCAGCTAAGGAGCGGGAACTCCGTGCGGCTCGTGAGTCGGCAGTGTAGAGCAGGGGTGCACACTAACAAGGGGACCTTCAGATTTGGCAATTTCAGAAAATTTTGATTCTTAGTGTACGTGAAGTTCTTCACTCGAACATTAATTTCCAAAAGCAGTAAGACGCTTCACCTAAATATACGTACCTACATCGTAAACGCTTCAGGGGCAAAGTCAATCTTCTCGAAAACGAAGCTTTTACCGCAATTTCTGCACTCTTGATTTTCGTCTTATTTTTGCCTGTATAAAAATCCCCTAGAATATTGACCATAGATAGAGGAACACCTTGTATATAAGGAACACAAATTTTTTCAAAAATGATTTTCTCGAATTTGGCTGAAAAGCGCGTCTTACTGCTTTGAGAAATTAATGTCCGAGTGAAGACCTTCACGTACACTAAGTATCAAAATTTTCTGATATTGCCAAACCTGAAGGTCTCCTTGTAAGTCTGCCCTAGGGCAGTAGGTGCGCACTCGAGCTCGACCGTGGTATACTCACTCCCCACTCCTCGGTATAAGGTCTCGTGGTGGCGAACTTTATGACTGTAAAGGCCAGATTTTGTTTTCTCCAAGGAAAGTATGGTATTGTCTCGAGCTTCCCATTGTTGCCCCAACGCGATCACCGGAAAGGCTCAGTTTATGCTTTTATGACACCCCCGACAGTTAAATGATCGCTTGCCCGTGACTAACATACCCAGCTCCGTCACTGTGTGCGTTAGCGATCTCAAGTGGTGGTTAAAATTGACTCAGGCACAGAATACGGAGGGTTAATGGAGATTTGAAAAATGTTTAAATTTTGGTATGCAATAATAATAATTTTATTCAAATTTATAATGATAGCAGTAAGAAGGGTTTAAAAAAGTTTGTTCCTGACGAACATCTTGCTGGCTATCGTAGTCATCGGAAACAAAAGTGAAAATTTTTTCTTAATCTATATAAGTGTGGCTATCGTGTGAACTAGAATAAAGTAAATATTTGCAAAATTCAATTTTCCAACACAGAAAACTAACAAATGCTTTTCCAAAAAATTAATGTTGTCGTTTGAAATACAACCATTTTTGTGCTTTTCAACATTATTCATTCAACATGAACTAAAGTTCATACGATAACCACACTCATATAGATTAAGAAAAATCGTACGTTTTTTGTTTCAGATGATTATGACAACTAAAATCATGCTCGCCAGCAAGAAACTTTTTTTTCAAAGTCCTCTTACTACTACCATTATGACTTTGAACCAAATTACGACTTTATTGCATACCAAAATTTGAACACATTTTTCCAATTCCAGTTAATAACAGTACAGTGATTGGAATTATAATACTCAATATTTTCTTTTAATAATTCCCCAAAATGTGCCTTATTTGCGGAGCGTCAAACTCTGGAAACCCCTGCGGTAGCCTGCGACGCTCCGCTCCCACTACTCCAACCGCTCCCCACTCCCCGGAATTGGGGGTCCTGTGCCTGCCTGGTGTAGAGTGTAGAACTGAAATGAGAGTCAGGCACTCAGGTCCTTTATGGATAGCAAGCAAGGAGCCTGCACATTATTAGAAAAGGGGCGACGAAATTTTGCTTCCTGGGTCCCCCAAGAGTACGAGTTATTTAAGCCTACTTTATTACTTTAGGGTATACAGTATTTCGAACATTCCCAAATACAGTGGACGAAATTTCTGTATGAACACTATTATTTTTAATAAAAAATGTCAAGTAATATGCTAACACAATTAAGGAAGGCTTGGAAATAGTGACGGAAGGATAGAAAATAAGAAAAAGCATTAAGAATTTAAAAAATCGTTGTATTTTTGTTATAAACTATAAATAATACTTTAAAGTACAGAAAACTAACGAAATTTGCATAGGAACAGTATATTCAAAACAAACCATTAGTACAAAAAACATGAAAAGTATAATATTAATAAGACGTACTTTCACCACTATGCTGAATTACTTGAAATATTCTGTTCTCCATACTACAAATTAATTTTTGTAACGTTGTAATATGGATTTTACTCCACTCAACTCTAATTGCCTTTTCGAGCTCCTTAATGTTATTATACTGCTTCTCATTTTTATATAGGGCTCTTGATAGGATTCTCCATAAGTTTTCTATTGGATTTAAGTCCGCGGTACAACGATTTTTTAAATTCTTAATGCTTTTTCTTATTTTCTATCCTTCCAGTAATTGTATTATTAGCACATTACTTTACATTTTTTATTAAAAATAGTAGTGTTCTAATTTCGTCCACTGTAGTCTATGAAGAAAGGTTTATTGGGAAACGCTGTCGATCAACATTTCAATTATCGTTTGTATTTTCGTAATAGTCGATTTTCGTTTAGACAATGTAATGCCGTTGATTTAGACCCGGATTGAAAAATTAAGTTGGCCCAAGAATAGCCGTTTTACCCCACGGTGGCAAATCGTTAATCACTCTTGTTGGCCACATTTTAGTTTTATTTGGGATGCCGGTTAAAAGCGGCATATCCCGCTGGTTTCATCGTTCAGTTTTCTCTCAACAGAGAGAGGGATGCGCATGGCCACGTACTTCCCGTCTGCAGTTTCTCGGACCGCACACTTCTCGAGCCGACGCGACGTGCTATTATTTGCCACCAGTGCAAACGCATCTGTGCGTCACGTTTTACGTACATAGCCGGGCAGTTTAAAGGCCATCGTGTAAACATCAATACACCATGGTGACGTATGTACAAACGGCTGATTCGATTGTGACCGCGTGTCATCGATTAGTAGTCGACTTCATATGGTTTGGCCTTTTTTTGGCAAACATTTCTACAATATTTCTGAATATTTCGTAGACACAGCTTACGAGTTTAGGGCATTGCCACGGCACAGGTTTCTACCTAGAACACTTCTATTTCGATGATTTATTTACTTTGGATATTTCAAATTCTCCGCTGGCGATTTATCGTTTTTAGTTTCATTAAACTGAGATCAGCAATGTATGAATGATATACATGTACGTGTTTCTATGGAAATTTAATGCAGAAATATTTTATTTTCAAATCCATATGCAATATCGAAGTCGATGCATTTGGGCTATTGTTTGCGTCAGTGATTAGTTGCTGATACAGCACCAACTACTCGCGGTGAGTATTTAATTATTATGACTTTCGTAAAGTTCGCGTGGTGGGTATTCAGCCACAGTAATATTTCCTCACGAAAGAAACAAATAAATAAAGTAGGAGAGTGGAGTAATAATGAAATGAATGTTAATCAGAAGGACAGGAGGTTAGGTTTCTTCTTCTATTTCATTCGTGGCAGCTTTCAGGAAAAATGTGTAGGACACAGAAATGCGCTATTTATGTAAAAAATTACCATCCCCCATTTTATGTTACAAATCGGAAAGTATATGCATAGAACCAAAGCAACGAAAAATAAATTTTGTGACAGTATAATGTTTCCTCACTAAATGAAAGTGTTCTAGACAGGAACCTATAGTGTGGCACAACTATACATATATCGCGCACCCTTTACAATAACAAACATATACACGTTACAGCACTGACGAAATATTTACAACCAATTTTCAATATTGAAATCTCAACCATTTGCCCATATGTTTCACGATTTATATTAAATATTTATTAATGTAGTGAAGGAGATAACGTTGGAATAGTTTTGTAGTAATATTTTATAAATGTAATTGTCCAGAAGTCCCAAATATTTTAGAATCCTTCGTAATACTCCTTTATTGCAAATAAAACAGTTTACAAATGTGGTGCCCAGGAACCATGCATATTTATTGCAGAGAAAACATTGCAAAAATTATTTAAGATCACTTTAAAACGTATATGAATCTTCAGAGGAAGAAGCAGTAAAATGATTGCAAAATGGAGATTTTTACTAAGGCATATGGATAATCTCACTTTATTCTCGTGAACAGCAACATTACTTTCAGTTATTCTTCAAGCACAGTAACATTATTTTCATAACATTTGAACTTCGTTTCGCAAGATTAGGTAGTTAACATCAGATCTGTAACACATGTTCTGTCATGTATGCCGCAATACAGCAGATTTTTATGAAATTGTAAGCTCCGCTTGTTCCTAGCCGCGACAATATATCTACATATGAGCAGACGTCAGATGTCACATTTGTCGTACAGTGGGTTCAATTCAGTCGATCAAATGACGAATCGATATAGATAACAGAGCTCACAAATCTGTACTAATTCCATGCGAAATCGGACACTTTTCGGAGTAACATTTCAGATTTATGTGAAACTTGGATATGCTGTAGTCTTTAGGGATATATAAACATATCTCGAAGGAGTTTTTAAAATGTCAAAAATTGTGGATCTTACAGCTCTTTGAAATATAGTGTTAACTTTTTTTTTAAAAATTATAACTGTTGAATTAACAAACTGATCAAAATGATCTTTTAGGCGCTTACAATGAAGACATAAGAGTACCGAATAAAAATTATTTCACTGAAAAAAAATTTTGATCATTTATTATGCAGTTGTTCGAAACAAATGCCATTTTTCAATATTTAAAATATTTGGAAAAAATTGGCCAAATGAAAATTGATTAAATGTGACGCTACGTCGCACAGCACCGGCTCGACTGGCTGCTCAATTAGCTAATGACGAAATTTGAAAGGAGCACGATTTAGAAGTATGAGGATCAAATCGCACTTATCGCGTGATTGTAAAAGTGGAGTTAATTTAATTTTGTTGACCAATCCTAGTTGAAAATTTCGGTCTTCGATTAAACGCAACAATGAATTCATAAAAGACTTTTTCTAAATTTTCATTCATAACATCGTTTATATCCTTGCCCATTTTAAATAACCGTGTAGTGTGAAGACATCTTCAGGCCACGAAGCGCTTTTGTATATCACTTACGGAACTTTTAGACCAAACGAATGAATGGTCGTTTGCCCCCCACTTTGTCAAAATAAAAGAATGCTCCTTTAGACTTGAATTTTGTCCTGGCAGGGGGAGGGGAGGGTGCGAGGATTCGTTCGTTTGGGTTAAACGCACCGTAAGAAATTACACAAAATTGGGGTTATCAATGAGACTCAAACTTTCCAATATTAAAACCGACTTCAAAAAAATAAAATTGCACTAAGAAATAAAAAATATTTTCCCTTATTTAATCTACGACTCTCATCTTTTTTAAGTCGACGCCTCATCATTTGCACCGGTTTTGCACATATCATTTTCTCACCAAGTGTCACAATTTAGGGGGGTAGGACCAAAAAAATGTGATTGCCGAAAAATAAGTTCCACCCTAATGTATATATATCAATGTGGAGTGGAATCTAAACTAAATTTATTGTTTTATCCTCTGCAATTGTTCGGCGATAATTATCCGAAAATTTATCACTTATATTTAAAATAGTGTTTTTAGATATACTCAAAATAATATAGTTGTTGTCCATTGAGGTTAAGATGAATTTTATTGTTTGAAGTATTGCAGTTAAGTCGGATTAAAAAATTAGAGAACTTGGCAAGGACTTTAATCTTTTATGTAATGAAGTCTGAATCAGGAGGCTGCTCTTTAAAGAGTCTTAGACCTACTCGTATATGTTTATAATTATGATATTTTAAACCATTAATAATCAAGAGTTTAGAATTATTCTATCGGCACTTGACGGCATCAGATGGTGAAAAACCTGTTCATAGTTGTCAATCCAGTAGACTGGCCGGATAAACAAATGACTAAGTAGATAATTTGAAAATATATGCCAAATATTATTTAGAGGTTGTATTATAAATAAAATAAAATATATAAAAGTCCATGTACAAGTAGGAATCCCCATTTCTTGCTGCACTTTGATATTTATCTACCGCGTTATACGGGGGACGTAGTAAATTTTTTACCAAATTTTTCACCGCGTTATGGGAAACCGCTAATAGGGAGATCGACTGTAGTTTCGATGAATTTTGAGCGCGAAAGCTATGTGATACAGAATGTGACACAGGAAGAACGTTTTAAATGTGTATTCGACTAGAGAATTTACTAATAAATCTTAATTGTTGTTACTCTTTAGCGATTATGGTCCTATTCTTCGGACATTTAAAATCGTGACCTTGAGCTGAAATTGACAAAACAAGAGTTTGTTTATAATGTTCACTGCTATAAAAATGATTTTTCCGAAACCCGACAAATACTTTTCGAGATCAAAATTCATAAGTGCAACCAATGGGTTATTCGAAATCGTCAAATTGATGATCCCCTCTCCAATTTCACGAGGATTAAAATAGAATTTATATTACAGTATGAACAAATACTGTTGCATCCTGTTTTATTCAGATCCGTTATTTAATTTAAACTATTGCATTTGAGTAAATAAACCATTCATACCATAAATCAACACAGGATGCAGGTAAGCGCAATTGTTTTTTACTTGTCGGACCGCGATCGTATCGATCGGTTATAAATAATTCGATTAAAAATTTGCAAAGGTTTAATTAACAAAACAGCGGTGGAGCGAAGGTTACGCGATATCTGAGAACATAATGTGCACTCGATTGTTGACGTTGCGTGAAATCAGAGGTCGATGGCAGCTTGATCTGCAGATCACTTTTGATGTGAAATCGTAGATCGACTTCGATTCGATAAACACTCGGTTGCTAACGTCGCGACGAGGCTATCGTACAGAATTGTTTCCTAATTTCAAGCGTGAACGTGCATATCATTTTGAATGTAGACCGACGCGATGGTTGATTGATCTACATATATTCGAGTTTCCAAACCTTCGATCTGCAAGACGTTGAAAATGCAAAACAAGACCTTCGCACAACTTTCACTGGTTCTGTTTACGTGCCACTTTGTTGATACACGTGGTTTTGCACGTGTAAATACATAAAGAAATGTCATGGCTGTGAAAATGTTAGCTAATCCAGCGTAACGAACAGCCAATCTGAAACACGTTTATTACGACACAAGAAATTCGCCAGCTAATTAAGATACAGTAATCTAGTAGATAACGCTTTCGAATTTAACTACCTCGTGATAGCACCAAACGCCCACGAATCGATACTACTTAATAACGATAAAATGCCAAAACAAAATTCAGTAAAATTCACCGACGTTAATTAAATTGTCCTTCAAATGTTCGACGACAAAATTCATCGTCGAGATTAGAAAGTCTGTGTTTCATCAGAGTAACGTGTTTCATTTTACGAAGAAATAGATTTCCTACTTGTTTGCATATTATCAGCATTTAACTACTTTTTCTAAATAGTATAGCAAATTCTATTGCAAAATCTATTTCGGAATAATGTTATATTTATGAAATGTTACTTTAATTCTGTGTTATGGAGCTGATATTTTTAAATACAGGTTCATTGAACAACAAATAATTTTGTAAGTGGAAATGACAAGGATCATACAAAATGCGTTAATAAATGTCGCGATATTTGTAGAATTAATTCTACTTTAATTAATGTTTAATATATAATGTTCCAACTACTTTAACGGAAATACTATTGTGTTTCGTGAATTATGGTTTTTAGACAAACAGATACTGAAGTTTATGTTTGACAAATAGGATTGCCACTGAAAGAACTTGATTCATGAATATTACACTATGACTTTTAATTGATATCCAGTTATTATGCATATCTTGCCATTTACGCAATAAGCTTTATGCCAGGCTTACTTGATGTATTCACAAATCAAAACCAATTAATATATTTCTACTTCGATATTCAAGAAGTTATTTAGCTACTTGTTAACAGATCGCAGTAAACTTCTTAACATACTATATAACAATAATAAATACGGCCACTATATTTCTTAAAAAAACATTTAAAATTAATTAGAATCGAATCTGTACTTAAAGGTGCACGTACATTTCACTAAATAAAAATAAAAAAATATTTAACTACTGCAATAAGTAATTGCTAATAACTAAACATTTCAATTATAAAATTAACTTCTTGTAGCTTATAGCATTTCAATTCAAAGTAAGTAAATCTATGATTAAACAAAGAAATGTATTCAATTTTTTCCTGAGGTCCTCATGTTTAATAAAAATGATATCTACTACTTATTAAACGACTAGTTAAACTGACAAAGAGCACATTTGAAAACTCTACGTTCTAATTTGTCGAAGAGGTCCTGCTCGACATAAGACAGAGTTTTTTCTATCTTCGTTTATTAGTAATGAACAACATCAGACAAAAAATGTTGAATTTCATTAGTGTACGCCGATCATACATTAACAGACCCGAGAATCAGAGAAATTTTGTTTATCTCTGCATTTGTCTAATTTCTTCGCAAGGGCAGACGTGAAACAATGAGAATCAGCGAAGGAAATCCCGTGGAGAGCACTGCGTGTTCCTCTGAATCGATGACCACTTCCACCGGAAACTCTGGCGACGATTCTATGGCGATTCCAGAACCTCCCCTTCCACTAACGACATTCTCCGTCGAGGACTGCGTTTACAGAGGCGAGGGGAATGCTAACGTCGTTATTGCGTTGTCACAAGTAAGTCGATAAACCTCGTTTTCTACTTGCTGAAGTAAGTTATCGGTGCTTTCCGTGTTACTTTGTTCTTACGGACCGTGTTTGAATAAACTGTTACAAACGGAAATAGCTTCTCGGCCGTCGAGCTCGGAAATAAATCCAAAATTCTGAACAAACTAATTTTCGTATCAGTGTCTACTGGCTTATCGTTTCGTTTATATTTATTACAGGCGAATTAATTTCATTAATTCTGTTTAAAAACTGCGTCTTTTCTTGTTAAATCGTCGATAACTGTTCTAGATGCCCATTATTTGAACAATTTCCCACCGATTTACACTGTCAAGTTACAAATTTATGGTCGAAGTTTTATGTACGAGGACTTTAAATATATTTGTCGCTCAGTGTAACAGTTTGTATATTAAAAACAAAACGTGACTTACGGCAACTGTTGATATTTTTCGAAGGAAAAATGTCTTCTGCACCGCGCGGAGCAGTCAAATTTCGTCCTAGTTGTATAAATAAATTGAAAGATATCTGTAAAAATTGGTACATTTCAGGTGTCTTTTTCCCTTTGATTGTTGTTTAAACATATTTAAATATTCATAATGCCATAATAACTTATATCATTACACATTGCTGTTTGCATGATTCTATAGGTCACTTTTGTCTGCTGCCATATATTTGGAGCAAACTATGCACTTTCCATGCAATTTAAGGGCCTGTTCTGGTCTAGAGCCCATAAAAATGTGTGATTTTTAGAAATTAATTATAGGAAAACTACTGCATACAATTCAATGGAACTGTTTGCAATGTATTAACCCTCGGTTGTCACACTGCGTTTTTTAAAGCAAAAAACCTTTTTGTCGAAACTCGTATTGCTTCAAATTTTTTTTTTATGCATGATGACACTTTAAATGTCAACTTTCAACGATGGGCATATATTCTACAATGTTCAAACATTATCTCAGAATTTTTTAGACTTAATTTAACAAATAGTTTTTAAATAACAACTGATTGAAAATTGACAGGGTCAAATTTACCCAGTGTGACAATGACGTTCGAAAAAGTAGGTATGACAACCGAGGGTTAAGGATGTCTTAAACTATAGAAATATATATTTTTTGTTGTAATTAATCCAGTAAAGATCGCAGAATAAGGTCGAAAATCTCTGATTTCCGGAATTTCCGTGATTCTGGACCTTATTCTGCGATCTTTAAACCTTTGTAGGACCGCTAATTGCACGCCAAAGTGTACAGACAAAGCATTTCTTCGGTTACATTCAGGAACAATCGTGCGTATGATTGAAAGCAACTGATAAGTGAAAGTTAGGCATCCGTATCATAATTACGAGCTCTTTTGTGTTCAAAATTATTAACAGATCGAGATTATGAACCTATAGGATATCTACGTGTAATATCTCGAAAACATCCTGGCTGGCGCATATACGAAAGTGCGAATGTTGCGCGCACTTAGGCTGGGGTCACACGACCGTTGAAATGACGTTATATTTATTGCGTCGAATAGAGGTGTGGGTACCTGAAATTACGAGACCCGGTTTGCAATTTGGGCGCCGATTTTCTTGAGACCCGAAAGCTTTTAAGTTGGAATTTTGCAGTGTGATCAGATGTAAGAATTTTTAAGCATGAAAATCGGCTCGAAAAATTGAAAAATCGGGTCCTGTAATTTCGGGTACCCGCACACACCTAGCGTCGAACAATTCTCACGGACGTTTTTGCATTCTTTGTTTTCCCATTTGACTGGTCAGACGAACAGCGATTTAACGTCCCTTATAGTAGACATTAACGTACTAATATCCGAAGCTGAAAAATATACCGTTTTATGGTATGTTTCTAATTTTTAATAGAAAGACAAATTTAAAAAAAAAAAGAAGTACATCGTCATAATATTGTATTAATCATTATATTATTTTATTATTATTAATACAATATTAGTGTACGTTACTATTATTATTATTATTTCGTATCATATACATTAATATCTTTTTGTTTATCTTAAGTGACATTCGCTCTTATATTATTTTAGTTTGTTTTTCTTGTAGTAATAAAGACAATATTTTTTGTTCACCTTAAAGTTTGTGTTCACTTTAGTAGCCTAGAGTTGTTTATAGAATATACCCAATACTTTCTTTACTTACGTTTTATCTTTTGGATTTTTAATAAAGTGTAAACGAAAATCTAGAGTTCTATAGCATTCATTTTGTTTGCATTGATACCTACCGCGTACTCATGTGAGGAAATTACGCAGCCCTCTTTAGTTAAAATGTCTTATTTACCATTTTTCCATTTTTCCAGAAATATTGAAATATTTGCTGCTCCACACGTCTTTTACCAGTTAGAAAACCCTACGTGCTTCGTAGAGATCTAGAGGGAGTCTATTTCATTTTTTTTATAAGGATGACAGAAAGAAAACGATGAAACTTCAGTTTTTCTCGGATGTTTCGAAATGCTAGATAGTAGAACATTTTAGCTAAGGACGGCAGTACGGTGGACAAAATAACGCTCGGCTGACTGTAGTTACAACGTCAGACGTTAATCCATGATTCCAACGCTCGTGTGACCCCAGCCTTATACGGACGTTTGCGATGCACGCGTGGTTTATTCACGTAGATAGATGAAAATGCGGATGCGGATGTGAATTAAATTCACAGGAAAAGGTCGGTGAAAAGGGAGATTCGTTTATAGCGCGCGATACTTATTCATGAAATCATGCCACTAGCGGTTCTTAAGTTTTATTCAATGCAGAATCACAGTTCCGTTTCACATTTACATAAATACATACCTATATAAAAATTTTTATAGCTCAGCAGTGCTGTTCTCGTTTCGCTTTCGCACGGAAACTCCTGAATCAGGTATCCATCGCCGATTTTCGGTTTATCGTACCAACAAGGAGATCCCAACCCTATAATCAACCCCCTTCGGATTTTGATGAAATTTTAAGGGATGAATCTAGAGATCGTATGCTAACTTTCTGTAGGATATTTTGTACCAATGCGCATTTTTTATAAACAATTGACTTGTACTTATTAAAAGATCTTACATTTGAAAGATTATCATCGAGATCTGATAGGTACCTAAGTGCGAAGTGCATCTAGTTTATAAACGGGGGAGGTCTTGAATTGGAATCGGCATAAACCATATATTTTTTTTATACTTTCCTTTCGAATAATTCTTTTATTTTTATTTTGCAAATATTGAAGTTGTTTTGCAGGAGTGTTTCATTCTAACAACTAATACTACGCGCGTCAACTTCGATACGATTACATAATATGAGGTGTTAGGGGTCATCCTTAAATTACGTAAAGCTTTTTTGGGGTGGAGAGGTTCGCGAATTTTTTTCGTTTTCTTACACAGAGGGGGGGGGGGCAGAGTCAGGTATCATTTTACGTAATATTTTTAACTTAATTTTCAATAAATAAAAATTCTATCAATAATGTTCCGGAAAAGTAGTTTTAGATTCAATTTCCCGAAACAGACTTAAACGAATTATATAAATCTTTAGAAGAATTTTAACAACTAACAAAAATTAAGAGTAAAAAATATTACGTTAGGAGAAGATTGGAATATCAAATCTTACGAATTCCTATACTGGGGGAAGGAGGGGGTAAGAATTCGCCAAAATTACCCTTACGCAATTTGAGGATGGCCCCTTAAAGCGTACAATGTCAATCTCATCCTAAAAAAATTATACAAGGAAGTTGGAAGTATTACGTTCGTATCTCTTTCGGTAATAAATACATCCTTACATAATATAAAGCTGCGGTAGGTGTCTGTCTGTTTCATCGGGTTAATCTCGAGAACCGCTAGACGAATTGTGATGCGGTTTTCACTGCTTAGAGTGCATTTCTCGAGGAAGGTTTAGGACCTAAACTTTGGGTGTATGAAACATTAACCTATTACAAAAGACAGCCGAGCAGTGACGATTTTAGTGAAGCATTCCTTGAGAATGGTCTATAAAACAATGAAAACCGTCTCACAATCTGTTCAATTCCGAGATCTCTCGTTAGTTCTCGAGATTACATAGCCCGAACAAACAGTCAGCCGCCTATCGGGGTATTTATTTTAAACGATGTAGGGAAGAGATAACATCATAGATACATATCTCGTCGGTACATATCTACAACGTATCTAATCACAGCAGGAAATGTACTATTCGGATAATGCGACGTTCGAACCACAGTACTTTCAGTTAGTAGAATGTTCTAATTAGAGAGGTTTGGGTATTGGAGGTTCTACTGTACAGTGTAAGTCCGGGACAGTCGTTTACCCTAACATAAAATGGCTATTGAAACCAGGGGATTGGAGATAGAGCTGTACGAGTACTTGAATATTCGGGTAGCTTGAAATCCGAACTAATCCGGGACTCGGTTTCCAAGCCGAGCCAGGTACCCGAAAGAACCGAGCGGCTCGGATCGAACCAAGTACTTGAATTTTTCCAAAAGCCCGAAAGAAACCGGGCGGCTTGAAAAGTAAGCGAGCGGGCCGTAAGAAAACCGGGTGGCTTGGAAAGAAACGGAGCGGTCTGCTCGACCTTCATTCGGACCGTTCGTTTCTTTCCAAGCCACCCGGTTTTCTTACAGCCCGCTCGCTTACTTTTCAAGCCGCCCGGTTTCTTTCGGGTCGCTTGGAAAAATTCAAGTACTTGGTTCTATCCGAGCCGCTCGGTTCCTTCGGGTACCCCGGCTCGGCTCGGCTTGTTTTTTCCGGGTACTTGAACAGCTCTAATTGGAGAAGACCAACTTTTTATTTGTTCCGCTCTAGCTCCGCTTCATGGTGCTTTTTTTTTAATAAAAATTATTTTAATACTTTCAAACAGTGATCTTCCATTTGCAACAAACCCCATCTTCCTAGCTTTTGAAAAAAATTCATAAAGAATGCTGAATTTTCGGGCACAGAAAGTACTATGCCTCCTTAACACCCGGCTGCGCGGCCCTACGATATAATATTTTTCAATGATGAAAAATTGAGAATTGGTATTTATTAAAAACTTTCAACCATTTGCTCTTATAAAATGACAGAAAATTCAAATAATAAAAAACAGTTTGGAGCAGTGGAGAAGTAATAATTTCGTTCCAACGCTCTGATTAAAACTAATACTGATATTACTTATTTTATCAGAATGAATCTAATGTATTCAGAATTTTAGGTTGATTCACAAAAACTGGTCGATATTTTGCTGTAAGACAATATTTGCTGAAAATCGGGTTGAAAAGTGATCTCATGACATCTGGCCATCGCTCCTGATGTGCCGGGAAAGATAGTTTTCGTCGTTGGCAAAGACCGCTCACATAATTATTCATGAAAAAATAACGAAGAACAAAGCAAAATTATTTATGAGTGAATACTACAATTACAGACTTACTGATATTTAATTTGTTTGCGCTAAACATGTAAAGAACACATTAAACCAAAAGTGAACTAGGTATCTACTGTCGATTATCAAAGCGGATGAATACAAAAGTGAATAAATAAAATAATTGAAAATAATAACAAAAAATAATCCCTCGCAGGATATTGGAAATTTAACTGATGGAATAAAAGTTTAGAAAGTGAACCATTTATCCCAATCATAATTCCACCATCTCTACTTTCTGCAGGAAGAGATGGTCTTCTCGTTAGCTTTGAAAGGAATGGTTAATATGGCCAAATACATTGGCTGTGTTGTCCCTGAATACCTCTATTATCTTATCTAAACATTAAACGAAAATTAACTTAGATGTATACTTTAAATACAATTCTGTACATTACTGTTTTATAAATTTACTTTTACTTTTATAGCCTATTTTAGAAACACGCAGAAGGAAAAACCGGGGTTGTTAATGCTTAGGAATAATATTATACTTAATAGACAACTTTGGTTTATTTGTTTTAGACAATCCAAATTTGAGTTAGGAGCCACCTCGTGACACATATATATATATATATATATATTTTCTTAATTTTTATAATGGTGTTTAATGCTTTAGGAGAAAGGTGGGATAGTTGATCACAGTTTTGCTATTTTATTAAAATAATAATAATGGCTTGCTTTGTTTCTATTTAATTACTTAAGTTGTGATTCTTAGAGTATTCTCAATATACTTGTTCAAATTTGAGAGTTGAAAACTAATTTTAATGACTGAATTGAAACATTTTCCGACAGTGACGTTATGCACAAGTATCCCTCACTAAAGGGGAGACTTGATCAAAAGGTTAGGGAGACTTGATCAGTGAATTTTAAGAGTAAATAACACATTAATTTTCCAAAAAATATTTATTATCTTAGTCAATAACGTGAAATGAAGGAAATATCATAAATGGAAAGTAAACTGTAATTAACTTGAAAGAATTACTGAAAAAATAAATCCGAAGACTAACCTAAACTAACCTAAAACGATTCTTAAAGAACATTTCACTTAGATATTATCTGATTCTTTGCCGTATTTTTCTGTTTCATTTGCCGTTCTATGGTTTGTTCTGAGGTTTTTTCAGCTGTTTAAGTATCCCACCTCACATACTGATCAAGTATCCCTCAATGCACTCGATTTGAAAAAGGTGAAAAACTAAACTTACCCTAAATATTTAGATGAATCAATAAATAGCATTAATAAGCCAGAAACTGCTGTTTTTACTTAATATATTTTAAATCGCTGAAAGTGCAACATTCAGTCGAAAATGAGGAAGAACAAGGTGACCGAAATATTTACTTTTTGGCTGCAAATAAGATCGAAGCTTCTAACTACATTATTCTATGCTCCCGAAAGAAAACTGCAGCTTGAAGTGTTGCGTTAATGCAAACATTACCACGATAACGTGACAGCAGGCACAAATTGGCAATATATTAATTAAAAAACTGATGTGATCATGTATCCCTGATGATCAACTATCCCACCTTTCCCCTACAATATGCCAAAATCGAGTGCTAAACCGCAGTTTACAATTGGATACTTTTTCGGGCCGTCACAGTAGTCTACCGCTTTAAGGTATGTTTTCCTATACGCGTCTGGACGCAGTGGTAAAAAATTCAAAATTGATTTTCTCGATAATGAAGCCCGATATTAAGAAATGTTACTCTTTCTTTTCGACTTATAACGAGTAAATAAGTCGAGAAAAAGGAATAAATTTTTTCGATATTACGCTTCGTTGTCGAAAAAATCGACTTTGAACTTTATGTAGATCGGGTTCCGCTTAAAAACCATGCAATTTCGTGCCGCAAGTGCATCAGGAAGATCGAATTCACCAGACAGCGCAGCATTTTATTATTTCCCAATTTTTCCTATCTTCAGCTAGAAAAGACATCTATTCTTCAGCCTAATTTCTACAATCACCCTGCGCATTAAACGATTCAAAGGTTCCTTTTACAATTCTCAGCGTCGATCTATCGCATAAACATCCGCCTCCGCACTCATGGCGAATCACAAATCACTTGCCCTCGCCCACGTTCCCGCAATTACGCCTATTTCGTATCTGTTCCTCGAGGCTTTATTTTCCACGCGGTTCGTCCATGTGCAGATAATTACACGGAACGTATCGATGCTCTATCTAGATCGGCGATAAATGGCGATCCGCCACGATTACGCAGCGCTCCGCGCGGACCCTTGACGCTCGGTTCTCATGCGACTAATTGTAAGCATGGCCAAGTGCAGAGAAAACCAACCGAAAAGTAACAGTGGCAGAACGAGTTTACTTTGCGAATCCGTTTTAGCACGGCCGTTGCACGTTAACCCACATGTCTACGGAGACAGTTTCTACCCAGGAGGCAATCACTCGCGATACGTAAAAATCGCATAGAAACGGGTAAAGGCGGATTCACACACGATCAGTTAGCCTCTTTCTGTTAGTGTCAGTAACTGGCACGGACAAGTGTGAACTGTTTCGTTCCAAAACAGAGAAATGATACTTTTTACCGTCGCGGAGCTGATATGTGTAAATCCGCCTTAAGTCCTGCTCTCAGGTGTTTGGTTATTTTGCTGCAGGAGAATCAAATTTAGCGATGACTTGCCGTGGCAGGTCTGCGTAAGGATCTCCTAAACGCGTGAAAGAATTAGAGGACGTGAATGCTCGGCTACGTTTTAATATAATTAGTATTATATACAAATATTTACTGATAAAAATTTGTTTACAAACGGTATATGTTATATTTGTATTAGCCTTGGAAAAATCAATTTAGTAATGAGAACGCGACGTTTGTACTTTGATTGGTGGTTCTTTCTGCACAAGCAATTATGTCAAACGGTGAATAAATACTCTTCGAGAGTATGCCTTTTAAACCGTGATTAACGATGACTCGTTAAAAATCAATGTATTAGAATTAGTGGTTTCCCGTTTATGGAGGTCAAGAATTACCATACAGTTGACACTGATCTTATATACATACACAGTGGCAAAAGAAAATGAAAGAAAGTCGAACGATGGTCGGCGAGCAACTGAACAAGCTCGGGTCTGTTTGCGTTAGTGCGCACGTCTACCACGCACCCGAAGGCGAGATAAAGACAGACATAATTAAGCAACGTTGCAGACGGAAAAGGACAATGAAACCATGGCCGTTGACCTCGACAATTAGTAGAGGGGGAATTATCAGGTGGTGGAGGAACTAAGCTGCTTGAGTGGGTATCTGATGAATGATCGATGAGTTATATGCCTTTCAGAATCGCAAAAGCTTCCGCGGGGGAATTATTTCTAATCGTAAGGCTGGTGGCGAGAAATGGTAAAATTAAAGCATTTCTAAGAAATCGGTTACTCGGTAATACCTATACTGCATTCAGCGAACAGTTGATCCCGGTTAAGCTGATAATTACAGGGTCCGGAGGTTCACAACCTCTGATTGTACGCTTCACTGAATTTTATGGCTTTTGGCGATCAAGAAAATATGTGATTTTATGGGTTTTGATGGGACAAAATCAAATTCTTTATTTTTCCTCGTATCGATATGAAACTGGTAGCAAGACACAAAATACCGCGTAAATCGGACTATTTTTAACGAAGTTGGCTTTAAATTCTATACATTCTGGTTTTATATAATTTCGTTGCTTATAATCTGATTTACAATGGTTTTTGGTCTTTTAATAGGAAAAACACAAGGATTCGATTGATGATTTTCCGTGAAGATCCGGTGAGAAATGCGGAACTTGACATTCTTCGCTTATTAGTCACTAGTGTTATGGACGGCACATACCAAGAAAATCTAAATAAGAAATAGTAGCGTGGATAATTTTTTTATTAGCCTAATCGAGGAAAAGTTATCAGTCTAACCGAGAAAAACTGTACTTATGCAGGGTGGCAAATTAAAGGTAATACAGTTAAATGTGTCTGGCACTGAACGAGATGTGAAATTTTGATTTTTCAACAACGGGTTGGTGTCGAAGTTATTTTTTTTTAAACGGATTCGTTAAGGGCTGAATGTCAGCCTAATTTCTGAGACAGTCGCCGGGTATGGAAAATGTCACGGCTGGGTTTATAGAGATAGGGCTCTCATCGAGCCTTGACAAACAGCCAACGACCGCTCCTAAACAGTCAAACACATGATTCTCCTTTTATAATAATAGAGAATATAAAGGTAGTTTAACGATTGAGGAATGCTCCAAGGAGCAACGAATTAATTGGGCCTGACGTAGTGCAATTCCTCGTGCAAAAATAAATTGAAAACGTAGAATAAAGTTGTTGGATATACATAAGTCTCCGTTTTCCAGTTTGAAAATCTGTCGAGTACGAGTACATTTGACTAAAAATCAATTAAATAAATTTATTCTACTCGCATAATTGCAACTTATTTGTGCAGGAGGATTTCATTTCATTAGCAAATTTCCGTATATGTAGATTGATAAATTCGATTTTCTTGGGAACGAACGCGCATATTAAAGAATTATTGTCTACACTCTCGATTTCATCTATCTATCTATACTTATATAATCATTGTGTCACTGATTCATCACCGTCCAGCTAAAACCGCTGATCCTGGAAACATGAAATTCCGAGGGTAAGGTAAACGCACCAATAAATGAACACTTCAGGCTAATGAATGAACACTATTATAAAATTATGTTTGCAGCGCGATTGATTCCACGTGCCAAAAAAATTGTTTGGATATGAAGCAAGAAATTAAAAGAAGTTTCTAATTAATTAGTTGCTTATTTTAATAACGTATCTTACTAATTTTAATAAAAAATGTCCATTCACCGGTACGTGTTCAGTTACTGGTACATCCACCCTATATTCCTTTTGCAACGTAGGTGCTGGATAAGATTATTCATTTATTGAAGTCCATACGTATTAATACATGCATATTACACAACGAATAACTTCAGTTTTTCAAGCTTTTCAGAAGCTTTACAATATGTGCATAGCGTATGTCTATATAAGGGAGATCCACATAACAGCTAAATTTAACATTGGAAAACACTTGAGCAAGTTCAAATATGCAACTCATATCTGCTTTTCATTCTGTGTTGCCGCTTTCTTTCTGCCATAGTAACTTACATTTGCTTACCTTTGCGCCAACGTGTCAAAGTGTACACCTTCCACCTGAACGCAAGCTTTCACACGTCTCATTATGCATGTTTAGATATTAATAGATTAGATAGATCGTATTTGTTTAAAAATTCCAGATGTTACTCGAGTTCAGTTGTTTATACAGCAGTCATTGACAAAGTGTTTTAACTTTCTCAATGACTGTTATCTAAACAATGGCATGAGAATACTATTGAAAATACAAATCTAACGTATTCATAACTCGAAATGGTGTAGTCCAGACAATAAATCTTATATGATAATATCCGTTTGTTACGAAATCGTTCGAAATGAGTTTCGCCTACTCGACTAATATATGACAGAAATAGCTAGTATGCGGTATATCGACATTATCAACACAAGTGGGATGTCTTCTAATACCACAGTCAGTTAATTAACTAAGACATTGAGTGTATGATTTACGATGTGTCGCGTGCAAACGTTTTAATAGAATTGATTTAACTATGTAAAAATAGTAAGGGCACAAAAATAGCAAAATGTAAAAAAATAGTCATCTCGGGAACAGAATGTGCTTCACGATCCACGCGTATTTACTAACATTTCAATAAGCTTTAAAAAAAAATCAGTCATATATGTATAATAATCATTAATAGAGATATGGATATTTCTCAAAATGGTGTTTTCATGATGGCACACGCGATATCTCAACTTCTAATGGGCAAATCTGGTGCATCTTTTCCGTACACCTTCAAAAAACATATCATTCTAGCCGGTAGCAGAATCAAATTAAAATAGATTTTTTCACAAGTTTAAGCCCGTTTAAAGATGAAAAAGAACACGGAAAAGATAAGTGTAAATTCAAAGTCTCGGCATTTTGTGAATTTTAAATTTATTTTCATAAATCTGCTACCGGTTATAGCCACACTCTTACTGATTAAGAATTATTTTGTTTTTTTTCGTTTTGTGTCAATTTTTTTGCACATTCTTTACGAGATGACCCATATCTCCATTAATTATTATTACATATGGCTGAAATTTTTTTACAACTAAGTTAAATGTTAATAAATACGTGTGGATAATGCTCATCGGTGAAATCTGTGTAGTTTTTTGGTGCATCGTCCCTAAAGAAAGACAAAAAATTCACCTTCTAGACGATAATACACCCCTAAGTAGGGCGAACGCGATACGATTATTTTTTACCTATGGCCCCTAAGTTACAGATTCGGAAAAACGTTCCGCTCTGGCTTCAGTGACGGCGTGACAGCCGTGAATGTAGCACTCAGGGTTGTTAAGAGTAAGGACCACATGACTAGGGATGAGATCAAGTTCAATATGTACTAGGGCTCGGACTATTCAAATAATTTACAATTTTATTTTTTTTTGTATTCTCAGGTGCGTCCAAAATTGTAAATACAAATAAACGCGACCACGTATATGTTTCAGTATAGAAAATAATCTTCTGTGTGATATCTTTTAAAATAATGCTTAGTACACTGGTTTGTGCGTGAGGACGCGTTAAAAAGTGGTAGTTGTTATTAGAGCTCTTACTTTTTGACCCGTCGGGTACCCGGCTACCCGGAATAACTTCAAGCAATTAAATGTTGTATTGTCTGTGGTATTGTTTGATGTTAGCCAAAAATGATCGAACAATACCACATTCAATGGCTTGAAGTTGTTTCGGGTAGACGGGTAACCGACGGGTCAAAAAGTAAGAGCTCTAGTTGTTATTACGTACATATCTGTGTACATAGGGCACTTGTTAGGTCGGCGTGGGTGACGCACGAGAAACTTGTAGCCACGTCAGCCGACAGACGAGAACAGCCGATATATCGATTGAACATTTATGAGAGACGACAAGCACCTGAGAAGTTCACATGGACACCACAGAATCAGATGTTCTAGATTTTATTTTTGCCCGGGTTTATTGACATCGCTTACTCACATCCATCGGCGGCGTTTTGATCGATAACGCGTAATCAGTTCACCGCCGAATTTGTATCGAGCAGGATGGCCGTTAAACATTCACTATCCCTCAAAAATAGAAACGCAACTTTAACGATGATAATTCTGCCCGCATCGCGCATTCCTGAATAGCTGCCAACCGGTTTAGAAGCAAAGCTTTCGGAACAACTTGAATAATTGCGAACAATGTGTCTGGCCATTGACGTAACGTCAATTTTCATTTCACCAATTTTACGTCCGGTGGTGATATTAATTACAGCGTTCTTTATTAAACCAGACGTTCGTGTTCCGCTCCAGGGATTCATTTAATGATTAATTTTCCCGCAATTTTAGCGAATAATAAATACTTTTCTTTATTTACTTTACAGAATCAATTTCAAGATTTGTTAGGTGGACAACAGTTTGATGGGCAAGAGGTACGATTAGACAAGAATGAAATTAGTCCCAGATTTGATATACGATAAAATAATGAAATTTCGAAATAATGTATTTAATGAAGTATCTCATAATAAGGGTGTACATTTAATTATTAGAAAGCGGATCTGGTCGAATTCTATTTTCAGTCGAAATAAGGAGTAGTGGTATGAAATATCATTTCAGTGTTTTAGTTACAATAGTATTGCAGAGCAAACATAATGTCAATTTATCCGACATGATGAAAATATCATATAGTAAAATCATTTTAAAGCTGGTGGAAGAATAACAATTTAAATAACTCCATTTAATTTTATTCCAGATTTTAAAAGATCCCTTTGAATAACAAAATTTTATTTGTTTATTAGACAGGTATATTTTTTTCGTAAACCTTTTTTAATCAGTTTCTAGCTGTGGCAGAATAACTTTTAATTCGTAAGTGTAAAGTACTTATCGTGGTATTTGAAATTTCTAAAGACGAGCCGGTAAACGTTCGTTCCCTGTGTAGCTTCTCGGAATAATGTCATAAGCAATTGAAATTACTGAAAATAATTTTGATAAAAATAAGTAAAGTTATGTGAAAATATACATCGAAGTCAGATGTTTTCAAACACCACTCTATTACAAGTAGTACTGGTAATTTAGTAAAATACATAGTAGTGTCATTAATGTCATCATACTGGTGATACAACTGGTGGATTACAACTAATTCTACATGAAAATATAGAAAAACTATTTTTAAATTGGAGTTTCTTTTTCATGAAAAATGACTTGGAACATTTATTAAGAAGGCATGCACCTGGCTAATTGTAGGAATTTGCAGAATTCAATAAGAAACATGGTAAAGAATCATTGTGCAAAAATAAATGGAATTTGTAGAATACATTTTAATTCTCTTGTTAGTTTAATGCGTGCATTGGTATTTTTACACAAGGATTCATTTTATCTGCATTTGCACTATATTTACGTACTCTTGCAGTCTACAGTTCTTAGCCAAATGCAACGTATGAGACGAGTTTTAGGGGCCATCTTTAAATTACGTAAGGGTAATTTTGACGATTTCTTACCCCCCCCCCCCCCCATATAAGAATTCGTAAGATTTTATATTCCAACCCCTCCCCCTCTTTCTTATATAATATTTTTCCATCGCATTTTTTCAGCTATTAAAATTCTTTTAAGGGTTTATACAATTCATTTGAGTCGGCTTCGTGTGTGCGATGAAACATCGTTTTTAGGTTACTCATGTTGAAAATTAGGTTAAAAAATATTACGTAAAACACTACCTGCCCCCCTCCTCCCCCTTGTAAGAAAACGTAAAAAATTCGCGACCTCCCCCCTCCCCCCAAAACAGGCTTACGTAATTTAAGGCCAACCCCTTAGAATCGATTTCCTTGAAAACGAAGTGTCGTAAGAAGAACCATTCTACATTGTCTACGTATTTGTTCATACAGAGTCACCCTCTTTCGTATCGTTCCACCAATTATAAAACACCCAGCATATGTGTATCGTGAAGCAAAAAGTTTTTGGTAATACTGGAATGCAGGTGGCTGTATTTTATTTGAATGCAATACTTCTTACACTCTCAAATGATCATTACAGATGCGTCACTGATCAAATGACTATGTCCGTCCCTTTTTTTGTAACATAGGAAAACGTGAACTCATTAATGGTACGCCGAGTTTCCCTATGATGCACGACATACGCACCAGTAATTAACGCCACGTCATTTAAGCAATTCACTGATAGTAATTGAAGCCTGCTGCGCAATGGAAATTGTGGTTCGCCGCGATATGAAATGCTGCGTGTCGACCTAATTTCAATCCCTCGACCAACCTGACAACGTCGAAAATTTTCGTTTCTTACTGGTGCTTGTTTTTGTAACGAGCTTAATACCTCCAACTCTCTTAACACTCACTTTTCAATTGAATCAGTATTATTTTAATAAGGTGCTTTATTGTGAATATAGCTTTCTACAAAATTATCAAGGTGCATTAAGAATTACGCTGGGATGTGGGTTGAAATTGAGTAAATCAATTCTGGAGGTAGTAATTGAACCTACATATAAGGTAGTAATAAACAACAGGAGGTCTGGTATTCTGCTTCTGAAATCATCATAGAAACAAAGTATTATAGAATTTCAGAGGAAGGCAGATTTAATGAGTATTAGTAATACATGTATATGTTTATTAGAATATCCGAAATATGTGAATTAATTGAAGAATTAAACTGCATAATTTGTAATAACATACTAAATGCACTTCAATTCAGAAATCGTTTATCAAAATTATTGTAAGTGTTATACTAAGTATTAAAGTAAGTATTGATTTTATATTTGATTATCCCCTGCTTTGACAGGGTTGCCAGGTGCATTATGTTTGCTGATTTTAAACAATTATTTCTTTAATCAGGAAAAAGTAAACGTAAGGAAACTTTATGGTACGTCCCATTACTTAATCTTCATTACTTAATCAATTAGATACGTAAATCCTAATTTATGTACATATGTGTTACGTAACTTGGCCTTCTTTCAAAACGGGGTACACACATATTGTATACTTAAATACATTTATAACGTCTAAGAACTCAATAACTTGCAAATATAAGCTTGTCACTGTAATCCTTTCATCACATGAAACCAGTTTATGAGCTTTGTGAAATTTACTCCTACATGAAAAAGTAGGTGGCCTACAAAGAGAATTATATAAACGTAATCTATGAATAAAATATCAATGTACAAGGGTAGAATAATCTATGTACGGATTTGTATAAATCCAGCGTAGAATATTTTGTAATTACCAGTCTTAATATAGAAATTAAATAATAACGAGGTGGACTATACAGGCATATATATTACTCTATCTCGAAGTTGAACATTTTTTTCACTATTCACCTACAATATAGAATATAATTTCATTGGTCGTACAAGGAATTTTTTTTATTAAGCTCAGTTTCAGCTCTGCAACTTAAAAAAATTGTTAATAAACATCCCAATTATAGGATCGAATTTTTTTGAACTCTTCCTAACGCTTCTTTCCGTCTGTTTCAGGAGCGCAAGATAATTCGATTCCGGAAGTCGGTGCCGGGCGATGTTCCACCGGATGGCGGCAAACAACGCGCCGAACGAGAAGTGAAATTCGTGAGGAGTCTGGCTTCCTGCTTTTTAGGCCCATACACACAGATCCCTGAGATTCTTCGATACGATGTGAAAGACATTGCTAGACTTTCGGAAGCCATTCACGCTCTTCGACCAGGTAAAACGTTTGTCCACTAAAATTCTCGTCTGACGAGGAACGTGCATGATATTCGAGTCACTAATTTCACGTCAAACCTCATGACCTAACTAACGAAAGACATAAACACATAAAAACTGCTGAGTGTTTTCCTTACACATGTCACGCATTCGATTAACAGAACTACTGATAAATCCTTCAAGGGTTGTAGTCGTAAATAAACATAAAAAGAAAAAATCCGATTCCAGTCTTTTACATACAGTTAATAGACGCTTGAAATTTTGCACGAATCCAATTTAAAAGTTTGCCTCCTTTAGACCCTGTATGTGGATCTATGTGTAAGAACGAAACCATGATCAATTAATCATAAGAAAACGTACATGTACGTCTAAGAAAGGTAATCTATTACCAATTAACACATTGTCAGTAAAACTCTTAATTACTATTTGATTTGTTCTTACGTATGGATTACAAAACTCGATTTTCTCGCGAAATATTTAATAGTAACTGATGTATATATAACATTGTTTTTGTATTTCATTATCTGTCCCACTTATCTTAAGTAGATTTTCTTCTTCTTAGACTAGAGTTGTATTGTTGGTACACTTCCATCATGTAAGTGAGTCATATGTTTCCTTGTAGACACAAAAATTTTTTTTAACTGCAATCGCACAGGTATTCTCTATTGATTCATGATTAGTACGTTGATTCTAAGCAATGCAGCATTTCAAAGTAATAAGAACGAATGGCAATTCACTTTTGTAGCAAACATTTGCGAACTTATCAGTGTTGTATTGTAAAATACAATGGATTACAGCACATTATGTGAACGCATGTAACTACACGCGAATCCAAAATATTAAATAGTGCTACAGCTTACAACCCCCCTCCATCGTTTCTTCCACTTTAAGCAGGCTCACTTCTTCCAAGAACTATTGTTTTAGGCACAGTTCTTGTAAATTCGATAGAGGAAACTGTAATTTTATTAGAACTTAAAAGCTGCATGTTGCAATACAATTTCCTACAGATTAAACTAGAATAAATTTTCGAAACGTCAGGATCGACGTAAATCATTGAACATGATTAATTCTGTTTACTATAAAGTCACGAGAATTGCCTCGATTATCGTGGCTTCTATAATATGATTTGCATCCGCAAATCCTGATTTTCAAGGTGTTATCGATATCAACAAGAGGTTAAGTCTTTACGCAAAATCAAAAATATCTGAACTCAAAAAAGACGCTGTTACGACGTATAAATGCAGATGTTCACTGATGCGCCCATTGTTCGCGAAAACGACAGGTGTTGGACTGAAATAATAAGCCTTGGGTCTCCCATATTCTTCCAACTTTCCTTGACCACTTAGGCACCCCACCCTTTTTTCCTGCACGTTCACCTGCTGGCTACACCTTTTCTTTCTGAAGAAAAATGCAAGGCTTGCACGCATGAGACCCTCCAATTCCCTGAGGTTCTTGCACCGATGAAATCTCACCCGATGATGGCCCTTGAACTTTAATTCCGCCCTTAATATTCAAATATTTCGTGAAACTTGATTACAAAGACGCATCCCGACCGGAAGAGATCATATTACATACAAGTACATAATATATGCGTATACAGTTGCCAAAAAAATTATTCAGCCATCGCATACATGTAATATATTTTACACATTAACTAATGTGAAAGTTAGTAATTACTAATTTGTATTCGCATTACGATAAATCTAGATTAATATAATTTTAGCTAGTAACATTTACCAAAGAAATGTATAACATTGATGGAAGAATAGAACAAGATGAACCCAAATTTTTGAAAAATTATTAATTAGTTGTTATTTGTTCATTTATATAAAATTAATCTCTTTATCTTTGACATTGATTAAATATGTAAAATATG
The DNA here is from genome assembly GCA_929108735.1 of Andrena dorsata. Lineage (NCBI taxonomy): Eukaryota > Metazoa > Arthropoda > Insecta > Hymenoptera > Andrenidae > Andrena > Andrena dorsata. The sequence continues at coordinate 62,476,944 of OV815487.1, read as the reverse complement.
TTATATTTATCCGGTGGATAGGTACATTTTTTAGAAACTGTATAAAATCGCATTGAACAACATTTACTACACATATAAATCAGTTTATAGGAAATAAGGATTATTCCATAAGGTCAACAAACTTCCAGATATCTGTGTTATTCTTAGTTTATTTCACTTCAAAATTTCAACTGTTTATTTGCTTGTATGTACCTTTTTATCTGCGTTAATTGAAAGTTATATATAATAATTGCAGATAAAATTTTATAATTTACTTTCGATAAATTTGTTTTTTCGAATTTTTGATATTATTTAGCCTGTTATTACAATCCTAGGAAAAATATGACCGTCCCACATAGTTGCATATGACGAAGATTAGTTGAAATTTTAAATCTATTTAACGCGTTCTGCGATCACTGTCCCATTTTTCCATCGCATTATACGAATTCGTGTTACTATACAAGAACGCATTATACGATGGTCTACTGTAATTTGAATATTTTTCTACTGCCGTCATACCTTAGGTGAGAACATGCTGTATCACCACACGGGAATCTAGAATTTAATTTCTGTTTCATTAGCTTCTTAGTTTAATTTCTCTGTACTTTATATTTTCTTTAATATGACTTCTGAAATTTCAATCTTATATCCCAATATAATAATATATAATATATAGCCGCAAATAATTATGGATGTTTTCAACTATTTAACCTTATAGCAACGATATTCTGTAATAATTAAATTTAATCTTTTTTATACCCTGATTTGGATTGAAATTTATAAAATCATAATAAATCTAACACATAAAGTACCGTACAATTAAGTTAGGAAGAAGAACTCGTGGAAAGGTAGCCCTGTGGAATTCGACCCCTAGATCCTGGATGGTGACTCACAGGATGCTGTCACTTAAGCTACAGTGGTGCCGAGAAGTACTTAAATCCTAATCTATATAGTTTAGGGGACACAAATGTTTAAATCCATTTCTTATTAAAATAACTTGACATGTACTACTCATATTCTAGAATTTATATTCAATTAGATTTCACAATCTCCAATTCAAAGCGGCTTATATTTGGAGTAAACTGCCATTAAAAATCTTTCGTTGCAGCCATAGACTCTCCTCGTATAAATATCAAGAACAATTGATCAGGAATATCTTATTTTCCAAGTGACACAAGCTTTGTCTTGCTTTTGTCATTTGATCCCACCCATTTACTACTTCCCACGTAATATTCTGCTTTTATTTGGCTCGATCAGATTCGATTCCTTAATCGTAGGGGACGAAGGAGCCGAATGTGACCGGCGTTATCTGCATGTAATTTATTCTTCCGGTCATCGCGTTGAATTCACAGCGAGGGGGTCACGGTTCTCCTCCTCTGTACATCTTCAATCGCTGTAATGATACCATTGCGCTGCATTACTCGTGTGGGTTGCGGCCTGCGAGGCTGCAACGGAACGTGACTGTGCTGAGTTTCTGAACTGGATCTATCTGGTACTAAGATTTGAATTAACAATACGATATTACGATTCTGACCAGATAAATCCGCACCGTGTGGACGACTTTCTATCTGAAACGTTCAGCAAACCATCAGATAACACGACCATGTGCACTATAAAAATAGTGGTATGTAGGGGCCAGTTAATACGTTATACTGTTTTCAATTTTTGTTTGAATTCATTACTTATTAATAAATATGCTAAAATATACTTTGGCCCTTCCTCTTTAATATATAGTAAGCGAAAACGTGAGATGACACATACAAAATGAATGAAAAAATGTTATTTGGACGAAGACAAAGTGTATCAATTTACTTCACTGCGGGGCAAGTTGATATTCCTCTGGGGCATGTTTAATGAATAACTAATAAATTTGAAAAATAATATTTTAATCTATATACCTTACCAAGAATATACATAGACCAGGGTTGACCAACAGGTGGCTCGCGAGCCACCGGGGGCTGCTCCGCCTTGCTGCCACGCTGAATGGCCCCCGTCCATACCGACCAGACTCCGACGATCGCAGTTGATTCCTGCTTCTTTCCTTCTCTTTTCGACTGCGATCGTCAGAGTCTGGTAGGTATGGAGGGGGCCCTTCAACGTGGCAGCAAGGCGGAGGGGCCCCCGGTGGCTCGCGAGCCACCAGTTAGTCAACCCTGATATAGACTAAAAATGAACAAAGACGTATCCTAAAAGTCAAACAGATTTGTGAACAAAAATGGAGAAACATTTTTATTTTTATTTTTTTTTATGTCTGGAATATTCCACTTTAACATGAAGTGTCTTCTTCTTTTCGTTAATATATCTTCATAAACTCATTTTATCAATATTGTAGATTTTCGCGCTTTGCCTTAATGATATTGAGTTTTCTAATTATTAGCAGTATTAACTCATAAATAATTTTGATTTCTTCTTTGTCATTTTTCTGGAATAATTATGTGTGCCATTTTCAGCAAATATTGTCTTAAAGGTAGTAATTAGTCACTTTTATTAAATCAGCATAAAATGTTAAACATATTAAGTTTATTATTCTGATAAAATAAATAATATCAGTATGTATTAGTTTTAATGGACATATTATATTAGGTGGGCAAACTGTTCCGGACTGACCCTAATAATTTTCCTAAAATTGCCAAATAAAACTCGAATTTTGAATTTTTACGTATTATCTTTACTTATCGACTGTTACCAAATATGTACCACAGGCGAAACAGCGAAAGTATCGATGTAAATATCAAATTGTCATGAAAGCGTACTGAATTCCAGATTTATAAAACGAATCGTGTATGTAAATACGTTTACCAGTCAATCGGATTTTTAATCAGCGTGTGAAGATTCGTACTAACACTTCCCCCAAGATTCAGTTGCAAAATTAGATCGCCTAACGAAGAAGCGGGACTTTAAGAAACGCATTAACTGGCCGCGCGTAAAACGGGGATAACTGTCCGAAAATTGAAGGATGAACGCTGAAGGGCCGAGTAAAATTTACGACATGCATTTTGTGGAGGCCGCTCATTGTCGGCCCACACGGTAGCTTGCAGCTGCAGCTGTGCGCTCTCGAATGGATGACGACGTTACCAGACACTCTCGAGAAGACATTAAGCCAGCTTCGTCCTTGTCGTGCCTCCACGGAAACGTTCACACGTTCTACGGAGAAACACACATGCGATCAGTCACTCCTACGAAAAGGGCACGACCCCTGGGCAACATCCGTCGGGTTCTCCTTCGGGAAAGCTGATGCACGGTCTATTGAATCACCTCCTTCGCCAGACGAGGTCACTTAAATACCGATTTCTCGTGCACTATCTTCTTTCCCAAAGAATTAATTGCCCTGCCCGGATGTACAAAGATATTGCCAGACGCTTGTGAAATAAGAGACAACTATTGGCATCCCAGCTTTAAAATATAGTCCTCGTCGAGCACTTTCTGTTTCCTCTCGTTGAAAGAATTACTTTCGTTCTGTAGATTTGAACGGTAGTTCGCTTTTTAGTAATTTCTGAAACATCTTATAAAATTCGATTTGATTGGAACTTGATGCAAATGCGTACAATCAAATGGTGAGAAGAAATTGCTGTTTAAAAATGAAACTTTGAAACACCAAATATCATTAATTGATAGAGATATATGCAATTGCTATCAAATTTCAATCTCTCGCATTTTGATAAAGTGGAATTGAATTCTTATAGTAATTTTCCCAGCACCAAATGTAATTATTTTTTCATGCTTTTCAACGTTTAGAAAGAATTTTTCTCACGGCTGACAGAGCACACAACTCCAACCGATAGAAATTGTACAATATGAAATTTGATTCGTTTTGTTAATCGAATAAAAAAATTGCACAACAGATATGTACGAAACTAATTGTCGAGATAGCGGTATTTACATGTTAAGAAATTGTTCATATTTGCAGGTCATTTAAAATTTTAGAAAAATTTTGCGTGTAACTTTTTTCTATTAGTTATAACAATTACTGTTGTACCCGAGGAATTTTTTCACAATACGTATTAATTAAACCAGGAATCGAAAGAGATCTGGAACTTTTCAATAGGTTCCATTTAAAACATGGACCGCAGAACTTATTTAAAATATGTTCTCACATTATTAATTCCCCTGAAAGCGATACAGAAAAGTGCTTGAAAATGAAAGTTTCAGTTGAAATAGAATTTATAAAATATAAAAATAAAAAAGTTTCTATAACAGGAACAGATATTTTGTTCATCAATATTAAAAAGAGTTCTCAATCGTTGTAACATATATTGAATACTATTCAGTGAATAGTATTGCAACAATATTTAATAATTATTACAGTTAAATTGATATTCTGAATGTGTTATTTTTTTGTAATATTTACGTACATAGATTATTTCTACGTAGATATTATAGAATTTTTTATGAAAAGAAACTAAAACCCCATTGAGACGGCATTGATGGAGTTTTACCACCCCTCAAGCCCCAAAAGATGAGGTTTTGGTTTCTTTTCATAAAGAATAGGAGTTTTCATTAACTTTAATTTATATCTGGTCCGAAACTACACATGTTGTGAACATGCTCGAATTTGTTTTCAATCAATTGGAACCTCCGTTTTTGAGTTATCACTGCGAAGCAAAAGAAACTTTTTTTAAAAAGCCTCTTTAATGATCCATCTGTACCGTTACATATAATGCATATTTTTGACTGAACAAACACGTTTTTTTAAAGCTTACGATGTTAATAAACTTCATGCCAAAGAATAAGTCTCAGTTTTAATTAGTCTTTGTAATTAATTGAAACAGAAATGCTTCATCTTAGACAGGAACGACTGCTTAGTAGGCACCTAGAGGTCCAGAAAAAATATACAAGTTCTGGACTTTTTTTTGGGAAAAGTATAAGTGAAAATCATACATAATGTTTTTCTACTAAAAGATACGTCTTTTAACTATATTATTCTAAATTTTCATGAAATATTATTATTAACTAATAGCAAAAATTCCAATGGATTTTAAAAAGGAATAACTTTCAGAAGTATCTGACGTTCTCCAAAGTTTAATATTGTATTTTGATAAAACAGGGCGACCGTTTGATGTTGAAATATGGCATTTCGGTGGAAAAATTCTTCTTTTTGAAGAAGGTTTTGCAAGTATTTCAATTATTGCAAAATTGAAAGCAATATTTAAAATTGTGAGAACGTCAGGTACTTTTGGAAGTTATGTATTTTTAAAATGTATTTGAATTTTTGCTGTCTTTATATATTTCTTTTAGTTAATAATAATATTTCATGAAAATTTAGAATAATATAGTTAAAAGATGTATCTTTTAGTACATTTCTCCAAAAAAATCCTGATCCTGTATGCTTTCTCCGAACCTCTAGGTGGAAGTAACCCCTTGAGGTAGGGTTGCCACTTTTTTTACAGAAAAATAACGTACATTTGCTTTCGTGGGGTATAAAAAAAAGTACACTCAACAAATTAAAAGTACATTTTAATCTTATTAGTTTTTATTTCTTTCAAAACTATTTTCTATTGCTTCTAGCATTACAGAGTCAATTTTTATTATTTTTAAATATCTCAATAACGCAAGATACTTTATTTTAAAGTACGGGTGGCAACCCTACCTTAAGGCGTCGAATATGCTTTACGATCTTTCACGGCCTTATTGGCCTACGATTCTTGCCTACCTTGCCGCATGACTCCCTTGCCTGACGTCCAAAAACTATACAAAATCGTCGCAAGCCCACATGCACCAACATGTAGTCCTGAAGTGAGTCATGTAGTCATCTGATTTCGAAGTTAAAAATGGAATGAATTGATTCGTCTTGCCGATATTTTTCCAATGATGTGCAGAAATCGCTGCCGGCTCTCGGGTCAGTAATCACTCTCCGGACTTAACATTGTCCTTTGCTATTGGCAGAGTCTATCGTTGGGTGGAACTTGTATCTTGAAACTTACATGATGCACGAGAAACCTGCTTCTACGAGATGCACATGTGCACGTCGAACCGACAGGAAGAAATTAGAACGATATGAGAAACCGTTCGCGGAGAATGGTTACCGCTCGAGTTACGAAGAAAACACGTTATACAGGAAGCTTGAATAGGCTGCCCTTAATGAGCCACCTAAACTTCCTCTGGACTTCGTTTTTCGATAGTTGTTCATTTTACTTGTTGAAACACCAATTGCCAAGCATTACGCGAAATGTTACAACGGCCGTACAATAAATCATTTTAAAGATACACACAACGTTTTACCAGAATATTGCAGTTGCGGGAATGCTAACATTTAATTTTTTCTTAAGTTAGTACAATAGTAGCCCTTTCCTTACCAGTGCATACATAAGGAGTAGACCAGTCCGCGACTAATAGCAGAGGCGAGGTGTGGAAATAAAGAAAGGTGGAACAAATGTACATACTGGGGAAAGGAAGAGGGAAGAACGTGCGACCTATGCGGAGACAGAGTCGGAACTTTGGAACATTTAAATTGTAAGCGATTGCCGGGAAATAGAAAAAGAAGTTAGGGTAGAGGATGCAGTGTGCGGAAGAAGTGTTGAGAGATCAGAAGAATGGCTTAGAAAGCTGGTAAAGAAAAGGAGGGAAGTGCAAAAGGATTATGACAAATAGATAGTAAACGGATCGATAAGTACAGCAATAGTAGAAGTAAGTTAGACGGAAACGAATGAAAAGGAAGAGTGAAGGAGACGAATGGGTGATTAAATTAGTTTTGTAAAGTTAAGTCTGCTTTATGTTCACAGTTTAGGTAGTCTAGAATGTCACTTAACATCTTAGTCAGTGTGTACTTAACATTTTTTTATAGTTTAATTTAACATAAACGTTCGTGGTATTTTCGCATTCACTTTTTTAATTAAGATCACATCAGAGACAAACGTCAGTATATAATGTTAGAAACATATTGGTAATATATTTTAATTAAATAAATGTTCTGTTGGACCTTGCCTTTATTAAAACATTGAACATTAAATTGTTTATTTCTATACAAGATATATGTGGAACTCTGGTAACAGTATGTAACTAAATATCTCCATTGTTCCCTCACACACTCAAAGAAGTGTTTTATACGAAATATTTAGGAAAATGAATATTAGGAAGTTCGTTGCATGTGAAGTAATAACATAATAATTATATCGATTATATCGTGATGTATTCTATGCATAAATACATATCGTTCGAATTTGTCTTCACTTTCGTTTTCACGTAAACTAATAGTAAAACACATTCTATCATGTAAACAACTATTGATGACTTTGAAACTCCTAAAACGATTTTGTTTAAACACAACGATATTTCCATTTTCATAATTTCCTCTGTAAATTGAGGAACTCTTATTTTCATTATTTTTCGATAATGCATAAGTTGGGTTCTCAACCGAAAATTATTAAACATTCTCCGTAAAGAAAAGTTTCTATTTAATATTAAAAAACCATCTCACTTCATTGTTCCAATAACAATTATTTCTGCTGGAAAGATCAAGCTCCTTAGACTACAGTAGTCTTACAGAACAATTGACCTTTACAAGAACAGTAAAACGCAGAATTCTGTAGAGGGCATCTCGTACTGTCGTCATACGGTTCGGCCTTTATTCTCTCAGGCAGTCCTGGCAGACAGGAAAACGAAATCCGAAACTTTCGTTTCCAGGTCCCCTAACAACCACCTTGCCGGCGGAAATCGTGCCTAAACATGAGCTGCCAGGTTGTCAGCTGGCCGCAGATAGTGTTCCTGATAATATCGATCTTCCGTTCTAAGCCACAGACCACTGCAGTTTTAATAAAAACGTTCGACTGAAATCTCCTATACATGTATCTGCAAGCTCCATTCGTCAAGTTAAATGTTAAATGAATCAAATGTTTTATTACGTAACAAATGCTTTTTAATTTTTACGAAAAACATTTTTGAGTATACAAAACTGTTACGAGAATTTCCAAATTTAATGTCATTCCAAAATAATGCATTGATACATTACAATCAGTTCCGTTAAAAAGAAATAGCGACCTTCGTAACATTAAAACTTGAAACAACTGATATAGCTACATCGTCTTGAAATTTCAAATCCCAAGGAAAGATAAAGGCATACATTATTCTGGTTCTCATGACACACTCTATATGCTACGATTTACAAACCCCGGAACTGTCTAGAAATAAGTAATGCATCTAATATATTCGAGGAAAATGTACACTTTTTATTAATACTTTATAGCAATAATGAGATTGTGTTTCTATCTGGCAGAACTGGGAAATTACGTGAAAAGGAGTACGATTAGAATTTTCCCAGTAACCCTTCGAATCAACCAATGCACCTTGTAATTCTTTCGCCGTCTCCTTTGCTCGAGCAACTAACTCATTGCCTCTTGAAGCACATAAAACGGATTTCTAGCAAAAACAACTCGACGTTTCGTGATTGCTGGTTTGATAAAGCACGACTGCACGAAAGCAAAATTACTATTCCACCACATTGTATAGTGGATGTCTGCACCTTATTATAGCAATCAAGATCGCATATTCATTATTCTGGTTTTCGGCGATACTTGGAGGTGTCTAAAGGTGATTGATGACTTATATTGAATTTGCATACGCACATTATAATATTAATCGGTAGCTTATCAGTGCAAAGTATGTCTGACGATGACTGAAGTCTATGGGCCATTCCACGGCAAACCGATCGCTTTTTACACTCGATGTCACGTAGTTTGATAAAATTGAAATATGACGTATTTCACGAGAAATTGAAGGGGGGATAAATCAGTCACAAGTACAGTTACTCATATTCCTATTTGAAGATTAAAGTATATATGTACATTTATATCAATATATGTATTATTTGGTGTTTTAACAGCTTATACAATTGTTGAGGTAGTTTTGATGCTGTATTTAAATAGTCATAAGTGAGCCTAACCTGCTTTGAATGAGTAAAAAATTAAAATTGGCAAAACGTTCGAAAATGCCCACTCTGTTTTCATTACGGAATCGAGGTTATTCTAAGTTTTTTAAATAGTACTATCTATACATATGATTTTCTTTTTATAACATTCCAAAGAATGTCAAGCCGAACTTACGGACAGAGTTTCTTCATAACATTGTTTTGTTTTATTTCATAAAACTGCATGCAACATTCTGTTAATTGCATTGTTTCACTTTAAAACATGTTTCCCATATGCAATTTTTGTATTAGATAAATAATTGGATGTTTTACAATAAGCGATATTTGTTCAACTGTAAATTATTTCTGTCTCACACGTACTTTGCTGTGTTTAATATTAGAATCGAACTGTTTAAACTTAGAACTCAAGTATTACACTACTATATTTTTAACGCATCCATTTTTTACACATGAAATCTATAAAAAGTAATGTGAATAATATGTATATAGACTTATTTAATAATATTAACAGAAGCCTGATTTGAGGCGAAGAAATTTGTTAATTGAGTATGTCTCAAATTATAGGAAACGGGGTATTTGTTATTGGAAAAGGGAGTGTAAATTTCAAATTTTTTGAGGCCTTCGAATCGATAACATGCATTGTAATGTTTTAAATATTTTTCCCATTCCTAGATATTCAGCCTTTGCAAAATAATTTTGTGTCATTGAAATCTGTCGATATGATATTTGGATTGTAATTCTCTACGTTAATATTTATAATAATCAACTGTTTATGTCTTTTTGTTGCACAGACATTTCGAGATATCAAAAAAATTTCTTACCTTCTTAATAGGGTAACGCATACAGATGTTGACTCCTATACAATGATTCACCCTCTTCCCCAAAAAGTAGGAAATATAATATAATGCTTTTTTTATATAATAAAATATAATTGTATTTGGAACAAAAACATCTGGGCTACCGAAATATAGATATATTTTATTGTATAAAAAAGCATTATATTATATTTCCTACTTTTTGGGGAAGAGGGTCAATCTTTGTATTAGGGGTCAACATCTGTATGCGTTGCCCTACTCATACTTACTTACTGTAAATTTTTTATAATTGCTATATCCGTTGTCAGATTTTCTTCAAGTTTGTCCAGAATAATTTTTATACCCGAAACAATATGTTGAGATAGGTAGCTTTTATTCGCGTCAGTTTCTGATTACGAGCAGTCAAATACTTTCGTCACCCAAAACGATTGAAAGTCATTAAAAATACAAGTGTAAATATAAAACAAAATGGAAGAATATTATGTCAGCATGTAATTAAATATAAAATCAAAGCCATTTTTCATTATTATGAATATTAACAAGACTTTAACATCCATTGTCTAATAGCAAAAACCCTGCTATTTTAATACTTCAACAATCTTTCACGTGTCAATGCCGAAATGCGTGAGCTTAACGCGCATGATCCGTGTGCACTTAGCTGCTTCCTTTCCAGTTTGAAAATAAACGTTCACATGGTAGTCCAGTTGCAAAAATATCCTGCCAGCCGCGATGTGCTCATTTTCTAAAAATAGGTAACTGGAAAACTGTCCTGGAGAATGCAAGTAGAAAAAGTATATAAAGAAAAGGACACGCAAATGCATTAAGTCTAACATATTGTGTTCATATATGTGCCAATATATTAGGGATCTGCAAAAATTACCATTCTCTTGCTTTATTAATATCTTATAAATCGTATAATATTTTTTTATCAAAATTTTTTCCGTCACTATCTATCACCTTTTGCCACCGTTCAGATAAAAGATTGATACCGCGATGAAAGAAGTCTTTGATTTTGTAGCAAATGAAGTCATCAACGAATTTTCGGCTTTCTTTGACATTTCGAAATCGTATGCCAGAAAGTCTGTGCTACGTGGAACGAAACAAATGGAAATCCTATTGTGCTAGGTCTGGGGAATAGTCGGGGTGTGATAGGACTTCCCATTGCAGCTCCATTAACGTTTTCGAGTTCCCAATGCAACATGGGGTCTGGCATTATCATTGTCTGTTGTCAATGCCGCTCTCGGACAGCTCATGCGGAACCCCTTTATGTAACTGCCGAATGATGGTGCTCCGATTAACACGAAGGCTTTTCGCAATTTGCAATTTCAACCCGCTTGAGTTGAATCTTCACTCACAAGGGAAGATCCCCAACCTGGAAATTAAAAAAATGATGAAACCTTGAGGGATATGTAGAGGACTTGTAGATATGTATTACGCAATTTTTTTTGCCGTCCGAAGCCATCCTAAGGGGGTGAAATTGACCTCTGAAAATCCAGATAGTTTCTAATTTTGTGTTATAACTCGCGAACTGTAAGAATCAAATGATAGTCCTAACTATAAGAAGTAACATTTGTGTGAAAACTTTTTCCTATCTCTTACAGTTCGCGTGTTATAAGACAAAATCGGAAAATAGCTGGGTTCTCAGGAGTCAATTTCAACTAGGGCTGGGACTATTTGTCGAATTTTTCGGTATTCGAATATTCGAATACTTCAGTTGCTTAATTATTTGACGAATATAATTCGAATATCCAAGTATTCGAATACATCAGTATTCGAATATAGCAGTATTCGAATAGTATTCGAATAATAACATTCGAATACTCAAATATTCGAAGTTTATTCGTAGCATTCGAATACTTGTAAAATATTCGAATAGTAAATTATTCGAATAATAAATTATTCGAATAGTCCGAGCCCTAATTTCAACCCCTTAGAGTGAATTTGGGCAGCAAAAAGAATTGCGAAATACATAGGTATGTACTATGTACCTATATACCCTCTACATAGGTATCCTGTAAGTTTCATAATTTTATGAATTTCCGGGTTGGGGATCTTCCCTTCTCAGTAACTCTTCCACGTCATTAAATTTCATCCCCTGTGGTCGCCCAGAACGTTCCTTACTATTCACATAAAAATCGCTAGTTTTGAAAAGTCGAATCCAATCACGACATGAACTTTCGTATATCGTCCCCGCATCACACGATTCACAAATGACTCTTGCCGTTTCAGAAGTTGTGGTCTTCTGATTAAACAAGAAGAGCATGCAATGACAAACTATATAAATATTTTCAGACTATAACAACGTAAGTATTTCACTCGAAAGGACTTGATATGTGTCGCTCTTTACACAAATTAATTGCTAATAGTAGCATAGAAAAGCAAAATCACATCGCAATCTTCACAGAAATAATTGTATGCAAGTATGGCAAAGTCACACAAGTGGTCATTTTTAGGTGCTGATTTTTAAAACGAAACTTAAGGTGACTGCTGACCCCATGCACCCACTTGTGTGATTTTGGCACTGCGCCTACTTAAGTACTGCTACTTTCATGATCGAAATTTTGCGAATTATTGACAAAAGTGTGTGGACCAAGCGCGCACTAAAAAGTTTAGTAAAAATACTTTTATACCAAATCTGAATTAAAATATAGTAAATTAGAGTAGGGTAGATGTACCGTTTTTGGCCATGTGCATAATTATCGCGTTCTTTAGCTCGCAATTGCTTGCAGACACATAATTATGTGTAGAATTTCAAACCGTAAATATTTTGTTTAGTACACCACCAGAAATATAAGGTTACATTTATTGCTTACGCGAAAAGTGGCAAGTGGCCACAAACGGTGAAAAATGGATTTCTTATATTTTTTAATTTTCTTAATTCTTTAACGATTTCTCTAGTTAATGGTAACTTAGACATTAATAGTAAAGATAGTGTAAAATTGAGTAAAGCTTTTAGTTTCCTGATTTGAAGTACAATTTTAAAGATAATTACGATGAAAGTCACTGAAATCCATAAAGTGGCCACAAATGGTGCATCTACCCTATGTATAGTATTTAGTTGCATAGCTTCTCGTTGCTACATGTATAAGCATATTGAGGTTTCTGGTTGGCAAATCGACTTTACTTAATGAAATCTAAAATCTATTTAGTAACGGCAAAGAATTTTATTGTTTTGAGAGACAGGTGTTTTCTAAAAAAAGGAATGTGGTTTGGGAAAAGAGTGGAATGAAAGGTAGTCTTTTAAAGGTTTGAATAATCCGATTTTTATTCTATGAAAACCGAGTAAACGGATTTATTCGGTCGATAAAGGTACTTTTTTTATTCGAGAAGTACTGTCTCCACTTTTGAATAAGGTCTCCGTCATTGTCAACATATTACATTATATACATATACAAAAAATTCCATTATGTACATATACAAAAAATTCCATTCTGTTATATACAGAATTTTCTTTTCTCTGTAATACCTACCTACTTCCATGTCATACTGTTCTCCCAATTTTTAATCAAATTTACAGTTTCACTGTACCCTTCAGAATTATAAAAATCCAGTGGCAAACTTGTTGAATAGAAATCTTTCTACATATTTATAAATTTGAGTTGTTTTGAAGATAAACGAGGTTGTTTGTGCATAAAATTCAAAGAACCATCGTATACCAGCATGATAGAGTAGAATTTTTAGAAGCCCGTATCACTTTCATGAATTCGGGTGCCATTGTCCTGGCACAGTTACCTTCTCCTCCATTTTCGTTCTAGCTCACAAAATCTCGCCGTAGATATGGTGGGCTTGAATAAATTAAGATATCGTACACTTGCGACGCAAGAGGATTTCTCCTCGCATGAAATACGTTTCATGGGAACAGTGCTTGGTTATGGAGGATGTTAATGAAAAATTCAATCGACGTTCGTGACTTGACTTTGGTCGAATCATTTCGAATAGAAAAAATATAGGTACTTCCTTGTTGCTACGCTGATCAACTTTCATTGGACAGAAAACACGACAGCAAACGAGATTACCTCTAAGTAATTGAATAATTTCGCGGGGTAATTATCTTGGCGGAATTGATTATTTCAAAATACATGGAAAATTCATACACACCTTTTACAAAAAGAATTGTATTCAGAAATATTCGCTATAAAATATTGTATCTATTACAAAATATGTGTAATGTACATCAACAAAATAATATAATACATCTAACAAACAGATTTGTTATTAGGTATAAGAAAAATATCATTGAATGTTGAAACAAAATATAGTAGAAGTCCTAGAAGCGTAATTATTTGCAAAGTGAAACTGCGCACCATCGAAATCAATAAAATTTTTCTGGAGGAATAACACAGACATGGGCGAATTAAATTGATTAATCGAGTTACTAGTTGTACAAATAATGACTTGGGGGATTAAGTCGACATTGAGGTTCCCTTGATTGATACAGTAATGGTTAAACGCTTTCCGTCATTTTCACTTATAAGTAATGCACGAGCTAGTCGCCGTGGCTGACGTCCCGTGACATGAAATCGATATCTTCATATCGTTAGTGCGCAATACCACTTTACTGATAACGCTATAATACCTGTGGCTCGCCTTTAAATCAATCGGTCATTTCGCGAAATTGAAAATTCGTCTGACCTTACATTCTGAGAAAGCTGTAATCAGGGACATAGTCGCGTCAATGATTACAAATTCAAGCCGATTATAATGGAGAAATCGATATCGGGAGAGTAAAGAGATTGCTTGGAAGCTGCTTAAATAAGTGCTATGGGAAATGTCGCTTCTGATAAGCATACTTAAAATGTGAGACCTAAAGCCATTAGCAACGAGAGAATGAAGAAAATAAATACAACACAATTACAAGCTGACTATTAGAATAGATAAATTACAAAATAAATCTTGGGTTACTATAATTACTATTAATACAGAGTGTTTCTCACAGTAAGATAAGGAGTGAAACTCAGGTATTATATATAGGTCTATAAATGCTTTACACCGGGATTTGAAAAAGAGTTTGAGGTTTTCATGTATGCCATTTATAGCGTTTCAAAATAGTGTCCATTTTTCGCGAGGAAATACCTATATTGACTCAATAGTCAATAGCAACATAGAAAATATTTTGAAGATCTCAAAACATGTCTAGGTCCTTACCTGTTTACGAGTTACAGTTTCTTAAAATTACATACGCAGAGGAAAATTTAATTGGAAACGATTAAAAATGTAAACTTGTCTCGAACTGAAACCGAATAGCACATGTGCTAAACGGTCAGAAGCATCCTCCTTTTTTTTAAAGGAAAAGTTACATATGTTACTAGAGAAAGGAGTTTTTTTAATGATTACAAGATGTGAAAACCATTTTAATGACTAATCTTTTTAAAGCCAACTGCATGGCCTGATTACTTTTCGAATCTCGATCTTCTATTTCTTTGTTCGAAGATATTTTATGCAAATTTTTAGCACACACAGGGCAGGCAGTATCGACCGTGCGCAAAAATAGAACAACGCCTACTCTTCCATATCTGTTGCACTATACATACTTACGTTTGGGTACATTTGAGTAAATGAGTGCGAGGCTAACGAACTCTTCTCACCTTTTCCAATTACAGATGTATGTACTTCCCAATCCGTATCAACGACCTATAGGTACTTTTAAGTTTTTCTGTCAGCCAAGGCTGGAACAAGGTCCGACAGACTGTAAAAGTTTATTTTGAAATAACTTTTAATATCATTTATTTGTAAATCATTATTTTTCGTTGTGATTAAATATTATTTAGAATATATTTCAATTTTTTGAGATTTACGTATTGTATTTTCGTCCTGATTTTTAATAATAAGGTGTTTATTATTTGGTAGTGCCCAGAATACAAGGACCAATGTATAACTAGTACATATATGTTGGAACTACTCCCGAGGCACAATCATTGCTCACCATGTAACATTAATTCATTTTTAAATGAACTAACTACAGTTGCCCCCGGTTCAGTTTATAATCTCAGGTTCCGGAGATTATCTTTTATTCGGGGTGGTAAGCGAATTTCACACCTCCGATTTCACGTTTCACTGAGTTTTATGGCTTTCGGCGCTTGAAAATAGGGAACCAGGAATAGGTACAATGTTGCACTAGCCATCAAGAAGCGAAAAATTTCAAGTTCATCATTTCTCATCGGATCTTCGCGATAGTCACACCAATCAATTCCTCCTGTTTTCCCGATGAAAATGATACCAAATCGAACACAATTTAGGCTATAATTAACGAAAGTACATATAAAATTAATTTGCAGAATTTAAGGATGGGAGCAGAGCCGCCTTTAGAGTTTGCGGGGCCCGGGGCGAAAGTCAATATTATTGAAAACAAATAACCTTACGTCTCTACTTCATGCGTCACTTAGGCTTGCCGAAAATCTATTCTAGAAAAATTGATACCTTGACCATTTTGTAAATATTAAATGATTTAAGTATAATTGTCAAGGTATCAATTTCTCTAGAATAGATTTTCGGCAAACCTAAGTGACGCATGAAGTCTACTTAATTCATTTAATTTTGGCAAAATGAAGTCCCTAAGCGCGAGGCCCGGGGCAAGGGCCCATACTATAGGCAAAAAATAATGGATATTCAAGAAATGGAAATAGAAAGAAGGGAAGGAAAAGGTTTTGTTGGGGAACTAGCGCAAAGAGACAGTAGACACGGCAGAGCAGGTTCAATATCAATATCACAGAACACTGGGATGTAGATATAACATATATTACACAGCAATCAGGGAGAACAAGGAATCAAATTATCTAACTTCAGAGCAGATATGGGCAAAAAATTATTTCAAATAAAACTTTGAGCTCGAATAAAGGACAAATATTTTATTTGAGATTCGTCGAATAAAAAATAAAAACCCGAGTCAATTTTTATTTGAACCGCCACGGATGAATCAGTTTATTCGACAGGAGTTCATCCGACGGTCACAAGTAATTTTTTTATTCAAAGGCTTTTCATCTTGAGCTTCAAATAATTTTTTTATTCGAAGGCCTTTTATCTTGAGCTACAAATAATTCTCGAATAAAGATACAACTAAATACGAGAAAATTATTTGAAGCTCAAAATGAGAGGTCTTCGAATAAAAAAATTATTTGTGATCGTCGGATGAACTCCTGTCGAATAAAGTAATTCATTCGTGGCGCTTCAAATAAATATTGACTGGTTATTTTTAATCGAGCCTGGGGCACATGCTACATACTTTAATGACATCGCTATATTTCGTCCATCTGTTGGATATATATCTCCTGTTTACCTATTAATGGATAATGTGAAATTATTGCGAGTTAAACGTTCTTCACATTACATTCTTTTTTTAATTTCCAGATACACGTCGATACAAAGAAATTACGGAGACCTATGCCACAAAGTTTCCAGATTACACTTTCCTTCGAACGAAATACGACCCTAGCCAGTTCCGAAGCAAGGCAGCATTTTGTGTTGAAATTAAGCCAAAACAAGGATACTTAAGAGACACCGATCCAAAACTTCAGAAGTGTCCTTATTGTTTGACTCAGTATTACAAGGTAATGCAACATTTAACACAATTCGATATAACATTAATGTGTTATTACAGTTGCTGTAACTTGATAAAAGTTATTCGAAGCAACATTAATTGGAAAATGTTGATGGTAAAAAGTCAATAGTTTCCAAATTTGATTTCTTGCTTAAAAAATGTCATTGATTTTTCCTTATGATTACAGTTTATATGATTTTGTATGCAAGACAATGTGAGTTAAAATTGACAAACAGATTAATCCACTTTTTTTTTACAATTTCAGCTGAAAAAGAAAATTATTACAGAGCGCAGCACTTACTGTCCGTTTGACCTGTTTTCGGGAGTGGAAGAACGCATGAAATTGGCATTAAAAGGGCTCTTAAGATCTCCGCAAAACAATTTAAAGATTTTTAAGGAAGGCATAGTCGTTTATGATCATGAATCGTCTTTAAGCGATCTGGAATGCGTTTTGGCGGAATGGTTTCACAATTCTGTGGCCAGTACGAGTAAAGACTACATCGATGAATTTTGCAACTTAATTTGCGCTGCTCTTTTATATCCATTTGCTCAAGAAAAATTCAAGCCATCTAATGCACATGAATTGTACGCATCTGCTCGACAAGATTTTGTGTCAACGCCATATATTAACACAGAACTAGTTGCAAAAGCTAAAAAACTTTTATATTTTTCTGGAGAGGTACATATCAATTTAGAATTACATTGAAACTATTAAGGTGCGAATCCATGATGAGATTTTACATGAGAGAACAAAACAACTAAATGTAGGCAAATAATGGAAATAGTTGCGAGAGGCGAGATTTTTGAAAATACACCATGAAACTTGTCTGACGAGAGTCTAGTTTCACGAAACTAATGACAAAATAATTAAAAAATAATGAGATAATTGTCTCATCTGACACCGGATATTTTTATCTCGCCGTGGATTTACACCTTTACAAGATAATTCGAGTTCGAATTATGCTGCACAAATTAAATAACAGTAAACAAATAGAGTTTGTATTGTTATAATTATTGTCATCAGTTCCTTCAATAATTTTACAGGTGTGCAATTTACAAGGTGAAACTCTACCAAATAATTCGGTGCTGGAACGAATTCTCCAAATGCAGCGACTGCCCTTTATTAGTTCGGAGTACGTTTACAACATATATTTGAAATTTCGACAATTTTTAGTCGACGATACGATATATTACAATTTATTAAAAACACATGAGTGTCACGATCAATGGATATCTACCTATAAATATACAGTAAGTAAATTTTTATCTTTTTCACTTTTATAATTCAGAATTTTATAAATACACTTAGGTACAAAAAAGTGGAACGCTCGATGTACATAAAACCCTAATTGGGCGATCTAACAGACCTGTTTATCTAAATTTTCACATATAGAGTTTTTGAAAATAATTCAAAGTTATAAAATGTATGAACAAACAGCAAAACGATATTTAATGCGATTATGGTATTTTTTGCTTTTCCGTCTCTGTGACTTAAAATCTACTTTAATTCTGTTTACTTCTAAATATCATATATTATCATATCATATATTCTACATTTGTATAAGCAATCCTTCGATGTATACTCTGAATCAAATTTGCAGTGGCTTCAACGTTCTAGTAGCTCCATTCGCTAAGGCGTTGCATCATTGCAGCACATGGCTGCGTACTCGAAGGCGTCTTCCTAGTATATCCTAAACATGCTCAATAGAATCTAGATCTGGGCTTCGCGATGACTAATTAATTCGCCCTATTCCAATCTCCTCTAGTGAATGTAATGCGCCGCACGCGGACAGGCGTTGTCCTGCATTAATAAGGAATGTTCCCTAATTATGAGGACAATTGGTGGGACATGCTTAACTACAATTTCTTCTATACGATGATGGATCTTTAGGACCCTAACGCCATAAAATCCAGTTCTGTAATTGCCTGACTGTTTACACCGGCCCAAACGATGACGATTCCTCATCAGAAGCCGTCCTATTCGAAATGGCACAGTTTTCTCCGAATCATTTCCCGCCCATCAAGTGGTCGTAGAGAAACTCGGAATTCATTGGCGAATGTCCACTGGTCCATGTCACATGCTCTCATGCATATTGAAGACGAGTGATGTTCCCGTCGCATATACGGACCTGTGGCTGACCTTCTGCTTACAAAATTTCCATGTCCACACATTCCTGTCTGTTCCTGGTAATTGGTGTATGTGCTATCGAATTTGGCTCAAGGCTTCTGGCTTTATGAATTCGTCATCCCTCTGGGAAGTCACCCTCCATTGACAAGATCGTGAGCTTCCCTCATAGGTATTTGTTTCTTAGAATCTAAAACTATAATTCCATCTTCAATGAGAGCAACAGTTCTTGTACAGCCTTTAGCACTTAAATTTAGTGGTATGTTTACTTCTTAATGACTTAAAAACCGTCTCTATTAGTAGATAATTACGACTTTTTTTATAGAAAAGCATGTAGTATACCATCTATACCCTAAATCGAGAAATCCAAATTATAAAGTTGTACGGTCTAGGTATGCATGTATGCATTTCCCTTTTACACGCACCATCACCATCCAGAGATTGAAGCTACAGTAAAAGCAAACACATGGCTATTACGCGCGGAAAACACCTTCATATGTCCAAAGCATCATGTAATCGAAAGAAAATTCAGATAACATTTTTATATGTTAGTATCTAGGTATTTCAATTGTAAGCTGCTTCTTTTCGGTGCGTTCCATTTTTTGCATCTAAGTAGGTATACGTTAGGGTGGCTCTAACTTTCGATTTTTGAATTTTCCTCGGGGCACCACCCAGAATGGTTCCAAATAATTAAAAAAAAATCCCTGTAAAGTTTGAGCTCGATCGGATACCGGGAAAGGGTGCCCCTGGGCCCTTAAACATTTAAATCATTATTTAACAGCTCGCGAAGTCGATTTGATATAATATCTTTCAAGTTATTGATTAAATAAAAAAATATGTCAAACAAAAGTTGTAGATCCGGACAAGCAGCATCTTTTTTGTTCTATTACTTTTTCTCGTACGATAAACGGTTTTCGAAAACAATCCGAAAAACTTAAAATAAAAAACTTTTTTATTTTTCAAATTTTGAAAGTTTAAATGCTTCTAGAATACTTTTTATTTATGAAGGTGAACAAAAAAAATGGAATTTTTTTTTTCGAGGACTATTTTTAAACATTTAAGAGGAAGGCATTTACCGAAATATGCAAAAAGAGATAAAAAAAAATTTACTCACTTTCAGTGTTTGATATGTCATGAATGTTTCCTGAAAATTTGGGACCGAAATTCGTAAAAATATCGAAAATATAGACTTTATATTTTCGATACAATTTTTTTTTAGTTTTTCGGATTTTTTTCGATAACCATTTGTCCCGCGAGAAAAAGTAATAGAACAAAAAAGATGCTCCTTGTCCGGATCTACAACTTTTGTTTAACATATTTTTTTATTTAATCAACAACTTGGAAGATGTTATATCAAATCGACTTCGCGTGCTGTTAAATAATGATTTAAATGTTTAAGGGCCCAGGGGCACCCTTTCCTGTTATCCGATCGAGCTCAAACTTTACAGGGATTTTTTTTTAATTATTTGGAACCATTCTGGAGGGTGCCCCGAAGAAAATCTTCAAAAAAAAATTTACCAGGAGTAAGTTAGAGCCACCCTAGTATATGTACGTAGACATCAATTTTCGTTTTTACCAAGGTTATTGCGATTAATGCTTATTTTATGCATTTAGATTATAAGAAATTTCGAGTATACAAAATGTAATTCCCATTCTTACGCTATTTTATTATTCTTTTCTGAAGGCTCTAACGGGAAGTACCAAAGTATTCAGAGAGATCCACTTGAAAAAATGCATCACAGAAGTCTCAAGTTCAAAAAAATCGAGGCATGACGACGACCATAATGGAAACAAAGATGCCAATTCAGGAACTGCATGGTTTAGGAATAATGGACCTACTGAAAGTGTTCCTCATAGACCAAAATCAACTTTATGCCCTATACTATTACAGGACAATAATTTATCACATAACAAATTTAACAGAATATATAAAGGGCATAATGTACATTGTAACGAAAAAGAGACGAATGGTTTAATAAGTACTGAGAGTATATCATGCTTGCAGAATTATCTTCTGTTTTCATGTGCCAGAGATTGTTCCATATTGATAGCATTTCGAGAACTAAACCTGTAAGTTGTAGTTGATTTTAGAATTTGAAATTAAATTCATTGTGATGTAAGTAATTATTAATATACAGTATGTTCTGTTTACTGATATACACGCAATTATAGATATACTGTTTTACCTATTGTGGACACAAAATTGTGTGACCAGGACCTTGTCTACGACCAGTTACGATGGTAAAATGATTGCTCATGCAAAAGTTGTTTGATTTAAAGAGGGAACTGTAAAATTGGACGTGAATTTTGAGAGAAATCCTTACTTGCACAGATTTCAGCGTTACCCCGTTTGCATTTATTGGAATTGAATATCTTGTTTGCACTTGGCTTAATGTGAATTTCCAATCGAAGTAAATATATTTTTTAACAACCCTGCGTGTACCAAATATCCTTTGAATACTAGTAACATGTATCGAAATCAGTTACCCATTGTAAATCCCACCTTTTTTCTTGTATACGTGTCCTTTTTTGGCTGTTTTACTGATCCCTATTATGCAAAGTTTATCAAATATGTGACAGAAATATTGACGTAATCTTTTTTTAAATTTTATGACATAAAAAACCTTTTATGCTATCTAAAATAGAACACCTTATGCTGTTCTTAAAAATGTAAACGAAAGTATGACTTAAAAATATTAAGGGATAATGCTACTGTAGAGCTTGGAAAGCCAGCCTGATGTTGAGAATTGTTTTATGCGAGTATAGTGATTGGAATACAAATTCTGTTTGAAGGGCTTTATTGTACATACCTTAAAGTATGATCACAATCTTTTTTAATTTTTCTAATATAAAATGGCGACGCCGCAGCTCAAAAAAAGAAGCTTCTTCTGAAAAACAGTGTTTCGCGGCCGGAAAGATTTCCCCTTCAATTTTTGAGTTCTTTATAAGATTATCTAGGGAAGTACATGAGGAACTTAAAAAATACGGTTTTTTGTATTAATGGTGCGTGATTGAACAAAACGTCGAGGTTGTGGCAGTTCCGTGTTTGATTCAATCACGCACCATTCGTACAAAAAATATGTCATGAATTTGTTCCAGAAAAGCAAGTCTGCCTTAACTAGACATACTGTATATTGATAAAAAATTGTTTTGTAAAAATTACTCCGCTATAAACTAGGGAAATTTCTATAAAATTTTAATAAGATGGTTTTGAAATTTTTACTAATCCTGTGTTAATTCGGTTCTTTTGCAGGGATGTACCATCGTCTGGCCTTAATGAGGGCGTGATAAAACTTGCAGATGGACTCAGTTTTCTTTGCAACATCGGGGTTTCAGATTTGGATCCGAAAAGTCTTCGCTGCATCGAAAAACACCGCCAACGAGACACTGATGTTTTAAACTATGTAATATCCGTTCTCGAAGAAGAACTTATGGTTAAAAATCACTCGCTACTCCAGAAATAACTAGTATAATAATTATTTTATCAATGAGCGCTAGAAGATTTTATTACTTAACGTTTTTTTATCTCACATATTCCACTTTATACGAATTATGCACGTCGTCGCAATGATTCAAAAGTACAGAAAATGCATAGGTACATCATGTTTTTTAATAAATAATAGTCCAATATTGGTTTCATAAAATATTTGACATGGTTTAAATATGATATTTTTTTCAGTATCTGCTACACAATAGAACAATCGTGGTATTCTTCTTGTAATACCCAATATGGTAACAATTAACAAACTAAAAAATGTTAAAAAATTGTCGTCCAAGTATACATTCGAGTTTCCATTTTACTTTAGTATCAAATCAATTTTTTATTATAAACTTGTTACTAAAAAAATGCAATTCCCCTCCAAATATATCCTAAAATGTGACATATAATAAACGTAAGGAATAAACGACGAATTTTTAATATGGATATTTATTTTAATGATATTGTTGAAAAAATGAATAATTAATTTATATGAAAGTATAACTGATTCTTGACTGAAATTGAATTTTAAGCTAATAAGCATTTAGAAAGCATATTATATTAAGGGGGCAGTTTTTGAGGCATTTTTAAGGCTAATATCACCCTTCACCCTATATATGTATATACTTATTAGGGCGCAACCAGTTTTCTATCATTTGACAGTATCCAAATGTAATTTTGTAAGCAGTGTTTAGCGTTTTTAAGAATTTTTCTTATGCAATGAAATTTTTTGTTTTAAAAAAAGCTAATTGTAGTAGAAAATTTTGTAAAACGGTGAGTAAATAGAAATAATCTAACTGGGAAGATTCAAAGGATCGAAGCCTTGGATGTACTTAGAAAACTATTCCCTAGTATAATTGTATTTCAAATGAGCGGTGAACTCTTATTATATAGAAGAAAACAAAAATGTATTCAACTGAAAAAATATTTCATATTTCAATTTTATTATTTGTTAATAGTATAGTTATAAAATAATGTTTCAAATGTATGCCTGTTACATCAAATTGTTACATAAGTTGCAAACGTGCATATTTAAATATAATTTAAGGGTACGTTCCACTTACACCCAAATTGCCCGCAACGCCCGTGATTTTCATTACATATCGCGACGAAGCGTGGAATTTGGGCGCAACTGGAATTCGCCCACAATAGTCCGTAGACTATTGTTCACTGAAAACATATCGATTATTTATTTAAAAAATGAGGAATAGGAAAATTTGTAGTATGACCGTAAATTGTATAAATAATGAATTTTAGTTGTACATTGTACAAAATATTTAAAAGACTCGATTTTTATCAGTGACTTTCTAATTTCACCCTTGCAGAAATAATTAACGCGGTGAATAGCATATTATTTAATGCACGGGTAAATTATGAAATATTCACGAGACTGTGTTTGTTAAATAATTAGTAATTATTAAACAACATTTCAATAAATTATTATTTGGATAATAATTATTTACTGCTACTAAATGGCAGTTCACATGTATGTAACAGGAAACTCTATTGAGCCCTTATGTATATATGTGTCCGCCCAGTGAAAAGATTAAATTCAATTCTGATTTAATGATTGTACATTACTTAGGCAGATAATTATTGTTAGCTTCGATTTGTGCATATTAAAATTGAAATAAAGAATGTTTGGCGTATTTAGAAACTGCGTAATGCGTTTGTACTTCAATCTTCTTCAGATTGTAGTTTTAACAAGACTGACTTCTAGATGTTTGTAAAAGTTCAAAAGATTTCGATTTTGTACCTCTTGTTGCTAGTATTCCTATACTTTCTTTATATTTAAACAAAATCACAAAACGGGGAACGGTACAGATGAAAGAATAAGATTCATGTTTTCTTCACTTTGTTATCATATGTTGTATGTTCTTAATAGATGGATGTTAATCAACTTTTATGACTGATTGGTAAATCATAAATATTTGTATACCACTTCAAATATATGTTAGTGCAACAAAATGTAGACTTCTGATATATTGATAAACAACACTGGTTTATGTGTGCGATGTATTATTTAACGAAGAATGTTGAGTGTTTGTAATTTATACTATAGGCATTTGAATTTTATTCAGTACACATCGTTGACGATATATAGGCATCAATCAATTTTGTAAAATCTGCCACTGTATTTTAATAAACAATAAATCTTTTAAATTAAAGTATATTATATTGTTATATACATATGAAACATTCGAAACTATTATAACCAATGCATCCCTTGTCTCCATGGTTTGAAAGTAAAATTATTATTGTAAATACTCTTGTATAGAATATTGAATTCATATTAACAATGTATGGAATTAGACATTTCATCCATGTTAATCGAAAGTTCGTTAAATATTCATAAATAAAAGTTAAGTTAGTAGTTATTACATAACTTAAGTAACAAAGAATTAGTTAAAATTATTCAAAATTCAGGAATGTTTAAGAAGAGATGTATTTAAACCTTTATATTTTCAAAAAAATATAAAGTAAAGAAAGGAGTGTAATAATTTCAGTAGATTCATTTGTTCTTAAGCAGTCTGTCTGGCCAATTGAAATTTCGCATAATTATTATAGTGTCTAGTCTAAAACAACATAAATTATTTAAATCAGAGAAGACAAGACCGTTTGAAAGTAATATTATGAAAATTTTGTTTTTATGTTTTATAAAAATAGGGTATAATTCCTAATCTATTAACCTTTCTTTCAACAGTTTAAACAGTCCATTTAAGTGCTCATGACGATATACATAGACCCACAAATATTTGTAAAGTATATAATTCACTATAATAATATTACACACAGTAGGTACAAGAATTCCTACAAATTTATAAATATATAAATGTACTCTACTTCGCACATTACTACTCCGTCATTTTCATGCACTATTGAAGGACCAAAATAAGCAGAAGCAGTATAATTTTTCACAATTGTTGAAAACTTACTTGGGTGTTTCTAAAGTTCAATAATAAGATCGAGTAAAGAAATGCTTTAACAACTCTTTGGTATTAAACTCGGACGATTCGAAAGCTTTATAAAAAAAAGAACGGTAATGTCGCAAAATATTTTGCAAGTGTAAGATTCTTGTATCGATACAAATTTCTCTGAATTAATTCTGATTATTCACTCACGCGTTGCCCTGCCGTCAGCGGAAGTGTTTGAATTTGTTCTAGCATCCCTAAACAACGTAAAAGGATTCGCGAGCAAGTGGTAAATATCGGGTGGGTTCGGTCGGTATCGGATCCATCCGCGAGAATCTTCGTAGCAGAGCCCGCTGTAATTCTTGAGGGCTCTGCTATGGCGCCCCTCCCCAACGGGTGAGAAAGAGCGAGCGAGCCGTCGCGGCGCTCTCTCGACTGGCAGTCGACGTTCGTAAATGGCGACGCACCGCCGTCGAATGCTCGTAGCGAATTGGTGAATCGTCGTACGTGATGACGGCTCGTCACTGAACCTCGGACGGCGATGGGCACGCAAAAGCCGGAAGAATGGGCGAATTCGCTGATAACACGTTTCGAGGAACAGGTACATCACAGCTGTGACTCGAGCTACGAATCTGTTTGGCTTTCTTTTCCCGTCCACTGTCCACCTTCCCTCTCTGTGGCCACCCCCTCTCTTTCTTACCTACCCTCTTCCGGTGCTTTCTCTCACTCCTTTTCACTCCCTTCCTCTATTTCTCTTCCTCGATCTCCTTGCTCTCTGCTTAAGCCTTTTTTCTCTTTTGTCTCCTCTTCCCCCGCCCACTTTTCTTCATTCTTCCTTCTCTCTCCTTTTTCCGTTTATTAAGCTTTCGCCGTTCTTCGTTTCTGTATCTGCTGTACCGAAGAAATCACACTTAACATTAGAATGACCATGTTCAATGCACACCCAGAAAGGCCGGCAGGCGGTTATTCCGTTCGCTTACATAAATTTCGCTAGAAATCAGCTTCTGCTTAATCGTTACGATCCCTATGCGGAGGCTATGAAAGAAATGCAAAGTGAACGTTCGGAAGTGGTGGCAAGTTAAAACACTGAATGGTGCAAGTACATATGTACGTTGAGACAGTGACTGACAGCCGTCAGCTTTTTCTAATGTTAAATCGTCTATTCGTTTCGCTTCAGTTCTCTTCCACATCTTATTTTCTATCGAAGCAAATATCAGAGAAATCGGATCAATGACAGCTTTCTTGTTATTTTGTTATTACCCATCTTTGCTTTACTCAATTGTCTTCGCGCTCTCCTTGGCGAAATAATACTTGCATTAGACGATGAAAATAGTTTTGCAAATTAGCGATTCCAGTGCTATTAGTAGACGTACCTACTATATAATTGAACTTGCTTGTTTTTCATTTTTTTACATTTATGTAAAACGTTCGATACGATTTTGAATGACACGACGGTCCCAAATCAATCTCGTGGATTTCGCGGCGAGGCGTTATTTAACGCGTAAAATATGATTATTATTTCTTGTTTCGGTGGTGTAGGTAGCCAGTAATCGTTGATGTCGTTGTTCCCATGAATGCACCGTCATTCGTTTGTTCGTTGATTGATTTGTTCATTCATGGGAAGATGCTTTCTCGCGTCTCCTCCCTCTACACGCCGTTGAGTCCACGGTTTGACCTTCGCCCCTTTTCTCTTTCCTCTCCACCCTGTCGGCTATTCAGTTAAGGTGTATACAAGGTGTTCCAAAATTTAGATGTTATTCGAGCAATTTCTTCGGACTATTACTTGCCTTCAAATTGAATAGTACAGAACCATACAACTAACGCGATACACATTAAAAAAGCCAATTATATTCCAAGTGAATATTTACGAATGTCTTTCGCATAACTGAAATACAATAGAAGCTCAAACGTCGCAGTGTATAAAATAAAGCAAGTGGTATATTTTACATAAAAAGTAAAGTTTTTTATCTAAACCATTAAATCCAGCCGACTTTAATTACGCGGATTGTTAAAGTAACTATATATAAATGTTTAGTTTTTTTGCTATTTATGCGCGAATGTACTTATAGATAATTTTGATATTTGTAGTATTGAGGCAATGATAGTGTCAATCGTTTATATTGTTCAATGGAATATTTCCTGCCAAAAACAGTTTACGGATGAATTATTGGGATACCCTGTAGACTTTCATTCCCGGTCCCGTAACCCCTCCATACCCACACAGCGCCGCTTCCGTCGTGTCACGGGTATAACATGAATGAAAATTGCATTCGCTTCACGCACGGTTTATCGAAGAATTCGAATCTATGGCACACATCAATGCGTTTAAATGCGGCCAAACGCAATTATACGAACATGCATAGAACTTTTCAGCTTTCTGTCAATGGTATATGAATTTGCAACGGTCTGTCTTCGATTACTCAATATACCTGCATAGCGCGAATGCAACTTTTAAGGATCGTGATAAGAGTTCTATGAATGCTACGATTGTCCATTTTATATTTACCAATCAGATCGAGCATATACGAAGGATAATAATTATTTACCTCTTAAACATTACTGATTACTGCCTAAAAACCATAGAAATGCTAAAAATAACTTAAACAAATTTACAAATTGCACAGTCTCAAAACAAAATAATTATTTATAACAATGTATATACTTTATATTTATATAGTATGTTTTATTATACAACAAATTAAACTGAATCATTTATTGTAATCTACTTATTGTATTATATTTTATATACAAACAAAGGAACCACTTTATGTACTTGAAACTTAGAAACTATTTAGATGTTTATGTAACTACTTCTTTTTTATATGTAGTTACCGTGTCACAGTGGCCCTCAAACCACCCACTCGCGTTTGAACGAAGAAAGGAACAAAAAATGTCTGATACAAATCTCTCGCTACCGTTTCTCCCTTGTAATATCCAGCCTCACCAAGATACTTCAAGGTGTTAACGAAATGGTACCATATATTTGGGGTCACCGTATATACCATAGTACAGATCAAGATCGGCATTGCTATGAATCGATTATTATTGTTTTGGACACTTTGGAAAAGTGTCTTGCAAATCAACCAAAAGACACAGCTAAGTTTGACGAAGCTATGAATGTAAAATTTCTGCTTAGAGAAATATGCCAATTTATAGGTAATTAGACTTGAAATATAATTCACACCACTTCATTTATACAGTGTGAGTCACGTAACTTTGTTCACCTCGAATATTCACTAAACTGTGTGCTACAAAAAGTGTTTCATATAGAAATTCCACGGCATTGCAGGGAACATGTGATGCTGAAATGGTTTTTTAAATAATCTGTTTACGAGCTATCTAGGTGACCTTGAAGTTTTGAAATAGAATGCATATCTTTTGCATAAAGATTTAAAAGAGCAGTGAATTTTCTATAAAAAAGTATTCAGGTGTAGTTGTCCTAAGCCTAATAATTACCGAGATATTTGCAAAAACGTTGATCATGGTCTCGCTACTTGCCTTGCAATTAGTTACAGTAGGTGCCCAAAGCGATGCCCGTTCACTTCCATACACCTCTTATTATTATTTGGTTCAGGACAAACAAAGCTTAATAGTGTTTTATAAAAAATTCACTGCTGTTTTAAATTTCATAATTTGGAAGTTATTACGGGGGGACAAGTTACGTGATTCACTCTGCATAATATTAATTTTTGTTAAACAAATATTGGAACTAAAAAAACTCAATATGATTTTCAGATTTACCAAATGATAGTCCCCAATATGCTCATTTAAAAAATTTGGCAAGCAAAGTGCTGTTCGCCTTAAGTTTAAACTTTTTCAATGCTGTATTCAATAGAATATCAGCCAGACTTCAGGAGCTAGCAAAATGTGGCGATGAGAATGCTGATTATAGTGATATTGAATTAATTCAACATATTAATGTGGATGTTTACAGGCTTACAAAACTTTTAAATGGTAATTTTGTTACTATAGTAAATGCTTATAGGAAACGAACTTGCAAAATGTTCTGTGCAACAGAAACCTATGTTTATCTATTTTCTTGTTTCTCGCTAATGCCTAATACATTATTATTATAGAGACGATACAGAAATTTAAACAACTCAAGAAATCAGCGCATATAGTTCTTATGAATTCTTTGGAGAAAGCAATTTGGAATTGGATGGACACTTATCCGCATGAATTTGCTGATCTTCAAAAGAAACCTAACGAGGAACTTGGAAAAGCATGCGAAGAATTATTCGACAGTCTTGATACATTCGCTGACAATAAGAAGGGAAGAGCTGCAGCTGTTTGGCCTTTGCAGATCATGCTTCTCATACTTTCACCGAAAGTTTTGGTGGAAATAGTGAATGCTGATTCCGGTGCCCCGTGTTCACCAAAGCATTCAAAGAAAAAGCAATTCATCGATAGTGTTAAACGAGGCCTAGGAATGCACGGCAGTTCTAGTAGACAACTGGTAGAAGCTGCAGCAGTTACTTGCATTAAGCTTTGTAAAGCATCAACCTACATAAATAGCTCAGATTCGAACAACGTTATATTCACACTTGTTCAGCATGTAATGAACGATTTGATGGCACTACTTTTCAATCCAGGGAAACTATTCTCTCGTGGCCAGAACTACGTTGCCCAAGACATTGACCTAATGATAGACTGTTTTGTTAGCTGTTTTCGCATTAAGCCTCACAACAACGAAGTACTTAAAGTTTGCTTGAACCTGAATTTTCCATCGACATACCAATTCGTCTTGGTTAGCTCATTATACAAGTAAGAGAAAAAATTATAAATAAATATAGGTACATGATAATACTTCCTTTGCAAATATATATTTTATATCAATTTTAAAATTTGATGGAAAAATTAATTCTAATAGAGAGATAATATATAAAAGAAGAGTGTAGTTAATTACACTACTGGCTTAATTAAAATAACAGAACTGCTTTGGTAACACTAAAGTAAATAGTAGTGAGTAGTCTAACGAGGTTTTTGTTTCAGAATTGTAACTCAACCAAGACTATCATGGTGGCCTCAAATAGATCTTCTGTATTCGCGCAGTACAGAACTTAGGAATATGTTTACTGATATTTTAAATAAAGTCGCACAGAGTTACATATCACACACACCATTGCGAATGATTCAAAGTTTAACGCTGAAAGGTAAAGAACAGAATAAGTACAAGGACCGTGGAGAAGAAATATCAAGTTATAGAAATCTACTTTTGTGGATGGTGAAACTTATTCATGCAGATCCAATGTTATTACTGAATGTAAGCGTTTCGTTTAAAAAATTTCTGTCGTAATCCATGAAGTGAATAGCATACACGTATTACATGCTTCGTAAACATTTGTGTGATTTTGCAGAATCAAGGGAAAGCAGGTCATGAGATACAAAGTTCGACATTAGAATTGATCAATGGTTTAGTTTCTTTAGTTCATCAACCAACCATGACAGATATTGCTTATGAAGCAATGGAAGCGTTATTAGTATTACATCATCCAGACAAAATAAAAGCATGGAATCCAGAAGCACCAATTAACACTTTTTGGGATGTTAGTTCACAAGTTCTCTTCTCCATTTCTCAGAAATTGATTCAGCATCAAATAGTTAATTATACCTGTATATTAAAATGGCTTAGAGAAATATTGATTTGTAGAAATGCTTTTCTGGCACAAAACAAGGATTATGCAAATGTCGGTAGCCAGATTGCTATTTGTAAACAGGCACATATTAAACTGGAGGTTTGTTGGTATTCGTAATATAGAAATATATTCTCAGAAAATTCGTTTGTAACTCTGTTTCATACAAAATTAATGAATAATACCGTTATCCTTCAGGTGGTACTTTTCATGTACTTGTGGAG
Organism: Andrena dorsata; assembly: GCA_929108735.1. Lineage (NCBI taxonomy): Eukaryota > Metazoa > Arthropoda > Insecta > Hymenoptera > Andrenidae > Andrena > Andrena dorsata. The sequence goes on along the minus strand of OV815487.1, from coordinate 62,445,384 downwards.
TATAAACATGGATGCTGTTTTAGTGTCAATGTCTTGTTTTGCATTGCTCTGCGAAGAAGCAGAGATTCGTTGTGGTAGCGACGAAGTAGCAGTAACTTGTTTACTTCCTAACTATCATTTGTATCTTGAATTGGCACAAGCTTCTACTGTGTTAATCACTGGTGAGTTCAAATTTTTAGGATATTAACATTTGCTTTAATGTTATAAGTGAAATATCCTATTTTTCAAAGTGAAAAATAGAAATTCGAATCGAGAAATAACGATTGAATAAATAATCGTTAAAAATAATATCACAGTTTCAAAATAACATACCAGTTCGTTCTATAAAATATGTAAATGTATTTGTTTCAAATTGAATCTTTATTTACAATCTATAATGCATTTTTACAAATGTATATTTATAACAATTCCAAATGAAGTCCCAAAATAGTATTATAGAGTAACCGATTATGACTGCCCTTGCCGGAAAGTGCTATTGTTGGAAACTTTAATAAAAATTAAATACTTTTAATCAATATTACGATAATATTACTTTCTCTAATTCAATTTCGATTCGGGTCTCTAGTGACAATATTTTTATTTGAATTCAAACATTCATTCATGAATTTTTGAATTCACTTTGTATTTTGATTAGTATAATCCTAATATGGCTGCAGTAGAGTATTAAAGACCTTGTTACCATAACAGCCAGCGGGGAAAGTAAGATATGTTATCACGACCATAGTCATGGTAAGTGTTACTCAAAGCATTATAATATTAATACATTATAGAATTATGGCTGTATTATTGTTCTTATCATTTCAATTGTAATACATTATGCATAATTGCTTTACAAATAACAATAACAATACATTGAATGTGTATGTCATGTACTTTTTAGGGCGCGCTGCTTTACAAAAAAGAATTATGGCCTTATTGCGGAAGATAGAACATTGTGTAAACGGCGTACAGCCTGTATGTATATCGAATAATTCATGTTTCATATTTTTATTGATTAATACAGTTTGTATCAATAATAATAGCGCCCTAATTCTAAAATTTGATTTTTGAAAAATGAAATTTCTATTCTTATCGAAATTATATAGAGTTATAAAATTGGTATTATGTTATTTATTCATAATTCTACTATTTATAACGTTTATTATTAATAATTCAAATCGTATTAAAGCGTTATTTTCATATTATAAACGTACCACAAGTAGTATTAGATGAATATTTTTTAATATAGTGAACATAGCATTTTTAAATCTAATATTCAATAAGTAGAAAATTAATATAAAGTATACTCCTTCCTGTATTTAGGCTTGGGAAGAAACGTTTAGAAATTGGGAAGTAACTTGTCGGCAGTTAATGAATTATCCTAAATCCAAAATGGAAGACGGTCAAATGGAATCGTGTCATCGAAGCACCGGAAAGCGAAGAGCATCGCATCAAAATTCGGAACATGAATTGGAGGAACAAATTAATGAATGGGCAAACATGACAGGATTTCTCTGCGCTTTAGGCGGAGTATGCTTGCAGAAGCGTTCTCCAAATAGGCCGTTATCAGGCATGCTTCCAAATCCAGAACCAAAGAAAAGTTCTTCGAAACAACAGGAGCCTACATCTTGCTTATTGAATCCAAGTCAAGAAGTGCAATATTGTACACAATTTGTCCTGAATTTATTACGGTTGCTAATTTGTAACAATGAAAAATTTGGAAATCAAATACAAAAGCATGTTAAAGAATTAGTCGGCCACGAGATGAGCCCTGCCTTGTATCCAATACTTTTCGATCAGATCAAAAGCATAGTTGAGAAATTCTTTAACCAGCAGGGACAAGTTACAGTGATGGACGTTAATACACAATTTATCGAGCATATAATATTCATAATGAAAAATATATTGGATTCTAAGACAGATCAACCCTCTGAATACCTTGGTATGACTAGTATAGAAGGAATGATGTTAGCAATTGTCAGATATGTTAGGCATTTAGACATGACTGTACATTCTATACATATTAAGACAAAATTATGCCAACTTGTGGAAGCAATGATGAAAAGGCGAGATGATTTGGCATTTCGGCAAGAAATGAAATTCAGAAATAAACTTGTCGAATATTTAACTGATTGGGTTATGGGCGCTACTCATCAAATTACTCAATCAACTAGTGAAGACTTGACTGTTTATACTCGGTGAGTAATTAATTCTTATATATCATACGTTTGCATAAAATACCTACCTTGAAATAATGATATCCTGTTTGTTTTGTGTAGAATAATTGTCTTGATATTTTCCACAATTAATTACTCAATATCTATATAATGAAAAGATATTATGTAGAAAAATATGAATAATAATTAGATAAAAGAAGAAGCTGGATTGGACATATTTAATTTTTCTAGTTATATTTTATTGCAGTTGATTTGATAGAAATGTAATTGTACTTACTGAAGGAACATAATTCTCGAGTTTTGATAAAATTTCAATTATAGAATCCGAAATTTTAGCATAATAATCATAATTCAATTATAAGTATAGCTGATTCCTCCACATATTGGACACTTCTATTTTATTTTTTAGGGATTTAGATCAAGCTTGTATGGAAGCAGTTGGAGCGTTGCTACGAGGTCTTCCTCTTCAACCTGAAGAATCTGATCGAGGCGATTTAATGGAAGCAAAATCTCAGTTATTTTTAAAATATTTTACTCTTTTTATGAATTTACTAAATGACTGCAACGAAGCAGCCAGCGAAGAAAAGGAGATTGTGTCTCAGCAACCACGATTAAGCAGCGGCAAATTATCTACTTTACGCAATGCTACCATACAAGCAATGAGCAATCTTCTCAGCGCAAATATCGATAGCGGTTTGATGCATTCATTAAGTAAGTAAAATTATAATTTTGTACATGCATGTAATATAAATCGGTCACGGTTTCTTTTATGTAGTTTCACAGTTTTCAATTTTGTACGTTTTCTAAATTTAAATTACAGGTTTGGGTTATAATCAGGATCTGCAAACGCGTGCGGCATTTATGGAAGTTCTGACGAAAATTCTTCAACAAGGAACAGAATTTGATACACTAGCAGAAACAGTACTGGCTGATAGGTTCGAGCAATTGGTTCAACTCGTCACAATGATTAGTGACAAAGGAGAGCTGCCTATTGCGATGGCCTTAGCCAATGTTGTGACGACGAATCAAATGGATGAACTGGCACGAGTTTTTGTGACATTGTTTGACGCAAAGCACTTATTATCACCTCTTTTATGGAATATGTTTTACCGAGAAGTTGAAGTTTCTGATTGTATGCAAACGCTGTTTCGAGGAAACAGCCTCGGTAGCAAAATTATGGCATTCTGTTTCAAAATTTACGGTGCTAGTTATTTACAAAATTTACTGGAGCCTCTGATTACTCCGCTGCTAGATGATCCTACAACTGGTTTTGAAGTTGATAGTGCTAGAATAGATGCTAATGAAGATATAGAACAAAACGGTCGCAATTTAATAGCATTAACGCAAAAAGTATTTGATGCTATAGTATCTTCAGCTAATCGGTGAGTTATTAGACAATAGATTATACATAGCATAGATAATATTCAAGTAATTTTTTCATTATTCATATATTTATTAGTAGAGCATTCATATATATATATATATATATATATATATGTATGACTTCCATTTTATTATATCTTTATTTTATTTTATATTATTTCGAAGGTATGCATTTAATGTTACTATATTAAATAAGTTTATCTTTTCAGCTTTCCACCGCAATTACGGAGTATGTGCCATTGTTTATATCAAGTACTCAGTAAAAGGTTTCCGCAATGTCCACAAAACAATATTGGAGCTGTAGGGACAGTGATATTCTTGCGGTTCATCAATCCAGCTATTGTATCGCCTCAAGAAATGGGTATTGTGAATAAACCTGTACCTCCCCAGGTTAAAAGAGGTCTGATGCTAATGTCTAAAATACTCCAAAATATCGCAAATCACGTTGAATTCAGTAAAGAGCAGCACATGTTACCATTCAACGACTTTCTACGAGCACACTTTGAAATCGGGAGAAGATTTTTCATACAGATTGCCTCCGATTGTGAAACAGTCGATCAAGCCAGTCATCCAATGTCGTTTGTATCGGATGCCAATGTCTTAGCGTTGCACAGATTGCTTTGGAATCATCAAGAAAGAATCGGCGACTATCTTAGTAGCAGCCGAGACCATAAAGCAGTAGGAAGAAGACCGTTCGATAAAATGGCTACGTTGTTGGCATACCTTGGCCCTCCGGAACATAAGCCAATAGACTCGCAGTAAGTAATTATGCTAAAAATACTTTTCCATCTATAAATTACTACTGTGAATACTAATTTATAATATTCTAACATCTTTTTCGTATGCATTACTTTATTTCGATAGCTTACTATTTTCCTCATCCTACGCACGGTGGTCAAGTATTGACATGTCATCAACGAACTTTGAAGAAATTATGGTGAAGCATAATATGCACGAAAAGGAAGAATTCAAAAGTATCAAGAATTTAAACATTTTCTATCAAGCAGGAACTAGTAAACAAGGATATCCAGTGTTCTATTATATTGCCAGGCGTTATAAGTACGTATTGAAACGTTATGTACGTAGGTGAAGAATTGTGTTTATTCTATCATTTGCATATCAAACCACATAACGATATATAGAGTAAAGTAATAAATAACAGAAGGTGCCGTTTAAAGCACATTTTTACGACTAATGAAAAATAGCAATTAATTTCTTAGTATATTATTAAAAATTCTTAAATATAATATTTTTATTTATGTATATCAGTATTTTCTTTTATGATCTTTTACCACCGTCATTGTATTTATATACGGATACATATGTATTTTTATATTGTTGATAGAATTGGTGACACGAATGGTGATTTGTTGATATATCACGTTATTCTCACTCTAAAACCATTTTGCCATTCACCGTTCGAATTGGTTGTCGATTTTACTCACACGTGTTCAGACAATCGATTCAGAACAGAATTTCTACAGAAATGGTTTTACGTGTTGCCCGAAGTGGCTTATGAAAACATTCACGCTGCGTACATTTACAATTGTAACAGTTGGGTGAGAGAATATACAAAGTTTCACGATAGAATCTTGGCGCCATTGAAAGGTAACAGAAAGGTAGTGTTCATTGATGGGCCGGGTCGTTTGAACGACGTGATCGACGTCGACCAACAAAAGTTGCCCGGTGCTACGCTTTCGCTTGACGAAGATTTAAAGGTCTTTAACAGTGCTTTGAAACTTTCTCACAAGGACACTAAGGTATCAGTAAAAGTTGGACCAACTGCTATACAAATCACCTCGGCAGAGAAATGTAAAGTATTGTCGCATTCTGTTCTTTTAAACGATGTTTATTATGCGTCTGAAATAGAAGAAGTCTGTGTGGTAGACGACAATCAATTTACATTGACCATTTCGAACGAAACTGGCCCATTATCTTTTATTCATAACGACTGTGATAGTATCGCTCAGGCTATAATTCATATAAGAAATCGATGGGAATTATCGCAGCCGGAGTCTGTGTCTGTTCACTCGAAGATTAGGCCTAAAGACGTACCTGGTACATTATTGAACATGGCATTATTAAATCTTGGTAGTTCGGACCCAAATCTAAGAACAGCAGCATACAATCAATTGTGTGCTTTAACTGCGACGTTTGACTTAAAGATCGAAGGGCAACTGTTGGAGACCTCCGGTCTCTGCATACCATCAAACAATACAATATTTATCAAACACTTGAGTGAAACTTTAGCCGCGAATGATCCGCACCTTACGTTGGAGTTTCTAGAGGAATGTATACAAGGATTCAGATTATCGAGTATAGAGTTGAAGCATCTCTGTTTGGAGTACATGACTCCGTGGCTGAATAATCTCGTGCGATTCTACAAACCGAATGATGAAGGAGGAAAACGTCAGAAACAAGTTACAAAGATCTTGGAGAAATTAATCACGTTAACCATTGAAGAGGTGGAAATGTATCCGAGTATACAAGCTAAGATATGGAGCACGATTGGAAGGTTGCCAGACTTGATAGACACAGTTCTGGATAACTTCATTCAACGCAGTGTCACCTATGGACTAGGTTCTCCGACAGTTGAAATAATGGCTGACACGGCCGTAGCTCTAGCTTCTGGAAATGTCCAGCTGGTGGCGAAGAAAGTAATAGGGAGACTTTGTCGAGTTGTTGATAAGACGTGTACTTCCCCGACTCCGTTATTAGAACAACACACAAGATGGGACGACATCGCTATTTTGGCAAGATATTTACTGATGTTGTCCTTTAATAACTGTCTAGACGTAGGGAAACATCTGCCTTATCTGTTTCACACAGTAACGTTTCTCGTTTGCTCCGGGAGCCTGAGTATGCGTGCTTCCACTCATGGTCTGGTTATCAACAGCATTCACTCACTCTGCACTTGTAGTTCTCCTTCGTTTTCAGAAGACACATATAGAATATTGCGGATGAGTTTGGACGAGTTCTCTCTTCCAAAATTTTATTTACTCTTCGGTATTAGTAAAGTGAAATCTGCTGCGGGCACAGCATTTAGATCTAGCTATAGACATTCGAGTGAGAAATGGTTCAGCAACGAACGTAGCGTTACGGGAGCTCACGATAAAGAGAGGCTTTCATTGACCAGCCTAGAGATTATCACGGATGCGCTTCTTGAAATTATGGAGGCTTGTATGCGAGACATTCCACAATGTGATTGGTTGAAAACCTGGACTTCCTTGGCGAGGAATTTTGCTTTTTGTTTTAATCCAGCTCTTCAGCCACGAGCTTTGATCGTTTTCGGATGTATCAGTAAAAGTATCACTGACCAAGATATGAAACAGTTACTGAGAATATTAGTAAAAGCGCTTGAAAGTTTTAATGACATTACTCTGCTCGAAGCAATTATTATGTGCCTCACTCGATTACAACCGTTACTCAGACCTGTAAGTAACACTTTTCCATACATTTACTAAAGCTCCATATTAACAAAAATTGTTTTCAATATTCGATAACCATTTAAGTTTGTTCATGCTATCAAAATATTAATTCTTCATTACTAAATTGAATATTGTATTCAATTTTCATTAAAACTTATACATATATTATAGCAAAGTGTTTATATTCATGTTTACACCGTTCACTAATTATTAATGTATCTAGTTTTCGTATAGTTAATATGGGGGTTTTAATGCAATTTGTAAGAATTCGAAATTTTGATTCATAATTTTAATACTTTCAAGGAATCTCCAATACATAGATATTTATTTTGGGTTGCGACGTCAGTTCTTCAATTGGACGAGGCATCTCTGTATGCATATGGTTTGGCACTGCTTGAACAAAATTTGCATACTTTGGATTCTCAAGGAACGTTTGATGATAAGGTTGACAATTATATAGCCTCTTCATTATACATTGTTGTATCTAGTGCATTTTGTGGTTATCTAAGAGATAAATAATATTTATTTAGACTTTGGAGCATGTTATGATGTCGACGCGCGAACCTTTAGAGTGGCACTTCAAACAATTAGATCATGCTGTAGGACTCTCATTCAAGTCCAATTTCCACTTTGCATTGGTCGGACATCTTTTAAAAGGATACAGGCACCCCACGCCGACTACCGTAACGAGAACAGCTAGAGTACTCACTATGTTGTTAGGTATTGTAGCCAAACCTTTCAGAAGGGACAAGTTTGAAGTTACACCGGAAAGCGTAGCATACTTAGCTGGTAAGTTTTCACTAATCTCCTTGTTTATACATTTCAGTTAATAACTGTTGTATTTTTACATAATTAGCATTGGTTTCCGTATCTGAGGAAGTACGAAGTAGATGCCATATTAGACACTCTATTGCGAAAAGTGTAGAATCCGGTAGCACGGATTGCCTTGACAGTTTACTACCACATAATGCAGTAAGTACTTCTTGCATCTCTTCTATTTACCACAAATATAAATATGATAAATGAAGTCGGTTTAACAGCATAAGTTATTTAATATTTGAAGCTCATAAAACTAATACTGACAGGGTATTAGTTAAGATTTTATTACAAATTAAGTAAATACACTTTAAACATTAGTATGTTACTAATTCATTTTTATTATCTTATAAAAGATAAATAAAGTTAGAGATGAAGTTGAAAATACTTAGAAGTATGTGCTATTCAAATTAGAATTCGAAATTCTAGAGAACTACATACTTTTAGCGCTTGAAATTCTTATATGTTCTAACAAACTGTATATTATTTTGTAGGATACATCTGGTTCAACGTCGGGCAATCCTAGTAATCGTCGCCAAAAGTCTTGGGACCTACTCGATCAGTCTGCACTCACTCAAGCTAGACAACAGAAACAGTATTTAACACATCAGGTACGTTTTATTATAAAAATATTCATGGGATAAATTTACAGGGATGTGACACATCATTTACTTTTAATAATTAGACCTTTATACTACGTTCAGATCACATATATCGGGTAAGTTACCTAACACGATTGTGATATAAAAGTATCTACAGAAACACTTTTCGTTTATGGGTGCAAACGGTACTATGCAAACTATTCTTTGCTGGCGGTCACATTTTTCAAGATTTCGTGGACACTGAAATATTTTTAACTCCAACGATGTATTTTTATTACCATAGTACTGTAGCCGACAAAAAGAGAAATTCAAACCATATACAGCGTTGTCCCGTTATAGCAGTGTTTCCCAACTTTTTTTTAGTCACGACCCCCTTTTATAATATTCAAATAAATTTCAAATTCAAATAATTTACTATTATCAAAAACAACGGAGATAACATTGGTTTTAATATTAGGTGATTTATCCCGATATATGTGAAAGCATCGCGTATAAAATTCTGTAATTAGACATCACACGGACATTATACATATATCTTTATTTAATCGAAATACTATGTGGCAAAAGTAAATGTATATTCTATTATATTTGTTGTCCTTCATAAAATGTTTGAGCAAAGGCAAATAAGTAAGCCGCCCATGGTGAGATGTATGTTCCTAATACGTGTTATTTACAGACTGTAGATTTTATGGGCTATTTAAATACTTAAATAATAAGTAATATTCATTTCTGTTATAAGAACAAAACGAAGTAAGAAACATTGTAAAGAAATTTGAAATATTGATGTTCTCATTTGTAATTGCTTCTTTTTCTTTTTATACATATATATTGTGTATATATATCTTTTGCATTTAATTGTTCTAATGATGTTACTTACAAGTTTCCTTATATTGCTATACTTGTCCGTTGTTAATAAGCCTGTTTTTTACGTTTCTTCTTTCATTTTCAATCGAGATTTAAAGATATTATACATATACTATAAATAATTATATCCGACTTACAATGAGTGTTTTTTAAATTTGGAGTAATAAATTATCTGATATTTGTTTAAGGAATAAAGTGGGTAAAAGGAGATAAAGTTCATAAGCTGAAATGAAATACACATAAATATAATTAATAATGAAGGCTTAGTAATCAAATGTTAACATAGTGTTTAGAGTATAAAAAAATTACACTTTGCACATGAGTTTAAAACGATTCGAAAGCGGAAAAAAAATTGTTATTGTATAGTGTTCATAATTGATTGATCAATCGATATTTTCCAGTGTTTATGAATTAAAATACCATATTTATTACGTTCTTATATTTTTTAACATACAATGCTCTTTAGCATAAAAGATAAAATTCAACTTTACATAAAGTGACATTATTTGTTGTATTATGTTTTTGTATATGTCTCTGTTTACTCTTTCGGTGTCTATGCTCGCATCTGCCTATATCTGCCTTGTCTGTGCCTGGATTGTGTAAAACACAATACAACTCGTCCCTTGTATGTGTCACACTCCATGAATTTGTCCAAAAAAATGACGGCGTATGCGTCATTCACCAGACTGGACGGATTTTATTTAAAACGCAGCGATCCTTTTCTGTACCGACTGCAAAGGAAACAAAACCAACTGAAGAAGCAGAGCCAAAGGTATGTTAGTTTCATATATTCTCTTTATATGTAGACATCGTAGACGTGTAAAAACTTTAATTTCATTAGCGTAGTTTCATTAATTTTTCATCAATCATTAAAAAATGTATACATACTAAAATTGTTCTCCTTGCTACAGAATCGAAGTGCGAGAGTAAGCGTGAGCAATGAAAACAATGTATTACTTGATCCAGAAGTACTGACAGACTTTTCAACCCAAACTTTGGTTTTAACTGTTTTGGTGACTTTAGTAAAAAATTCGACTGATGAAAACGAGCAACGGATTCTTTATGAGTACCTTGCGGAAGCCTCTGTAGTGTTTCCTAAAGTGTTCCCAGTTATGTAAGTTTCTAGTGCATTCTAAATTAATATTGTGTATAATAGCTACTAATAAATCGTGCTGCAGTTGGATAAACTTATGTATCATTTAATGTTATTTTAATAGATCTGAATTTTTCTTATAGTCACAATTTACTTGATGCGAAAATCAATAGTGTATTGTCCTCTTGTTATGACCAAGCCATAGTAAACTCTGTACAAGCAATCATACAGAACATGATCGCCTGTGAAGACACAAGCCAGCAGCAGTTACATTATTTACAAAGCTGTGGATTTGGTGGCTTATGGAGATTTGCAGGGCCATACACAAATGTAAGTAAACACATTGTTTGTAAATACTTGGACTCTACAGTTATCTGTACCAAGCCTTGATCGAATTGAATATAAAAAGTAAACCTTCAAACTGCGTTTAAATACTAATCTTTTATAAAATTATCTGTACTATAATGAAATAATTGTCCTAGAATTTTAAAAACTTTGAACTCCTTTTGAAAAGACATAATTAAATAGAATTTTTCATACTTCCGGTCAAATGTAATTAAAATGGTGGCAAACTCATAATAATGTATAATATTTTGTAGTCTAACTGCACAGCTGAAAGTGCTCAGCTATTTGTTAATTGCCTGGAAGCAATGGTAGAGGCATGTCTACCGGTCGAGGAACCTGAAAGGTCAACTAATAATGAAATTCCAAGTGAAAAAAGTAAACGAACTGACACTCATCAGGTAGAAGTCGCATCAAAAAGCAAAACTTCTGCATATTGGACTGATCGAACAAATGCACCTGCTTTTCCGGAAAGAAATGATGAAACTTCTCGGCGTACTGCGTCTTCGGTTCATAGAGAGTAAGTAATGGATAATAGAATCTAACAATAGATAAAATCAGCTAAATTTTCTAAACACTGTTATACAACAGTACAATGGATAATTTAATTAAACAACATGAATCTAAATTTTTGACGTACTCTTTAGTGTAATAATTAAAAGAAGGAATGATAAATACTTGTAATAGTAGTAATTTTAGTCGCAGTATTGATAGCAGAGGAGATATTTCGCTGGATTCTATGAGTCAAGGGGAAAATACTAGTAGTAGTAGCAGTTCGCAACCTTAGCGATTAGCATGTGAACCTAGGAAACCATGCGGTAAACATGGGCGAAAAGGACAAGTTGGTCGGAAATTGCAACGGCAACTAAGGTACGTTCAACAAACACTTGTTTAATAGCATAAATAATACGGTAACTGATATAGGTCATAATTTCTTATAATTTAGACGCCTTTATCATTTTTATTTATAGTTACAAATAAAGAAAATTTATAATGCATTATTTCTTTCTTCATTTTTAACATCATACATAATACAGCAGAATAACTTTTCCATCGCTAATCATTTGATGAATTTTATCAGTTCCTACATTTAATAAATTATATATTCTCATCATTCCAATAATTTCATTTTTAAAAATAGATAGTGTTCATCCTTTTGTTAAGCATTGGTTCTGATTAAATGTTTGACTCTAGAACTAATGTGCAGCTTCTTATTTAATTTAGTAGAATTTATACACATCATGTTATATAAGTATGGAATCTGAAAATATCTTTATTGCTTTTAGTTATAAAAGAAATGTTCGAGGAAGGGGAGGTTTGTATCAAAAGGCATATAATATAAAGACTCTCACAGACGGTTCATTTTAACGCTCAGGTCTATCTTCAAATGGATCTGTTAAGTCGGTTTCATCGTTTTGTTATCCACAAACGATAGAAGCAATTGAACAATTTTACAGAACGTCGACTTCTTTCGCCTTGTTGGAATATACGACGAAACTCTATGTTTATGTGCTATGGCTGTACTATTATATAAAAAGAAATATACGACAAGTAGAAGAAGAGAGTGAACAAAAGACTGGCTTTTAGAGATAATGTTATATACATATAAATTTGATGAATGAAGATTTTACCCTAAGGATTGACACAATGATTTGAGAATCACGGAGACAACTTAGTTAACAATGAATATAGTTAATTTATCGTTTGTTATTGCGCGTTTGTCGCCAATGCGCTATGCAGGATTAATGAAGTCAGGCAACCTTACCACACACTATTAGCGATCGGTCGAAGGACCAGCAAAAATTCTTGACAATTTTCACAGACACGTCAGGTTTGTCGTTAAATTCGAGGGTTTGATGAAAAATCGATTCGTTTGTGTAGAGTTACACGATTTTTCTGATCGTACAATCGATCGCAAATTTGCAGGAATTTCCATCAGATATCACCAATGATGAATCTGATCCCTTGCTTGTGTTGAGATTTCCGATTTTTTTAGTCCACTACAGAACGCAATCCACAAAACACGCATTGTTCTAATTACTTACCGTATTATAATTTCTCAAGTCTTCGTATAAATATTTCCTGTACCTAAGTGTCCTTAGCGTCTCCATCTGTCTCCATTATCTTTGGAGATTCTCTTCCACTTTCAAATAATTCTAGCAATCCAGAGGGTGAAATCTCAATTCACTCATTAAATTTACATATACTAGCAAAACACCCGCGCTTCGCTACGGTATAAATTAGTCTTTTCGTTCTCATTTAATTTAACATTTAATTTTAACAGTAACTGTAGCGCCCTCTGCACGTGGATGTTTAAACTATGCTATAGCATATAGCAGTCACATTAAAACAAAGATTCTTCTGGTATGTGGTTCATCGAAATCGGATCAGTAGTTTTTGAATTTTGCGCTTTTAAACATACATTGCACGAACATTTTTATATAATGGTATAGATATAGATGAATAACATTCACTCTATAAAAGCCAATCTTTTGTGCATATTCTTCATTTACTTTTTTATACATATATCAGATTATACGATACTAGCTTAAAGCCCACGGCGTTGGCCGGGGAAAACTTTGATTGTCAGAGAGTGTCAAATTTAAAGAATAAATGTTATCGGCGCATAGGTTCGGTCAATTGATTAAAAGTTGTTTTCCAAATTTTATGATATAATTTCCAACGTTTCGGTCAATATTGAGACCATTATCAAGGAAATAATTCTATCAAGAGAAAACTGCGTTCACTTTTAAAAATTCCGCAATGTATTCGACGTGCGGAACACGTGTTCGTCGAATTCGTTGCGGAATTTTTAAAAGTGAACGCAGTTTTCTCGTGATAGAATTATTTCCTTGATAATGGTCTCAATATTGACCGAAACGTTCGACATTATATCATAAAATTTGCAAAACAACTTTTAGTCCAATGACCGAACCTACGCGCCGATAACATTTATTCTTTAAATTAAAAATTACTTCGGTCGAAATTTTGAATCATTTTATTTAAAGAGTGTCAAAGGGATGAAATAAGGGGGATGGGGCGGGATGTCCAGATTTCATTGTAGTTCATATTTTCCGCAGGGTTCTAGAGAGTAATTGGGCAAAATTTGGTCCAGAGCGGTTAAAACAATCGGCATAAAAAGTATCGAATATGTTATTCTTGGTCCTAGACTGCGTGTATACAAAATTTCAGAAAGACTCGTTGCGTAGTTGCGACGTGATTGAGTAATAAACATCCAAACACATTTTCGCATTTATTATATTAGTAGGAAGTAGGATTATAGATATAGCACTTAAACAAAGCATTTTGCAATCCAACTCCTCCAGGCGAAAGAAATCTATATTGTGTGAATTGGTTTGATTGTTTTTGTCGTCTGTGGCCAATACGCTGGTGTGGTCGATTTAACGATTCGTCTGACGATAGATCAGAGCGATAAATTGATGTGCTTGTGAGGATCTTTAGATGAATTACTTTATTTTCAAGGTCACTCATTTTACCGAGGTCTAATATTCATAGCTACGGTTAAAAAATTGATTATTCAAAACTGCTTTTATTTGAGAGTATGATGTCCAGAGAATATTCTTGCAGAAATTCATGTTGAAATAGTAAAGTTATAACGAATTATATACAGTCGGTCAGAGTCGGTTGTTGTGTAGGTATAAATAAAATATCTATTGAATAATAATAGTCATGATAATGTTGCACCGTTTCGGGATAGTCTAGCTGCTGGTAAAGTGATCTGTGAATATTTGAGTAAAGACAACTCACTAAAACGCTCTGAATAATTTTTTCTCGATTCTGTATGCGGAACTTTGAATGTGATACTTTGCTTGTGAAACCATCGAAACCTATTGTGATGGGCAAGTTTCAGAGAAAGAACTATATTAACGTTATTTTTCAGAATTTTTTAATTAAATTAATGAGACTTTTAGAGTTAAGTATACTATTTTGAATGCTAAAAAGTTTACTTCGAAATAGAATTTACGTTCATAAAATACAATCAAAAACATAGGTGAATTTTTTATAAATGAACTCTGTGTTGTTTTGGAATCAGGATAACAAAAGCATAATGATATAAATTGAAGTAGGAATGTCATGTATTCTGTAATTTGGTTGAAAAATTTAGAAATATAGAATAAAAGAAAAGGCGTTAAAAGTTGTGTAGAGAAGACAGACTGTGCAATATGTGGCATGTGATGTAAATTTGGACATTCTATTGTCCCTAGGCAACAATACTGAATGATTTAACTCGTAAATCTTTTAACAGAATCATTAAATATATGATGCAACTAAGTATCATCGAGAAAAAATTCTTTAGTAGCTGTGATCTTGAAGAAAAAGTATTTGAGTCTTATTGTTAGAATAAAAAATGTATATTCTGGATTTTTTTCTAATACTACATAAAATAGTGAGGATATTTTAGATCTCTTTTTCAGATTCCTTGCCTTGTATAGTTGATTCTGATAAGTTTGTACTTTAATGATGAAAATATTACACTTTAAAAATACGTGTAGTTATCATTCTAATTTGTATACGTTTTCAACTAAGGAACGCAAACATTTTGGCTCCGTGTTATTGCCGCAACATGTCGAATCAGTTTAATCCAATGCCGTCCACCTCACGTTAACGAGCCCACTGGAATGGAAGCCAACATGCACACTACCCGTCAGTAGATACTTATTTTGTCCATTAGTGTTATATGTCAGCGACTATGCATTACTTTTAAATTTGCATTCAACCTAATGTCTAATTGTAAATTTGTAATCATACAGAATGAAGCAGCAAAAAGAGCTAATTGTTGGCTTTTATTGCGACAGTGTTACTAAATGCAAGTAGTGAATCTTAAATATGGAATTGTTTTAACCGTTTAATAATTTTAGCAGTTATATAATATGGTTCATAGTTTCATGGCAGGAACTGGATGTTTATCTAAATGTTTCTAACCCTTTACAGCTAAATATTTTTATATCATAGAGGAATCTGGTTTTACTTCTAAACAGATTTAATATAGTCTCACGTTGCTAGATTAAAATTATTATATACATAGTTTATCAGAGGAGTCTAATTCCATGTACAGCTATAAAGGGTTAAACGAGTTTATTTTTGTTCTAATATACAGTAGGAAGAATGGTACTTTATGATGGCCACTAAGTTCCACTTAGACTTGATTATGACAAGAAGACAAAGGAAGAGAACAACATAGTTATTACGTTATAGTAAGACAGAATGAAACAGTAATCGAATCGAAAAGAGAGATTTGTTTAATGGAAATTTACTATGAACACTGACAAGATGGATTACTGGTAAATAAGTTCCATCGAAATGGCAATGAGTGTTCAAAATGCCTATGTAAATAAATACAGAAGTTTTCTACGTGCATGGAAACATTATATATCGAAGGGAATGTATTCGTGAAAGTAATTACGAATGTTCCATATTATCAGATATTATAATGCAAATGCAGTTTTTTTAGGATAGAATTTCAGATCAGTGCAGAATTCTTCGAATAATATACCACGTACGAAGAACTTCTATTTTTTTGTATTTATTCTTTGAGTATAATTGTATTTTATTAAAAAGAGAACAATGAAGTATGTGTGCATTCTATGTAATCGCGATTATTACAAATATCGCGTTTATCTGTTGTTGGAATTTCGAGAGGGTCAGAAACTCACCTCTTGAATGCCATACTAATAGGTTCAGCCCCTTGCACTTGGTCTTTTTTGTATGTAAGTTTTTTTTTTGTAATCTGTATATGTGCAATCCATCATACAATAATAATCAGCACTGACTGTGATAGCTTATATTGACCTGAGTGTGAATACAACCAACGGTGTACTTATCACAATGATATTATTTAGTTTGTATCGCTAAATCTGAATGATAGGTACAGAATGAGATCTTTTTAGTCTTTCTCTGTAGGTTTGTGACCAGGTTATTGTGGTGGTACTTCAGCCATTGTGTGTACAACCTGCCGCGTCGGGTGATCTCTTCTCTTAGGGTGCGAATATCGGTTTCTTTGATTATTTGTCTATTCGGGATGTACCACTTTGCATTCATCATGGCTCTTACATTTTCATTTTGCCATCTTTCTATTGTTTTTATATTGGAGGCAGAGGCTATGCCCCATAATTGACAGGCGTACATCCATAATGGTTTTATAATTGTTTTGTATATCAGTAGTTTGTTGAAACTTGTTAATTGCGATTTTTTACCAATCAGCCACCAAAGTTCTCTGTACCTTTCGTTTAGTTGATTCCCTTTTTTGGTGAATGTGCCTACATTTACTGGCCACTCTGGATTTGCTCGCTTGTGGCGTATTGTTGTTGAAAGTCGAATTGGTATTCTACGATCAGCTTGCGTTCCTCTATTACGGGTTTTAGTCAGCGAAGTAGTTTCTCAAACAGCTTGGACGTAATAGGCTGTAAGCTTATTGGCCTGTATGAGATTACTTCCTCTGCTGGTTTTCCTGGTTTCGGGATTAATAATATTTGGGCTACTGTTCAATCGATTGGAAAATAACCTGCCAAGAGCCGAATGACTCTTTTGGACTTTAGTTTTTATGAATTTTGTGTTGGTTTTCGTCTGGGGAGAAGTATTTAATCTGGGGGGGGGGGGGGGGATATCTATGGTGCTTCTGCTCGATCGGTCAGTCTGTTATTGTTTTGGTTATTTGTTTGATTTGCTAGTACTTGGAATACTTTTGACAGATGCTTGGCAAACGTTTCAGCTTCTTCTGTCTTTGTTCTTGCCTAGTTTCCTTTTTTAAATTTTCATCGGAGGTGTGGATTTTACTGGTTGTTTTAATTTCTTGTGGACCTCTGTTAATGAATAGTTTGTGTCTGCGTTAGGCGTGAGTTTTTTCCAGTAATTCTTTGAACGAATCGTTCCATCTTTTCTGTAGCAAGTTTTTCAGTTTCTTGTTTGCTTGGTTAAATTTTGCTTTGTCGTAGGGGTGTATAGTTTGTTGCCATCTTCAGCTCTTATTTCGTTGGACTAATATATTGAGGGGTTTTTACTTTTTGGTGGTGAAGTGCGGGTAAAGTGATCGACAGCTCCGTCTCTTTCCTCTTCCGTTTTTAATAATACTTTTATTTGTACCGCGTCTTCTACGATTTTCCTGAATTTGACCTAGTTCGTGTTAGCATTGTGTAGTGTGGGTGGTTTTTCCTTGTAGGCAATGCTGTGGCTTGTAATGGTTTCTGTTACTATTATGTGATCTGATTCTAGGTCTAGGTATGACTGGATAGAGAAACTTTCGGGATTTATTTCATTTGAGGCAAAGGAATCTAGGAAGTCTGGTTTATGGTTTTCGTGGATAGGCCACTATATGGGTTCCCCAGTTACGAAAACTTTTAGATGCAGCTCAAGTATGGCTTCCAGTAGGTTAATTCCTTGAGGGTTTATTATTCTTGCTCCCGCGAAGGTGTGTTTGGCGTTATAATTGCCTCCTGCAATTAATCTGTGGCCGAGCGTTTTAAAGAAGTTTATGAACATTACCGTTGACATTCGGCAACGTGGTGGTTTGTAGGCTGCAGTGATGATTAGGTGGCACACCAAACCAATCCTCTGCGACTAAACTTGTAGCTTGTAATTATTCCTCCTTACAGGGTTGTAGAGCATAGTACTTAATGGTATTTTTTATGATTATCGCGGAGCCTGCACGCTAGGCCGATATTTTACAATAGCTGCTGTTTGTAAAGTGTGTTTCGGAGACTAGCAATATGTCTATCTTGGCAATATTTAGGTATGCCTGGACCTGCAGGTTGTGTTGAGGGAGCCCGTTGGCATTCCACAGTGTTATTTTATCTGAGACCATTGTTATATTTTTTGTAGAATGTGGTTAAGTGTTGTTAGAAGTAGGTTTACCTGTTTTGTTTGTTCACTTAAAAGGTTTTTCAATTTTTACATCATTCGCATCGTTATGGTAATTTCTTCATTTTTGTGTTGTGTGCCGTTGTCCAAGACTTGTTTGTTAAAGTTCGCTTCTTCTGCTATACTCGTTGATCGCCGTTTCGTAATACTCGCGTAAGATAGATTGGCTCTTCTACATTGTTGCTTTACAGTAGATGTGTCACGTATGTATTATATGGCTTGCATTTCCGTTTCCAGTCGGTAATTTGTGTCTAACTTTTTTTATGCATACAGTTGAGTGGTCTGGGTTAGGTTCGTACGTGAGTCTTTAGCACATTTTACACATCTTAGAGCTCTAGTACAGTATTTTTGGGTCTTTTACATTGGATAGGGTATACAAAATAATTTATCGTGGCCTTCAGGTGTGGATCTACACCTCTGAATCGGTGGGCATTTGTTAAAAAAAACTGCCCGCCAAATTGTCTATAATAGTAGATAGTATCTCAATAGATTGTTGCATGGGCCTACCACTACTCTGCCGCTTGGTAGTATGTATTCAATTAGTGATGATGTAATTTGTTTTTAAATTTCTTATGGTAGTAAATAGATTTGTTTTTTGCCTTTCGGCCTGAAAATGGGATTACATGTGTTTTAAATTTCTTATATTCTGTTAGTATTCTTTAGGTAGTCAGACTTTATCACCTCCCACTGGTGTTCTCTAATTCTATTCTCTTAATTATGTATACATGTTTAGCCACATCTAATTATTATGATCAGTCTTATTTCATTATTTACAAATCCAAGTTTTGTACCATCTCAGTATATTAATACCAAATTTATTACGCCTGTATCCCCGCTTCTTTCAAGAAAGCCACAACACACCGTAATACCTTTTCTCTTTTGATTCCCACCAGTTCTTTTACTCCTTTCTCGAATTGCCTTATTTCCTTCTCCGACTTTATTTCTAGACTTTCGCTCTCCCTAGTTAAAAGCGGACACTCCATAACCGATGATCTACTCTACTTGTACAGAGCTCCTTTTATAGATCTGTTCTATGTAACTTTTTTGATCGTTGTAAGACAATTCTATTAAATTCTTTTCCCTTTCACATTGCCTATCATTCTATTTGTTTGATTTTCTTTTCTTTCCCATTCGATTATCTGGGCCTCTTGTAATTAAGCTGACTCCGCATTCACCATTTGGTTTAACCGATGATTTACTTTCCGGCCTGTGGGGTAAAACCGGGACTGTCGGTCGACCTAACATAAAATGGCTAATACTCGTACTAATAGTATTAATTTTATTAGAATGAACCTGATATGCTCAGAATTTTATGCTGATTTAAATAAAACTGGTCGATATTTGCTTTAAGACATTAGTCATGACACCTGACGACCTCCCCCAAGGTGCTCGGAGAAATGGTTTTCGTCGTTGGGAGAGGTGGTCGCGTTTTTACGAACTACCTGCTGGCGACTAGCAAAGCAAATGAATAAAAAATTGCACAAATAAAAAAAATGAACAAAAATTAAGTACTACTAAAAATTAATTAAACTACATATTTTTCCTAATGTAATATAGTGCAAGTTACGTGTAAATTTATACTAAAAAATGGAATATTTTTGAATTTCGGTTTTAAATTTTCAATTAAATTGACACTCTAAAATGGGTTAAAAGAGCAAGAGGGGTATATTTTTCTTTTCCATCATCCCAAAGTTGCCTCCCCCCCCCCCCCCCCCCCCCTGGAAAAAAGTCTCTCCGGACGCCCCTATAATATAACGTGTTAGAAATACATTCAAACGACTGCCCAATTCTGAGGTTCTGGGGTAAGTACCGTGTGGTTCATCATAGTCCTGATATCAGGAGACATCCTCGCCTTCCACACTCTGTGGCCAGATTCTTAAGGATCAGAGCCCCTATTCTTTAGCAATACGCGTTGGGCCGCTTGCCATCTCTAAACTCTCTCTCTCTTCACTCAAATAAACAATCCTTCGGCACCCGATAGCTGGGAGACCTAATATGGTCACCAATCATCGCCAGGACTGTTTAATCTCACGTGGCCATCTTCAAGCCCACATTCAATCTGAGTCCCAGTGATAAAACCCTCGAGAGCAGAACAGCATGAGGCTATCCGCTCTCGATTCTACTCATAGACACGTTGACGCTAACAAACATTTACTGTTATGAGTTGATTCACCTCTAATCATGTTTAAAGCCGTGAGGCGCTTTTGATCGAGAAATGATTTGGTTAACAAGCTCTTTTTTATTAAATAGCTAGAACAATATTTGGAAAACACTTTTTCGAAAAGAAATTGAAGCATCGTTATTTTTCACATTTTTGTCGTTTTATGCACATTAAAGCAAAGCCCAAGCAATTTAGGGTATATATAAATCATTTCAAATATTTATTTTCATTTTCAATCAAAAACTTTGACACTGCAACTGGTCGGTCTCACCCGCATGTCGATCGACCACCTTATGAAAAAAAATTAAAAACGAATACATACGTATTGTTGGTGTTACACTGTAGTTGTATGCATATTATATTCCAAATATCGGAAGAGTGTAAATAACCTTACCTGTTTTTCAACTATCGCCACCACTGTAAGTTGGTCCAAAAACTTTCAGCCTCGCGTAAAGTCTTAACTGTATCTTATAATTCAAATATGGATTTGTGACAATGGTCAATGTGAGATGAACAACAAGCGCCTTCACTTCTTTTGTGTCAATGACACACAGTGCTCTATCTTGCGTCAGCCTTAAAATATCAGCCGAACTGTCCCGGTGGTCGAACTCTCCCGGACTTACCCTACTTGCTATACATATAATAAGTTTTTTTCTGGAGTAGTATGTGATGTCTAATTGCTGTATCTGTTTGTACTATATGGGTGGAATAAATCCACATTTTCAATTAATGTGTGCCTATTACAAGAGTTTCGTATTTATATAATTTGTTTTACAACGTTACGTTGTTGTTGCCAGTAGTTGAGTTCATATATTAATTATGCATTTTGGATTGTTGTTAGTTTTATCGATGGGAATTAGTCTTATAAAAGTAATGATCGGCCTATAACTTCTCATAGAAATTTGATTTCTGTGGTTCATTACTACACATTGATTGTTAATGCTATATACTCTACTTTGGGTTATTTTCAAAATTTTTAATTCTTAAACCGACAATTTCGTAAGGGCCGGGAATTAATTGAAGACGAAGATCACGTACTTAAAATGATAAATGAATGGATAATGAATAATAATAATGATAAATGATCCGCGTGAAGCCAGAATACCATGAGCCAGGAAGTTTGCCTTTAGGTACTGCACGACAACGCACCCAGCCACCGCTCTGTAATTGAAGAATCCTTGTAGAAAACACTGTAAGTGCCAAAAATCAAATTCAATATTATAGTATTACCAGTGGCACGTAGAACATTTTCGGATAAAACGATTTTTTTTTGCACGAGGTTTCAACGCGAAATCAAGCCGCCGTGTTCAATCACACGCCGTAGGTATTCGCCAGATTTGGCATCATGCGACTTCTCTCTGTTCCCGAAACTCAAAATGCCACGGAAAGGATGTTACTTTGGCGACGTAGACACTATTCAAAAGTCTATACAATCGAGAAACTTGTCTACTTTCTTGAACCATTTTTTAACCGCTGCCAACGGTGTATAGACGGGGGGGGGGGACTATTTTAAATAAAGATAAATGAATATTTGGAAAGATTCAGTTACTTTCAGAATTTTAAAAAATTCATATTTACTTTAGGTGTGTGTTAAATTTTGTGGGGATTCATTTCAAAGTTTCAAGAAAGATAACTGCAGGGGTTTATTTTCTCTTCTCAGACATTTAATAAATTTCGATATAATCTCGAACATTTTCGAAAAACTCGGCGGTCTGGGTCGCTCTATGACCCTCAAGAATTTTTGTTTTATGATAAATATTTTGTGTTGCGGTGAAATTTAAGCGCATAATAGCAATAAAGTTTGATACATGAATTCGTAAGCGTAACCATTGGTACAAATAAAAACAACTGAATAGTTTTTTCTCTTCGCAATATAGAAGGGTCGGAGTAAATTGTCATACGGTAGCCCTGAAACTTTCGTTAGAATTTTATGTCCGGCCTCTTGAGTGCTTCTTTACCAATTTTTAATAAATAAATTGTATTAGCTAGGTCACCTTTGAACTTATTAAACTTTTCGTTAAGCGCTTCGACTTTTACCTGCACGCACTTACGTTTCGATTTGCATAACTTCGACAATTCTTCGAATTTTAATTTAATAATTTAGGAGTACATTTGCAACAGTTACAATTAGAAACTCTAAGAAACTGTATAAAAAAAGTTCGATTTTTCTAAAGTTCTAGTCTAAAGACCCTATCAAGGTATCAGGTAATAGAAGGATTTAAAATTAATTACATCGCTATACTGTCATTAGCAAATTAATGTAAAAATTTGTATGAACATAAATATAAGTTATTGTGTTAATGTAAGCATCCAATTATTTCGAATCATGAAACTTGGTTCGGATGATTTCAGTGATCGAAGGAATTGCTTACAAAACACTAACTCTTCCTGAATATTTATATATTAATTTTTATAAGTGAACTATCGGAACTCAGTTTATTCCTTCTCCTCATTCCCTCTTCCATCAAGTCTCCACACTGGCCATTTCGATCGTTGTTGTCACAAAGAAAATAGTAATTTTGCAACTCTTATAATTTTCGTACTGATAACGTTTAAAACGTGCGACTAATTTACTTTAAGCGCTTCGTCTAAAGCGCGATCATTTATTTAAAACCATTAAGCAGGCATTTATTGAAAATTTAGGGAAACTCGGCATGTTCATTCACCTCCCAGAAAAAGTGTCAAGGGGTTGATAATGCGAATATGCTCTGGACCAGCATGCGCCCGGTACGTCGAAGCGTCCTCGCGTTTCAGGACGCTCGAGCAATCGGACGGTTATTTCTAGAGTTCTCTCTAAAACGAAACACCAATGATTCTATTGTCTACTACTTATTAAAGTACAAAGCGAGACCACGTGTTATTTTCCCTCGCCGTTTATTAAGGCACGGAGGAACATTTTATTAGTAATTAGGAAGGGAAACAGCGACCGGTGGTAACATAATGGTTTTTCCATCGAACGACGACTAAGAATACAAATGATTGTACATTACATAAATGTGTACTGGGTTTATCAGAAAGGCTGGAAAAATTGCAGAGTATGTAATTCTTAATTGAGAAAAGAAACCAAAAAAAAAAGACAAATATAGTACCTACCTATGTCTAGAATCGAGGGATTTTTGATATCGAATATTGTAGCAATACATGATTAGCCTTGTGCAATTGTAATTATTAGTGGGTAATGTATTTACACGAGTGCACGTGTATATACGTATCCGTATTTAAATTCGTGCCATTTTTAGTACATGGGTACCTGTGTGTTCAGAAAGTAAATTCCAGTCTAGTTTCTTCTAATAATATTATTTAATGAACAATGACTTCCGTGTATACGGATCAATCCGAAAATAAATACACGTATTGCCATGTCGGCTTTCACGAAGAGAAATATGTATAAATAGATACCCGTGTATTAAGAACACGGATTTTTAATTACCGAACACACGTGTCTGTTTAGTGTACGCTCAAATTTGCGACCTCTAGCAATTATTCAGAGATGGCCTTGAGGTTTTAAAATGGTATGACAATCCATAATTCATCATTTTGAACAGTTCTTGGGAATTGTGAAGATACACTCTCATTCATAAGTCACCAAATACATAGTAAATGTATTAGGTTTGATTGAAAATTTTTTTCTCTTTAAATGTTTTATTTATTTTATTTTTTTTGAGTTTCTGAGAAACATTCTCTGGTAGCAAGTCTACGTTTGCA
Organism: Andrena dorsata; assembly: GCA_929108735.1. NCBI lineage: Eukaryota > Metazoa > Arthropoda > Insecta > Hymenoptera > Andrenidae > Andrena > Andrena dorsata. The sequence continues at coordinate 62,420,959 of OV815487.1, read as the reverse complement.
ATTATTATTGTACCCGCTACCGGTAATTTCATACGCACCAATCCAATAGAATCAGAATGAATTGATGTTTGAAATGATGGAAAATTATGAAATCAGACTAACAGTTATTAATTCTTTACATTATGAACAAAGTATGAATCGTAGTATATATCGAGATTCTTACTCAGAAGTTAGTGAACAGTCTTAATAAATTTTCCTTTCGTCTATGTATCTACTCCCATTATTCCAAACTAATCGTGGTATCCTTTTGATTGAATCGTTTTCTGTATCTTCTCTAATAATTTTAGTTCAAACTCCTATGATCTTCATCACAAGCCTTTCTTCCATTTTGAATACGTTTTTCTTATTCCATTCAATTCATTCCATAAGTTATTTTGATTATATGTACATATCAATAATTTCGCATTAAAATAATAACGTTTATTACGCATATTATTTAGAATAAAATGAAGAATTAAGATCTATTTGGAGAACTATTGCTATCACAAAACAAACAGGTATCCAGTGACTTATGCAGGGCAGTTTCTGTATTTTATTGTTCATACACATACCGTCGTCCCAATGGTAATGTTACGAAACTGACAATGAGCTAAATGCATAATTCTATTTGTTTGTCATCGCAAATTTTGCCATCTGTGGCAAAGTTTTAAAGTTGATTAAGCTTTTGCAGTTTCGTAACTTTACCATTGGAACGACGATATGTCCCGGTTGAATGTATTTTTTCCATTATAGTTGAAAAACCTCTCGCTTTCTGACATACGGTTACGTGATCTTTTTGGTTTCTTTTCCTGTAACGAATCACTTCCTTCAATTTGTTCCAGAATCATTGATACACTCTATGCGCATTACATATACAGGGTGCTCGGCAACTGGTGGTGGAACCGGAAGGGGAGTGATTCTGCATGAAAAAATAAGTCGAAAAGAGAATAATATTTTTTCATACGAGGCTTGGTATTCAAGAAAATCGACTTTGAATATTGGCTCGGTTATTTATGGAGTCACATTAAATGAATTGTGTATTTTAAAGAAATCACAAGTTTCGGGATATTAAAAGTAAAAATTAAAATAGCGCTTGATAAATTAGAGCAGCAGAACACGCTGGAAAGCGTTCATAGAAATTTAGTTCGAAGTGCAGAACATTTTCAACAATTTCTGTAATAATAACATTTATGTTACGTGAATATCCTGTTTTATTGTGTATTCTTCATTAGCCAGTACAATAAACACAAATTTGGACCGGGACAATAGCAATAGTTACCGAACACCCTGTGTAATAGTAGCTTAATTGCAGCAATAGAATATGTGTAACAAATCCGAAAATGCGTTTGTTCATACTATAAATAAGTTATATATAGATAGTTTCATAAGTTCAAACAATGGCTACCGGGAAATTCAGTGGAGTTACTGATTAAAAAACTGATGATGATGAAGTAAAATTGATTTCATTTTAGTAGAGATTCTACTTTTTGCGGAGCACAAATTTAAGGGCTGCTGAATTTTCTCTTAGCTATTGACGTAAAGCGAACGGAGAGAGTATTTCATAAGATAGGTATATGATTTTCAGGATCCGCTAATTGAAATGAAAAATAAGCCGATTTAATCCAGTTTCATATGACTATTGATTATTAATTATTTAATATTTAACAAATGGAAGAGTGTCTGTATCGTGAATGTAGATTTGCCGATAGTTTTAATGTTATCTTGTTTCAAGTTCAAGATTAATTTAACGTATGAAATTTTTTCCTATTGGACTAAATTTGATATATAGTTTGGTTTAATGGAGTTTCTCTGTCTGTTTTACATACTTAGACTTTACAATATATTCCTTTTCACACAGTCGTGTTAACATTGCCTAATTTTATTCCTATCCTATTCTTTTATATCATCCTTATTTGTTATTGTACGCTTTTTGTCATTAGGGTTATAAAAATTCCAACCTCGTTCTATTTAGCTCTATTTTAGGAAGAATGAATTGAAGCTTGGTAATGTTTCATAATAATTAAGAATTATTTATTTTTAATATTAACAAGGCTTGATGTTGCGTTATACATACGTACTTTTTAATTAATATTAATTATAAATTTATACTCAATTGTATACTGAAAACATTAAGGTTCATTAAAGTATAATAACTGCGAGTTGGCTGAATACACCATATCTTATGAAATTCTCTGTACATCCATATAAATACACTATATAAATATTTGTACATGGCACGCACATTTGGGAGACTTATAATTTCATGAAGACGAAGAGCGTTTCAAAATTATGCGGCAAGAGAATATGTTACTGTTAGAAAAAATAATTTATAGATTAGAGTGGCCGCGTAGAATGTTGATTTTAATACGTACAATCCTTTAAATGCTTATTGTTAGATATGTTTGGAGCATCTCGGATCGAATTGCGTTGCGTGTAAAGTTGTTACTCTAGTGAAATGTTTGAGTGTTATATCTATTTCGCGCAGTGATCATGAATGTAAAACGAGAGATTCTTTGAATAGAAATAAAATGATTCTTGGAACTTTCGTATTACTAAATTGGATCGACGAAACGTTAATATAGTTTATACGAAGTTTCAGGTTTCTGGGTAACTCCAGCACAAAGATATGGGGGTCAAATGTACGCTGAGTTGCTTCCAGGAAAGAGTGCTTACGGCTCATGACGTAGGCGCTCACTGAGGAAGGATTTTTGGAAATTCCATCCCCAAGGGGGTGAAAAGGGGTAAAATGTATTTTCTCGGATTCCTTTATATCTCTTAGGCCCAATTAGATATCAACTTGGTTCTTACTTACAAAGATTGCCCATAGAAATGCCTAAAACCCAATTTCAGGATTTTGCCCTAATCAACACCTAAGGGTGTGGAAAAAGGGGTAAACTGTGTTTTCACGGACTTCTCAATATATCTTAGGCCCGATTAGATATCAACTCGGTTTTTCCACACAAAGGTTACCCACATAAATCCCTAAAAATCAATGTCATGATTTTGTCCTCATCAACCCGTAAGGAGGTGAAAAGGGGTGTAATGTGTTTTCACGGACTTCTCAATATTTCTTAGGCCCGATTTGATATTAACTTGGTTTTTACATACAAATCCTTGCAAATCAATTTCAGGATTTTGCACTAATCAACCCCTAAGGGGGTGAAAAGGGGTAAACTGTGTTTTCATGGAGTCCTTAATATCTTTTAGCCCCGAAGCGAAGCGTGGGGTATTTTGCTAGTATAGAATAAAGATATATATATGTACAAATTTTATAAACGGTTGCTCAGCGGTGTACATATTTCACCGATAAATGAAATTTTATTCTCACCAACGACCATACTGCGCCTGCCTAAACACCAGTTCCCGTCTGATCACTGCAGTTAAGCGGCGCTAGGCGCGGTTAGTACTTGGATGGGTGACCGCTTGGGAATACCGCGTGTTGTTGGTGAATTTTTTTGTTGACAACCTATTTCGTATTCGGCAACGTTCCGAACTTTTTGGGGCGGGTGAAAGAACGTGGGCTACCTTAATATATGAAGCAGAAAGCTTCTATATGTTTGTGTGTTTACTGTCGCCCAAAAACTTTGGAATGATAAACTCTGGGATTACGAAATATACCATAGCCCATTATGCCTGACTAATCAAATAGAGATCGCGGGTTCGAGTCCCGGTGAGGCGAGTTCCCTTTTTCCGTGACCCTACAGGTTCGTATCTGAAATTACGGATCAAAAATCATACGGATTCAATCTGGAAATGCCACAAGCTCTTTCGAGTCTGTCATCGGTATTCTCAACTGTAAACTAAAGAGCCGAGATTGTTCGGATCAGGAAACACGCTGGAGTTAACAGAAACACATAAAGAAGAGGAGATCGTTCAATTATTGGGCCACCAACTTTGATTGTGAACGCTTGATACTTTTTGCTTCGGGATCAGGAACACAGAATGCAAGGACCTACACGGATGAAAAACGATGTGGAAAATGATGAAATTTGCGAAACAAGCAGGGAGTTTCAATTCTACGGTACAACTTCCCTCCCTTTTTTATTTACAATAAAACATACAATAAAAATATAAACATATTTTTCTTTACTTTGTGACAGGGGTAGACACGAGTAATGCCGCGCGCTGTATACCGACACAATCTGGCTCGAAACATGGATTTGGGGGAATAAAAGGCGTTAAAAGCGATCACTTGCTGCATTTCGGATCTACCTGAATTATGAAGTACATACCACATGCATCTACTATATTACGAACGCATTTCTAAGATTTGATTGTATCGCATTTCACTTATTTCAATAAAATGCAGTTAACTGATAAAAGACTATTATTATTTAACGAGCCTTCCTTCCACTACTTGTTCCTTCCGATTCCAAGTCATATATAAAAGACACGATAAAAAGAACACTTAAAATGATTCTTCCACACTGAGCTGCTTTTAAAAATCTTTACATTAACGCACTGTTTTAAACATACCATTCCCTCCTTTCAAACTTTATTGACTTCAACACATCACGTCACACTACTTCTACATTGCTCTAGTCTTAAGAAGCAATCGCCTTATGATCACGCAAAATATGGTAAGTATTTAGGTAAGTTATTTGGACGTCCCGCGAAAATGCAACAAAGTTGCAAGGGTCAAAATTTTTGCAACAATGTTGGAAACGAAAATCGCCAGTTCGCAAGAAAAAAACCCGGTTTGCAACATTGTTGAGTTTTCGCGGGGAGTCAGAATCCGGTTAGCAACTTTGTTGAACGCCAAAATCTTCCAATATCATCTTTCGACTATTCCGATTTCAACGGATTTGGACGCCCCGCGAAAATGTAACAAAGTTGCAATGGTCAAAATTTTTGCAACAATGTTGGAAACGAATATCGCCAGTTCGCAAGAAAAATCTCGGTTTGCAACTTTGTTGAGGTTTCGCGGGGAGTCAGATTCCGGTTAGCAACTTTGTTGAACGCCAAAATCTTCCAATATCATCTTTCGACTATTCCGATTTCAACGGATTTGGACGCCCCGCGAAAATGTAACAAAGTTGCAAGGGTCAAAATTTTTGCAACAATGTTGGAAACGAATATCGCCAGTTCGCAAGAAAAATCTTGGTTTGCAACTTTGTTGAGTTTTCGCGGGGAGTCAGATTCCGGTTAGCAACTTTGTTGAACGCCAAAATCTTCCAATATTATCTTCAGACTATTCCGATTTCAACGGATTTGGACGCCCCGTGAAAATGTAACAAAGTTGCAAGGGTCAAAATTTTTGCAACAATGTTGGAAATGAAAATCGCCAGTTCGCATGAAAAAAACTCGGTTTGCAACTTTGTTGAGGTTTCGCGGGGAGTCAGATTCCGGTTAGCAACTTTGTTGAACGCCAAAATCTTCCAATATTATCTTCAGACTATTCCGATTTCAACGGATTTGGACGCCCCGTGAAAATGTAACAAAGTTGCAAGGGTCAAAATTTTTGCAACAATGTTGGAAACGAATATCGCCAGTTCGCAAGAAAAATCTCGGTTTGCAACTTTGTTGAGGTTTCGCGGGGAGTCAGATTCCGGTTAGCAACTTTGTTGAACGCCAAAATCTTCCAATATCATCTTTCGACTATTCCGATTTCAACGGATTTGGACGCCCCGCGAAAATGTAACAAAGTTGCAAGGGTCAAAATTTTTGCAACAATGTTGGAAACGAATATCGCCAGTTCGCAAGAAAAATCTCGGTTTGCAACTTTGTTGAGGTTTCGCGGGGAGTCAGATTCCGGTTAGCAACTTTGTTGAACGCCAAAATCTTCCAATATTATCTTCAGACTATTCCGATTTCAACGGATTTGGACGCCCCGTGAAAATGTAACAAAGTTGCAAGGGTCAAAATTTTTGCAACAATGTTGGAAATGAAAATCGCCAGTTCGCATGAAAAAAACTCGGTTTGCAACTTTGTTGAGTTTTCGCGGGGAGTCAGATTCCGGTTAGCAACTTTGTTGAACGCCAAAATCTTCCAATATTATCTTCAGACTATTCCGATTTCAACGGATTTGGACGCCCCGTGAAAATGTAACAAAGTTGCAAGGGTCAAAATTTTTGCAACAATGTTGGAAATGAAAATCGCCAGTTCGCATGAAAAAAACTCGGTTTGCAACTTTGTTGAGGTTTCGCGGGGAGTCAGATTCCGGTTAGCAACGTTGTTGAACGCCAAAATCTTCCAATATCATCTTTCGACTATTCCGATTTCAACGGATTTGGACGCCCCGTGAAAATGTAACAAAGTTGCAAGGGTCAAAATTTTTGCAACAATGTTGGAAACGAATATCGCCAGTTCGCAAGAAAAATCTCGGTTTGCAACTTTGTTGAGTTTTCGCGGGGAGTCAGATTCCGGTTAGCAACTTTGTTGAACGCCAAAATCTTCCAATATTATCTTCAGACTATTCCGATTTCAACGGATTTGGACGCCCCGTGAAAATGTAACAAAGTTGCAAGGGTCAAAATTTTTGCAACAATGTTGGAAACGAATATCGCCAGTTCGCAAGAAAAATCTCAGTTTGCAACTTTGTTGAGTTTTCGCGGGGAGTCAGATTCCGGTTAGCAACTTTGTTGAACGCCAAAATCTTCCAATATTATCTTCAGACTATTCCGATTTCAACGGATTTGGACGCCCCGTGAAAATGTAACAAAGTTGCAAGGGTCAAAATTTTTGCAACAATGTTGGAAATGAAAATCGCCAGTTCGCATGAAAAAAACTCGGTTTGCAACTTTGTTGAGGTTTCGCGGGGAGTCAGATTCCGGGTTAGCAACTTTGTTGAGCTCCCCACGAAAACGCACAAAGTTGCAAACCCGGATTTTATTTCTCGAACACCCCAATTTCATTTGCAACAATGTTGCAAAAATTTTGGCCTTTGCAACTTTGTGCTTTTTTCACGAGAAGCCAAATTTCGGTTTGCAACTTTGTGCATTTTTCGCAGGAAGAGGTTTTTTTCAATGATAACACAGATTTGTATAGTATTTTTCTCTTTATTATCTTCAAAGCATGTTCAAAATATTACAAAGAAGTGATACAATTATGTACAAATGATTATTTATGTAAATATATAAATAATAAATATATTTTCACTCTTAGTCTATATAATCACTTCACTGTATATATAAAATCACTGTCTTCTTATGTTCATTGTTGAGCTTTCCATCATTTGTCCGACTGCAAGTTCCTATCCACGCAGAAATATTCCCAAGTTTTATCTATAACATAAAGAAAAGTATTATTAATAACCGGACTTGTGTATTATAGAAAATACGATAGGTGTTACAACATAATTTCATGTAAAACGAATAAAAAATTAAATTATCTTTCCAATTTAACCTTTACTTCATGTATTTAGAATCGAAAAAAATTAAAAAAGTTTACATGCATAGATTGTGAAATCAACTTTGCGCGTGGAAAAGATGTAAGAACATAGACCACTTCGTCGATGATAGGAATAATATGTGGGAATAGGGTAGGAATAATGTTTAGAAACGGTTTGGAATTGAGGTAGCAACCATGTTGAAATTGCGTTGGGATGTGTGGGAACTGTGATAGAATAGTAGACTACCTTCGTAGACTAGGAGAGGATGCAGCATTGTGTTCTGAATGTCTTCTTGTGTTCATTGTTGAGGTTAACAGCTTTCCATCATTTGGCCCACCGCACCATGTTGCAACCATGTTGAAATTGCGTTAGGATGTGTGGGAACTGTGATAGAGTAGTAGACTAACTTCGTAGACTAGTAGAGGATGCAGCATTGTGTTCTGAATGTCTTCTTGTGTTCATTGTTGAGGTTAACAGCTTTCCATCATTTGGCCCACCGCACCATGTTGCAACCATGTTGAAATTGCGTTAGGATGTGTGGGAACTGTGATAGAGTAGTAGACTAACTTCGTAGACTAGTAGAGGATGCAGCATTGTGTTCTGAATGTCTTCATGTGTTCATTGTTGAAGTTAACAGCTTTCCATCATTTGTCCCACTGCAAGTTCCTGGCGACGGAGAAATATTCCCAAGTTTTATCTATAACATAAAGAAAAATATTTTTAATAACCTGACTTGTGGATTATATTTAAATTTTTTCAAGTACAACGCAACAGCTTTACTTTTCACATTCAGAATAGAATATGGAACTAGCAAGGAGCTCCCTCTCGCGTTCACCAGGTAGCCGCGTATCTATCGATATTACCATTTCCTGCGATCCTACACTTCGTCGATGATAAGTCTGTGCTGTACTTCGTCTATATTTAAACCTTCATATCTGCGTTACCGCTTATCAACATAGTACCATTCCAGTTGTTTTGGTCCGCACCCCTGAGAGAGCGGTATTAACAACATCTACATTAGCGCTATCCAGCGCAGCGTAGGAGCCCCTCACGCGCCTGATTCCTCTTTTATTTAATCTTTCTTTAGCGCAGCGTGCCTACGTTGCCAAGGAAACCGTGCGACGCTAAGGAGCCAACCATGACGAACGCGGGAAGTGATCGTATTATATAGTAATATAGTTACTAACCTTACTCTGCTGCGTCTCTGCACCATGGTAACGGCCAGCGATGGTGGAACGGCGTTCGCCTCCCGGGCAGAGTTGCCATACGTAGGGAAATAATGGCGGCGTAGGGATGATGTGACGTTGTACAGAGTAGTAGAATGAGAGTACCTACAGCAATAGCGGTATATTTGCGTTGGGACGTATCGCAATTCATTGCGTGGCCTGCAATAATCGTATTAGTGTATATACCTATATACGATGTCACGTCTTCCATGCGCGTACGGAATTGCCTGGCTGCTCTGCTCCCGGGAGTCCCGGGAGGCAAGTTGGACAGAGCAGATCTGCATAGTAAGGAACAGTGGCGGATTGAAGGAAAAAGGCACACGTGGGAATACAGAAAAAAAAATATAGTGTCTGGGTACAATCATAATTTGGTTTTTGAAAATGGAGCCCTGGGGGGCCTTCTGGGCAGGGACTCGAGCGACAACTGCTCATCGGCCGCTTGTTAAATCCGCCACTGACAAGGAGCGTCTTTCTCCGCCAACGGCTTTCAGGTGTCGGTAGCTCTGAACAAATCTCCTGCCACTGTCCGAGTTACAAATGTATTGTTCGCCATTCATTACAAGACTACGCAGACCTCAGCCGCTTTTTCACCCTGATATGTTCAAGCCTGTAATGTACTATATATAATGCCTCAAAATTATACAAGTTGCGATCATAGACGTATAGAAGAGGTAGGTATAGAATTTCTATACCACACCTATGATGTAATCATGGAATTAATTCGGGACATCCCCATTTTTTACCATTTCGTTCTCTGTTCCGTTCAATTTATGTGTATAAATTTGCTCATTATCATTCTGTCACTTTAGATATAAATAACAAGGCAATTATAATCGCACACAATTAGAAATGTAAATTGACTTTAAATTACATGCACAGTACAATCGCCTTTTTTATTGTATTCCTCAAACCACTCTTCTCCTATTTATACTGTCTTGCAATACCGGATGACAGAAGATGGGCTTCTAATATAAAAACTTCAAGTTTTCAGTTTTTAATCGACTGATTGGAATTATACATAATGTAATTGGCGACGTTTCATTTAATAATTAATTTTTATATGTACTTATTATAAAGTGAATAAATAAATGATACCTACTCAAGACGTCTCACAGAATTCCTTCTATTTTACTTTCTCTTTCGTTCATTCCTTGCCTTCTAGAGGCTTATACCCACGCCCCACGCCTGTAGTTTTGCTCACTTGCATCTGTGTCTGAATATGTGTTTGTTTATGTGTGCACTAGCGCGAGCAAGGCGAACCCGTCGACGGGTTACTCACCGCGGACGACGCTCCATCGATCGCATCACTTTCGAGGGGTGGAATCATAGGCAGAGACAGAGGGAGATGCATGAAAAGCGAGTGAAAGAGAGAGAATAAGGGGTTGGTAGGGGCCAGAGAGGGGAGAATAGCAGGGAAATCGAACTCCCCTACGTCGACGTTTAACTCTACAGTGCCGGCTCTTGGGGGGTGCATTTAAGGTGAAACGGGGAAAAAGGAGAAAAATAGTTTTACGTAGAAAGAGACATGGCGACGCAGACACAAAAAACAGAAGTCAAGAGAACAAACGATGGGGAGAGACGAGACAGAAGAAAAAAATATGAAATAAGACAGACAGTGATGTACGAAGAGGAAGGGGCTGCTTTTTCTATTGGCTGCCAAAGGAAAAGTCAAATAGACATTGGAAAAATAAGATTCGAAGGAACCGAGAAAAACAATACAGTAGGGATACAAGAGGGATGGGACTATGAGATCAAAGAAAAGTATTGAAAATGTTAGTATATATTATACTTATAAACATAATGCAGCACAAAATGAAATACTAATGCAATAGAATTGTATTTATTGTGAGTCGCAATCATAACATAATTGCATTTCTGATAGATTTAAACATATAACTAAACACTAAATGTGATAGACATATTTGTTGACAAAAAATGCTTTCTCAATCAAAAATCAATACACATAGAAATATAGATCTGGCTGAGCGTGGCACTGGCAAGTGAAAGAGTGTTTGCTCAAGAATTTTCAACTTTTATAAATGACGTCACATTTGTGATTTTAATGTTTTTTAATTCTAAAATTTCAATTTGACCCTGTGCAATTTAGTTGCTTACAGGCAGGGAACCTCAATGATCCTAATTAATCTAGAATTGATAAAAGTTTAATTAAGTACACTTACTACGAGAATACCAAGCAAACATTTATTAATATTTGCGCTCCAAAAACATACCTCTACACATGTGGCACAGGCAAGCGTGTTACGGAACAGTAGTGGGTTCACGGACGAGGAACGAGTGCAACTATATATATTATAAACTATAACTTTTATCCCTTTCCTTTCACCAAAATTTGTTACAGGATTTTTACATACTGTTAAAATAATAAAATTTAAGTGAACATATAGTTCATCGATATAATAAATGCCAGTCTGTATGTACATACTTCGTGCGTGAGTAACGCGCATGACTTTCGGTTTAAGTTATCGTTTTATATTTCGGTTTAAAAAAAAAACTATTGCCACTGTTAAACAGCTCACAGACGACGAAATTTATCGTACAACCTACTAAGTAGTTGTGCGACAAGTTGGATAGACAGTTGCAAAGACAGATCGTATTCACTTTTGTCCACTTTGTAGTACGTTTTCGCGATGGCACCGATCATCAACATTAATGTTATTAATTTTCTTTCTTAAGGATATTTCCATGGGTATTTGGATTTCAAAAAATCGATTTTTTTCGACTGTTTATGATAGGCTCGAGTATTAGAAGTATTTTAAAAAAGATTTCATTAGAAAAATTCGAAAAATGGCGAGAGTTACAGCGCAAAAAGTACAGGCGCGATGATTTCTTCCACTAGTTTTTTTAATTAGAAGTGGAACTACGATATACTATCTTTTACTTTTAGGAAAATAGGAGCATCATCAATTTATGAAACTTTATATTTTAATATTTTTATAAATATTGAATGGGTATTATTCGAAACGTTCGAATATATGTGTCTATTCATATTTATACAAGATGCAGTACGAAAAGTTTGAGTTAAATTTACGATTACAGAGCTCTATCGTATCAGTGTGGTTAGGAATATTGCTCACGATAAGATTAGAAGTGCTAAAAAAATATTAGATATGTGACAATGAAAATTGCTCGTTTTATTCATACAGCTTGATGTGTAAAATCTCTACTTACCTGTAAATACTTGTTCCTAAAAGCAGCCATAATTTAGAACTATAAGAAGAAACTGAAGAAGTATTCGCTACAGAAGTATGTAAGAACTGGATAACCCCAGGGATTTGTTTATTAAATGAGTTGTTGTAGCAACAATTGACTCATTTCGTGTTAAATACTGAAATTTTCAGACTTTCTTAGGGGATAATACTATAATACATTGTTGTACAGAGAAGGTGCCATAGCATACGCCGACTTTGCTACTTCGTGTTCGATAGTTCAGTAGTATAACTGATTATAGCCAGGCGAAACGAAATTGCAATCTATATATTCAAATAAACTTTACTACTTGTTCCTAAATATCTTTTTCTTGTTATAAATTATTTGCGGTCAGTTTTCACATAATTCATTATATTTGTCACGCTCAGTATTCTCATATTAAATATGTTATTTAAATGTTTACCAAGAAAATGTAATACAAAAAATTCAATATCGAAAATATTTAACAACTTATTTATCTTCAAGGATTCGTATTTATAGAATTTTGAAGTTGTTGTATAATACAGTACCTTCAATATTGAAGGTACCTTAATGAATATTACTTTCGGCAACAGGTGGAATGTGTAAGACGGTGATATGGGATAATAAAAAATTATTGGTATGTAGGAGAAAGTTCCCTAACTTGGACCAAATCCTAAATCAGACCAGTCTTTATTGACATATTAATTCACTTAGGCATGGGATTGTAACTTACATGTTGCTGATTGTTAGTAACAGTGTGGAAACGCAACACTGTAGACTGATTTTGAATAATAACTACAGCGTGATGAATGTTTTGTTTTGACGCCGGCTGTTGTAATTTTGCCTGCAATTTATATAAATTGTAACTTTTAACTGGAAAGTAAATTTAGAATTCTAATGAGCGCAATTTTTCACGAATGGTCATATCGTTAATGTTATCATAACATTAACGATAATTTTGCACTAATTTTTGTTTATTACACCTAAACGTTAAAATCGAGGTAGGACCTGAGTTGGACCGGTTTAAATTATGCAACGTTTTTTTCTGTCCTATGGATAAAATGATCAGAGCGTAAAAAATATGAGAAATGTGACAGATTATGGTACAGAATTCTCAAAATAATGCAGAGGATGAAGAATGCCAATAGACATGGTCTAATTTCGGACATCTGTGGTCCAAATTAGGAAAACAATTTCCTAGATGGGGCCGTGGACGGTTGTTTAAAAATATTTTTGTAATCACTTTCATAGCGTTTCAGTCGGGTTTATTAGATTTATGTATCAATGACAAACCTGAAATTGTTCTCAACTCTTCTGCTCGAAATTATGAACACGATTCCGATTTATGAAGCTACTTTCTTCAGTGGTCCAATTTAGGGAACTTTCCCCTACAAAGGAATAGAAATATACAGAGGAAATAGCGGAGGGAAATAATATTGCTTTTTTTTTTGAAGCAAACAAAATACTTTATTATTACATATTATAGTACAATACGTATAGCCCGTGACACATTAAAACAGACCATTTAGTTATATCCTAATTAAATAGCCTTCTTAGTCCATAACCAACCTTGATATGACCCGTTAATCCCTCTCCCTCCCCCTCTTCCTCTCTCTCTGTCTCTCTCGTCTGAAATTGTTCATAAGCCAATCATTAACATTTCGATTTGACGTGTAACAAGCCAGGGGGAAGGGATTTCCGTTGGAATAGGTGAGTTTTTATTAGAAAAAATAATTCTCGCTCGGTGCATTTTTTCCCTTCATTACTTTCTTCTCTTTCTTGCAACACCCCTCTCCCCTCCCCCTCGCGCCTCTCTCTCTCTCTCTCTCTCTCTCTGCATCCGTTTCTCTCCCTTTCGCATTCGTTTTCTACACACCATCATTCTTTCATGTCTATTTTTGAACATATGTTTTCAAGAGTGTTTCTCGTTCGGGCGAAAATCGCAAATAAAAGGGGCACATGATCGAAGAGGTTTTCGAAAAAGGAACAACGAGTAAAACGATTCACCGCGACAGAACATGCACCCCAACTGCACGTTTTCAATCGTTTTTACACGATGTGGTTTGAAATGTTATCGCCTATTCTCTTCGATGTTGAATCGTTTTGCCGTTACTCGCGAAAGTTTGATATATCGAAACGAGTTAAAGCTCGCAGAGGAGTTAGAGATCAACAAAAAGTTCGAGACCACTTCGGAATTCGTCTCATTTATCGCGCTCGAACCTTGCTTCCCTCCTCCTTCTGTCTCGCTGTGCCTTCGTTTGTTTTTTTTTTTTCGTTGGTTTCTCTCGCAAATCTTTTGGTCGCAAGCAAGTTCGCGATGAAGCGCGGAACACAGTCTCTGAAAGTCTAAACTGTCAGCCGTGAATCGTGAAACCGCCCGCTTGGAATATCTTCGGCCATTCGATCATTGTTTAACGTAACAGAAGAAGAAGATTGGTCGTTTATTCTGCGAACCTACATGATCGAATTACAACGTCACGCCGCATAATTATCATTGTTCCACGGAGCACAGCGGCAACGGCAAGTATTATAGTTAATGGCGAACTGTCTACAAGTGAAATCAACTGCAAGCTACTCAACGAACTACATAGTAAATGTATGTAAATTAAAGAGATAATTATGCGCCGGTGCACGTCATCGGGGAATCACGATTCGGTTCTTCGGCACGGTCAAAAAAGTTGCACAACCTACATATATAGACATGTATATATATGTACGTATGTGTGATTCGGTTTCTCATTTATGTGTGTACATGTGTATAATAGCTACAATATAGTCACAGGCCAACATTTCGTAGTTCAACACAGCACAATCATTGTCGTATCATTATTTTTTTTTTCATGTCCGATAAGTGTCACATTATATTACGGTATCAAGTTTAAATAATATAATCGTAATAATATATAATATATGATATATATATATATACACATATATATATATATATATAATATTAAAATTGACCAGATATATTCTATTGACTAGGCACACTTAGTTCATAACAAGAAAAAAATTGTTTCCCTTTCTCTCCCTCTCATTCTCTCATTCTTCCTTTCTCTCTTTCTCCGTGTTCTTTCACTCCTTTCCCTTTCTCCGTAATGTATGGACACTGATGGACACACATCACCAGTCCTTTCTTCTATTTTCACCCACACAGCTGCGCCTGTGCTTTGCGTGCAACACAATTCTTGGACATGAGATTTTAATATCACTGTGCCTCTGGATTTTCCTTTAGTTTCTTTAATTCCCTTCCGTTTTTATCGAGTGTCACTTGATACGGTTTGGTAGGGTGTCCTAAACGCTTCGTCGTTCAATATAAACTTTTATCATGTCTCAATGTCCATCCCTTCTAGTTCCTTCCTCCCCTTTCTCTCATTATCCATGCATGTCCCTCTTTCACACCTTTCTCCGCTCCATCCATATACGCATACACATATTTAATAGTAAATATTATCGTCCCTTATGATATTATGGAAAAATAGAAACTTCTGACAATAAAAACCAAACAAACATGAATATCTGCGATCAAGGGGGCTACATTTCGAATGCGTTACGAAGTATTGGACAGTACAGAGGTCGGAGGACAGTCTCGGCTAGCATTTTAAAATAGAAGAAACCTTTTTCTCCCCGCTCCTTTTTTTTTTTCACTTGTCCAGAAGAAATTGCTCCAATCTCGTTCGCACTCGTTTCCAAAATGTCACGCTAGTCAATGCTCTTTCTTTCTCTTTCTTTAAAAATCTTCTGAATTCGGTTCGGACGTTGCAAGAATTGTACTGGACGCGTATCGACTCGCGCCCCCTTGATGCACGCTTAACCGTTCACAATATCGTAGTTCACTAACATTACTCCTAAGCTCCATGTCCCCCCTCCCCCTTTTCCCTCCACTCTTTCTCTGTCCATTCCCCGTTTCTCTTATTCCCCCGTTCTCCGCTCCCGCCTCTCGCAATCTCCTGTCCCAACACCCTTTGCTCATCTCAATTCTCATTCCATTTATCGTCGTAACATGCAAATTTGATTCCTTGAAGTAGTCACAATCAACTTACACGCTACTTCTGCATTTGTTTTTGATAATAATAAATATATATATATATATTATACATGTAATATGTACGTATATGTTATGTCATGTATGTATGTATGTTATGCGTGGATGTATGCATACCTGTGTACATGTTCTCATATACTTATAATACGTAAATATGTACCTAAATATGTAAATAATTTACATAGCTTCGTGTAGATATCGATGTATGGTATCGTGTATGTGTTTTGCAATGTTTCGTGTTTCCGCATTGGATACGAATTGCTCTTGATTATTCCACATCGGTCGATCGGCGCACGAGATACGGTATTGATTATTAAATAAATCTATTTAACAGTTTTAAAACTGATCTTTGTATAAAGGGACACATGTACTCTGTACTTTGATTTTTACTTCAAAAGAGCAATGGGATTATTGAAACATCGTGTGTGTGTGTGTGTGTGTGTGTGTGTGTGTTGGTGTAATGTAATCGTTAATTTCTATGAGTCCGTGTATATAAAATAGGTTCACTTAGCCAATGGCGACCGTATAGTGACGTATGTGCATTTCTTTCCGATATTTAATGTTAAGGCTTAACAATATCAGATAAACACTGTATAAAAGAATTGTCTGTGCTGTCGGCTAAACATTTAGCTGGATAATAATTGTCCCGATTATGACGTTTCTGTTATATCTTGTAGTATCTTTAACTGGTAACCAATTGGTTTCTTTCTTTCTTTTTTTTGGTGCGCCTGTTCGAGCACCACCTTTGCTTTCTACATCCCTTTAATTGACGAAGTTCTATGTGCAATGATTCTCTTCGTGCAATGTTAATCGTAACGAGTGCATCGCAGATTTTCAGGGTATCCGAAGCTACCGGAACGGTGAGCTTCGAGCGTTCGCGTAAATTTTTTAAACGTGGCAATGGAAAGTTTTCTTTTCTTTTTTTTTTTTTTGATTATTCATCCGAAGCGGTGTCTTCTAGACGCCGGTTCTCAGGCTACATTTCGACATTCTTTTTAAAACGGAAAGTGGCTCCATTTTCAAGGAACAAGTTAAGAATTTAGTAAGGTAGGTGAATGGGTAACGAGTAACAGTGAAACTTCCTGGCTATGACGCGTAACATTTTGTGCGAATATTGAATCCGCGTAGAAAAATAGAAAATCTTTTTACAAACAAATCGGACCGAGATAAATACAATATGAGATCTTTTTTTTGTGAATTCTAATATTATTGTTCATTTTTTTTTTTGTATTATTATTGCTATATACCATTCGATGAAATTCTAAATACATGAACTTTCAGAATCTCAATAAGGAAATTGTTGTGAACGTCTATCGGTAAAGAATATCATTCATGAATATTGAGTTAAATATGAAAATTTCATCGCAATAATACTATATACAGTAACATTTTATGCACATTCAGGACCACACTTTTCTGTCTGAACTGTCTTAAGTTTAATCCTTTTAAGATATTTCCTTACGAATTGTTTTTAACTGAAGGGTTTAACGTGTACAGATGGCAGAAGAATAATTCTTTCGAGTCGAGTTTAATCGCATTCTACTCTATTTAGAAAAGTGTGTTTATCGATTTACGAAACATTGATGCGAGTAACACGCGACAGTTGAGATAGTAGTAGGTGCCGATTCATCAATAAGACGTTACCACACTGAATTCTGTGCACTTTTAATTTCGATATTTGTCCAACATTAACTTTTCCGTTGAGCTAATATTCATAGTATAAAGTGTTGAAAAAGTTTCATGAAGAGAGCATTCTTTTACCTCATAAAGTTAATGAAAAAGTCAGTGTTCCTAAAAAAGTACAAGTAATAGTGTACCGCTCAATCACCGGAGCTGGATATTAAAGTTTTCTAACAATTGCGAATGTGCTCTCTGAGCCTGAACAAGCTCCTAGCTGTAGTTTAGACAACGTATATTATTCTCCTGTATTTTTCGTTTGATACCCTGCGAAAGGTGTTTCAATGTGATAACTGGCAAAATAATCCGATATCAAAATCCCGACGAAGAAGATGAATCCCACGAGCGTATGTACAATCGTACACACGCGTGACGTACAGTAAAAGGCGTTGACGTATTCACTGAGAACCACTACTGTAAGAAGATTGGTCACGAAATCCAGAAACGAATCGAATAATGTCAATCATGCGATACGTCGAGAGCAAAGCACGGCGCTCAAATTTCAAAACGGCCTAATAAATTCGATTTTGGTTAGACATTACGCATATACAGTACGAGATATCTAAAAGTACATCCATAACGTATCATGTAAGAGAAATTGATTTTACGTGATCGTTATTACACATTATATCTCAATTCTCAATTACGCGTAGTAGTCGCAATTAATTTTACCGAACTGCGATCTCTTAAGATATTTCGGTCAACCATCTTTCCTCAACATTCTTTCTTTATCTCCCTTATTTTTATACTTCTCCCCCCCCTCTCTCTCTCTCTTCGTTTTTGGTTTTTTCTTTCTCAGTTTTCTGTTTTTTTTTCTCTTTTTACCTTTTTGTTAATACGTACGTCCACAGACGACTGCGTATTGAACGGTCGACAAATGAAGATCCATAAAAAAAATAGACTAGATATCTTATAGAAAAACGAGCAACGTAATCTCAACCTCAAAAAAATAACACGGGCCATTTTTTCGCATCATTTTTTTTATCGAACCAATTATTTCTTTTCTCTCGAACGGGTACTTGTATATACTACAACTACATATTCCTTCACTCGTCAGCCAGTTACCTTTTCGCCGACAATTTTTTGTTTTTTACCTTTCTTTCGTGTTTTTCTTTTTTTTATTCTTATCTCCCTCAAGCACGAAACTTGGTCAATTAGTGCTTACAATTCAACGTACAAATATAATTAGAAAAATATAGTCAGTAGAAGAATATAGAGATAGAATAGAGTTAGAATTAATGGTTCTTTTTGTTATCGATTTAGTGTCAATATTTTCTTCCCTTCCCCTCCCCTCCCCAACCCCAATCCCAATATTTTCGCTGGAATGTCTAAGTCTTGCCTTAAAAAAATTACATAACTACTTGGTAAGTAATTATACACGTTAACATCTATATCATTCACGCCATCATTCTCTCGCACTCTAACACAATGGTTCGCGATTCCTTTCTCTTCTTTGCCTATTACACTGCATCGTCCTCTTCTTCTTGGTGGCCTGTGGAGTACCGTTTAGAGGCGCGACTACTTAACTCGACATTACTCGCTTCACCAAACGACGAAATGTTATGATTAATTGCCTCGATTTTCAATTAGAAAAAAAAAAGAAAGAAGAAACGCGCGTGTCACCTTTACCCCATTTGTGCCGTCGCGTGTTTTAATAGCGTTCACTTGGATCTCTCTCATGCACGATTCGCGACGAAAGAAGCGGTACCTTAAAACGTTCTAAAAATATACATGTTGATGATTTAGTTGAGATGTTTAGTCCGCTTATCTATTAAAATGAATATATGGAAGAGTCACAGAAGATACGCATTGAATGAACTTTCCCTTTGTCGCCTGTTTCCCCTTCGATCGTAATGTTTAGTTTGGCGTAATGGCGCAACGAAACTCTGCCCGATGTTGCTCTTATCCAACCAAACGGATAGATTAATTACATTACAACAGGTTTGGAGTGCCCGCTATCGGCACAATTTATGACGTTCGTTGAAACTTTGTATTAGGAACAAAACAGTTGTATGTATGTTACAATGGAAGCTGCAAAGGGGCCCAGGTTTATTTTCCTTTCATCTCATTATTCTTAAATAGTAATGTTCTGATTATATAACGTGATTATGCAATCTGTATATTACTAGGAGATATACTCCTGTAGATTAACAATGAAGAATATAACGCAATTTGATTCTTTTTTTTTTTTTTGTCAAATGTATAAGAATAAAGGTCATTCGTAATTTAGGTTCGAAGGGGCTCAACGCACAATTGAAAATATTAAGTAGATTCCATAAAAAGTAATTGATTGTAAACTCACATTGTTATAAACATCGGGAACTGATTATGTACATATATCAGTCGATTCGAAGAATGTCCTACCGTACCTATTAATTTCATAAATGTTACTTGATTTATAGCAACGAGAACGGAAGAGCTTTCGACAAATTTCGGAATATTCTAGGCGTCTCGATGACGTTAAATTCCTTTGCTCGTTCTAAGAGAATTAAGGGGATGACCGACGAAAGATGCTTCTTGTCTCCCCCCTTCTCTATACTGTGAGACGAAAATGACGAAATTGATAGAACATTGGGAGAGATGCTTGTAAGAGATGCTGGAACACAAATAAACTTCAATTTCCTAAACTGTCCCTTATGTCGTTTAGTCTTTAACGAATGTAAGGCTTACTTTCGTTTCGGGTTTCTTCCTATAATCTTACTAATTTAACGGAGACTAATGATCATACTTGTGTGAAATTTAACGCTCTCTTAAGTTATAGCTTGGTTACACTGCGAATGCACCACCCTTTCTTTAATACTAGCGCAACAGACGTCGAAATTAACAGTGATTCTGTCCGACGACAAGCATTACTTTATATTTAACAATTAACGTGACTGTTCACTCGTGCCTCGATATTACCCGTTTCGTTTTCAGTAACCAGCAGGCAAAGAAATATTCTAATATACGTAACAACAAAAGTTATCGAACGTTTACGCGTGGCATTTGTGTGATAAAAATATTATACGAAATGACGTTAACTGTTAACTGCAGTATTAACACAGACATTCAAACTTCAAAGGTGTTGACACATTGCGTAGAATTGATTTCAACGATGAACGATTGTTTTTGTACTGTAATAACGTGTCCTCAGCTACGATGTGTTTATTAATTGTATTTGTACTATTCTCTTAGTGTTCTTTCCAGCGTGTTCTGTAAAAAAATGCGCCCTTCTGCTAAGTTCAAACACAGATTAAGGATTCTTTGGAGGAATCGCAACCGTTGGGGGATATACAATATTGACCAGGTCGGGAATCGAGAAAATTTAGGCAGAGGAAAGTATCTTTCGCAAAAGTGACGAAAAGTTGAGACGTTAGATTTAGATGGGCAAGACATGGTAAGTGTAATGGTAGGCAGCGCTTCTAAATAGGTACGTGGGAGGTGATATGGATTCGGATTTTGATCCCACCACGCTTTTCATCAAATTATGCTTTCTCCACAAAAAATGGCCAAACCCCGATTCTTGAGGACGTCTGGAAGAAAACAGGGACTAATTATGTCACTACATACCTAGTCGGGTAAAGACGGGATGTAATAGCGAAATTTATTTTTAGCAAGGTTTTGTTCCGCAGCATTGGTTGCATTGATATGGGATCGGTGCATGTATACACAGACACTCGTAAAGTACCCGCCCACCCCATACGTGTCACGTATTTTACTTATTTAATTAATGTTAAATTCACAACTACCAGTTATAATTTACGTTGGTATAACCTTAATTAATATATTTTTAGTCAGTCCCATCTACCAAAGGAATGCTCAAACACATTTTACTAGAAAAATGGAGCAAGATAAACCCGAATTTCACAGAAAATTAAATAGTTTAATCTACGCACAGTAAAATTGCAGGAATATTAGAAGAATAATAACTTATTGTAATTACGTTTGTAAACATATTTTTTGCACGACCTTCGCTACTTCTACCGATAATGATACTTTTTTTTTAATGAATTGTGTAGAATTTCCCAAAACAAAAGTATATTAATCAAGGTCTATATTAAATAATGTGAATTAGAACTGCGAATTCTTAGTTTGAATTAGGGCTGTGACTATTTGTCGAATTTTTCGGTATTCGAATATTCGAATACTTCAGTTGCTCAAGTATTTGACGAATATAATTCGAATACCCAAGTATTCGAATACTATTCGAATATTTACGTATTTAGTTTCAAGCTTCATTTAGCTTTTATTTAGTTTCAGTTGTGAGTTCGTTAGTTTGTAAATTATTCGAATATTAATTTATTCGAATATTCCCAGCTCTAGTTTGAAGTCGATTTAATATGTAAAATATGTTACTTACATATAGGGTGGGCGGATACTTTTTTGAGTAACTGTATGTCTCGGAGTTATTCTGGTTGATTAGTCTGAAAGTCTGCTGGTGAGACTTTAGAAATGTGCTTATATGAACAGTGTGGTGCCTGCCATCTTGGCTAACGCGACATTCGAATGTAGCTGTTCATAACGTTGCTTGTTTCTTAAAATCCAGGGTGTGTATCATTTGATTGAATTGAATTTTTGCGTACGGTGTGGTTTCCAATCTCTCTGGACGGGGGGAAACAACAATCGACATGGATAAACAAATTAGTTTATACATACTCGTATCACTGTATGTACATTCGACTAGAATTCATTCACTGTTAATGTATTCTATTTCCCTATCGTCTCGTATCAATTTCATTCAATTTTCTTCAACTATCAATTCTTCCATCTTTCTTTATCACCATACCTTATTACTTTGTGCAAATTTGTAACAACGTTTAAAACATTTGAATTCACTATCTTAGAGCTACAACTTTTACCAGGTGAAATTAAACGTTCCATTCTGTTCACTGAACTACTAATTCTGAATTCGAATTTCGAGTGGAATACCCATTTGATTCGTATTTCCAAGCATACTCGGCAAACAATCATTTTGATCTTATTACGGATTCGATCTCTGGTAAATTCTACCCTTAAGTCGTAGGTATGTATGTTCAGATTCGTGTGAATAAAATATTGTGCGTCAGGTAAGAAATTAAAAATACACAATTAAACGGCTTCATCGTAATGGAATAGTAGAATCAGCGTATATCGGGCGGTGTAGTTGTTCGCGAATGAAAAATTGAACATTCCTCTTCTGTATTCCACTGAGAATTCAAGTCGCTAAGTGGATACCTATGCTGTTATAATTATAATCACACAACAGAATGTGATTACATTTCCACGTAATTTCTCCCTTACGAGCTAACCATTTTTTCTCGTATACCAGTCGAATATCTCTTGTAAATCTTTAAAAGTTACACACGGAACGAAGTAAGTTATTCTCAGTACATGTTTCTCTTGTGCGCGAGTACCTATACTATTTTTGTACAAAACAAAACTTCACCTCCGCGTAACAACTATACAAGCATAAATATATAATACACGTATAAGGCTACGGTTAGCGCAGCCTAATTGGTTGCGTTTCACGATTCGGCCACGACAAAATTAATGCGACTGCTTTTCTGTTACCGTGAACGAAACATGTAAGTGTTTACAGTAATGCAACAATCGGCAATGTTAACGACGATAATATACAATTATGTGCACACATCTTGTTTCAAGTGAGCAAAGAATGATCTTGCGTGGTCTGGAAAATTTAAGCTAAGGGGTTGCGTTACAATCCTTAGAAACTGCGATATTGAAGACTGTCAAAGCTGCGTAACGTATGATTCTATCCAGAAATCCGTACAGGGAGATCGATAAAGGCATAGCAAGTGATGAAAAGTTGAATTATTAGTTGATCATTTCGCGAGGAGGACAATTCTCCATCGTGGGAAGAAATCACCAATGAATTATTCGTGAGCTCTGATATCGGAGTTTTAATATTCTCGTGCCCGACTGGATGCAATATTGCGGCGTGTTAAATCGTGACCAGATGTGGAATCCAGTAGCGTGATAAAACGGCTACTAGGCAAAATGTTCACTGTGCCGAAGAAAAATCATAACAATCCACTGAGGTTAACGTTTTAGCTAAAATGTTTCTCCTAATAGTAGTCTCAACTTTGAACGATGATAAAATTTTTCTGCGAAAAATACATAGGTATATCTTACTTCTCAGTTACGAACAAATGTTATAGGTACACAAATATTCTACATTTTTATCCAGATTACGATTCGTGTAAGTATCCACCAATTTTTTTTTACATATGGTAACAGATTTTTGGTGATTCTTTTCTGTAACTGATTATTTCTCTCGTGAGCGTGTTAAATACCACTAAGCAACGATGAGCTTGAAAATTCTGATTGTATTCGAATAAAAGTTTGATTTCAGGGAGATCTGTCAACAATTTAGTGTACCACTAGTTTTATTAATAGGGGGTAAATCATTCGATTAGAGATCGGTACGTCGCCGCTATGAATGATAACGATCTTTCCAGTAAATTACGATAAACAATCACTTAATTCCACTATTCGTGAACCTCGATACTATATCACACGTTGCTATTTGCTGAAAGGCTTTCAATCGGATTGCATTAACGAGCTTGTTATTAAGTCCCTGTGCCACTGTGCTTTTTCAACCCTGCGAATGACAATCGTGACAACGCGATAACGAGATAACGACCAACGCCGCGCACGGCGTATTAATTTCCATTAAATATTTTTTACGAATATCGACAATAATATCTTTGATATCCTAATATATATATCAATATTTTTAATGGTCTTGTTCTTTAATTAGATACTTACAAGGACAAGTCGCGCAACAAACAACAGACAAGCGGTTTTTAAACGGGATCTAGATATTTATCAGCTAGATATTTCTATTCGAAATGGCTTTAATTGTATATGCCCCGTTAACTTCATTAGGATCACATTTCATAATTTCTCTCCTCTCTTGATTTCGCATGACTTTGCGTATTATGTGTAATCAAAGTTCATAACAGTCGATTCATTATCCAATATATTTAAGTGCGAATACGACGGAAAATCAAGTTTCGAAAATTTCATACATCGTTATTAATTCTTAATACTTTTCATATTAATATAATTATGTATCAATATCGCAAACACGTAAATCATTATTATTTGCATTTATAATTTAGTTTTACTCCTTATGGTAGGTTGTAAATAAATATAAATATTTAACCCTGGGGAAATAGCACACTTTTAACTTTCAAAACCGTTTTTTCTTTTCGTATTGAACACTATGAACTGGGATTACACATAATACCCAAAATTAGAGAAGGATAAAAATTATGGAAACGATAAAGTTGTCCCTTGGTAGAATAGTGTATAATTATTTCCGTATCTCGAGTTATGATCCGACATCTCTGGACCTCGACTACTGCGATGGTTGAAAATAATTGTTGAATAAAATGAAATTAGGGACACGAATCAAAAGCCATTTCTCATCATAGATAATATTTAGCCAGAAACATTATCCGTATCACGACTTCCTCTTGCTTTTTGCGAATGTTTCTCAATTAATCTCAAACCTTCGTCAGTGGAATCGAAGAATCTATTGTGTGTTAGACTCGAAGGGGAGGGTTTTCAAGTACAACAACCTATACTACGACTCGCTATTGCTAATCTACACACGTGATCGTGGTTGTCCTAAGGACACAACCCGTCTAATAACTACTGACAAGAAGAAATCGAATTATTAATCTTTACATTACTAATCGGTTATAATTTACTCGGACTGCCCATAAAAAACTGGGGCGCTTAATAAACCTGGCACGAGCTTAAGAGACATTCGCCGTACTACGACTTATTATTTAATTAGCAGCCCCAGTTTACTCGTTGAGCCATTTGAAAATGACGTTCGACGGTTTATACAGCGATAATGTTCGATACTTATTTGTCTAGATCTAAAGCATTTACCTATATAAATGCGAGGGAATATATTAATTCACTTTCCTCCTTGTAGTGAAGCGTTTAATATTGGCCAGCCCATAGAACAATAATTTCATTCAGTATAAACAATTAGCTCTCATAAAACCCATGATTTATGAATGTAGTGCAGATTGGTTGTAACTTGATCATTTCTGGATTCGAGATAATTAGACAGGAATTGATGTAGATTCAAGCGACTTGGCGAAAGCTCGATATCCAGTTGCGTGCATGAATTAATATCCTTCGAATAGTTGAGAAACATTAGAAAAAATAGATGTAGAAATAGAAGGAAATCGATTGAATAAGAGTTGGTGTCTGCTGTGAAGAAAAAAGAAATCTAAGGGAAAATCAGTAGTTAAGTATAAATTGTTTCTAATCCACGAGGGATAGCATGCATGATTTCAAAAAGTTATTGAACATTGTGTATTTTATAAAGAAAAACCGAACTTGTTTCGCCTGAAAGAATGTTTTTCTGCATTTCTTTTTGTACGCTATCACACTGATTTCAATCTCCTCGTGTACTCGCGAATTTGACGTTTAAACAGAATTTGCATGTTAAAAACATTCCTTAATTGCTTTGTTTTTGTTTAGTTTCTATGATTTTTAATTTTCTTACAGATAAAAATTAGTTTTTGGTAACGAATGCGGCGAAATTAAAATGACTATTATTTTAATCGCGTGTAGGTTTGCAAAAATTAAAATAATGTCACTGACAATAAATTCATCAAATGATGTTCGCATAACACGGGGGATAGGATTTTACTTGCGTGTACAAAGTTCACGAAACTACTTATAATGTACACCTGTGCGATTGGCGAAAGTTCAACCATTGATAAAATGTTCTGCGCATAAAATATATGCATCTAAGAAAAAAAAGACGTTATCTGTTTAAGAGCCTGTGTGCGCAGCTGTTAGCGAATGCTTTCTCCTGATTGTTCGTATCGATTTGTTGACATTACTGTGGTAAAAATGTAAACTGGCGGGCAGGCCTGGTTTATATGATTTTTCAAATAGAAGTAACCATGCCGATAAAGTAATCGAAATAAAATTGTGGAGAAAAATTAATTTGTCCAGTGGATATTTGTAATGGAGTACACATTAAGAAGCATTGTATTGTTAGATATTTTTATACGAAAACAAATTAACCGTTTCAGCTGTTCTGCTGCTGGAAATTATTAAATAACCAGGCAATAATGATTACGATGAGAGGTAACTACTAGAATGTAATCCTGAACAAATAGTTTGTCTCAAGGCGGAACCACACATTCGGCATTCGACGGACGTGTGGCGACGCCGACATACAATTAGCTTCTGTATGAATGTTCGCCGCTCCCGATCACGAGTCGAAACGCTCGTCATTTGCCGAATAACTGCATAGTGTGGAGGCATACACGAATACTTTGGGGAACAGTTTGTCCAATATTCGACATTCAGTGAATGTGTGGTTCCGCGTTCCGACGATTAATTTCGAGGGGAAAGAAAATTCGATGATGAAGTGTTTTAATTACGTACTTTTTTTGTTTCTGTTATAGAAAATTAATTAAATTGCTACAGAAAAATACTTGCTCAATATTAAATCGAATTTTCATATTATCCGTTTCATAAAAGTATTATTTAATCGAAGTTAAATATTTGGTAGGTATTGGTAATCACAACGCTTAATAACATTTCGCAATTACAGGACAAATTTCAATTCACTTTAGCAGATATGCACACAAGCTAAATTTTTGGAGTTTGCAAGTGATTGGAAAAAATAGATTGATGTTCAATGTAAGTATGAAAAACAGATTTTCGTTTAAAAAGATATTTTAAACGCAATTGGCTCAGAAAAAAATTTAAAAATTATCTCGATATTGATCGATGTTCGTATAAAACGCCGAAAATAAATCGTTATTTTAGTTTATATAATAACGAAAGAAAACACTGCTCTGAAAATTGGAAAATTATTGAAATGATCACTTAGTATCCGAGGAGATTGCGAAAAATTTTAATTCCCAGTTATCTATATTTATAACCCTGTTTCTCGAGTTTAATCATTCTGTGAATTTTTGAAGCCACGATACTTGAGAAGCACTGTGCATCACGTCCAATAGGCGCGTTGGTACAATTCTGTGCAGTAATTTAACATCTGTACAGAATGGCTAGTGTAAAATTTTATATCGATAGCCGAGGGCATTCTTCTATTCGTTTCTTTTTTTAATGAACTGATAAATGAAGATACCAACGGTGCAGTGCTGGCAAACGATCTCGAGGTGTGGTTAGGTCAAAGAGTATACAGGACGAGTCACATAAATTGTCCACCCCGGATAACTTGTAAAGTATGAAATATAAAAGAGCAGTGAATTTTCTGTAAGAAAGTATGAAGGTTTGTTTGCCCTAAACCTAATAATAATGTATGAAAGTCAACGGACATCACTCTGAGCACCTACTATACCTAAGGCAAGTAGTGAGACCATGAGCAGCCGTTTTTGCAAATATCACGCTAATTATTAGGTTTAGTGCAATTTAAATATTCATACAAAAAGGTATTTAACACCACCTTGATATCTCGTAAGCCAATAGATTATTTTTAAAAAACCGTTTCAGCATCACATGTTTACTTCGATATCATGTAATTTCTACGTAAAACACTTTATGCAAGTTATGTGGGCGGAGGGCAAGATATATGACTCACCCTGTATAAGCTTTAAACAGATTGTGTATGAATTTGCGAGCTGTGCGTTGCATTTTAATAATTTTGCGATTATAATTTTACCAGAAAATAACTTCCTGTTTAATGTCTCCTTTCGTGATGAAAAAAATGAAAAGCATATAATGTTAATTGCATGATTACAATTATCCTTTAGCCATCGAAAAGTTTAAATACCTACATTTGAGTAGATACGTTCCGGACAAATGTATTCGGAGAAACAGTATTCCCGATTCATTTCCTATTACTGTGAGCTTACGCAGTCACATTGAGGAATTTGTACGAGTCCATAAGGAAAGCAACTTTTATTTATACCTTACGGGACAAAAGTATTCGGACATTTCATTTCATGAATATTTGTAAAATCTTCATTTTATATTTTATTCTTCCTAGAATGGTGCGAGTGCGAAATTTCCCAAAAGGTACAAAAGAAGAGATCATAAAAGCTTTAAATGATGTGGAATCCATATCCAAACATTACGACGCTTTGACATTTCAAAGTAAACTGTATGTAGTATTAAAAAACAGTTTTAAGGACGAGGTTACTTAGAGAATTTGTCCGAGTCGGATCGACAAAATAAAGCAACGTCGATTCGTGCAAGCTCAGTTGAAACTGACAAATTAAATTTCAGTGTAGGTACAGTACGCAGAGTAAAGAAACAATTAATTTCTCCAAAAACAAGTAGGGCAGCCTGAATTGATGTGCTCGTGTACACCATTGGTCAGTAGCCGATTGGTCCAATGTGATTTTTAATGCCGAAAGCATTTTTAAGTTAGTTAGATCTGATGGAACTCAGTGGGTTTAGGTCGACAGAAAGGTAAAGGATTCGACGTTCGTCACCGAATTCCGACGATCAAACATAGATGAGGAAGTATTATGTTTTGGGAGTGTTTCTCTTTACGGCAAATGAAAAGAATAATTGGATATTCCATCGCGATAATAACACGAGGCACACCTCTCGTGCTGTAAAAAATTGTCTAACTCATAGCAACGTGATTAAACGGCCATCAAAAAAGTCCGAATCGAAATCCTACAGAAGGCCTTTGGGATTACTTAAAAAAAAAAAGCGTATAATTAATGAAAAATTTCGAAATACCTCTACCCATCTGAACCATCTGTTTGAAATACATTCCTACCCTGCAAAAATGTGGCAGTGTATTCCTCCTGCCACGACCCAGAAACATTTCGAGTTTATGCCTAATAGTATACAGGCAGTTATTGATTTGAAAGGATAGTCCATCTATTTTATAGTTTTCTTAAATATTTAAGTATTGTCCGAATACTTGTGCCACTCACATTTTAGTTTATTATCTGAAAAGATATCTTTTATATTAAAATAATTTAATTATCATCCAGCCCTCTATAAACTATTCAATTAATTTAATGTTAATACATTGCATGATTTCCGGCACGTACAATATAGGTACATATTCCTAAGTTAAATCGAATTGTTTAACAGATTCGTAGCTAAGGATAATTGCAGTTTCATGATTTTATGCAATGTATGTAACATTGCCAGAGCAAAATGATCGCGGAAATCTGTATCGTGTGCAAAGTTAAATAATCCTCCGAAATGTTTTGCAGAAACGGAGGACGCGCAATTCTCTTGAAAGTCACGTCAACTATAGATGTTGCTGTGGGGTTAACGGTATAATTCATTTCAACGAGCAACCATAACGATCGAATCTTATTCGTCCACGAATTACGCGAGATATAGCTATGGCCTTACAATTACAGTCAACAAGACTTTGTATGATTACAATATTGGTGTTCAATTACAGTTCACGTTATTTCCGTTCGTTCTCGGCTGCTTCCTTTACCTAGTTCGATTAAAATTATAGACTAATTGGCCTCTTACCACTAATTTTAAAAAATATTTCTAACATTACCATCGTATCACGATTAATACACTATTCTTAACGATCCCTAAGCACATAGGTAAGTTTTTCATCAAGAAACTGCAGTTCTAAACGACCCATGAATCGTTCGAAAGAAACGTGACCCCGAAACGATAGAGACGAAAGAGTAGTAGAAGAGTTAGACCATTCTTGGTTATGCCTTATACCTACGATATTAAAAATTGGGATTTTTTTGTAATAATAATTACGGTGTCGATTAACGACGATCGAACCAAATATCTCGTGAGAAAGCTACGTGTATCGGAATCTTGGTATTCAGCTGGTAATTTCATTCCTACCGATATTTACAGCCGATAGTGTTGAAAATAGTTCCACGTCTACTTGATCAGATTACTTTGTAAATGACAATTAATGAACTGTCGAATCGATCGTGTACGCTTCTCACCGTTATTAGGAGAGTTATACACTCCTGTTTACAAATTTTATATAATAACAATGGGTATTATTCTATACACGTACACGTTGTATATGAAAATACGTAACATTTACGTGCAAGAACAAAATGTGGATATAATATTGAGTATCGATGGGCGCCGATTAACTTTTAGCATTCCAGTACCATTAATTATAACGATTAATGGTAAGAGAGATATTATTTATACAGTACATGGAATTTAACAATAAGCAGTTTTTAAGCATGACGAGTCTGAGTTTGAACACAGCTACAGAGAAATTCATTTGTATAAACGAGGTTTTAGATTCCGGTAGGTATTCGTTCTTTCAGTTTAATATACGTGTGCTGGTTACATTGGACTACTATCTCGCTGTCGAGACATCGTTTAGGAGAGAAACAGAATATAATTGAAAGCTTTACTGTAATTGGAATAAAAATATCAGCCCTCTCGAGGCCACTATCAGGCTACCCCCTTTCTTCCCCCCTCGTTTTCTTTGAAAAGCTGCAGGCCTAGGGTTGCTGTTGTTTAAACAGCAAAGAAATAGAGCTGGTACATATGTGGGGAACGCGGAGATCGTGAACGTGGCGCTTCGCCGCCTTGGAAGTGGCCCTAAATGGCCAGTTGAATTGTAGATACGGTCACCAGTTCTTAACTTTTCAATGAACTGCGTTTAAAACTAGACATATGCATAGCGATGTAAGCGACCCTTAAGTTAATGTGTATTCTTCTGGGCGTTTAATGCTAATTTAACCAGTTAAATGGTTGTAAGCACATCCAAAACACTTTCAGGTTTGTAGACAAGTAAATTATATGAAATGAAGTTATCGGCACGAATATTGAAGACGCGAAAAATATGTAATACGTACAGCGGGTGGGTTTGTTTATATTTATATGTAACATTAAATATAAATTATTGTTGATGTTATTAAGGCTATTATTATTAGTATTATTATTTTATTATTATCGTTATAATCATCATCATCATCATCATCATCATCATCATCATCTGCCATTATTTATATGTAATATTAAATATAAATATAAATTTGTATTCGAATCGAAAATATTCTAGTCAGAGTTATCTAGGTATATCAAAATTACATTAGTTGCGTTTAAAATAAGTTAACAGTCCCTCTTTTCTTGTTTGTTCTTGGCTAAAATTTTCAATTATCATCTAACCAATTTTCTTAAAGCCTTGTTTTGCGCTTGCGTTTGTTTGACTCATCACATATCACTCTTTATTGATGCCTCTCATAGCGATGACTGCCATGATTAGGAATGTCTCAGCTCTCTATTTGCTTCGTGATAAATCCAACCAATGGAAGCTTGAAATTGTACGAAGTACTGAGAAAAGAATAGGGATGAAGAAAAAATTAATTACTCGAGAAATATTAGGGTTCTGTCACGTGAGGCGAATACATCTATGGAACATTCAAATCACAATTAACCCTAGAACACAAATTCTGGTCAATTTTGCGACTGCTATTTCTTCATTATCGCGTAGAAATCATCTGGACACCATCTAGGACGTAGTTTCGTGAGTACCTTTTCACTTTGCACAGGTAAATGTTGCAAGGATAATTGGCGATAGTGAGCTAGGTTTTTCGAGGTTGTAAAAATTAACTTAGTCCGATTTGAAGTTGCCAATTTTATATTTTAGTTTGAATAAGGATGAATTTAACTTGTATTCTATTCACTCCTAAACTTTGCTATATAAATATTAATTCACGTTACATTTTGCCAACAAGTTGCGTTATTTACTTAGCAAATTTTAGATACCTGATTAACTAAATGCAGTGTTCTGATGTCACATTATTGTTAAATATCTGAATGTCATCGAAATAACAAGTTTTTGTGTTCTAGAATTAAATCAAGATAAAAAGAATGCATTATTTTGAATGTCATGACTGATGTAGGATAATTTTTAAATATCTGCAGTAGAGAATGAATTAGGTAAAACGAAAGTTTAGGAGAAGAGAGAAACCCATAGAAGAATTTGAAATGGTAAAAATGAATTATTGAAGAAGATATTTAAATTTTACTCTTCCAAAAATGTATGTACCTATATGAAACTAAAATGGCAAACCGTTGTGTTTTGATTTAAATATAAAAGATTTTTAAATATACAAAAGTTTGCAAAAAATATATGAATTTTACACGAGGTAGTAAGAATTTGGTGTAATTTAAGAAACGAAAAATAATCATAAGTTTTCACGTGACTGTCACAATTGAAAAAAATTAAATCTTTGAAAATCAAGCTCTAAATCAATGTGAATTGAAATACGCGGAGAATAAAATGAAAAATTTCATAATGAATCGATTAGATTAAGATTCAGTTGCAAAGATAATTTGCAATCACATTCGCCAATAACAGAGTATAATCATTGCCTTCAATTTTACAAGACAGGGATAAACACTTTTCCAGTTTATTCATAGGTTACAAAACTAATCCCCGTTAACATTTGATAATATTTTTGAGAAATTCTCAATTGCTTTCGCAGCAACAATTCCGAACATTTGATTTTCTAAAAAGTACTTCTAAAAGGTCTGAGAAATTTGGTATAATAGCTCTGAAGTTAGAATGAGCAATCAAGATCGAATGCTGAGAAGTGAGGTCAGTAAACTTCCCAAGATACTCCCAACTCAATGTTACTCGGTCAGACTTTGTGCACCACAGTGTTGAGCCGTTAGCACATTCCGAGTGACTAAACGCCATCCACTAATAATCGATTATTCTTTGAGAATTTGGTCCACTCTTCTCCAACCCCTAACAGAATCTATGAAGTGGAAAGTCGGTTTCCCTCGAGAGGAATGAAAGTCAACTCTTTTCTCTTCCTATAAGAATGGAGTAGAAAGCAATAGTTCAGTGTTTCCCAACCCTTTTTGAGTCGCGACTCCCTTTTATAATATTCCAATATCCTGGGACCCCCCATATAAGGTAAGCTGAAGTTAATAAGGTAAAGAAAACACATTAAAAACATGTATTTCACGTTATAATTCTAGCTTAATAATTTAAACGGAAAGAATAGCCCAAAACCGAGGCGACCCCCTAGAAAACACTTCGCGACCCACCGGTTGGGAATCACTGCAATAGGTACTATAAAAACCTTGAAACTCATTCGAACATTTTTCAATTACATTTTTTAGCGTGTAAAAGGTATTCCAACTCAATTAGCAATTCTATATTTTGAAAATTGTATTTGGGTTAAAAATTGTGTTCAAGAAATAATAATCGAGATCTTGTGCTGTTCAGGAAAATTGTTTTCGAGGGAAGTAACCGAATATGGAATACTGACATCAGGTAGAATATTTCCATGGAAAACAAACATTTAAAAAAAAAAGCATATGCAGCTGCACAAATACGACAGCAAAAAACGAAGAGAAAAGTAAATAAGCACGGTAACAAATACGAAAAATACGTCAAATTTACGCACAGTCAAAGGTTTTCGAACAGCAGTGAAACAAAACAATCCTGCCATTTCACCAGCGTTCACTTAACTGGAGAGTCGCGTGTGCAATACCAAGGTGAGTGAGTGAGATAGTCTATAATCGTTTCACAGCTATTCATTCCTCAAATTTTGACAAATGGCACTATTCCATATTGGACATACTATTTCATACTTGACTACTTTCCTGTAACAAGTAATAAAAGTCTATTTTTAAGGGCCCTTTTAGTCTGTTTTTAATCTGCGACTGACTGTTACCATCTTTTTCTTTATTTTATCACTAACTATTACTCGTGCCGTTATACTCCAACAATATTTCCAATTTTTATAAGCGAATACAAAGATATGGACAATAACAGGTTCTCTCAAAATAGCAGCGAAAACGAAAGAAAAGCCTGCGTGCACAGTATCTTATTGGAATAAAAATATCGTTCTTAGAATTAACACGGAAAGATTATAAAAATTGAACATGTTTCTTACGAAACAGAGAACGAATTTAAGATAGACAAAATTAATTGCATAAAAATTATGATGGCAAAAATGTTTTTCTGCATTCACATTATACTGCATGTGTGGCAGGATTAATTACATAATAGAAATTGAGAGAACAGAATTTCTTGTGGAGTTTCGATGATCGTAGGTAGTCGTACATAGTCTATTTATAATGAAAGCTGGACTGATCGATAAGCTCAACAGATGGGACAGCCTAGGCAACTTTTATGCTTAACATTGACACATCGAACGATTTATCGTTTAATCGTGGAATGTGCGATTTAATAACGGACACGAACGACCGATCTGAAGCGTGATTAATCGCCAGCCTGTAATGATTTCGAACGGTGATTCGTTGTACGTATTACGGGTGTAATACGGGCTATTTCCTGCCATTGAACTGTCGTTCGTGTTGCTCACAAAGACGAGTACGGTGTCGACGAACTTTTCGCTCTAACCGTCCAATCGTTTCTACCATGTCCGTTCAGAATCACCGAGAATAAAAAGGGAAAGCTAAATAGAAATAGAAAATTGGAAAAAACCAGTAAAACCACTGGAGTTCACTTGCGAGCGCTAACGTCAGGTTTAGGATGTTGTTTTAATCTATTTTTTACTAACAACGTTATTCGAAAGCATTTGTCGAAATGTTCTCCTTAACTCTACACGGTACGGCAGTTGAACGGATAAGAAGAATTTAGAAGATCGTCTCGTTTTGATTCTATTTTAAGTACGCGTGATTAAAATGACGTGCAAAGAGGACTCGTAAGAGCTAAAACTGTGCATTTATATTGTTTCCTTCTCCGCACTTCAGCGCTGGGAAGCAACAGAGATCGGTAGTGAGCTATGAGACCAGAAATAGTGGATGCGATTCGAAATAATGGAACCTATTTCACCAATGTCACTTCAGCGATTGTCTTATAAAGATTGTTCAACAAGTTTTTGTTCGTTTTCTAATGTTTTTGGTGGACTCCGTGCCACCGAGGTCCCTATTATAGTTCAATGCAATGATGCAATAGGAGGGAGAATACTTTTAATTGCATGTCTCCGGAAATTCAGAGAATTTTGCGAGAAAAAATTTCCTTCCGCAGTCGAGACTTAATATGAATTGCCTTGCAAATTATGCTATATCAGTGATATTGTAATTTCCTTACTACTCATATTCAACACAATACACGAAGGAATTATAAAAATAATACTGCTTCAACATTGGGAAATGTTAAATCTGTTTTTTTCTTTTTTTAAATACCGGCGAAATTAACAATTCTGTTAAATTTGGTATTATCTCGTCTATAAATCCTTAATTTCCTTAGTAAATCTACCCTTCTTTAATCTTGGATTGAAAGGATAACGTTGTAACGAACGAACAACTTTCTAAATAGAAGAGAACGAAATCTTTTTAGACAGTCTTCGTAATTTTTTGCTGAAAAATTCTCACATTCTCTTGCAAATTACGGATACCTGTCTAGACAGGATTCCATGCGAAAGGTTTGGAAATGTTGTGTCTATTAATCACACTTCGTTAGACACTATCCAACGTCGATAAATGATATTCGAAGCAGTCAGTTACAGCACAATTCACCTTTTCCCTGTTCAGAAAAGTACAATGATTTATTTCATCATCCATAGATGAGAAACATTCAAGGGTTTCCTCCTAGATTGATCGATTGAATCGCAGCTATATATCCGAATGTGTTTGATCGCACATATGTAGGTACATACAAGGTGCAATTTGTTCAAAATTGTTTAAACGCGAGACAGACTAACGACTGGTGCCACGTAACCATCCGAGAATGTTTCACAAGATGGAAGAAGGTACATAATAACGGTGGTAATTCCGTCTTCTCTACAATGTATTTTCCTGTTTCTTTTTTGTTTTTGTTTTTTGTTTTTGGTCCCGTCATGGCAACGAATACGAACAGAGACATCCGAATTACAGCAATTTCCAGTGGACTTGCCGAAGGAATTAATTGCACAAGAGATCTTTCATCTTTCACATTACTATCTCGATTTCCTTTTTCTCTCGCGCTGATACGATTTCGTTCGTGGATTCGCTTTACGAAACGGTGTTGGCACAAAATGCAACCCCCCTCCTGGTTTTTATTCGTCATTCCGTGAAATTCAGTTCTAGACAAATGAATGGTTACAGCCTCGTGTCAGGTTAGGATGTGTATTCCAGCCTTACGTAGAAACTTGAAACGCATTTAACAGTCTAATTTGATTGATCAGTGTTCTACAATATTGCCTCTGAACCTTCGCCGGTCGAGACACATTATTAGATGGCACAGACGATGGTGTTTTTGTTTTTTTACATAACAATCCGAATGCCACTCGATAACAACTAGGTATTAACCATCGAAGGAAGAGTGTGGACCAATTTTCCTCAAGCTCCGCAACAAAGCTCGCTTGTAATTAGAGTGCACTGAAAATTACACGCGTCTGCGTGGCGCGTTGTAACATGTGTGCCGGATGAATCAGTTAGGTGATCCACTAATTGTAAGAGACTTCATGGCCCGTTAACGAAACGAAGCTAAATGTAGCTTATTTTAGAAGAACACTGGCGAATCACTGGAACGATTCCCGCGGCTCACCGGACGAACTTTCGAGGGTGACAAAGTGGGTAGAGACTCGGCGTTATTTAGGAGAATTCTTGTAACCCATTAGAACCCTTAGTTTGGCTGCCACTAGCGCTCAAGAGCCACTACAAGGGACACTCGAGTGAAGAACACACTGCTGACGCTCATGAGGTCCGTATGTATATAAGTACATACATCAGCACGATCAACTACGCTTGAGGTACCTCGAGAACTTCGCGTGATTTTCGTAGCTTGGAAACCTTGGCATCCCTTTCATTCGTTTACACACATAGTCATAGTTAGATTTCATAACTTTTTCTTAACACCGCGCCGTTGCTGTCTTGCAGATTTTATTATTGTATAAATTTGAGATGTAAAAAAACGTTTTTCCACCCGAATGTTTTTCGATTAAATAATTTTGCAGTGACCAAAAGTGAGGGTAGCCTCGTGGCGAACGATTTGGCTAATAATAACAATTTGAATATGACTTTTTCCCTAATACGTAATACATTTCGAATTTTTTGGCTTTGAAACCATCGAAAAAAGATCGAAGGAAATAAATGCGATTCGGCACTTTTCTCGCTGTTGCAACGCTGTGGCCATAAATTTTCCTGCCAAAATGCATTAAGTAACACACGCCGATTTTCATAAAACTTACATATGATTGGTCCTTTGCCCGGGGAGTATCTCTTATTCGGCGAGGTAGGCGAATTTCATCCTCCGAGGAATGTCAGGTTCCGCCTTCCTCATCGAATCTTCAAGAAAGTGACACCAACCGACACGAAAATGCCATCTAAATCGGAGTATTTTTAACGGAGTTGATTTTAAATTCTGCAAATTAGCTTTTTATGTAATTTCGCGAATTATAGTCAGATTTACAGGTGTTTTGGTGCCTTTTATTCGGGAAAACACAGGGAATCGATCGGTGTAATTTTCGTGATGATCCGATGAGAAATGCGGAACTTCACATTCTTCCTTTCTTAATGGATAGTGCTATCTTCGTATTTTATAGCCCCATTGTTCCCGGACGTCTTCTTAATCCTAAGTAACTGAGAAATGGTCGTCTGGATAATTTTTTATCAACCTAAACGCGGAAAAATGTTCACCTTAACCGCGGCACACAGTAGTTACTTAAAAACTGTTTGGTACTCAAAGTTCATTGTAAAAAAACGTACTCGCCTCAATATCGCCGCAATCGTGTATTTTTCGATGACAAATTCAACTGCGTAAGTAGGCTACTAAAATGCCAATGAGAAAAAATACGTGTGACATATTTTCTGGAAAACTACATACCCGAGTAACCTGCCTGCGCATAATGTGGCCTACGTAAGTTTGATGAAATCGGCGCGTGTCGCTTATGTATGTAAGTGATGTGTAAAGGGGAAAGGGGGGGGGGGGTCGATGAGCCACGCGCCGTAGGATTTCACCTTAAGTGTAGCGCGAGCTGAGCTTCTTCTCTGAGATAAGCACTCGCGTTTAAAACAACGTAACCATTCTTTTTTGCTGAGCTTGAGTGTTGCTTGAGTGAAGCAATCTCTTGAAGGCTTGAGCGCTGCTGGAAACCAAGCTTTAGGCCGACTAGAGCTCTCATAATACAGACATACAAAAGAAGCCTGGCAATTGGCTTGAATCATTGTTTCAACAACATCGCGGTATATTAGAAGTCCCACTGCAACACTTCAACTGTTAACTTTTGGAGGAATTTCAACCCAATTCTCCGTTTAATGATATTTAGAGCCCTATGTTAAGATGTGGCACATACCCGCTAATAGTTTATCAGGACAGCAAAGTGCATTTCTCTATTACGTCAACAGCTCCGTCGCGAATCGATAATTAAATTGATTCCACATTTATTATTAGTATATTTGTAGTATGTCTGCGTGTTGGTATATCTCAACAGTCAAAGGAAAAATCGATATCTATATATGTACATATTGTTAATCGACAAACGAGAGTTTGATCAGGTTGCAAAGCTTTGTTTGCCACTTTTAGAAACAATAAGATATAATCTTCAACATCTACCTTTTTTCTCGAATTGTTCGTTTATATACTTTTATTTTATACTTCCAATATTTGAGTTAACGGTAAATATTTATATTATTTTTATAGATACTACTTTCCATTCAGTTATTATAGATATCTAAATAGTGTTAAGATTTCACAAGTACATACTGAGCCAACAGACTCCAAAATTTTCGTTGTCTGCGCCCTCATACAATTTTTCTATCGATCTCCATTACACATACCTACACTTATGTTTTCATTTCGTTTTTCCATGTGGAGTAATGTAATCTTAACACAAGTGGTATAATAATTTCGTTCTTTTATTGTTACTAGCGCAAAAACGACTGCAATGTTTGGAAGCTTTTTTCAAAAATCTAACAACAATAGTAATTTTACTCGGAGTTTCAGTCGCGCTATTTGAAAGATATTTCAAATAAGGCAAAAGTAATTAGACATCAGGATGAAAATAATATCAAATAGAACACGACACCGACTAATATGATTTATGTTTGTCAATAGTAGAACGGGGACCCAAACAACGAAAATTGTTGGATGCTCGCTTATAAACATGTTTCGAACAGCTAACATTCATGCAGATTAACTATCCAGTAAGAATACAATTCGCGTGTCTGTGAATTATTTGTGTGACTGTGTGCTCAATATATTTGAGAAGTATGTCATATATATGCATGTAAAACGGTTTTTTTAAAAAGTTATAGGTAAAAAGTCTTCAACGTACAAAAAAGGTACGAATATTAAAAGTAAAGTTTCTTAGGAATAAGAAAATAGAAAAACCTGAAGAATTCGGTTACTGAAATATCTATGTTGCCGCTTGTTCGTGCCATTAATGCCATCGCGAACGGGATCTTCACAATTTGAAGACACCCAATAGAAAGAATGCCGAATAATAAATAAGTATGTCTTATTACTTGCTTCTAGTTCTTCCAAGAACATCTGCAATTGAAATAACCGAAAATTGGAATAAAATATCCATAATCGCGTCGTTGGCTTGGATTCTTTATTTAATCCGAATTTGTTTAACGTTCTTGTCTAGCGTTCTCGCATCGATGAGGTATAATTCAATGAACATGTTACCAATTTCGACACTGACTGAGGGATTCCAATTTTACGAGCGAAAACAGAATGTATATATTATGCAACGCGTGCGGGGTACAGTGTGCACTCGTTATAAGCCCGACGAACGGGGCTGGCGGCGGGCGTACAGCGCGTTGCGCACACTATTCCGCGCGGCCAACGGCGCGTGAGAGAAAACTCAAGAGCAAGCGAGAGGAAACGGAAGAGCCTCTCGCTCGTCCTTGGATTCCAAGAAATGGTGGGGATAGTCGCCGTGCGCACAACGAATGGTGGAAACAGGCTTATAACGAGTGCCTTCTGTACTGGCATTAGGTAGACTTCGTTAAAACGCACATAGCCAAAGTCCCAAAGGAAGCAACATACAGAATGTCGTTGAAATGGAATTGTATAAAACGAAAATCCTAAACCTCGACCTGACAATTCGAATTTAATTTCTGTAAATATCACTTTCCAGCCTCTATGAATGTAAAAGATTAAAATAGCTGTCGAGCAATGAGTGGGAGAAAAAAGTTCTTTGCCCCTTACTATTAGAATCAAACTCTCCTTTTCTGTCTGCCTCTCTACATTTCTCATATTGTACCTAAGCACTCACTTCTAGTCTCTCTTTCACCCCCTCCCCCCTCTCTTTTTCTACATCTACCAAGAAGAAGCAGAAGCGGTGGACGAATGATTCCGTACTGATGGATGCGCGTTAGAAAGTACGTTTAGATAGTAGAAAAAACACTCGCGGAATAAAAGGTTCCCTTAGTGGCGCAAAGGTATTTTCGTATTACCCTTGTCTTTGATGTTCCCTAGAGTAATTGACATGAAGATACTTATACTTTACATGTTGCCTCTGTTTCTACAACAAGCCTCGAAGATCTCATCTCATTGAAGCTGTTGAAGAAGAAAAAAGAAAGTAAGAAAGAAGAGCGAGTATTAGCAAGAATCGTCGTTCTCGTTCGCAAAAATCAAGGTACGATATAATCACGCGTAACAAGCCATCGCTCACTGACGTCAAGCTTTCATACTTCCTTTCCTTTCTTTTCTTTTTATATCTGCGTTGTTTCATCCCATTGGTTCCGCCGTCGAAACGTCCACCGATAAGCTTTTAGGTTACACCCGACGAACAGATTGCTCGCACGACAGAATTATCCCATAAGACCCGCAGACTCTGGCAGTTCAATGTAGCACGATTTTCCGAATGAATTTGAAGATGAACTTTCTTAGAGTCGAGGAGCATGCGACGTATTCACTAATGGTGTACAACAGATCAAATTCATTGATCAGTCCTCGCTTTATATCGGATAA
Organism: Andrena dorsata; assembly: GCA_929108735.1. Taxonomy (NCBI): domain Eukaryota; kingdom Metazoa; phylum Arthropoda; class Insecta; order Hymenoptera; family Andrenidae; genus Andrena; species Andrena dorsata. Next base: position 62,379,713 of record OV815487.1, on the reverse strand, counting down.
TTTGTATGCAATGGAATATCGCACATCGTATTATGTTCGGTATATAGGAGTTTTATGCGGCTGAACGAAAAGTCCAAAAAAAAAAAAAAAAAAAAAAAAAAATGAATCAACGAAATCCTGATTATCAACGTTTATTCAATTTGCGCACAGTTCGGCCATAATAATAGTGGTTATAAAAATACCAATATTCTATAAAAAAATAGTACTAATTATAAAAAGTACTCCGGTCGTAATAAATTATAGCTGCCACGTGCAGGCTGCAGTACGCTCATTTGCAAATCTATGCGTTGCAATTTTGAACGAAACTTTTTTTATCGGACTTGCAAGCCAAATATATCGTATGTCGTTTATTTAATCGCCGCACTTCTACGCCGAGAGATATTTTATAATGTAAGCTTACTTTCTACGAAACCCGCTTGCTTCCTTAACAGTTGTAAAATGAACGTAAACTTGCTGTAACACAATGTTGGTCGCATTTCCATCGGGTGAACCCGCTACAAATAAATCTGCCGTATGTCGTTAACAGCATCCACTGTTCCGCGCAACAGGGAATCATCAGATTAAACGACGACGACGACGGCGGCGATACAGAAATGTCGCCTTTCTGTGGACGTCGCGTGTAAACTTCTGTGCTGAAAGTCTTACAACTTAGCCATCACCGAGATGGATCAGTTAACTCGAATAACGATCAAGCGCGACACACGCAACAGCAAGTTTTAGCCTGCTAAACCACTTGCCGAGAGCAGCACGGTACACATCGAATTACAATAACATCATTCCCCTGCGAAACGATCGTGATACGCTCATGATGCAGGTTCTTATCCTCGAATGGTTATTGCTCTTATAAAACGAAAGCTCGTCGCTCGGTTAAACGATACGAATCGTCAAGCAATCGTATTCGAAAGTTTCCGCTTTTCCGAAATTCCATTGAGTAGTCTATACGTCGAATCGGATAACGAGGATATTCGAGGGCAGATTTATGTGCGCGCCCTCTGCGGTAATTTACCATTTTCTTTATTATAATTACGCCAAAGACGAAGCGTTTCTGTAGATATGACGTAACCAATGAACAACGAAGCAGAGATACGGGATAGATGGGGTTGCCCGTTCGTTTCACTTATTTACGTTTCAACAATAGTATAGCATCCTCCGCAAAAGATCGATAAAGAATTCTCGAAACTTAAGGCTTTATAAATAACGTATCAAAGTCTCCCTATATGTAAATGACAACGATAATAGCGACGACGATAAATTAATACGAATTAATCGTGTATATCCGTTTTGAGGTATACTCTTCTTTACCCATCTCGCCAGTTTTGGCCCAATAATTAATCTCTGCAAGTGAAACGAACTAATCGACGAAAACAGATGAGTAATCGAATGATTTTAATCGGTAATTTTTAACAAATAAAACCTTCCTATATTTACTAACTTTATATAAAAATGATGCCGAATTCGACGCAAAAATTGTCCCATCTACCTCCGTAGAGTTTGATTACAAAGAATGGAACGAATAAAGCTGCGATTCTCCACAATTCCTTCGGGTCGCGTGTTGGATATTATCGTGGCTTTAAACCTCGCTTCGAGAAAGGACATCGATGCAGATATTAATGACGACACTTGAGGCTGGGCCGTTTATAGTGTACGCGAAATACGTGGTTTGGCACATAGACAAACAATCTGATTCAAACTCATCCCTCGAATGAACGAAATGGCGTTCGCAAAACTTTCGTGACAAAAGCATGTACGTACCTACACGTTCCTGAAACGTGGAGAAGGTTCTGCGACGCGTGATAATCGGTGGACGTTTCGGAGGTAGCAGAAGAACGCGAAACTTCACGACCGTGACTGCGATCGATCCTGCCGCGTGTAACATGGGCATCGTCGACACAGGGCGAACGTGTTCGGCTCGCGGTGTTACTGATCATCGTGATAATAATAGTGATAGTATTAATAATAATAATGTTAATATCGTACAAAAAATAATAACGTTAATAATAGTAATAAATAGCAAGTACAGCCTACAAATAGATTTCTGTTCCCAGGTTATATTATAAATCGTCGCCCCACCCCCACCCCCCCCCCACCCCTCTATCTCGCCGTTCCTTCGACCTCACACCCCGATACGCGGACAAGTCTTCGTTCCTTTCTGTTCATTTTATTTCCCGTTAGCGTTAAAATTTAAAAAAATACATATATACTCTTCAATCGGACCGCGATAGCCGCGCGACCTAACTATTTTATTTCGCTTCGCACTTTTCTCACCACTTTTTGGTATTTTCTTTTTCTTTTTTCTGTTTTCATGTAACTTGTCAAACAACGCACCTCATTTGTGCACACTTCCCTACACTCGTACGGTAAACTCTCGCTATAGGCGCTGGCGGCGAGCGCTCAGCGCGTAGCGTCGACGATTCCGAGCCGCCCAGATGGCGCGCGAGAGAAAGTTGGCACGTGAAGTATCGTGCTTCCTCTCGCTCGTAGCCAACGGTATCTAACGTCGTGTCGACTCTTTCGTTCCCCCTCGCTCGCTGTCCGGCTCGCTCTCGACCGAAGGATTCCAAGAAATGGCGGGGGACAGCGCCCACGTTCAACGCACAGTTGAATGCGCTCCAAGCGAGAGTTTACTGTATTTAACTTTCTCGATAAAACCCTACACCAATAATCTATGCAGTGATCATGATAATGATAATGTTGACGATGATAATGATAATACAATAATAGCAATGACCAGGTGATGATCATTATAATATTATAATAATATGTATAGATATATACATGTATGTGTGTGTAGTGTGTACACGGGCGAACATACTGTATACCGCGTATACCAATTAGTAAATAAGTATGGGGAGAATTTTATACGGAATACAATGGCGAAGTTAATAAGAATGACTGCGACGATGATGGCCACTTGAGCCGATCACAATAGTATGTAATAATAATAATAATAATAATGATAATAGCTATAGCAATATAGGAATATTAATAAATAGTAATAAATAGTAATAATAATAATAGTCACGAGTGATCAATAATAAATATAAATGCAATCTCTAATAAGTACAGTAGCGAGATATCGATGAAATTTGACCGCAAATCGATACCGACGATTAATGTGAATAAACAGAGATTCATAAATATTATCAATAATAATAATAATACTCAATATTCACGATGGCAATACTCTTAAAGGCAATAATGAGAGTAATAATCACGATAATAGTAGATAATAGCAATAATGGCCAATAATAAAATATTAAATGATATTTGGCAAGTTTAATTGCTGACTGAGAATTGTCGTTGGTTAATATAATAGTGAAAATGAAGAATGATAAAAATAATTTAATAATTTAATAATGACAATGATGATGATGATAATAATAATTGGCAATAATAAATAATGATTGTATAATGATTAATGAGGACGACGACGTCACAACGACACACGAAATAGAAAATGTTGCATCAGCTTATAACAAAATTGCTCCCGTACTTTCCTCACCGTATACTTAATACGTTATACGCCATTTGTTTCGCGCACATATTACGTGTTTTCGTGCAAACGCCCTTGCTCAATGACTTAGATGATTCCATGGGATCGCGTCCAACGATCCCACGCTGACTGTACGTTCAACGCGAAGTAATAAATTATAAAAGAGGCCATGACTAGACATTCAGTCGTATAAGACGTGTACACGCTCATCTCTCACGACTCAAGGTACAATAAATAACAAGATGGCAGGCGGCACCAGAAACATTGGCCGACGAAAAAATACTCGACTTATTTCTGCCCCTATATGCGCGTTACCTTACTTTCAATTATCAACACACCGAACATTCTATGCAGTTCGATATCGGCAATTGATCGCCCGAATAGCTCCTCTCTTTCGATAAAAATACAAATCGTCAGGGGGCAACCGGGCGGGGGTGGGGGGGGGGGGGGGTGGTGAAGGGGGGGGGGGAGTGGAGGGGCGAGTGATTCACGATCACGATTACGATTACAAACATCATGGAATACTGGAAACTGTTTATCGCTACCGTATAACCGCGTCTCAGTCATTCAGTCACTTCGCACATTTACTCAACCTCGAACGAGCTTATTTATACGCTTCGACAACTTTCACCCTCGTAAAGCTACTTCTTAAAAATGAACGACACCTAACCCTACGAAATGTACCTTAACTTTAACGACACACACTGTACTACGTGGCTGTGCAATATTTAACGGGCCCTGCGATAACCCACTCGTATCCCTCGGCACATTCCACCTTCCTGCTCTTCGGCTCCCCCAAGAACTGAGCGAAGAAACGAATCTACCGCGGAAACGAGAACTCACGCGTGTCCCGCCGTTCCTCGAACCTCCTCCCGAATCTGTATCCTTCGATTGAAAGAGACAAAGGAATGTTCTGCTTGACCCAGAGACAATAACGCCGCGCACCTGCCGAACTGTTTCCAACGAGCAGACGTAAACATTCGAATTCGTTCGCAGGAAACGCGCAATCACCTCCAACACCCGCGTCAATACTTAATCGCCAGTCAAGCAATCTCGATTAAAACGTTTGCCCGCGAGTAGAAAGAATTCGGGGGACGATGGTTCGTCTTCGCTGACCGGTACTGCGATCTGTCAGTTTCGCCGGAGGACTTGGATAACTGTTAGGTTTTTCGCTGCGGTTCTCGAAACTCTTCGTCCCGTCTTCGTCTCACGAGTGTGCGAGAGGCAGACACGTCGCCAACTCCGCGGACACCTCGAATTCGTTTATTTTTTTTTTTTTTTTTTTTTTTTTTTTTTGAAGTTCTGTCTTCACGGGACTCAATCCGCTCGCCAGTTAAACAGTGGCACTACTAGGACCTCCAACACTTCCCAGTTACTTCACGATCATGTAGGGGACACACTGGACACGACGAAGGTAGAGAAGTTCCATACTGCCACGAAATACAAGGATGATATTCTAGTGCGGCGTTCTTGATGATCTAAGATTAACAATCGAACACGAGTCTTGTAAAGCCGAAGACCATGGCAGATGTAAAACTTGAAAATGACAGTCAATAGGCGTCGACAGTGGTTAATAATAAAAAACGAGAGGGTGGCCCTGTGTTCAGAAATTGTTGTCTCTCTGCCGCTTAGACCCTCCGTTCGCCGACGAAGAAGGGGACACTATCAAAAACGTCACAATCTTTCACGACGAATTAGTTGTATTTTATCGACACGTTTCGAAAATGCGACAAGAAGGTTCTATTTGGTCCAGCATCCTTTTTGCTATTCTTAACGATTCCTACTCGCGACGGTCTAGGAATTCAGTGTGGGTATCGCGATGCCTGCAAAGAAGTACAAAGACCATAAATATTTCACCGACCGAGGTATATTGCGGTTCTCAAGGAAAAAATTTCAAAATCCCACCATGTGTCGTGAATATCGGGATGACGCGCGAATCAACCATCACGGTCTTACGATATTAAGCTCGATGTGGTACTTGAGGTTGTCCTGCGCTCTTCGGGTACGTTCGGCAATCCTCGGACTCCGAGACAGAGGTCGAACCTAAACGGAACGTTATTCTCCGCACACGAGGGGCACAAAAGCGATCAAGTTTTCCCCACACAATCGTGACCAGGGAGGCTTCCTCACAAAAACCCAGTACAGCGGAGTAACCTAAATAGCAAATCTTAGATTCCCCCGCTGCTCGATGCTACAAAGGTGTCTCAGAAATATGTACCCCGACGATTGTCGTAACCGTTCACTTTTAAAAGTGCCGGCAAATAAAAAGCAGGTTTTAATGTTTCAATGTTTCCTTTCAATCTCTAGAGAAGGCTCTACTTCAGTGGCTCTCATCGATCGCTACCTCGATTACGCTCTCACCCGCGTACCTATACGCCATCGTAGTAGTTGTAATCGTGAGAATAATAATAATAATCGTAATGATATACGTGTACAGTGATAATTAATGCATGTATACCGCTTACGGTCTAATCGTAAGACACGACCGATTCACATCGCTGAAACCCAACCGCAGCGCGGAGGGCGGCGGGTTTCGTAAGCGCAGCTCGATCGGTTCTCATTTAACCCTTAGTACGTTACAATCGTGTAATATTTCACCAATGTTAAAACGTCGTTCTCGGATATAATACGATAACTAGGCATGCAACAATATCTGGGGTGATTATTCTTTTCCCCAAGTTAAAAATAGTGCTTTCAGTCGTACTACCTGACTTTCAGTGGCATTCTCACCCTCTCCTCCCCCCCTACCCCCCCCCCCTCCACCCCTCTCTTTTTCTCACACTCTTGCTCGCTTACGTCTCTTTCGCGTTCATCTCACTTTAGTTGTCTCTCGGTTTGTTCGTTTCTCTTTCGTGAAGTAATATTACTTGGGCCCGGGGAGAGTGTAACTTTTAGTTTTCATTGTTTGTTTTTTTTCTCTCGTTATTACGCACAGAGTCGTCGCACGCCGCTAATACCATTTCGAGTGAACGTTTTTTGGTCCGCCGATGCCTGGGTTCATTGCAGTCTGTGTGGCGCTAATGAGTTTTTCTTATTTTCGTTTGTTCCCCTACGGAGTTTGGAATGATCGCGAGGAGCGGCACCTCGGGCAACAGTTCTCCCGGAATCGGGCCACGGTTTACATAGCATTTTCATCGTTACCGGAAAAAAAGTAAAAACGTCGTTTCTTCCATCGCACATCGCATCTCCCCACCTCTCTCTCTCTCTCTCTCTCTCTCTCTCTCTATCTCTCTATCTCTCTCTCTTTCTCTCGTTTCCCTCTGTTCGCGCGCATTACACACTATCCGACGATGCTCGACGCAGTCACCTCAAATACGCACACTGCGAACGTACAAAAATATATTATGCGACATCTATGATCCGCTATAGGTTTCTAAAAACTCGTATTTTCATTATTAGTAATTCCCTGGCAATCGACATCGCCGAGCATCGCGAAGCTTCGTACAAATTGCCCTTTGCTTTAAAACTCTCTCTAAATTGCTTTCTTGTATCCTTTTGCTTTTCAACAATTTTTTTCTCCCTCGATAATAACCGGTAGATCCTCGCCGTTCGAAAGGCTTGTGTTGTTTAAGAGGCGCCCGGATCAACCTGCCGCGTATACTTACTTCGGAATCGCTTCGCAATTCAGAAATTGATACATTTGAAACATTGCTTTTTTGTTCCCGTTTCGAAGCTTTTACCGTTATTCAATTTAACCTCCCTTGCGACAGATAGTCAGCGAAATGTAAAAGCAAAACAAAGAAAGTAGACAACTATCGAAACGTCCCGAGAAAATTGAGAAAGGCGCGCTAAAATGTCGAAGAGCTCTCTTAGCTTTGGATTTCCTGTGCTATAATGCGTGGGAACTACTTAGTGGCATCGATAATTACTGCTTTAACCTGAACGGAGAAAATTAATGTCAGCGCTAAACACACAGGTTCGTTCCTCCGCGGAAAGGGGGGGGGGGGGGGGAATAAAAGAGCACACATATTGCTACACACTACAAGCAATGTCTTCGTTACAAAGGATATTCGTCACGTTTTGAAATCATTCCGGTCTGACGTTCCCAGTTCAATAGTTCGCGGCCGGTATTTTCTTCTCTTCAGACGATCTAATCAACGGTAACCGAGCGTGAAATAAGGCTGACTGTGAGAGAGCACGCTGACCTGTCCGTTTGAAACTCCAGAGGGTTTTAATTATCGCGGTGAAGATCAAACCGAACCCTTCGTCTTTCTCACGGTCATAATGCTACGCATTAAAGTTTTCGCTCTTGTTCCAGAACCTTACGAGACTCGCTGCTTTCTCACGGCTTCTCAACTAAAATCCAACGCGTTCCTTTATAAAAATGCATGCAACGTTTGCGGTCAGATTTTATTTTCGAGAAGGGACCAGATAATAAAGACAGTGCAACCAGACTGGAAACGCGGACTTTGAAACGAAGACTTATTTCAAAAAGCAAATCTATACACGCTATTATTAATTACCAATGTAAAAGAAAGAACATAGCAGTACCTAACGGTTCATAAAAAAAAAAAAAAAAAATGGAATGTCTGGTTTAGGAGCAATGAGGAATGTTTCAAGTGGAACGAGTGTTGAAGAGAGGAAGTACATGTTATGTATGGCAACAGGATAAATGTTTGAGGGGCGATGTTTGGGTGGTCAAGTGCAGCGTTTTTCTTTTAAATCAAATACATTTACTTTGGATTGGTTATAGGTTTACTGAATCCTAGCGTTTATGTTACTTGATTATTGCAAACCTACCCGCAAGAACTATTACAAGTTACCGATATTTTATCTCAATGACGATCTAATTTTAGTTAATTGTTGATTGGCGACGATTTCAGTAAAAATACTATACTTCCGTAAGCGAGACTGAGTAGCTCTTCTTCTTCAAAAGACGTTTTAAGAAAACATTTCAGACGGTGTTTATTTCACAGGAATTATTAAGCTACCGAGTTTCTGAGGTGTCTCTTTGAGGGTGCCGTTTTCTGTAATTGTTCTCAACGTTTTTTTTTACGTCAACTTACTGGTTACTAGTATGTCGTGTTTCATAAACATAAGGCGCAAGTGTGCACGGCGAGAGATGAATCCCGCCGATCTGCGTAGCGGGGCACGTTTCGCGATAACGTCTTCGGCTGTTTTTTTCGCGAAGCATGGACCTTGAAGCGGACGTGAGTAAGAAGAGGGCTTGCTCGGGAAATTGGAGGGCGGCGGGGCAGCGTCCAAGAGTGAGAGATAAAATAAAGTGAGGCCAAAACCAACCGGTGTTGTGTAATATGAACTGAAAATATTATTAAAAAGCATTTTACAACAAAAAATAACTAAAAAAACAAACAAAAATACGATTTACATTTAAATTAAGAACAATTGGGTTGTATCGTCTAAAAATAATAACATAACAAACCAGTACAAAAAAAAAGGAGAGAGAGTCGTATGTTCGTTTCTTCTTGTGTTCTGTTATCCATCTTTTCTGGATGCAAGGAGCGCGCGCGCATACAGAAAACACACAGGCACACATACACACACATCTACACCTCGTTCCTTACTTTGGGAATAATGCATATCAAAGTAGTGCTGCTTTTTCCTCTTTTTTTTTTTATGCTCGTGCGTCTCTTCAACGAGGTAAGAGTGGCTAAAAAAAAAGAAATGGTAGTGATGGCTAGCTGGCAAGGTAGCATGGTCTCTTTCCGACTTTCATCCATTCTCCGGATGTAGAATTGTAAGAAACGTAATAATAGTAATACTATAATTAATGGTAATAATAATAGTAATAGTAATAATGATGATAATAATCGTAATAATCATAATAGCATAAGTGTAATAATATTAATAATATAACTATCAATCAACACAGACGTATGCGATTTAAATACTAATGGACAGATACGTCGTCGTGATGTGGTTTCAATGGAATAAACCCCACTATGAGGAGACGGCGCATATACTTTTTCAACTTTCCTTATTTCGAATACATGGAGGAAACAACATTCGGCCGATGTTTATAGGCATCGCATCAATTAGAAAAGAAAAGAAAACCTTAAGCAACAACTAAAAGGTGTCAAAATACTGTATTTTCGATCGCGCGAGAATTGACAGAGTAACGTGAAAGATTAATTGTGTCGGAACCGGGGCGGCGGGCCCTTTCCTCGTCTGATTCCCCCCTATTTCCTGCTAAGTCCGATCTGTTTTCGTTGCTATTCGCCCGTCGAGCGTGTCATCGTTCGGAAGCTGGCTAGAATACTGCAAAACGTGCACGACGCCACTACTACCGCTTCCACCGCGAGATCCGAAGCGGCTATTGTTCAACGTCCGATACGAATCAATGAACTAACATTCCTTGTCATTCCCGTCCGACGCGTCAGTCTGGGCAGGCGTAACTGATCATCGCCCCGAGAAGAAACATAGTTTCAGGCGAATAAGCCAGAGATCGCTAGAGCGCACGATTTTATTACACACCTACTGCATGAGAAGCTACGTCGCGGATAATCGAGCGCATCTGGTGTCGAAAATTGGTAAGAGTGACCAAGTACCTCAAGTCGAATTAACAAGCGTGTGGCACAGTAACGACGAATTACCGAGGATCTTCTATCAATCTATTTTGATTCCTCCTTCCATTGACTTTCTCCTCAGATCGACCTTGTTTCAAATCGCGAATCAATCATCAACTCACTATGGACACGATTCTCAAATGTTCAAAACGTTTATAACACTAAAAATTATTTCACAGCGCAGGAGACGTACGACTAACAACTTTTTTACTTTATTATAATACTTATTCCTCTACACGCGTTCAAGTTCTCTCACCTATGAAACTTAAATATTAGGCTCTTTAGTGCTGATTAGAAATGCAAACGTTCCTGACGTTAGACCCCCGTTCGCTTGATGCGACTGTTCATCGTTTGATTTTCTACAAGCGCCCGCTCGACAAATTAACACGCTATTGATTCTCTGTTTGAACATCGCGGGGCAAAGTAATCGACGTTGGTCACGGTCCTGTAACAGCATTATAGATTCTTTCCGTTGAAACAGAAAGTTGTCGGCCTAGTTTGCGAAGGATCCACGCGTTTAAAATTAACAAATAAAAGAAATCCGGTGTCGTTGAAAGGATTGAAAAATAAATGCGTCCAAAGGGTACAACAACGGTTTCGTAAACTGCGGGGGACAACTGTCGATTCAACAAATTCTCGCATCGATACCCGGGGGTTAGTTTCGCGCGCATACGGCCCGAAAATTGTGGACCGGCTCCGAAAGACTTCCCAAAACTTTCGGGCGACGCGAAGGAACACGGACCAGCTTGATCTAATAATACAAGGTTTAATAACATTATGGAAGATCCTCGTGATTCGTGGCTTTTACCTTTCGACGTTGAGGAACCTAATGCGCCAGCTAGCCTCGTTACATATTAAACGACGTTCAATTCGTGAAAAAAATTGTTAGGTATTTTGCATAGGAGATATGCTTAAAAAATCGTAACACTTTTCACCTCTGCGCAGTGAGGCATTTAAATAATGAATAGATAAAAATAAAAATCATAATAATACAATAATAATACGTACATACATTCAATAATAATAATAATAATAATAATAATAATAATAATAATAATAATAATAAAATAATATTGTAATAGTAAACATGCATGAGGTCGCGTGATAAAACCCCGCGAGGCTCTTATCGTCGCCGACTCATCCAACAAAATATATTAATACTATACATTCGAATTCAGAACACTAGCGCAAATCGTTTTTACTGGTCATACTATAGAGAGAATGATCGTGGTTGGAAGAGGGAAATAGATGGTGATAGTGACGGTAATGATCTGTGACGATTGGTGGTAGTTGGTATGGATTGATGAAAATTCAATATACGGTGGAACCAGGGTGGGGAGGGGGTGGGGGGGGGTGGGGGGAACTAGCAACGAAACGGTGTTGAAAGGAATGGAAAGAGCAGATAGCTATAGAGCAAAATAACTTACATCATTACTACAATTCACTATGACTACTCACTACGTTAACACCACTACGACTAAAGTTAGACAAAAAGGAGAACGGGAACAGAATAATGTTCGAGCGACAAGTGCGCCCCGACGGACTTCTTTCCCGGGAATTCCTAATATCTTTTTCGAGTAACAATAAGTTACCGTTACGTTCGGGAACATGCCGATTTCTCGCGTACAGCGTACACGCGCGCACACACACACACACACACACTGATCTCGGTCGATACATGCAAACCATCGATCGAACATTACTGGAAGGTCACTCCGAAGATCGGTCGAGGAAGACGAGAAAGAGGCGCGGCGCGTTTCGCGGTGTTCGCCTCCTGTGTTGCTTTCTTTTTCCGGGAACACTACTCCTTTAACTGCGAGAAGGACAAAAGCGTCTTTCGTTCTTTTACTCGGCACATTCTTTCTGAACTCTCATCTTCCTCCACGACAGAGTGTCCCCGTGCTGCCGATCGTCAAGGAAACAAAAAACAAAAAAAAAAACAAAGAACAAATAAACAAAAAGAAAAACGGATAAAATGTGAGATACAAATTTACGTACACTCCACGTTCGCGGGTGGGCGTGTGTGTTCCGGGAGAGATATAAAAGCAAACATTTACAAAGGACAAAAATAATACGTGTCGTAACAAAAAAAAAAAAAATGAATGGAAAACAAAGAGGAAAGAGATTGACGATGTAAATGGACAAGATTGTGTTGGGCAGTCATGACTATCATACGTTAAATGCAACTTAAAGCGAATCTCCCTTTGAGGTGTCGTTGATTCTTATGAAAAAAAGAGAAGAAGAAACACACGTACATATAAATATAAAAAAAGAACATCTGCTTAATCATAAAAAAAAAAAATACGGCGCATGGGGGTGAGGAAGGGCTCAGGAAGAAGGACATCGATGCAACGTTTATCTGTCCTTTAATCGCAAGATCCTTCTGAAGGTCTAATATGAAGAGTATTGAACGGACGTTTCGTAGCAACGATGCCGATCGATGATGCCATCGTCATTGTCCTTTGATCTGCAGATGATCCATGGTACAGGCATCGATCGCGCACAGCGTGCTACGTTCAAATAACGCGCGCACGGGACGCGCGCTCGCGAGAGGAAAAGAGAGAAAGAGAGAGAGAGAGAGAGAGAGAGAGAGAGAGAGAGAGAGAGAGAGAGAGAGAGAGATTGCGATGAAGCAAGCTCTCGCGCAATATCCAATTCACTGTGAATTGGCGACAACAATGGTGAAAAGTTCATTCGTTATGGGCCAGAGTTAAGCGGGGCCCAACGTTCGTGCCCGTAATTGTAAGCCGAGTTCAAATCCCAAAACGAAATTCGGAAGAGCCGACTGTTAGAAGAATCGTGGTTCTATACGGACGGGTACACATTCGTTTGCACGACCCAGGAAAAATTGTAGGCGCGCGTAGAAATCACGCGCGCGTCTACGTTCAAGGTGCTCGGAGAAACGTCCCTCGCGGCTTTTGTTCGATCAAAAAGATCACGAAATGAAGAATTGGGTGAGGACGAGGAGGGGAAATACGGGCGGGGACAGTTTCGCAATAGAATTAGGAAAAGTAACAGGTAAAGGGGAGAAGGGAGGAGTAGAGTGACTAGCGGCGGCGAGCTCTACAACTAAACAACAACAACAGTATTTTCAGTTATAACAACATTAACAAGTAAGTTTTCCGCGTATATGCGCTTATCACGCTTTTATGTGTGTGTTTCCGTGATGGCGCGCACACGCGTACGTCACGCACGTAACAAAGTGGGCGTTCCGAAATCGCTTGCGGTTTTTATCGTTTTTTTTTTTTTCCTTTTGCATTTTTTTGTACGAGCGTTTCGCAGTACACGCGTGCACGTATGCGCCTCGAAAAAAAAAAAAGGACCGCATGTGCGCGAGGTCACGCGAGCGTCTTTCATTGTCGGCTAACCGTTTTCCTTTTTCTCCTAATTCCTTTCTCTCCCGTTTTCGTTTCCCCCGGTTGTGTTTCGAGAAATTCATTGGGCGCGCGTGTCCCTCGTTTCGACGGTATCGTGTATCCAACGTATATTCCTATGTACATTGTTCTCAATAGCGTCACGCGCCCACGCGCCCACGCAGAACCGCACGGAAGCAGGCGCCAAAGAGAACAACAAGCTCCTCCGATGCACAAAGGCATTAGTTCATTAATACGGAAGCGACGCGTTTTTACCTACTTGGCCGTGAATTCCGCACAGGCGTGCGTGAAGATCGTAGGCCTGTCACCATGAATTTCGACGGCTCGATTAGCGTGCTCTCGCTCGCGTGCGCTTGCATTTCGTTTTCTCGTGATCGGCGTCTCGTGAACAGGGGTGAGGTGGGTCGAGCGGGCGAAGGTGGATAGGCGAAGTGAGCACGAGCGGTGGTAGTAGTAGTGGGTGGGCGAAGAGGAGGATAGGCAAGTGTAAGTAAAAAAAAAAGATCGATGAGATCCTGGCCCCGTGGCCGTTGAAACAATGGCGAGAGAAATAACAACGACAACGACAACGACGATGAGAACGACGATTGAGGATCATTGTCGGCGTCATGGCGTGTCGGTGCTCTACATGCCGATCGGTGGTACTTGTACGTAACGATAAATGTAGAGTCGGTAATCCTTGCTGGCCAGCACGACCGATCCGTCGTCCATTAAAGCGACATCGAAGCACTGGGCGTGCTTGACCTTGCTCTCCAGGGCCGACACCAGTTGGCCGTCTTGCGTGAAGATCGTCAGATTGAAGTTATTGTGATTGTCTGCTATCAGTATCTCGCCCACGGCGTTGATGCCTACCCCGATGGGGTAGTTCGTGATCCCTTCCCCGCCGATCTGCCGGAGATAAGCGCCCTCGTAATTGAACACCTTCACGCAGTGGGCGCGATTGTCGCTGATGAAGATCTCCTGCTTATCGTTCACCACCACCCCGTTCGGGAACTCTAGGTGCTTCGAGCAGCCGAACTTCTGGAGGACGTTGCCGGCCTGATCGAATATTATCACGCGCATCACTTTACACTCAACAACAACGATCCGTCCCTTCGAGTCGACCGTCACGCCGCGCGGATGCTGCAAAATATTCGCGCCGAATTTACGCACGAATTGGCCGTACTGGTTGTATATCTGTATCTGATGAGTAGGCGACCGTTCGGTCACGATTATGTCGCCCGAGGTTTTCACTACGGCCACCCGATTCGGATAAAGTAACTGACCGTCTCGCTTGCCGCACTCCCCGAATTGGAATTTAAACCTGCCCTCCTTGTCGAAGATCTGGATGCGATGATTGTTCGTGTCAGCGACGATGATGTCGTTCTGCGCGTTCACCGCCACACCGGACGGCTCGGTGAACTGGCCTTCCATCACCCCGAACTCGCCGAACTTACAGTGGTAGATCATCTTCTGCCGTTTTATCTGCGACTTGGGTGGGAATATCGCCGCGGCGGACATCAGCTTTGATGTTAGATCGAGCACGGAGTCGCCGGACGCGGCGTTCGCCGCGACAGCCACGGATGTTGGCATTGGGAAGTGGTCGTTGGTAGTGACAACTGGATAGGCGTCGCTGCCGCCGTTGCTCCACTTCTCGTAAGGGTTCGTGTTCATGCCGTTCAAGTTAAGATCGCTGATGGTCGTCGAGAACGGGCCCAGGCTGTTGGCCGAGCTGAAGCGTTTCGTGATCACGCTGCTGTTTGTGTCGAATGACGACGGTGAGGTGGACGATGCACAGTTCGACGTGGAGGATATCAGGCCGTTGCTGTAAGGTCGGTCCATGAGGAGGCCACCCAAGGAGCCGCCGCTGCCGGGTCCGTTGCTGGTGTTGTTGCTGCCGTTACCGTTGCTGGAGAGTGCCGTCGGTCGAGCAATGGGCGGTTGCTTGCCAATAGGCCCAGCGTTGCTCTCGTTGTTGCTTCTCACGTAACCGAACGTGTTCCGCACGCCCACTTGGATCGCTTGGTAATTACTAACAAACTCCAGGTCGACGGTGTGATTATTGATGTCCGGTGTGTAATTAAGCAACAGTTGAAGCTTCGAGTCGAGGAGCTTCTTCACCATCAGCACGTCGGTGATGGTGGTGTATTTGGTTAATCGCTCGACGAACTCGCAGGTCTGAAGCATCTTATCGGCCATCTCGTTGGCCTTTTGCGACAGGACACCGAGGGATATCTGCTTGGTCGAGAACACCGACTCGAGCTCCTTCAGCAGCTCTTGCTTCCGCTCCTCGAGCATGGATCTGTAGAATTGGAAAGTGTCGTTGATCTCGTTCTGTGCTTTGTGATACTGCACTTGTAGACGCGCCGCGCCGTGATCGGCTGCCTTCACGGCGGCTCTCACGTCCGCCGCCTTGGCTCTGCACTCTTGCACTACTCTTGCCATTGCCTCCAGCTGTTGCGTGCCGACCTCGGATATGTGCGCGCAGTCGTGCAGCGGGCCAGGATGATCGGTGATGGTGCACTCCTTGCAGACCAACACTGTGCAGGTGCGACAGAAGTATTTCAGCAGCTCCTGCTTGTGCCGAAGACAATACGGCACTTTCTCGCCGTTGGTGTTGCCGCCGTTAATCACCAAGTTGTTCTTCGGGATCTCGGTGCTGGCCGAGCTGGTCACTGTTTCCAACTTCGAGTCACCCAGGTTGAGGACGCGATGCCCCTCGAAGCAGTGCATGAACTGATGCGCCATCACGCAGTTCGGGCAGAGGAAATTCGCGCAGTCGAAGCAACGTGCTACAGCGTCGGACTCTGTGGATTTGCAGCCGGTACAGCGAACGCCGCCGGCGCCTCCTAATCGGCACCGCGGGCAGGGCGCCTCTCCAGGTTTCTGGGAGTCGAGGCAAAGGTCACAGCTGTCGACGTCGCAGATCGCAGAGTCGCTCGCAGGCGGAGAACTGCCGCTCACTGTAAGCGGGGACAGCGAGGCCAGGGACCCGATGGAATTCGCGCGCGATTCCAGCGAGAGTGTCGGCGAGGCCATCTTCAGTCAACCGGCATCCCTGTTAACAAAAAGCAATGGTTCGTTTTAAGGACTGCTCACCATTATATACCCTTCTTCTTTCCAGTCTAATTACCCATCCCACGGTTTGCGACAGGGAACAACAAGCGATTTCGATCTTTTGCTCTGTCCCTGTCACGCGTTCAACCAACCCAACTTTTTCCTACATCTCTAAATTAAACGATACGAATGGTATAATACAATTTAAGTGGGTTTTTCTGTTTATCTTCACAGACTAACGATAATTTCTTCACTCTTGGTGCATACTTTTGCAAGTTTATACAGGGTGTTTTGTAATAGATAGTACAACCTGCAAGTTAAATAAATGTGGGATATATTCCGTGACTTTTCAAACGATAAGTGAATGCTTATCTACTCAAAAGCACATTAACCGGTTAACTGTCAATGTATCATATATGATCAAATGGAATAACTTTTTGATTTTCAAACGATTTGAATGAAACTTGGTATGTAATGGTTTTTGGCTCAAAATGGCCAAACCAAATTGGCTGACAAATATTAAAATATTATCGGGATTTAGAAAAATTGTATATAGGGATTTTTCGGGTCGCTGAATCTGAATTTAGCATTACAATTGTAAAATTCAATATGGCAGACTCAAAATGGCTGCCGAATATTAAAATACTTAGCCAAAACTTGCAGATCAAAAAAAGCTCTTGCGGTGGAATTTATGGATGAAGAATTCAGGTATAAAATTATTCGAAACTGTTTCGTATAAAATAAAAAAAAACTAAAAAATTAACCCCTTAAACCCTTATTTTTGAGGGGCTGGGGATGGCATTGAAAAAAATAATTGCTGCAATCGAATTATAGACAAGAAAACCTCACAAATAAAAAAAGGTTTATAAAGAATTGACAAACTCACCCCTAAATTCTATTTTTTAGGGGTTGGGGGTGTCAGATGAAAAATTACCCCCGGAATCGGTTCAGCGACTCAAAAATCCCTTATATCCCAAATTTTGCGGGATTCACTTAATTTTTCGATGTTACCAGTTTGGGCCCGAATAATGAAAAGGACCGTGCCAGTTAACCGGTTAAGTCGACGGGGCGAGGTTGACAATAGTGTTTATTGCAAATAATTAATTCCCTTGACACATCTGTTTCGATTAAGCGAGAAAAAAAATCATTTCTAAAATCATAATAACAGCTAATATACAACATTCGACATTAGAAATTTATTAATTCCCACTGACTAATTTGGTAAGAGTAGGTACTGCCACAGGAGGTTGGCTCTCTCAATCTTCCCCTGTATTATATCGTCGCACTTGCGAACGATTCACGATGGAAGGATGTCGGTCCCTTCTAATTAAATCGCCCTGACCGCACGGTCGTGTTTCATCTGAGTGCTCGTGGGTAGACGGACAGATAGAGGGAGACAAATATAGGGGAAAAACACCGAACAAAGAGAAATAAAAGGGGACAGTGGCCTGTGAACTCAATCAAGGTCACGAATGTGAAGGTTGCCGTGCCTGTTCTACTCGGTGCAATTGAATTTATGGTCTTCCATGCAATGTTTCATTCGCTTTTCCACGGGAGAACGAAGATGCCAATGTTTAAGAAGTGGATAAAAGGGTAAGTTTGAGCAGAGGAGATTAGCTGGAGAAGGAGAGCCGAGTGGAAGAGGGGTATAAGATGGAGGAAGGAGGATGGAGAAAAGAGAATAATCGAATGAGTAGTCAGTAGAACAAAGAGCGACTCGCCACTGCAGGAAGCACTTCCGAAACTCGGGCTAGTTACTTTTCTCTCTGGTACGCGCTGCCTTCGTGCCGGAATTTTGATCGAGTCCCGAGATAAAAGGTCAACGCGTCTGAGGGAGTATGTACTTGCTGGAAAATTGCATTTACCATAGTGAATGTCAAAGAACGCATATGTTGAACACTTGCAAGATAAGCCGCAGAGTTGCAGTATTTTACAGTTGCAAATTATACAATTGTAAATGATTTGAAATTCAACGACGTCTGCCCTCGCAAACACGAATTTCAGGGGGAATACTGAATCCTTTAAATTATCTGTGCAATTGAATCGGCTGTTTCACAAACGACATAGGTATGTACGTCACATATCTCCAGCTTTGAGAAGACCGATTAAAACTGTTTTATTCCAATAATTCGTGCCCTAAAAATCGGTGAAAAATATCTGAATGTCTCTACATTGTTCTGGTAAATTGGGTAACCAAATCTTTGTTAGAGAATTAACAAAAAGAATTGGGGAAAAATGTTCACATGTGTTGTTTCTGCAGTAAACCACTTTTTCCAAAACCCTTTGGGGCTATTTCCGTCAAAACTTCCAGCTTCAGAGCGAAAGCCGATATTTTTTTCGAATACGGATATTATGAAAACAACAAAGAATATTACATGCAGAAATGTTCTGTTACATGAATCATCATTTTTTGCTCTACAGAAACAACGCAAGCTTCTTGTAAAATAACATTACCATTATAATCTGTCGAGCCAAGTTTTTAAATAAATAAAAACTGTATGACATTTTAAAGTTAAATTTTTTCATGCATAATTTCGGTCCGCAATTGTTTATAAATAATTATTTGAACAAAGGACCTAAAATTTGGCTCAACAGAGTGTAATGGCAACATTATTTTGCAAAAGAATCTTATTTTATTTTTCACATCCATTTACAGGCTAATAATACATGCGTGATAAGTATTTTTTGTTCTTTTTAATAAAGCTGCGTATAACGAAAGATTTCACTCGTGCTTCTCATGTTATCAATTATCAATATTGCAATGCTTTATACGCTTGAACCGAAGATTCCAAATACAACGACGTACACGGTTAAAATCTGTCGAATAATTTGTAGTCCAAGGACCGCGGGTAAAGAGCTAAGAATTATTGTTGGAAATTTTATTTCTCCTCTCATTAAAATTAATTGCTTCGGGACCATGAAGGAGTTATGAAACGAAGAATATCTTAAGTGCGAAAGAACTGAAAACGGGCAACGATAGACGAACGTGTCAAAAGGGGAAGAGAGGGAATGAGGGGGAGAGGAAGGAAGGGAAGTGGCGATAGAAGAGCGCGGTGCCGGAGGCAGGCAGGGTGCGTGCACCCAGATCGATGAACGTCGTTCAGGGGTCACGCCGTTTTCCTCTTGCCCCTTGGCTACTTCTGTGTAGAACCTCGAGGTGTATCAACTCCCTACTCCCCGTCACGTTTCGCATTCACAGGCTGCCAAAGCGAAAAGGGAGTGCTCGCGATCGCGCGTCGCTCACGATAAGAGTGTGTGTATACCTGGAGCTGGTTCGCTATAACAACTACTCCAAGGCCTTAGACGAAAAAGACCCTCGAATCCACCTCGTAAGTTACGGTAAAGATTTCTCGCTTACCGACGGTGGTACTCCTTTGATAATAAGCAACCTAAGAAATATTTGTACGTTACGATCTACGTTATTCACTTAACCAAATCCCGTATTACTTAAACTGGAACTTATTTCGGGCACCTTATAAGTTTTATAAAAATAAAAAAACGACAGTAAACCCCTTTCCCCGTTTTTTCGAGTACTACATAATTATGTAGTTCGGAGACAGTATACTGTAAAAAGTTAAAAAGTACTGTGAAGCAATTTTAATAACTAAAAGCTAAATATTATCAGGAATAAGCTGTAACTGATTCCAAGTACGTATTTAATGCAGAAACAAGACAGATTGGACGCATTCGTCAATTGATATTTTAGATTTCCGTGAACTGTTTGCAGTTCAACTTAAATTCAACAGACACGAGATTTATTTAATCGATTCCCGAAGGTGAAACGAGTGAAATCACTTATCCTCTCTCGTTAACAGAATAACCAGTTGCTGGTAATGCAAACGGCGTAAGCTCTTGAGAGCGCTAGGACGTCGCAAGTCAGTTTTCTTCTTGTTCCTGTTTGCTTCCGAGGAAGAAGATAGCGGTGTATCCTGGCCGACACGTTTTTATAACAGTAGAGGTAGAGACCAGCGCCTGTGTAGGTACACTGCATACATATACACGGCACCGGCATTAATCCTGCCGGCCGTCTGGGCGATCGGATCTCCTCGGGAGGAACACTCAAGGGCAAACCATAAATCTTGTCGCCCCTTGCCACGGGTCACCTTTGTAAGCTGGTGTCTAGCAATCGAGACTAAGTGCATCGAGAAAATCGCAGGAGGCGACGAGACGCTTCCTATGTACAGCCCTGTATCGTCGTACGCATAATTACGCAAACGCCGGCGCCATAAAGCGGTGGTCAGCAGTAACGATGTCATTTCATTAGTTTTATTAACTGTTTAGCTGTGTATTTATTTTCGGAGAGAAACCGGTACGATATGAAGAGCTTTCGCTTTAGTAAGGATAATAGCAATGGAGTTTTTAGAATAACATTTAATAATATCGGAAAAATCTAATGTAATTTTTCCAATCAGGTATCTGCAATTAGTGACAGACTTTGGAAACGTAAAATTTCAATGAAGTCGTTCGAGTCAGCTTGTCGAAATGTTATTCTATTAACGCTTCGTTGACACGCCTCTTTTTCCGATCAACTTTGACATACCTGGGTGGCTGACACCCAGAATAATTTTTGAACGACTGTCATTCTCTTCTAAAGAATCCAATCTTTTTGAAAAAAAATCATGGGTCAATGTCAAGACCGCTAGAAGGTATTCCAATAGTTTTTTGATTGACATTTTATCACGTTTTTTTTTTTTTTTGTAAAAAATTCTAGATTACCATTATGTCGTTTTTATAATATTTTCAGCCAAAAAAAAAATAGTTTGTAAGTTAGACGATAGAAATAAGAAAACATTAAAGCAGGCTGCCTTCGCTTTTAAAGAAGTAATTTTCGGTGTTGGAAGAAATGGCGAAGGGTAGCGGATTATCGAGAAGATGACTACTGTTGCTGAGGAAATAACGGTACGTTTTCAAACGAAGACTGCAACCCTCGGTTGAATGTACCGTAGGAAGGGGTGGCGGACGGTGCGTCTGGTTTCTATGGAAACACCGCATCGACCATCCCAACCCTTCGACCGGGGTTCCGACGAGGGTCGAGTCCGTCACCGATGGTGGTGGGACCGACGAGGAAGGGGTAACCGCCCCTAGAGAACTGTAACTGCCGGTGCATCGCCCTTCAACGCAACGCGGCAATGCGTATTTCTCGTTTATAGGGTGATCAGAAAGTATTGCAGAATATATGTCCCCGATCCAATTTCTCCTAGCTTTACGGCCGGTGCCAGGACACAGAAATAAAACGGAGCGTTTCATGCACGTAATATTACCCTCCAGTTGGTCTCGTTAAAAATCTTGCCAATAAAAAAAAGTGATAAATACGGGTTAAAGGTATGTAGATAACTTGTTCATATTAATCACGATTATTATGAACACGAATATCTGATTATTCATCCACGAAGGGGTTGAAAATTTTCTTCGCCGCTTATTTCCTTTACTAGCAATTCGTGATTTTCTAGAGGCTCTAAAGTGTGTCTCCTAGGTTTAAACGGTACTTTGTTGCAGTGATAGGGACTTGGAATACTGAAGCTGCTATAGAACATACGATTCCAAGGACAAACGCAGGGGCGGATTTGAAGATTTGGCGCCCCTGGCTACCAAGCGTACTGCCTCCGTTTTCGTGAAATATCATAAAATATTTTAATTTAAAAGAGTCGAAAGAATTTTCAAATTTATTCAATACGATAACTCACATACGAGTTATTGCTAATTTGGTATATGGGAACAAGGGAATTATTTTTGAAATTGTCTCAAGCCTCTGTGCTTAAACATCACCCTTCAATTTTGGTGTTAGGAAAAATGGACATATTAGTTCTGCCACCTTCTTTAATTTATTCCGCCCAAAATTTAGTTAAAATTGATTAATAGTTTAGAAGATATTTAATACTTTCGAGATGATTCGAGAAGGGTTTTTCTGTTCAGCTTCGACCAACGTATGATCGGGAGTTGGTGTACGTCTAACACCAATCTAAGGTCGAATTATTTGGCTTCGTTACCATCGGTGTAAATACGATTGGCCCAAGAGGCGGAACAAAATGAAACCGTACGAAGAGAGAAAAATCAAGCTCTTCCCGTTGCTCGCTAGCGTTGCAACCATGAAGGTCTGTTGTAACGAACGTTTGCAGCTGTACAACATTCGGGAGGGGGGAACGAAATAGAAGAAACGAAGTATATGTATAAAGGGTGAAAAGGCCTACGCATACATTGGCTTTGATACAGTAACAACTGGAGGAATGAGTTGCATGGTTTTGGAAAAATACCAGATAGGAGGATATTCACACACACAAGGCAACATGCACACATTTGGGGGCTAAATCGATCGCGTCTGCGGCCTGAGTCTGGGCAGAGGCACGATTGTAGAAATCGCTGAGCTTGGTGTCTATATTTGAAATTCGTGATTGTCGATGCATGCCTCGCTTCAAATTATAGTAAAAGAGTTCACGCTGTACAGATTAAAAATGTAAATACCACCATTAAAATAATTTTCTATGTTGTTCGATTAACCCTTAACTGCTATACTGTTTTTTCAAACGTAACTTGTATCTTGGGGTCCTGGCAGACCCCAAATAAAAAAGGACACAGACATTTGTAAAATCGACACTAGATCAACCTCTATGAATATTTTATTCTTAGGTCAGAGGCGGATTAAGGTCGGTTGGGGGCCCAGGCGCAAAAGAAAATATTGGGCCCGTTACAAAAAAGGGAAAGACGGGAAGAATAAAATCACGTTAACCGTATTTTTAAACACATAAACAGATTATGTACTCATGAAATCAAATTTGGGGTCATTAAAAAAAAGTGGAAAGTTGGTTTTTGTGGGGCCCCGACTTCGGAGGGGCCCCAGGCGCGCGCCTAGTGCGCCTATTTGTAAATCCGTCTCTGTCTTAGGTAATGTATAAAATAATAGAAACTTAGAAAGTGAAACTATTATTATAAAATTAATTAGAAATTGAGTTTACAAACTTAGACAACCAAAAATTTTGCAGCGAACTTCGCGTGCTTGGGGTCATGGCTGACCCCGGGATACCAGTTAAGGGTTAACTGCATTTATGGAATCACAAGGGCTAAGAGCGTGATTTCTGTTTGCGGGTACATATCAATGAACAGAACAGTGTCGTGGCTACGAATACCCCCATCTGGAAAAGTAAATCATATTAAAGGGTAATTAATAGGGAAACATTTGTTTTTGCAGCCCATATACAAGATTATATGATTACAAAAACTACCATTTATTTTAGGCAATTCGAACAACCTCAAATGTAGACCGATTTAAGTCAAAGATATGACATTTCTCCACGATCGAATTAATTTAATCGCTGTCAGGTAAGTGATTGTTTCAGGATAAAACTGAACGCATTCATAATTTTTTTAAAATGCATTACATCATAAAGGGTAGGTCAGGAAGGGTGTGGTTCAAACGAGCATAGTCTTTGCATAGAAATAAATCGAAAGTGTAGAAGAAAAATTTTTGTATGCACCTCTTTTCGATAAAAATCGATTTTAAAAATTCATCTGGTAGGTACATGTAGCTATATACAATTCATAAAGCATACAAAATATGTCACAACTGCGAGTGTACATAATTCTACAATATCTTTCTTTGCACGAGGCTTTGTTCTCGAGAAAATTTATTAGAAGGTGGAGCTTGATTTTTAATCAAATTAAATTTTAATCAAATGTGCATTCTCGATGGATTTTCCAAGATGATTTTATCGAAAACAAAGTCTATAATTTCGAGTTATTTCTGCACGAAGACTCAAATCATTCGCGGTTGCATTATATTTCCTGATAAATTCTGCTAACTTTTAGTTAGGTACGCAGGTCTCGTAACTTTTCAATATTGATTTTCACAAAGACGCTTCATGCAGAAAATTTTTACTCTAAAGTTTCGATTCATTTTTGTGTAAGGAGCTACCATTTGCCCGATTGTACTAACGCCCTGCGTCATCGTTCAAAACGTACCGTTTCCTTAACACTTTTAATATTTTTATTAAACACCAGGTTAAAGTGAGAAGCCGTATTTGATTAAACAGTTGCCAATATGCGGAGGAAACCCGTTCGATAAAGACCTTTCTAAGTGAAATTGATGGGTTCGAGACGCGACGGTTTCCATAGAGTTCAGAAACTTGGGAATTAATCGTCGGTAAGCTGAAAACATTTCCTGACCGTGAGAACTATCCGAGATAAGATCGTAGAGTCCGGCGCACGCTTTCCGCGTCGCCGATGTTGCGCGAGCACGGTGCCGAGGGCCGCGTATGGGAGCGAGAGCACAGCTTTCCGGAAGTGGCGCTCGTTTCGCCGTGGAATGGTTTACGAGCGGCGATATTACGACGTCGAGCACCGCCTGTGCGCTGAATGTGCCAAGGGTCACTGTACCCAGCGAACTTCGCGATGCCGGAAGGTCGCTGTAACGCTACGCGATACGGAAAATCGATTCTAGCTCCGATTCTCTTTCGATAACTCGCGCGCAACCTCCTCCGAGCAGCAACGAGTGTTCTTTGCGCCTGGATGCTGTGTTGCCTACGTACACATCTCTCTCTCCGACCACCGCTTAAGTACTTCTAATTTCTCAAGCATATGTTGCGCCCGATATGCATGATGTTCGCTATTTCTTCTCCATTTCTTTTAAGACACGACCGTTCTACAATCCCCCCCCAACTGTCTCCACTCTCATTGAAAATGACCATGTTGATAAATTCACCTTGTACGCCGAGGTTTAAGAAATGTTTCTCTGTGAAACGGACGAATTAGTTTCAGTTCTAACTTCCGAGACTACCGTCGACGGTAAATTAATATCTATCATTATTAGATTAAACGATAGACCTGGTTTGTTGATTAGATCTGTTGCTCTATTAAATTTCTTTTTGCACGAGATTTGTCTAAAATCACAGTAAATAATACGTTCGTAAAACTGAGACAATGTTCCAAGTAATATTGTGATTTTACAATGCATTATTGTAATAATTGTGAAATTTCGGTTGGAATAACACAAATAAATGTTGCGCCAATTTCTATAATTTCTATCAGATCATAGGAGCGAAATTTTCTCATGGAAATAGGTCCAAATACGATATTGGGCGAGCTATTGTTGATTATACATTATTTGAATCACTTTTAAATTTCCGTGCAAGGTTGAGTATAGAAAATATGGAAACTAAAATTTACGCGCTAAAAATTTCAGAATACGGCAATTTTCGAGTTTGAGTTGTAACTCTCGAACAATACCGTTGATGCTTCTTAGAGAATAGTGAATGGTGAATACTGACGTGAAATCACTAGAGTTGTCAAAGTACCTACTTAAAATATTCAAGTATTTACATATCTATTCGAAATTCAAACCAAGTAAAACTCGTTTTTTTTCTTTCGAATCGAGCCAAGTACCTAGGTACATGCTCCATTATCCAAGCAATATTTCAAATAGCCCGAATATTCGAAAAAGCTTGACAACATTCAATCTTTTCGAATACGAGTGGCTGGAATATTCGAACGGCTTGATTGCATACAAGCTATGTAGTAGTTGATTTCAAATGAATAACTTGAATCTTTTCTAACTACTCGATCGACTTCGGGTTACTCAAAAAATTTAATACTACTTCGACAATTCGGGCCAATAATTACAATTATTACATATTTAATAACGATGGATATTTGATTTAAGGCTTATATTCAATATAACTGTACATTTATTATTCTGGACGACCCAAATTACCGAATACTAGCTCTCACTGTTTATAGCCACTAATTTTATTCACGGAATCTAAAATCATTACTAATTTTCGACTTATCTTAACTGAAAATAGGTCTTAAATACTTATTTTTCGTTTTGTTCTGTTTTATTTTTGTTTCTGTTTTGTGAATTTCTGTTCTTTACTTTCTGTTTGATTTTTAGTTGTAATGCTTTGTCTCTACTCTGTGCCGTTTTGTCTTCTTTCTGTTACTAAATGGGTCTCGCGCGTTCACAGAATAAATAAATATTATACTAATCGCGAACATTTAACTTCAAGCATAATAAACCCTACAGGTACGTACATATTTTACATATTTTTATTGTCAAGATAAAGCAACACAGGCAACACGTCTGTTCTCGAAATAACCTCTTCCTCTATCGATTCATTTTATTTTTATAAGCCCCTTGATCAATCGAATTGTTTGAAAAGACACGAGTAGCTTGTTCTTTTTCAAGTACCTATCTCAAAGGGATTTGAGTAATTATTTCAATTCGAGCAACTTGAATGTACATAAGTAAATAGTTAAAACCTTCAAGCTACTCAAATCATTCGAGAAGATCGATTTTTTCAAGCTCTGTTGAATAATTAAGCTACTTACTTTTGACATTCGAGTACTTCACTTGGTGTGAATGATTTGACCAGAATTTAGCATAACTTGTATTTTTAAACGAATGTACCAACTCTATTTAAGTGACACGTCATAATCATGCACGTGGTGCAAAATCCTTTAGCGTGAACATACACCGATGCGGCTCAAAAGGTCATCACTCGAGCATGTTACTGGAAGCTACAAAGAAGAAAATGTAACCGACAATATTCGAGAAAGCGAGCGCGCGATAATTTCACAGGTTTGTATAGAAAATCAATGAAAATTCAAGTAACGCGTTGATAGCCTTATTCTGCAATGTCAGGACGCGGTTCCGTGAAATAAAATCTCGTCATGTAAGCCCAGCATGTCCGCGGGCCTTCGCAGCTTTGCTGTTCTTCGCGTGATCGAAATTCAAAGCAATCTAAGGAGAAAGCAAACAGTTGCTTGTTTTCCATTAGCAACAATATAAAACGTAAGTAGTGCGGCGATTACACTTCCGCTTGCAATGTCGCGTTTCTTCTTGGCCATGAAATCGACGCTTAAAAAACGAGAGAGTTCGGGAGAGAGAAAGAGGGGGGAGAAAGGGACAAGGAAAAGAGTGGGGGAAGGTTCAAGCATCATTTAACCGATCACTGAATCATCGTTAAGTGACCGTTACATGACGGCTCGTAAAACCGTATTGTAATGTGGGTGGGTCAGATGATTCGCACGGTTAAAACAATACCTACATTTACAGAGCTGTTCGTAAGAATTCCCTCGTCGATGGTGCCTCCCTATCTTTCTATATATAAAATTCAGTTTCTCTTTGTTTGATCGTTCGTATTACAACACCGCTGTCCGGATTTCATTCAAATTTGGCAGATATGTTCTACACGTCCGAGCGGAGGTCAATGTATATGTTTCGTTGACCACGCCCATTTTTACGCTGTTATTTAATTAGAAATGAATTCTCGCGGAGCGTTTCGATACCAGCGGGCGAGCTACGGTAAACGTTGTAAGGGAAGTTGGTTACAGATCACGTGGGTCCGTGTCGTCCATGAATAAAAGAAATAGTAGAAGGAGTATTATTGTATATCTAACACAACAAATTAAATATGAAAAAATAGGTAGTGTTGCCTTTCTCGCTAATTTTAATAACCCTATCAAATATTTTGCAATATCTTTAATATCAAAATGTAACAAAGTAGATTTATCGTTGAATTATTAATATGTATTTGCACTGTATTTCTTTTATATCGGCATCGCATTGTAACAATCACATTGTAACAATGAGATCGAATGCTTTAAAGTTAGCGTTAGAATTTACAATTTCTCTGATAAGTCCAAGTGGCTAAAGCTGTAAGATGTAAGGAGATTGATAAAATATATGTAAAAGCATGATACTAAATAAGTGTAAAAGAAGGAATGGAATAATATTAAATCAAGGAAAATAGCAATTTATTTCCGCGTATTAGGTAAGTATAGTATTTGCACGCATTGTATAAGTTTTGTGTCGTATCGACTGCAGTCTATAGAGGCGCGTGTCAATGGGGCGCCTGTAGATACACCAGGGAGAAGAACGGAAATGACTAATTTTAGAAACGAGATGGAATTGTCTCCTCGAGTAGAATTTCAATTAGGACAATCAAGTAATTAATGAGTTCCTTTGAAAGGGATTAATCAATCCTTTTGTCTTGTTCCTTCTTCGCGCGTTACTACATACGCAGTAACCGACATACTCTCACGTTGCAAAAAAAATAGTTAATTCCTCCTTATTGTTTCTCTTTATTTGCAATAGTATCTAATGAATTATTCGTAGTATTACAGACTATAAGTAGACTAGATTACACTGCATTCAAGGTACTTGTACTGCTCAAATTATTTTCACCGACCGGTCAGGCGGAAAGTTAAAAGAAATTCGTGTGAAGTAAATATTATATCATCTGATACATTGGTGGCATTGTTGTAAATTATCAGTGATGAGTTAGAAGAAGGTGGCGCATTGTTTCGAATTTAAGAATCAGTAAACAAATGACTATTCAAAGCGACAAACAATATCGTCAAAAGAATGTGTCGCATAAATTAGCCCTTATTATAAGTTTTCTAAAGTTGTATGTAAATTTCGAGTATTCAAATTGTTTTCTCTGTCATATTTACTTGTTACATGATTTTTAAGAAAATTTTATATGCCTTTTCTGGGGCACTTATTTTTCAATTAATGTGTACATAATTGAAGAGCCCTTGTAGAAAACAGTGCAGGTGTCAGAGTTAAAATAAAAATTATCGGGAAATGTTCGACGTGCCAATGGTAATACATACTACAGTATAGAATTTTAATGGAATATCCATTTGGAAATGAGATACGTCCAACGCCACTTCTGCAGAAAACAATGTACGAGCCAATTACCTAAGTGATAGGTAAACAGGATTGCCACTTACAGTGCTTGCAAATTTAAATGAATGGCACAATTCAGTTTTCTTTAAAACTAAGAGGTACTCTTCAATTATATATCCGACAAAAAATAGCATCGAAGAGTAAACATTTAATTGGAAAACGCTTATTAATTGTACTATTATTAATGATCACATTGCTGCATTACAACGTTATGTACTACTAAAGCCTGCAATTGCGTTCATATTGCAATTACGTCTCTTTAATGCTCCTCCATCGTTTGGAGAATATTAGAAATTCTTCTGCGAAACGGAATTGCTACCTCTTCGAATAGAAAAACTCGACCTTCTACAATCTACAGTCTACAACATTGTTAGAACGAATGTATGTACCTACGTATCTACGTTTCTGTTCGTATTTCAGAGCGATCGCAAGAGTACATATCACCAGGGACTCCTACCGGTACGTAAAATACCGGTATTATACCGGTATTATACCGGTATTTTTCGGTTATATCTTCCTCTGAGACTTAATACCGGTATAACGCTGATATTTCGCCAATACAGCTATACCGAAACCGATATCATACCGAAATAGATAAATACCGAAAACAAAAGGTTACCGGTAACCGAAATAAATACCGGTACTTTTTCGGTATTCTTTTCAGTAACATGGTAGGTTTTGGTGTTCACTGAGAAGAATACCGAAAACATACCGGTATTTATTTCGGTTACCGGTAACCTTTTGTTTTCGGTATTTATATTTTTCGGTATGATGTCGGTTTCGGTATTTATCTGTATCGGTATGATATCGGTTTCGGTATAGCTGTATTGGCGAAATACCGGTATGAGCATTATACCGGTATTAAGTCCCTGCATATCACAAAGGCGAGGGGATTGTGGTATTCGGTTTCCACGTTCGAGCGGAATGATTGTAAAATGACATACCGTTGTGTTTCTCTAGCCGTGGTTATAAAAGAGGTAGTAGGAAGGGTTGGTTTAAAGCGAAGCCGATGAAGGGAGTGAATGCTTTATAACAGAGCCGGGCAATTGATTGCTCCCGACCTGACGAGCATCGGCGCGGCGGCTCGCACTTCTCCTCCCGAGTTACCCCCGCTATGGGGTTCGTCGGGAGGAGAAGTGCGAGCGCCGATGCTCGTCACCTCGTCAACAATCAGTTGTCCAGCTCCGCTTTATAAAGGTGAACTCGAACAGCGCGTGGCTCGGCGAGCCGACAAAGAACGGGAAGCCGAGCCAAGCGAGCTGAAGCTCGGCAACTCGCGCGCACCGAGACACGCGCCGTTGGAGTTCACCTTAAGACACATCGATGAAAAGCACACACCTGTGGCGCGCCTAACGATTATACGCCGACAAAGCCTTTGCATGAAAGTTAGCTTCTGTCTCTGCTTTAGGAACGTGATATCATGCAAGGGGCATTGATTTTCCGCGACGGAACAATTTTTGCGAACGAACTGCAGGTCTTCGTAAGAATTGGAAACATGATTAGAGGGATATAACAGTAATGTAATTACAGAATTTGTCGAGCGCTAATGAAATAATTCTCGTATCGTTAATCTCAGGTAACAGTTATACTTGCTGGTTATGGAAGATTCGAATAATGTAAATCACATTTAGATGGTGTTAATGAAATATGACGAGAATTAGTTCAAATAATTTAACGGTTGTAATTAGCGTGATGTGTTCATCCGCAATACGTTGAATGTAATATACGTACCTCTTTCACGGAATCAGAGATCGTTAATCATTGCGAAATTTGAAGTGCTTTTTGTTAAATAACTGGTTTTTTGCGGTTGATATAAATACATCACTAAGTAGTCGTATGAATGGAGGAACTTAATTTAAATGCACCAATTTGTTAGAATAGTAACAACATTTTGTGACAATAGTAACGGATTTTGTTTATCTACTGATCTATATCACTCAAGAATAATGTTCTTCGTTAGAAACTTCTTATATCGACACAGAATCGAGTTATAAATAAAGGTATAATTTATTTTGAACTCATATCTTGGAAGATCAATCGATATTTATATAGTAAACTTTTGACATATTTAAAAACACTACTATTTTTTCTGAATCTGATAATTTGCGGCGTCTTCTTCAAGAAGAATATATATATACCAATACAGATGAAAGTAAAGTGTACATAAAATAAAGAACTTTATTACTTGAAAGTATTTTTAAATATCTAAATGTAGAATTCTTTTCGCTATTATGCTTGTTAATGATATATTATGTGTTGATCTGTGCTATAAATTTCAATAAATTTCAACGAATCAGAGATGATTGATGTACTTTTTACCAGTTTATTTTAGCTGATAATAATCTAATAATGCAGTTACATCCTGTCTTTTTTTAAAAGTGGGTTTATTATAGAATATTTTACTTCCATTTTATGTAAATATTTTAAATCCATATTTCTAAATAAATGAATCTATGTATATGTAACTGCATAATAGTCATTGCCTTTTTGTTGAATATTTTCTTTATTTGTTATTGATATTATTCTTAGAAGAGGTACGATTTTGGAAAGCGAGAGACCGGTTGCCTAAATCGTACCTTTCTTTCGCAGTACATATGTCACAAAAGGATTAATAACAAATTAATTTGTTCTGAAAGAAAAACTTAAAACCTAATAGTAGCTGCCTAAAACATCAAGGGTTCAAATTACTACCAAATACGAAATGTAATGTAAAGCATATTAAGTGGTACGATATAGGCAACCCTCCGCTATCTCCTAGATCTTAATTTTTCATTATGCCGTGTTTGGATTCATTTTCGTCTAGAGAATCTCTTAATCCTATGGCATTACTCTCGTAAGGGTCTAAAGAAAACTAAGAAACTTGTAATTTTCAGTGAAGCATGAGTTATGCCACACTGTTATTTTGCTTTCAGTTTACCCCATTTGCTATCCTTCTTGAGCAGTACGAGCGAACATTCAGCCAAGCGTGTAACAATGAGGTGCTAATTACTCCTCCCTCCCATTCCCCGCTTGTAAGCAAACGGTCGATCTCATCCAGCAAGCATACAAGCTAGCAATGTCGTACACGTAAAACCTGAAAAGCTTTGGGTCATATTTTAATAATTTACCTAAAATTTATCACCCGTATAAGAACATCAATCGTATAAGAACATCTTTTCTTTTCACCGAAAATACGTATATAGAGGTACACGTATAGTACACGCCAATACACTTTATTGCAATGTTCCAGGCAGGGTTGCCACCTCTCTGGTTTTGGCCCGGGGACTCCGGGCTCCGGTTTTACTGAAAAAATCTCCGGGTTGTAGAAAAAAATAAGATAATAAGAATTATCAGGTATTATACAGTGGTATCAATTTTATATACAATAATAGTTATTATTTAAAAAAAACAGATACTTTTAAATTCTGAATTATTTGAGCTTAACGGAATCGCACATCCGTTTTCTGGACATTCGAGAAGAAAACGTTTTTTTTTTTTTGCTTTTTCCATCTCCGGGTTGGAATGCGTGGCACTCCGGGATTTCTATGGTGATAAGGTGGCAACCCTGGACTTCCAGGCTGTGGCGTTATCAGTGAGGACATAATTGAACGTGCGCAAGGTATCAGAAAACGGCATTGATCATCGCTCGGTGCCAGGTAACGTTCCATCATTTAGACGACGGGCGTTCGAGTTTCCTGAAAGGCACGATGAGCACCAGTCAACGGATCGCACTGGTACCTATTCCCAGAAGCATTTTACAATGGCGAGCATGTCTTGCAAGTACGCCTGTTCGCCCGTATGCCGTGCTTCGTGGAACGAAAGAAGGGAAGAGAGCACGACGAACGGCGCGCGGCGTCCTCAATGATCACAGAAACGTAATACGGCAATATGGGGGAACATTGTTGGCTCACCCGCATGCGTGTCCTTCTTACGCGAGAGCTTCTGTACGCGTGCCTGTTCACGCGTACACGCTCTTTAACGTCGGCGTTTACACACGATGGGGAAAGGTAACGCAACAAAGGGACGTGAAAAAGAAGAAGCTGCTCAAGAGGAAGAAGGGTGACGAAGACTTGAACGGAAGAAAAGAGCGGGGTAGCTAGCTAGCTTCCTTTTACATTGATATTGTGTAAAATAATTGTATATAGGAGTGGCGGGAATTTAAGAACTGCGTAAAAAGTTTTTATTCAAAAGATATCGGTGGAAGATATATAAGAGGTACACTTTACTTTACGCTATGATTAAATGCGTATTCTCTCTTTTGAAAATAGTAAAAAATAGTACCTACCCAGTAACTGAAATAATTAGTTCAGATCTATTTACTGCTTCAAAAGTGTCAGCCGACAGTTAAAGAAACATAACGATAACTTCTAGCATTAGAAATAAAATACTTCGCCTGGACGTGTCAATTGAGATTCATTAATCTTGCGGGTGGTAACGAGAATAATGTGTTGCTGGCAATCGAATGGAAGAGAATCACGCGAGGCGATAAGACGAGAAACACCAGTGACAATTTATATTCCAAAATACGTATGGAAACAGGGGTGTATTCTCGGGTAATTCTCGTGTCATCGGTAAATTAATTGTAATTTACCGCAGCAACTAACTCTTCCTGTTATCCTTTCTGAAAAACAGATATGAGCAAAACTTTTCTGTAAATACGAAGACAATGTTAAGTCCTTAAGAAGATTACTGGCCGAGGAGCCTGGAGCGATTGCCATAGGTGCACCATTGGATAGATCTCGTCAAGATGACTCGATTGATGGGCTTAAAGTTCGAAATGTTGCGGTTTTGAGCAAAGGACGCCGGTAGTAAAATCCCATCTGGTCCGAGGGACCTCAGGTAGGTACTTAAGGAAAACCGGAGGGATGTAAGCGATACTCTAAGTAAATAGCAGGTTGGGGCGGTAAATGTGCCCCACGACCTTCATTTCAGGGCGGTGTTGGGCCTGCGTTTGCCGCATGGGCCCCTTTCTTAAGGAGGTTCGATACCGGAACAAAAATTATGAGAAATGTTTGAAAAGTGTTTTAATCTAATGTTCAAAGTGACGTCCGCATTGTGTGAAAATTTCAAGTCAATTGTCAGCACTGTTTTTTGAGAAAATTGAAATCAAAGTTGCGCTCTTATACACGGGCTGTTATGGGAGAAGCGAAAATATTACTATAAAATGTTACACAGAGTCCTTAAAAATTATGACAAAGTCCTAAAAAATGTTGCAATAGAAAGCTTAAGTATTCCTATGAAATTCCCCGCAAAAAAATCGGTCGTGTTCTGTCCGGTTTATTAGATAATTGAATAAATAGACAGCAATGTGCTCGTATTCTGGGAACTGCCTGAGGGAACTGTTGGAAACGTGGCAACGTTGTACGCCGCGTATTCATCTATACAACGTATACTTGTACAAAGCATACAGTAAAAATTGGTAAAAAAATTACCAAGCTGTAAACATGTATTTAGTAATTTGTTGCGAACCGGTACGAACACGCAAAAAGACATGACAAGTGCGAGATGGAAAGAGAAAAGAAGATGTTCGCAAAGCGACGATGCCGCGTTTCACTCACATATTTTGCGCTACTTTTAATGAAAATATTGTGTTTCTAACTGCATTAAACATACTTTTTGTTTAAAAGAATTCCAAAACAAAATATGTAGTAATAATTTTATTAGGAATAGACATGTAAATAACGTTTCTGTCTACATAATTTTGTTTTTACCCAAGATTGGTATCACTGCAGAGCTCCCATGTATAAGCATAGGCTTACCCCTCTCGCCGCCTGCCCCGCAAGTGAGGTATCGAACCTCCTTAATACTCGAACTTTGAAGCCATTTTCCAGGTAATCCCATCCGAATTTAAAACTGCAATCAATCGAGTCATCTTGAAGAGATCAGGTCAGTAATCGTCTCGCAGACTTAATTTGCTTTCTATTCGTTCATCTCTATAAGTACCTGGAACATAACTAGCTACAGAGGATTGCCAAACAGTCATTTCTTTTTTAAAAAGTGAATGGAAAAGGATATGGTCTTCTTCGTTGTTAGAGGATGGAAAATGGTTTTGTACGAAAGAAAAAAAGATAAGCTTTTTTATCCATTCGCGTATAATTCCCGTGCTCCTCCTTAAAGTTTCAAAGCCATTCAATATAACGTCAGAAGAATTTTGCGGATTTACCAGCCACCGGCGTTGACTAGGGAACGTGAGCCAGCCGATAAATTCACGTGTTAATTGACAGGGACTGGAAGGGTAGCTTCAGGACGTCCTGTCTAGTTTATTCGATTTCAACGAAAGGGAGATGTCTCTGCATTTGTTTGTTCTCATTTACTTATCCGCCTTCCTACGTGTTTATTCCAATCGCGTGGTGCTGCTTTAAACTGAACTTCCGGTTTTCAATCATATTTAACTTCAATATTCAAATAAAAATATTATAGCATTCAAACGATGGTATTTACTGCAAAATAATTTCTTGAAATTCCTAACACACGAGACGTGAATTACCAAAGAAATAGATACCCATTAGGTATATTAAATAAAAGGAGAGATCCGAAGCGAGCACATAAAAATGCAAAGTTCTCCAAAGAAAATACTTTTATTTACCTCACCAATGTACTGTACGTACATTCTAGACGTACAGAAGAAAATATAGCACCCGATGGAGTGGGGGTGAAAAATCTATAGGGTACGGCCGCGGTAAATCTTTCAGTGGAACGCTTACTTCAAAATTTATTTATTTTTCGAGTCGACGGTACAAAGTAAGTACGTACGCTGGTTCGACGTCAGAGGTGGCTCTAAAAATCGAAATGACTACCGTGGCTACATAAACAGAGAATGAATTCTTAATGCGAAAATGCCGATAATGCCTCGCACGCTCCTCGAAATCGCCGCCGTTATCGCTATTTTATATAGGCCCCAATTTTATTCCGTGTATCCTTCCACTCACGACTTAACTGCTACATTCGGAACTTCCAAGTTGGAAACTTCCAACGAAGACGTTAGGTTCGAGTGAAAGTCTAATTTCACGATCATCGAAACTCTTCGAAATCACAAGATAAGGTTTACCTTGAACTATACGCAAGAATAGAGTGTAGGCGAACCGATTGGCTCTGTATCACGTATTCGAGAAAGGATTCCATTCTTCAACAATAAGCTGACTGTTGCATGCCACCCAGGGGGGCCGTTCGTGAGATTGAAGATTAATTTAATACATAGGTACCGTTAAGGAACTAGTTCTTCATAATTCCAGCGGGCTTCCCGCTTTAATGCAAATTTTTAACGTAATAAAACCCTAAATTATAAACTAGATAAAAACTTATCAACTCAATAACTACTACTTATTGTGTGAAAATATATATTTTGCAATTAGTGTTGTCTTTTTAATATTTATAAACAGTTCCTCCTAATTTACTCGATGTTGGTAAAGATGGAGCTGCACCCCTCTTGCTGCAAGTTCCTCAATTGCTGTAATAAGGGAACTAACAATAAAACGTTTGATTTATGGATGGGGTAATTAGGATCAGTTTACAGTCCAAGGTATTAAAAACACAATAAAGTAGACGACCGTACCCTAAGAATATTTCTTTCCAAGACTCGCAATAAGAACGACCGTTCCCTCGACCTGCTCGTCGCGATGTAAAAACAGTTTACAACCGGTGCGTTTCCCTTCTTACCGTGGTTTAAACCGCTGTTATAAAACAAAAACGATTCGAAGCTGTTCCTGGCATTATTCAACTTTTCTTCTTTATGTCGCGTTATTATTTTATTTACGTCTGCAAGATCGCAATTAGATTCTTTTCTGAATGAGTACTGTTCGCAGCTGTTAGTAGACATGAAACACTATACAGGGGGTCTAGTAAATTGTAGTAAACTCGAATAGAACTTGAATCCTCATGAAAAGGCAAGTAAAAAAATAGAGAGTTAGATTCTTTTTGATTGATCGTTTATTTTTGGAAAATAATGGCTTGCAGAATGAAACTATGAAAATATGGATTTCCTTAAATCAATTTAGCATTATCTATAATAAGTGATACCGCAGCATACAAATTGTAATACTATTACCAATTCCACAAATCATTCCTTATAAAAAGTAGATATGCCTTTTTATTAACGTTAACGTTTTTATTAAATTCTTATGAATTAATTCTAGTATTTTCTTATATGTTCGGTACTTTTTTTTTTACTGAACAATGGCTTTAGTTTGTCCCCATAAGAAGTCAACATCGAAAGGTAAAGAAGTATTACACAGAGGTACCCAGCAAAATTCCAAAATCAATTCTCTGGAAAACAAGGCCCCGGAAGAAATTTTTTTATTCTACGGCTTTTGATTAATTATTGCATACGGAATCACCTCCGGCCTGCTGTGTACGTGCACTGGTCTTGTATTAAAAATAACTTTTCTTAAAAACTTCTCTTAAAAATCAATCGATCAAATTTATTTTATAGTTTCATTTATTTTTTGTACCCTGGTTTACCTACATAAATGGAATTTTGGGACTCAAAAGGCGATAGTTGCTCCGAGGTTCAAGCTTCCTTCTAATAAGTATAAACCAAAAAGTATATCAACGAGCATGAGAATAAAATAATTGAAACAGTTGAAATCAAAACGCTATTTTTGTGCATTGCGCACTATAACTACATAAATATTATTCTTCCTTCGTACTATATTTTCAAGCAAACTAAAAGCTGAAGTTTAAAGTCACGAGACAAATGGCCAAAAAGAAACGTACGATAGAAGAATACTAAAATAATTGTTCAACTATTTAACGTAGCAAATTCGTTTACCAGGAAAAAGTTTATTGCTTATTTTCAAGATCTCTATTCGATATAATTTATAACGTTCTTCACTTTCACTCCACTGTAAAATAAAACACCCGGAATCTAGAAACTCATCTTTCCGTATTTATCGTAATATGTCGGATTTTTTGACCGCCAAGCACTGATGCTCGTTTCGCTGCCATGCTGAGGAGGTGAAATACGAAGACATCCGCGAGATTAATTCTAATTATTTGCTGTGGAGTATTTATGTATAGACGACTCATTTAATTGTGGTCGATTTCGTATGGTTGACGTCGAACATTTCTACAATATTTCGAGAACGCGGTCTAAACCACTTTTATTTAAAGGAGAATTTATTTACATTGGATATTTCAAATTCATCATTTGCGTTTCATTGAAATGAACTCAATAATATGTGAATGATATATGTGCTTCTACAGAAATTTAATGCAGAAATATTTGATTTTCAGATGCATATGTAGATTAATATTTTAAAGTTGATACATTGGGGTACGTCTGCGTCAGTCATCAGTTGCTGATAAAGCACCAACTCGCGGTTAGCGGTGAGCATTAAATTATTATGATTTTCTTCAAGTTTAAAGGGCGGAGATTCAACCACAGTAATATTTCCCCATGAAAGAAACAAATAAATAAAGTAGGACAGTAGAGTAAAGCGGTGTGTAGACGCTTAATATTATTGTGCAATATATTGCACAATATATTGACCGTCTAGGAGTTGCTAGCCCCTATAATATTATTGTGCAATATATTAACCGTCAAGGTGCTGCTTATGATCATTATTATTGTTGTATATATTGCACAATATTTTGCTGGGTGTCCCACAGACGATTAATATTCAATATTGCACAATAAATATCAAAACCGTTTGGATTCACGCAATATATTGCGCAATCTTCCGATATAATCCACAGACGTTCAATAATATTGTACAATTTTGAATATTGCGCAATAATATTAAACGTCTACAGACCGCTTAATACTGAAATGAATGAAAACGAATGTTAATCGGAGGAGTAAGGGGATAGAAAAACTGAATACTGAAATAAACAATGTTTACACTTGTCTTCATAAAAAATGTATCACGTTTAGTTAAAGCATGTAGGACAAAGAAATACGTATTTTATTTCAAAATCTACCATCCCTTATTTTATGTTAACAATAGGAACGTATAGGTACATAACGTAATGTTTCCTCACGGAATAGGAGTGGTCTAGATGAGAAGATATGTCATGGCAATGCCCCAAATCATCTTCTTGAATTATACTGTAATTTACGCAGAAAAAAACGGCCACCCATGTAAAGTCGACCACTAATCAAACGCACGCGGCCACAATCGAATGAGCCGTCTGTATCTATGTACCGAGGCTTGAATTCTGAGGGTGAATCGATAAAAGCTAAATTTAGTCTAGCGCACTGATTGACGAGGGGAATCGGAAGAATCGGAAACAGTATATTCGCATTTGTCAATTCAGTACATCCACAAAACTTAAAAGAAAGAAAGGCAAATGAATGGAACAATAAATCTGCGCATCTACTTAGTAATTTTTTTCCTTCTCGAGTACGTAAATGATTCCACTTGTCCAATACCTACATACTTGAAGTGTGTTTCTAGATTCATTCATTCAAAGAGAGTGTTCCATCAAGTTAATTTTACGATTCCCTCGCGTAATATTTGTTTCGTAGCTAAACAGGACTATAATTTTTTTACATGATTGTGTAAAAGCCCTTGAAAGGACCGATTCGTTTTTGAGATTACGATATTCAAATTTAGCAACACTTGTCTCATCGAATTAACAAAATCTATTAGCTATTTATTTGTTACATGCACAAGAATATCTTCTGTAATATATTTAGCATTAATCAGTTAAATATCGTTGGCTTGTTGGTAAAACTGACCGAGACCACTTTCTTTCAAAAATGAAATTTTGGTATTTAGCAAATGCCAAATTGATCGAAAATTAAGAAATCTGCACGATTAATGATTTACATTTTAAATGTTAGTGGATTAATGATATGCTAAAGCCACACGACTGAAAATTTGTAATCACCAAAAAAAAACATTTTTACATCAACATGTAGACATTATCATATTGTAAATATTATAGCAAGAATTATGAAGTCATTTTTAGATGGAAGAAAAGTCTGGTGTATTAAAATGGCCGGCACAGAGTCCGGACTTAAATCCCATCGAGATGCTGTAAATTGATGTAGATAAGGAAATGCGACTAAAAACAAATGTCAATGAATCATAATAATATAAAGTAACAGAAGGTGCACGATTTTCTATTCCCGGCAACCGATGTGTTCGTTTGATAAAATCTATGCGAAGACGTTGCGCTGTAATCATTCAACATAATGGCAACGCGACAAAATATTAATCTTACAATAACTTGGAAATTGTTTCATCTAAAGAAATCTGCAGTGTAGATATTTCCAGAGAAACGAAAGAGATTTTATTGCTTTCTCGTCAACTGGGCGAAAGACAGAATGAACAACGCCCTTGTGAAATATATTTAATAAGCAAGATAGAAATCGTTCGTTCAGGCAAGAATAATCTAGACTGCTCATAAATTTTCATGGACCTTTCGACCGTACATGCTCTCTCCCCCGATGTTAAAGACCACCCCTCTCGTTCCGACATGGAGGAGGCCTCAACGTATTCTTCTTATACGTATACCAGGAGGCCTCTTCTACGGATGATCCTCGTATCGCCCTTTTCCGTGCCGTGCACTTTCTTTCCGAGCAACGTCAATATGTTTCTATCCCGTGGCTCCATGCACTGAGAACAGGGTGCTGGGTTTCCGTCAAACACAAACGATGGTTTAAGATTTATCCTCTTAAATGTTTGTTTCTTTCGACTATTCTAGTAATTCGTGTCATGAAAGATAACTATTTAAATGCATAGTACCTTCGTAAACGATTCAAGCACACGATGTGTGAAGGTTCTTGTTTCTGGAACAATATTTCTTAATAACGTATTTCATAATGACCTTAGCACACGAAAAAATGTTAATGGTCATTAGCCATCTCCAACATTTTGCACTTTTCGCAATCGACTAAATTGGACAGAAATTTCTAGTACAGGAATACGAGGAACATGAGATAGAATCCAATGATAATTCAACTACCGGGAAATGCCAAACAAATATTAGAGATATGTATGCTAGATGAATATTTCCGAATTTAACTGTGAAGTAATGTTTTCATCGTGACGGTTTTTAGTGATAATGGTCTCAATCCAACAGGTTTTGGAGGTGTTATACTAAGGTACAATACAGAG
The DNA here is from genome assembly GCA_929108735.1 of Andrena dorsata. Classification (NCBI taxonomy): domain Eukaryota; kingdom Metazoa; phylum Arthropoda; class Insecta; order Hymenoptera; family Andrenidae; genus Andrena; species Andrena dorsata. Next base: position 62,338,560 of record OV815487.1, on the reverse strand, counting down.
AATGTTCGATATAAAGTTAGTCTATCAATTTCGCTATGCTTATTGTAACTTCGAACAATAGTGAGCGAGTATCCGAAGCAAACGCACTTACATTCATCGAAGCAACTGCAAGAGCCGTCTGTGATATTTTTCAAGCTTACATAAATAAAATAAATAATAAACAAATATAAATATAAATGAATATAACTTTCACCTACTATCATTTTAGCTTATTTTAACTGAATTATCAGGGTTATTTATTTTAATGCACTGTTTGTAAGGTAGCAACGAAACTGCAATTTGAAAATTAATTGTAGCTATGCGTCTTAAAATTGTTCAGAAACAGTAGGGATGTATTCGGCACACTTTTTGGATATTAGTGCAATAAGGTTCTACGATCTACGGGCAAAATTTTTATTTCAATGCAAATTTCGAATAACAAATCTAAGTTAAAAAAAAATCATTCATGTGTCGAATAAAAAAATTAACTTTATTCGCCGAATAATTTAAAGTTAACGTAACTTTTATTCGGTCCGTTATTTGAATAATTTTTTATTTAGTTAATGCCCAACTATGATTCCAGGTTATGTAGTCAGTATATAATATATCTGCAACGCACAATACGACAAGTTGTACAACTACATATGTTTCATACGATTGTTAGAACTATGTATATTTTTAACGTTTGTAAGCTTATCTTGCAACCTGTCGTACGTCACCGTTGTGTCGGGCGGATCGTACAACGCAACGCTGCCGTAAAACCTGTCATACTATTGGTTTGATAAACGATAAAATTGCAACTTGTGTAGATACTCGTTCAGCAAGTACAAGCATCGTTGAAAACATAATCCGTACGACTTCAACTTTGAAGTAGAAGTGTTCTCGAAAGTGTTATAATATTAGTAATGAGCTAATTATTATTATTAATAAGATTAATACATCATTATCCATGCTACCTTTTCAAAGGCAGAAAGAAGAAAAAGTACACGATATGCCACCATAGAAGCAATCCAACACAAGACCGTTTATAGCAAAATCTACGTTACAATAAGTTTGAAGACGATTGCATTTAGAACTTTAATTATTTCAAGGTCTGTTTTCGTATTCGGCAATGCGCCGTTAATCGATTCCACAGGTCTGCGATGAAAAAAATTGTTCAATATTTTAACAGTTGTTAATATATTTCTGGTACTCAACACGAAACATGAAATATAAATTTTTCACCACGAATAATTTCTCACGACTAATTTCATTCAATCGCATATGGATACCTACAATATAAAAAATCAAAGCAAGTTGTGAAGAAGAATCTGAGGGTATTTTGCATTTATATGGAACTAGCTTTATTACTCGGCTTCACCCGAAATTTAGATTCTGATTTTATAAAAAAAAAATATTTATTTTTTTGTGAAGATAATTATATTCATCTGCATTAGTTCAGCATAATTAGCTGGAACATATTTGGTGACTCCAGAGTTTACCGTTGGAAAGTTTTTAGGCGACAGACACACCCACAAACAGTTTCCGCTTTGTATATTAAGATTTCAATTTCCTATAAAAACAACATACATTTTTAAGAACAGTTTGTATGATCCTCAATTTTGCAGCCCTACACGCAAAAAAGCACGCGCCAACATGTGTGACTCAGAAGTAATTGAATGGTGTTCGTTCTTTTTCCCTTATTCTTTTCTTTTTTCGAGGGGCGTCTCGACGCTCGGCGCCGCACGCGCCGACGTTCCACGCGAGGCATGCGAACGATGCCATATAAAAGAGGGGGAAAAAAGGTAGAAGTGCGATGACACCCACCCACGTGGTGTTTCGCGCAACTAGCAAGCATGCAATCAACTACTACGCAGTGGGAGTGAACTTTTTCGTAGTGCAATCGATATAATTATGGTTCAGTTGATCGAAAGAGGATGGAATAGTTACATAAGTTATATCGATGCGTGAACTATAAAAGAATATTTAAACGAATGATAAATATTTTCCCAAGAACAAAAGACTTGACAAGTAAGAATTTTACGTGCACCTACGGTGTAGGGCGACATGATAGAACACAATAGATTCGCGTGTTTCGTGCAATTAATAGAAAAAGAATGTACATTTTATGTTCAAACTTGCCATAATGTATTTGTACAACTTGTTTCCGCCAGGACCACATTAAAAGTAGTGACATTTGTTTGTCATGTTACTATTTATAATCATCACTGCCAGGGTACTGTTATTGGACCCTTAGGTGTCACAGTAAGTGGGCTCCATTTCATTCCTGCAAATGGATTGGCGTACAAATATTTGTACTTTCGGATAGCTTTTTTCAGTTGCAACCATTTATATCTCTAACTTCCCACTTCGTATATCCAAAGGAAGCTCCAGCACACAGTGGCGCACCCAGAGGTGGGGGGGGGGGGAGCTCTGGCACCCCCAAAGAAAAAGGAAAAAGGAAATTAATGTAACCATGGCTGTAGTAATTCAAGAGCTATGTAAAAAGAAAAGAAACCCGAATTTTATTCTCCAAAAAAATTATTATAATCACCTAATGAATTTTATTGAATTTGCATTAAAAATATTTTTATCCGTTCAACTCGGTTCCCCCACAATATTAAATCCTGAGTGCGCTACTGCCAGTTCAAATATTTATCAGCAAACAAAGATTGTTTAATATAAAACACAATAAAATAAAAAATATTATGAACTACAAAACCACATGACCGACAGATACGAATAGTACGGCGTGGTGCAATAATTAGAAGAAAGTTCAATTTCAACCGTCAAACTTACAACTGCAGATATACGAATTCATATGAACTAACAAACTATTGGGTATTTCAAAGATTGAGATGTTAGCATGGTGGAATACGAAATCTCGACTAGCTACCTTCGACTTATCTTATGAATCCTCGGGGGTGCGCCACAACGGTCGTCTTTAAACCTCAAGTCTAATCGTTATCTTCACGTTTTATAAACACTTAAAGAGACTATAGAAGGCCGTGAGAACCAACGATACCACAGAAACCTAAAAAGATCGTGTACTAAGTATAGCTTCCGTAATATGCATTATAATTTACTGGTAATATTAAACTTGTTATTTCCGCGAAGTACATTTAAGGTGATATTACCTTTTAAGGTGGATCGGCTTAAAAGGGCTTTGGAGAATGCTTGGCGTGAAATAGCCGTAGAATAGTGTGCGAGCATTGTCGAGACCTTTAAAAAAAAGCGTCTTCACGCTTGTATTAAATGTAAAAGTGACCGTTTTGAGCATGTAATTCCATTTATCGTATTTCTTAATAAAAGAAAAAATCCCTAAAACTCTTGCCAGTTATTTTGGACCACCCTGTATTAATTAACTAATATAAAGGTGTTGTTCACGAGATATGGTATCCCTTTGGCTGACAGATATTAGCAAAGATATCTTTATACATACGGGAAAGAGTAAAGCATGCTTCGCATATTTGCATTCGTGCGTCACAGCTGAACGTAAACCGTGCCTACGAGAACGGGTTTCCCTTCCGTAACATGACTCAACTAGACTCAACTCTACTTGACTCGACGTAGGTACATATCCGCATGCACGCGATGGACAAGTCTACTTTCCTTTCTTTCTTTTTTTCACGCCGGTACTCAAACCCTTCCCTCAACATCGCAAAAGTCCTCGCAGCCCCGACATGAACGTGACTTATTGTGCTATCATCCACCTACTTGCGTGCACTCGTGCTCGTTGCACCCCGATTATTTCGAACTGAACGCTGAGGCTCACTTTGTCAGCGGCAAAGTCCTCGCTCTGAAGCAACTCGGTAATCATACGCTGCTGGATAAACTTTTCGTTCCAGGACGATTCCATTGTGCTAAAATTTCCTCCTTTGTTCTCAACCAACCTGAACAAAGATTCTTTGTTTGTATACGATAAGGTGATATGGGAAATATAATTTTACTTTACAATATTTCTGTATGACGATGATATATGTACTATGTAGGATATCTTCGTAAAAAATTGTAGGAATGTATACACACATCCCTCGATTTGCGCGGTACTTTTTATACGCGATCTCATTTTACGAAGTCAGAAAATGTAGCTTTCTATCCGAAACATTGAACCACCGAAAACCAAACTTAGGGCAAATCCGGGGCATTTGGCTTTTCTTTGGCGGGTGCCAGAGCCCCTTGCCCCCACCCCCCCCCCCGGGGGGGGAGGGGTCCCGCCACTGGTAGCATATATTTTTTGACAGATTATTATGTAATGTAGAAGCAATTGGTTTTAAAAGTGTATTAAAAAATTACGTATCTCTTGTGGCGATAGCCTTCTACTTGGTATTAGGTCATGTTTACACTGTTGCAGCGCGCCACGCAATAAGCACAGAGGGTTTTGAGTTTTAGCATTGACTCTGCCCTGAAATGCGGCGCGGAAGACATTTCAAGCACTCGAGATGAGAGGAATCCACATTCTGCCACATGCCTGGGATGTTTTCGACCAGTCACCGAAAACAACAGGAGCACTCACTGAAATTAGTCTATAAATATTTAAAACTATATCGCATATAATTATATTTTAGTCGTACAATTTAAATCCTGGCAAATGGCGTCCACTTGTGCACACAAATAAATAATAGAATGAAAAATGGACTTGAGCTTTCATACTCGTGTTTCTTTACGTTCGAATGTATGTATGTTAGTGCAAGAAATTCCATTATGTTTCGCAACAGAACGATGGAGCAGTGTAAACGTGTCTTTACGCGTATAAAGGGCGCCCTTTGACGGATCTTCGTTCACAATAAAATTGAACAGTATGTGCACTTTTATGCGCCAGTTATCCACCTTTGACCGTTCATCACCCGCACACTCTAGCCACTTCTGTTGTAAACCAGCAGGCTACAGCACGTGTCACGCTTTCCATTCGAAGCGGTGCGTTACCAGCGCAAAAGATTCAGATAACGGATCGTCCTTAAATTACATAAGACTTGGGGGGGGGGGGGGGTGGATATTTCTTACGTCTTCTTACCAGGGGGAGTCAGATAGCGTCTTGCGTAATATTTTTTAAACTTAGTTTTCAATACGAGTAGCCTTAAGAAACGATGTTTCATCGCACAACGAAATCGAGTTAAATGAATTATATAACTGTTAAAAGAATTTTTACGTAAAGAAAGAGTGGAGTATAAAATCTTACGAATTCTTTTAGTTGGGGAGAAAGGGGGTAAGAAATAATTGCCAAAATTACCATTACGTAATTTAAGGACAACCCCTAAATGCATGATCTCCATGTGAGGGAACTTCCGTTTGTAAGTCGAAACACTAGGATAATATGTACTCGTATTCTGCAAGTGATCATCGATGATTTTCGTCGCGTTTCAATTAGAACGCTACACAGTTTATAGTTTACAATTAGGGCTGGGACTATTTGTCGAATTTTTCGGTATTCGAATACTTCAGTTGCTTAATTATTTGACGAATATAATTCGAATATTTAAGTATTCGAATACTACTCGAATATATACTCGTTTATTTGTCATGGTGAAATCTTGTAAGCTAATTTTAACCCACTTCATACCATACTATTCGAATACATCAGTATTCGAATAGTATTCGGATAATAACATTCGAATACTCAAATATTCGAAGTTTATTCGCAGCATTCGAATACTTGTAAAATATTCGAATAGTAAATTATTCGAATAGTCCCAGCCCTATTTACAATGTACCTATGTATATCGTGATTGAATAAAGATCTCTTTCGTCCACACACTCGGGTGTGTCTATCTTCGAATGATTGGAGTCAGAATGCAATTTCGTCAACTCAACCCTTTTCGTATAACGTGGGAGGCACACGTTCACGTTTCGATGATGTTTGATTGATAGAGATCTAAACATATCCACTGTATATTTACAGTTATAAAACACTAGATAATCGAATTACAGACAATTTGTAGCTAGAAAATTGTTCGTATACTCCAGTAAAAGGTGAATCAGATTTTATTGTTTATATTTACATTACTCAAATGCAGACCATTCCAATGATTTTATTTCATCGTTCTCACAATGCTGTTCTACAATATGTAACGAGATTAAGAGAAAGGATGTCTTGCGTGGAAAGATTAAACCACTTTTAATGGTGGCAATATTCTGAATCAAAATTAGTCTACATTCGTAAAATATTAACAGAGTCAATTAGACCAAAATACGCGTGCAAATGTTGTTAACTCATAAAGCAATCACTATTACATGAAAGGTATAAGTAGGTACTACATAAACGCAATAAAAATAAGTATCACTTTCCTCATTATCAATTGCGCATAACTGCAATTTAATACACTTTTATTAGGCACTCTTAATCAGAATTAATTGATGTTTAATTTCGTTACTTTCAACAAATCTGTTACCTTATCATATTCCATTATGAACACTATCGGATTAATATTTCATTACTACTTAAGCTTTCAACTCACGATATGACTAAGTAGAGGTAAGGTAACACATTTGGGATATGTACATCTTTACGATTTCTTCAAATACTGCAATGAAAGAATTTTAACTGCAATAGCAAACACGAGAGAGGTGTGTAAAACGTAAGATTTCTAGTTTCAGATTTAATATCTCTAGCTGAAGCATAGATAATATAGAAATTTCAACATTGAAACTTCGAAATGATTTGAAAACGCTTCGAAATGTACGTATCGTACATAGGTACAAATGCTACAACGTTCGGCGCGCCATATCTCGTTCTCGTGATAGACCGTGGCGCATCTCTTACGGTTAAAATGAACTCGTATTTTTAGAATACCCACATGTATCGCATAGGTGCTGTTTTATCCTCCTGCGTGCAGTGCGTCTGGAGGTATATTCACCTCGACTACGACCTTCGATCTTTCTTAGACTGTCCATTTACGAATGCTTACTCACGCTTCGCAAAGTTCAAGTCCCGAATTTATACATACATATACCGTTTCTAGTTTAGTAGGTATTATTGCTGCGAACTACTAGATCCTGCGTTAAATGGACGTTGTTATTGGGAACTCAATCGACTGCCAGTTTGGTAAGACTGATCCGCGGTAGTTGAAGGGCCGCGAGTAGATAGCAACACTGGGCGATGTTCGGTAATACAGTTGACCCTCGAACAACGCGGATTCGGTTATACGCGGATTTTTTTCTCGATATATGTATTTCAGAATCATCCCCATAAATTACGTTGTAAGTTCTAACACACGTCTGCGTTTTCTTTTCCATATATACTTATAAATCGCTTAAATTCTCCATTCTATTTTTTAGAGTATTTATTTTAATTAATTCTTATAATTTTTATATAATTAATTATATTATACAAATCTACAGCTCAATGCATTCCGGCTCAGAGTAGATTACATATTGTATAAGGTAAGGTACAGATTCGGGGGGGGGGGGGGGGGGGGATTTTACGCGGACAGTCAAGGACCCGAACCTCCGCGTTGTTCGAGGGTCAACTGTATAGGTAATTGGTTTAAGAGTAAATAGCTTACGTATTAAATGTAAGTATCTGTAATGTTAATTAATAACCGTTATAAGTGTAAACGGTGCATGAATTAAAACATCGCGGTTCCCAAACTTTCATTTTTAATAGTTATCATATTTTATTAAATCTACCGCAAGTAATGTAACATCCGCAAATGATGTTTCGTTGGTTTTCTAATTTAAATAAAACTCTACCTAACGGATTGAAAAATAATCACCAATTTGTAAAAACGAAAATTCCTGGTTCCTGCATTGGTTTGAATCGAACCTCTGTTAACCGTTTAATCAAACGCAACTCGCTTTTCCAATTAAGATCCGAATAATACAGATTAAACTGAATGGAATCGCGGTATGTTTGTGAATTTGTTATTGCCAATCGGTGATTCACATTAATCAGCTTTTCTGGCGGATTAAACTTTTCGACCCCGCTAATTGACGTTGAAAGTACAGCGTATTACTAAAATATTGGCTTGCCAGGCCCATGACTCACCATACATTCCTTTTAGTGTTCCAGTTGCAGAGGAAGTGATTCATTTCGGATATATGTCGCTGACATTCCAAATTGTGAGGGCTGTGACTCCTATGGAAATAGTAATGTGAGAAAGAGACTGGGTCTTTCCTAAAACGATCAATTTTAACAATTCAATTGACCAAGGACACCGATTCTGGCTAACAGTAATAAAGAAAAAACATTTTTGAGTTTTGAATACTGGGTGATTTGTTTTTTCGTTGCAATTAGTTGGACCCAAGGATAAGCAAAACTGCGTAAGATTTACAATAAATGTAACAGAAAAATTTCAATGGCAACGTGGTTTTAAACCTTCGTGGTTGCACGGGGTAAAATTTTAAACCTAAATAGTAAAATTTAAAAATTAGGTGCATTTTAACAAAAAAAAATATCGCTATTCTCCACAACTATTTTTTCAACAACAAATCACATTTCTAGAAAATTTTGCAAAATTAGAGCAAGATTGTATGAGTACATATTACGAATGTACAATTATCACTCAAAACTTGAAAAATTCAAAAATACGAAAATGGTAACTGAAAAATACTGGGTGCAGTGAACCCCATGTGACCAATAAGAACCTTATAAGAAAGTGTGACCATTTCTATTTCTTTCGTTACCTAAAACAGTTCACAATATTGTATACATGTATCAAAACTCGACAAACAATTTCAACTGTAGCAGGACTTCAGAAAATTTACAAGATTGTCCACATGTAGCAGACACGAGCCTTTTCCAGAGCGTTTCAGGTTTTTAACTCAAGAATTGCCTTGATTCCCACCAGCACGCATAGGAAATACTCGTGCGCCGGCCTGCCTGGCGTCGATTTAAGTAAAAGAGTAATTGACCTGTCGCGAAACGCCACATTCCGCGCGACGATCATGGAATTACGGAAATGCGATGGGGTCTCCCGCGAGATATTCCATGAGCAAAGTAGTGGGAAAGGGGAGATCCTTTGGGATCCCGATTCCCGAGCCAGTTCTCACCGAGTGTGAGATCCGATCGGCTGCATCATACGGCTCGTTTCGTTCGCGTTCGAGGCGAACGGCACCGAGGGCTTCGTGCGAGAAGTCTGACGTGTTCGATCAAGCCGTCCTCGGCGTGCAATTTGCCCGCGGATAGGTCCTAAGTATGTACATCGTATAATATTTATGCCACGTGACGCGGTCTCGAGTATATGTAACTGCACATTGGCATGCGACTCGTTCACGGCAAGGGTATGCGTGATATGCGAGATAATTGTGGCGTAAAAGTAGCCAGCTTACAATTAGCGCATGGGAAATTACTGGGAGAGCACAGAGCCGAGAAATGATCGGCGATCATTTCTATGGAAAATTAATAACGATCGCGAAATTGTTGAATTTCTCGATGCAGCCGAAACATTAGACAGACTTTGAAGCGAATCGATAAAATTCACGTTTTTTTTTTTTTTGTAATTCTAACTCACTGAATGTGATATTTATATGTAAATAAATTCAACACTGTCACCATCATGCTCAGCTGGTATTTGAGGAATTATAAATAGGTAAATATAAATATTTTCTCTTCGATATCAGCAGAAGCGTATGTTTATAAAAATGTGGATTATTCTAATACAGCACAAATATTCAACACCACTTACGTTGTTTGGGCAAACATTAGGTATGGTAAAGTAAAAAGATCTTAAGATCTTAAAAATAGACCGAACCTGTGCGCCGATAACATTTACTTTTAAAATTTTTTTAAAATTCTTTCGGTCGAAATTCTGAATCATTTTATTTTAGGTACAGTAAAGAGTTACAAACAACTATCGAACCTTGGCGCGATTCTTGATACCTGGCTTGAATAACATCACTTCGACGACGGCAACGTAAAAACAGACAACTGAAATTTTGTCGATTTTCACTTATTTTTACACATATAGACTCTAAATATGTTTTATTAAACGACAACTGCACCAATTATCGAAAACAGAAGGATGTATAGACGGACATCTGAAGCATAAAAATGATTTCATGTCACTTTGTCAACAAAATCTCATTCCACCGAGATATCACAATTTTTATTCTAACGTATACGGAGATCCCATTAGACGATGCTTTTATAATATTTCAATACCTTTTTAACATTTTGACCCATAATAGTACAATATCATTCCTACAATTCTCAGTTTTTGTATCAATTATTTTAATTTTTTTGAAGCGACGATACTCGCGAGTAACGAGTGACATAAGAATTCTAGTTAGGTGCAAGTGAATCCTGCCATCCGCCAACTAAGGGCGAAACTGCATTTCGGTGGATAGCATTACGGAATAAATTATGTAGGCACGAGTTGCAGTGTGAATCCTTGATGCTGTCTTAAATCTTTATGGAGCAACTACCGCAGGGGTACAATTTATATCAGCGTTTACTTCTATTCACTGACGCAGCGCGCGACTGTGATTTATGTATGTATACTGTAACAGAGCCGTTAACACATAGTGAACCAAGAAGAGTTGGTTAGATGTTTAGTTTATTTCAGCGAGTGTCCAACGTGCAACCACCCGCGCTTATATGCAAAAGAAGCATCTACATCTCTGAGCCAATAGGATTTGAGTTTGACCTCGGACGAATTCCATTTCTACGTCGCTTTCTAGAAGGGAGGTGAAAATATGCAGCTCTGGGATTTTGGAAGCCGCACGGCGACCTGATCGCTTGATCAGGTTCTAAAAGCCCATTTCACACCTCCACGGTATCTAGATCAGAGTTGGACAAAAATGTAATCTAATTGTAATTGTGTAATTGATTACATATTATTATCTCTAATCGTAGAGGTAGGTAGTTGACGAAATTGTGGTCAACTACGTAAATTAACGACTATAGAAAATAATGTGTAATCAATTACACAATTATATTTTAATCGTAATTTGTAGTTAGATTACATTTTGCCCATCTTTGATATAGATGCCTTCCCACTACAGAACACGGGGACAAAAAAGTTCTCACTTGTATTGCCCCGCGTTTCCTTTTACACCGTGGATTAACTTAAAAATCATTAATTGTTTGAATATAATGATAGTTTGTCTGTACAAAATGGCAAGTGTTGATGTAGATATGGACGTTTTGATATCTATGGACGAGGAAAGGTCAGTTATACGGAACAAGATATTAAAATCATATAAAGATAGAAACGAAACGAAAAAAGCTTGGGAATAAATTTTTTTTCAAACTTAAAAGTGACCTGTGAAAATTAGAAAACGCCACTTTTTGTCTATAGTTATTGGATGAGCCCACTGAATCCTATTCCTCCTTTTTTTAATCGTCTATAGTTCACGCTCCATGTTGAAGAAGAACTAACTCGAAAAAATCGTTTACAAACCACGAATGTGTGAACTTTGTGCGTCAACACGTGATGCCGCATACACGGTGCTGTATAAACGGAAGCCGTGTGTGTGAAACGGTCCAAAGGGTTGCTAGCGTCCACCGTTTTTTATTAGATGCGCATGGATCGTTGCTGGCAAAGTAAAAATATTCTGGAAAACCGCAATAAATTCTAAACCGTATACCGCCACAATACCTTAAAAAAATGTCAGTAAGCGGGCAATAAATCATTCAGCCATAGTCGATAATCCGTAGTAAAGGATTGCTGTCAATTATTGCATATACTCGTTAGTAATCGTAAAATAAATTGTGTGTATGTCGTGAACTTAAATTATTATACATAGCTACCGCGCAGTTCATTGCAGTGGTACAAAAAGAAACTGTTAAGAAGAAGTCAAGGAGTAAACAATATTGGTATGGCCTATTTATGAAACACAGAATGAATTTCACTTTATAGACTTAACTAGATTCCAGTGGTGTTTCTAGTTATTTAATGTAATTTAACAACTTTACATATGATACAATTTGAATGTAGTTTATAACACGAATAAATGGAGAAGGTTAGTTAAAAGGATCTAAGTGCATTAAACACACAGGCATCAGTTGTGTAATTACTTAATAATAGTTTTAATTTACGTAATTACTTAATACTAGCTTTTTCATGTTATGTTACGAGAAAAGAGCTTACAATTAGATTGGACATTCTAAATTTCTATTATCAAGTTCCATGTTGTAACACTGTATGTGTATGCATCTACTTTATACAGATATTAAATTTTCCATGTTTAAGTAACTGCATATGCTAAAATAAATGTAATATAACTTGCAATCCTTGATTAACTAATTAATTAAAAATTCATTGATTATCCTCTCGATATGAAGTTTCATAATTTCTTTCGGTGGTACGGTAAGAAGAAAAGGTTAGAAACTCGTTAGTTAAGAAACTCGTTACATGCGCAATTAGGAAGAGCAAATCACTTGGGAAACTTGGTCGTCTTTAAGTGAACCGAGTGAACCGTTTGCAGGCCAGATCTGCCAGATCGTGTTCAAAAGTCTTCAACTTCGAGAAAGAATCGTGTAGGTGCGTCGATTTCACGTTCTCAGAGCTCGGGGAATGCAAAAGGTTGGAAAAGAAGATGGCCGTGGGTTCGCAGGGCAAGAACCAAGTTGCCATGAGGCAAAGTAGAAGAAGATGAAGAAGAAAACGAAGAAGACGAGGAGGAGGTGGAAGAAGCCGAAGAAAAAGAAGGGGGAGTATAGTGGTATATACGTGAGATTCAGGAGCGTCTCTATCAGCTTGCAGAAACAAATAGAATTTACGAAAGATGAAATTCGATAGATTCAAATATATAGGGATAGGGCAGATGTCCCTATTACTGTCAGTGTCCCTATTAGTGCCACTTTATTTATTTTGCTTAATAAAAATATAATGTATAAAGAATAATGTACAATAATAATATTATTATTAAATTGTGACTGTTCCTATTATTATTAATATTATTGTTGTACACTATTCTTTATACGTTACATTTTTATAAAACAAAATAAATAAACTGGCAGTAATAAGGACACTGACAGTAATAGGGACATCTACCCTATTTGTGAATTGCACATCATTTGTATTCAGCGGCGAATTTAAGGAAACAGGCCCAGGTGGCAAACGTTCTGATGGGCCCATTGTTGTGGGGAAATGAAGAGGTAGTTTAGTAAACCGTCCTAACTGTAGTAGTATAGTAGTAATGTAGTAGTATAGGGAAAAAATATAGTGTGTGGGTAAAAAGAAATTTTATGAGGCCCTGGGAGTTCTTCTGGGCCGGGGCCCAGGCGGCAACTGCTCATAGGGCGCTCGTTAAATCCGCCACTGTCTTTATTGTACTATCCGTACTTGTACTCTGTTTCTTTTTAGGATTGGCTAACAAGAGAGTATCCAGAGAAATATCCACTGTTTCCTTTACGATTATTTTCCTCTTTCTTTTCTTTACGTATTATTCAGTTAACCAGTTTTACCGTCTATTGCAAGGAAAATGTTCTGATTCATAAATTATTTTACGATGTTCCCATCTACGTATGTATAATGTGCATACATACATACAGAAACCAAATCGGTCGTAATAAATGTGCGTAGTACTGACACTATTATGCTTGAATTGTTTCATTGGTAAACAATGATCTTCCATGCCACAAAGTCTACTGGTTCGATCAAAGCAACGTCAAAATTCAGTATTCAAGTGTACGAAGTAGAATGTCATTTGTTGGATATTGTTCGCGAGACCACGTAAACGGTCCACCAGTTCCTCTCCAATCGTTTCTACCCTAATTCTCCTACACTAGTTTCAGCATCGATGCCTCGGATTCCACACCCTCAGGTTTGACGACCATAAACGAAGTTACAACGAAGCCGCCAATTTAATATAAATCTACGCTAGACTGCAATTTTTGTAACTGTTCACGACTCTGGTCACTGTGTAATGTGCCGCGATTTTTACCTGAAATTATCAAATATTGATCGTACGCGGAAGATCTCTATATTCAAGGCACAGAGAAAGAGTATTGATTTCTTTTTTAGAATTTGCGGTTCAGTAATTCCGTAATCACACCTGCATTAAAAGCCTCATCCCTCGTGCAGGTTCACATTCAACTTCAAACGTTATTATTAACGCGAGTTACTAAATGCTGATGAAAAGTCGAAAAGTTAAAGTTATAACATTGAACGCTCGATGAGTCATCTACAAACGAAAATTAAATTTCTTATATTTTTCATTTTCATGAGAATACTTATTCCTGGGATTAGTGTTCCTTTACGAGAATTCTTTCTCGAGAAATTTTATAATTTCTTTTTTCTCATTTCTCGAGAAATTACAGTGTTTCTCGAGAATCTTCAGTTTAGGAAAATTACTATGAATCCTATTTGTTTTCACAAATTAAGTTTCAGTTAGTTCAAATTGTGTGTTAATCGTGAACAGATAAACACATCTACAATCAGTAATAACTGTTAGTAATAGGTATATACGAAGAATTGCGCGATCGTTTATAAACTTTTAAACTTTTCTCTTCTTATCACCGATGCTCTATATACAATTAAGTCAACATCCATTTAAAATGAAAGAAATTTTTCTACAGCTGCATTGTGCTTTGAAAAAACTATTTTAAAACAAAAAAAGTCATGTTTCGCCATGCTCACATTTTATAGTAAATAAATAAATTTAGCAATTGTATACAATATCTGTTTTTTTTTCATTTGCACAAGTTTTGTCTAATTGTAAGTTGGACATGAATAAAAATTAAGATAAATATTATCAACATTATTCCAAAAAAAAAATTTGCAATATTTTTGTAATTTCTTGAGAATTCTCGAGAAATATAATCTGATTTCTCATTTCTCGAGATGGGGAAAATATCGAGAAATCAGAAACACTACCTGGGATACGGATTGCTGAGCTTTTCCCGATAAAAATGAGTTCAAACGCGACGTAACGCACCTACGATAAACTTACTTTTAATTACACACAATGTGTAATTCACACACCCTCGCTGTCTGTGTGTTAAACATAAAAACGCAACTTGTAGACGCTTAACTGGGAATTACGGCATATTACTCGTTCATGAATAGCAATTCACGATCGACGGAAAACGGATGCAAATAAGTCTCCATTATAAGCAGTGTTTGCAAACACTAACATGGATAGAAAGAATCAGTAAGGTCACCTTTTCAAAATCAATTTCCTTAAGCTCCGCGTGAACAAAATTTTTAATTTTCTTTCGCAATGTGAACAATCATTCATTTTCGGTTGTACCACGAATTACGCTCCACCCTGCACATTTAATTTCCATTTCGAACGAGAAAAAAACATTGGGACGAATGAATATGCAGCAACACGCAAGCAACAGCATCGCTCTGCAAGATAGTACCACTAGGAATTAATTATTCGGCGGTATCGAGTGTCGGTTAGCCTGGTCGACGGTGCTGGCCGGCGTTAATTGCAGGATTAATTGAACGTATCCTTTACGATGACTGTAGTGTGCGTAAAGAATGGCGGCGATTAAAAGGAATGTCGAGCAACGTCATAGTTGCGCCTCCGTCATAGTTGCTTCTCCAGGTGCACTGACCTGCCTTACGGTGATCAAAGAGGATACGAGCTGCTCACGGTGAGAAATACCGGCGGAGAGCGCTGCAACGCGCATCTCGAATAATTGATGGCATGTTCTCGGGGCACAGAGTAAGGAAGGAGTAAGGAATAAGAAAGCTCGGCCACGCGATATGCCACGCACGTACCCCTCGCGGAATAAAACGTCCGCGCATACACGCGGCGGCTATTACTTTTTTGCACGGCGGAATATGTGCCTACGCGAAACTGTTTTGCGTGCCGGATGGAGCGGAACACAACGAGTTATTGTGCGCCGATGCAAATAATGGAACGGGTGGTTCGTCATCCCGAAGGGGAGGCTCAATTGACTCGACTCATTGGCATGGAAAATTTCATAAAGTTTTTACTCCTTTCTACGGAGTTCTCTAAATATTCTATATGCATATTAGCGGCATAAAATGATTTCCCCTGCAAAAGTATGCTCCGGTTTCCTTGACTAATTTATACAATCAAAGGAGATAATGCATATTTTATATTTCACAGATTTGTCTCGTTGTAAGTCCTAACCTCTAACGAAACGGTAGCCTACTCGGCTCGCCTTTGTTCTTTATCGTCTTCTTCAAGGTAAAAATCTTGACCGAACTTTATGGCTTGTCGCTGTCGCGTCCTCTATTGCTCATTCAATAACTACAAAATCGTAGTGGGGATAGAAATGTACTGCTAACGAAAGAGGGGACCCGGACTTATAACGGAACAACGATGTATATGTAAAATGACAAATTGTGTTTGTGATATGTCGGTGTGTACTCAACAATTTGTGTAGGGAATACGTAAATTATCAGTGTCGTTAATATTATTAAACGCCAATAGGCTAACGTTGTACTCGGCGTATTTTTAATATATACGTTACCCTAAGTAAAATCGTTTCAAAGTAGCGCCTCTCGAGAATAGCACGGAACTCACCTGAAATCAGAAAACAAATAGTTGCTGTTATTAATTTGGAACTTTATGATGAGCGAAATAAGAGAAAATATCGACTCACATATTATGCAAATGATTTTTTACAATTATTTATCAATTAACGGACAATGACCCGATTTTATTCACAAAGGAACAATTTATGTAGCCCGCGGCGGTATCGGATGATAGCTAAATTAGCATAATCGTGAACTCGCAATTTAGTCATATTATGGAATTATTTAAAATTGATTTTATTATTGTTATGGTTTTGGTTAGATTTTTTATAAACGTTCAGTATTCTTAAATAATGCAGGATGCTTTGTAACCGGTGATACAAGGGAAAGGGTGGTGTTTCTATTACGTTTTTTATATTTCTTAAAGATCGTTGAAAAATAAATTGTATAGTTTCGAAGTAATTCTTTATAATCAAGGTACCCCTAGCAGTTTCGTTATACTTTTCGTATCTGGAAATGAGTTTTTCAACACCATTTTTACATAATTTCAAACTCCTACAACTTATAAACTCCGGAACAACATTTTTGTTAAACCTCCTGGCTAGAGAATATTTCGTTATCAAAAAAATGATCGAAATGTTTAAATACCTGAAAATCACAAGACCAAATATCAGAACTACTGTTAATTCTTCCAATTAATAATTAGAGATTTAATGTCTAATTTTTGTTAATTCTTCAACAAATTTCTGTTTGACTATATCGAGTTGCGAACAATATTATTCTGTATTCATAATTCTCTCCATTCAATGGAACTTTACTTTTTTTTTTTAAAGTAGGACTCCATGTACAAATAAAAAACCTTTTACACCAACGTAATATGTACATGAAACAATCAGTAAAAAATGTAGGATACAATTTTGTCGAGACTTGGTTAGTTTCCGAGAAAATTGATTTCGAATTTCAGCCGGCTACCGAATGAGAATTCTAACCTTAAGGCGGATTCACACATACCAGTTCCATGACAGTTCAATGTTATCAGTACCAGTGGTAAGAAGTATCGTTTCCTTGGTTGGGAATTAAGATCACACATGTCCGTGCCAATTACTGACCCTTACACTAAACGTTCACAGAACTGATATGTGTGAATCCGTCTTTAGGTTTTGGGTTCTCATTTACTGTGGCAAGAAGCGTTCCCTTTACCTCAGCATGCCCCTGGGGCGTGGTAAACTGCACTTCGGTGCAGGCGTACTCGGCTGAAATTCAAAATCAATTTTCTCGGAAACTGAGTTACCGCAAAATTTTGTTCTATATTTTTACCACCCTTCAGCTTTTACCACTAGTTACGAAAAATCCTGTATATGTCTTGAAATTGATAGAATGGGGTTAGGCGGGAGTACTTGTGTAAGTGAGAAATTGGAAGGTCCTTTAATGACGGTTTTTTAATTGGTAATATTAAATTTAACTAAGGAGGTATCATATTTTGCTGCAGAATAATATTAATCTGAAGTTACACGACGAGGAAGTTTCGAATGGTTTTTTTTATTTAAACTTGAAGACTTGCAAAAACTCGCTCTCAAGCCACAGATGAAATCTTCCATTGTCTTGTCCTGACCCTGTGGCAGAGGAGTTAGTACAGTTGCTATATTTCAGACTCTATACGTAAAAACGCGTTAGAGTGCAGACCAATTGCTTCTCTAGTAGTCAAACAATTAAACGTAAACAGTTTACGTTTTATCTGAATTTATAAGCTATAAAATGTTAATTGGGGTGACATTTAACCTTTTTTAACAAACGGTGGTGTGCAGAATCGTATTTAAAATATACTTCTAAGTTAACTTTCGTTTAATGTTTTGGATAATAAGCTACTAGATTTATTCAGAAATGCAGCGAAAATATTTGGCTGCATCCCTCCTTGCAAAAAGGAGAGATGGTCCCAGTTACGATTCAGATAGAAGTTTCCTAGAATGTTTAGAAAATTATTTCAAAACAAATCTAGCTTTTACTTTATTTATTTTATTTGCTTACTTTTGTATTCATTTGCTTTGCTAATCGCACCAATGCAATGTTTGCACTTTGCGTGGTGCAGCTTACACTGCACCGTGTTACACAACATTTTCGTATTGTTGTTTTCTAATGGTTGTGCTTCCCCACTTTCTTTGGCGATAATCGTGAGATCAATGTACAAGTGGCGGACGCTCAGAATCAGCATAAAAGGTGCCGCGTGGATGGGAAACAGTTTGCCAAAATTTTGCACAAGATGAGAGGAGGTTTGCTCGGATCGATAGTCCTCGCGACGTTCCTGGCCTCTCGTTCCGGGAGCTGTCAGCAGGGATTAAACGGGAAGCAGGATTGGTACGAGTGCGAGAGATTAAATGACTTGAACGTGAGTTAACTGTTTGGTTTGCTGTTGGATTGTTCTGGAGAGATGGTATTGTTCGCTGTCGTTAGGCAGAGAAGGAATTAGCCATGGTTAGAATTCAGATAAGGCATACGACTAGTAAAACAGAGATTAGTTTAGAAAAAGTACACATTCTTTCGCGATTAGAAAATGAATATGTAATATTAAAGATTGAAGACTATGATAATATAAATATTAATTAATTTCTCCTTGACTACTGTAGAACAATTTCCTATCTGATGATAACTTCTATGAATTAAGAAGATTTAAGATTTCAGTTGCAGATACCGCCGACAGCAGCTGGAATAAGTATCACGAAGTTCAACATCGATGAAATAAAAACTGATGCGTTTTCTAACTTCTCCAATTCATTGGTGCAACGGAACATAACCGGACGTGGTGTGGAAGAAATAGAGCCCGATGTGTTCAGGGGTCTCGATAAACTGCAAGTGCTCGGTTTGGTCTGCAACAAGATCCTGCCTGGTGCCTCGTGGACCAGAGGATTATCGGGGCTGAAGAAGTCACACCTGTGGGGAAATGGGATCGTGAGTATAGATTGCCGGGTCGAAAATCTGATGCCCAAAATTGCGGGTAACTTCCGTATCAACCGGAAACCTTGCTTGCCGCTAAAGATACTGAGCCTGTGGGCTAAGTGGTGTTATAAAACGATGCCATTGGATATGGCCCGCTACTACATCCGTCACGTCAAGTATCCCGAGCGTGAATTGAACGAGCCAGTTCGCCAATCGAAAACCAATGCTTCCGAATTAAAACGCGGGTTAGCTATGTTGAAAAAATTGAGAATGTGACAAAAACCAATATTTGGAGTAGGTAGGATAGGATATATTCCTGAAGCGAAATATGCTATCCCGAGGATAGGATATTTTATGTAGATATTTTTAAGGGAGATTCTGGTCTTATGTATAAATAAACATCTTTGGTGTACGTAAAGAGTGTTTGTAGAAGTTCCGTGATCACATTTCGTTCTAGTAGACATTGTATCTTTTGCGAGTGCACTACAAGTGTCAAAATGTATAAAAAATTTCTGCTTATTTGAATAATCTTCGAATACGAATTTCGAATTAAATCTGGTTAGTCAAGAATAACAAATGATTTATTAGAATAAATTTTGCCCAACTCTGCCTCGAAGAACGTACTTCCTTCCTCCGACCAAGAACAGTGTATAATATAAATACACATCGTTGGAGAAAGCAAGGGACGGCACAACCGCACAGCAGAAATTCATTAATAGGTCCCTTCGAATAACAGGAAATGTGCAGCGAGGCGAAACTTCCGTCGAAGCAGACACCCATGCGACGACTGCGAACGAGCAAAACCGCGTGAGCGTACCATTCCAGATGTATCGTGAATTTTATATACCCTAGAATATTTTATCTCGAGCAATAACAGAAATTCGTGAAACCTGAGGGAAACTACATATTTACACGCGGTACCTACATAAATCCGATTGTCCGCAGCAGTTATCGCCTGAACAAACACGACCGTGAATAAGTTTACCTAAAGTTCTCGGCAAATATTTCGGTATGCGCTTAAGCTTCTATCGTATTACCATCAGGAAAAATTCTGGTGCTTGTGATAATAACGAAGCAACTAGGGTATGTGTATCTACTTCTTAGAGAGGCATTAACAGTGAAAATAAAATATTAAAAAGGGGGGAAAAAACGGCAGTCTGAAAGTGAGCCAAGGACGCGGGCTCGTAAATCTTGCAGGTGTGCGAGAGGAAGGACGGTGTTGCGGAAACGGGTGGGAAGGAATTGAAAAATAAAGTACAACCGGCTATAAAACCGTCGAACCGACAAGTATGTTAAAAGATTGCAGCGAAAACGTCCAGAAAATAAATGCGGGGCGGTGAACTAATGTTTACGCATATGACGTCATATCAGTTATTTGCAGTTCGTTGACGAGCATTTAATGTTTCTGTGTGTGTAAAGGGTGTGAAGTTGATATCGGTTAAGCTGATAATTACAGGGTTCGGAGAGTATCTCGTATTCGGGGTGATAGGGGAATTTCACCTCCGATTTCAGACTTCACAAAATTTTATGGCTTTCGGCGCTCGAAAATAGGGGACCAGGAAGACAAGGGTAGAACTAGTCATTAATCCATATCATTAAACTAATATAGTATTTGCTATATGAACCACGTGTGCTTTAAAACAATAAATAAATATTATATAGTAGGTACATATTTCCCTCTATTTATACGCCACAATAAATAAGATAGTTTAGTATAAACCGACGGATAAAAGCAATATTCAAAAAGTTTTATTTCTCGCTTCGATCATGCGAAAGCTGAATATGTATTTAATTTTTATTAACGTTAATTCGAAAAAGTAAGTTACACAGACCTCGCGTTTCGAGATGTTCAAACATTTTATGAACAGAGAGGGCTCTTATATATTTTCATTTTTGCTCTATTCGTGATTTTTAACAGCGCGTATTCTCGAAAGTCAACAAACGTGAGTAATTCCTGCCTCGTCTGATATCCTCAGTGAATCATACACGAATGAAAGTAATGCGTGATGATTTAATAAGTTTACATTGTTAACACAACATTCTGGGTTACAATAATAACTTTATTCTCGAGATTTAACCGAAAACTAGTTTGAAGTTTCTTCTTTTATTGAGAAAGATTTCTAAATGTCCACGGGCATTGCGTGTCATAGACAGAAGAGAATCGACTAATAATAAACGTTAAAACAAAGTGTTTCCAACTAGAAATTTCCTTTAATTCAGCGGAAGAGTGGAAACAGATGCTGCCAGGAACTCTGTAGGTATGAAAAATCCTTTTAGAAATGAAGCGAGCAGCCGCGCCGGTTGGTTGGAGATAAACGACGTCAACGAAATGAAAGAAGGGAGGGAATTTGAAGCGTCCCAGCGCAACGCTAATTTCCGCGATTCAACAGAATCGTGAAGAATGTAACAAGATGGAAAAATTGCAAGATGGCGCGGCAGGGGAACAAAATGGACAGTTCTTTTCTACTTGCTTAAAGAGACAATTCGCTGAGAAAGGAGGGGAAAACGCGAATAGGGATAGGCAGAAAGTGGAATAATAATTAACGTCGGCACACGAACAGGAGAAGAAGTACAGAGAATGGATCCATTGTGAGAGAGACTGTTGGAGACGGTAGCTGCGATTAACGAAGTGGCGCGACGATAAAGAATATAAACGGATACAGGTGGATGAAAAAAGAAAATAACATTGAGAATAGAAATTATAACCACTGGACAGCAGAAAGTTGATAGTGGTACGGAAGAGTTCTCAAGGTCCAAACTATCGCCATTTATTGTCTCACATCCGCTCCATCTGCTTCCTTTTTATTCACGTTACGCCTTCTGTCATTGTTTCCGGCTGTCTTGCAATTACCTGTCAAGATCGCGTGTTTCGATATAACGATTTCCAGAGAATGCTAATACGCGGACGTTCCCAAGGAACAATTGTTTTAATATTACTGCAACAAGAGCTGAACGACATTCTAAATTACAACATTTCTGAAAACACGGTAATACGGTCGTTAACTCTGTGCTTACCAATAGAAGTGTTGTGAACAACGCTTGATACTTTTTGAATAACAGCTTTTGTAAAACGAGGTTGCTGGCGATTGATTAAAATGGTGATGAACACCAAATGATTAACTTTTTGCGACTCGATAGTATTTGAATATTGATCATGCAGGTTTATACATACGTATCAAGAGAAAACGATGGAACAACGAAGGCATAGAATGTATCGCGATAATTATTTTAGACGCCCTACACCTTTATTATAAATCAATTGATTTTTAATGCAGGGTCGCGAATAAGCTACATTTTTTTTTTAGTAAGTTCAATTCTCTTTAGCACTTCATTACTTACACGTTTTAACTGGATATAAATTAGACATTGTTATCTCAGTGATTAGTGTACACTGCTTTTTTAATGGGGAAGTGTGATGTATTAATAAATATCCACTGAATGAGTATCAATGATCATTTATAAGCGTTGTCAGCCCACGATTATGTTGCAAAGAAAAATTTACGAGCGATCTAGGGTCAATTAAGGTCTTGTGTTAATTCCATTTAATCGGTATGACCGTGCATGCCGTGTCATGAATATTTTATGCGACGGTACTACAAATTGTTTGCTAAACAAGTTACCGTGCTATACCTTTATAGGCGCCAAAATGATGCTAGAGAAAATGATTAAAAACGATCGAAGCTACGCAGCGAGGCTAACGATTATTAATTATTATCCGTGTCAGTCGATTAGATAATAAATTAGCTGTTAAGAAGTGATTGGTTACCAAACTCCATAAGATGGATATTTTAATTACACTACTCGTAGAAAGTACTATTACGAGACTCAAAGGGTATGTATTCGTCATGAGCCTTGCTGTTTATATGGCCGTTGATAGAGATAAAATTATATAAAATAAGTTGCATTAATATAGTTTGTATTCCAATAATTCATAATTTGGTACAAACGGGTATTGTAAAAAGAGCTACTGTAGCACTGACAAAATTAAGCTCCTAGTTATAGAAACTTATTCAAAGCCACACACAAACCATATATTTATTCATTTTATATAAACAAAAATTCTTATAAAAAAATTCACACGTAATATTACAGTAAATCAAGTTGTACTCAAACCAAGTATCGATGTCGAATTTGCCCAAAGAGATTTTGAGGAATCCGTGAAATCACAATTTAACCCTTTTTACTCCCTGAATGGTTGATTAGGGGAATATCCTGAAATTGCTTTTTTTTTTTAGCATTTGTGTGGGTAACCTGTATAAGTAAAAATCAAGTTGATATCTAATCGGGCCTAAGAGATTTTGTGTAGTCCGAGAAAATACAGTTTTCCCCTTTTTGAAACCCTTTTTTTTTTTCAAATACGTTTTTGTGGAAGTGGTGCACTTTTTAAGGAATGAATCGATTTTTTGCCCTAAAAATGAGCATTAAACTGTTTATAAAAAAAGTTTACATTCAATCAAAAAACGGCTACGTACTTCCAAAGAGAATATTGTTGTGAAGCTACTGTAAAAATTTCGAATCGATCCATGCAATAGTCTCCGAGAAATCCGTCCTCCCAGTTTGAAAATTGAACCTTTTAATATTTGTTTTCCACTATAAATCAAATGGCATATTGTTTTTATGAACCTAAAGTATCGTTTAAGCAAAAAAAAAAAACGGATTTTTTTAAAATCCTAGAGTAGTGTTACCCCTTAAACGGTTTGAGCTGGGCGTTGATGAATCAATCAGTTAATCAATCAGGGCTTCTTCTTTAATATACGTAATAAATATAGATTGTCCTTTTCTCTTTTTCTCTACGGTAGCAATGGCACCTACACGAGATCACTCTTATCTACCCCAAGAGAATTTCCTTCCCTTTTCGGTAGAACGTCCTGAATGATCCGAGTGGTAGCGATAAGTTAGCGAGAAAAGCGCCTAGCGTCTAGAGTACACATGTAAACGTGAACGTAATCGTAGACCGAGACCACCATCCGCTTCCTCTCGCGATATGACGCGACGTTTGACTGTTTTCCATGCCGTTGGTCAATTAGTCCGCTTAAGGGCGCGTACAGACATAAATACGAACGTGAATGATACAATCATGCAAGTGTGGACGTCGCGCAGTGTTTTAAAACCGCTGTCTGACTGCGGCAAAGTATATTTCCTTTTAAAAGTGTAGGTACAGATCGTGGAGAACTATTAAACATGCGACTATTAAACATTACGGCTTTCCTACTTGTTTTCTTTATAATTCGAAATAGGGTTGCCGATCTGAGATCGATTAATCGAAAAATCGATCTTTTGCCCCGCGATTTTCGATTTTTTTTTTTAATCGATTTTTCAGTATAGATCGATTCCATGGAATCGATCCTCGGGGACCAGAAATCGTGTTCCGATTCTTTATTATTTATTCCTAGGTATTTTTACACTTTACACTAAGTTTTTCAGGTCAATATTATTCAGCAAAATATTAATTTACTAAGTCATTTTGTCCTCAATAACATTTCATTAACGCTACATTTATGGAACCCGTTAATTTGTCGGGTTAATTTATATATACATAGATCAATTATTGCGAAATAACCATAAATAAGAAAAAACACCAAGCAAATGACGGCTGTTTAGCAATAAATACATGAGCAAACAAGTTTGAACAAAAAAAATTATTTCTATTCTATTTACCCAAAATCATTCTAATATACACTACTTAGTCTTCAATGAATTGAAGATACATAAAGTTGAAGAAGAAAATAAATACATATACATAAAGTTAAATCGATTTCTTGAAGATCGATTCTTTACAAGCCGATTTTTCTTGAATCGATTTTTCATGTTGCGGTTCGAATCGATTTGAAAAATCGATATTTTTCGGCAAGAATCGGCAACCCTAATTCGAAATAGTTCAACTAAAACCTGAATTACTTGAGTAAAAATACATGATTAAACAATTATACAATTTCATGTTTCTCCGTCGTATCGTAATAAAAGGGAACGCACAAATTAATTAACAGAATACCTAACGTTAGCCTATTAATCACTGCACGAGTGCGACTCGTATTTGCCACATTTGACCTGTAATCTCGACCACGAATTTGACACGATGTTACAAGACAAAGAGCAAATCCCGGCACGGCGACGCGATGGTTCTGCTTCAATCCCTGTACACAAACATTATCTACAGACATGCATCCGCATATAGTCTACAGATAATCTCGAATAGTGAAGTGACAGGGGATGTTATATATGTTATTGTCTGCAGCAGGGGTTAAAAACAGTTATGATATCGGTTTTGGTTCTTGAAACAGTCTTGGAAGCAGTCGCTTCTGGAATGCAGATAAATACTGCAAGCAAGAAATATTCTGTGCCACGAACATCACTTTACAATAAAGCGAAGAAACTATATAAAAATGACACACCTGGACCAAGTACAGTTTTAACGCTGAAGGACAAAGAGGACCATGTGCAATGGGTATTGCAAATGTGTTCTCTTGGCTGTCCATTCACAAAAGAGCATTTATTCAACAGCGTTTTAATAAAGAAATTGATACGGGCAAATTCTTTTACTGATGGACGACCAGGCCGACATTGGTTTGATGGTTTCCTTCGAAGACACCCAGTGCTAACACAGAAAATGTCAGGAAATATATCACTCGTGCTAGAGCCTTGGTGACTGAAGAATCATTTAAAAAAATGGTTCACAGATATTGGTGCTTATTTAAAGAAAGAAAAACTTGAAAATATTGATGTGTCACGAATTTTTAACACAGACGAAACAGCTCTGCTGCTAAATCCAAAAGGAGGTTCAGTCTTGGCAGCACAAGGATCCAAAAACGTGTATAATATAGTTAATAATAATGAGAAGGAGAATTTAACTGTCTTAGTGACTGGCAACGCTGCGGGTCAACTGGCCCAAACGTTAGTTGTTTGCAATTACCAACGAGTACTATCTTCAATTTATGCTAAACTGCTTCCAGAGTTCCATGTTGGCACTTCAGAGAAAGGATGGATGACCTCGGAATTATTTTACGAGTACGTTGCTAATAAATTTTATCCATGGGTTGCTGCATCTGGAATCCAGCTACCAGTAATATTATTTTTGGATTGGCATGTGTCTCACATGAGGCAACCACTAAGTGCGTTTTGTCATGACCATCATATAATATTGGTCACTCTACCACCGAACACCACCCACTTAATGCAACCCATGGACGTTACCATGTTTTCTCCATTGAAAGTGCATTGGAGGAAAAGAAGTCAATGCGTACAGAATTGAAAATCATGAATTGAGTGTCGCCAAACATGTTTTTGCTGTACTTTTAGCAAATGTGATCACAAAAATGGGTTTAAAGACAATTCTATCAAATGGTTTCAGTGCTTGCGGACTACATCCATTTGCAATAGACAAATTAGATCTTTCTAAGGTGTTTATTCGTTCCAAAAACAATGATAGTGAAACTACCATAAATCAGGAATCTATCATAAATCAGGAATAGTCGCTGATAGAGTCTTTTGAGAAATATATTGACCCAGATACACTGAAGCTATTTCGAGCTTGTGGTGAAGTTGAAAAATGGGAAAGAAAAACTCATGACACGAACCTTTATCATGTGTGTAAACGCATACGTGCAGACTGTTATAAAACTAACATTGAAGTTTGCTCAGAGATTTACAATGATAATTCTATAGAATCACTATCCGGACAAGTACTACATGATGAACCTACCCTTCAACATATTGATTGTGTTACAGATGTAGAACAACAGAAAGAAAATCTACCTATGGAAGTTTTGAATCCAAAAGTAAATTAAGAATTGCATAGTATTTACAAAACGCATTGGCATTTACATTTAAATAAGTATTAGTTTTCCAAGTTTAATTTTAATTCACACCCATTGTGTGAATTGGAATTGTAATTGTAATCTACGTGTGATTTATTTTTATGTTTTTAATAGATTCGTTTTTTAAGCGATGTTTTTGTACATAATTTATTTTACACGCGCATATTATCTTATATTCACTTTTTTTGGGAAACATATATTTACAATATAAGATAGCTCCACTATAAATACAATTCTTTATTTGTATTTACAGAAATCAATTTTTTATTTGTATTTACAGAAATCAATTTTTTATTTGTATGGTAACATAAGTATTTTTTTACAGCTGATTGTTTTACAAAATGTAGATGATGCGCAAGAAGTATCTTCTAATATTAATTTGCAATTCTCTGTTCTAAATAATCAAGGAAATGGTTATTTTCCTCTGCCTATGGATTTATCAAAAGAAATACTTCTTAATGTTGATAGTAGTTCAAATGTAAAGCATGAGCATGAAACTCCTGAAGATCGTGTTAATAATGCAAACAAAGTTAATCATAATAGTCTATTGGAAAATATTGAAAATCATAATGTGATAAATGTTCCAGAGAGTACATATTGAGAGAGTTTATATTGGCCTATACAAAACACTTCAAAGAAAAATAAAGGATAAGTAAGGTGAAAATTCCATCCGTAATGTCATCGGAAGAAGCAGGAAAATAAGAAAAAAAGAAGTTGATGAAGCAAAAGAATTAAAGAAAAAGATTCGAGCACAAAATGCTTTGATAAAGAAGGAGAAAGTAGAAGAGGCAAAGAAATTAAAAGCATCTAAGAATACGAAAAAGCAATCAAAACTTACTTTATAAACAAATTAACCGAATGTTGCTTTGTTCCTTAGATTTATATTCAATATGTACTTATATGTATGTAAAATTTTGCTCGTGACTGTAAAACAATAGCAAACAACACGAGTTTATTAATACACAATATCAACCCCTATTACGAGGGAGGAAGAAAAATGCGTGTAAGCAACATTAAAGAGAGCTAGAAATGAAAACTATACATTTTAAACCGTAGGGGCTGAACGCGCACGAATAACGCATGCGGATAGGTCCAAATTGCCTCCTGTCTTTCTCCACGTTCTGTGTTCAACTCGCTCCGCATTCGTAAGCATTACATCGAGGGAACAAGTCCTCATTACAAGCGTGTATATACTCGAGAGATACGGGGCCGTGTCGAATTTGAAGGGCGGAACCACGCGCAGTCACCGGACTGCCCGTTTCGTTCCTGTGTTCCTCCGCAAGAGATCTCGTTGGCCTTGTAGCACGGTCGCAAAATCGGTAGCATGTTAAAACGAACAAACAAGTGTTTCGTATTTCGGGTGGGGATTGTAACCGCTGTCTAACCCGAACCGGAGTCCGAATTACCCAGGGATGGTTACTGTAACCCGTAGTAACCACGAAGGAACGGCTCCCAAATAGTAGCTACACAAAGCGGGTTACAAATGACATACGACATTCTACGTTCAAAATCCGACTATGGAGCGTCGCGCTCGAAAACAATTAAAAAAAATATAGTTTTGCAAATTTTTGCAGATCGACCGATTGATTAAAATAAACTAGAAAGTCTCTCTACTTTCCATACATTCAACCCTTGTCGCGTGGATCGACGTGGAACATATTGTAAAACACTATTTTAATAGCGATGCAGAGAAAACTGAGTTCAAAAACCAGGTTTTATAACTTGGTTATTGTAATAACTATTGTTAATTATATTGAAAGTACAATACTGTCGTTTTGTCCTTTTTCCTTTATTGAATTAGTCATATTTTTATTTTATTGATATTTTTAGTGAAATAAACTGTAATACGAATCAGGTATGTTTTCTAACAATTTGGACCCCATATGAACCCAAACCCGCGAAAAAATAATTTTGTCCAGCTAGCATGTTGTATACTCGAACCACTGTGCACCGCCACGATGCAACTGCAATTTGACCAAGAAACGACCTGCATCCAATTGCGCCAATCACTTGCAGGGTTTTCTTTCTCTGTCTAATTTTTAATCTCTGGAGAAAAAGTCTGAGGAATTTCCTCGAGTTATACCCACGACATTACACTGTAAGTAGGGAATTCAATCCCGGGATCCCGATTGTTTTTTTTTTTTATATTTTTTTTATTTCATTTTTATATTTTTCAGTTCTTCATAAAGTAATGTACGTTTTTAAAAATTCTTGAAATTCTCAGGATAAATTATAACTTGATATATCAAATCCCGAGAGTTTTAGAATCCGAAAAACAGCTGGGATCCCGAAATTACGATCCCGGGATTGAATTCCCTAATTGCAAGTAGTTTCTTGGCCAGATTGCAGTTGCATGCGGAGATGGACGATCGCCCTATATCGACCTATAACAAATATCGTAACAATTATGTAGAAGTTTGAGAGGTAATTTATTTATATATACTAAATTTATATACTGTTGTTCAGAAATCAGTAAATATTCAGGAATACGATCATATTTTTCAAATTTAGAAAACTCAAACTTCGAGGAGAAATGTGCAAAATACAAATTTGGCTATAATTTTCCATACTACAAAAATGGTTTTTCAATTTGGAAAAATATTATTCACATAGACAGAACCTTCTAAATTGAAATAAAAAGGGAACGAATGAATTTAATACTATAGGTATATAGTTTCTGTAAAATAGAGAAAAATTACAACTCCCTGCTCTAAGAGCGGGCTAACCGGGTTGCTCGTCGTCAGCCATCAGCTTGCCATATAGGTTGGGCTCGGACTCGACCCGGGCTCGACGGCTGCATAACCTGACCTTTACCCTGTGCCTCGTTGCGTGGGGTTACCCGGCAATGCGGGTTATCCTACGATACTGGCAACCGAACTTGGATCCGGTTATGGTTACAATCCCTGATTTCGGGTATTGGGACAAGGGAAGTGCCAGAAATATTAGGAGATAAGAACTTCGGCCTCACAGGATCCAAGGATCATCAGTTTATACATCAATTGGTAACGCTACTTGATACTAAAACGGGCCTATTGCTCCGATTGCTGAACAAATGTTGCGAAATGCAGGTAATTTATTTCGGCATCATAGGTATTCCTTCCAAGCGATGAACGTCTTTCCGCGTAGGCCTCGGCCGTAACAAAGTCTGTTATAAATGTTGTGTTATTCACTTTAGAGCCAATTAACGTTGATACATTCATAAACACAATTTAATACTCTATCGAAGTTTAACACGCAAAATGTAATATAAAAATACAAATCCATCCTTCATGTTTAAAACAAAAAAGGCCGAAGTTCGTACCTTTAATAATTTCGGAGATAAAAATGCATTTGTGAAGGCGATTTTTATAAAAATCGACAGAAACCCGGAACATTGAAGAGACATTATATGTAAATGTATAATTCGTGTTTCTGGAATGGACAAGCATACTTGGCTTATAGAAGATGTCATAAATGCTGCTGCACACTGAAAAATCTGTTTTTAATGAGCTACATTTAGTTTTCCTGAAGGTATTAAAAACGGGTTATCTCTTAGAAAATGATTGATATATTACTTCCGTAAGTCCATAAATGTCCAGATGATTCCCTGGAAATGCGATAGGATTCACTTTAAGGGGGGTGTAATTGACACCTGGAAATCCCTGGAATGGTTATTTTCCGATTTTGTGTTATAACTCGGGAACTGTAAAACATTTTTTACCGCATTATAGATCTAATTAAATGAAGTAACTTTTGTCGTGAAACTTTTTCCCTATCTTTTACAGTTCGCGAGTTATAACACAAAATCGGAAAATAGCCGAATTTTCAGGGTTTAATTTCACCCCCTTCGAGTGAATTTGGGCAGCAAACAATAAATTGCGTTGTAATCAGGAGGAAATCCCCTACATATTTACAAAGTTTCAAAATTTATTTAATTTTCGGCTTCGAGACCTTCCCTTGTTAGACATAAATTAGAAAGCTGCAATATAATTTTCGGCTTTTAAATATATTACACTAAACTGCTCCTAAATTCACGATGAAGCTGATGTTGGTTTCTCGATTTCGCATCAAGAAAGTTAGTTTCTCAGTTTTCGAAACCAAAATATATGTTCGTATTGAAAAAAAAATACAAACACACTCGGAGTAGCGGGATTTTCATGAGAAGCAAAAGGGATAATATTTTATAATAGCAAGAATAATATTCTATCGTTCATGATAGACAACAAAATTCATATAAAATATAATCTTTTACTTTCACAATAATGCTATATTAATAAATGTCCATCTTTATCATAATTATTCTTGATTAATTACTGAAAATCGCGATAATACTGGTGCGAATTTTTTTTGTTAAATTAACACACGCGTCACTGCTGAACCGATCATAAGCAATTCACTATTTACTATCTGTAATGAGCATCTTTTACGATACATTCATTCAGACACTGAAAATTCGTTGCCGCTCAAAGAGCAACTGGATTTAAAATTAACTCTTCGCGGCTGGTTTCCAGTAGGAAAAGAGAAAGGCAGGTGGAGCTCGACCTTTCCCGCGAGCGGCTTGAATTTCCTTCTTTTCGCCCATGCTCACGGATAATCCGCACGTAGACGCTTGCCACAAGTGTGTTATACGCGAGCGTGTTTAAATACGCGCACTTCCTGAATAAGCTCGAGCATGTATTTCACAATTAAGCCGCGTGGCGGTTGAAAACAAGAAGCTATTCACGAAGCCGGTATAGGCGTCAGAACCGTCGCTCTAAACCCTTCCGGTTTCGAGTTGATTCTCACTAGTTGAACAGTGTTACGAAGACGATCGCAAGCAAAAGAATGCCCGCCACCCCAACAATCCAATACGCGCGCGTTTCTTTCTTTTTAAAATTTCCATCGTATCATAACATTCGTAATACATCCAGTAGCAAATTAAAAGTAAATTAAACGTCATCGCGTGTTTCGATTCGATTTAAAATAAGGATATAATGGTGGATATTAATCTCTTGGAGGATCGAAGAGAAAAAAATTTCTATTTGCACAAAAAAAAAACGAAAAGGTGAGGCTGAACGTATTACGAGAACGAAGGCAGAAGCATTGCGTGCTGAACGCAAAAATGATCTTGCCAGTTAGAAAAGTAGTGGTGCAATACGATACACGAGCGAAAAGTGATGTAAAATGATCCAGAATCGCCCCTCCACTGATTACAGCAGCAGTGCAAGCAGTGTGGGAAAATTTTCCACATTAATTGCCGCGAGATGCAAGAATGCCAATGCATGTGTTTACGCGCCACTAAGTACGTATATGTACATATATTAGGCAGCGTATATACAAGTATGGGAGTTACGAGCGCGGTTTGAGAATCGATACTCAAGGAGGCATTAACATCCTCGGTCCAATCATACTCGGCCCCCTCCAATATTAGAGCTCGATCAAACACTCGAGCGCCGTAGGTCTCACGGAGTACGAAAGGCAGAAATTAGATCGTGGTTAGTAATTGTAAATCGAAGCAAGTCGTTATAAAGTTTCAACAGGCAAATGCGTGAAGCTGCCGAGCACGCGCAGCCTCGGATTCTTCCATGCTAGAGCTCAACATCTGGCGTCGTTCCAACCTACCAATTTTCGAGGAGTGGCCTGTATTTCAGTTTGAATGACTTTAACAACTATCCTCTAGATCGTTACATAAATATAACGCTATCAATGACTACTTAGCCACTTGTTCATTCGATATTAGAACATACAGGAGCTACACATGAGAGCATGGCAAAGCGACACAAGCAGGCAAAGCTTCCCGACAATTTTCGATAATTGGAAAATAAAACAAACCTTGCTTAGATTTATATACATGTGAAGGGTAAGGGGGGAAAGCAAGAAATGCCACAAAACAGTTTTATCAAGAAAATTAAGTTTTAATAGGTATTTTAGTCTACCAGTAAAGAAGCAAGGTTCCATGAATTTAATTTTCTTGTTTTAGCTTGGCAACAGAGGCTTGAAGCTTATGCTTAGGAAAAGAGTGGGTACATTCCGTACTTTGTCCCAGTGCAGAGTGGACATTTCCTGTTTTTAACCAGTATACCAAATCTTTAACGTTATTTTACGGAAGTACTTGAATTTGTTAACCTTTTTTGATTCGACTGTTCTGTAGTCCCAACAAAATATGCTATAAATCGCAAAATCACGAAAAATGGACATTCCCAGTTTTTCTCTTTACCCTTCATATGTGTTTGTTTAATCTTTTACGGTTGTTTAGTAAATCATAGAACGTAGTATCTTTTTTGTTGTTTATTTTTTATTCAGAGAACTTGTCGCAATGGGAACAACTACGAATCGCAAGCATAGAAATTATTTTGCTACAATTTTTCGCAGAATAGTTTAAAATACTATTTACACGGAAAGTCGAAGCACTCGTGGTACTTTCATTTACTAAAAGCAAATATTAACATTATCCTACGAAGGATGCAGAGGAAACTGAACATTAAACATAGGCAACTAAATAATTTGCATAGGATCATTGAGAATCCTTCATACACGTAATCCTATAAAATCGCACTGCTTTAATTCCTCTCTGATATAAGCACCTATGTAAGTAATACAAGAATGTCAAAACCGTCATCTATGAAGTGTTGAGAGCAGAACTTCACTGCTACCAAAACGCTTACAAAAGTACACATGTGTATTTATTCTCAAGGCGATAACATTTGTACATGTACCTACAGCTTTTAAAAATGAAACTGTGAACGAAAAACTTAGATTAACAAATTCGTAGTATAGGTCATTTTGTTTGAAATGAAAAAATTGCACTTTCACAAATTGAATTTTCATATTTCTGGAGGGGGGGGGGGGTATATATATATATATGTATGTGTACTATATATAAATATTTTCTGTTACGTTACGGAACTAATGAATTTCAATTTAAACAAATTCATTGTTAAGTGATAGTAAGTGGAACAAGACCGTCGTAATTGGTCACTAATTACAAAGTTAATTTAAATGGAAGTAACCGACGGTTAACTTATATTAACAAAACAATTTTACAATGCTGACACTACACTACAAGGCTGTGCGACATCTGGGACAGACTTGATTATGACTTCAAAGAAGTAAGTGACGTCACGTCGACGGAATCGTCGAATTCCATCGTAGTGCTGATTCGTTAATGATCCTGCGTGACACTACCAATGATATCTTGTCCGATTTTGCGTTGAAGGAATCTTCCTGCTTTAGAAGGTTCAAAAATTCAAATTTTATTTGTCTGTATTCTCTACGGTCCTAAAGGTGTAGAATTGGTATGTATAATACAGTTGCAGGTTCTGGCGCATTTGTAAGATTGACAATATAATTAGAATAAAACGGTGCGCGGTCAAAATGTCGGCCCTCTCCACGTACGCGGGTAGATACGTACGCAAATAATTCTTCTTCTTCAGATGTATTTATATGGTGGCAACATATGTATGTCCAAATAAGGATAGGTACGGAGCTGAAGTCTATCAGGAAAGATAATTAAAGAAAAACCTTGGAAATGACACACGTCCATTGCGGTTCAAAGATCGTTACAAATGCCGTTTATTTATCAGGATTTCTTGTGTTCGCATTATACCAATTACAAACTACGAGGCAATTTATGAAGAGTTTTGGATTTTTAGATTAAAATGGGCATCATTCGATTCGCCTCGACGCAATCTTTCAAACAGTATACTGTCAAGGACCCAGTTCCTGATCAGAACCCAATTCCTGATCAGTTTAGTATATAAATACCAAATAATAAGTTTATCACGATACAAATTTATTCCAAAAAATTACTAAATAATTATGAATTTTTCTTTAAATTTATACACAAACATTTGATAGCTCATAGTAAAATGTTTTAGGTTGATCAGAAACTGCTCCCATTGCATCTTAAGTGATCAGGAATTGGGTCCTTGACGGTATGACAACCCTGACAGACTCCTCCGGTCACCAATTACTACGGACTTAACATCGTCCTTTGTAGGTAGACAGTCGAAGAACACTTTGATATTTAGTAATGAAAAATCTTATGTGCATAGTGCAAGTTTACACAGAAAAATATTTCGATACTTTTGTGTTTGCCTTTCGAACGATGAATGAAATGTATGAAAGCATGACGGAAGTAATTAAAAACTTATCTAATCATAATGAAACTGGTAACATTGATCATTTTAAATTAACAGTTTAATCATTTGCTGTACGAATTCAAACTAAGTGTGAAGAAAAAGATCTGTGGTAAAACGGTACTTGATCTCGGTCTGCAGGATTACAATGTTCCGACCTATCAGGATATCGTCTTACTTGCACGGAATTTCAAGTCATAGACCAGTGATTCTCAACCGGTGGGGTAGCGAAGAGTTCCCTGGGGCCCTCCACGGTATTTTGGGTTCTTTTAAAAATAATTAAGTCTATATACACATTTTTAATGTGTTTACTTTACCTTACTACATTTACCTTACCTTATACGGGGGGGAGGAGGTTATTTGAATATTATAAAAGGGGTCGCGACTCAAAAAAGGTTGGGCAACACTGTCATAGACACTTAATACAGTAGCGAGTGAAATATGATTTTTATTATTAAATATCTCACAAGGTACTGTGTGTTTACGCAAATAGCAGAGCATGGTACGAGTGAAATATTTGTCGTATCTCCATCTACATATAACAGAAAGTTTCGTTAAAATGAGAAACCAACCTACTTCATATGGTATTGATTTCGATGAAATTTTCAGCATGTAGGTATACAACTTACTTAGATTTACAAACGGGATTTTTAAATTTTTATTACAGCCTCAGATAAAAAAGTTGAAAAGCGACATTCACTATTTCCTTTCATTATTCCGACCAATTGCATATTTTATTTTCAAAACGACGATGCACGCCACCCAGTAAACTAATCCTTCTAGCTTCTAAAAAAAGTCGAACCGTTTGGACCAATTTTAAAAAAAGTTATTCTGCTTCAAAGGGTGTCCCGATAATCTTGTCCGGTACTGAAGATAACACTATTTAAATAATCACGCGCATTCTAGCAGCTTGCGTGGCCTAACTGATAATAATGGAGCAAGGACTTACAAATCATGGACACTACTAGCGATAATAATGCCATTCGAATTTCAATGTATATTTTCCTAGGCGCGGAAAACAACTGATGTACATACATAACTTCACTTTTCACTTTAATTCTTTCAAAAATCATCGCAGGCAAAAATGATCCGGAAGTTTGTTTTAACAGGGGAAATTTAACAAAAAGGACAAAGAAGACGAGGGAAGCGGTGATTCGTTGATTTGAATACTTTTAAAGTTTGAGAATACATACATATTGTAAAACACAGTAGGTGCAAAAGATGTTTTTTTTTCTAACAGAGACACCGGCTATATTTTTTACACTGACATTCGTGACAGTACGGTGTTTATAGCGTCGACTTAGAGCTACTAACTACATGTGTGTATTCTAACGAAATACAGAAAGCATGTGAATACCGAGGCAGAGTCTAATATGAATATAGTGTCAGCATCTTTTATATTGGCACTAGATAACAATAACATATACCCCTCCGAACAAAATATAGATACATGCATAATTATGTTTCTACTATAAGCAGAAAATATATAATGGCTGAGTTTAACCATATTTTGTGATTTTTAATTTTAGATATATGTAGGTAGTTATTAGAAAATTTGTGAATAAAGCATAGGTATATGATATTCCGAATAATCTTCGAATAAAACTTTTGAATAAAATGAAGTTATCCGAGAATAACAACTAAATCTTTATTCGACTAATGCCCAACTCTGCTTATAATTGAGTAAAATATAATTACTTCAATAAGGTGTGAACAAGGGTGTCCGGAGCCTTTTTTACGGGGGGGGGGGGGGGGGACTTTGGGAAGATGGTAAAGAAAGATATACCCCTCTTGTGTTTTTTAACCCATTTTGTAGTGCATATTTAACTACAAATTTAAAACTAAAATTAAAAATATTCCATTTTTTAACTATAACTTTTAGTATAAACTTAATAAAGATCAGTTTTGAAAAATAAGTGATTGTTTCTCAAAAGCCTGGAGGGGGCATCGCCCTTCAGACGCCCATGCATGCGAATGATTTAGTACAATTTGATGCACTCCATTAAATACAAAGTGAAACCAGCTGAAAGTACACACTTCAATGTCCCTGATGCATTTCGATTTACGAAAAAAAAGCACTATGTTAGATGTTGCTTTGTTAACTAGAGAAATACTGGTAAGTACCAATTTTGAGGGATCAAAGAACAAGATGATATCGCACCTTGATGCTAACAGAGCTTGTCGAAGTTAAACGGAAGTTCAACTCGATTTAATCAAATATATAGGGCGCGATACAAAGAAAGACTCATGAAACCCGACAAAAATCGTTCAACAAACATCAGTCTCCAAACTAATCCTGATAAAGACACAAACAATTTGTACAAATCGAATGTACTACGTGAATCTCGATATACCATGAAGTACAGGTTGACCTGGAATATGGTGATACGATTCCACACAGGCTAAGAATTTTTAAAGGTTTAAGCAATTTCTGTGTTAAATAATTAATGGACCAAACGTGCATTAAAATGAAAGATAGACGCAAAGATTTTTTGTGAAATGGCGGAAATAAAAATCGGAGTTGGAATGAACACCCATCTTTATCTTGTCTTATCTTCGTTGGAATTGATTTGCACACCTTCGTTGACATTTTTTATCTATTTATCCTGAGTACTACATGCCCCTATATGCTTTGATCTTTTTCTTTAATAGTGTTATTATTTACATTAAGATACATTTCGTGTTGTACATTTCATGGTGAATTCATAAACAGCATGTTTAGTATGGACACATCGTTGAGTTCACTGTAACTTCCGGTTAAGAAAGAGTATTAAGTATTAAGGACAAGTACATATTATGAAAGTATAGGATTTCATTTAAGAAATATTGACGACCTTAAAAGCTTCGAAACGATGACCGTGAAAACAATAATTTTCTCATTATCACGATCCCCTTTTCGAATTCAAAAACTCTCTCTTGCATCCTGTTCATAAATTCAAACGCTATAAGGTATTCAAATATAGACGTACATATACATATATATTGTACACTATTGTCATATGTGCCCCTCTCCTCAGTATAACACAATTAACCCCATAATTAGTAAGATTCTATTGCGTTTACCTACGCTAAAAGGATATTTATAGAAGAGAAGCAGTGACACACCTACAAGTGTTTTTAATAAGCATAGATAATGCACAGTTTTGATACCAAACATGAATTTTATTTCAAGTACCTCCAAATTACTTTTCTGCCCATTCTATTTCTAATTTTCCATAAAAATTTAAATTTCATTCAATTATATGCTAAATTAACTATGTACTTTTAAAATTAACTCATTAATTAAAAACGTAAAATCAGTCCGAATAATAATCAGCCCATGTAGAGAGACATGCCGCAAAACAAATCCAGTGAAAGCAGTATGTTCGATTACGCGTATCATACATAAGTTCAGATACCACAAGTTTTCGGCAAATCAACGTGTTTGCTAATATGTCGATAATTTACACGACATCTGGTGTAAATAAAAATTTATGTTCTGTTAAACATTGACACAAGATAAAATGTGCTTTTTTTATCGACCGCGCATGAAGGAGAGCGAACGTAAAATTGCCACGACCCGAAACAACAATTCCTTTGTCAGATTTGTGTGAAACTTTGTGTATAGTATTAAAAGCATTCCCTTCTTCGTCGCGAGATATCCACACTATGTATTCGTAGAATCGACATCACTGCTTGCCATTGATAACTCAAAACATGTAAATTTTACAGGGATAGCAGTTTAAACCTAGTCTATACCTGATGAAACTCTGATGTTTTATAATACTCAAATATCAACTTCTGATGATAAGGATAATCATAATATTGGAAGATATCTACGGAACTTGTAGTTCAATGAATTACCTTTAACTTTTAAATTTGACATGCAATATTTTTCTATCTTTGAACTTGAGACTCTGAATAAAATTCATTGTTTCTTTTTCGTGTGTTTACTCATTTACCAGCCACTAACGAAATAGTTGCGCTATTAATGTCACAGTGAATAAGTGGCTGTCTGAACTCCTGATTTGTGATTGACTATCGACAGTAGCCGTGAACGTTAATTCGATATTAGCACTCGACGTCGACCATTTCTGGATCGTGTTTAAGTACTTCCAATTAGTTATGTTTAGCTGGACATAGTTGTCGATGAATGTAGTTATACTGTTATGGCGATAATTTTCCGTTTAAAATGAACGTGTTTGGCAATTGTAACATTCTCAGTTATCGTTGGCAAATAGATAACATTATTGTTCCTTTTAATTTCTTATATTCAAGGATTGTTCGATATGTTTCACAGATACGCTATCGGGTGAAACTGGAGCGAAAAACCGTAAAACGAACTTCAGTTACGAAACGCAAAAGGCTAAATAGAACTACATCCACTTGTATTCGTGCAAAGTGCTTTCTACGATATATATGCTCGTCAAGCTACATTTGTGTTTCATCCGTGCTACGCGCAATCATAGAAGCGATTCAGACAAGTTGTGTACGACTCTTCTTCTCTAAATTCGATAATACAAGTGCAAACAGAGGGGCTCGAGTGACGCAAAGCATTGCACGCGGATGAACGTATTTTTTTTCATGTAGATATACATATATATACGCGCTGAATCAATGACATATTCGTCCTCCGATAACGTGTCAGAGTCATTCTTGAGCAAACTAATCTACTCAAACACACGCATAAACCGCGGAGAATATTTAAACAATTTTTAACATTGTAGTACATATTTAAAATATATAGGTACTATATATATTTCTCGAATAAAGCGAGAACTGGGATTAATTTCTTACAAAAATTAAACTTTCGTATTCCTACCTCACATCTAAAAAAGCATACTCTATTTTCTCTAAAAGTCCATCGTATGCTTTAGAGGTGGTAAAACCAAAAGGTTCTGTAATCTCGTTGACTGTTTTGGTAATTCTTTTCCTGCCTTTGAACGTTCTACGTCTGTCTTGTTAATTATCTTTTGCATCAGAGGGTTTACCCCGTATAGAATTGAAATTAAAATTAATATAAATCATATAAAAGTCATGATTTTCGATAAGCGTTTCAGTAATTAAACAATATTTTGTCAATAAATAGAAGGAGACAAAATTTATTCCGTTACTTCAATATTTCATACATGGCGACTGTTATCACTAAATTATTTAATGAACGATAATTCTTCTGTGCTGCATTTAGGCAGAGCATGTCAATTTTTATTATATGTATTATGTTATAGTGAAACGATTAACACCCACTTTCGCGTGTATTCTTCTTTTAGTCAGAAAAACACGGGTCCAGTGTTTTTATATTTTGGTAGCTGACACGTATTCTAAAGATATCCGCTGACATCATACGCATATAATTTTCTACAAGTCCATTTCGGATAGCGGTCTATTTAACGCGATTTATAAAATCCCCAATTCATGATATGGAAAACTTCTATCACCCAGGGATATTGTTAGGCAACAGGACGCATGAACTCAATATACACGCGCTTTATCTGACAAAAAGAGTGAGCAAGGTTCGGGTAACCGCGTTGGCTAAATTCTTGCGCACTGTTGATCCAGGTTGTGTATAATAGTAGGTACGCTAAACGTGTAGAGTGCACTATTCAAAACTTTGAGAGGAAACCTAGTTCAGAGGCTTGCCCTTTGTGGATCTGGTACGTGGATGTGTGTGTAAAAACGCGACTGATTAAAATAATTAATTGTAGAAATAATTTAAAATTAGTAAAAATTGTGCATATAGTTTCTAAAACATTTTGCTTTGTTGATTTTATAAGCACCGTTTTGTCAGAAAACTGTCAATCAGATTTTTTGCACTGCAAAGTTGCTGGTCCTGTAGAGCTTCTAAATGTGATTTAAATAAAATTAAAATAAAATATTCGTATGACTTAAATATGCAATAAAAAGTCCTGAAAGTTTGCTTTTAATTAATTTCCAAAGATACCTTTACTTTTCAGACCATTACCGCGGTGTCCCCTCTTAATGACAATTCCGTTTTTAAATATGGATATACATATGCAGCTATATCGAGAGCCCGAGAAAAACCAACTACTTAGTGTTATGCCCAACATAAGAAGAAGTTTTACCTAAATGATTAATGCTAGAACACCGGTGCAAACTTTTCCGTTTCGTAAAAATTTAACTTTTCACTGAAAAGAAAATAAAAGACAGATGAACTGTATAATACAACTTTGAAATATCAATATGTACAGCTATATATCATTAAGAATGCCTAGCCATTCGTTCTAATCCGCAGCCATCCGTTAGAAGTGGTGGAAAAGCATTTTCCTTAAGTGTGTTATCCAATGCGGTGTAATTTATACGCCGCTAGTTGCATCCATCGAGGAAAATATGTTAACGATTAATTGATAGGTTCAATTGATACATGTTATTTCCTACTTATAAACACCAAGTGGGTAGGTATTTCTTAAAAAAGGGAAGCGCAGTGTGTTGTGAACAGTAAATCTCGTGTAGTAGGTACATCAAGAATGAACGAACAGGAAGATAATTAAGAGAAAAGCGTGTCAAGGTCCTGAATTTAAACTCGCAGGTTCAAGAAGCGTTACGACGACAAGTGATTGAACAAGACAATCGATCAATCCATCGATCCATGAAAATATGATTAAGATATGGCAAACGCGTAAGGCGCGCTGCGAAGAAACAAGTATCACAAAAGGTGTTAGATAAATAGTTTGTAGGCCTTTGAACGGTGTGTCAGATACTGCTAAGTATAAAGTATAAACCGTGAGAATAAAAGGGAAAGGAAGAAATCTTTTTCAAGTCTGTCAAAATATTTATGGAGCAGGAGAAACCAAGCCGAACCGGAAGCACTTCAATCTCGTCCACTTCCTCTTTACCCGCTCTTTTCAGAAGCACGCCATTACGACAGTGATGCAAGGACATCGCTGGATCTCTCCTTTGTCTTTGGGCTTTGCACTATGGATCAAGCGTGCCCCACGTTTAACTTCAGTACAAACTTGTAAGAATCACGAATGCCCTTTACAGAAATGCGCGACTCTAATGTTTCTAATATTAATGGCTTCCACTCACAATTATTAAATGTGTGAATTGCACACGGTATCTAAAATTTCTTATTTCATGAACATAGATTAAACAGAAATGTGGACGCCGCTTACTGTGAATATATTAATTCTTTAACGAAATAACGAGATTGTTGCTCGGTGTTTGACAATTTTCATGTAGAAAATGATTAAAATTAAATGCACCCGCTTCAGATAATGCACTCCTTTGTTCCAAGATCGACCGTAGTTGAACCGAGTTATAACAAAATCTTTGTTCCTCCTTTCACGGCAACATGGGCAGAAGAGCTCGTTTTTATGTTCCTGTCGCAAAGAAAACGCACTGGGCAAGAGCTAAGAATGCCAG
This sequence comes from Andrena dorsata, assembly GCA_929108735.1. Classification (NCBI taxonomy): domain Eukaryota; kingdom Metazoa; phylum Arthropoda; class Insecta; order Hymenoptera; family Andrenidae; genus Andrena; species Andrena dorsata. The sequence continues at coordinate 62,296,059 of OV815487.1, read as the reverse complement.
AAGGATGCCAGATGTTGTGAACTGGGAACGCGAGCAGCCCAAGATTATAAACTATCCACGCGGATGGATCTTTATGGAACACGAATTACCGTTTGCATCACGGACGCAAACAATTCTGTAACTATCGTGAAGTACGATGAATAATACTTTAGTAGTATGAGGATTTTAAAGTAGAATGATTATGTATCGTTATTAATTAAACATCGACTTTACCTGAAATGATTAGTATTAATATCTGAATAATGTGTTATTTCTTTATCACATGATTGCTATTGTTGTAAGAATTTTTTAAAATAACTTCCGGAAAAAGAATGTTTTTAATTAGCTAAAGGATATCTTGCAACGTAAAAGTACATACTTCTACCACTTCACACAGAATACTTATGTCCAATTTGCCCGCATACATGCAGCTACTTCTCAAGTAGGTAATTAAAAAGATAGAAAACTAGATGCAACTATTTATTTACTCTTAACTACTGTTACGTCCGACAGACTCCGCGTGATACATTTCTTATTGTTTCTCCCACCACAAATTGTTCTGGAAATTACCGCCGAGTACCTTTCTCTTTTTCAGTGTTCCGCAACATGTCAAAGTGATAACTGCCTCGGATTTTTGTAGCTCGACTTATATGTACTTAGAAACGTTATACGTACTAGTAGCACATGTCGTTGTAGATGACGGAACTAATGCCTTGAAATTATTCGATGAAGTGTTCTGTGTGTAGATATATGACCTCGTTATAAAATAGACGAATAAACAACTGTAAATAGACAATTAAAATATTTAACGCTTCGTATATTGCATTTACCAGAAGATCCACAGCAAATGCAACAGGACCTTCTGGAAATACAAGAATATTGTTATATATGTCCTTCCAAATTAAGAAAAAAGATTGTCCTCACATGCGTGAACTGCAAATAGCCAATATGCCTTTTTGAATCTTTAGAATTTAGTTCCAGTTGTTTTATTTATTATATCATTATGTTCACTGTATTATCTTAAAAAACGAATGTTTCAGTTTTTATAAAAAATATTATGCTATTTTATTTACGTGTATTGAAGGTTAAAAAAATTTCTTATGTTTGTAGTTTTTAAGTCGTTTACTAAAACTGTGTAATTCGTGTTGTTTCACTTGTATATAACAGTTGAAATCATATTAATTTTATAAATATTTAATAACAATAAGTTTTGATCGGAGTCTGACAGACTCCGTGTCCATATTAATATGCAAAAAGTGGATGTCAGTATTTAATGATTAACTTGAAATGGAAAATACAGCAATGTTATCGTCGCTATTTAAAATTTCATTTTATATTCCATCTCAATATCATATTCAGTCGCTGTTCCAATTGTACGATGTTGAAACAATTTCAATATCGTCAAACTATAACAATTAAGAAAATTAAGACGACATCAAAACCTCTGCAAATGTACTGCCCCTTTAGTTAAAAGTTCCTATCTAGCATTTTTTCAGATTTTAAGTGAAGTTAGACAACCCTAACATTCAATTAATTATGTGGTAACATAATAAATATGTACCGGTACATATATTACGAAAAATTAGGTACCTACAGTTCAGGCTGTTACGAAATAATGATATCATTTTTTTTTCACATTGAATGAAGAGAAACAAAGACGGCACAAAGAAAATGATAAATGATAAAGCATGTTTCGAAATGCAAGATAGGATATTTCAACAAACAAGGGAAGTATAGATTGTACGTACGTCCCCCTTAGAACTGGCAACTTCCATCCGAACAAGTATTTCGTGTATTGAATAGTTGAGAAATATATTTCTCAACGTAACTCAGACCGGGCACACTGCATGTGTTCATTGAAAGCGAACCCTAGCTGGGCGTTATGTTCTCTGACGGGTTCCTCGAAACACGTAGGCACATTCTACGTGATTCGAGCGGGCATGTGCAGCAACTATTCGCTCGGCTGAGGCCTATCCTCGTGCGTACGTTCAGAGACACGTGTACATATATACATATATATAGATATATACAGTTGTATGCACGTGCGTACGCGCGCACACACGCGTGCTGCCTATACGTTTTTCTGCGGCGCGTCGCCGCGCCGTCGTCGCCACGGGTCGTTCGATTAAAAAGGACCGGTTCGCAATTAATCGATCGGCTTGGCTCGAGTTCGTGTGCTGTCCTTAACCCAGTTCTCGTCACCGTTACCCATAAAATTGCGTACCTCCGCCGTGCGTCCAGCGCGATTCCGCGCGAACGGTGAAATTATACAGAACCCCGAGGACGATGAGGAGGCCTACGGAAACTTTTTCATCCGGTCGGTACACTTTCACTTTTTAACGAAGGTACGTGGTTAACGCCGAATTCCGAGATTACGTCAACAGCAGGAAATGAAAGTTAAAGTAAACGTCCAGTATCGTGTAAATGCTCGTAGAAATTTGACGGAAGAAAAGGCGTTAGGAGCCGTGGACACGCTCGGAGCTACGAGCACACGGTGCTCCCCATAATAGCTCGCTCAACACTTTCTTCCTTGGAAACGCTTAAGCAAGTATTTCGAAACAGCTCGGGCATTTGTAATTTTACCTTTTACCGAACAACCCAATCATTTTGTCATCCGAAAGCTGTGCCTTATTGTCAGGTGTCAAATTTTTGTTCTTCTTCAAAACTTAAAGGAATAACAGGTATCCCCATCCGACAACATACGAAATGCCAGTGATATTTAAGTGGGAATAAAAGCTCTCCTTTCAATTGTACATATTACGCTTTTATATAGGTTACACAGAAGTATCCTTGTTAAATGTAATTGAGTTTCTAGCTTATAAGTTTGCAGTTTCAGACAATTACTTTTCAGTGGGGCGTCGAATAATAACGATGTGTCATGATATCGCAAAGAACGTTACAAGAAAGAACAGGAATTAGTTTTTGCTCGAGTAATCAATGTTTGATTAAGGCTGACGATATTAACAAGGTTAGTGACTTCTCTGATTGCGATCTTTCTGTTAACTTTTACTATACTTTTTTTACCTAATTGTAATTTTGTATTCGGTTCTGTCTGTCAGCAACACAACGTTCTATTTTAACCAAGAATCATAATACGTGTTTGTTGTTACGTTGCGTTCAACAAATCCATACTAAAATAGAGATCAGAAGTGCGAGTTAAGGAAATGAAAATTATGTAGTTGATAAGTCAATTGTCAGTGGGGGCCACTTGGATGGCGGAGGGTTCAAGCTATCAAGCAGGAGTCAGTGCCTGTATTTGTTTGGACCCATGGTAACTACAATACTGCATTTAACTTTAGAGTAGTGTTGATTGGTAGGAAACCGGCAGGGAAAGTGCTACGACCAATCGCGTGTGTCAGAACCGTGGGCTTTGCGTAGATCGGTCGCAAGTCTGTAGGGGCGTAGGTCTACTCTTACATGGAATGGAGGATACTTCATATATCTATGTAATTTACACGACTTTTTTGTTAGTACAGTTATGCCTTGACTCTTGACCCTTGAAAATCCACGCAAATGAAAGTAGCCAAATATGGAATATCATTTTGTTTTCTGAATGTCATTCTTACAAAATCAATTGCAATAAATAAAAGATTTTTATGGGTATTCAGTCATATATTTGTTACGCTCAATTTAAGAGCATCTTATATTTCTAACGTTATGAACAATTTTCAATATTAAACTCTGATTAAAAAAGCATAAATTTCCATGGAACGTAAATATGTTTGACAATAATCACAGCGTCACAAATATTTATGAATACCACAGGCGGGTTTGTCAACGACAAAAAAAAAACACAAATAAACATAGTAAAATAATAACAGGTACAAAAAATACATCAAATCTACGCACCGTTAAATGCTTTCGAACGGCGGCAAGATAAAACGATCCTGCCACGTCACTAACGTTCGCTCGACTGACGAGTCACGAGTGAGATAGCCTATAGCCGGTTCACAGATATTCATTTGTCAGACGTTGAAAAATGGCAGTATTCTATATTAGGTATACCTACTATTCCATATCTGGCGAGTTTTCTCTATAATTTTCAACTCTACAAAAACTTAACTACAATAGCCCGCTATTAACTTGAAGCTTTATTTTCTATGCTATGTGTTATTACTGTATTCTTACAGTATAAATTAGAGAAAAGTTACCAAGTGAGAGGTCCTATTCCTAATTTTTTCGATAGACGACCGTAATTTATAGCTCATGAATGTCACGTGCCCTCTCGCTATTTTTCAGCCCTTTGACTCCCTGCGATGGAGGATAAACGCAAGCTAAATGGACTGATTCGAAAAAAGCAAGCGACCGGCCACTAAATTTTTCAAGCGTCAACTGTATTTAAGGCATTGAGAGCAAAAGCGGACTAACCCACATTGACAAAATATTCATTTTTCCTATTTTTTATAATTAGTAGAGCCTATTGGAATACATTATTGCTACTAACTCAATTTCGTAAAAAATGTGGGTTAGTCCGGTTTTGTTCTCAATGCCTCATTTTTATGGACATTTTGATTGCAAAGACACATAAACCACCGGCCAAACATTTAAGAGATTATAATTTTAAAAACACTTTCTGTTTCTGCTGCTTATAAATGATAAACCGTGTGGAAAATTGTACAAAATTAATTGATACTCCGTGTGTCGATTATATGAACTAAAACTTGAATTTGCATTTGAATTTGAATTTACATTACATCCGCGGACATGCAATTAATAGGTACCTTTTTTTTAGCACGTTGCCCTTTCATCGGGTAACGAAACTTTCAAACTATTAAAACATTATTTGAACTTAATTTTCGTTCCCATTATGTTACTTAATTCTTGGCATTGCTACGCGTCTCTATACAATTTGAAAATGTAGCCAACAGGGGAATAAGTTTCCTTTCCAAACACGAATCGAGGTTAATGTTCGCAACAATTTGACACGTAGAGAACGCTTTCAGTTTCATATACCGTAATTTGCCTCCTACCACATATAGGCAATGATTCTTATTGCTGAAACATAAATAACGCTGCCTGGACGATGAAGTTCATATATTGATACTTTGTGATAATGAGGATATTGACAATTCGAAATGATGCATTAGACGGACCGTATCCAGTATTAAGCGACGGAGTATAGTAGCTGGAAATGGAAGGTATAGCGAGGTCATAAATTAAATTATCGAGCGACGGCACCGATTGATGTAGCGGCTCTGATTAAGGCTTCAGGTCGTTATCTTCTTATATTTCTGTTAATTCGTTTGTGCCGGCGCTGGAAACATGTTTATTTCAACGCTTCCGCAAGTTTACGACCTCGCTATACCTTTCCCAGCTACCATACCCTGGATTCATATCTTTGTAAAACTATTATAAACAACTAAAGCTACAGAAATCATACGGAAAATAAAGGGGTATAGGCTGGGTATAGATATTATCCATAAGTGTTGTGATAAAAGTTCAACACCTGCAGTGAAACTTTACGAGAAATAACTTAAGACAAGAGTTCGATTACATTTCAGTGTGCATCATTTCTGTGAATCAGTATGTTTTTATTTATATTTTTTATTCAGAGGTGTGGATGTTACATTCACTTTTTGCAATAGAAACGTGGCATGGTTGGGTCATTTGGTTGCCGTTCAAAGCCTTCGGTTGAACACGGCCCTTCTCTCCCGCGATTCTTGACTCAACTCCGCGTTTGTTCTCCCCCGCTCCTCATTTTCCTGCGCGATCTGAATTCTACCCCCCCAATCTGGGTTAGGTCTGTGATCGAGTGACTCAGATTAATCACAGCAAGCTTGGGTTATCACTCACATAACAGATCAATTGCCACTCTACCAACATGTTGCGCACAATACTGATTCACGAGAACAGCCACACGTTATCGATACTTTATTCGTCTAGAAAACTACGTTTTCCACTCACGAGCCTCAAATCGATGCGCAGTTGCATAGCGTCATAGTTTTCCGTCCAAGAGTAGGAAAACGCGGAAATCTGTTTGCGAGCGAGTTGATTTGTGGTGCAGTGGTCATACGGAAGTTCGAAAGGAATTGTCGCATATGACGCACCGTGACGCTTTCACACGTAATACTTTTCGTGGCGAGTAAGAAAGAAAATGACTACGGCATTATGCATCATCGGAGTAAAAAGTTACATTATCTAGGCCAACGGAGTAACTATGACGCGCGTGAATTTCGTGCGATTACCTTGCCACGGAAGGGAATTAAGTTGATTTGAAACGACTTCAAATGCAACGATTCGTTCCAAAAATCTCGTTTATCGATTATTCATTAAAACTTAAAACTTCGTTGGCTACAAATAATTTTACTTTCCATAATAAAATTTCTTTCATCATACTTTACGCTCTATTGCATACCGTTTGCCAGTTTTTCGTAAAAGATTGTTACTTCAAAGCGTGAAGTCGAGACCTTTAAAACCGCTTCGTTTAATTACGTGTTCATAGTGTATAATATTTAATTACGATATCACCATTTGGAGGTCTTGAAACTGTTAACAAGTTGCAAAGGCACACGAATTGGAACGCTGTGCAGACACTGTGTGAAATCGCGCTGTGAATGCAGCTTTAGTAGGTACGGTTCGACGTGACGTTACGTACGGCAGAGATTATGAGGTAACAACAGCACGCATGGGAAGACATACCCTTTCACTTCAGCATTTCACTCTCGCGAGACCGAGAGAGGCTACTGATCGTGAGATGGCACGAGCCGTCAATCGACGAATCGGTAAAAAGCGGTTACGGAACAAGAAGTCTTCAAGTGCCTCCACATCATTAATGTCGAAATATCAGCATGTTCAGCAAGCATTAATTCTTTTCTACATATTTTATACGAAGTATTTATTGCACTTCGCACGCGGCCTTAACCGTGACATTTAATTCAAAATTGGTTTCTAAATATACGTTTATTGAGGCATTAAGAGCAAAACCGGAATAACTCAGAGGAAGAAAATTAATTTTTCCTATTTTATATAATCAGTACAGCCTATTGGAATACATTATTGCTACTAATTCAATTTCGCAAAATAAATATGTGGGTTAGTTCGTTTTTGCTCTCAATGCCCCAAATTTACCCTACCCAAAAAAATGCTCAGATATTTATCGAAGCATTGAATAATACTACACTAGCTCAATCCAATTTAATATAATATCCCGTGTTCTAACGCGAATGCAAACACTATTTTAGTAAAACTTTTCTCAAAGACAGACAAGTACGATTTGGAGAGAATTAGGGTGCGTCCAGATCTGATTGTGAGCAAAGCCCCGAGTCGAACACGCCTAACGCGAGTTTTCCATGTCTGGGCCTACACTTTTGACCTTAGCATGAATTTCTACCTGTACCTCGCTGGTAGGTACCTAATCCACGGGATTTCCAAGCGAATGCTTCGAAATGTCTACGGGCCACAGTACGTTTATGACCTACTTGTTTTGCTTCCTCTCACTACTTGACACCTCCAATGGCAAGGGCGACAGCGACTCATGGTGGGTATAAGCGACAGGAGTGCTAATACGTTTGATACGACGGGTCTTTGCCGACATCAGCTGGAAACAGCCAGAGCATCGCGGCGAACATGATTTTCCTTTGGTCGAGGACCCCGAAGTCCCTTCCTCGGTTTATAGCAGGCAAACTTTCTTTCTGCACTACACTAAACACTATCTGTTTTGTAATTTTTAGTTGTCACGGGTCATAGGGCTCTGTCTAAGTTGACGGAAATCGGTAGAAATGTGCGTTTTGCAGGTAGAAACATAGCGCTATAGTGTCTCAAGTGGTGTTCGGCTCGGGGCTCAATTAGTTTTCCTTCTCGAGAATTCTTTCTCGAGAAATTCTTTATTATTTCTCATTTCTCGAGAAATTACAGTACTTCTCGAGAAACTTAAGTGTAGGAAAATTATTATAAATGCCATTTGTTTTCAGAAATAAATTTTCAGTTAGTTCAAATTGTGTGTTACTAAATAGTTAATCCTGAACATACAAACATTTGTAATAAATGTTGACAATACATACGAAGGAATTGCGCAATTGATTATAAACTTTTCTCTTCTTAGCGCCGCGCTTCACTAAAATGCGCGACGGCCTTACTGCGTTTCGTGCTTTTGCGTTCGGTGCACGATACAATGTAACACAATGTTTAGGTGCCAGCAATCAGATTTCAGAAAGAATAGATGATCGCCGTACTGGTGACTCACTGGCCTTGCGCGATAAACAGTCAGTCTACGTTTGAATTCTAAAGAGGAAGATACTTGTGTTCGTCTGTGCACGTTTTGTGTCAAATTTAGCCTCTCAATATGAATAAAACTTATAAGAACTGTTGGGAATACTTTCGAAAAAGTAAAAATAAAGAATCCGCCACCTGCAATCTTTGTGAAAAACAGCTTTTATACAAAGGATCGGCGACTACAGTATCGTCTCTCTATAGCCGCGTGTGTCGGGACCGGGCGCACGCAATTTGAGAGACGAGTAGTCTATTCGGCTTCATTTGATTTCACGCTCGAGCGCTCAAGGGGCAGCGAGAGCAGTTTCATATGACGGTTCACGCGGTCAGAGTATGAGGTGTGTCACTATTGAGAAAAGTTATGAACCTTTCTTCGACTTTCCCTTTGACATCCGATACCCGATGCCGCGGCACGGCGACTACAAACAAAGTAGTGGGGATAGCTTCGCGTGTATAGAGAATCCGAAAACGCGTGCCATTTGAGAGACAGTACTGTATATGTCTTCGAAGGCATCTTGAAGGTATTCACGGTTTGAAAAAAGTTGAAAATATCACTCAAACGATTCCGATGTTCAGACAACAATGAAACTATTGATAAATTTATTACACGACCAACTTTGTCAGAAATAATATCGAAATTGGCAGCTGTTGTTCGCTTTTCATTTAATCAAATATCAAAAAGTGAATTTATAAGACAAAGTATAGCGGTTAAAGGATTTAATCTCTAAACATTATTACAAAAATATAAATTTTGCAATATTTTTTCAATTTTTTGGGAATTCTCGAGAAATGTAATCTGATTTCTCATTTCTCGAGATGCCGAAAATATCGAGAAATCAGAAACACTAGGCTCGACTCACAATCAGATCTGGACGCACCTTAAGGTGCCATCCCAGGGCGCGGATGATGAGCCCGGGCTAGCGTGTCTCAGCTCGGCTTGGGCTTCCCGTCTGTTCTCGGTAAACGTGGCACGAGTCAACGAGAAGCCCCTTTGGCTTGGCTAGACTCGTCGACTCGGGGCTCGCCAAACAGACTCGCCGGGCCACGCGCCGTCCGTGGGATCGCACCTTTAGATACTCCCGAACTGCCTTCCTATTTGCACAACGTAGAAATTCCCGTCGCCCTGAAATCCGAGGCGGTCACGTGACGCAGCGTGTTCGGGAAGACGAGACGACGCGTTCGACGTCGAACAGCCGGTGAGCACGTAACCGCAGACAACTTTCCCACAGTGGGATCGGGTCGCGATTAATTTAGACTGCGCTAATACCAGGTAGCTCAATAATCCTGCGGAGCGAAGAACGAAACGTAATTGCCTTTCTTACTGCCTGCACGGTTATGTAAGACACGGCTAGAGCCGGTAAATGGCGTGTACGCGCGTTTTGAAGCTCGATCGCGAGGTACTTTCGCCCATATGTACGAGCTGTCGAGCCGAACCAACAACTTCGCCGCTCTGACAGCCGTTTACTTTTGCTGCTTAAGGCTCGTCCACACTGCGCTACTCCTAAATAAGGTACGGGCGGTAGAGAAACGAGTTTCGCGCAAGGTAATCTCGTTAATTAGATACGCCGTGGCTCGGTATCTCCGCTGTGGAACCGTGTCATTCATTGGCGTCGACATTTCTTGCTCCAAATTTTTGTCCAGCCAAGCAACAAATACCGGCGCAGGCGATTGAATTTTTACAATCGCATAGAGAATGTTCGCCTCCCGTTGCACAACCAGCTATGCGCGTGCGGTTTCGAATGAACGCGATATAACAAATTCCGACAAACGCTGAGGCGCAAGGCACGCTGCACGTGCTGCATACACACAAACCGTACACGCACGCCTGCCCTATACCAATATGTTACGTTGATGAAATTTCAGGTACTTACGTAAACATGAGAAATCGATTTCACCTCTTTAAAAACTGGTTCAAAACCGTTTCCAAAGGTTAAAATGGCCATCGGCGGGTAACCGCCATTCTGACCATATGTTTCCTCATATTCTTTTTCCGTCGTCAGGATGGGGTTTGTAGGAATGTCAAATTGAATATTTGATGGCTGGAAATTAGCTTTTTTACGAACTTTTTCAGGAATACTTTACAGTTTTCATATAAAATTTGTATTACCTACTTTTAGCACCATTTCTTAAGAGGTTATAAAAGAAATTAATAGAACAACATGCATAAATTTTAATGAATTAATTAATCTTTTAAACCCCTCACGAAAAAAACATAGGTCACTTGGCGGGATGTGTTTGGATCGGAAAATCCAAAATCAAATTTAAATCTTTTTGTATAAGCTATATGAGTGTAGTTTCCGTTGCACGTGACGATTTTTTAAACAAATTGTTTTTTTTTAAATGGTACGGTTTAGAAGAAAAAATTTCGAAAATCCTCAAATAAGATCGACATTTGTTCGAGCGTGTTTCAAACAATTTATGATAAAAAAATCCGTACGTGCAACGGAAAGTAGACATGAATAGTTTATGAAAAATGCAGTTTTCGAATCAGGCTGTTTCAATGCTCCCCAAGTATGTACTTTGGGAAACTGGCTGTTAAGGTTAAAGAAAAACCGGTTTCCTTCGTAAGAGGAAACCTGGACACACAGGGTCGAATATTCCGCGCGGTATCAAGGAATGCAAGTCCCTTTCTGGAGACAATGGTTTCAGAAAAGCTGGGAAGGGCTTTTACAAAAGAATTCTTCGACGTCCGAAAGAAACCTGAACGGAGAGCCGTCAATCTATCACAATCTATATTTCTTTATCAACGAATACGTGCTTCTACGATTTGTTGAATAGGTATTTAAAGTTAAACAATCGTTCCCAAATATCTGGCCTACGTATATCGTTTTATCTTCACTTTGCAACCTCGGTGATGAAAATAATTATCGGCAATCTCACTTTACCATTTTATTTTTTCGTTATAGCATAGTTTTCCGTTTCACACAGTGGCGTATTTAAGCCTTATAAATATCGATCGCGCAGGATTAAATAATGTGGCCAGAGAATAATTATTTCGACATGTGAAATGATGAATCAGGTAATGATTCTTTAATACTAATTGTCAGAAGAGTCAATTCAAGGAAATGATTACATTTTCAGGTGCCAAATTGATTAACTCCCTGGGTTCGTGCGAAATTTGTAAATAGGTACATGAACAATTGTTCTCGATATACATAGCGATAACATTAAAGCTACGTAAACACGTTGGAATAATGCATTCTATAATATTTGTTTGCGTATACACTGTGTGTACTTAACAGGCGAAAATTTAAAAAATAGTGTGTATAACTTTATTACTTTTTCTATTAATATATTATTCTATAATATATTTTTCTTTCATAGAATTAGCCACTTTGACTTCTGACCGGCTCATGTATTAACTGTCTTACATTTTCCTTGGTCTTGAACGTTAAATCTTAAAATATTTATAACCTCGTAATCTTATTTCTTCATGTATAATGGCTAATGTTTTTGTTCCTCGCGTATTGACTTTTAACAAATATCTCTCCAAAAACGTAACTACAGTAGCCTACTGTTGACCCGAAACACTATTTTGTATGTTACATGTGTTATAAGTTGTATATACAAAGTATCGAAGAATCAATTGGGATATTTATAAAAATTTCGGCGTCATTTTCTTTTCACTGCTGTTTATGATCATTTTATGTGAAAAACTAAATATGCTTTGAAATCGTGAATTTCACATATTTTTATGTTTCGTAGAGTCTACATCTACTTTAGTAATAAACATAAAACAAGAGCTGATAAGCGTCGAAAAGGTTCACTTAAAATCGACGACCAATTTTAACAGAAAACTAACGCTGTTTTCCACTGGCATTCATTGAAACAGGAATACCGATATTCTCGTTATGACACATTCATTGATCGATTCTTTCTAGGCTAGCGGTTCAGTGTATCTCCAATGTAACGGAAACTGATTAAACGCGGTTGCGTAATGCGCTAACAATGATATATTAATCGCAACAACACGCCGCGCCGAGGAGGACAACACTGAACCCACTGATATTAATGGCATTGAAATTGAAACACTGAGTGCCTGTAATTAATTTGAACTTTCCAACGTACAAAGTATTACAATTGTACCGTATTTTTTCCTCTTTTCCTCACGAAAGTCTACCTGTAATTTAGGTAGACCTTGTAAAGTGCTGCTCCGTGTTAGTGGCAATTAGAATTCACAATACAAGCGCCACTACATAGTGAGCTGGCAGCAGAAACAAATAAATTCGTCGGTTTCAGATTCTTTTATAATGCTTTGTTTGTTAACATTTCAAGTCTACTTTTCCATGTGTAGTATATTACTTCCATTTTCATATTCCGAAGTGGCGATCTCGTTCTGTCACTTATCAATTACAACTGGCAATTATATTAAAATATGACTTTGTCCCTAATTTCGTCCGCTTAGATCCTAAAAGGAACATATTTTTCTGTTTGCGACTGTAAACGCTATGAAAGTACTGGTTTGTTTAGGCGCATTTCAGATGGGAAAAAGTAAAACGTGGAATTCTGAGACAATTATTGACGCTGTGAATACCATAAGAAAAAATAAAATGGGATACAAGGCGGCCTGAAGAATCTTTCGTGTATCAAGTGCTACATTAAAAGACTATGTGAAGTTTCCACTTTCCCCTGAAGAACTGGTGAACACTACATGAAAATGGAAAATAGTTTTTATGGATTGCCTGTCGGAGATGTAAGACGTATGGTCTTCCAACTACCTATGAAGAACAATTTGCCTCATCCATTCTCTACCTCTACCAGCGTCGCAAAAAGCTGCCCAAAAATGGCTCCGATTGTTTTTGAAAAGACACCCCAATCTTAGGATGAGACCGATGCTTATATTTCCACAGAAAAGAGGACAGAAGGATTTGCTCGATAGTGATCCTCCTGATTGCATTGGTGATTGCTCAGAATCCGGATGGATCAACGCTTCCCTTTTTGCCGAATGGCTTGGGCACTTTATAAATATTGTGAAATCCACAGAGAGGAGACCAACCACCAGTTGTACTAATTTTCGGTGGACGCCATACTCGTACCCGAAATATTCATGTAATTAACAGAGCTCGTACAATCGGAATTTCATTAGTTTGCCTTGTATCTCACTCCACGAATAGAATATAATCGCTGGATGTTCCGTTCATGGTTTTCTTTAAAAATATTTTACGCCCCTGAAATTGTAATCGGCTTACAAATCAACCGAATCGAATAGTTAGAAGACTTCAAACACCCAGCTTCACTTTTTACAGCGGCTTACTAACCGCGCAACAACAATACTAAATGCTATTAATGATTTTCGCAAAACTGGGATTGCTCCGTTCAAACCAGACAGTTCTTGCGTCATCAGCCCGAGACTGAAAAAGCAATCAAAGAGGTACAATGTCCAAACTACAGCAGGAAATTCACCAACGCCAAAAAACTCCTGCCATGAAAAATCCTTCGAATCATCCGTTATCAACCCTACAGGTATTCGGAAAATTCCTATTATCACCAACAACACAATTTTTATGCGATTTTTGTATAAATTATTAAACTCTGCATTGAAAGCATTATTTTTATAGTTTCATAAATAATAAAAAATATTTTTGAACAATTTTCAGATGAAATTTGGGCTCCAGAAAATTTTTTTGAGGACGAAATTTGGGCTCCTTACCGTGTAACTAAAATATTGCTCTTATTGACAGTACAAAATTCTTTAATACAGTCGCATATTTTATGGCTATTGATAACCTGCAAGTTCATTTGCATTTCGTACATTACTTAGCCATCGATATAAGTATTTTCCATACACTTTGATATTTGTAAAAATTAAATTAGCAACAATCTAACATAATGAGGAAGCTACAATTATTGCTACAGTAATGCATAGAAATGTGTATAGTTTACCGCAACAACTGGGATTTTTGAAGAGTCACATAGTTTATCTCTCACCATAGAAGTAGAAATTTCTAACTCTTTATAATTCTAGCGAGAAACTCAAAACGATAATACTATAAGTGCACTGCCGCTCAAAAGTATCCCGACTCTTTATCACTTTGAAATTTCTATAATTTTCAGTTTTTTCTAAAAAAAAATAAGGGTTGCAATGGATCGTCGAGATCTTCCTGATAAAATGGAGTACAAACGCGAACTCGATCGGACTTTTTTTAATATAATGCATTCTGTATTGACAAAGTGTTTACGTAAAGTGTTCATGTACCGACTTTTCAATATTAACGGGGCATTATTGTGTATTGAAAAAGTTTGAATAATTCTCCCGTTCGTTCATTGGCGGGACATTACCTATGTACCTATATATAAAACAATCGAACAGGTTCCCATTAGAAGATTTATTGCGTGATTGGTATCTTGTCAATCTAACCTTAATACCACCAGATTGTTTTCAATTGATCAAGGAAACGTATCATACAACTTTCCACTTAACGTTAAACGCGAAACAGGCGGACATTCTGAAGTGAAGCATATTTACGCGAAATCAAGAAAAAGTGACTCATCATGCTGTCGCGTAACGTATATCCTCGCGTTATGAATGAAACGATTCTATAGGCATGACTGCTACTTATCAGGAATTCTGTTTCGTTTTATACGAATCGACGTCGCGCCACTACGTTTACACGTATACCAACGGTCACCACTTTATCAGCTTGCATCGCGTTTCATACCTATTTTCAATATGCCTATCGCTTTTTCTAATACAAATATGCGTATGGAAAGCATAGAACACATATGTATTTGAAAAAAATACTCTAAAACTTGCAACAATCTTCTTTCTCCATAACCATTATCATTTTCTATTTTTCACATTTACTGATCTATTTATACACATTGAATTGTGGAAATAATTTACTTATTTCAGATAAATCTCTTGGCGCGGTATAAACAAATTCGAAATCAAATTGAAGATCGATGATGAAATTTTACATAAAAGTTTTTATGCTCTTGTAACAAGGAACATGAAAAAAGCATTTGGATGGCTAGATACAAAATACAAGGTTCGATTTCTAAAGCGAGTTCGTTTAGCAGAATTCTAATCACACCCACATCGTGGTGAAATTAATGTTGTTCAAGGCCTTCGTCCCTTCCTTCTGTCCTTTCGTTTCATTCTGTCCTCCGCCTAATCTTACTTAATGTGCTGCCATTCACTATCAGAAATCTCATTGCAAGAAAAATCAATGCGGGACCTCCATTGACGAACGCACATTAATCGTTCCAACCGAAAATGAATCATCAGTGTAAGTGGGAGGTTCTCGGCAGTATACATGTACAGGTTGTTAAAAAGAAAACATCTAATCCTTTAGATGTGAAATCTATTTTTGTATTTACGAACGGTCGGTATCGTACACGAATCTCTTCGCAACACATCGAATGTAAACAGCAGAATCAGTTTGGAAGTACATAATATGTACATACCTTACTTCAAGGTTGTATGACAACAAAAGATTATCACTAATATCAACAGAGATACTAGATACACGCAGATGTCGGTTTCATATTCAAATGGAAGGAAGACACATTTACAACATCTCTGCTAAATGTGAAAATAAATTTTTCTGTTTTATATCGACAAAATTGATTTTAAAACCTACATATATCATATATTCATTAAACATTTTTCTCACCTCTCGGTACATATAAGCCTCTAAAGTCTGAAGACTCTGTTTTTTAACAACTTATACATGTATGAAGTCACGTCCTTCCACGGAACACTATTTTCTCAATGAATACACAGTTGCTGCTTCCTCAAAGTTTGTTTATATGTATTAGAAAAGCCATTTATTTTGTTCATAATTTCCTCTATACTACAATTATTTACTACTTGAGCAAAGTTAGAATTTATATGTGCCTTTGTCCCTGCATTTAGAGATAAAAATGTGTTTAAAAAATCACGCTATCTTCTCATTCCCTTTGCACACAATTGTATAGTAGTTAAAATGAAATGATTTTGAAAATAATCCATTTCATTTTCTACTATCTATATACTTTTATACAGTGTATAAAGTACAGATATGAAATTCAATACTAATTTTTATTTTTTCAGATTATATCTCGTGTAATAATCCTTTCTGAAACTGAGAAAAATAATAACTGATAGCGGACACCGGCTCTATTTTATCTGGAAATTCGAGTGAAGTATTTCTACATTGCTCAAGCTACAATATCACCCACGCGTTTCGATTTAATGTAAGTACAGAAGTTTTTATTTCATAAAAAGCTGTTCTTTTAATTAAACATATTATTCAACTTATGCAACTTTGATATTTGAGTTTGACAAAATACTATCTACTTCGTATGTGGTTCCTTACTTTATACGAAGCACTATATAAATGCAAAAGCAATACAAAAGTAGTTCGATTTTATACTATCAGCAGATAATGGAAATACATTTGCTATTGACACTCTTGAAGCATTAAAACGTTTTCAAATTCCACACCGCACACACCTCTGAACTTAAACTTTCATAAATGATATGCTTAATATTTTGTCATATCTTCAAATTCAGTTGCGTTGCTTACAATTAGATGTGCTGTTTCTGACGGTGCACGTTCTGCACTTAACTGCATGATAATGATAACAGTGAAATCGCCCGCACTATTTTATTTATAGCCAATGGTTATTAGAAGGTCAAGCTGAACGACTGCCTAGCGCTGTCATGCGATACATATCTTACAAAAAGCACTAAGTAATTTGTAATTAAACCTGCAGTTGCGTAAACCGTATAGATATGTACCGCATAAGAAAGTAGTCTCTCATTTGCAAGTGTCGTGTGCATGCATAAATTACATTCCCAAATATGTGAATAGTCTTTTGTGTATATTTTATCTCCTTCTCATTACTGCCTTCACCTTACAGTCTCTGAAGAAGCACACAGTGGTACCATTTTAATTGGAGCGCATCTCAGCTAAAAAAATGAAATACCTTAGGATGTGCTTACCTACTTAGTGGCTGAAGATTGCAAAACGGTGCCACGTATGTTAGTATTAGGGCAAAGGTTAAATGAAACGATTATGTGGATACAAGTTTGACGACCGTCGAAGCCATTAAAACTGATTGGAATATTTTATCCTTCATATATAGCTGTAGCCATGCAAAAATTTGCTTTCCTCTTGTTTCAAATTACACTTTTACAAAATGTAAGCAATTATTTCTGCGTCAACATAATAAAAGGTTGGGATTTTTCCTCTTATCGTACAGCAAGATTACTATGGTTGCTAATTATAGATTGTTAGGTATACAGGTTGAAAGTGTTTCCTAGAATCTATAATAGATGGGAGGTAGTCACATACCACGATAAAAAAGTTATACAATTTTCCTGTCCCGCCACTGAACTATATTTCCTCTTGTTTCATAACAAGGAAATAATATATTAAAGTTGTGTAAATGTAGGTTTTTATTTAACACGGATATGACACTGTAAATAATATAATTGACACAGTACGTTAAGGGAAATAACCCAAATGTTCATTTAAACATTATAGCGACACCATGATATTTTTTATAAATTATAACCAAAATGTTGGATACTATAGCTGTACATCCATTAGAATTTCACACATGCATCACACATGCAATCAACGTAGCTGATATTCTACATTATTCTACAATAAAATAAATACAGCATTTAATTTATGCAACCAACGAAATTAGTCCGCTTTATTATTATAGAGATCCAAATCAGCACATGAACTGATGCAAAGCTATTATTAAAAAAAAATCAGAATGTCACGTACGATAGCGTGCAATGACCTGTCAATCCGAAAATGCTCAAATTTTACATATTGCACATATCAGGAATAGAAAAAGAAAACTATGATACGGGCGAATATTTTGACTACAAAATTTAACAATATAAAAACCAGTCTGTCACACCCACATAGGTACCTGTTTCTTCGCGGCAAGATAACGCTGACACAAGTTCAAGTTATGGTTGGTTGTCAAGAAGATATAAAATAAAGAAATGTACAATAACGCACCAATTAAAACTTCTAATTTACAAATTCAAATAAACAGACAGATTCAGACATCCATGTGCTAAATACCCTAAATACAATACAGTTGACTTTTTGAACAACGCGGGGGTTAGGACGCTATAATTTTTGACTCTCCAAAAACATAACTACACTAGCCTACTGTTGACCGGAAGCCTTATTTTAAATGCTATATATGTTATTACAGTATTTTGACAATAAAATAAGTTAGAGAAAAGGAAATGTTATTTTGAAAATTGTCGCTGCGAGTAAGAGGTCCTATTCCATCCTTTCTTAAAATAAATTTTAAGAAGAAATACTGAAATTTTTAAAGGAAAGAAACGCATACAATTGAACCCATGTTATTCAAACTCGTGTTGTTCAAGGGTCAAGCGTATTTGAAATATGAGGAAAAGCTATTTTATATTTCCCCATGTTCCCCACAATTTCAAATATTTCATGCAACATGTATGCATCTAGGAACACCGTGTGTAGGCACAGTAATGCCCCGTTTAATATTGAAAGTGTCGAGTCCGCCGATTTAATCTATGAACGAGACCGTGGCACGTTTTGATTCCGAGATTGGCAGCTGAATTCTCCGAGCTCGACTCGAGCGTGGCAGAAAAACACGAGGGCGATGTTGTCACTTCGGCTGACAAAAATTGAAATTTTTATAATTTTCATTTTTTCTCGATGAGAAGGATTGCAATGAATTGCTCAGATCTACCTGTGGAAAATGAGTCTAAATACGAAGTCAATCGGACTGTTTTGAATATTTTAAATAATAATGTATTCTATATCGACAGAGTGTTTACGTATACTTGTAAATTTTGCAAGAACTGGAAAGTAAAGATGGATTTTTATTGGAAACGGTTAGTGCTATTACTTTTACAAGAGGAACATTTTCTTCGGTAACTCGAAATATTATTATTTGATTACTTAGTGTTTGTAGGTTTGTTAACGTAATGGAAAGCAATGATCATGATTGGAAGATTGCACCTTAAGTGTTCCTCGTTTGTAAAACTAAGTCCCTCTGAAAACGCTGATTTTCTTTTGTGTTTATGATTTAACAATTCATCTTTTCTTTACAGTTCTCCTAAAATTTACAAGTATCATAATACATATGTACGTAAACACATTGTTGATACAAAATGCATTGTTTAAGGGAACATTCCGGTTAGCTCGCCGATAAATTCAGCGATTTTCAGGTATTTATTGCGATGAAGCGAATTATAGTAATGGAATAAAACTTTTTTCCATTTATTAAACTACGTTTCTACAATAAATAAAAAATATGGTCTGGATGACATGTTTAAAAATTCATGCCCCTCTCGTACAGCCAATTTCAGCTGTTGAACTTATCTCAAACAAAAAATCCAAACAGATTCTTGATCAATATAACTGCGAGTATCGCTCGGATAATAATTAGTGATTCATCTCCAAAATTAACAAAACAGCGAGCAAAATAAAAGAAAAATGTTTTCGGCCTTTTTCTTTGCTACTTTCTATTTTAAAAGTAGGTCGGACTAAATAAAAATAGGTGTGCAGAATAAGCAGTCAAATTTATAAAGCAATAGGTTCGATAGCTTTTGAGATTTTATCTTGACTACCTATGTGGAAAAATGACGTTTGGAGACAACTGCGTTCAAAGTTTCCATCTACAGCGCCTCTGCGCTCCCTAGAAAATGCCTCTTTGGAAGCTAAACTAATCGGAAATTTTCCATGAAAATTTCAGTACATTCTTCGAAATTTTTTTTAAAAAATCGATTTCTTCAACTCGCCAAACCGAACTGCCCTCTTAAAATATACAAAATAGTCGGACTGTGTTCGTATTTAAACTCATTTTTATCAGGAAGGTCTCGGCAATCCATTGCAATCCTTTTTATTGAGAAGAAATGAATATTATAGAAATTCCTATTTCTGTCGGCCGAGGTGACAACATTGTTTCTCGGCTCGCGCGTCGAGAGACGGCGAGTCGTGCTGGACGCCGACCTGGGCTAAAGTGGTGGGGATGATTTATTCCATAATAACGAGCCATTTCTTCCCATATTAACGGGGCATTACTGTATAATTGCATATTAATATTTTGGAAACAGCATAAAACTGTCTAGACAGCCAGTACTGTAAGAAAATATTTAAGCACTCGATCTACTATTAATAGACTTTTTAAACGACTAGGTCAAACTGAATTGTATGATTACGTGAAATTTCGCGTTACGCGATACAAAGTGTATGATCACCAGCCACGCTTTTGAGTAATTATCCGCTGTCAGTGGCAGCCGGCAAACGTCACGTATTCACGAATGGTACGAACGTCTAATTAAGCTCTCCGCGCTACACGCCGAAAGTATCACCAGCTCTGCAACGTAATCAGCTTTTGAAGTAACAAAATGATTTTGTGAATCACGCCTATTCATTATATTTGACAACAGCTGAATAGGACTTATAATTAGACATGGAGATTAGAGATATAGTACAGTTGTAATTTAATATTAAACTAACTACACTGATTAGAACAGAAAGGCCCAAGACAATAGGTACATCACGTGAATTCTCGCTGTCTATCTAGCCGTCAGCAGAAAACCATCCGTCGAAACATTTTCTGATCGGTTTCTTTGATGGAACGATGACGGAGAGTGTGAATACCATCGTGCAGAGCTCACTGAAGGATTTTTCGACGAAAGGTTGCCTACAGCCGGTTAGACCAGTAGTGAAAATCGACCTAGGTATAGGCACCCCCGTGCATGCTGCGGTGGAATTACTGGCAGCTGAATCTGAACGAGATACTTTATACTGTCCTGAATGAAGCCGAATTCTTATCTCCTACTATTTCTTTCAAGTCACTTGTCCCGACAGCTTGGAACATGTTTACTTTTACGCCTGCCTGATTTTACGATCCCACTATACTTCTATCACTTACTGTATATACACGTGTAGGTACATACAATCACACTGTTAATCAAATAGAAGAGTGTCCATGGCTGCGATTACAAAATTCTCATATGAGTATTTTAAAGAACGAAAATACAAAACAATTTTCGATTGCAAGGAATGATTAAAAGATAATATTTCCTGAGTTGTGGGATAAGATTTGTGGGGAGGTTTGGTTGGTTTCATATGTGATATTTGATCCGCGTGTAATTTAACTGAAAATTTTACTGGATACGAAGTTTTCTCTAATTTATTGTATAGGCAATTCTTAACTTTGTAGAGGAGCCAATGTTTTAGCACTGATATGCGAAGAATGCTTTAAAAATCTAGGTTTGTTATTTGTTCGTATTGAGACAGATTTTTAAATGCATCTGTAACAGTTTTGAATTATATTTAACGTAGTAGACATTGTTTTTGGTAATTTGTTTTGTCGTCGGAAAAGGAATTGCCAAATAAATAAAAATTTTTTCGTTTCCGTTTATTCGCCACGATACTAAACAATTTTTGACTTGATAAATTACTTGAGATGAATAACGAGTGCTATACAATAATGTAAGAAGAAAACGAGTGTACAGACCATCGACACAACAGTGGCAAAACCGCAACTGTATCCAACAGATATTTATGCTATGTGTATTGTTGGACAAAGGAGGATCAGTTCATTACAAAGTTTCAGAAAAAGATGAATTCGTTAATTCTGAAAGGTCTTGTAAATGATTAGACAAATTATGTATAAAGAACCGACATTCGTTAACAAAAGGTGAAATCCCCTTTCGCCATAAAAATCTTCCACTACATAAAGCGATCGCGACTTAAGGAAAAATACAATGATTTGTGTTGAGAACCAGGGCCCGATCTAGGGAGATGCAAGAAGGGCAATTGCCCAGTTTGGTAATTTTAGGAGCAGCAAAATTGGTAGAATGAGAAAATTGAAATCAATAAAAACCAAAAAAAATATAAAACTTTTTGAAAAAGCGGTAATAAAGTAGGTAATACATCTTGGAATTTACTATCCAAACTATCAAACTTATAAATTGTTTTTAAATCACCCATACAATTACATTTGTTATTTAACAAATACTTACAAAAAATTTAACTCACTATCAAAAATTACATTTTAAAATAATTATTTACAATTAAATATAAAGAGCGGCAAAAACCATTTTTGAGAATTGAGCGTCCACTGTATCATGAGCCCTAAATTCACACTAGTAGTGGGATACCGCCGTCTGTTTAGGTCGTTGCAAAATACATGATAAGGAAATTCAATAGTTGTGGGGAAGTTTTATACATATGTGCATAATTGGACTGGTAGAAATAATTTTCTTACACAATCAACGTCCATACGCTAACATTTTTTGTAAGGTGTTTTCCTAACTGTTTTTTCGAATGTATTACTGCAATTCATCCCCGGTAGTTTTTATGGGATTTGAGTTAGGGGATCATGGAGGTGGTGCTAAAACGTTTGTATAATGAAATATGAAAAATTTTGGCACACTCCAGCTTTGTACTTTGGTTCGTTATCCTGATAAAACCTATTCTCTTCTCAAATTTACATGTTGGTAGCGCTTTCTGCTAAATGGTTTTTCAAAATGTATAATCTTTATTGGAGCACCGTGTTTTACGGTCGAGTGAAGTGTTTTGAATTTCATTTTTCTTTCCGCATCCATTCCACTTTCACTCCTCTATCTATCACTACCGTAAATTTTAAATTTGCCTCGGATCAGCAAAATTAATGTTATCCTACCACTGATGTTTTCTCTACACTACTTTAGTACATATTGTGTTTACAAACAGTGTTTCTACGACTTCCTGAGAGTTCGAAAGTCGTTACGTGTACTAAGTGTACGAATATATTTGCGACATTAGAATTAATTACCTACGTATTGGTAATCGTCTGGACGTTTGTTAATTAGACATTCTTTGTATCACAGCATAATTATTTTGTGTCCATCGGATATTTACTGAAGGCACAGAGTAAAAAAATCCAAACTATACCGATAGCCGGATACTTCTGTGACTGACTGTAATTCGTTGAAATCCCCGCCGCGCGTTTACGTGGGACCCAATCTCATGTTTATATTCATTTCTGTAGATTCTTTAATTGATAATTTTTTTAGAATACCACAGAAAGTTTAATCAAGATTCTCAAAATAATGAGAACAAATAACTAGTTCAAATAGCGGCGCAATATAATAGATATAGTTAAAACTGGCTTCAAAATCTTTAATGCTGAAACATGCGTGTCGTAAAGGTCACTTAGCAAATTCAGTCCAACGTAAATGAATGTCGAGGCATCCTCAACGACAGGATTTTGTCACGCATTCATCTTTTCTTACTATCATCAAAGCATACTACTTAAACGAAAAACAACTTATTTTATTAACACGTGAGTCATCAGAAGGACAATAAACAGAAGCCAGGTATGTGGAATACCGGCTGAAATAAGTCACGATTTCCCGAAATAGTCGCATTCTACAAAAAGTTATTCTGGAATCTTCGAAACTTTCGCTATCTTACATACGCTTGGTCCGAACCAAGTCAAGTCTGTACATGAAAAGTCGTGTAGCGAAATTCTGAGGTATGCACCAAACGTGGTGCCAACGGATTTTTTGTTACGAACAGTCTGCGCAATATATTTGCCGCGTGATCCGTTGAACAGAATAAAATGAAGTTAATCGACGCACATTGCTGGCAAATCATTCGCAACTCAAGTAAAAGTGTAAACTCACCGTAAATACGAGGATAATCCGTATGTAGTCGAACGGAAGAACACTGCTCTTTAATCAAAGAATCCTCTACTGAGTCAGGCGTGCACCGCGTTTCTGTGGCACATGTCACA
Source organism: Andrena dorsata (assembly GCA_929108735.1). Classification (NCBI taxonomy): domain Eukaryota; kingdom Metazoa; phylum Arthropoda; class Insecta; order Hymenoptera; family Andrenidae; genus Andrena; species Andrena dorsata. The sequence continues at coordinate 62,272,137 of OV815487.1, read as the reverse complement.
CAAAATCGTACCGGGTTGAGAAAATAAAGGTGTCGCTTGCTACGCCACCAACCGACTGGAGATCGTATCTACTAGTCACTTTTGTCTTTATTCGGCTCCTGTTGTTCCACTGTACGTTGGCAGATCGGTTCGTCAATGCGTGCGAGCAACGATTTTCTGGCTGGTGTATTGCGTGGCTAATCCTCAGAGGGCGGTCGTTAGGTTAGGTCGCCGGTAATATTCGCGCACGCAGCCATGCACGCATAAAACTTCCAATTAAAAATCCGGCTTGTGTCCGTCGCTCTCTAAAAATTACCCGAGCTTAGGTTAAACACGAGAACGAAAGCACCTTGGGAAGCACACACGCGTAACAAAGCGCCTCCTCGGCATTCGCGCGACTTCGGTGTTAAACGTACGTACACGGCACAACCTGAAGCGACAGGATACGCGAGAACGACATCGACACGTACCGCGGACACAAACCGAGTCGGTATCGGTGAAAAAAATTTCGATAGGAACGGTAAATTTCCTTGGCGGGTTAACGCAGGCTTGTGTATCAGTCAATGGTGGGATCTGTTACGAAGCTTCGCGAAGCAAGCACGATATAATTTTTAGTCCGCCGTTTCTCTCTGTTTTCCACCGGCTCGCCGGTTCAGACGCGCGCTTCCTTTTCGCTCTCTCTACTTCTCTCCTTCCTGTCCTTCCGCTCTTTGTTCCGCACGGCTCGGCCGTTGCTACGTGACTGACCGTCTCGTATACACTCGTGCCGCACGAGGCGCGCCGAAGACTAACGAAGGGGGACCGACGGACGGTTCGTCGATCGGAAACGACCCTCGGCACTGAGGGAGCCTTCCTTTGTTCAGGCGAGACTGTTCGGCATGGCTGGTAACGTGCTTTCTCTCTCTCGCTCCTCCCTTGCCCGCTTCCTTTTCCTTCCTTCCACTTTTATTTCTATTCTTTTCCTCCCTCTCTTTCCCGTACATACACAGCAGTCCCACTCTCACTCTCTCTCTCTCTCTCTCTCTCTCTCTCTCTCTCTCTCTCTCTCTCTCTCTCTCTCTCTCTCTCTCTCTCTCTCTCTCCCTCGGTCACTCCCGATCTCCTTCTCGCTCTGTCGCTCTTTTCTCCGTTTCACAAAGCTCCGAAGTGAACGATCGCGCGGACTGTTGGTAACTGAGACGGCGGCAACGGTGGAAGGCGAATTCACACACGGCGTCCCGACGTCGCGTCGGTGGCAATGGCGGTGGCGGCGTTGGCGTTGGTGGTGGAGGTGGGTGCCGACGGTGGTGGGAGCGCCGGGGGTGGGGGGTGGTGGTGCAGGCGACGGCGACAGCAGTGTCCCTCCACGTCGCGACAAAACTTGGTGGGGAGGACGTATAAACGCAACCACCATCGGTTACTATTCCCCTTTGTATCTCCGTTCGCTTCAGGATGCCGTACGACGTCCTCCACCACCCCTCAAATGATTCGCCCCACGCACATCAGCCAGCCACCTATTGGCAGTCCTCGCAACGGATGTACGAATCCAAAGAAATCGCTCGTAAGTTAATCGTCGTACGGCTTTAACTATGATCAGCTGCTTTTATGCAAACCAGTGAATGCCGCTCGTTGCATTTACAGCCATCTGTGGTTATACATACATATTTGCGGCCGCATGCACGGAGGTGGGTTGGGTGGTGTATTATAATTTCCAAACGTTCGCTGGCGCGGCGCAACAGCGATGCTTGAATTATAAATGTTTGGTCGGCCTTTCGAAAAATTATATTTTGCAACAAATAGCCGTTACGTTGCGCGAGACAGATAGGCAGTTATGCAAGAACAGAATTCAAAATAGATAGAAATTTTCTGTTCGTCGTTGGAATGGCAAAATGTTATTGATTTCAACGTGTAGTGGATGAGTATGGTGTAACCAAATCCATAACAAGTTTATGAACTTTCCTGCAATAGTGACGTGATTGTTGCGTATCCACTATGTATGAATAATGCAAAACCTGAGGGAGCAAGGGTACATATGATGTAGGATAGTATCCAATTACTAGAAAAAAATTATTTACTGTATAACGTACAATGTTGTAGCCTTTCGTGGATCGATAATGTCCTCCCCTTTTTGCAACCTATCTTTCACGAGGGTCCGAAACTTGGGGTCATTATTTCCAAGAATTCACCACCTTTTGTTCGCTGCCTCTCTTTTATTTAACGAATCATTATTCCACACATTTAACTTTTAAATATATATAATAAGCGTGCAATTAATTTCAATAAAAATTTTCCTTGTCAAGCATCTGACGCACACGTCTCTTATACAGTGAACAAGCATACCGTTGCTGATACTTCAACTTCCCCATTTTCTCTGTCCTTTTCATCTGTAATATAATGGGTGTCTTCTTTTAATAGCGAAGGAACTGTACGAAATAAAACTGTTTTCCCGTGCTTCCGACATTGAATACACAATTTATTCAGAACAATATGCGTGTCAGTCAAGTCGGGAAAAAGTTGACGCAAAGTAGAATGAAAAAAGTTAGAGAACCGTGAAAACATCTAGGTACACCTTATATATGGGAGAAAGATTCAGAGGGATGGAAATTAAAATAGCGATTGCAATGAAGGGTGGGGAAGAATAGGGTAGCCAGTATTTTCAATAAATAAATGGGTGTTTGACGTTCGTGAGAAAACAGACTTGCGACGATCGTTGCTTGGTTTTCTATTTTATGTGAAATTGTTCCCTTATGTTTTTCCATTTCCCAATAGCAGGGCAGTTACGGTTTCCTACAGCGACCCCTCATTTCCCGTGAAATGTGACAATTCTTCGGTTTAAAGAGTATATTTATAATATTTTGCAAGAGTACTTTTTGATTAAATTTTGTGTTATAAAATATTGGACTTATAAACCATATTACACGTGTGTTTGTGTAAACAAAATAAGTTCTGTATTTCCTGATACGTAATGTTTCTACCGATGTATTATTTAAATCTTGTGTAAGCCCTTTACATTACAATTGCAGAGTTACATGTTTAAACTACGCGTATTATCGGGATTGTTTTATAGTAGGTATAATGATAATGTATTCTTCGTTGTAATTGAGAAATGTAGTTGCACATAAAGTACGAAAATGAAATTTGACATTTTGAAATTAAATACCCAAATTTAATTAATACTTAAATTTTCGACAACTTTCACTTATAATGAAATTCTTTAACAGAATATATTTCAACGCTTACATTATAATTTCATTTTTGGAAGTTTTTAAAAGTTACAGAATGTAAGTAATATATTTAATAATAGTTATATAAAAGTTACATATACATATATCCTATGATGCAGACTGCTTTTATAATATTTGGACAAAAATCTTATTTAACCTGAACCGTTTTTCTTTCTCTTTACTTTGTTCTCAATTTTTTCGATGATAGTAATGTAATAACTGTAAACAAAATAATAGGATATAGTAGTAATCTTTATTTCAGCATTGCTGCCAAGAAAAGGACTCGGTTTTACATGCTATTATCTAAACATGCCCAATAATAATGCTCGTCCAGTCTGTCTCACACATACATCTTACATACTCATATTCATTGCACACGCCTCCCTGTCCTGGCCTCGTCGGCCCCCCCATACTGTACTATCTTTTCCTACCTATTCATACCTATACTAAATCTAATCTATTTTTGGTTTTATAAATATTTATTTACACCGTACCTTAATTCTTATTTTCTGCCTTTTGCACCTCCCTCCTTTTTCCCTCCAGTTCCCTACACCATTCCACCACTTCCTCTTTGACCTCCTCTGCAAATATCTCCCATTCCTTCAGTGCTGTTCTATTAAGTTTCTCGCATTCCAACATTAGATGTCTTATTGTTCCTTTGTGCTCCTTACATAGTATACATTTCCTTGCTTCATCACTTTCCCAAAATCTATTATTTTCTTCCAGATTTCCACATCTAGCCCTTGCCTTTAGTTTTTGCATCCCCTCCTTCTCTTCTATCCGTAAATATTCCGGCAGCTGTGTGTGTGGCTCTATCTCCTTGTATCTTTAATAATAGGATATATTATATATATATATATATATATATATATATATGTATATATATAAGCATTGTTCCTATTATTTTGTTCACAGTTATTACATTACTATCATCGAAAAAATTAAGAACAAAGTAAAGAGAAAGAAAAACGGTTCAGGTTAAATAAGATTTTTGTCCAAATATTATAATAGCGGTCTGCATCACGTGATATTCTTAAATTCGTCTAATTAATACTTGTTTGGTTTATGTTGAGGAATTATTTAGTTATATTTGCAAAAACGTAAGCATTATTTTAAGCGAAAAAATTTCTTCTATCCTATACTCAATACTGTCTACGAATGAAAATTTTCCTTCTACTTTAATTTTTTCTATTATCAAAAGCTTTCAAGATATTTGCACCTTGCAATTAATCTTTGTTGAATGTGCAGAATTCAGATTTTATAAAGCATTTGTGTTGGAGAATACTAATTTCAAAAATTCATTGGACGCATACATACTGAACTAAATATATTTTTGTTCGCAAATCTACTCTAAACAGATTTGTACCAACCTAGTATTAATAGTATTTGTATACACACGAGGCATAATCTGTAATAACGTTTGTTAAATTTTCGAAAAATCGTTTCGTAGTTGTATCATTAATAATGTGTCATTTTGTATAATTGGTCCATTATTAACCATTCCTTTTAGATACGTGTCGACTTACCACATTTTATTTCCCTCTACTATTCGTAAAGCCGAAGTTATTTCTACAAAAATGATATAATAAATATTTTATTCACTTTTTGTTAAACAAATGGTATTTTTAATTACAGCATCATACGCGAAGCGTATGAAAAGAAGACATGTGTGATAATAACTCATTGCGAAAACGTCACGTGATATGCAAGAAGGAGTTAAAGATAGGCACACATATTTATATTTTTACCATGTCAAAGATAAATTCATTGAGGAATACGCTTCGTCGACTAACAATAGAAACGTTTACTTCCTAATTTCGTTAAGCATACAGCAACACCGTCTTCCTTTAATTGGAACCTAGATAGGTACCTACTATGAAAGCGTGCACGATGAAAGTAGTAATTATTATAGCTCAACTAATACTTCCACGTGTATACGCAGTATTTAATAACAGAAATGAATTTCCGTACAGAAAGTCATTTGTAGAAATATTCATTGACAACGTTGGTCTATAGAAATCACGCAACAGCATCGACTTGATGGAGAATATCATATCGCATGTCTCACGTGCTACTAACGTATGAAAAGTAGCCTTCTTCAAACCCTGCAAGTATCCCTAAGTGCATACTGTTGAAAAGTGTTCGAAGAAACGGAGAAAATTGTTCCTACACGTTTACTTGGACACGTAATTCTTTTATTCTTCTGCCTAACGTGTGTCATCTAGAGAATCAGAAATATGGAATAAATCATTCATAAAACGAAAATGTACAATGATTTGGGGATAGCAAGAATTGTAGGGAAATGTGGAAGACTATATAGTACGTACAGTAAAATATTTTGAAAAGCATATTCAAATTAATATATGTATTCATCGGTAACATTAATTATTATTCGAGCTATGTAGACACAATTTTGAATACGTTTTATCATGTGTTAAGGCTATATTTAGTAAATAAATTTAACAAATACGTGTGTTTATATAATTGAAGAGTCCTTGTAGAGAACACTGTAAGTGCCAAAGTTACAAGAAAAAAATTTTTATCAGAAAATGTTCTAAATGTTCTCTGTATGTGCTTCTAGGTACTACAGTATAGAATTTGATTTTTGGTACTTACAGTGTTTTCTACAAGGACTCTTCAATTGTAGATAATGCTTCAGAAAATTGTAACAAAATTAAATGAAATTCTTCTTTTTGTAATGCAAGTAATTTATAAAGAGGGTAACTCTGTATAAACTCTTTAAACTTTTTACACCCAATCGCAAAATTCTTTTAATATGAAATACAGGGTATACCTGAAAGACACATGGAGAGAAGAAAATAAAAAATAACTATAAATGTGGTGTTTAAAAGGTAGACTTAATGAAATAAATGTTATGAAAAGAATTATCAAAAATATTAAAATGTAACATAATCTTAGATAGTGAATTCATTAAAAAAACAAATAGCAATTTTTTCTTTAATAAACTTCGTGGTCACCGGACATTTCACTTTTAGATTTCTATTTTTGGGATACAATGAAACAAGACTGTATTAGCTGCAAATAGTAATATCACACCAAATACATTTCAACAAATACGTCAGTCACATTCGCAGCGAATTAACATTTACGTGCAGGGAAAATGGCGACCAGTTGGAGCACTGTTGAAAAACTACTGTTGCTTTGTTACGTTACTAATGTTAAGTTTTGGCGGCACTGATCTTAAGGGATAATGACACTGTGGAGCCCGGAAAGGCAGCCTGATTTTGAGATTTTTTTATGCGAATATAGTGAATGGAATATAAATTCTGTGTGAAGGGTTTTATTTATAATATGGCCATAATTTAAAAAAAAAAATTGTAATACTAAATGGCGGCGCCATAGTTCAACAAAAGAAGCTTCTTCTGAAAAACAGTGTTCCGCGACCGGAAAGATTTCTTCTTCAATTTTTTACTTAGATCAAAAAACCGAATTTTTTTAGTTCAATATAAGATTATCTCGGGAAGTACACGAGGAAATTAAAAAATACTGATTTTTGTAAGAATGGTGCGTGATTAAACAAAAAACGGAACTGCCACAACCTCGAAATTGTGGAAACGTTTTGTTCAATCACACTCCATTCGTACAGAAAACAGTATTTTTTAATTTCCTCGTGTACTTCCTGAGATAATCTTATATAGAACTTAACAATTTTCGAATTTTCGTTCTAGGTCAAAAATTGAAGGAGAAATCATTCTGGCCGCTGGACACTGTTTTTCGGAAAAAGCTTCTTTTGTTGAGGTATCGCGCTGCCATTTTGTATTAGAAAAATTAAAAAAAAAATTGTGATCATACTTCAAGGTATGTACAATAAAGCCCTTGAAACAGAATTTGTATTCCATTCACTATACTCGCATAAAAAAATTCTCAAAATCTGGCTGCTTTCCAGGCTCTACAGTGTCGTTACTCCTAAATTCACATTTTTGGTACCATGTTTACACAATCCTTGTTATTTATTTTATATAGGTACATATACTCAACCGCCTCCCACAAACTGTCAGGGACACCCAGTAAGTTATTTTTTGCAGCACAATTGCCTATGTCTGTTTACTCTTTTAGAAACTGGTACCTGCAGTTAATCTTAATAAATAATGAGAATTGGACGAACGTACTTCTAAATTTTTCAATTTACCGATCACAGAGATGTACCTAGACCAAAGTTAAAAGTTACGTCATTTTGGGGGGAAGTAAACATTATATTTTAAGTAGCATTAACATTAGAGTATTAGATATAGGAATATGCAAAAGGAATACTATTGTAAGAAATAGCACTATTAAATCGTGAAGAAGTTTATTCAACCGCAGTTTTTTAACATACATAGTACCCACCTCTGCTATAATCTCTGTGTCATTTCCCATTCTTACGTACGTACCTACATACGTCTATATAGTCTACTAACCCATGTTTTACACGCTTCACCTTTACGCACTTTATTGGTATCTAGAGAAGTTTTCCCGTTCTACCCCAGTTGCATAACAGAATTATTGAGACAAAGAGTATTTTTCTATAATGCGCGTTTCCAATATTTCTCAGCTCTACGGTACTTTGCTTGGCTATTGCAGGATTCGATACAAGATTAATGCAAGTATATACCTACCTACAATGCGTACGTTTGTATAAGCCTCGTTGAGTCGAAACTCTACTAACGTGTTTCTCCCTAAATTTTCAACCAATTGGATGATGAAGTGCTGATCGAGTTTTTAAGCCCGATGAAGGAAACGCGTTGGCCGTCAACCACAACCGACCAATAAAGAGCACCTGCTTCGAGACCAAGAAACGTTACAGGCAACGAACATACCCTGTGTAGTTTCTCTGGCTGGTTACGTTCCGTTTCGTCCCGGGCAAGCGGATACAAAGGCCAGAGGTTCTCACTATGTGTCAACCACATACGAAGAATTCGAGTTATTGGGGTATCAGGATCTCATCGACAAACTGCACAGGAATAATTAGTATAGTAGCATCCACAAAAGGCGAATATCGTAAACAAATATCTACCTGCGCTTAAATTCACAATTTAAACTTATTTGTCGAAATCGTTAAAATTGATAACGCGGGCGTTTTCAGCACGAACATATGTCCCCTCACACCTATTGCCATTTGCCGATAAGAACAGCAAATGACGTAAATACCTACTTATCAGGAAATTGCAAGCGCGCAGAATATTTCCAAAATCTGTTAAATTCATGTTGCATAATGTATTCATATATTCTATAAAATGCTCGAATCTAGGTCACGTATTTCCTGTTTTGTATATTCTTATAAATAAATTTCTGAACTTTGTATGAAAATCATAAAATAACTTTCGGACACAGAAGAGAAAAAATAGTTTTTCTACTAGAGACGTCTGTAACTTATTGTAATTTGTAAGTAAAGATAAGAAATTATGTTAGAAAGTTTCTAGTAATATACTGAATATGTAATGACTTAAATTGTTTAATTAAAAAGGCATGAATTTTTTTAAATTTCTTTTAATTTCCATTTACTGAATGTAATCCTTCTTAAATGAAGCATTTCTTTTTCAGTTAATTACAAAGAAATAAATTAAAGCGAGACTTGTCCTTTGACAAAAAGTTTATTAACATCATAAGCTTTAAGCAACATGTTTGTTCAGTCGAAAATATGTATTATATATGACGCTACAGAAAGGGACATTTTACAAAAGTTTCTGTGATTTTGCAGTGATAACTCAAAAACAGAGGTTCAAATCGATTCAAATCAAATTCAAGCATGTTCACAAAATGTGTAGTTAGGGTCTGAACCTAAATTGAAGTTTAAACAAAATTTATTCCTTATGAAAAGAAACCAAAACCTCATCTTTGTCTACCAAACACGTACTTTTTGCAAAAATCGTCATTGCGTAGCCGTCATTTTCAAATTTTTTGCTTTTATAGGTTCAGTGCAGAACCAGAGGTATTTTGAAATAGAATTTACAAGCAAGTCTCTAAATTTCGTTTCGTTTCGTGAAAATCGCTGCAAAACAAAATAAACTTTTTTAAAAACCCTGTTTAATGATCTACCTGTAGCGTCATTTGTAATGCATATTTTTAGCGAAACAAACAGGTTTTCTTAAACATTACAATGTTACTAAACATTGTGTTAAAGAACAAGTATCAGCTCCAATTTATTCCTTTGTAATTAATTGAAAAAGTATATCTTCATTTCTTACAAAAACTACTGCTAGTATTGTTAAACAGGTAAGAACTTTGAAAACTGTTCTTTGTTTCGGTACATTAAGAGTAAACGAAAATAGTAGAAACGTATAAAATAAACTGCCACTATTTAATGACGAATTATCGCTTTCGGAAGCTGCATATGTCGATCTCGTTTTCGATTCCACGGTTACTCGTAATTATCACGGTGCGCGGCCACTTTTGACATCTGTGTCAGGAAACAGCTGATCTTTCGAGAAAGCGGCAGCTGGGAGTCGTATAGGTGTGTTTGCTGAACAAAGTCAACCGTTTTCAGTCTAGGAGCGATGCTATGCTTTTTCCATTATCACTCATAGAGGGCCACCACCTTGACGAAATAAATCTTGAAATTAATCGTTGGGCGTACGACTCATCGATCTACCGGCGATTCCCTCTTTCGTTCTCTTCGCTCGTTGGTTCGCGGCGCTTCGTTCCCTTTGGTCGGCTTTCTGGTCGATCGCCGCCACCGGGAGGTTTGGAAGCGAGCAATCGTGTCGGCGTGTGCCATGCCGGAAAACAGCTGACTTGTACATTTTCGTTAGAGGAGCAGCTGGCCTCCCAGTCCGAGGGCCAAGAGCCGTCTGCGTTCCTTATACCGGGTGCCCCTCGGTTACTCACACCTTTCACAAGGTGTTTCCAGGCCACAAGCCATCGATGTTCCATTCTTCGTGAAATTTTTATATACTCGATGAACGATTCTTCACTAAAACGGTAGTTTGATGATAAACAACGCACCTAATTAAACACAATAAAAACAACTTGTGCACACCTTCATTTTTTCTAGTAATATTATATCCTTTGTGGGTTTTTCACCCACCCCCAAATAATATTATATTTGAAATAATTGAAAGCGTCTAATGTAATAAGTCAGTGAAAATTTAGTTAACAGTGTACTTTTATGGAATGCAAGTATTGCAAATGATTAGAACTGATTTATCTAACACCCATGTAATCTTCAAAATGACTTGAATAATTTATATCTATAATTATTTAGGGCGGCGCCGCCCAGCCAGCAGTGGGGCCCCTTATGCGCCTGCTGCCCCTTCTAACCGTTCCTTTCCCACACAATATTCGCTAGGAATTGTAGTAGCATTGGCTTGCTGTGGCCACCGCGACATGTGTCAGTAATGACACGTCGTGTGCAGCGTATGACTTTCCTTGACGCAGGAGACTCCAGACGTAGGGGATCCGATTATAATTCAAATTAAATAATTATGTGATGAAAAAAAAAGATCAAAAGGAATATGAGGAAACCCTTCGATATGGGCAAGAGAATCTTTATAATTTACTACTAACGCATTCTTCTTGGGAAAGCGGTTGTAGGTACGTGGCAATTATCTACATCGTTCCTAAAATGGGGAAAACCCCAAGGAGGGACAAAAGAAAAGATGGGAATGTCCGCTCGAGAAACGTATTATGCGTGTACGGTTTATATTCAATTTTATTTTTCAAGATAATCCTACAGTTCCTGAGTAGTTACCTATATCAGAACATTACACGTACAGCTTTATATTCAATTTTACGCAACGTATGAAATTTAATTGTATAATTTAATTAAAATACCTATCGATGCAAAGAGAAATTGTTTTTAGGTATTCCATACATAAATATACAGACTCAGTCGTCTAAGACAGACCACTTGAATAACTTCTACAGCTTTTCAGATAGGAATAAATGTTTTTGAGACAAAAGCTGTTTGGTTCCGAGGGGTCCATTACGTGGTGGACAGAATTTTTTCTCAAGTGGCTTTGGAGATTTGAAGTTCAACTTTATTTTTTTAACTGAAACCATGTATTTTGAACAGCTACGAATCGTAGCCTACGATTGTAGCCCTTCTCGAGGGCTTTTCAATTATCATAATCATTCAAGGTATCCAGCTTTATTAACGGAATCAAATTAAAACTTAAGACTGAAATAATCTGCTACAACAGATGCTCAAAATGGTGATCAGCCACTGAAAGACAGTGTCTGAAAGTGTTCACCCACTGACTGCGTTACGAGCTGAAGTGTCTGATGGTTCAATGCAGCACAAGCTCTTTGTTTCCGTTTACCCATGTCTTCTTTAGTAGTGGGTGCTTCGTAACAAGCACCTTTTTTTAATTTTCCCCTTAAGAAAAATCCAATGGTGATCGCTGTGGCCATTTTCGATCCCCAGGTCGTCCACTCCAATGATTGGATCGGGTAATAAAGCTGAATGATCTTGAACGACTATTGAAAAACCCTTCAAGTTGACCTTCAAATCTCCTAAGCTCCTTCACCAGAGAAAATTCTCTCCGCAATGTAATGGGCCCCTCGGAACTAAACAACTTTTGTCACAAAATTTTGTACCTATCTCAAACACTGTAGGAATTATTCAGGTGGCTTGTCTTAGGTGACTCACTCTGTGCATCGTAAGTCTAAATTCTTTATGTTGTACTTTATATGCAGCTATACCAAAATGTTCCTTTCGATCTTGATTCGGTGGTACTGGGAAACAAACTAATAATAGCAATCCTTAGGGATTCGAGGGGAATTGTTGGAAACGAAGGCTGAAATACAGTAAGGAGGGTGCAGGTACCGTTATTTGAATACCACCATAGATTTTCTCCTACCTCGTCTTACCGTACGCTTTACCTACGTATTATTCCCAGGGCGAGAGACGCTCGGAACGTTGCGTGCATAGAAACGAATGAAAGAAGCAGTAAAAGTGCAATTTTCCTGGCCGGCAATTGCGGAAATTTCACACTTTTAATTATCATTTCTCTGCACTGCACCGTCGTTTTACAGTTGTAACCGATTAAGGGTTCTGCCTACTTTGACGGCCTGGAAAGGAGCGCGATATTTGGAATTATTTTTAAGAGAATCCCTCAAATTATATTAGTTGAAAAGTTTATGCCTATATTTGTATATGTTTAGGCATCATTTGTAAAAAAATTATTTAAAAAACGGTAGCTAAAACTTTAAACGCGTTTTTCTCAAAACGATGTTTCTCGAATTAGTTAGCATGATATCTCAAAGACCAATCACCCGATTTATTTCAAACTTGGTATACTTATATCTTCAGTAGATGTCTCATTCTCATTGTTACTAAAACTAAGTCGGATTTTTCAAACTTATACTTTTGCGACTTAAAAAACCAGCGAACTTATTGCAGAAACCGGTGTCTGTTTTAGACGCTGCCATTTTTTTTTACTTTTCAATATTTCTCATTTAATCTAGTTCAGACGATAGCCACACTCATACAGATTACACTAATTTTTAAATTTTCTATTTTTGGCAACTACACTAGCTGGGTTTATGCTAACTATGTACATTTGATTTGTGTAAAGCGCTCTATTTCAAGCATTGTAACTCCGGATATAACCATTATGTTTGCATACAATCTTTTTTCCATATTCTCTAAAAATTTACAAATAAAGCCACAAAGCTGGAAGTACCTATTTCATTATTTTACGCATCAGTAGGTCCTTAATTCAAGCGTTTAACAAGGAGAATGAACGAAACACACTGAAATTGAACGAGATGCGGCGTCAGTGAGAGACAGACTTTCAATCAACGTCCAGCAGCGGGAACCGATAAGCCTTGTGCTTGAGGTGAATCGTCCACTAGCGAAAATTAAATTTTTGCATATTTTTCATTAAAGCTTTATGTTAGTATAACCGACGAATTGGTGAGATTTTTTGGTGAAAACGAGTCCATAGAGAACATAATCCGGGCTTTCTACTCCATTTTGGCCGTGTAATGACAAGAGTGGTGAGGATGGGCCTCTGACATTGATCCGGGGAACGACAGCTTGCATTAATGCGGGGAAGACTGCAAGTACACATAATGTTGTCCACGTTGTTGTAAGCAAAGCTGCACTTTCCGTGATAAATTCTTGTGAATTAATTTTAGCATGTTACTAGTCAAATTTTTAATGTGGCCTCCTAAGTAAGTAAAGATTGGCCGATAAACCATAGGAAAGTCGTGAGATAGGAACGTTTATCGCGGAATCAAATAGATGCGAAGTAGTCTTCGCTTCAACATCATTTTTCTCGAAAACTAAAGCACACGGCAAAACCAGTTTATTGTATATCTTTCCCCTGTTTTCTTACATGGAATCATCTCCAGACACACCTGGTCGTACAACGATTTACGGGACACCCTGTATACATTTGTCGATAAACACAATACTATAATGAATAACCATATATGTTATACATAAATGTAAAATATAAACATCAATGGCTTAGTGCACAAATATTGTGCGTCCACTGTTAGTGTTTTCGAGAAAAGCAGGTTTAAACATGCAGTGGTACATAAGATTCAAGGACATTCAATGAACAAAAATATTATTTTTGATAAATTTATGAAATAGATATAAATGTGTTTTTGATACATCATGAAGAATCAGTTAAGAACTATTTCTTGCATATAAAAACTCAAATTTCACAAAAAGTGGACTTATAATATTTGTGCAATAACAATACGAATAATCGACACGAATGTCTTCAACCAGTAAGTAATATATTCTCATTGTTCATAACACCTTGAGATTTTCATTCATTCATCTGTCAATACATGTGGGGTAGAGGTACCAGTAGTTGACCATGTATCAGTAGTTAACCAGTTTTCAGAAAAACATGAAAAATAAGGTTCTTTGAAGTGACGATTTTTTTAACAAAGTGCAGGTCTCTAACTACATTTTTCCAGAAGATCGTCACTTCTAAAAACCTTGGTTTTTTTTAAAAGTGGTCAACTACTGCTGCCTTTACCCTATAGGTTTTCTTTCTCATTCTTTTTCGCCCAGTGCGTTTCGAAATTACACATCCTCAAGTTACTATGCTGGAGTAGGTAGTAATTGGGGAAATTCCGTGGAACGGAGACAGACCCTGCAAGCCCCGGCACCCCACAAATATACACAGTGTACCATAATATGTGGACATAACTTCAGTAGAAAATTCAACACATAAAAATAATAAATAAAGTATATATATGTAAACATTTGTCCTATCTGACATTGTTGCAACCGTTTCCGTCTTTGATTTACAACGCAGCAGTAGATAACGTTGCCAGCAAATTCGAACACCTGGCAATTTTCAACGGTTCAGAAGGGAATGATAAGAAGTTTAGATGCTTGTATTCGAATCGAAGGTGGTCACTTCAAGAAATTTTTACGCAGACAGGTGAACAACTGGTTCAACACAAAAACAGCTGAAACTCTGAAACAAGGTCAAACAGGATAAACGTTTATATGAACTTCTTTTTATTATTTCTGCGTGCTGCATCCACCACTGAAATTATGCCCACATATTATGTTACATTCTGTATTTAATGAGCTTGCGAACATGTGACGTAGGTCGTTCTAATATGTTTATTCTCGTCACTCGTAATATACATATATATATTCGAAATTTCTTGAAATGTCAATTGTCTTTTTCGTGGAATATATATATATATTTATAAATATATTCTAAAAATAAGAAATACGTGTTTTTTTATTGTTCCCCGTTTTCATATTTGGGGGGTGAAAACTGCGTTCAAAGTTATTATGTATTATTTAAACAAATGGACTTTTTGAAAATCTGGTGAGTCAGTCATATTTCGCATTCAAAGACACAAAATTCGTCCATTGACACTATTCCCCTATCTCTAATAGTTCTCGAGATATTCCACAAAAATGATTTTTCAACCCTAACTTTGAACGCGGTTTTCCCCAAATATGAAAACGGGGAAAAATAAAAAAACACGTATTTCTTATTTTTCGGTCCTCTATAACATATCCAAAAATCAAAATGATCCGTGGCGGACACCTAAAATACTCTCCTCGTAAGAAGAAAGTAACTTTATTGCTAAACTATTGTTGACTAATCAAGAACACGCATATTTAATGATGAATTATATCAAAATAATACTTTGTAATATACCTTCACTACAATACTTAACTGTATGATGCACTTTTCAGAAACTTTTACACCCCCACGAAAAATATAAACGTTTCTCTTTCAGTGATGGATGCCCGACTGATGCTCAATTGTCAGTATCATCGTCTATTGTGTCTTCGAGATCTAGTATATACGATTGCCTGAAGAGTTCGTTATTTCTTTATCGAAATTTTGCGAATTACCTGTCTTTACTCTACGCTACTTCCGTACAATATTGTATAATTTTCTGAATTTCCGAGTTGCTTAACTTCCTTTGTTAGATAATTTTACAGTAATACTATAGATCGAAATGAATTCCAAGATGGTGATCCGAACCATGAGAAAGCAGGATTTATAATCTTGTGCACTAGCTCTCTAGGTAATGGATAGAAGAATGCATTGGGATTTCATTCGCCAACTTTGTGAAGCACAAAATCGGATCATTAAATTCTTACGCCGATTAAACGCACCATTTCGTGCAACTCGTTAGACATACATGTAAATAGCTTCTGATCGGGATCAATACGCCATGTCAACCAGACATTAAACCAACATTATCGGTATGAATATATTTTTCAACGTGCACGCTAGTTTGTAACACGAGCTTTCGAACTGGCATGGCGTGAGACATACATTTTGTACATACATTGCTTGAGTATTATACGTATAACATAACTGTACTTAAGAAAATTTTTGTACCATGGTTATACAAATGAGTGTGAAGAGTGATTGATAAATACAGATTACTTAGCGGCGAATGTGACTTACGCAAAATTATATTGCATTGAAAGTTAAAAAGAAGAAAAAATACAGCACGTATCTAATAATTATCACAAGCGAGGTTCGATGATTCTAAAGTTTTACTTAATTAATTGGACGTACAATAGATCGAAAATCTACAAATCTTCGAAAGTGAATATGTTTAGGAAAGTCAGACCCCCAATTCGCTTTCTACATACATATGTATAAGTTTCTTAATATCCCTACTAATAGATATATAAAAGTGAAACGTTGTCTGATTGTTTGTTCTTTTTTTCACGCCCAAACGGTTAAACGGATTTCAATGAATTTTTGAATATACATTACTTACGCCCTGGCTTAGAGATTATGGGCTATTTATTTTATTTCCTAGCCTTTTTTCATTTTGGAAACATCATGAATAATTCCCAGGTGAAACCGGGTAACGGGTCAGCTAGTTAAACATAAAATTAATTTTTCAATGTCAAAGGATTCTTTCATTAGTTTCCCAAAAACTAGCTTTGTCACACTGCATGTAAAAAATTATAATGAAAAACACTTCTTTTGTAAATAGAGACTGTTTAGCGAGGATAATTGAGAGAAGTGGGCTGCTGAATGAACGTGAATTTGATTTTGTGAAGGATGAGCGAGCAGTAGATTCGAAAAGGGAGAGACATCTTCATAATGTACCTACTGTGATCGATGATATTTGATTCAGTAGCGGAAGACGTAAAATTGCCTAACAGAATCTAAGGGTATAATGTTTTATACAACTGGAAGGAAATCGCTATCTGTCATCATGCATTAACTCGCTTTAGCGACGTGGACGCGAAATGGCGCGACAGCGTCCCCACGACTGAAGGGGATATAGGTTCAATAATAGGCTTGGCAAAAATTCACCATTAGTGTTCAATACTACCTCAACCAGATCAAAATATTGTCGAACATTATTACCAGAAATTATGAAATACCGAAATTATAGAATGTATAATCGAAATTCCTATCTAAGTAGGTATACAGTTTCAGAACCGCATGGCATATATAGTAGTTATTAATCGTTTGAATGCCGCAAGTTATTAGAGAATTCTCATCGAAAAGTGCTGAGCAGCGCAAACGTGTTTTTTTCCTTCTGTTCATAACAATAGTCGCAGTTGTGTTTATTATGTAACATTTAGCACTTCTACGTTATTCAATTTATGAAAATACTTGTGTTCAACAATTTAAACCAACATATCAGTGTTTATATTACTAATACAACAGGTATATCTATTTACATACATATAAAAGTAAAAATGTATCTGTGTTTGTATGTATATAGGTATGTATATTTGTTAGGTAAAGGATTCTATATCGGTTAACGTATCCACACCAAATTTGCGCAGAATATTCTTCGACAACCTAAGTGGCCCCCCCCCCCCAATCACCCCAAAGCCCACCCCTTCTTAAGCATGAGCAAGTACTGATGTTATAGCTCAATAGTTTTCAATAATTTTAAGAAGGAATATGTGAGGAAAATTGATTGTTCACATATTTCCCCTTAAAAATAAACTAAAAAATAAATAACTATGACCTTTTAGGGAAATAAAAACTGTCTGGATAGATCTTCTATAATATATAAAATAGTAGGTACTTAAGTACCTATGTAGGTATGTCTGTTTTTACAAACTTTTATTTAGCTTCACTTGTTCCCTATTAACGCGTGAACCCTTTAACCGACGTGGACTAAATTGTGCATAATTATTCTCTAAATAGAACCCTGCGGAAAATATAGGCAATCATGAAATCTGCACACCCCACCTCATCCCGTTTATTCCATCCCCTTGACACTTTGTGATAATCAAAGTTTTACTTTGTCCTAGTATTTCCTATATATATATTAATTTTCAGCCATACTGATCCGACAAATCTTTTTGATTTTTTGTTCCAGATATGTGGCTCCTGCAACATCAACCGTACAATCGAGGAGTCTTCATTTTTTTACAGCGTATATTACACCTATCTATTTTTGCGAAAGCAAGCATTAAAAAATATGATTTTTTTTAATTCGGAAAACACGTGTTAATAAATAGAAAAATCTTCAATTTAGTAAGCACATTACTTTTGTGATAAAAAAAGTTCCAAACAACGGTAATTTTATAGGGCGTTACAGTGGGAAGACCTCTTAATAGTTCACAAGTAATACAGAATTTGGTCGGTTTAAACTTGTGCATAAATCACTGGTTTTGATATATCTAGTGAGTCGAATTATTAATCGTGTATTCGCAAACAATCCACTAAACTAACGTAGGTACTGCATATAATTAATAATTTTGCTACCGCTGCTAAAGATTGCTGCATTTCAGTCAACATTAATGTGTTACTATACCTATAAACTAAATAGTTTATTTAAATAGCTTAGTTAAAAACAATTTATAAAATACCAATATTACACACATTTCCGTTGCTTATCTATTTTGATAATTCAAAATATTTGCTCAAGTACAACTAAATAACACTCGTCAAAGTTTTACTCTGATGGAAAATACGTATCATTAAAAAGATAATTATTAAACGAGTATGTCATTTTACTTTCTGTAAATATTTTAGATCGACGACAGAAAATTCGGAGAGAGAAACAGAAGGGCGAAGGATCCTAAGATCTTAGATGACACGAATTTAAAAAAGAATAATAAATCGATTTTTTTAATAAGAAAATGATACTAAATGATAGAAAATGAGAATAAATTACAATAATAAACTGTGAAATGGTTTTCCCCGCAATATGAGAAACATTGTAAAAACGGGTGGTGGAGTAATTAATTTTATTCGACAACATTGAGCGTGCGTAACATTTAATTTACGGAGTTTCTTTACTGGAGTTTCATTATTTATTTTGTAGCATTTGTAACGCTTGAAGCTATCGTATAAATAAATTCAAATTGCAAGTTGCAGAATATGCACGAGCTAACGAGTATTTAGCCGGCGAAGGTTGACGAAGAGCGGAACTTTGAAAACTAAAAAGAACTTGCTCTTTGAAAGAACCAGCTGTAAACAAGCTAAAAAAATGCGCAAATCTTTCATATCCGGTACGCGTTTGAGAATCTTGAAAGGGAATCCTTTTCCTTCTATTGCATTTAACAAGTTTGTAAGGCTGGAGGGACTTGACGTTTGCAGGTGCACAAGAAAGGAAAAAAGGGGGACAGACGTAGGCGGAATGTGCTGGCCGAAGGAAAAGAAATTACTATCTTGCCTTGCTGGCAAATCATCGCCTGGATGAACGAAGAACGGGAGGATAATGATATATCAAATGGCGGCCTACCTATAGTGAGTGGAATGGCGTTAATGTGTATAGGTGCCACAAGAAATATGCGGGAAGGGACAATTGCCGCAATTAGCTGTAATGTAATACGTATAATGTCATAGAACAGAATTCAACCACGTATTAAAATAATTCCAGCGTATCGCCGTAACAAATTGGGTGTACCATAGCTTTTACTATTTTTCTACGATATTTGAAAAATTTGTTATTTTTTAAGAATCAAAATTCAGGCTTCAAATTTCAATTAGAAACAGCAGAATAAGTATGTAACATTACATACAGAAATAGAAGTTTTTACTTGACTATGAAATTGATCAATTATATATATTACTGCAAATTACATTATCCTTGAGGTCTTAAGAAAACGAAGTTAATAATTTGTTAACACTTATTATAGAAAAAGTGGGAACACTTTCAGGTGTTTCGTATAATTTACAAACAGAAATTATTCAAGAACTAAATGCCTTGCTAAATGCGTGTTTACTTAAACTAGTAGTTAATCGCTGATTCTCAGATTATACAGAATGAGTTATTCACAGGACAATAAGCAAAAAATGCTGTACCAAATGGGATAACTTCGACTACAAAACTAGATTTTAAAACAAATTCCTCCAGCATCTACTGTAGGACAGGTGTTATTCTCAGACACAGTGCCTTGGATAGCTTTAATTGCCTACTTCAAGATGCACTTTGCCTGAGAATACAGTAGATGCTAGAGGAATTCGTTTTAAGATCTACTTTTGTGGTCAAAGTTGTCCCATTTGACTTCTGAGGTATGGAGGATTAAAAGGATCGCTTAAAGTGTAAAGTACTTAAATATGTGTACCACTAGACGTTTTGTCATTGATCTTGTTACTCTCTCAATACCTGTAAATAGGTGTTATTTGGATCTGACGGAGACCTTGTTCCACCGACTAGATATTACAAAACTTGATATAACTCATAGTGAAAGTCAAATAGGACATATTTATATGAACTTTTTGTTGGTTCTGTTGAACTAGTGAAAGTTTATTGATACAGTTAGAGCGCCAATTATCCGAACCGTCGATTATCAGAACCAGTGCTGCATCATCGCTATCCTCACCACTCCTTCGAACCAGTGTAGCGGTACCGATTGATTGATTGATTGGCTTTTGCGTAATATAAATTAACGCAGTAGTACTCTTGTATTTAATAAGTAATTATAGGTGTAATTCTTATAGTTATAAACTGTATAAAGTACATACTGCACTCCCCCAGCTGTTCGATTATCCGAACAATTCGAATTTCCGAACCACCTTCGTCCCAAGCAGTTCGGATAATTGACGCTCTACTGTACAAATTATTTTTTATATTAGAATTACCTTTTTATGTGGAATGCATAAGAGAGCAGGGCTAAAATGTTTATGTCTTAAATAAATTAAGAATTAAACAGATATGTACTACAGATATGTTTTTAATATACATGGCCTAATTTCCAATACTTTTTTTTTTATTATTTTCAAATACTAAATCCATCCCTAAAATGGGTCTCATACATTATACACTAAACAGCTTGTCAATTTACCTCTTATTATTGTCTCTTTATTTATTTATTATGTATTACTCTATGTGCAGTTAAAACTGCTAATGAATATAAAATTTTAATTTTAAACTCTTTTCCTGGTTGTATTCCTTTGACAATCACAGTCAATGCACAAATTAAAGCCAGTCGATAGAGAGAACATGATCTCTAATCAGGATATTTGCTTCATGTATAGGTTTGTTTTCACATGACAATGAAGAACACGTAAGATAATCTGCTTCGTGCATGTCCTACTGTGTGGCTGTTATTTATCCACAGCAAGTATTTTGACGCACAGTGTGACGTGTCTGATCGATTGCAATTTCACTCATCGGACAAACGTTCCGTATGGCCGGTTAAGTAGGTATGTATGTACGTTTATTCTCCGGTGCCAAGGCCGTGGCAATCGCGAAGAAGAGGCACAAGAAAAAGAGGTAAAAAGGAAGTGCTGCTATCGGTAGAAAGAGAGAGTGAAAGTGGTTGTGTTACTTTGACGACTTTTCTTGCGGTGAAAACAAGCCAAGGTTACAACGCTTTGTTACATCGTCCGTGAGCTCCAATTTCTTGTGCAATTCTGCCTGCCGAATCGCTACTAGGCTATCTCAGCGTAATTTCGCTGCATGCTGCAATTATGCTGCGAGTTCTTTTTAAAATTGTTCTGAATCAAAGTTCTGTCTTTCCTCTTGAAAATTACGGGCCTCTGTGACTTTGCCCAGACCTGCATTTCTACTCAGCCCAAAAAGCAATGTTTTTTTAATTGAGCAGAGGTTTACCCAGTAAAGTGAGGATAAGTTTTGTTAAGTTGAGGCTAATGTGCAGGTCAGAAAGTCTAAATTAATTTGGAACACCATATGCTCCTTTAAACTTATTATACCAATCCAAAATCAAGCACTAATTATTTATGCCAGTGATTTATTTTGTTCTGATTGTTAACCCTAGAATTTTCTTAAGGTCATTTTTGTCTGAAAGATTCTTTCCTTGCATTTCAATTGTTTGAATGAACAGTTTGTCTTCTTTTCATAGTAGAAGATTTGGTTGGGGTCTATCCAGCAGACGTAGACTCTAGAGCAGTGTTTTTCGAACTTTTTTCACCCGCGGTAAATTGTTTCGCCATGTTAATATTGTTTATACCACTTACAATTTACTTAATTCTGTTGTGCTAATAAATAATTTTGTTGAAAATATTTGCCACGCATTTGCTGTATAGTATTATCATTTAAGAACCCCGGAAAGTTTCTTGATGCTATTTATATTAGTATACAATTTTCAGTTGAAATTTTTTAAGCGTTCGATTGCAGCTCGTGACTAATTGTACCGGTTTTAAATCTTAATATTTGGTGTAGTAAATTGCTTAGGTAGGGAATAAAAAATAGTAATATTAAAGTGATCAGAAGGTACTAGCACAAACATTGTCTTCAGCTTCCTTCACACACGAATTTTCATTCTTATGCACCATGTACAACGTAATGAATGTCTTATATTCATCTGTATGTATAAGAAACTATACCTTTTTAAAAACTCAACATTATCAATACTTGCTTTATTGAAAACTAGCTTTATTACTCGGCTTTAGAAATTTAGATCCTGAATTTATAAAAAAATTTAATTTTTTGTGAAAATAGTTACATTCATCTGAATTAGTTAGGCATAATGAGCTGGAACACATTTTGTGACCCCAGAGTTTACCGTTCGAAAGTTTTTAAGCGACAGACAAAAACTTTCTGCTTTATATATTAAGATTTAAATTTGGAATTATATAATAACATGAGCAATACAGAGGTTCGGTTTTCTTATAGACATCAACATATAATGCAAGTGAAAAAACTATTCGTATACCCTTTTCACCTACAATGATCTCAGCAGCCAGGAGCGGTATGTCGCGCGTGTGGCATGACTGACTCACTATTGACAATTGAAATTATCACACTTTTTATTAGACCGTCATCAGAGTAGCATCGGTGTTTTTGTGAGATTCTCTCGACGAAAATAAGTCCAGACATAGTGTAATGAGGAATTTCCCCTTCCATTTTTCAGTAGATGAATAAATTATACATTACATATATTTAAAAATAAACCAAATTATATCGTATTTATACTCGTTTTCATCAGGAAAACTTCGCCAGTCCATTGGTAAAACTCTCGCGACGTTTTTATGAAAACTATAAAAACTTTAATTTTTTGTCGTGGATGTCTCATCTGACACGCCGGTTTTATTACTCTTAGCTGTCGACACAGCGGCTTCCCGTGGGCGAAGGGTTGTTCACGCCGAGTAAGCAAACAGCGGTAGGGATAGTTCGCACGCATAGGCAGGGGAACCGCAGAACACATACATGCGGGGACTGTATTACAGTTCGTGGTAGTTAGTTGAATATACAGGCCAAAATCGTATCAGATATTTATATGCATAGTAACTATGGAAAAAATCCATAACGCACACATTTCCCCGGAATACAGTTTACAGTTAAAGAAATTTACGGTTATAGGTTCATCACATTTCAAATTTATCTTATTGTTAGAATTTAACTCGTCACTGGCGAGAATTACTATTTTATTATTGGAAATTCGAAGATAGTAAAACTTTAAGTGCACCGTGGTTTGCTTTAGCTTTATCTATCGCGTAGATCTGTCGTTGAAATAAATGTTATGGCAGTAGTAGACTGTACGTAAAAGCATGCCAACCAATGGGAGAAGAAACTGGGAAACCGAGTCTCAGAGAATCATATGTTTTTGCCTCTAGACATGTATACGAAGCCAAAAGCTGACGAGAATAACGAGAAGAACGTTTATCGCCCCGATCCGTCACCGCCGGAGCACATGCTGAAGAAATTAAAATTTTTTGCCCATTTCCTCGAACGAACGACCAGCCACCATCCGTAGCAGGCCGCAATGGAATACCTTATACCAGTAAAAAATGAAAATAAAAACCAGAAAATAAGGCAACGTCTGACGCCTTCGACGGGCGATGCTTTCAGAATTCATTAATGAAAATTTCACTCGCCCGTATCTCCATCAGCGAACAACATCTCCGTGTTAGTCCTTTCTTAATAATAAAACCATTGTGCTGTATGTGTAATTTCTACTTCTCACTGCTTGTATAATGCCTGATAATTTAGAGTAACCCACAATTTTCTGAACATGTTTACCTGTTCATTATTTCTTTGTTTAATTTAAATTGCATATATTAATTTACATTACATATGACTGCTTTTATCTAAATCAATGAAAGTCTTAGTTTACAATTAACCAATTTTGCTTGTCTTCTATGTTATACCGCAATAGTTTTAATTTTAACGAAATTTTCATACGAGTGTCACTCATCACTCTGATATTTACCTATATCCAACACAGATGTACTCGTGATAAATGTATAACACTAAACGTTATAACAATATTTTGATTCTAAGAAGAGTGTACGAGCGAAACTGATTTCACTGTGACATTTCACTTTAGAATAGCACGAAACTTTCTGTGTCACGAATACACCGCGTATTTGATGAGCGTACAGCACGAAACAATAAACCGCGGTTTTCCCGTGGAATTGAAATTGACGTATTTCCGGGCCGAAAACAATTGTCGAATCACGCCTTAACCATCGATGCACTTCCGTTCTTCAATTACTCAATCACCGGACATCAACGAGAGACGCAAATACGAGACTGTTGTTGAGAACGGTGAAATTTACATCGTTCGGAACGCGTGTCGTTTTCATAATATACACAGCAACATTTCCAACGTATCATAGCATACCTAGCTGTGTGTCAATTTTACAAATTGCCACTCGAGACCACTCTTTACGTATTTTCTAATTATTATTTGCAATTTAAGAGACAATAATTTTCAAGGTCTTTCCGTCGATTCATCGCGATATATGTATGTAGATACGTCTCACCTCGTGTGTGTGCTGCAGTAGTTGTCAAACGGGCCGGTATATCTTCAATGTGAAAGGTTTGAAGGTTAGTTTTTCGCCGGTTCGAATAGAGTAGCGTTGTTTTCCTTTCATTCACGTTTTGCTGTTTCACTGTGCTACAAGTTAACCGTAGCAATTGTTTGACAAATCAATCGGCGATTGTACACGCGTATAATATTCACTTTAATTGTAAACCGGAATATCGGATTCTTCACTCTTTCGTGCTATATGCGGCTCGACATTACGCGCGCGCTCTCGTGGCTGGTTCGTGTAACTTGGCTGCTTCTCGGCCAGGTACGTGCCCTCAAGAATAGCAAGCCACAGTTCAAAGACAAAATCTAGTGTTACGATTCAAGGAATGCTTAACACAGCATTTCTAAATTGTATACGTACGCATTCTCACTTTCATTATTTTTTTAATCATTGATAAGGAATTTATAACTTCATGGTGTCTTACACAGGGTATCCTATCTAAATCGATTCACAGGCGATATCTTCGAGGTTATTTGCGATATTAAATTTGTTTTAGACAGTAGTTGAATAGTTTAGTCCAAGTGGAGGTCTAATGGAGGTATGATGGTCAAATTCAGGCTTTTAAATGGAATCATGTACTTTGTAATGCACAGACTTAAAATGAATGGCTTTTTGACACAAATGTTAACTTTGATCTAAAACACTGTCCGACATCATTAATATTTTCGAAGATATTCGTGTGGAAAATTTAAATGAGGTATCTCTGCATGTATAACCTATGAAACTATTCTCCAGACGATCACGTAATTATCTTAAAAGCAACATTTGCGAAAACATAAGCGAAAATTCTAAACAAAAAATTAACATGAACAGCCTATTGAGAGTTTACATTTCCTTTGTTTAAAAAGTATATTGTAAGAACATAACCTACGAATATTCTGGTCCGAAAGAAGCATAAGCAAGCATACCGTCTGCAATAAGTATTATATAGAGCTGAGATCTTTTTAATGAATAAATATAAATTGCAATTGACAGTTTTAAGGACAGTCTATAAATTCGGAGTAAAATACGTACTATTAAATAAGTAATGCCTTTGTTCCGCTTCGAAACGATTTTGTTCGGATTTTTAATGAATGTCGTATAAACTAATATATAAAAGTGAAACGTTGTCTGTTTGTTTGTCCTTCTTTCACGTCTAAACGGCTGAACGGATTTCATTGAAATTTCGAATATTCATTACATACGTCCTAGATTAGATTATAGGCTATTTATTTTTTTTGTTTAGGCTTTTTTATGTTTCAAACATCATAAATAATTTCCGGGTGAAACCGGGGAACGGGTCAGCTAGTTATAAATAAAACTTAAAAGTAAGTTATTTGTATTTGCAATTTAAGAAACTAGAATTTGCAATTAATTTAATTCTTTCTATTATTTATCTTCATACGTGAAATAGGTTTTTAAAATAACTCAAAATATTTATTAAATGAAAAAATTTATTACACTAAAAAAACTAATTATCGGTTATCGCACAATTAAAATTAATCGTTAAAAATTGACGTTTTACTTTTTTAGTTACAACAGAAGATTCAATTTGTATTAGTATTATTTGGATTCATTTACGTTAGAATGGTTAGAATTAAAAACAGTTGCAATTGAGTAAAATTGATTTCCTTTTATTTCGATTAATTGATTATTTTCTTCTTTATTCTGTCATGTTAGTGTTTAAAAACTCGCGCCGAACGAGAGAGCATGGTCGCGGGTAAGACGAGTGCGTGATTGGATGCGTGGGACAAAGTGATTGATCGATATGAACGAGAAAGTGTGCAGGGCGTGCGAACGAGCGGGTGTACCTACAACGAGCGAGTGAGTAAGCAACGAAATAAAGTTTAATTGAAGAAAGTCTCCAAATTTTATTTTCGTAATAAATTCGTCACAATTGATTAATTCTAAACTGTATGTTATTCAGAATATTATAAGATGTAGATAACTTCGTAAATATTACATGTCAACTTGTTGTATTCTCACATTTCACGCGTGGACCACAGGGCCCAATGTTTTTCAAAAAGCTTCGGCCCAATGCTTTTCAAAACCCTCGGTCCTAGGATAGACGCACTCTCAAAAGTTATGCGAGCTGCAAATGAATATCCAATGAAGGTATACATAAAGATGAAAACCTTATTGGACGAATAAACGGACTTAATAAAAAAACTATCTATCATTATTTGTTAAATAAATTCCCATCGGATAAATCCATTTATTCGTCACCGGTCGAATAAGGGTAATTTTTTAACATTTTTATTTAGGTAAAAATTATTAGAAGTAAATTTCTGCTTGTCTCTAACAAAGACCTACAAATACTTTGTTCCCTAGTTATAGTCTAGTAGAGCTATTTGGGTAGGTACTCGAATATTCGAGCAACTTGAAATTTGGACAAGGCCGGGACTCGGTTTTCGAACCGAGCCGCGTACCCGCAAAAACCGAGCGGCCCAAAATATCCGGGTAGCCCGAACTTATTCGGGCGGCTTCAAAAATCCGGGTATCTATTAGTCCGATTTTTTTCGGTCGACTCGGAAGAACCAGGTAGCCCGAATTGTTTCGAACGGCTCGGAAAATTCTGGCAGTCTGCTTATGTCAAGTAGGTGAAATATTTCGAACGGTATGAATGTTTGGAATATTTTAAGAAATACTTTTCTGCTGGGATGTAAATGTGGTTATCAATAATGCGAAGAATTAAAATGTAAACGGTAAATAAAAATATTCGGCAACAATTGAAAATAATTAATTGATTAAAATCTGCTTTTCATTTTCGTTTTTGCCATGTTCTTTTTGGTTTAACTTTCATTTCAATCTTTTCCATTGTTTTTTTAATAATTAAATGAACACATAATCGCGATCTGCTTGTAAAAGTTTGAACATGTGCATCTTACGCAATTAATTTTTAGCAATTCATTATTTTGTATTAATTAATGTAACATCATATGTTTAGTTTCGTATGGAGTAGCCCAATCATTTCAAACGGAACGTCATGTACCTCTGGAAACATGATTCTAACCCGTTCAAACGCGATAGTGTAACGTAAACAAGGTTCGCTAGGTACCAGATAACAATACGAATGATATTCTCAGTTTGCAATTAGTCCTCGTATCATAGGACATTGTTATTGTAACACTGTAATGACAGAGGTCTATTTCGCGTTGGAGCGGACAAATGGGAGTAGCGCATGTATGTACATAGAAAGAAAGAAGCCTAGCCTCTTTATTAGGATACATTTACACACTGCACTGCCCACGCGAAAAATAAATATTCGTGGGCATTCGCAGGTATCTTGTAAAGATAAGATTATTTCTGTTATTGAAGGACATTCTTGTAACGACGCGTCAGGAAATGTGGTTCATGCACAATATACAGTGCGCGGCTGAGAAGATGGCAAATGGAAAGAATGCGAGTCCGATTGTTTATACATATATAGAGAAGAGTAGGGTAAAACAGAACGGGTGGGTAAAACGGTAACATCAATGTTTTTCTTAGATAAAAGCTGCGAATGCGTTGGTATCATGTGACATGGGACCGAACGGTCATTACAGCATTTCAAAAAAAAAAATTCCGGTATCGAGGTTTCGACATTGTGTTATAGTTTCGACTACTTTTCTTCACTTGGATTTAGAAAATTTATAAAGGCAAGGACACCGTTGGATTCTATAGTCCTTACGCTATATTTTTACGTTTTACTTCTTTACCTCACGCTGAAGCGTAAATATTAAATGTTTACTAAATTACCTTATGGGGGGCAAAACGGAACACTTTTGCGTGGGGTAAAACACGGCACTTATTATGTACTAGCTTTATTACCTGGCTTCGCCCGAAAGAGCGAAAGGTGACGAATGAGTCGCGCGCCGTTGCCGTCTGCTACGCAAGAAAGATATTCTGTCTCGTTTCGCCTTTCACGTACCTGTGCCCTGTCTCTCTCTCTCTCGCGCGCCATCGGCGGCTTGGAATTGTAGGTTATTCGTTTATTTTAACTAATAACTCGAGAAAGGAAGGACGTAGCGAGCTGAAAATAGTCACATTCATCTGGATTAGCTAGGCATAATGAGCCGAGACACCTTTCGCGATCCCAGAGTTTACCGTTAGAAAGTTTTTCGGCGACAGACAAACACACAACTTTGCTTTATAGTATAAGATGGGGGAAGAATGGAGACGTCTCTTAGTATGTATTTATAGTTTCTTTTAATTATTAGATTGTGTAGAAAAGTGTGATGTATGAGATACATCTATCATTCGATCAAACTGTTAGTTCAGTGATTTCCAACCGGTGGGTCGTAACTCTCAAGTGGGTCGCGAAGTGTTTTCGGGGAGGAACGCCACGGTTTTGGATTTTTTTTTAATATTATTGAGTTAGAATTGTATTTTGAAATACCGAATTTCAATGTGTTTCTTTTTACCTTATTCAATTTAGCTTACCTATGGGGCGGGGGTCGCAATTTATTTAAATAATATAAAATGGGACCGCGACTCAAAACAGTTTTGGAAGCATTGTGTTAGTTTAAATTGTAATAAATAACATAATCATTTAATGCAGATGTGTTCTTCATGCACGTATCGATATTCATGTAAAAATCCACGTGCATTCGATTATTTTCAGTAATTTTCATGTTATCTGGTAAAATATGTTATCTTGTGTGCATAATATATATTTTTCTTATAGTTTATCTATAATAATTATATCTAAAACATATATTTATGGTTTCTTACATAAATGAATACTTTTTAAATCATAATAATAAAGATTTTGAACGTTTACATGGTCTTCAAATAGGTGTTCCGTTTATCCCCACCACTTGAGCGAGGCGAATATTTCAAAACCTCCGGTAAATCTTATTTTCCTTTGTTGCCAAATATGTTTCTTAACAAAGTTTTTGATTTTCTTATAGTCTAAGGTCCACTAGGGGCTGATTTGAAGATTTGGCGCTCCTAGCCTCTCAATCGTTTGCCGCCCTTTCCGCGAAATATCATCAGATATTTTAATTGAAAAAAGTCGTGACAATTTCAAAATTACTTCAATATAGCAACTCATATGTGAGTTGTTGCTGATTTAGTATATGGAAAAAAGTGAATTGTTTTTAAAGTTATCTCAAGCCTCTGTGTTCAACCTTTTCCAATCTCTTCCGCACATTTCGACCACTCCCCCCCCAAAAAAATTTGCCGTTCCCCAAAATTTGTTGCTCCCCAAAATTTATTGCTCTCAAAAATTTATCGCTCCCCAAAATTTGTTGTTCCCCAAAATTTGCCGTTCCCCAAAATTTGCCGCCCTAGGCTGCAGCCTACTTAACCTAAACCCAAAACCGCCCCTGTGCGTATGTGTATTTTTCATTAAGACTTCGAGTGCCATCGGTGCGCTTTCACGCCGAGGAATATGCATCCTCTGCATGGGTCTGGCGTGTTTCCACGCCCATATTTTCTGTAAAGCATTGAAGGTATTATTCGAGAATCCCCGAATGTGAATGTACATACGTAGTATGTATGTACGTCGAAATCAAACCATGTTCGGAGTTCGCTTTGTACGCTTTCTACCTAAGTAGGTACATACACATTAGGGTGGCTCTAATTTACTATTGGTAAAATTTTTTTTCAAAATTTTCTACGGGGCACCCTCCAGAATGGTTCCAAATAATTAAAAAAAAATCCTTGTAAAGTTTGAGCTCGATCGGATAACGGGAAAGGGTGCCCCTGGGCCCTTAAACATTTAAATCATTACTTAACAGCTCGCGAAGTCGATTTGATACAACATCTTCCAAGTTATTGATTAAATAAAAAAATATGTCAAACAAAAGTTGTAGATCCGGACAAGGAGCATCTTTTATGTTTTATTACTTTTTCTCGCGGGACAAACGATTTTCGAAAAAAATCCGAAAAACTAAAAAAAAATATCGAAAATATAAAGTCTTTATTTTCGATATTTTTGCAAGATTCGGTCCCAAATTTTCAGGAAACATTCATGACATATCAAACACTGAAAATGAGTAAAAATAAATTTTTTATCTTTTTTCCATATTTCCATAATCCTCGAAAATAAAAATTCCATTTTTTTTGTTCACCTTCATAAATAAAAAGTGTTCTAGAAGCTTTAAACTTTCAAAATTTGAAAAATAAAAAAGTTTTTTATTTTAAGTTGTTCAGATTTTTTTCGAAAACCGTTTATCGTACGAGAAAAAGTAAATGAAAAAGATGCTCCTTGGCCGGATCTACAACTTTTGTTTGACATATTTTTTTATTTCATCAATAACTTGGAAGATGTTAAATAAAATCGACTTTGCGAGCTGTTAAATAATGATTTAAATGTTTAAGAGCCCAGGGGCACCCTTTCCCGTTATCCGATCGAGCTCAAACTTTACAGGGATTTTTTTTAATTATTTGGAACCATTCTGGGGGGTGCCCCGAGGAAAATTCAAAAATCGAAAGTTAGAACCACCCTAATACACATATCCCGATAGGGGCGATCGTTGGAAAAAGTCTGACTGCCATAAAGGGTCATTTTGTAAAACCTCGCGCCACTTGAGGTGTTAATAGAATAAGTAACAAGTGCTTCAAAAGTTTACTCCCTTATTTTGGGACAACTCAGAATACCTATGTATGTAGTTTGTAATGATTAGTAAGCGTGACACGCGGGAACGTATGTACAAGGTACTACGTAAGATCAACGCATGCGCATGAATGTTAGAAGAGTGCTGATGCTTTTACGTGAGTGCAACGAGACCTTAAGTGGAATTTCGTTGCTCACTGCAGATTGATCTCTGACTGTGGAATGCAAAACGTCCCACGCCAAAAGAAGCAATAAATAGATGAAACCGGGAGAGCCCGTATTTTTTTTTGTGACTGCCTACAATATTACGCTGTCCTGAAAGAAAGGCAAACTCACACGTGCAGCTTTCAAGGCATATCTGAGTTCTAAATTTCCTACAAACATTGAAATGTATGACTGTGAAAACATTATATTCATAATATTTTTCACATTATATTACTCTCATAATATCGAACGGAGAGTTTTTTCCATCGTTTCATCGATTCTAGTTGCTACTTCTTTTTACTTATCTTTTAGAGGAAAACAGATGTTGAATTTATAACATTAATAAATAATGTATATTACTTTAGAACTTGTACTGTCGGTAACTCTAATTACATTATTATATAATTCCTAGACAGTTTTTTGTTTTAACACATTCACTCCCAAGTGCAGTGTTTTCTGTATTAAGGATATAAAATGCATTATATAAATGCATAATAGTCATGTGACTATTGTTATAGTGATCTTATATTTCATGATTGCAAACGATACAACTAAATTTTTGCAAATAACGTGAAAATTTTATGTTTGATAAACTTGGTATAAATTTGGGGTATGTAATATCAAACCACAATTTTTTTCTTATTTATCAATCATTTCTCTGTTCTCATTTAATCCTCCTTTTATCATAGGATAGGTAATAGACAGAGTTGGGCAAAATGTAATCTAATTACATCTTACAAATTACGATTAAACTGTAATTATGTAGTTGATTATACATTATTTTCTGTAATCGTTAAGTTAGGAATTTGATCATTTAGTTTCGTCAACTACCCAAATACACGATTACAAAAAATAATGTGTAATCAACTACGTAATTACAGTTTAATCGTAATTTGTAAGATGTAATTAGATTACATTTTGCCCAACTCTGGTAATAGATCACAGTATACATTTATACACTGTATAAGAAACGGATACATTGATACTCTTTTTATTCTAATCAAATAATCATTCATTTTAAACGCGTACATTTTCATTGTATTTCTAACAATGAAATATTATCGAGATATAAAGATCCTCTGCGTTTCTTAAGAAGAATGACGAAACGATGATTTATTGTACATATAAAGAACATGGATTAATAATAAATTCAAATATGTACATACAAAATGTATATTCTGTTTTTGATATCTTCAAAGGAAACTTTGGTAATAGATACTTACGTACAATGTTAAGTAAAGGTAATTTATTGAATATCACGGAGCCAATTGTTTCCTTTCAAGGCCTCTTTGTCAAGATTACGACAATATAACGGTTGATCGAGTCGGCCACGATTCCTGCACTTTCTACACCCGGTTTCTACATTACGTATACACATATTTTCATGTGGAATTACATAGCATTCGATGTTAAGAATTTATCGAATATTAGCAAAGTAAATAAGATTTTTATATAGTTCTGTGTATACATATACAGATGTATGTAGACTCGAAAACTTTATGCATACTCAAATATTTAGCGATATATGATTCTAATATCTTTATCCTAGAATTACATTGTATTCTAACTTCTGGTTACCTTACGATTATGAGAGACACCTATTAACATACTAAAATAGAACGTACAAAGAATATGGATGTTCAATTGCATACATAATCGTATTTTTACGATCGTGATAGTTGAAATATATAATTGGGTAATGGGTAATAATATCCCTCTAAGACGAATCAGATACAGTTTAATTGTATTATTCTCGGAGAAAACATATAGTTGTAGAATCAATGCGTTGACGAAGTATTTTTTAAACCCACCTATAACGTTTACAATTTTATTACAGACAGAATTTGAAAATTACAGTAAAATTTCCGTATAAATGAAATGTGCACAACAGATTCAGGTTTTAGATTAATTGAGGCATTGAGAGCAAAAACGGGCTAACATTAAAAAAATTTCCTATTTTATATGATTAGTAGAGCCTATTGGAATATATTATTGAATCAAATTTGCACAAACTGTGGGGTAGTCCATTTTCGTTCTCAATGCTTCAATTATTTATTAATCTCATGAATTTATCGGATTATTCTTTACACTTGAACAACTTTATATGGAAATGAGTACCCCATATAAATGAACCAAACTCAGTCGTAATCTGGGCCATAAAATTTCAAAAAGCCAAGCTATTTAGTAATTTCGTTATTTTCGAAATGAGCAGCATTCTCGGCATTCACACAAGGGAATATAATGCGGGCAACCGTGTACTACAAAGTGAAACGATATTTCATAATACGTGTATGTAGTCCCGTGTAGTGTTGGTGCGGCACATAACAAACGGGTTTTCCTTTCGCGCTCGGCGAGAGTAAGAGTAATCCTGCAACTTTCATTTGCACTCGTTCGGCCTCGTGATGTCATAAATACAACTCTGTATCGTAATCCGAATCTGTGTTCTCGCGGTGAAAGGTTCTGTTCGAGAAAAGAGGTTAATACCGCCGCATACGAAAATGAAAGCTGAAAGCCCATCGGTACGAGAGACGATATTACAGTTTCTCTGTCAAAGCCATCAATTGATTGCAAATATGTAAAATACCTCTTTCACCTGGAATTATTAGGTACTAGAGCGTATATTAATGATACAAACGTTCGTTATTTAACATCTGCCTTAGTAATTAGGCACATGTAGAGAGGAAACCATTCATGAAGTGGGGAAAAGGAGGGTCACATTTTCATAACATTTTACACAGATGATGGTTTCAGAATATTAATGGCATGTAATAGTTGTTTATAACAAATTTTTGATTAATTTGAATAAAATTAATTAATAAATTTTGAACAAAAGGAAAAGTAAACAATACTACGCCTACAATACGAATTAAAACTTATAAACATTTATTAATCCACGTATGTCAATAATAAGGAAAAGCGTCTATACAGAGAGGCTATTCTATTAAAAATAAATATTTCTGAAAACAGAGACTGTATTTTTTCAGAAAAACCAAAACATTTTCAGTTGCTTGTATCAATTCCTGAGAATAAGTATTATGCCATTAGCAAATGTTACATGCTAGTTAAATATTCTAGAAATAACATTATAGGGGCAGGAAGTGTCAAACTAGAATATTCGAATGTAAATTTTTAAGTAGGATAAGATACAATCAATACATTGTTATACTATTTCCACTCATTCGATATAAAAATGAATATTTTTGTCAAAATGTAAAAAACTATTTAAGCCCAGAAATATTACTTCTGGCAATGTTACCTGCAAAATTAAAAAAGTTGAATTGATTATAAGCTTCAAGTATAAAAAAAATTTAATATGCGTTGAAGAACGTTCAAGGTTCAAAATATTAGATATTTTCTGTCTTTTTTAAAATACCTTTTAAAAAAACCTTTTTCATTCATAACCCTATAATTATTTTTTGCCTATCAACTAGCAGAAATTCGGACAAATTCAACGAGCTTAATAAAATACATATTTTTTTATCTAATATAATGACACAGCGATAAAAACATTCAGGCGGAAAGTGATTTTATACAAGCTGAATGACACTTCGAATTTACTTAAATTCACAGCATGTGTTCAAAATCTACAGGCGACGAAGAAATGAATGCATACATATTTCAATCCCGTAATTATCCCGATAGCATTGATAACACAGTAACATAGCGATTCGATCTCCGGATCATACTCCCCTGGGTTTTCTTAAAATTTTTGTTTTAGTTTTTTATTACAAGACAAAGTGTACCGGGATGTGCCAATAACGACGGATAATAGGTATACGGCAACGCATCATAGATGCATGACTTCTCCGATTCAGGATTAATTCGGAACAAATAAAATAATAGAGGTGGTCTCCTTACGCGGTTCATCCTGTACACTGTATACCCAATATTTCTACTGTCTACATCTACAGTCTACACTTCTACAGGAACATCCTAAGCTCCTAGTCGTAAAATTCTAATTGAAAGATCGCAGATGTCAGTAACGTATCGAAACTCAGTTTCTCTTCAACAGTACATTCACCATGGTGTAACTTACAGTCTGGTTTAATAATTTCCTCGATAGAAGCGTACCAGTGTATCGTGTGGCGTACTGGCTACGTAAGAGACCGGAAGTCGTTTGCTACCTACGGAAAATTTCTATCCCCGGAAACTACAAAGGTGAAACGACTATGTAATAAGGATCGAGGAAACACTACTACATCTACACTTGAATACACTCTGAGAATTTCTTCCTCTTTAAACGCAATTAGCATTCTGCGACTTGAGTTTGCTTTTTCAAATCAATTTCTATTCTGCCACGATAAATTATCATGTTTGGA
Organism: Andrena dorsata; assembly: GCA_929108735.1. Classification (NCBI taxonomy): domain Eukaryota; kingdom Metazoa; phylum Arthropoda; class Insecta; order Hymenoptera; family Andrenidae; genus Andrena; species Andrena dorsata. The sequence continues at coordinate 62,236,304 of OV815487.1, read as the reverse complement.
TAATGTGTTTTACTGAAATTAAGGAGAGTAAACTTTGTCACGTAGGTACTCCCTTCATTACAGGGTTAAAACATTAATAACAGAGATTTTAAGTAAGACACAGTTTGTACTAAAAATATTTCTTTACGTTGTACCTCGATCGCAGCCGAGAAAACAATAGATAGGGTAGAGGTACCCTATCACATATACGTGACCACTTTAAGATATTGTACCTGTTTTGGCCACTTCTTAAAAAATATAATATTTTTCCGTGTAAGGAATAAATGTAACCTTATATTTCGGGCGGTATACTAAATAAAATATATATGATTTGAAATTCTCCACAGAATAATAATCTCAGTGCCGTCTTTAGGCATGGGCACACTGGGCAGTCGCCAGGGGCCCCATGATATTAGGGGCCCCCAAATATAAAAAGTCTGATTTTAAGACCTAAAAAAATTATAACTTTTTATTATAAATTTTATTGATCGTTAATATTTTTAGTCCCGTGGGAGGGCAGGGGCCCCAGTGCATTGCTTTGCCCAGGGCCTCCAATGCTCTTAAGACGGCCCTGAATAATCTGCAAGCAATTTAAAAATAAGATAATTATGCACATGACCAAAAACAGTGCAATAGCCACAAACGGTACATCTACCCTATCCTCTTCTCCTTTGAGCATCGTGAATATCGTTATTAAATGTTGTAAATATTTTTCAGTTTGTTGGTAAATATTTTCTTCTACAGAATATTCCTGAAAGGTTTAGCCAAGCGTTACTGGCGCTGATCGTACTAAGAAGATAACATTCTGTAGTCCAGTTTTCCCGTGTTATGGACATTCATATTTATAGATTGATGACAGTACTTTATATTCTTCCAGTCTTTTGCATTCTAGTCCACAATGTTTTCAAATCACCCTGTCCCTTTCATATAACACACACCTTCTCTCCTACGAAGCCATTAATTTTTTACTTTTCCCTTCATCGTATTTTTCTTGATATTCTGGCCTAATGTGCGTTCTTACATAAGTATTTGTACCTGTCATTATATCTCGCTTTTCCTACGTTACTAATTTTAATAGGATTAGTATAATTTAATAATAAAATTCGGTCAAGCATTTCACAAACATCGATAAATTAAATAGTTTATTTTTACATCCGAAATGATGTGCTCTAACAATGTTTTATTTTTCCCGAGAGTGGAGCAGCAACATCAGATATTTCTAGATGATGCTTTAATGTTTTCTTTGAAAAATGTAAACCGTATTTCCCGTTCAGAATGAGCGTTCGAAATGTATCTAGAAGACTAGAAGCAACCGGTGGTTGTAATGGAGGTCACAAGCGGCTATCCTCGACCTTCCAACCCTTTGAGCATGACAGAATTTATGGCTCAATGTCGTTGTGAAATGTCGCCACCGTTATATCGAAATTTCTGCCAGCCGGCGTAATTAATGACGCAGTGTAGCAGAAATGCACATTGAGTACGTTTCATTCATTAAAATATTTTTACATCGGTGAGTTTCGTGCGTTCAACTTCTGAATGCGGTAGAGCCTCGGATTTCCAAGGTAATTGAGTGACACATGAATCTACTAATTAAATTTATCAAATGATTGGAAAATTACCCATCACATTAAATACTATTTATGAAACACGAAGTAATATTGAAACACATGATTCTGCTTCTTCTTCTATTATTATTATTATTATTATTATTGATTAATTGATGATTATTATTATTGTGGTAGCCATTTGAACATTTTGATTTGTTACAATGGACTGTGTTATATTGATTTTCATGACATATCACTATGTAAATTAACACAGTAATATTACTTAAATTTTGAAATTACAGTTATGCGCAATTTAGATTCTAATATTCGACCCTGTTAAAATTGTACCATACTTGTTATTAAAAATTGGTAATCCTATTTTTTGCTTCCTTCTTAAATGTTTGTAACACTACAAATGTTAAGAAGAGTATATCCAGGACAATCAAAATTAAAATGGTGAAAGTATCTAATTTAGGGGGGTTGAAAGTGTCAAAAATCGAATTTCTTTATACATACTTTCATAGATTAATGTTTTAGAAATATTATAAAACAAGTCCGAGGTAAAAATTCAGTAGCACGGATCGGCGCAGCGCGGTGGCTCGACTGATCACAGCGGAACTACATTTTTCATTACGGTGGCCCTAAAAACGCACTTCCAATTTTGTATGTAAAATCGTAATAAGATTCCACATCGACCTACGACGCCTCTTTTTATTCCAATTCGTCGTTTATTATTTATAAAGAAAAAAAATGAACCATTCTCTTAGAAAAATTTAACTTTATCTTTCATATCACCATTTCTTTAATTTTCAAAATTTTCAAAATCGGCGCGGTAAGTCGATAGCTATTAACATATTTTATAAAATAATTTACTGTTTTTACTTTCAGACACGACATACAGTTTTTTTTCAGGGCCACCGTGCAGCCGTTTAAAATCGAAAGAGTTTCGAATATGTATCCATAACTTCCGAAACACAATATTTTTTTAACTAAAACTTTTTTGTATAGTAGTTCATAATACTATGTAAACATAGTATAAAAACAGAAAATTTTCATCAAGCTGTAAACTTGTAAAACAGGTGCAATGAGATTACATTATTAAAAATAAAATTAAAATTAACCTTGGAACTTTGTGTAGGTTGAGAAAATTTTACAATAATTAATAAATAATAAGAAGGATCTACATGAAAAAAATATTTTCAGCAAATTTAAAGCTGCCTCGTTAAATCCCAAAGGGGTTTAAACCAATATCAACAATAGCCTTTTAAAAAATATCGTAAATATCAGTTACTTTTGGGGCTATACACAAGAATCTGTAAGGTATCTTTTTTACATTAAAAAATATGATTTCTTTTGTATTTTCAAAAGGCGTGTTAAGAAATAGAAAAAAAACTTGACTTTAGTAAACACATTCTTTATATAACAAAAAATGTTCCAAACAACGGTAATTTTTTAGGGCGTAACTGTGGAAAGTCCCCTTAAGTGTTGTTACATTAACCAGTGAATTATGTTAAGAGTCTGGGAAGAAAGTACATAAGTACCTTACAGATACGATACGGCGAGTTTTGAAAGAAAGTGGATGTAACGGCAGAGTGGCTCGCCGTACGGATAAACGAGGTGAATCGAAGAAGAAGATTAATTTCCGCTACAGAATTTGTTTATAAGGAACAAACATGGTGGAATACTGTAATATTCGTTGAAGAAAGCAAATTCAATTTTGTTTGATCAGATGGTCTAAAGATGGTGTGGTATAAAGCCAATGAAGAATTTAGAATCAGGATTGTTAAATCAACAATGAAGCATTACAGTGGATGTTTAATGATTTGAACTTTGCAGTTGTATCGCGGCCGCAAGAGTCGGTACTCATCGGCTGCATCTTATTGTTAAATATAAATAAAAATTTGAATATGTTGAAACAAAGATTAATAAAATGTGAAACTGATATGAACATACAAGAGACCTTTAAATTTTATCAAGACGGCGATACAAAACATAAATCGGGAATAATGTCAGGAATAATTTATTACACAATTGCTCTAAGGTATTCATTATCCTCTTCAAAATATCTCACATAGGTTAAAAAATAATTAAAACAACGATTACACAATGAATGAAGTCATATTGCACTGGGTTGTCTAAGAAAAATTAGTTCCAATATGCTTAAATGCTTATTGCAAGTCCGGGACAGTTTGACCACTTTTTGGAAAAGAAATTGTAGCATCGTTGTTTTTCATATTGTGTCGTTTTATGCACATTAAAACAAAGCCCAAGCAATTTAGGGTATATATAGATTATATTAAAAACTTTCAGACTCGCATAAAGTCTTAAGTGTTTCCTATAATTTAAATATGGATTTGTGACAATGGTCAATGCAAGATCAACATATCATGCGCATTCATGTCGCTTGTGTCTCTCTCCCGGACTTAACCTACAGGAAGTTATTAAACAAAAAGGATAACCATTAAAACATTAAGATTGGTGTAACATTGTTGATATGCATAAATGTATATTTTACATAAAATTATTGTTGCATATTCAGTGTCCGAATATTTATGCGACGCAAGAATTGTATGAATTGTATGGTATTTAAATTATCAATTGTTATACAAAAAAGACTGTACACTAAGTCCATAAAATTTGTATTTCTGCTAATTACAATAAGAACTTTAACATATCAAAGAGCAATCAATTCATTAACACTGTTATAAACAAATAAATAGAGGAATAATCTCTGACATACCGTGGTGTCGGAATATTAATGCAAGTCATGTAGGGTATGTATCTACATGTTTACACAATGTGTTCAACATGCCGTCTCTCATGTTCAATACACTTCTGAATACATAATCTGACAATGAATGCCTTGTTGCTTCAAATACATTAACATCCTGATTCATTGTTGAGCGTGCAGCTGTAATTCCTTCTCGTATGTTTTCCGATGTTATTGGAACATCTACGTATGTACATTTTTTCTTTCAACGCTATTTTCATTATTTATTTACAATTTTCTTAAATCTTCACTTTCTGAAGTCATCTTAAGCACTGACATATGTTTTTTCAAACTTTGAAAGTTTAAATCCTTCTCGAACACTTTTTATTTATGAAGGCGATACAAAATTTTAATTTTTATTTTCTAGGAATATTTTTTTAACATTTTTTTGGGGGGGGGGCATATACCGGGATATGTAAAAAATATCGATTTTATTACATATTTTCAGTGTTAGATATGTCACGAATGTTTCCTGAACATTTGGAATCGAAATTCGCAAAAAATATCGAATTTTCCCTTTATCCGTTTGGGGTCAAACTTTACACATATTTTTTTATTATTTTGAACTATTCTGGAGTGTGCCGCGAAGAAAATCTTGAAAAAAAACTCACCATGAGTAAATAAGAGCCACCCTAGTATGTACTTTAATCTTTATTCTTCAATGTGTAGATTCAGAAAACGAGCAAAATGTTACGTGAATATATTATATTACAATCATAACAGTTGTTATGTATCTTTAGTAATGCAGTATGTGTTAATGCAGGATGTTAGAAGTTAATATGTACATGTACATAGAAGACATGAAATATTTTATCGTATATCGGCTGATATCTTGATAGAGATGTGTCAACTTCAACAGTCTGACATACCTAGGATCAAGGACTAATATATCAGCACTGTATCTGGGCCAAGTAAAACTGGTTATGGAAAAGCCTTGCTCCATCGTGGCCACTTTTCTTTCGGAAGATGACCAAACTGGTTTTAACCTTGTCAGGGATCTACCCTTGGTGTAGATCCGCAATCTAACGTTAATTCCGGATTGCGTTCTTGCCAATGCAGTGTGACATGCTTCAATCGATAAATGTACAGGAAGATCGAACAACATTTGAAAGCGTCGCAAAAAATAGAAACTTAATGATACTCAGCCTTCCAAGTCAATTTATTACTTTAGACATAATATTGGAATCTCGAGCAGTGCGATAATACTTAGTTTTCTTTTATTTTGATCTCAATTGTATTGTTATTTCAAGAGAATGGTCAGTATAAACAATTTATTTTTTTTATGACTATTATGTTTATCTAATAGTTATGAGAATTATAAGTTATGTAATAGTTATGAGAATGAGATTAAAAAGTTGCCGAGAGAATTGAGTGGTTATTATTTTTTTGTTTTTTTGTATCTATGTTGCTTATACAATGGAATAATTATGCGCTTTAAATTAAAGTTCATATTACGTCACATTTTTAAAATGCGTGTAATGTTTTATAGAACCTTATATAGAGGTTGCCACTACACTGCTGATAAAACACAAACCGAATAATGGAACAAAATTGTTTCATAGGTGACTAAATTTCCGCGAAAGTCAATTTTAAAAATTTGTCGGGTACGCATGCACTTGACTAAAGAACTCGTAGAAGGTATTGGATTAAAATCAGTCCCTGTCGAAAAATAAGTTAGAATTGCAGAAAGGGGTTTGTTCGAACGAGGTTTTCTCTTCAAAGTTGATTCTTATAATAAGTCAAGAATTTTTTAAATCCTTTTCCTGGAAGGATTAAGAACAGCGTAATTATATAGGCCCGATCCAATTTCAATTACGAGTTTCTTGCATATAATTAGCATACAGAGTGTCTGTACATCTATTCACTTTTACTACTAATAGCAACCTCACTGAACAACAAGCTTTACTACCTTGTTAATAAAAAATACTTACACTGTATTATTAGTAACTAACCATATTAAAAAATGATAAATTTTGCATCTGATGTTCAAAATCCCTGTATTCTACGAAGTAGGTATATACATTACACACGAATATGAATAAGTATGTATGTATATGAATCAGAGAATTTTGCTTTGCGTCAAATTAGTAGACATGCCAGATAATAATAGAAGCATCAATCGCAAGTAGAAGGACGATAACTGAAATATCGAGATTAGAAGCCGAGACAGAAGAGCTAGATCGATTTATCCGAAGCAGGGAGACAAACCTCCCCCAGCCGAGTTCGTTATTGGATACCGACGAAAGGAAAGCCCTGGGAACACGCGAGGGGCACTGACACGTCCCGAAGGAGTCGAGGCCGACTCCTTTGGCAAGATTAAACAGCCTGCGCCGTGATATACGATGGGCTGCCATATAAGGAGCACAATAATATGAAGTTAAGCTATAATATCGTCTGTGGGTTCAGGCCTGCACTCTGGGCTTTCTCGATCGGGGCAGGAGACTGGCGAAGAAGACCGCGGAGGTCCCGATTCGTGGAAGTCTCATACGGCTGGAGTAAAAGAGCAGCAGTTCGTTCCTTCCCTTTCTCCTTTTCCCTACCATCCAGCCGGCTTCTTCCTCCTTCACCCCCGCGCCGCCTCATTTTCCTTCCTCCTTTCCACCATTTTGCACCTTCGGCTTCCTTTCACGAATATTTCTCTTCACTGGCTTTCCACATCGCGCTAACCGCCAGGCCCCGTGTTTCTCCTTTCCTTTCCTTCGTCTTATCTCGTTTCCTTCCCTTCTCGGCTCTCCCCGGTCCCTTTTCCCGCTTCGTTCCTCCGCCCTCTCTCGCACCCATTCCTCGTACCTCCATGGATATTCGTTGCTTCGGTGATCACCGGTCCGCGTGTCCCTCCGCTCCCTTCCATTTCTGTTCTCTCTTCCGTGGGGCTTTACTCTTTCTTTCGGCTTCCCTTCTCTTTCGTATTTCTTGCTCGTCGCCCACACACTGACTCCGCTGTTCCTCTACAATGCATCTTTGCCGGTTGCAGTCTGACTGCGAGCACGCAACGCTGCAGCCACCGGCTGCCTACATACTACATAGTCAGCGACCGATGCGTTGGGAGCCACTCTCCTTTCGGGGAAACCGCTTAGGAAACACCTGGAATTCTTATGTTGCATGATAATACTGTTGTAACGCTGTGGGGCGGTAGCTCATCAATATCAGTCTGCTGAAACGCCAGGCGTTTAGCAATTCAAACGCTAGTTCTCTTCTTTTCAGTTATAACGCAATATCGACTGTTTCAATTCCGGATGTTCCGACGAATTGATATAAACATTTAGTCATGAATAATTGCCATAGGTGTTATTTTCATCTAGGCAATATAATGTATAATATTGCGATGCTAGAAACATTACAAAGGAAGAATTTATGATTTATTTAAGGATGGAAAATTAATTTATTTTAAGAATTGAATGTAGGTATTTTAAAAGCGATGTGTAAAAAGTCGTTTTGCAGTGAAAACTTTAAATTTTAACGCTTTTCAATTTAATCTGTGGATGAAGTTTATATGTGCATATTGATTATATATGTACTTAATAAACTTATGGGTACAGATAAACGTTCGCTGATAAATAAAAAGGTTAGATATGTACATATTATTATATGTTTTATATATTATTCTTCGTATTATAGTTTTTCTTCACAATTTATCAACAAGTACTGTACAAGTTTAGTGGCATTTGCAACATTAGGCTTCCATTTTGGGAATTTGTTGCTTTCACATATTACAATCACAGACTATAATTTATGTAGGTACAGAGAAACAGGATAGAATTACGCACATATCGCTTTAAAGATGAGAGTATTAAATATGTCATCGATATTCTATTCTACACTATAAGAACACCTTCCCCTACCTTTTCCAAGTTTATACCTACCGCTAACCGCGACCCTCGACTAACACGATGCATCGAAATAACATGGGTATCTAAGTGTTTGTCACGATTTACCAAAAGCTCAATTAGTCAGGGCCCCTTCGCAATAAATGCATGCCCAGTGGAACTTTCATCCCCCTGTAACACCTAAAAACACAAATTCTCGTAGCAAGAATCCCCACAACGGGGTCCATTAGTTTAATTCCCCCCATCGAATCCCGCCGACTCCCTGTGGCGACGAATCGCGAGATCGTGAGATCGCGTTTCCCTCTTCCTCGCTGCATCCTGGGTCGTGGGCCCGCAGTTTGTCACACAGGAGAAGGTAATGACTTGCGGAAGGCTCCTCGAAGGTTTTTCGAGGCGGCAGCGGGGCCAGTCCCCTGATTGGCAGAACACGAGAACACCGCTGACGGTGGGCATTGGGGTCCCTCCTGATCGCTATTGGGGTCCCGCCGCGGACAATAGAGGACCGTTAGACGTGCCACGGTACAGGGATAGAGGCTCGGGCGAGCCATGGGAATCCCTGGACCGAGGGTAGACGCGAAGAGCCACGACCCAGGCCGATGGTCCCGCGAGCACGGAGGAACTGGTTTACCTGCCTCCTCCTTTCGTCCTCTCTTCTGTTCTCCCCTTACCTCAGAGGATACATTGGCCATTGGTGACGAAAGAATTTTTTTGCCAATAAAAATTACTTTGATTTTCCATCGACTTGCTGAGTTTATTCTTTCACGGGATTCAATCATATTTATTCGGGAAGCAAGTTTGCGAATATGGTACTAGCTGAATTTATGTGCCATTACGAACAATACTATTTAGACAATTAATACTTCATCATTAAACTTGCAAATTAACTGAAATTATGAATTAACGTTTTTTTAACAACAATGATATATGTGTTGGCAAAGCATTACGTTTTTTGGAAACGTATCTTAAATGATCAACTACTTACATATATGAAATGTCAATTATCCTAAATTTACTACTTATTAAACATATACCTTTTTTTTCCAACTTGTAGGAAGCTACTTAGAAAACTCACAATTATATTTGAAGGGTAAGGGGAAATAACTGGGAATGTCCATTGGTGGTGGTAACTGGAACTACAGAACTGTTGAATCACAATGGGTTATAAAGTTCAAATACACTCGTAAAATAACGTTCAAGATTTGGTACACTGGTTAAAAACAGGAAATGTCGGCTCTACACTGGAACAAAATACGAAATGTCCCCACCTTTTGCATAAGCATAAGCTTTTGTCGTCAAGGTAGAACAATAAATTATTTAAGAAAATTAAATTCATTGAACCTTGTTTCTTTAGTGGTAGACTAAGGTATTAAAACTTAATTGTCTCGATGAAGCTGTTTTGAGACATTCCTCGTTTCCCCCCTTACCCTACACTTATTCATTTTTTGAAAGAACATTGATTATTTTTGCATGTTGCATACCAGGATATTCTTTATATGGGCTTTTATTGAAGCTATGCAACTACATGCCTGAGGCACAGTGAAGAATATATACATGAATATGAAGAATGAATATGTACATACATGACAGAACATGAAGAAATGGAGTTACGAAGAAAATCTTCTTTTTTTTTGTCGAAACAAACAGCCCTGTGATAATCGAAGAATTTGATTTAAATTATCGTTTACATCTATGTGCATATCTGCATTATGGGTAACGACTTTGTCCACCTGCAATATCTCCGTTATTTTTAGAGATATGAAAAAACTTTATTTACAAAAGTTGTATGGGACCGAGGGGTCTATAACATGCCAATAATAATATTTTTCTGAGTGGAGGATTTTCGGAGATTTCAAGATGCGCTCTATTTTTTTTAAATGCCAAAGATTTTTTGCACTTATAATTTCCGTAGTGATTGTGGCACATGCTGCAATGATCCATATTATATAATAGACACTATTTCAAACATTTCCTGTAAGACAAGGGTCGTGCTTTTACTGCATTATTTAATCTCGAATAACCCTGTAATATAGCATGCCATTTAAAAAAGCAGAGGTGACCTTGAAATCTCCGAAATGCCTCCACTCAGAAAAAAATTATTACCGTCATGCGATGACCCAATTGGTACCGCACACCTTTGTAAATAAAGTTTTTTCATATCCCTAAAAATAACGGAGATATTTCAGGTGGCGGTTATTGCCCCACCCTGTATACATACATACATATATACGGGTGTTTATAAGATTGTGAGATATTTTTCAGTATCGAGTCTGCTCATCAAAATAATAAAAAACGTTAGGATACGCACATGTATGTCCGATAATGCTTAGTTTTGCAGTTATAAGCATTTTTATATTCCGTAAAACATCGGCCCGGAATGCCTATTTTAAAGGACAACCGGCTGACAGGCGCGTCCGTCAGTTGGCTTAATATACTTACTATATTTTCATTCATTTCCTGTCGTTCTCGCCTTCGTTCTTTCAAAGGCAAAATGGTAATCAATATATTGATCAGCGGAAAAACAGCTGGGCTTCGTTAAATGTCACTTTAATAGGTGTTACGGGCCCGTGTTTTACAAAATATGAAAATACTTATAACTACAAAACTAAGCATTATTCGACATATGTGTATACCAAGGTTTTTTATTATTTTGGTGAGTAGAACCGATCCTGAAAACATGTCCCACATTTTTATAAACACTCTGTATGTACAATGCAAACGAATCATTCAATAGTCACCATTGTTTTTCACCTTCAAAGCATCTATTGATTACCTCAGGAAATTTTAGCTTTAACGCTTCTCAATAATACCTATATGTATTGAATGTTAAAACTGAAAGAATTAAGCAAGTTGGGTCGATATATCACAATGTCGACATATACTCTGTGTTTTGGCGATAATGATACTTTGTTTATACTCATTTTAATGTTGAAATAATACTCCTTCTGTTTTGGAAATATTACCGGCCAAGCATTGAAAAAAAAACTTGCATTTGCCCTAATTAAAAAAAAATTATAATTTTATGTTGCGTTTATGCAGTAGCAGCTGTTAATGGGTTAAGAGAAAAAATAAAGTTTACAGCGGTACAAGTCGCATGAGCTGTGTGAGTGTTAAGAATTGCCGAATTTATTATTATTGTTTATTAACTGGGACAGAGCCAAGTATATACAAAAGAAATTACACATGTGCACAGCTAGAGAAAAACGTAGAGCATTAAAAACGCCAGAATGCAATAACCTCCAAAACTACTGTTACGAGAGAGTTCAAAAAGTGGAAATTACGGACCATTTAAAACAGTCAATTGACGTGCTAAAGAAATTTATTCGGTAACATATTCCAGTGATAGGGTCACTCAGTTAGACTTTATTTGTGCAATATTTAACAAGATAAAGAGTAGCGCAAAGGTCTGGGAAAAATATAGAAGTTAATTAACCCCAGTAATTAGGAACGATTTATATGACCGTTGAGAATTTTAAACAGAAACGATAGATCGGAAAATTGAAGACGCTGCTGAATTGTCAAGAATGTAAATCTATGTCACGATCAAAGCTGTGCATACGCTGCCCGAGTCGAAACGAGACAAACCGCAGAAACCTATGCTCTTTGGAGATCACCGACAAAGGAGACGTGGTGAGGTGACCATATCACAGAGGCATACTCGAGAAAGGGCCTAACAAGAGCATTATAAAGCAGCTTAAAAGTCTGCGGGTACATGAACCCATGCGAATACCTCGTTGAAAAGCCAAGTTGTTTAGAAGCTGCATTAGTGACTTTTCCAACATGCAAAGCGAAAGAAAATGCAGAGTTGTAGGTCACACCAAGGTCGCAAATGCTCTCAACGCAGGACAAGTGTCCCGGTTAAATGCATAAGGAATATTCTTAGAACGTGGCATTTAGATGGGTTTAAAGAAAGCCTATTAACACCACCCCAAATAGTTAGCCGGTCGAGGTCACATTGAAGGTTCCGAGCATTCTCTAGAGTTTAGAGAATTAATACGAGAAAACAATTTAAGGTCATCAGCAAAGAGCAGCGGAGAAGCAAACTGAAGAGAGTCACGAAGATCTTTATTGAAGATGTAAAATATCAAGAAACCGAAATGTGACTCTTGAGGAACACTCGGTGTAACGTATGTTAGTTGAGATCGGCAACAACGAACCTTTATTTTTTTTAAATCTATCTGTTAAATAACCACGTAGTAACAGTTTTTCGTGAGATCGAAAGGCACATAATTTGCTCAATAAAATGTTGCGACAGAATGAAAAGCCTTTCTAAAATCTGTATATACGAGGCCAACTTGCTAATATGAATCCAGAGCAGAGGAAAAGTAAGTAGAAAAAAACTGAAAGATTAGTCACCGTCGATCGGCTCGGAATAAAGGAATGTTGAGATTGTTCAGCCTCAGATAAGCTACCCCTGTTTAAACCAGAAAGTTTGCTGGTGATGAGGTTCTCAAAGATCTGGGGGAATATACTAAGTAGAGATTTATATCTGTAATTCATAGCATTATTCTTCATCTCGGGCTTGTTGGTGGGTGCCACAACACTCGATTTCTAGAGAATATGGTCTAAAAAGCTCTAGATAAACTAAAATTGCAGGAAAAAGCTCCGCAAGACTGACGTTAAGGTTTGACAGATATAATGTAGTAGCACAGTCCGGGTCAGAGCTGTAGGATAACGTGGAAGAATGTACGAAAACAGAGTTAAAGAGCTTATCAAAAAGGTTCCCTCTCGACATTAAGGTGCACATGTGTTGGCGAGAAAGTGTCTCCCCTTTTGGAATTCGCATACTCTGAGAAAGCCTTCCGGTTGTATGGGATGTTACTTACAACTCTATCAGTGTAGAAAACGAAGTTATGTTTGACTAGCTCCTTGCAAAGTGAGCGGAGACTTGAAAAATTTAGAAACTCACATTGCAGGGTCGCGCATTTCCAAGTACGACGTGCTTTCTTCTTATTTTTAATATCCTGCCGAAGTTCGCATGAAAAGCAACTAGGGAAGGGTTAATTGAAGGTGCAATACATACCTAGGTACAGAAAAGTCAATAACATTATATACACATCATTGCTAGGCAAATTACCTAAAGCACTATCCCAAATAATTGCAATTAAGATAACAGATGATAGAACTGTAATCAGTTCTATTAAACTCATACTTTCGGCAACATTTACGGGCGTTCAAAAATACAGGAAAAGGCAGACCTGGATGATACGAATCTATTGGTAAAGAAGATTATCACCGGGAGAGGAAATATTAGACAGAAGAATGTTGGAAAACATTAAGTCAAGTATGTCACTGTTGCGATTACGAACAGAAGTAAATTGTAAAATATTATGGAATTTAATGATCGTAAAAGCAACGTCGCTTTTGTAAAATGTAACACGGATGCATAAATTCGCTTTAGAGCCATAAAAGACAGAATGCATTAACATTAGTAAAGTTAGCTTTATAATAGCTTGTTGGCTGTCCTTCTTGTGCATTTTATACATTTTCTTTCCTTTGTTGTATCGTTGACTGAGCTCTTTGCGTTATTCTGTAATAATAATAATGATAACAGTGAAAGTAAAACCGTGTACTTAAATATATTAATCATTCATTACTGCAAGAGGGTGGTATTAGGATAAGCTGGAATAGCTTTCAAGTTAACGATAACAAAAATTTTGTATCGCTATCACTTCGATCACCGCTGACAGGGCACTACTTCAAAATGTGGCATGCTCACAGTTACAGAATTTATAAAAAAGAATTCCATTGCTTTTAGGCGACAGTTCTCTCTCCCAGTTGACGCTTACACTGCATACAAATCAAGTTAGAATTTTTTTAGCATATAAAGTGCACTTACTCTATGTATACATAATACATAAGGTGTTATATAATTTGTAATAGTAACTTTCAGCAGTCCTGAAGTTACCAATGGATAGATGCGCAGTTTTTTAAAAATGTTTTTACTAACAATAATGCATATACTATAGTTTTTGCCACGAAATTCAGATCCACCTTCATCTGCAACTGTTCACGTTTATCCGGCACGTTATATGAAATAACTGCTGGCTAGTGATTTTTCGCCGTTCGTGCGCTCGGTTAATTTAACGATACGGTTATTTCGCCGCCCCAACGAAATAGCCGTGCGACCAACAAATCGCCCGTGCGAGCTAGTCGCAACTGGTCGTTTAAGAATCGATATGCAATTGGGTGAGTTGATTGATTATTAGAATGTAAGTAAATGGTTTATTGATGTAGATTTTCGGTTTAGAATGGGTGACGGCTAGTGTGTTTAATGGTTTGAAATATTCGGTGTATTTAAAGCAAAGGAACCTTTTCCACATAACAGACCACCCTCAGGTACAGAACTAAACCTTCAGATAACATGTACGAAATTTCCTGCATTCTTATAAATGGTCTCACAAGTTGTAAACTTTATGAGTATATGGACTTGGAATTAGAATTTATGAGTGTTTAAATTCTGGAACTATTTGTGACATTTAAGGGGATGTTCCGGTCTAGAGCCCATAAAATTTGTGATTTTTAGGCATTAATTAAAGGAAAACTACCACAGTTATTTTAATGGGAGTTTTTGCATTGTATTGAGAATGTATTAAACTATAGAAATATATTTTTTCTGTACATTAATCATTACAAATGGCACTGGGAATTCGTCGAAATGGATGCGTCAAAAAATTCATTCAAAATGGTGGGACTTGTAGCACCTAAACCATTGGTCTGAAATAAGAAACAAGGCCAGGTTATTAAAGGACAAGAAATATCCTAGTAAACATAGCTTTAAAAATAAGAAAAAATTACATTTTTGACAAAATAACGACACTTGAAATTTTTTTAATAATTTCTCCACTGCGTAGAAGAATATTCTTCGAAATGAAAACAGTTTCAATCGAATCGGATAATAACTTTTCCAGATATTTGTCCCACGGTTTTGAACAACACTGTTTCGAGAAAAACGAGTTTAAAGTTTTACGTGAGCGCCGAGTGGCTGGCTTTTACCCACGCATTCGCCGCCACTCAAATGTTTATAACTTCAGAAATTTTGAAAATTTCAAAAGATCCTTTTAAACACGTATTCCAAAAAGGTTGAACATTCGAAGAAAGGAATAATAAAAATTCGATTTTTCGACATTTTTAGACCGGAACTTCCCGTTAAACGTGAATCTTATGTTTCGGTTTCGATCTTGTTTAATTATTGTCAGTACTGTTGCAGTGCGTGATTGTAGAGATCAAGCGAATATTCTCATTTTCTTCCAGATGGTAAAAGAGGCTAAAAATGTATTATTCAGAATTGTGGGCTAATTAATTTGATGCATACTTCGTTCGACCGTTGCGAATGAGAATTCGAATGAAGGACGTTCGAATTTTGAGGATATTGGGCACGTCAGCTGTAAGCCGCGCCCAACAATGCGTGCACACATTTTCCGGTTCTACCTTCTCGTTTCTTCGTTCATCCACCTTCGAACCTCAGTTTCGTCAATGGAACAGACGCTGAGCGTCAGATTGAATGTTCTGGGTTTCGGATTTCCGCGTAATACGAGCTTTGCACGTGAAACAGCCAGTGTCGTAATAAACGATGTATGGCATTGTGTTGTAATAATTGGAGCGAACGGTTCAATTTTCAAATTCGCACTACACGTGTCATACGGGTGCATTTTCGTCATCTGTACTGTCCACTACTATCAAGCAATACCTACATATTGCGCATTATAGAATTATAAAACACATACATTACATCAGTTTTACCAAATTTTGTTGTATTCGTATATTCTTCTTATATTCCCTTTATGTATGCACTGCATTTTAAATTACGAAAAAATGTTGGTTTACACTGGAGGGTTCTTTCTACAAAATGCAGTAATCTTTTTACAAAAAAGTATCTACTCGTGTATTTTCATTATTAGGCATTATATAGTCATTTTAAAATCAAGCCTACTTGTTGTTTGTTGTATTTTGTAGGTAATTCACATTCTAAGTGACATAAGGTATGATATATCTTACTATTATAATAAAGCTATACTATATATGCTAGTAAAAATGGTTCTCCAAGTAATATGATTTTTTTCTACGCGTAAATGTGGGACATTTTTTAGGTCGCATGTAGTACCTACACGAAGAAAAACCCTTAATATATTTTACAAAGTTATATTATTTAAACAATACATTGGTATTTTATTCGTACTTATTATTTTGCAAATTCCTATAATAATTTAATCAATGTTCACACAAACTTCTTACACTATGTAGATACTATTACTTACAAAAATAAAATTAGTACCAAATTTCATGTTTATATTACGTACAGTTGCGTAATATGTATAATGAAATTTTTATAAGAATATTTATAAGAATCGCTATATCGATATTCCTTCACCAAGTGAAACGGTAAATGCAGCTGATCACACACACACACATCGCAGAGGCGAATGTAGCCACTGTATACGCTTATACCCTTGCTTATAAAATGCATCTCATGTTTATATATGTATGTGAATCGCTGCTATTCGAGTATATGTACCCCTTTTGCTTATATCATTTTTGTACAAACTCAAACATTTCTCTATCAACATAACATCTAGATAATAAGATATTCATGTTTGAGGTGAACCTCAGATAATTTATAATAATAGGAATCTATCGTTAACTTATTATAAATATATCTTCAAATAAAACATATTACTGCTGACGGAATATAATGATCGTATCTTTCATAAAGGTTTTAAATGCTTATTTGTAAATAATATTTTTCCAAACACAAAAATTAAATTCGAAACTTTTTCTCCAGGTTTGAAAGTAAAGTTCTTAGGATTATTAGATCGCGATTGGTACCTAATTAGTTTTAATTACTTGTATGAACGCGTACACTTTTTAACTTTACGTTCCGTTTCTTCTTGAAATATTCTTTTAATTTTATGTTATGATCTTGTCGGTGACTGCTACTTCGTAAGATATATTCGTTTTTTTAAATCGAAATAAACGTTGCAGATTTTATATGGCGATACATTACAATTTACCCGAATCTCTAAAAAATATCTACATAGGTATATAAAAGGATAAGTAAATTCTTTAGGAATTCTATCTGATATTATACATACAGTATTTTTACACTATTAATGTATCCAATGCAACTAAAAGTTTAAATATTTCCATTGCTATTGCACAGCCCATAAATAATCTGATAAGATTAAGTTTTGTTGTTTGCAAATTAACTTGTGATATCAAATCACTTATTTAAAAATTTAATATATTCTTATCTTATGTGGGTGGGTTTATATGAGGAGGATATATTTAGGAATGTCAGAATAACAAACTTAATATGAAAAGAAGGTTGTTATCGTATTTTCTATTGCAAATAATCTTTTAACCTGCCCCAACGAAATGTTATGTCAACTTTGTTTTTTCAAGGAGTAAATCTTCTGGGCTTTACCTCTCTTATCCCGGATTCTTCGTTTACCGAGGATTATCTAAAAGGGATACATCCACTGGATATTTTCCTAGTATGTAGGTATGTAGGTATATTCCACTTTTCCCCTTGGAAAAGACGAGCCTGTTATATTCACATCTAGGTCCTTATTTTTCAACATCCGATTCTTTTTTTCCAACTCCCTAGTATGGTTCCATTTGATAAGAAAATAATCTCTGAAAAAGTTTAGAGCAATCGGACAACAGGAAAGGGTGTCGACCAGCCCTTAAAGTTTAGAATTCATCAACGATTCGGATTTAAAGAACTTCTAAAAAATGGTAGGCTCCATTGAAATTTTCTTCAAATAATATTAAAAGAGCATTCAATTTTCTACAATTACGGTATTCCTGGTTAGTCTGAAGGAATTCGTATCAGATACCGCTGGCGATCGGTGGACGGCGACGCTATCCGAAACTTTTTTACATTCGCCCATAAGTAATAACATATTCACTTCTTGGTCGAAAGAAGATATGATTACGAGAACTAAATTCTACCTAATCATACTGAATCATTTTCTATTGCGACACACGCTTTTTCAAAAATATCTTGCGATATTTCGCCACGATTTGTCTTTTTAATATAATTTCGAGCCATTTTCGTAGAAATAAAAGCAAACATCCAATTAAAAGTAATCGGGGGAAATTGATACACTGTATCAATATGACTCACAATCAGAGAAAACGTATCAACGTACCCCACAGGAAGTCATTATGTACAAACACCTCCATAAAAAAATGTGTAGCATATAAAGAAAATAACAAAACGTAATTACCTTACCTTCAGAAGACTTAATGTGATGCCAAATTAACTCGGGTTAAAAAATTCTCACAACTATTTATTTTTTCTCTATAGGGTAACGCATACAGATGTTGACCCCTATACAATAATTGACCCTCTTCCCCCAAAAAGTAGGAAATATAATATAATGCTTTTTTTATATAATAAAATATAATTGTATTCTGCACAAAAATATCTGGGCCACCGAAATATAGATATATTTTTAACTACCCTCGATTTCCCCAACCATACAGCCTTCAGAAAAGTTTCATTTAAAATATCTATAACAACTTGCCAGTGGCATACACTATATTATCTTCTACTTAAACATTTTTCATTTTCTGTATTTATGCGATCAAAATCGAGAAAGTGGTATGAAACTTGTATAGGTAGGTACATATCGACGCGCGTTACGAAGAGTAGCACGTTCCATTATTTTCTTACGGGCAACTGCATGTGGAAAAAGTGAAACGTGCTACTTTTCGTAACGCGCGTCGATATATGTATCGTTTTAATTGCCATATGTTCTTCATTTTTCGATTCTTTTTTTAAATTTTAGAAATATGAAAAGAGCGTGGAATGAAAGACATAAAATTTGTTGCAAGGGTATCTACACGTGACAGCAGTTTTTAGAGCCTGCAGAAAGGGCGACTTGCGAGCTCTGGTATTCACTGGTGTATTCCCCTATTTGCACTTGCACGGTCGTAATTGTTGTTAACTTATTGGACTGTGCGTAGAAACAATCGCCACAGAAATACATACTGCGTGTATCGCGATCACGTAGCTCACGTACGCTTACGTGGCGAGGATACGCTGCTGCGAGTATCATATTGGCCGACGACCCTGTGTACAGTATATGTGTGCGCACGTGAAGATCGAATTAACATTCGTAATTTATACGGTCCTGAAATTTCCGCAATGCGACGACCGATCCTGTATCTCGCACGGCCTCGTATCTAGCTTTCACGTACGCGCGGATTACACGCACCGCGATGCTTCGCGTACTCCGAACGGCTATACACTCTCAATGTACACAAGTTTATTTCAAGGGGTTGGAAATACTCAGTGACCTTGGTTGCACAAATGGGGAGCATATTTTCAGGGGGGGATTGCTTTCACGCTGATTATATCCACATTTGATCGTAAATGTAAATTTTACTAACGTGATTGTTTGAAGAGTAAAGGGAAAAACGAGGAATGTCCATTTTTCGTGATTTTACGATTTCTAACACATTTTGTTGATGGCAACTTGGACTACGGATCTGTTGAATCACAATGGGTTATAAAGTTCAAATACACCCGTAAGACAACGATAAAGATTTGGTATACTGGTTAAAAATAGGGCTGGGACTAATCGAATACTTGGATATTCGAATTATATTCGTCAAATAATTAAGCAACTGAAGTATTCGAATATTTGAATACCGAAAAATTCGACAAATAGTCCCAGCCCTAGTTAAAAACAGGAAATGTCCACTCAGCCCTGGAACAAAACACGAAATGTCTCCACTCTTTGCCGTGTGAAGCACAAGCTTCTGTCGTGAAGGTAAAACCAGAAATTATGATAAGGGAATGGACAACGTTCCTGCGAAAAAAATTTGGTGAGAGGTGCCCATTCACCATTCGGCAAGTGAAGGAAATGTGAATATTACGTGATATATTTTATCGAATCGTCTACATACATATAATGGCTGTTGGTTGAGTAATCTCATCACTATTAAAGAAAGAAGACAAGCCAGTAATAGGAGAAAAGAAGTGTTCGAACTTTCCAATAGTACATACCTACACCAAACTCCAGATTATTTCAAAAGCAAAATACGAACACCTCATGGTCTTAAAAAAATTGTGATCCTAAGGCTCAGCGATTTTATGAGACGCTGTATCAGTGTCTCATGCATAACAAGTAAAGGTAAGCTCTCACTACGCCTCGTCTCACTTCGACACAACTTCTTTTTGCACTCACATCTATTTAGGCTCGCATCGCCTCGGTTTTCCGTCCCTGAAGTTATCTGAGCTTGCTTTGGCTTTCGTGATTGAACAGTTGCTCAGAGTAGGTACCTCATCCTGTGCAGTCGTCAATTCAGAATTGTACGTCAGTGCAGAACCATTATAATTCAGAACGAAAAATGGCGAATAATGGCAGTATAAAGTAAAGATATGAAAGAAACGAAGAAGTATCTAGAAAGGATAATTAAAGAAACCGAAAGGGAAAAGCTAATTGTCAGTGGGAATATTAATGCGAGGATTAGTTCAGAACTTTCTACATCACAAGAAAAAGTAGATGAGAGACACCAAAGAAGATCAAAAGGTAAGGTCAAAAAACTCAGGAAGATGGATTCTGATAAAAATGGCAGAAGATAATGGATGGGACATCTTAAATGGAAATTCAGAAGGTATAAGAGGAAGGTGAATTGAAGTTTTTATACCTACATACATAGGAGCGAGAGGAAATTCAATAATCGACTAGGGGAGACTGGGGCAAAGTGAAACGAAAAAAGTTTGAAGCCGAATAAAATTTTTCCCTTTCAATAAAAATGTGTGGAAATAGATTTATAATATAATTTGAACATTACTATTGATAAATGACGAATATCAATACTTAAAATAAACTTAAAGTATATTAAAATTTAATTTGAAAAGAATATGCCAAAACTGATCACTTTACCCCATATATGCAACAAAATAAGAACTTTAATTAAGGATGTAGGTAAATATTAACCTCTTGCTCTGGAATGACGTGTATAGCACGGCAACTTCTGGCTTTTTTGCACTGTGGTTGTCAAAAACTGTGGCAGATTTTTCATTTTTTTGAGGTTAGATTCTGTTCTATTACACCGCGTGGTTTTCTAGGTAGCTGGCAAGTTAGAATATTGCGCACATCACTTGCGCATTGGTTCTTAGCAGCCACTTGCAGCTCAGTTTACCCCGAATGCGTACTCAGTGGAAAATGAATTATTTAATAATGTTAGTATTAATATTTCTCAAACGCGTGTACATGTATGTTTATAAGCTTGTTATAAACACGTAGAAAAAATTTGGAGTTAAACTAACACATTTAAGACTCATTTATCAAAAAAGCTAAATTGAAAAGAAAACCAATTGGAAGTCACTAAAACTTCATTTTTAATTTTTTAAATGAATTTCCATTTTTCGATATCTGTATGTGCATAATTATCATTGTGGTATTACACACATTTATTACATCACCAAAATTTGTAAATATATTCTATTGTTAAAGAATAAATTAAGGAAGCACATTTTACCCCGAGGTTCACTTCGCCCGGTCTCCCCTACACAATGACCAACCTGGAAGTGACATCGAAAATCAAATAATATTCTATAGACTACAGAGTGGAATCAGATCATTTATCCGTGGTGCGAGAATTATACAAATTATACAAATACACCGGCTATAAGAATCAAGAAGCAGAAGAAGAAATATGGAAAGGTAAAGAAATATGGACAGAAGAATGGAAAGGAAGTATTAAGAGGAGATGAACAGAACTGATTTTGATGGAATGGAAATAAATGAAATGATGGAAGAGATAATCCAAAATATTAACAAGGCGGTCAGAAAGAAAAGAGTAAAGATAATAAAAACAAAGTAGGAGAAAGCAAATGGGGCGACAAAGAATGTACAGAAAGGAAAGGAGAAATGAGTTAAGTAGTTAAAAAAGTAGTTAAGAAGAATACATGGACAAGAAGAAAGCATACCTATAAAATGACGCCAGAAAATGGAAAAGGATCTGCAAGGAACGCAGGAAAACGAAATACAGTTGCTGACGATCATAAACACGGTATAGCGATATATCACACAGGAGGGATGAGAAGAATAGGATCGACAAAGCATATCAAAAGCGAATCAAAATCGAGGCAGTACTTTAAAGAATTAATGGAGGGGGAAGATAGGTAGGAGCGGAACGAACAAGAAGAAGAAACAGGAAACCTACAGGAGGACTCGGAAGCAGTAACGATAGAAGATGTCGGCAAAGCAAGTAACAAGATTACAGTGAGGAAAGGCAGCAGGGGTAGAGTAACGGAAGTAATAAACAAGGTATGGAAAGGAGACGGTTTTCCTCAGAGATGGAAAGAAGGAGTTATATCCCCAATATTCAAAAAGGGGGACAGAGATAAAGAAAGGAACTACAGAAATATAACTATGCTCAACATGTCGTACAAGATAGGTATACGCGATGGTTATTACAGGAAAATGATTGAAAAAAGAAATGAAAAAAAAAACTCCAGGAACGCAAGCAAGGTTCAGAAGTGGAAGGAGTACAATAGACAACATATTCATCCTGAACTATATCGCGAACAGGGAGTTACAAGTAAAAAGAGGAAAATTATAAACATTTTTCGTAGATTTGAAAGCAGCCTAAGTTAAACAAAGAAAAAATAAGCCTAATGACAGAGAAAAGAGGAATAAGTCGACAACTAAATGAAGAAATTGAGGAAATAAATAGAGAAACAAGAAGTGTGGTCACAATCAGTGAAGAATTACCTAGGAAATTGTGGACAAAAAAAGGAGTAAGGCAAGGATGTTCATTAAGCCCAGCTCCATTTACGCTGTACATAGTAGATTTAGAAGAATATCTGAAGAAAGAGTAATCAGGAGGAGTAGTAATAAGGAACCGAAAAATATGTACCTACGCTTATACACGCGGATGACATTGTCCCAATACCAAAGACCGGAATGAAATTACAGGATATACTGAAGAGGCTGAAGAATTGTCTAAAAAGAAAAGACCTCGTACTAAATGAGGAAATGTCGAAACTGCTAGTATTCAAAAAAGGGAGGAGTACGAAAAAGAAAGATGAATGAAAGAATTCAAATACTTAGGACGCCGTTTCCAAAGAAACGGAGGACCAGAGACACGTGTTAGGGAAACAATCAAAAAGTCAATGATCGCGATGAGGCAAACTTGGGGACTGGACAAAAAAGATTCAAGAATAACTTTGAGAGGAAAATGTTATTTTTCAATAGTGTAGTTAGGAGCGCAATACTGTACCTACGCAGCAGAATATGGGGTTGGAACGAGAAGGTGAACCTAGCGAAGATACAGGAAAAATATAATATAAGATGGACTGTAGGTTCAGATTTCAATACATCAGCATACCTATTACTGGAAGAAACAAAGACAGATGTATTACGAATAGAAGCAGGGAAAAGAGCTGTGAAATATGAAGAAAAACAAAATATGGCCAAGATAAACAAAATAGTGGAACAATACTGGAAGGAGTTTAAAAACCGACACTCCGTATTTTTGCAAAACAACGAAACACGTCACCTAATAAACTAATCCTTCTAGCTTTTCAAAAAACTCAAGTCGTTTAGACCAATTTTAAAAAAATTATTCTGTTGTAAAGGGTGTGCAAACACTTCTTTTACCCGCTGTATAATATTTAGCATTTAAAAGGAGAACAAGGATTTCTACAGCTATCTTCATCGTCTGAAAAGTCATACTATGTATAATGGACACTAAGCTGGTGCATTATTTAACATTATGAGAATTGTGAAACATGGATGAAGTTGATTTAATCTTACGTTTCGTAAAACATGTTTTTGGCAGTGTAGGTATTAACACGTGTATGTATTTCGAAAAACAACCACATCACGGTTTTTTCTGAATATGTGCTGTACATCGTTGCTTTATTCGCAATCAGAAGTATCATTTATGTTCAGAATTTTCAGATACTTATTAGTGATAATAAATTCTGATATCCGCCTGACGATGTGGATCTAGATTATTCAGTACGTACTTAGCTATGCATAGCGCAAAAATTTATAACTACATTATACCTTATGTACATACCTATCTCCAAACCATGATGAGCTTATCACTCTGATTACATAGCTGTGAAATGAGGATGTTGCGCCTGGAATTTTGTGTTCGATTCCTTCCACGTAAATTCCAGTTGATTCAAGTTTAATACATGTAGGTGCATACTGAATATACTCATTCAAGAACATCATTTTATATAAAAATTCTGTTAATTTGTTACAATAGAGAATTCCGCAAATTTTAATTTATTTTCGCTTTTCTGGCTTCTAGATTACATTTTCTGTCGTTATACCACACGAACTGTAATATAACAAGTAATAAAATATACCGTGACACGTTTAATCCGACATAAACCACTGGTGTCTTCAGTATGTATACACGGTAGATACTTGTATGCACACGGTAGCGTGAATCATTAATAGATCAACTTGTCATTTCTTCATATACATTTGCTAACTTGAAATGATCTAATTATTATCCATCATAACTCTATACAACAATTACAGATAATCGAATACTTACGTTCTTACATAAAGAAAACTAATCACTTTCAAACATTTCAATACTGAACAAAAATAAAAAGTTGTAAATAAAAATATACCAATTTTTATAACTTTCCATTCTTTGTTTAGTTAATCTCTGTTTAGGAATCATATTGTCTCAAAACTGTTTAGTGAATGCTTGAGAATATACAATAATTACCCGACTACAATAGACATCCACATTCTTCTCACACGCTGTAATAATTACTCTACAATCATTCGTAATATGTGTGCAAATATCTACTCTGTTGATTAAAGTTTCCATTTTGCTTGCTGTGTTACGTTGAGGTATTCACATTGCTTTCATTTGTAGTAAGATTTCAAATGTGACCGCCTCCATGAGTCTCCATGTCCCCCGTACAGTTATTTTAGAAAGATGGTGGATACAAACATTTTTCTGTCCATTACAGATTTGGTGTACATGTACTATGTGCAAGTTGCATGTCCGCAGCATCGTGCCCCCTTGTGCGTGAACGAATTGCTGGCATTCTGAGCTATACCTACATATAGGCGTTTTGCGGTTGTAGTTCGCTGCAGTTGCCAGGATCCTACAAGTGGTTGACCCTGGCCGCGACAGTCTGCCAGCCGACTGTCGAGGCCCGCGCCAACGGCGAACCGTATCTTGAAGGCTTCTTCGGCTTTCTTCCCTTCGATTCCTTTTCAAACAGGTGTACGGACAGACGGCCGTCTATGACCGTACCATCCAAGCAATTAACCATTATGTTGCTATTTTTCACGCGGACGGACAGTTATTCCTTTCCCGCGCCGAGCTCCTTTTTTCCCCTTTTTCTCTTCCACCTGCTTTCACTCGGATGTCCATAAAAGTTGGCCATTTTCCGCAGGTCAACAGTGTCGAGCTGAAACCCTTCTCACTGACACTTATTAATGCATACCTGCACCTCGGAAGAGAATTTATGGTTTTACTGGATACACGGTGCACTTTTCGAAAAAAGATTATACTTACACACAACTAGTTTACGAAACCAGTTTTTAACAATTTCATTAACAACATTTTTAAGTGTTCGGAAGATATTTTAATTGTTGCTGAAATTAAGAAAATGTAATAGAGATTTATAATTTCTGTTAATGCTTTGGAATTATAGATTTTCGTTTATTGTGTTGGCTTATTTTGCAGTAGGTACTTACTGTAATGATTGAAACAAAAATATTGAAGCAGAAAATAGCCGCCAATTAATTATTATGTAGGGAGTATATCATTGTGATTACATTGTTTTATACTTCTTTATGCATACAAAATTATGAACATTTTTGATATATATATTACGTATTATCAATAATTGTTTTTCATTCTTGCGATGAGAACTGTACTTTAATTTTTTTATGTTTCACAAGATGACAAATTATTATAAAAAGTGTTTGAATAATTATTCTGTTTACTTTTTATATAATAGAATGAAAGAAATTATTTCAATTTGGACGTCTTCTGACACGTTGTACCTACTTCTTACTATTTTCTTATGCAGTGCATTTGATCCGACTGGTATAGAAGAATAAACTAATTCAAAGTAAAAAAAGATGTTGAAATATCATATTTCTGAAAATTTGCTCTAGTATGTTCGTTTGGTCACGTGCGAGTTTTGAGTTCATTTCAGATCTTTCAGAGACATAGAATTTATTAGTTTCGTATCAGGCGAAGTTGTAGTATGTATGACTTAAACTTAAATGGAGAGAAAACTACATGCACTCTGTTTCACAACTATAAAGCTTCTGTGTTCTATGTGTTGGAACTGAGTTCGATTGAAAGCAAGATTAATACATACAAGTAGATGCAGAAATATACTTTCTCGCTACAAAAACACGCAATACATATACACATTTACTTTGGTTCATCCTGCAAGAAAATCTGACGTGTAAAAAATATCATTTTTCCGCGTCTTCTGCAGGTTCTTCCGTTCATGCCAGACTCTATTCATACATCTCAAAAAGTAAACTACTGAATAGAGTAATGATGCATCTACTATTTGAGATTACTAGTAATGATACTACTGTCAAAGCGTCGGCCGCCGGTGACCATCGCAACGATGAATGTGTCAGGGAAACATCAAACATTTGTGGACGTACGGAAGTAAAATTTTGCAGTTATTATCTGAGTCATAAATTATCTTTAGCACCTTCAAGTAAACTAAATGTAGCACTTTAAAAACAGGTGTTTCAGTGTGCAATAAAGCAACAGCATTTATGACATCCTCTATTAGCCAGGTATATCGGGATTTGGAGTACGCACACCTGTCCATACCTGCCTGTCCATTTCATAAATGCGAATTAATCAAAGAAAATATGTATTGTTGCGAGCTCCGCGTATAGCGGTAATCATAACCTGCTGTTGCTTGCATCTGAAGTTAGAAGACGGTTGGTAAAGACAGAGCGAAGTTGTCATGTGACATGAGAACGGAACTGCCAAGTTATACTTAA
This sequence comes from Andrena dorsata, assembly GCA_929108735.1. Lineage (NCBI taxonomy): Eukaryota > Metazoa > Arthropoda > Insecta > Hymenoptera > Andrenidae > Andrena > Andrena dorsata. The sequence goes on along the minus strand of OV815487.1, from coordinate 62,209,189 downwards.
ATTTGTTGTATTATAAGATTGTGGTTTTGTTTTATTGTCTTTTTAGGAGTTAAATGCTATAGGTGGCGCTTTTGGAACGTTTTCTTATATTTCTATATCGTTACTGTGTTATTGTAAATAAATCATAATGTCTAAAAGTGAGTTCCCACGGAGAATTCTACGCGTTCCTACGACGCGGGTAGGCTTAGGTAGATTAGCTTTTCTTTGACACGTGCCACATTTACTGGCAACGAACGGGAAGTCCAAGTTGTACCATGCGAGCCGGAGCTGATCAATCCCACGGCGCGGCGCGTGGCTCGGCGGGTATTGCGCGAAACTCGCACCGCCACGCGCCGTGGGAATTCACCTTTACAAAGAGACTCCTAAACGCAACAGTATGTGTATGTGTGGACACCTGACTGGACCTAAGTTCCACACAGGAAAGCAGAAACATACATCCCATCTTTATCTGACAGCCTTTTGTCGGCTACTGCAGCCTCCAAACATTGCCACTCAACGTAAAGAAACACGCTGGATGAAAATTTGTTATGGTCACGATGCACTTTCCTTTACAGATTGCCTACTGTATTGGGAAGTGACATCCGTCACTATGACAGCTGCTGGCGAAAGTAGAAGCGCTCTTTGGGTGCACATCAATCCCTCGAAGTACACGTTCACCTTCTTTAAAATTCCGTTAGACAGGATTTGAACCTGCCCAATCACATATACAGTGGTCCCCGGTTTATCGAGAAAGATTCGGGACCGGGGATTCTCCATAAACCGGGGTAGGGGAAGTAGTTTGCGCCTATTAAACTGACCCTTGTCAGGACCCTCCCCCGAACCGTCCGACAAGGAGACTGAACGACGTAAACCGAGAGTGAGTGAAATAGCGCACCAGCCGCAGACCCTCGATCGACGGCGAATTGAGATTCAGTATTGAATATGAAAATTTTCATATTACTGATTACACTTTCATGGGAGTACTACCGATGGATTGGGTAGTTTATGTCGACGAAAATGAGTCCAAACACGAAGCAATTCGGTCCACTTTTTATTATGAAAACACGATTAGATTCCAGTTTCCCGGTTTAAGGGAAAAGCACGCTTCTGGTGATTAACTCACAATTATCTAAGTAATTTGCCAATCCTTGTAGTATCTAGAGCTTCGATTGGAAGATTGTCCGTCATATGTGTCTTTTCTTAGATATTGAATATGTAAATATGTAAAAAGGCAGATCTTAGTTCAAATAACAGAATATACACGATACGATTACAATAAAAAACAAAACAATTTCAACTCAAAGGATCTGGTTACTGCCAAATCCAATAGGTACTAAACATCCAGGCAATTTCTTCTGAAGGCTGCATTTAAGCAGGAAACACTTTACAATTTGGTGAAGTCGTTGATATTCTCCATTTAAATTCTTTCCTGCATTATTACATAGTGTGTAATGTATTGTATTGTATATTATTTTTCCTGTTAAACAGGATGGCGTTTGAAGCTTATCCGCTTATATTGCCCAACGAACTATAGTCTTAATTCTTTTTTCTCTCCTCTCTCTCCTTCGGGTCCCAGCAGCAGCGGCGCACCGGGAGAAAGGTGGTCTCCCATCTTTCCCCAGTACCCGCCCCGTGATGCTTAACTTCGGTGATCTAACGAGAACCGGTGTTTTTCCATCACGGCTACGGCCGCTGGTTAGTGTGTAATGTAGTTACATTCACTAAGAATGGACCGAATTTCTCCATATTTGGACTCATTTTCATTGGGAAATCCTAAAAAATCCATTGGTAATACTTTCATGAACTTTTATCAAAGACATGAACATTTTATTTCTCTCTACTAGGTATTTTACCTGGCTCAGCGGTTTTATTGCTCTCGGCAGTCAACGGGCGGTCTACCTGGGACCGAAGGCCGTTGCTCGCACCGAGGAAGCAAAACTGTGGGGTGGGTCTTTCTTGATGATCCGGGGAAAAAAGCATGTCAATAATCCGGGGACCACTGTACTTTGTATAGAAAGGAACATTTTCGCAAATAACTACAATATCGCATATATCTTGTACCCATATCGGCGCCATCTTGGCTAGGCACTGCCCCCATGTCACTTCCCAATAGATTTACTAGAATTCTTTCATTGAGAATATCGAATTCCCCATTAAACAATTGCAACGTGCAATTTGTTCAGTGGATAATACTTTTTAATTTGCTATATTGGGAAACTATTTTAATATCTATATATTCCTCACATCTAGCATATTTAGATAAAAAGTGAACAGGATGACTTGTGTTCCTAGCACGGTGAAATAGGCTTCGGCGACGGTCAAGCGTGAGACCCTTGTTTCGGCTACTGAACTCAACAGCCAGCGGCAGATAAAGACAAAGCAAGATGCGTAGAAGAAGACTAATCTGTCCAGTGTTTTCGATGTGTGCGCCAAGCATTCGCGTGCGCGGCTGGCAGAGCGTAGGCTTATTTCGTGCGTGCGACCTCGTAATAAAATCGACCCTACCAAGTGCTCGGAAAGTTCGTGCGCGGCGCGCAGTTGCACCAATGGCATCGGAACCGCCGTCTGCGAAAGAGTTAATAAGGTCTTCTAAAGAGTCGCTTTTGATCAAATTGTTGCCATTAAGGCAGTTTAAAAACGGCATTTTTAACAGCAACTTTTTTTGGACTTTAATGGACGCACCTGAGAAGACCTGAATGCCGTTGCTATATATTTTTAGAAATTTTCAAGATGTCCGTGTGCTTTCTGGGAATCTGAAAATGCGTAGGGTCAGTGCAGACCAGAAATAAATTCAATGATTCTTTGAACGTGACAACTGCAAATTGTGCTTGTCCGATTCATCGTAAAAAATAATAGCTAATAGTACTATTTAAATAGCTACATAATTTTGTTGTACTAAACGCGTGTAAATATTTTATGCCGATGAATTGACTTGGAAGAAATTTCCTCGGAAGAAAAGTGTTAACATACTCTCAAGATATAATTGTAGTATTTAATCTATTGGAAGTAGATTTCTATGAACATATAAAATGAAGATGAGGTGGAACAGCTGTAGTTTTGGAAGTTACAAATATTTTTCATATAGATTAAAATTATCACCTTAATGTTTCCATTTAAAATGATAAAAGTCACCTTAAAATCTACGAAGCACATCCACCCAGGTATAGAAAAATTTTGTGTGATCCATTTTAGACCCACGTGAAATTTTCAAGTTGACAACTGTCAAATTTTAGTTTAACACATTTCTCTCTATACATAGATGATAATATTGACGAAAATCAACGTGTTATTTTCAAGTGTGCCATGCTGTAACTAGCACGTAACTTGGATTTCCAAAGTACACTTACATTACATATCATACGAAACATATTTACCTACCATGTTCATTATTAACAAGTTTTCTATCATCAACTGTTGTGAGTTGATAAGAACATACGTATATTGGTTATTCACAAAAGTATCTACTCACTTACAAATTTAATCAATGTTAAAGTCGTAATTACCAATTTTATTTCACATTAAGCATTACTGTTCAAATAAAATTTTTTTAAAAATTCTAGTTCCATTTAAGAAACAGACGGTAATATCCATATCTCCGTAAGAAATGCAGATAAAGACATTCTGGTTTACGAAAGCCAGGCACACTTAAATGTAGTTCAACTTTTGTCTGAAACAATTTTTTGTCAAGTTCAAGGAAAGATTTGAAATTTCGCGGTGACACTCATGTGGAACACCCTCTATATTGTAGAAAATTTACTAAATGTAAAAAGATCAAGCTTCAAGGATGCGATACGATTTACTAACAATAAGCGGGAAAAATTCGACGAATTTTAACAAGTGAAACTTCAATTCTCAATACCTATGCGTTCACTGGTCTTTGACGGTGTTATTACCCTTAAATCCTCGAAACCTTTCTAAGCAGCAACGGGGTACTTGGTAGGAAACCCTTATCGAGCGAAAATCCCCAAGGTCCAAGCCCCGAACGATACCGTTCCGTCCTCAACGAGGGTGGCCGATTGTTTAGGTTGGAATCTCAAGAGGCGTGCACGGTATTCCGGCTGGTGGCTCGGATAATAAGGGTGCGTTCAGACCTGAACAGTGCGCTGGGCCGTGTACCACGTGAAACCCAGTTACGCCGTGTTCCTACGTGCGAAACGGGTATTTCTACGGATTTCTGTAGAAAGTCCCCATGTGACCAATGTGTGATTATAAGAACGTATTACCACGAAGGGTTAAGTAATTTTTTAAATCTGGCGGGTTAATTGGTACATGGTTCATGTAATAAATTCATGTGAGAATACGTATGCCGTTGTAGTAACCAATTTTTGTACCATTTTCTTCCCTCTTTTATTTTTTTAATTGAGCAGGACAATGTGTTTTACAATTGTACGCTCGTTTGTGGGCGGAATTGAATACGATCTGTCTTTGCAATTTTTAGGGGTATGCGAGTACCCGGATTGCTTGAGCCGAGTCGAGCGTTTGAATTTTCCCAGCTGCTTGAAATCGATGAACCGTTTGAAATAAATGCGAGCTATTTGAATAAATCAAACGGCTCGAATATTCAAGCTCTCGAAATTTTTCGAATTACTCGAATATATTCGAACAGATCTCCAACTTTCGAGTTACTCGTAAATATTCGAATTACTTGAGTTACTCGAATACGTCACCGTATTTAGGGGTGGGGTCGAGGGCGGATGGCCTCACGCTGTCCTGTCTATAAGGATTTTATGACTGGGATTACCCAACGTGCAAAGTTATTGACTGAGCGTGTAGAAGAAATATGTTTTCTTCGTGAACACATGATAATAACGCAGAAGTATTAAATTGGCGTCTAATATATTTCTTCCTTACACGTAGAATAATATTTGATAGTAAATAGATACTCCAGTACTCGAGTGACTCAAGTAAGTCGAATATTTACGAGTAACTAGCAGGGCCGTCTTAACAAATTTGACCGCCCTGGGCTAACAATTTTTGGCGCCCTAGCCTCCAAGGGTGCAATTTCTCCAGATAGAAATTTTTATCTCCGATATTGAAGAGAAAAAAGCATTTCAACGTATTTGATTCTTAAGCGCCTTTGGAACACGGGCGCCTCTGGGCTATAGCCCAGTTAGCCCATTGGTAAAGGTGGCCCTGGTAACTGGAAAGTTTGAGATTTGTTCTAATACATTCGAGTAATTCGAATATTTTCGTGCCGAAAATTTATTTCCAAGTATCTCGAAGCCGCTCGGATATTCGAGCTGTTTGAGTTTTTCCAGTAGCTCGCATTTTGTTCAAACAGTTCGCCGATTTCAAGCAGCTCGGAAAATTCAAACGGTCCACTCGATTCGGCCGACCGATCATTATTCCACTCAAAATTCGGGTACTCGAATAGGTAAATTGAGCACTCGCCCATCTGCAGCCGTTTTACACCACCACGTGTTGCTCAGTAAGTTTTAATATTTTTTCAGTGTTACCATTGCAGCTGTTCAGTAATTATAACAAGTATGCCAAGTACCTCGAAAAAGTAAAGTTCACTATGGCTGCGATTAACGCTGTTTCACTACAGCGGGCTTTGATTGATATTTGGTAAAATGGTACAGTAGCGCCAGTTTAATTATTTTGGAGTTAGCCCCGATTTAAATAGCTAAGATTGCTGCAGTGGAAGCAATACATAACATCCCCATGTTTGAATAATATTAGGTTAAACAGGCAACATGTAATAAACTGTTTCTTTGTTCCTCAAAGATAACAGATGTGTTCCAGTATCCGTTCCTGATTTGCGAAGACCTAACACCCTTACTAATTTTGCAAATACACAGTTTCATATTCAATGGTGTTGTAGAACAGCTACTCTAAGTAGGCTTTCACTGTATCTTACTTGTTCAATGTTTCTCACTCTGAGCCTCGATGCAACTTCGAGGCAAGCCAGCCAGAGAGAGACAACAGCGGGTTATTCCTGGAAAACCTACCTTCCCGCTTATTGTCACGGCAAGGTCCCGACCTGCGACAATTAAGCGGGCACTACTATAATTCCCAGAATCATCAACCTTGCCTATATTCACAACTCGACTACTCGAAAAACTTTAAATAAATTATACAACTTTGTGTAGAATAATATTATTGAATAAAAGTTTAATACTGTCCTACCAAGGTAAACATACTGTTTATCAGACCCACCCCCAATGGCCTGGACCTTGACGTATGGTTTCAAGATCCCCCTTCTGAGTGACCTTCCGAAGGTTTGAAACACATTTTTTTATCTTAAATTTCTCAAAGTTGGCGGCCCCTCCCCTTTCTTTTCTGAGGGGCCGATAAACAAATTTGCCCACAGTCAACTACCGATCAGATTTTTCTACACGAAGCGTTATTAATTTATTAACAAATAACTAGTGACTGCTGAAACTTTCCGAAGGTCACTCAGGAAGGTGACCTTGACAGCATACATATGTCAAGGTCAAGGTTTCTGGAGATGGGTCCTCTAAACACCATTTTTACCCTAGAATTTTAATGGCTAATCAAGATCTTACTGTACCACAAAATCCGATTTCTTGATAGGGCGTATCACTGTATCACGTTTATTAAGGACGGGAAATACTGATAGGTTTTCACGAATATAAATAAATATGACACTCATATTATGCTTTACAATGGGTGCGAATGATTTTGACAGGCTGACGATAGCAAAAGTTTATATAGACTGTAAATGAACTATTATCACAGGTAACTGCATGTCATGACACGGGCGAGGACAAAACCCAGTAACTTATTGATTCGGAACTACAGTGCCTTGCACCGATATCCCTGAAGGTATAAACACCAAACATGTTCCTAGTAAAATATTACAGTAGGACGGAACTTATATGGTCACAGTTCTACACGCCACAAAACCTTATAGCAGGCATGCGCACAATCAGTCGGGAGCCCAAGACCTTCTTAGGTTAGTACTGGCTTTAGTCCTTACTGCTTTTACATCACTGTACCTGTGCAATGTACAGTATATGCTCCAATAGCCTATAGAGGATTTCCGGTAACGTCACAGTTATGGACGCGCAAGTGGGAAAATGGCATTAGTTAAAACTTGCTTTGGTGGTGGACGCATCCTAAAGCTCTCTGCACACATATCAGTTCTGGGTCAGTTCCATGCCAGCGGGCTAGTGCTATCTCTTCTTCTTACCACTGCCACCCTGACACGGAATTGGTAAATCTGTTTAGACCTTTATTCGAACGTGTCCGCAACAACACTGTGTTCGGGCGGAAACGTCCGATGATGGAGCGGTGGAGGTCCAGGTTGCTCTCAAGCTGAATAAATCAAATTCTTTCGGACGCACCAACCGAGAATTCTGGTGGGATTAATCTTAGTTTCCGAAAACTCTGGCGGGATAAATCATTATGAAACTACGGCATAGATGATGATATAGGTATAACGCAATTTTGTTTGCTGTCCAAATTCACTCCAAGAGGGTGAAATTGACCCCTGAAAATTTTCCTATTTTGTGTTGTTACTTGCGAACTGTAAAAGATAGGAAAAAAGTTTTCAAGAAAAAGTTACTTCGTTTAATTTAGACTATTATCATTTGGTAACTTATAGTTTTTCAAGTTCTTTCAGTTCACGAGTTATAACACATAATTGGAAGCCAGTCGGACTTCCAGGCGTCAATCAAACTCGTCCTTCTAATTAGGGGGAACATGACTGATACCAAGCGAGTAGTAATACTGCGCAAGTATAAATGAACACGACTTGATTGAAAATAAATACTATGAACATCGCGATGATAGACGAGAAAATTAGAACATGCTGGTACATGTTAGTACGTCGTTACGGAAGACCAAACATGGAAATATCAGTGGAAGAGTAAGCAGCAGTAATGACATCATCGTGGCGCACGTGCACCAACTATGGTGCATCTGCACCACACTTGGCGCCGTGTTTGTAGTTTCTACGCCGTCCACGGCATGCCTATTGCACTGTAAACGACGTTTACATTAGTCTGGTGTTTTTTTTTCGAATTCTACGACCACAACGTTTATTTTTTTTCAATGACACTTCTGCTTGCGCGATGTGGGTCTTGAACGGACTTGAGTATAATTGAGGACCTTGCAGCAAGAGGCATGCAGCTCCATCTTTACCAACTTCGAGTAAATTAGGAAACACTGTTTATAAAATTATTGCTTCGACTTAATGTTAAAAAGAGAACACTAAGTGACAAATATAGTAGTTATTGAATAGATAAGTTTTTATTTCTATTTTTTTGCGAAAAAATAATCGATGACAAAATAATTAATATTAATATTTGCATTTTTATTCATTTGCAATAAATCGCTTATTTGTTATCGGATTTGCATCAAACGTGCACTAAACGATGTCAAATTTTTTAAGCATAGATAGGTATTACACGCCATAATTCAAAAACTGTCGAAAATAGGGCTGCACCCCTCTTGCTGCAACGAAATTTTTGAATTTCACTCCTCTCTATTTCTTAAATGTGACTGAGACTGGCCGTATCCAAGATATTACAAGGACCACGGTAAAAGAAGTAAAACAAGTTATTGCAGAAATTCGAACTACAAAGATTCCTGGGTTTGACCTAATCAGCGGAAAAATCATTAAAGCACTCCCACCAAAAGCGGTAACAATGCTTACCATAATTTTCATTAACTGGAAAATAGCACAGGTAGTTATGCTACCTAAACCTGAAAAAAACTTCATCTGTCACGGTTGGAAGTACAAAAAATTATATATATACAGTAATTTCGATCTTATTTTGCGATCTTTAAACGTTTAAAGCTGAGAGCAATGTTACCCGATTTTAATGAAATTTTAGGCATGTATACAACTTACTTAAATCTACAGACGGAATTTTTAAATTTTCATTACAGGCTCAGATAAAAAAGTTGAAAAAACGACGTTTACTATTTTTTCGCTATTTCGATCAATTGTAATTTTTTTCAAAACGACGAATCATGTCATTTAGAAAACTAATTCTTCTAGCTTCTCAAAAAGACTCAAGCCGTTTGGATAATTGTAAAAAAGTTATGTGATTTTAAAAAGCGTTCAAATATTTTCGTTACTCACTGTGGGTAGAATCTATGGTACGTACAGCAATGCAATATATGAAACCGATTTTCTTCAAATCTTCTCGGTACATTGCGTTTTGGCGCACAACAATCATTTAAGATGCGACTTTGGTATGTATGTATGTATACGAAGTGCAAGCAATTCTCGGATACCAACCCTACTCACACAGTGAAACAGCCAACCAAAGTGAACCGTGTAAATTCGCGTGTGGCCTGTAGGCGCTTCCCTTACTTTGGTTAGCTCTCTCACTGTGTGAGTGCGGCTGGTGTCCGAGAATTGCTTGCACTCCGTGTGTGTATATATATGTGTAGGATAAGGTTGCTGAAACCACTGTTTCTGAACTCGCACTACTCCTCTTTTAAATCTTCTACCTTCTAACCTCAACCGGTAATTCTCGCCATCTATAGGATCAAGATTGAACTAAATTGTTTACCCATGATGCCACAGTCGTTTGGAAACAGTTATTCACTTATTGTTGGTAGTGCGCTTGTCCAAAGGAAATTCTGTATTCTTATTTAACATTTTCGTTGTGTTGTAACGTTATGGTACGAAGGTAGGCATAAATATTGTCATTTCAATATCGTAAACGGTTAGATCCACATGTAAGAAACATATACATGATATTAAGGTGCGATCCCACGGCGCGTGCGAATGATCAGCTTGGGCTAGCCGCGTCGTCGAAACGCCCATGGCTCGCCGACTAAATAATTTGTATTGGAATTTAACTAAGTACAGAATGAGACTTTTAATATTTATCTTTTCCAAATGTTCTACTTGGACATCGAGCCAAATATAAGTAGTCACTTCGACTTCAATTTATTTAAAACCTCTGTAAAAATCTTCGTAGCTTTCAAATGAACATCGATGCGATACATTGATCCTTAGACAAAAAGAATATTCGCAAATGAATAATGAACGCGACTTGTCATACTTTTCGGGTGATCTGCAACCTAATCACACGTACCATCGCATTGATGAAAATTTCAACAGGATTAAGTCTATTAAACCTGGTTTCGGTGCTTGTCCTAAATCGGCTTTGCCTAACGCGATCTATCAATACATAATTCTCCCTCATGTGAAAGTCACGATAGACAATCTCACTCTTAGACCATCCCGCGTTATGAAAAATGCAATCGCATTAGCCAAGTTGGTGGATTAGAGGAACTTCCTGAAGGTTGGTTGCATTCTGTCGACGGAACAAGAATACACTTATGTTATGTATTTACACTATGTGCGTGGTTTCAGTGTGTTCCATGCACGTTTGGTATAATTATCAAGATGTGTTATTTATATATTTATATATAAGTGTATGAAAGAAGAAGTCCTGACTGACAGACTCATCAATGCCCAGCTCAAACCGTTTATCCTAGGGATGTGAAATTTGGAAGGTATATTGTTTTCATGATGCAGGCACCCACTAAGGAAGGATTTTTGGAAATTCCATCTCCAAGGGGGTGAAAAGGGGTAAAATGTATTTTGTCGGACTTCTTAATATCTCTTAGAACCGATTAGATATCAACTTGGTTCTTACCCACAAAATTATCCACACAAATGCCTAAAAACCAATTTCAGGATGTTTCCTTAACCAACCCCTAAGGGGGTGAAATGTATTTTCACGGATTTCTCAAAATCTGTTAGACTCGATTACATATCAACCTGGCTTTTATTTCAAAAGGTTACCCACATAAATTCCAAAAAATCAATTTCAGGAGTTTCCCTAATCAACCTCTAGGGGGGTGGTGAAAAGGGGTGAAATGTGTTTTCATGGAGTCCTTAATATCTCTTAGGCCCGAAGCGAAGTGCATGGATATTTTGCTAGTAATGATGTAAAAATTAAAATGTCTTTTAACAATCTTCAAACTTTGTAATTTTTTAAAATGAAACGATCTTCCATTTATGTAGAATTAAAACAAGTTGAGGCTCAAGAAAGTCGGATTTTGTACGAGGGTAGCCTGTGTTGTTTACTCTGCAATACTTAAAAATAATAACCTAGATCTCTTTGCCTGCGACAATAATTCACTTTTTCAAATTACATTCGTTCTAAAATTTTTTTCTCTGATTTTAAACTTCTAAAGGAATGACACTGAATAATTTTAATATTATTAACGGTGTTACATTTTTCTATCCAAATTATTTATAACATTCTTGAACAGATGAACATTTGTAAACACAATATACGGACAATAAGCTTTTGTATCCAAATATACCCAGTTCTGATAGCACTCGCTTTGATGTACGTGGTTGCCTGTTGTGCTGATGAAAGGAATATTTGTTTCAGTAAACAAGTTTGAAGGGAAATAAAATTAATTGTTCGCAATAAATCTGAACAATTATCGTTTGATTGAAGTGTAGCAATTACTTGCATATTATCTCAAATACAGAGTAACCTGTTTTGCCATGATTCTGCTGAAAAGTGATTCGTGATTTAGCAAATGAAAAATAAGAACACAGACTTAATCTTCGTTGGGTGTTTCATTTATCAAGTAATGTGGCAATCGTTTCTCTTGTTTGTATCTACGTATACACGGTGCCTCGCAATTAGTGGTACAATCGGCACGTAGGCGTTTCTACATGTAAAAACAAGTGTAGAATGTACAGTACGATTTTTTCCTACCAGTATTCGTTTTTAAAGAAATCTAGTGCACTTCATCATGACTTGACAAAATACAGTAGTAAATACATATAGTAATTCTTTCGAATAAGGCTTCGCCTTCAAAAAAAATACTTTCGAATATGAAAGTCATTTTTAATTAAGTGCCGCGCGTACTCGACAGATTTTCTGAAACGACTTTCATGCAAACCAATTCTAGCGCGAAGAAAGGTGTTGCAACACGCGTTTCTAGCAATAAGTTTAAATGTATAACGATTCATCCAATTATACATTCGTCTGCATTATTGACTATCGGAAACTTCTACTATATAAATGTGAATGACGGTGAAAGGGTTCAAAATTTTTACTATTCCGCCCGTTCTTCGGAACGAAATAGAATTTATTTGTTAAAAATATAATTGTCAGTGTTATTTTAACATGGCGACAGAAGCTGAAAAGTATACATAATAATGAGTATGGGTCCGAGAATTGCGTGGCGGAGGCAAAATCAATTTCCTGTTAGTTCGATCGTGGCTTTCCTCGCAGATCCGGCAAATAAAAAGGAAGCGGTCTGCCAGGGACTACGAAACTAAAATATTGGATTACGTCCGATTCTGACCATGCGGAGCAAACCTCTTCGTCACATGTAACCATTTCCTCCGGTTGCGGTTAAGCCGAAGCTATTGCCTCAAACGCGTTCCGGCTTCCTTTTCGCAGGAAAGTCTTTGAAAAATCCTGCCGCCACCTCCGGCCGCAGCAGGCTTCTCACTAGCATCGCCTTTCATTCCTGCAGCTTCCATCCTCTCGGAATTTCATGGCCACATTTCTCTAATTGCATTTCCTGTGTATCCGACCGACCTGCTAGTGGAACTTAATTTTTCACCAGCTTCGACTCAAGTTTCCAAATAACGAAACTGCTTTTACGTCGACGTGGCCGTATTTCTCGAATGATGAGCAGAGGCAGCTGGTAGAATTAGCTGAACGTTCCAAAGATGTATCTTATTTTGAATATGTCTGTTTAATTATCATATCTTTTTGTTAACTTTAGAAGGGAATGTACGTCTGAACTGCATAATTAAATGAGAGGATATTTTTCCTAAATTATTAAACATAATATTTGTTTATGCAGGATAATAGATTTGAAAAGAATTGCTGATTGGTTTGTACTTTCTATTAATTAAGTCTTTTTTCTTGCAAGATTCTTTAAATAGTCAGAATGACATTAATTCCATATGTGTTTGTATTTTGTATTTTGATATTAGTTAATGTGCATTACATTTCTTACGCAAAATAATATTTAGTTAATTCGTTTATTTTGCATTTTGTTGTATTTTAAATATTGTTAGAAACAACAACACATACTGTTTACTAAAAAAAGGGTTTTTTCGTTAAAAAAATATTTGGCTACCAAAAAGATACGATTTTTCGAAACTGTGGAAATGCCCAGTTTTACTCTATGGGTAGGGTAAAATCGGGTGCCCATTTGAAACCATGTTTTTGTACAATACAAAAATCTTTATTTATCTTACTTAAAAACCAGTCACCAAAATTATATTAACTTATTTTAACTTGTGTTAACTTATTTGAACGTATTTCTACTTATTTTATCTTAGTTTAGTTTATTTTAGCGTCTTTTACCTTATTTTAATTTATTTTAACATATTTAAATAACAGAAATTGCAAATAAACGTCAAAATTCTGTGTAAACACTTTATACTGCTCGACACTATTGCTTGCCGAATATATAATTATCTATACTACATTAATTGAAAAATAAATACCCAAGAAAAAGGATATAGAATCTTCTTAAAAATCACGTAAGCAATAAATGCGTCAGAGAAAACAATTTAAATTCACGAAATGTACATACAACTTTTAGAAATTAATAATGGGGGCTAATTTATTGCGACACACTTTTTTGACGATAAAGTTTTTCGCTTTGAATAATCACTTATTTACTGACTCTTAAATTCAGAACAATACGCCATCTTCTTCTAACTAATAGAAGACTAACTGGGGATTTACAACAATCCCATCTATGTAGCAGATGGTACACTATTTACTTTACATAAACTTCTTTTAACTTTTCGCGTGACCGATCGGTAAAAAATAGCTATCGAACAGTATAGAATGTAATACTGTGTTTACCCTAACGGATTGTCAAAATCGAAGTCGCTAACAAGGATGAAATTACCATCACAATATCGAAACGTTTTCACCGAATATTTTCAAAACTCTCCTAAAAACCAGCGGCTGCTCGGATCTGAGGTTAATTACAATAATTTTTGGAGAAATGACGGAGCTTAACGGGGAAAGTTCTACAATTTCGAGTCAGTTTAAGGAAAAAATCAAAACATGTTGGGGTGAAAAAAGTAGTAAAAATAATTTATTTTTAATTTCCGTACGCTTAACTGAAGGCCTTTTTGTGTAGAATAAATACGCAAAACCGGAGATTGATTCACGCAAAATTGGCGGAGAAAATCGTTCAACCAGTTTGGAAAACATAGTTTCGAGAAAAACGCGTTTAAAGTTAGAGGTTCATTTATTTTGTCACACAAAAATTCTAAAATACTGTCCACTATATGCACATTTAAACCCCATATCAATGACTTTCCTACGAAGTACAGATATCTAACATAAAATTCCAAAAAATTGCACTTTTTCTGGGCGTCAAGGTGTTGTTCCCCCTTAAAGCAGACCGATTGAGAGTCGGCTATGCGGTCTTCATTTTGACCCATAATTTCGTTTATACACCCCTCACTCAGAATATGCTTTCATGTTAAATTTTCATCCTAATTTGAAATTCTCTTTTCTCAGAGAAGTGATACGGATAAGAAGTAACAAGTATTTGTTTCTAACAATCTTTCGAAATTTCGTAGCATGGCATGTGGAATCATCAGCAGTTTAAGGAGTGGAATTGATTCTAAACATGCAGACTGCGCGATTGTACGAACTCTTCGAAAATTAATAAACAGAAACGTCACGATGAAACGTGGGTGCTGGTTCCTATACAGGTTTTACTTGTTTCAGTAATCACAATAGGAAGAGACAGTATTGTAGCAATAATCTAAATAGAATTCCTTGAATTCCATTTGCCAATCGAACAGCCACGTCACAAGCAACGATGCATGACGAATCGTAATTCTATCAGATTCAGAGCCAGACAATACACGGACAAATGAGCGTATCGTGAAATAGGTAATATTGCTTCTGATGTGCAGGGGCGTCCGCAGACTTCCCCCCCCCCGGGGGGGGGGGGGCAATTTGGGGATGATGGTAAAGAAAAATATACCCCTCTTGCTTTTTTAACCCATTTTATAGTGGCAATTTGATTAAAAATTTAAAACCGAAATTTAAAAATATTCCCTTTTTTAGTATAAACTTAATACAGATCAGTTTTGAAAAATAAGCGATTTATTGTCAAAAGCCAGGGGGGCGACGGCTTCCTTTTGCCCCCCCCCCCCCCCCCCCCCCTCGGGCCGCCCATGCTGGTGTGTCGAATTTCCGGCGTCGCGTTAACGTCAAAGCTACAGCAGACACGGGCAAACGATCCGTCAACGTAATCTTGGAAAGAGATTCTGAGAGAAAGTGGTAACTAAACCAGAGAGATGAGAAATCTTTGATGGCACCGGCAGAACGACTTGCTGCCACGCGAGGGAATTTCAAGCATGCCTATGTCTCGAAGTATCATCGTTTAGCTTCGCCGCCCCGCTTCGTAGAAACTTCGCTGAGATGTCAACTGTTGCACAACAACTCGTTAGTTTCATACATTCAGCCAGAGACGAGGAAGCTGTTTAGCCGACCCGTTGCTCTCTATGTTCTGTTTAGCAGGAGCGCCTCAACGTTGTCGTTCACCGTCATTTAGCAATTTCTAAGAATAAGTGTTACCCTGCTTCAGTTCATTTTCCATGAAAAGTCAATTTTTTTTAGTTAATTACAACATTGAACGTAGATATACGAACTCGACTTCAGAAAATCTACCTATAGTAAGTATATAATTACTATAATTTTACTTCTTACACTTTGCTGCTCTTATTATTAAAACAAATCCTAGCAAATTCCACTAACACTTGCGATTAGAAATATCTACTTTATGATAACATGGTCACTTTCTTCATTTCACTGCCATTCCGTGTGCAAATAACACAGAATAGAAAGGAATGGTGTTGGCTGAATTGATGCTATTGAATGAAATAAAGTTTCTAGTGTACTCTACTGTCTAGGTCAGTTTAATAGGCTGACGAAGGATGTCAAGTGTTTCACTAGGCTCTGCTAAATGTAGAATTTCCCTGGTATGGAAATCATACCTAATTATCAGAGTTCAGTGACAATGCACGACATCGTGTGCCCCGACGAATTGCGACAGTTGGGTGAATATTTTACGACAGCATTGTAAACCGGAAGAGAACCAAGGAAAAGCTTCTATAAAGAAGAATGTGTTATTGTGAAATAGATTCATTAAGAATTTATATAAAAATATAATTTGATAGGTATTTCACAACTATATCATCATAACTTCTGACACAAAACTGGAAGAAATTATTGTTCGTACATATAACAATTGAAAAAAATGCACAACGAAATGTGATAGACGCAAATTAATCTTACTAGCTTAAGGGAAAAATTGGATAATATTAAGCTCAAAAAATTCACAATGCCTTTTCACTTTACTTAGTTATTATTTAAAATGACACAGGCACAAGACTTTATAATTTATATATTTAATATTAGCAAGACAAAATGAATGAAGGGGATGTAGGTATATAACAATTTTACAAAATAATGCAACTAATTATATCAAGCAATTTGAATTTGTCATGGTAGAGAATGCTTGATTTCACGAAGATCGAATCAGGAAGTGCAACGAAACCAAAGTAATTACATAGTGATGATTAATCTTGCTGGTGCATGAGAAAGTTCCAAGAAGACCTATGTGTATACTGGAGCTGATTGCATCTGAATAAAGTCACTTACCTATAAATAGTTTGCTAAATAACGTAGTAGGTACTCACATAAATTATATAAACTTTTTACTTCAACTAGAAGTATTATGTTTAACTATGCATTGTATATACTCTCGCCATTTAACAAATCTGTATATTAACCGCATAAGTCGAATAAATTAAGGACACGAAACCATTAAAACCGTTTTTGCGAGAATATTATATCATTTAGAAACTAAACGATTATATTAAAACTGATTATAGGTATTAAAACAAATATGATTCTATTATTTATTGCATTTTGCATAATTCTAATGTTTACTAAAATATTTTATTTATTTATTTTTATATCGTTGCATCTTGATTGAATAATTAACAGACAGATATCAGAACTGTGTGATCTGAGGTCTTGTCGATAATACAGTAGGTAAGTAATAATAATAATAATAATAATAAGTCTTTATTCTTTTATAATATATGTATTCAAAGTTCCCGGACTCTGAGTTTAATAATTTATTGTGGGGGAATGAAAGAACGCAAAATTGATGCTTCCCCTAATTAGATACTCGTAGACAGCAATATTACACGCGTAATATATATTCTCTTAAAAGTACCGGGAATTTTTTAAACACTGAGAAACTCTACGACATGGCGACTGCAGGCTTGCATTCACGCCGAAGATAGCTATTGTGAACACTTCCTATAAAGGTAACGAGTTGCACATTACTGGAGTACAAAAATGGTAATAACTCGGGAGCGAGGTCAAATAAGCCACACGTTTATATGAACTGTTTTCATTGGTTTTGTGTCCTCCGTCCACTGCTGAAGTGGATTCAACATGTTGAGAAACATCGTGCATAATCGTTAATCGATTATCAGAATCTAATGTTCCTACAACATTTTAAGGTTCTACAAAAAAGAATAGAAGTCGCATGGTGGCGCTGAGCATGTTAATATTTATTGCAGTTAGACTGAATTAACTTAGAATTAACAACTGTATCTCATTCATGTCACAGTTAATAATTACTGTTGTATTATAATTTTGCAATATTATAAGACAAATGCTGCCCCTTCAATAGGCAAGAAATATCTGTCAGGAGCAGATTGGGAATTTTCGATACTTCGCTATTCTGTAGTACGAATATGGGAAGTGTATGTGGAAATGAAAGAAAGACATAGTTTGTAAACGTGAGCGTAGGTATGTGGTAAGATAATCCTTTGTTTCCACTCTGCATGCGATGTATAGAAGCAGACAAATCACTCGCATTACTAAATCGCATATCGCTTCCAACTCTGTCAGAGCTGATTCTTTCACCTACCTTCGTCAAACATTATCTACTCAGTTTAGTAGGAGTATTATTTACGCTTTAAACTCTGAATTCTCCTTTAAAAACACCCTGTATACACAGAGCTCGTTCGATTTACTATGTCACGACGAACGTATTGCTGATGGAATAGAAATAGCGAAGTGTGTACTTGGGGCACATACGAGTGGTGTGCAAAGCGATAGCCTTGAGGGTACAAGCCGCCAAACGTGTTTTTCGCAACAGGGTTCCCCTAACCGAAACATCCATTCAAGTTGGTGTGTTCAAGGCTATAATGTAATAGTCGAAAAGCTGTGCTGAATGCGTCCCTGGGCTAGTGACGCCCAACACTCAGGAGCGCTACCGTATTTGCTACCCGCTGCTTTTACGCCTTCGTTACGGTTATCTGTTCCACCAGCAATACACTCCTCGTGGCGTTCTCCTCCACAATACCTCTGATGACCATCTCTATCGAATATTCATCGGTGATTGGAATATTCGCCGACACATGCTTGTTCAACTTATGGAAAAACAGACTCCAGATACATACTACAAGCATCGTCTCAAAAGTAAGTTTCCCCAGGCAAGGAAAAATCGAAGAACGTAGTAAAAAATTTATTTACGTTCAGGAACATCGGATTACTTCTCAAAATTATCGTCATTACGATCAATGTATTTTTGGTACGGTGGCAAAAGTTCTTTTATACCCTCCTCCTACCACGGATTGCTCGTTTCTGATAGCCAGGCTCCGATACACCGTTTTGACTTCGCCATTCGTCTTGAAGCGTTGACATGTTCAAGGATGTTCACAACTGCGTTAACTGCCGCTACTCGGCTCATCGTGAACACCCGTTCACCCTTCCAGGAAGTTTGTTCGCTACTGACGAACCATTTGCATACTCATACACGCTTCTCCGTATACTGAGATTAGACGCCGGTGAACATTAACCACCGATTCGTTTCTCGCAGTAAATAATTGGATGACTGCTCTCACCTCGCAATCAGACTCGCCCGCGAGTAGTATCTCCGTCATTGTTCGACTCGTACTTCTAGTCCAAGTACATTATAACATATTGTTTTAAATGATATTGTAGCATATTAGATTGTATTTATATCCCACGTGTCGTTTTCACTCTGTCGCTCATACGCGGGAAGAAAAGAAATAGGGAAACTTAATTTTGAGACGCCTCGTATTTTGTACGGGGGTCTTAACTGGTATTGAATAGTGCAGAAATATAGTGATTAATCTTCGAAGGTGCAAGCCATCCAATGCGATCTTTATCATTCGTTACAGTGTTGCACTTATTTTATCATATTTTTGTACATTCCAGGGCCATAACACTAGACTGGCGTGTTTTCACGTCGATAGATTTCCACCCAGTGACTCGCTTTGGCGTGTTTTCGCGTGGATATTGTGTGGAAAGCATCGACAGTATGGTCCGATGTCTTAGAATATTTTTTAAAAAGAAACACGAGATCTGAGATCGAACTTTAGATTTCTAATCTCGGTGATCCTTCTACTCGAGGCAGGGATGAGTCGACTAAATTTAAATTTTTATATTTTATATTACATCATCATAAAAGTATTACTAACACATTCCTCCAGGATCTCCCTCAGAATAGTTTTAATTCTATATAATATAGAATTCAAATTACATACCCAGAACTAAACATAGCCCGAGCGAGGTCATACTTGGATTCATTTTTATTGGGACAACTTCGCCCCATCGTCTTATTATTACGTTAATCGCATTGCTTTATTTAGAATTTGTTAGTCGCGGACCACCCGGTGCCTGGCTAACTTCGGTAGCCACAGGAAGGTGGATGTCGTGGACGAACGGCTTAACTGCAGGAAGCCACTAGGACAGTTAGTTTGGCCGCGTAACTTTTTAGCTTAACACTTGCAGCGGCGAAAGTCTGTTGTTGTGGGTTACTATGGCAACTTCAAACTCAAATGTTGACTACGTTCTAATACAAAACTCTAAAATACAAAATATGAAAGTGTGTGCATATATTGAAATTCATATTTATTAGTGGTGTACTAGGTATTCTTGTCGCAGAAATAAGTTCGCCCCTCGGTTTTGATGCACTGAGAAACGCGGAGGTCGCTTTCAGAGGATAAAAGTAAATGAAGAAAATATAGAAAAGGTAAGTTTTTCGGATACATTCCATTAAAATATTGTCATGATTCTTAAAGATTTCGTAGAATCACTATTTGTGAGGATCAGTGAAACAAATTTCTGTGTAAAACTGTGTTTGTTTTCAAGTTTATTTCACTGTTCCAACGAACAGTGCCCTATATTCTGGCACGGTAAATTTGAATTCAAGTTGTCCTATGTGCCTGTTTCGTACCACCATGTGCAAGCTAAAGTCATACTGAGAGAAACTTGGATGGGGTTAAAAATAAAACCGGAATCATAAATTTAACCGGAACAGCAAAGAAAACTCGTAAGAAGAAGAATAGCGCCAAAACCGATACATAAAAGAACAACTTCACAATATGTGAAGTGAATAAATTATGATAAGATTGGTACGATTTCAAGACAATAATCCAAAATCGTACCTTTCCCATCTTAAAAGTAAATCATTTTTATGAGTTGAAGTTGATCATTTTTTTCGTGTTTAAATTTATTAAATTGTTTATACTTTTAATAAAGAGTTCATCACCACTAATTCTGTTTTATTTTCCTTGCTATTATTCATATAATAAGCATTTGTTTTTAATCGATACGATTTAGACACGTTTACCCTACTGTACTAGAAGTTCTAGTCTAGAACCCGATTTCGCAGCAGCCTCTATCCTCTACGAATGTTAGACTTGAACTTGAAATATATATCTGCCCTTTTTTATACTGAAAAATTGCATGCTCTCAGTTTCCGTATGGATATGTTACGCCACGCAAAGGGCACTACGAGGGCGACAGCTGCATCCAGGCGTCTTCATTCCAGACCCCCCAAGAGGGTTAAAAGATCACGGGGAACTCCCCATACGCATATAAAGGTGCGATCCAACGGCGCCTGGCTCGTCAAGTCTACTTGGTGAGCGCAAGTTTGCGAGCCAAGGGCGTTCCCACTCCGCGGCTAGGCTCGCCGTTTCAGCCGAGCTAGATTGGCGTTTCTTTCTC
The DNA here is from genome assembly GCA_929108735.1 of Andrena dorsata. Lineage (NCBI taxonomy): Eukaryota > Metazoa > Arthropoda > Insecta > Hymenoptera > Andrenidae > Andrena > Andrena dorsata. The sequence continues at coordinate 62,188,190 of OV815487.1, read as the reverse complement.
GCGCAAGTCCGAGTTCATCATTCCCACGACGCGACGCGTGGCTCCGCAAGTAGGTATCTAGAGCGCAAAACTCTCCGAGCGACGCGTCGTTGAATCGCACCTTAACAATTCAAAAAGGTAGCTGAGTGCAGTCCCGGGCTCTTAACTTGTCTACAAGATACTCAAGTGTACTGACTTTGCTCCCTGTTGTTTTTATGCCAACACTATACCTGTGTAAGGCTCAATATTGACTTATGGGAATGCATCAATGTCTTCTTCCTAGGACACTGAAATCCGCCTCGTTCTGTTGCACCATAATTGTAGGGGAACGTGGGGCAAGACGGACTAGCGGGGTAAGATGGGAAAGCATTGTTTATAAAAAATGGAAGGTACTACCGTATACACGTAAACATATTAGCGAGTTCGGTGCAAAAGAGCATCCGTCTGAAAATAACAGTGTTATAGACCACGCGTGTCACGAGTTACGACGAGATATTACATTTTTCTAATAACGATATTTATTTAGTCAGTTTATTTATGTTTATGTTCTATAACTAAAACCGGTAAGTGAATTTTCCTTATTAGTTACTTTTTCATCAATTCTGAGTTTTCACTAAGAAATGGTTAAGGTTATTTTATAAAAAGCATGTGAAGTATTAAATACGTATTGGGGCAAGACGGGATCGGATGAGTCCTTCAATATTTCACCAAGAGACATTATACCCATCCCCAAGATACAAAGCAAAGAAAAGAAAAGGAGTAATCGACGTGGTAAAACAGCGATTTTAACTTCTTCACCATACAAAAGAGAGTTACTTGATTTAAAAAAACTAGCCAAAGAGAAAAAGACAACAAATTCAAAAAAGCGAAAAAGGACTTCAGGAAAATCAAGATTAACGTCAATTAAAAAAAGAAAATATAATTTCTTCACATTCAAACTTGTTTCTTTATGAAATGTGTCAGTAAGAAAACATGTTTCGCCTTGCCCCCACAGCAATCCCATCTTGCCCCGCAAACGGGAAAATTTAGTTACTTAAGAAAAAGATGTTTATTTCAGTTTTTGGTACTTGTGATCTCCTTTTTGTTGCTGAAATTTGAAGATGAAAATATATTGATTCTAAAAATGCTTTAATAAATGTTACAAAAAGAATATATTTGATTTCCTCTACGTTTCTGCTTAGCTATACCGTCTTACCCCACATTCCCCTATGTGTTAACTAACTATTAATCGTAAAATTATCCAGCTGTTTCACATGTATTGATAGATCATATCCTACTCAACCTATTAAATACTCGTTTTGTCATTTCTGTAGACGACGAAGGCTACCTTGACGAACGCGAATGTTGCAACTACACCGATATTTTTCCTAACTGGTCGTATAGCTCGGTTTGTTGTCGTTCGAACTACATGGACGCTTTTCATGTTTGCTGTATCTTCTTGAATTTGGACTTCCTTTAACCTAATCTTCTGATGATAGTCCACGATTACTATCCATGATTATTAGTTTCTTTATCTTAAATCATACTTTGCAGAGGAACGACTAAGGAAAATAGCGAACCATGACGAATCGAGTTAGATGCATGAGTTAAATTTCCTATGTTCTTTTTCATAAAATCGACGCTCCCTATATGTATACAAACTTTATTTCATAATAATTGCATCTTATTTTTGCATGAAGAATAACACTTTTTGTTTCTAAACCTAAACCAGAATTAACCCAAGCCAATTAGTTACAAAAGTTCGTTGATAATATCAAGTCATTTTATTCGCTAGAAGAATAAATGTAAGTTTGTGTTATCAATTATTTTATGTATTTAGGTGTAGTTGGAACAATACCTAATCTGACATATCTTGTGTGTTAAATAAAATCTATTAGTACTCAATTCACATATATTAGAGTTGTTGGAAAAAATACAGTATGATGTTATGTCTATCAAATATTTTTATGAAATGTAGGCGTTAGGTCTCCTTCACAAATTGCTTATATGAGAGATTTCATAGAAAGCGTAGCATAATTTTAGGCAAAACATTTATTGAATGAAACGATGCCAAACAACGCGGTTATAAATAGATAGGGTAAAGGACCCAATTACTGTCACCTTAAGCTATTTTACTTAAAATAACGAATAAATAAACGTTGTAAAGTGATACACGAAAAGAATTATGTATTTCAACCTATAATCTATACTATAGATTATATTCTATACTTTGTTTATTCGTTATTTTAACTAAAATAGCTTAAGGTGACAGTAATTGGTTAGGTGTCAGTAATTGGGTCCTTTACCCTAGGTTAATTGTAAGGAAAGGAAAGAGACAGAGACAGAGTGAACGGTACAGAGAAAGCACGAAAATGACTGCCCTGCGGAATGATCAAAGAATCCCAAGGATACTGCAATGATTGTTGCTTATGTCAGGATACGCAATTCAATGAAGGCTTATGAGTCGTCACTACGTCTGACAAAGAAATGTTCTTACAGCAATTTCTTCTATTTGAATAGCAAATTGCCGAGTGATTCACCACTCTCTGCTGATGAAGAATTTATGTATGTATCACGTCCGGAGCTTATTGGCATACATGTAGCAATGCACAGACGAGACGACAGCAGCCTTACGATTAGTGATATCGACACATAAGATTTATCGATAGATAAAGTAGAAATGCAATCGAAAGCGAAAGGGGTGGGGAATAGATTCGATAAAAACCTCGATACATACTGTGAACGAAAGTGTCTGTGTATGCCATGTTACCTGTAACCGAGCTGTAATGACATTTCCAGTGCATTGGCACTATCCAAGGATAACGTTATCTTTATATCACATTTTAAAACAGACTATTCTTTTTATAAAAATTATACAGTGCCCAGTAATTCGTGGCACCAGCGGCAAGGGGCTGATTCTACATGAATCGAAAGTATGTATTACCGTAATCATTTGAAGCATTAAAGACGCAAAATATTGTGCGGTACTTCAGTTTTGATTCAATTTCTGCTTTATGTAGTTTTCTGACCATTGCAAATAAGATTTGTTTGTGAAACACTGCAATATTTGTATTTTCATATTTTTAGTGTATAAACACATGTTTTTCATTATGATTCTAAGAATCCCCTTACGACAGTTTCACGTTTTACCTAATAAACCTCTCGAAGGTGATAAATCTCCGACACTGAGCATAAAGTCGTACAAAGTTAAACGCAACGTCAGGATTTTGAATTATTGGAGTAGCATCTTGCAGAATATTTTATACCATGCTCGCTTAAAAGGAACTGTTAATGCAATTTAGCAGAGTAATTCGAGACCTACATCTCTACTCGAATTGTGCGAAATATTTAATAAATAAATGTCTGTTATCCATGTAGACGTTTTCTATGTCTGGTAAATGTACGCGTGTATGCGAAACATATGTGTAGGTGTATAAAAAGTAAGTAATGGTCACTGCTTTCAGTGGTGAATCTACACCTATAGATGGGTGCACATTTGCAAAAGAAACTTGCCCCAAATAGTTTATAACATCAGAAGTTAATGTTACCTTTTTTTACATCACCGAGCTTTGCACAATGAGAAGAAAAGATATTCAAAAGAAACCATGTCCCGCAAACGTATTGTTCCGACGTAAAAAATTGTTAAAATTTATGCAAAAAGTAGAATATGTAGAGTACTGTAGAGCCATTCAATCAGCAGTTGCTTCCGTTTCCTCTCACTCACATTCATGTATCATTTCCTTCTCGCCTTAAAAAAACAAAGGCGTATTCATAATCAATATATCGATCCGAGGGAACAGCTGGGCTTCGATAGTAGTGTGAGTGAGAGGAAACGGGAGCGAGCAGGAAAACTGTACGAAGCCCCCGAGACAGCGAAACATCTCAATTTCCACTGCTTGTTGAGTGCTCTAATTTTTGCGTAAATTTTAACAATTTTTTGCGTCGAAACGGTGCGTTTACAGCACATCATTTCTTTTGAACTATTTTTCTTCTCATTGAGCACAACACGTTGATGTAATGAAAATTAATATTAATTTTCAATGTTATAAACAATTTTGCGGAAAGTTTTGTTTACAAATGTCAGACGCTCCATAGCTGTAAACTTATCTGTTAAGGAGGCATAGTACTTTTCTTTCCCGAAAATTAAGCATTCTTGAAGATTTTTTTTCTATATGAAAATGAAAAGCTAGAAAGATGAGGTTTGTTGCAAATGCTTGTCCTCATATTTTATTGCTCTTATCCCCGCTTCTATCCTTACTTTGTCCATTTTTGTTTCCTCCAATATTAGATATGCTTACAGTGTAGTATACTATGGAGTTGTAAATTCATCTTACAGATCCAGACAATTAATTAAACGCAAACTGAGCAGTTAGCTAAATGTATAACGTTACTGGTTAATTAAATGTAATAGTACGATAGGATTGGGGTAATTTTTATCCTAGAAGTGCATTAAATGATACAGTTCATAATGCGGTTAGATTTACGAGATATGGTGGCGTGGCAAGTTTAAAATTACATTACGTTTAACACCACCGTGGATTTAAAAAGAAAACCGTTTTTCAACTTCGACACTCACATTTCAAATATTTCTTTGCAAAGGAACGCATTTTGGATAAATAAAAAATCGTTTAAAGAGTAAGTAAATCACTAAAAATAAGTACATTCCCTAACTATTCCCAACTCTAAAATTTAAATATAACATTTTCAACATTTCTTTTAATCCCCTACAACTTAGAAAGTATGGTATAGCTTTTGCTTGTTTCAGTAACTATAAATTCACACCCATAGTCATAGTTTTGCTTTAATTATATGAAATAGCAGTCATCAGTAGAGAAAAGTATGTACTTCAAATGGAAGTCATTAATAAAAAAAAAATAAAAAATGTAACAACTAGCCCCGGTCTCCTCCACTTGGGTATCCCCGGTTGCCACAGATAAATAGTGTTCGCGGGCGCCCGGGTGTTTGGTTCACACAAGTTGTCATAGAAAGTATTTAGCTACTAGGATCGTTAATGGCAGGGCCCCGTAACTTTGAGTAAGTCGACATATGTACCTCGAATGTAGATCATTGTGTAGGTTTCTCTAGTTGCAGTGAACTTAGCCATTTCCATTATGGGGGTTGTAGTAACGCCTCAATGCAAGTAGGACTGATTACCACACATTCTATAATAAAATCAGGACTTTACAATTATTGTTACGATAAGCAGTTTGATTGACTGATACTCTAATTAGAGGTAATAATATTGGTGAAGCTAGGTAGCTAAATTACTGTGCTTTTAACCGGATCTCGTTATGACGACTTTATAATAAAAATGAACATAAATGAAACTCAAATGAACTCCGAGTGTTTGCTGCGCTTGTCCCTCTTTACACACAGAAGTTGGGATAGAAAAATGGTAGGATATGGCCTAGTTTTGTGTGATAATCTATTTTTCTTGGTAAGACTGATCACACCATGCCTTTCTGAGAACAATGGTCTTCTCATCCAAGTGCAGGCGTTCCAATTTCGTGTGTGACGCGATGAGAGAAGAAATCCCCGAACATAATAACCACAAATCAGTACCCATGTATTGAAAATTAAAAAATATTTCTATACTTCTGTTGTCCATAACGATTATTACAATATCTAGGAAGGGGTTGGAAGCATGTAAGCATAAATAAAAAAGATTGGGAAGTGTTTTACATCAGCATGCGATAAAATTACTTACTGTAGATAATTATTAATACATAGTTAGAGATTGCAAATTTACCGACTTTTTCAACTACCGGAAATTCGGTAAAATTTTCATTCAAAACCAGTTTACCGGTAATTTTTTAAGATATTGAAAATATAAAATTAAATATTACAAAAAATTTTTTGAACTCTAATCGACAATCATAAAAAATAGATGCATATAAAACTGGTCTGAACCTAAAATATAAAATGATATAACACAAAATGGATATATTTGTATAACTATTGAAAACAATGAAAAGAATCTTAACTTATATACATAATTAAATATTTTTTATTTGACAATTCTTTTTAACAAACACACACGCGAAAAACATAATTTGTCCAAACTTTGGTCTCGTGAAAAAGCGCTCTTAGATTCTATACTTGTTGCTCGGATAGTCATTAAGAAATCATATGCGATTTGTAGATATTTTCTTTTTAGTTTTTCTACTTGAACATACGTCTATTTTTTGATGGCTTGATTCAGGTTTTTAGTTTTTTTTATCAAATTTGGTTCTTCATGAGATCCTTCGGTTTTTGTCTCTATTAGTAATTGAAGTTTTTTCACTGATAACGTAGTAGATATCGACGGAATTAAAGAACGCATATATATATGCGCTACATTGCTATACATAATTTATCATTCGGTAAATATTTTAGGGTATTTCTTGCGATTTACCGGTATTGCAATCCCTATACACAGATTATAGTTTCTAAATAATGCTTCTCATTATACCAAACACACTAAAGGGATTTGAAGCGATGTCACACTGCCTTTTAAAATTCAGTAAAAATTAATGTTCAGTAAAAGCAAAAGGACCTAATGTTTCTGTGGTTAATGAATTTCATTTCGTGGAGGTGAAATTTTCAATTCAATACTGAATCTTTACACTTGTTTGGTGGGTGTATACGGTTGGTAGCCGTTTAGGGCTACTGGTAAATATTTACTTATTCCTTCTTGAGTCAACATCAAACGAGATTCTTGTTTCTTCGTAAGTGAAAGCAAAAAGTACATACGGTATAATTTATGCTTTCAGTAAAAACTCAACCGTAAAAAGACGAGGAAAAGCTGGTGAAAATGAATCATCCGAATTTATCGTCTATTGAGAGACTTGGTTAATATCTCATTAGTGTCTCCCAATCTTTTTTGAGTCGCGACCACTTTTTGTGATACCTATTCAAATAAACTGCGACCCTCCCCCCGTCCCCATATAAAGTAAGGTAAAAATAAGTTAAAGAAAATACATTACAAATAGGTATTTCAGATTATAATTCTAACTAAATAATATTGACAAAGAAAAACGCAAAAAACGGAGGCGATCACCTAGAAAACACTTCGCAACCCATCGGTTCGAAATCACTACATTAGATGTAGCCTTTCAAGAATTTTTCTGTAAGTTTTGATTTTAAAACAGTTAGTTTTATGATTCCTTTGAAATTTCGTTTCTAGGAAACAGCTCTTCCTTCACATTTACACATTGATTACACATAAAATTCTTGTAAGTGTAATACATAAATAAATCTGAACACGTTATACATTATGTTTTTCTGCAAAAGTTATTGGATAAAATGTTACGATGGACATTTTACACAAATTAAGTTTCAGAAAGAAGTTGCCTCGAGCCTCGAAAGATATACTCTCACTTCGTGGCCCTTGATTTTGCTCTCAAGAAAAGAATTCACGAAAGGAGGCCAGTTTATTGTTTCCTTGAGGAGGTAATTTCAGAATACTTGCTACTCTTTTCTCACGGTGCACTCGCGTTTACTGTTGAGGCACGGCACAGTGGTCCGACACCGTAAAAACGCGAACTAAATTCCTATTCGCTATAAGTCACCCAACATTTTTTTGGAAAAGGTTTGAACATAGGGAGAATTGCTTGTTTCTTTTTTAAATTGACATATTTTGCCTCACTATATTTTTCTATGAGTAAGATTTGACTTAAATCTAACTATGCAACATTAGAGAGGGAAGGGGATAAACGTATTACAACCCTTTGAAAAATACCCTTTCGTGAATTTTTATTTTATCCCATTTTACGGTTTAGTTACGTTTACAAAACGAAAGTCATACGAAGCCACGATAAATTTTGCATTGGATAAAACCTAGTTAAAATGGCTGCATAAAATTGTTTTGCAACAACATGCCTGAACGGAATTTATAACGATATAGATATTTGTAGTGAATGCAACAAAATCTGTTAACGCCGTATGGAATGGAGAACATGAGTACCTAAATGCTTAGAATGACTAAAACGTACATAGTTAAAATCCTAGGTATAATTGAGAGATATTAAAGACATGATAAATACAAGATTTCGTTGTGAACAAAATGTATCAGTCAAAGTATAGTCAAATGAATTGCAAAAGTTCAATTATTTTAATTAAAGTTTATGCGGACGTTCATAAGTTGATTTTCCCGGGTCCCAACAGCCTCGTTACTTTATATAGTCTCCATGAGTCGTTTCTAGATAATGCCTAACACTCGTGCAACATTTCCTTAACAATGCCATAGATACCTTTAATAAAAGACGATTAACTAGCACGCAGTAAACGAGCGGAAGGGATGGTTCGCGTCCTCTTAACGATATGTTTCGTTTTATAGAATAACCAATATGTTTCGAAGTGCTCGTTTTCGCAAAAACCGTTTTACTATTTTATTATTTTTAACGTGTCATCATCACATACTGAAATGCAACGTAATGTGATACCACCCATATTCCTTTGTTAATATTATTCCCTTGTTAAATAGTATCATAAATACGCATTTGAATATATACATCGAATTTTTTTCTGACATCTATACAATTATATAGTTACATACTTATATAACAATACTGTAATCTCACATCAGTTTTTTTGCAACTTTAAAAGCCCCTGCGATAATGTCATTATTGTAAAAGTCTGATCACCTACAGTAGTAAATTTTATTTACTGCTATTTCAGGGGTAATTGTGAATTACGTTAATCATAATTCATAACTTTTCTGTTCCTATATAGAGACATGAGATCAAACAGTTCTCTCAAGATAGGTGGCTACTAATAAATATCAAGCATAATCATCGCTTCTGAATTGGCGTTTTATCACCACTTAAAAATTCATTTCAGCATTGTACTATGTAACTCGATAAACGTTTATGCTGCAGAAATATTAAATTATAAGTATAAAAAGTTTAATAATGATGGCCGTGTAACGTTCTAAACGTATTTAGTATAAAAAAATTCTTATGTTGTTAATAAGATGCCAACACTTTTAATCTATTCATTGTTCCACATGTAATCTGATTTCATTTCAGTCACTGCATTATCTTACTTTTCATGTGATTATAGTTTATACGTTCGCCATTAACTAGTAATACAGAATTTGAACTAACTGAAAATTCATTTCCGAAAATAAATGAGATTTATATTAATTTTCCGAGAAATACTGTAAGTTCTCAAGAAATGAGAATAGGTAAGCAATTATAAAATAGCTCGAGAAATTCTCGAGAAGGAATACTAATCCATCACTTTGAGAGCAGACAAGTGTTGCGGGGTCCGCATGGTACTAGAATAGATGATTTCCTTACCCACTTACTATTTAATACTATTATTGAATTCAGGATATTTTATAATTTATTACTGTACATACTACACACGTAGCGTTTCCGAGCATCGTTCATTTTTTTTCTCAAATACCGCTCTACACACGCGAGTACACTACCCATATAACCGCATAACGATTAGGCTAAAAAATAACAGTAACATTAAGGAACTGCTCCCTAGTGTCTCGCACATCACAACCGTGTAAGCTTTACATAACGGAAATGCCATCGAGAATATAAAAGTAGCTTATAAGGGTTGTTCGTTATCGTATATGGTAAAAAATAATAGGTACCAGAATCAGATTCTGCGGCTCGAAAAGCAACCTAAAACCGTTCTATTTATAATGAATAACGTATATATAACGGTGATATGAATGTAGTTCGCGTTTTTATGATTTCACTGTGGACTGTTCATTACAACGAAACTTTATTACGTGTCGTGCAAAGTAATGAGTACCTCAACCACAAAGACATAAAAAACTAGTCCAATTATTCTTCTACACACACATATATCCTGATGATAAATTTACTTCATTTAAATTACTTTGTAATGCCAAAAAGATTTTTGATTATTCCTTTTAGGCGCATTCATTAGTAATTCTGTTTTAGTTATTTACTTAAGAAACTCTGGGACAACTGAATTATGACGTAAAATGCAGTTCTTGATGGTTTGGGATTTAATTTATATTTTTTACAATTAGGAAAGTATGGGGTAAAACGGAACATCAATGTTATTTTTAAAAATAAAGCTGAGAATGAGTTTGTATCATGTGACTTGGGACCAAACCATCCACACAGCATTTCGTGACCGACCATAGACCCGTGCACACGTCATTTTTTTATTGACATTGTTAGAAACAATTTCTGTGCCGAAGTTTCCACATTGCGTTGTAGTTGCCATCATTTTTTTAACACTCTGATTTAGAAAATTTATGACGGTAAATATAGCTTTGGATTCTATAACCCTTGCACTACATTTTGACGTTGACCCAGTTCTTTACCTCATGCTGACGTGTCAATATTAAATGTTTACTAAATTACCTCATGTGGGGGAAAACGGAACACTTGCGTGGGGTAAACCGGAACACCTATTGTGTACCTATAGGTATATACCTATGGGGAGGAATGTAAATGTCTCTTTCAATTAGTACGTATTTATTTTGTCATGTAATTAATACATTGCAGATTAAAATTTAAATTACTCTCCTAGCGTCCAAGAAATTTGATTTTGTATAGAAAATTATTGTGTATGAGGTACATGTTTTTACTCCTGGATTCCAAAAGTGTAGAACTACGTCTTGCACAACAAAATAACCAACCTCCAAAGATGATGGTGCCCAGTCTTCACCATTTTTATGCACACCTACAATGCTATGTAAAGCGAATATTTTTATTAATTATTGTATGTAATTTCTTTTAGACGTTACCCTCTGGAATAAAATAAAGGGTATACAGTAGTACACACGTATGCAAATATTTACGTAGAATTTGAATTGTACCAAAATATGTAAATGAATTTCAATGGACACGTGATTCAAAAGTTAAATGTGTTATGTTTTATAGCATTTTTCCGCTTCGCAACATTCTTTCAAACTTCTTAAAATAAAATGTTACGTGACCAAGAACGATTTGAAATATTATTATCGGCTATGCTTTAAAGTCGCTTTACATTTACATTTATGTAGATACTGGTACAGTGTATTAACACGAAATTTCGATTGAAACGAATATAGGTACGAAAGGAGTAGGCGTGACCTACGTAAACAGAAATATTTAGAGTTTATCGTACACCGCGCAGAATATTATTTGAATGCTTAAAAATTCTCTTAAAGGGGTATTGTAGTTAAAAACGCGCTTTTTTACACAATGTTTGGTATTTTTTTAACAAAGTTTTCCATCAAACTTGGGTTCATATATTTATCCATATTTCCTTAATGTTTACTAATTTTTGTAGGGAGAAACAATTCAAATTTGTGGCAGTGCAAGCGTTTGAACGCATTCGTTAAAAAAAACTCTTCCCATGGTTGCCGTAATTTTGGCTATTCCGTTCATTTGAAATGAAAAACCAAAGTGATTCTTAATTAGGACGAGTTTGGTTATTCGCCACTTTAGCTGTTCGGTATGAAACTAAAAGAAAAAATCGACTATTAAAAAAATGGTGGCACTTTGATGTTTGACTATCGATTTTTTCATGTTTTTCGTACCTTTCGCGGAATAAAAAACTGAGGAATACATTTAGAAAACATGGTTTTGAGAAAAACGCGTTTAAACACCTATAACTTTTTTCATTTTAAGAGTTCAGATACAGGGCTCTGCACATACATTTCTGAAACAATATTCTTGAAGCAAATGTAAAAATAAATCGATTTTTAAAATAGAATACCCGATTAAATAGACTCTATACGCGCCCTCCTCACGGTGCCCGCTAGGGCATGTGAAATGGGGTAGCGCAGTAGATGTTTCCGAGGTACAGATTTTTCGGCGCTGCTATACCCAACTCACTGCTATACCCAGATCACTGGATTTTTTTACTATATCTCAAAGAGCGGTTCCAGTTCCTTTCTCACAGTAGAGCTGTCTCCACTTGAAAAGTGCCGCTCGAAAGCGTAACAGGGAAATCTTATTACGTTCTATAGTAGAACGTGGCGGTGTAGAGCAGATGCTCGAGGAGACGCGAAGAGTTAGAGCGGTGTACTCGCACGCGCGGTCTCTTTCTCATGCCATGAGTCATCCGGCTTTCATGAAAAAATGCAATTTTTACGCCGAGGCCAGGCACGGCCTTATGTCACGCGCTATAACAGCCGCTATTACGAACCGCCCCGCTAGACATCGCTGAGACAAAGCTAACCGGTTGCTCCTTCTCGGATCCACCGACACGGCGGCATTACTGTACCACTTGCGAAATGAACGGGATATATACTCGAACGCGCATTCCATTCCCTCGAGTCTGTTACCTGAAATTTCGACCTGGGAATTCTGCCTTGCACGAGGATCATCTGGAGATGTTCTTGCTGTGCTTTTGGTCTACTGTAGCGCTGACGTTAACTCCTCCCGAGTCGAGAGTTTAGTGCCTTCGAACGTAATTAGTTTAAAGGAAGAGAAATTGTATGAATCTGAGCATGTATCTAATGACAGATAATATGGAAAAGCAAGTCTTTCCCTTTGGTATAACTAGTATAGTGCACGAAATTATTTAATTCGGACTCTTCATTTTTTTTCTCTAATTTTGACATTCACTTTTCTTGTATTTTGTGCTTTAGTAGAAAAGTATTTACCTGTGTAGAATATTTGTATAATTACTTTCATGTTTCCCTCTTGCATTTAGGTTATTTTATTACTATTATCATATAAATTGTAATGCAATTTATAAAACTTTAGAAGTAATTTGCATAAAGATTGTCTTTAGATAGTAAGGATTGATGCGATTGTGTTCACATTAATTGCATGCAGCTCAACTAAAAATGTAAAAGCAGTGTTTTTCTACATTTTATATCTGCAGGAGAATACATAATACCAAAGATCGCGGCGTAACCATGCGTGCCATACCTATTAATTACGAAATGAATTCGAAAGTGAAAATTTTCATTATGATATGGATCTAAACATGACTGGGTCGTAAGTACGTACACGTAATACCACTGATAATATTTTTGCAGTGTTTATCTTCTATTGCATGCAAGTGCAGTATTTACCTCGAGTGTCTGTCGGCTTGCAAAATGTTGCAGCTTTAGTGATAAAAAACAAACTTTGAAAGGTTAGATTTGGAGAATTGGCGCCCCTAGGGTAACATTTTAAAAATTCGAGACATAAACATTAATTCAACAGTTGTAATTGATATTTCTTTGTTGACATTTTTGGTGTTGGGGAATACAGGTGGACACTTTATTTCAAAACAGAAATCTAAGCTATTATTGTGGATGAAAAATAAAAAGTGACCGGCGAAAATATTTTGTTACCTTATCCAATTTTTTTCGCCCAAAATTTGCAGCCTACTTGGCCTATATACAAATCCGCCCCTGACTGCAACGACGTGGAATCGTTCAAATTGAAAGTAAGTAGGTATGTATTACTTGTCTAGATTTTCTAAAAATTTCCGAGCATTGTTAACTTGTTAAATGGGCTACTTTCAGACCAGAAATAGCTTCAGTCATTGTTAACAATAAGTACTCGACAAACGCCTATAGGCGTGCCCCGTATAAACTTATTTCAGAACTATCAAATGTAAATGAACTCAACTGGTTTTTATTCTATAACTCCGATTATTTGTTAAATGTACGGTTGTTTTGAAATGATGAGTTGACTTATTTTCCCCAGATACAGGTTAAATAGGTTAAATATGCTTTAGTACATTACAACTGCACGTGGTTTCCATGAAAATGTCTCGGTACGAATTTTATTTGCTGTAATGGAAACATATTTAGTGATCTAGGTAACATAAAAACCCAAACTCCTTAAAGAAAATTGTACTTTGTATTTGATGTGACAAACTGATAAGAGTATAACAGTCACTGATGACTGATAGAGAATGGAATTCTCAAATTGTCGTACCACCATATTTCACCCTAACAAGATCGAGTTTAATTGTACGACTCCGAATTCCAGAATTCTAGACAGTAAAGAAAAAGACGGCTAATGAGTCACTTTCATGGGAAAGCGTAGTTCTCGTGCGCAGTGTCGCCAGCATTCATAATTGTCCATACAAGAGGCTGAACATACCCTAATTATATCATGACAAGGCGTCCCTTTTCCTAATACCAACCAAAGGCAATAGATTGAGCAGAGAGTTCAGCGAATCCGCACGCTCGTCTTATTACGTCATTGTTTCTAGAGTGGTTAACAAATACTACTAATTTCTAGAATGCTGAACCCCAAAATGCTTTAGGATCTGCACCCTAAAACAAGTGAATTTCAAAGCATAACATTTTGTCATGCTTACCGCGAGAATAAGTAATTTGTATGCTATATCTATGTATCCGAATTTTTTAACATTTTTTGTTATAAATTTCTATATAATATTAATATCGTTATGAAAAATTTTCAAATTGTAAATATGCATATACAGATTGCTTCTTATTTCATATTATGTTCTTTACTGAAGCTCACGCACAGTTTTTAACATATTAGGTACCTACATAATTAGAAAACGACGATATCGTTCTTCAACGTTACTTCTTGTCATGTTCACCCATATTTCTTACAATAAAATTAGTCACATTTTAGGCGAACAGAAGTGATAAATTCGAAAAGTGTTATACTTCTCCTCATTTTGGAATAAGAAATCCAATAATATGGATTAAAACAGAATTTTTTATAGGCTTTACAGCTTTAACAGAATAATCTTTCCTAATCGAAACTTTCGATGAAAGTAAAAGGAATAACGTTCTTGGGGGAAAAAATATTCCGTTTTTTTAAGTGTAAAGTGAGTGTGCTATGTTATCTTCAACAATAAATATGTAACTAGCACGTCAAGGTAAAGATTTATACAGAACCATTTTACAGTTTTTAACGACTCTATAGGGGAAAGTTTAAAAAGTACGTTGAAGTTTACAATTGTTTTGATTATTACTTACGAAGACAGTATAAATGCAGAGCGTTTCATCGCTTCCTGTATGTGCATTGATTACATCACAAATAACTTATTTTAAGCAATTCAAATTGCATCTTTAAGATTTGTCTTTGTCTGTATATCACACGTAATTCCCCCATCAAAATGATGTAAGTTCCTTCATTGGTAGTTACACATCTCCCAGACGATCTCTGTAACCGTCATTCGTAACGCTTAGAATGCAGATGCACTTCTAAATGAGGCTGTCAGCACAATAGTGGCGTAAACGCAAAACTTTCGTTTTGAAATTATTAACGTTGTAAAGTCGTTGCTTTAATTTCTATTTTTAGGTACGCAGGTATAATTTTTTAAAAAATACAATTGCTAAGGTGTGTATTATTAGTATATAACTGTAAATGTATGAATATTGGAGATTGGTCTTGGGCGACAAAACACGTTTTTGTGCTGCTATTGTGTAGATGTCTTTGGAAGATTACTCAGGCCGCTAGAGAATTAAAATTTTGCTATATAAGAGGTGGTTTAGACTGAAATGTCAATCCACCCAAAATTGTGAGTTAGGCCACTATAGCGCTGATAGCCTCGTGTAAATTGTATGATCCCTGGTTCAGAATTACGTCAAGGTCTACAAGGATTGATGTTGCTTCAAATTTCTAATATAACTACAACCTGGCTACAAAAATTCAGTGTATTGATAATAAAAATACTTTTCAATTTTATACATAACTGTAGTTCGTTAGATGTTCGTTAATATTTCAATGAAATTGTATGCATGAAGTGAAACATCTTTTTTCACTTACAGTGCAAAAAGAATAATAAACAGTTTTATTTGTATATGTTATTATAAAACAACATGTCCGAAATGTGCAATTTCTTCTCCTTACGTTCCACGACATCTATTAATGTTTCCGAATCCAAGCAAAAAAATTGAATAACTCTGCCCTTACTTTTTCTCTCACAGTACAATATGTTTCAACTTAATTTTATACCCAAGCAAAGAAAGAAAAGTGTAGAAGTTCAGTAAGAGACGGTTGTCTCTTACTGGACCTAAAGTCGTGGCTTTATTCTTATCAAAACGTGTTATCTATTATTTTTTGTCATCCCCGGTGGTGAGAAATTCGCGACCAGATGGAAATTCACGGACCACGTAATGTTCAATGGCCGCTGTTCGCAGAACAGTTGGTTCATGATCTGTACGATCAGACCGGCACATGTTCACGTATGAATGTACACGTGTGTGTCTGTAAAAGAGTTGCAGCCGTCGTAAGACTGACTTTCTCCTCCGGCGAGCAATAAGGCGGCATTGCGCAACCACGCTCTCCGTGCCTTTTACTGTGTTGTGAACACAGGGAGCCGTTTTGGTCAGGCCCGTTTTCATCATCCGCACTCGCGCTGCGAAACGTGCGCGTGAAACGGTTGATTCGAACTCCAGCGACATAGCACATTTTTCACGAATTCATCGTGTATTAGTCGACAGCCTATCCCATTATGTAAGGTTCTATTAATTATTCGATATTGCGCGATTTTGCTTGTATAATTTCATTTGCAATGCCAACAGACGTGAACGATGATATATTACTATATTTTTCTATTTCTAAATGTTCGTAGCTGTCGATATAGTACGCACTACATTTTTCTAGAATAGAAAATGATTAGTCTTTTCCACAGATATTTTTTTATGTAACGGTGTGCAAACAATTACGCTAATTGCATAGCGACTCTTTTTTAATTAACGTAAGGGGTTTTTTAAGGGGTCATTCCGGTTAACGCGCCGACAAATTCAGCGATTTTCAGGAATTCATAGCGACGAAAATAATTATAATAATGGAATAAAACGTTTTTTCTACTTATTAAACTACATTTCTACAGTAAGTAAAAAATATAAAAGTAATAAAATTATGGGTTTTTAAATGTCTTTGAAAGTAGTTTTAATGATATATTTAAAAATTCATGCCTCGACCGTGAAGGCGATTTCAACTGTTAGGCTTATCTGAACCCAAAGATCCAAACAGATTCTTGATCAGTATGACTCTTGTTATCGCTCGGACTATAATTAGTGATTTATCTTCAAAATTAGTAAAAGGGCGGGAAAAATGCAAGGAAAATGTTTTTCGGCTTTTTTCTTTTGCTATTTTCGATTTTAAAAGTAGGTTAGACTCAATAAAAACACTTGGTGGTAGTCTCTGCAAGCCATAGGTGTGCAGAATAAGCAGTACAATTTATAAAGTAATCGGTTCGATAGATTTTGAGATTTTATCTTCACGATGTAAAAAAATGACGTTTCTAGAAAAACGCGTTCAAAGTTTTTATCTATAGACCGAGCGTCTGTGCTCCCTACAAAATGCCTCGGTAGAAGCTAAAATAATAGGAATTTTTCCATGAAAATTTAACAGTAGGGGAGACCGGGGCAAATCGGCCACTTTTTTTCATTGATAAATTTAACAAAAAAAATTAATTTTTCAATTATGTGAATTATACTATCCGAAAGAGTAATCCCTATAGTACATAAATACTACACCAAATTTTCATTAATCCCCTTTTCTAAAGTTATTCCAGAGAATTTGTAATATAGTGTAAAATCGCCGTTTCGAAAAATGCCGGGGTACATCGGCCACTCCTTCGGGGCAAAACGGCCACCTTTTATTCGGGCTGGATGTTGATTAATGTTGCTGAAAAATGTAGACGATATTTATTTCTCCTCGTAACTATTCAAGCTACAATTGCTTCAATCAATATTTAAACGCGCGGATATCACTTCTTTTTTCCAAAGATCGAACTGCACTACGTAGCCGCTAGAGCTGTTCGGGTACTCGAAAAAATCGGGCCGAGCCGGGTCCCGTTCCAATGCGCGGCCGGCTTTACCCGTATGTTTCGGGTAGCTCGATTCTTTCGGGTAGCTCGAAACTTTCGAGTAGCTAAAAAACGAAGCGATCTGAACATTCTGTAAGACGACGGCGACAACGACGGTACCGTTTAGAAGATGGAATTCAGAGTTCACTTTTTGACACTTTGAGGCTGCGTATCTTCTAAACGGCTGGTCCTACGTCGTTTTTGACGAAATTTCGAAAGAAAGATATAATCTCCTCCTTTTACAATGTCCCATTTACTTTAAGATCGAACTGCACTGCGTAGCCACTAGCCGGGCTTCCGTCCATGCCACGCGACTCCTCGCCTCGTCCCGAAACCGTTAACTGTTTTCCATTGTTGAGCGTCGGATCCACCGACAGCGCTGCGTCGATGAATATTTTTATATCAATAAATACTCACCTCAAACTTCAGAACACCAATATTACAGAATAAATACAAAGTTTCCACAAGTCACGAAAATTTTTTATCACTGCCGAAAACGTATTTTGCCTTCTACAAAGTGCAACATAATTTCAAATGCTTTCAAATTCCGTTGGTACTGTAGACACATAGAGAGACGTTTACAAAAGCAAACACGAGTTTTTATTTTAACTTCTACTGGGTAAAACTTCCTGTGGCCGATTTACCCCAGTGGCCGATTTGCCCCGGTCTCCCCTACATTCTTGAGGATACTTTCGAAATTTTTTTTAAAGAATACATCGATTTTTTCAACCGGTCTAACCGGAATGACCCTTTCACAGAGGCTGCACTGCCGTGTTAATTCGAGAGGGCGTATCTGCAACTTTCGCTTAAATCGAGTTATTGCTGCCAGGTATATATATATATAATAAGAAAGTCATATTTGCGTTAAAACTGAAGATATAACAATTTATATGTCTGACGCAGGTATGTGAAATTATTGTCTGATTTTGGGTGTATGTACTAAAGTCTCATTTGGTGTTTATGAAATAGTTTTTAGGTTTGTCAGAAATATTTAGATACCTTTTTATCCAGATTCAATATTTAACGTAACCCGATTTATATAACATACCGATGGCATCACAAAACATACTAAAAGTCATTTATCATTTATCTCAGAACCACCTTTTCGCCAGATACGCCCTTTCGAATTAACACGGTAGTGCCGGATACCACGTTTCTTGCATTTCCGTCCTGCATAGCTTAAAAACGCATTGCATTCCCCCACTTGTCGTATTCGACTGAGCAATCTCTTTTAACTTGCATCAATTTTAAGTTCATAAGAAATTTATTGATCTTGTAAATACTCTTTCTGATTTTCCAGAAATTACTCAGAATTGTCGTGTAAAGGTGCGTTTAGACCAAACGAACGAACAAGTGATGAAGAGTTGCAAGTGAAGATTGCCATTTATATTAAATGAGCACGAATTTTGTTGAAGTGTGGGGCGAACGAGCATTCTGAATCAATATTTCATTCGTTCGTTTGGTCTAAATGCACCTTAAGAATGCGTGAATAGTACATAGTTCTATGTATCATATGATCACAATTCATTTTTTTAATTGAAATGTATTAGTTTCGAAAATAAATAAAGTTAATTTTGTAATTCTAAAGTAAAGTTTTAATACAATATTTAAAAGAACAATAGATCGCTTGCCCAATCCTCGATTTTAGATCAGCGTTATCCCTCCCCTATATATTCAGCAACACGTGATCGAAAACGATAAGCTATAGGCACTAACAGATGAGTCGAATAGAAGTGAGTGAATTTCATTCACGAATGAAACATGAAATTCATATAACGCAATTCACATGCGGGTCTTATTGCTCTCGGCTGCCGGTTACAGGCTGCAGGGTCGACATACGCGTGAGTGAATTTGGGTTAATTCCTGGAACTTGTGCTAAACCTCTTTCGAAGATCATCTCTGGGCCCGATTCGTGATTTACCCACAAGGGATTACTGTGATACTAGGTATCTGAAACGTTAGTAGGTAAATATTATATAATGTACAGTCGGTCACAAAACTATTCGGACACTGATATCATTTTACGTTTATGCTCTGTATTTTAAGTAAAGGTTCGATGAATGAAAAAAAATATATTACCTTTGTAAACTCAACGCACAAGTCAGGTACATAGAATATCAACAATGGAGTACTTATTCTTTAGATTTATGTTTCAAATTCAAGCGTAATGGGTCGCGAAAGTAAAAATTGGTCTTTCGATATTGGTACGAGAGTTGGTCATTTTTCATCGGGAAAGAGGAAAAACATTTCGCGAAATCGCAAGTCTTTTAAAAATAAGTAACGGTACAGTATCGAATATTATAAAGAGATATACATAAACATGAAGATAGAATTGAATCTATTCATCAGGCTGCACTCGTAATAGGCGTGGTATTATTA
This sequence comes from Andrena dorsata, assembly GCA_929108735.1. Classification (NCBI taxonomy): domain Eukaryota; kingdom Metazoa; phylum Arthropoda; class Insecta; order Hymenoptera; family Andrenidae; genus Andrena; species Andrena dorsata. The sequence goes on along the minus strand of OV815487.1, from coordinate 62,168,144 downwards.
ATAAAATTAAGAAAGAACCACGAATAAGAGGTCCAAAATTACCAGCAATGCTAAATGAAGAACGCGGAATCACTGTGCCGAATCACTTAGAAAACATCAGAAGAATATTGTGATCAGAGACCTACAACAGACGAATGGCTAGGAGGAAGTCATACATATTTATGCAACCAACAGAAAGAAAAGACTTCAGTTTGCCAAGTTAGTTTTGCGTAACCCAGACCTTCGATCTTTATTTAAAGTAAATAAACCATTTATCTATTATTAGTCTCATAAACTAAAATCATTTTCAACAATAAAAACAGTTTACCAATGAAGAATAATGGAGTCTGAATAAATAGGTAATATCAGTATACCATTGCGAAGATTTTTAGACATGCGAACGGGGAAATAGTAAACCATCTAAACTTTAGATTCTAAAGTATCCCCTAGCCGACTTCTTATTTTATTTCCAATCTAACTGGCCGCTGAGAAAGCTCACTTCCCTTCAACGCTTGTAGGAGAAAATTGAGAAAAAATATTGATCTGCTAGTTCTAAATGATGTCCACAAGTTCCACCATCCTCAAATAGACTTATCTTTTTTTTATGCGTCAATACATAAATATAGTGCAGTTAGTTATATGCCAGTTAATACTATTATTTAAATAATTCATTATCCGCCATAACTTAATCAGCCCTTATTATTATGAAACGACTATGGTTATTTATTCTGATTATTTTCATATATTTCGAGTACTCATAAGTAATTCACATTTTTAAAGAATTCCGAAATTCTCGGAATTAGTTATGTATATCAAGACCCGGGATTTTCGACAGACAAACACACAACCACCCCTTCTCCTCTTCCTTCCCCTATAAGTTAAGGTTAATAAGATAAAGAAACACGTTAAAATTAAGTATTTTAGAATAGAATTCTAACTTAATAAATAGCATAAACAAGTGTTAAAAATCGCCAACTAAAAATTACCGTGATCCCCCCCAGACACCACTTCGCGACCCAGAGGTTGAGAATTACTGCTGTAACATAACATAATATGTACATGCTGTAATTATAGGAAACATGAAAGTGAAATTAAATTTAAGATGATTGCCTATTGTTATTTTTCTTCTGAAGGAAACAGAACACTTCGAAATAATATTTGTAATCTAATGGCACTTAATAATGTGTCCACGGTGTTGCTATCATCGACTGATGAGTATAATGTACAAAATTTTAAGTAAATTCTATTTACTGAGAAGACACTTACGAAGATTGTGTATAGAAAACTCATTGCACTAGTTAATTCATTTACGCCAAAATTGATTATTCATTAGGTTTACCACCGTAATGGGAGTATGTGGCTAAATCTAATTACACAGCCTCTACCTCATAGAAACAACCACTAACGATGTTCACCTTTGCACATATTATCATCGTTGAAAGGATGAATTACGTTCGATGCGTCAAGTTCCGGAGCTCAAACAGTAGATTATTCCATAAATGTCGTTTACTTTTTTGTTTTACTTACAACGTGCTAGAACCATACTACACTACACTCCCTTTATTTACTTTTTAATTGCAAATTCAATTTTCGTTTTTATAATAAGAAAAGCAAGACTTTAGTGCCACCAATATTTGTTGTTGATATAATAATAATAATAATAATATTCATAATGGCAACAGTAATAATAAGTAGAAATAAAATAACAATAAACAACATTAAAAGCAATTTGACCCAAGAAATAGCCTCTTTTTGGTCCCACGATTTTCGAATTGAATGTCCTGCGAAACGATACCTTATGATGAGACATTTCTGAGCCAGGGGGGGGGGGTGGGGGGTCGAAGAAGTGAAAATTCTTACATCATCGTCATAAATTACATTTATGTAGTAAATACTGAAGCACGGACATAACAGGCGATTGCGATGTTGTAGTGTTGACAAACATTGTCCCGTAAACACCAGTGTCTTACCGAAATCTTCGATGAATAATGAAATTGAATTTCCAACTTGATATGTATTGCGCAAAGAAATTTTTCAAGAACCGACGCGAAATTATTCGTGAAATATTCGATTTAGGGCTAATAAAGGTCAATACTTTTTTAAAATTCAAAGTTCAACAATTTTCGATATTTTTTTTTGATAAATACGATAAACAATACTATATACACTGCGCAATGAAGCACAGATTAGAAAATTACACACGTGATACGGAATATAGTGGCAGCATAAGACGCATATTTTGGCATAAATAATGTAGCATTCCATTTAAAATCACGAAGTTGACCCTGAAACCTCTTAAACACTTCCACCCATAAAAAAATTACATAGGTACACCGCATAATATGCCCCTCCGAACCAGGCAACGTTTGTATAAAACAGTTCTCCATACAACGCATTCTGTAAAAGTTATTAGAGGTGTGCAAGTTGCGTGGGCCACCCTGTATTTCTTATATAACTGTGCGACAGACATTTTCAATTATGTAAAACGCAAAATAACAGAATTCAGTGGCCATAATCGTTGCAGCAGTCAATTACACGGCATGTCTAATACATTTTAAATTACTCAAATCAGATTACATTCATCGACTCCGACAGATCCAATATACAAGTGCATCGCAAATCGATGAATCTCGGCGAGGCTCCCACCTCTTTTTAACGTGTTACACATCGTTACAGGCAGCTGGTAGGTATGTTCCACGAAACCGGAGAAAAGCGCATTTCACATTCAAGTATTCTGACTTTCATGGCGCGCATAGTTCGGTTGGATGGTTAGTGATTCACCGTACTTCCGTTAAGTGTGCGTACGTACAGCCTGAAGTTGTAAACACATCGCGGACCAAAATAGGGTTTACATATTAATAGCTCGTCTCAAGATGCATCGGGACGAAAGTGGGCAAACTGCACGAAGGGACAACTTACGCCGAATCGAAAAGCCACACAAAATTGTGTCCATAACCAGATTGTTTCCCAGCTCGAATACATACACGCTTTACAGCTTGTGATACGAGGGCCAATTGTCCTCGAGAAGTTTCAGTGTTTGCATAATAGATGCCTACTGAGTGCCTTAAAGGACGCTTAAGTCCGAAGAAATCGCCAAAGCCTTAATTATTGACAAAACATAATTTTATTGCGATGTTTTACACGTCGAGCAGCTCTGTATGAATTATTACAATTTCTTAATTGTCAATAGGTATGTTAGAAAATTATTCAAGGCCATCGATATACATGTGCACTGCTCAAGTATTTTGGTCACTTATTTTGTATGATTTAAAATGTTTACCAGATTCAAACGTTGAATTTTAATGTGTCATTGATTATTTTGAATGGTTCACACATGGCATCGTAGTTTAGGACACTTTAACACTGGTAATACACTGGCAAAGAATAATAATAATGAGTGAAGATATTATTATTCCTACTACTATCTTGCAACCAGAGTATGCTTTTTTCTTTAGATTTGTGTCTAAAGTTTTACATGTCGCAATTTAATTATAATGAACGAGTTAAGTTAAAGAAAATAAAAAAATGTTCAGGCAAGGGAAATGAAAGGCGGGAAATTCATCATGTTAGATTTTCCAGATATTCATTGCATATAATTCGTGATATATAGGTATGCAGCACGTTAATACACGTTGAATCCATGTTGTTTCGACAGATCTGTCATTTGATGATGAATTGCGTCCGTTTGCTACCATAGGTTCTCTTAAACATTATCTCGATAAATTGGACAGTTGGAATAAAGAGGTCTGATGTTAGCTCAACTGTGCGTGCCAACTCCGTTGAAACGAGATAATTAAACTAATCGATATTCCGTGGAGAGGAGAGCTGTTAATGTAGCGTGCTATTATTTCATAGCATCATACCTAACTTCTGTTAACGCTTATACTATTTTCTATTTGCGAATTAAACTTAAAAGTCAAATGATTGAATATTAAATAAATCTTAAACCTTTTAATATTATTAAGCATTTTCTGTCTTTCCGTTTAGTAACATTACAAGCCTGCTAATGATGGTGATATTCATTTTGTGATATGAAATCATTGACAGTACCTATCATATTATCATAGGTTTGTGACAGTTGAAATCTTTCGAGGATTTAATTGATTTACCGATGGAAGCTAGGAAACCTTTTTTATTAACCTTCTTGACATTTTCTAATGCTATCAGTGTTAATATCAAAGATTGAATGTATCAGAACGACCTTGAACTTGCTTACCTTGGTCCGGCCATGCGATGACGTTCCTTCTGCACTTTCGCCACGTGACGATAGTCCTAGGAATCGTCTTTAGAAAAATTCAAAGTCCAACACTAACGGGAAGAATCAGAACACCGTTTGGGATCTATTCGAACCCAGATATAACTACACGATAAAACAATGGACGCACTAGAATAATTAGAGGAACAAGGAACACTGAACCAGTCAACAATAACGTCGGGATTTTTAAAAAAACAGGTCTATCGAACTCGCGGCAGGATGGTCGAGTTATTTGACGTCGGACTCGTGCCTTTTTTCGGAGTATGAGCATCGATCAATCGCCATTTATGTCCCGAACTGTTTCCGAACGGATGTTTAACGAACTGTTTACCGAACCGTCGCAATCAAGTCGACGACGACGATGACGACGATACTGACGAGGCCAGTCTACAAAGCGCGGATGCACGGCAGGGTTAGAGGACTCTGAGGAAGGTGAACGAGGGTATGGAGCTGACTGCGGAAAAGGGGGTGGGGAGTCAAGTGAACCTGAGCGCAGGTTCGTGCGCTCGACAAGTACACTTCCCTGTCGAATGCACTTTGCTTCATTTTCCCTTGATACAAAAATTGCTGGGCGTGATAAAAATTATACATGCAGTTACTCACGAAAGTACCCGCTCGCCTCATACGTATAACATATTTTAGTTATTTAAGCAGGTAATATTAAATTCAGTAATGACCCATTATAATCTACGTTAGTGTACGAATGAAATGCTCAAAGAAATTTTGCTAGAAGAATGCCACAAGAAAATTAAGTAGTTGAATCTATGTGTACCTACTAGATTAAAGGCTATAATAAAATCGCAGGAATATTAGAAGAATATTAACTTATTGTAATTATGTCTGTACCTATTTGTACGGATAATAATGCTTTTTAAATAAACTGTATACACTTCTTCAATTGAATGCACTCAGAACACAAGTGTGTTAGTCACTATTTATATTAATGTGAATTAGAATCGCGAATTTTTATTTTGATGTAGATTTAATATGTAAAATATGTTACATACAGGGTGGACGGATACTTTTGTGAGTGACTGTATATGACACAGCCGGTGCACCAATTCATTTTGGCTTTTTGTGTTAACCAAAATGTTTACGGCTGCTATTAAGCCGATTATTAAACCGAAGTTCGGTTACTAAACCGAACAACCCGATTATTTCAAGCGTCCTGTTTGGTTACATCAGAAATACAGTGACGATTTCACTTCTCTCATTTCTCATAACACTTTACTGAACTTTTTATGACGTATTAAGTATTGTGTTAAGAGATTTAAGCGAATAAATTAAATAAAACTAAATGCAATCTGACGCTGACAGCATTCGTTAGTATAATAAGAAAAAATATATTTTTGTAGAAATGGCGACATAAAAATTCTTCAACGTTGCTATTGGCTTCCACCAAAATTTGTTCGTATGTGTCGAAAAGGAATCAAGCAGGGTTCGAAAGAGTTCTGGAACTTTTCAATAGGTTCTATTTAAAACATGGACCGTGGAACTTTTTTAAAAATGTTCTCACATTATAAATTCTTGAAGATAAAACTATTCCATAGCAAGAACAGACATTTTATTCATCAATATTTTAATAAGTATTTTCTTTGCGTATTAATTACAAGGAGATGAATACTAATTGTGACTAGTACTTTTGGGCAATGTTTATTAATACTATAAACTGTAAAAAAAATTTGTTTGATAATATACAAATTGTTTGATAGTATACATGTATATGACGGCTTTACCGTGATTGTGAAAAAACCGAGATTCGGATCGACTTGAAAGTTTCACAGTATGTTCAAAATATATTCCTTTCTGGAGTATGCATACATATACCAATTTCCAAAAATACTTCCTTAGTGGGTACTTACGGATCGAGCGCTCGGCTACTTATTCCCGCCGCGAATAAGCGCTCGCCCGATCACCGCCTCGCGGTTGCATCGTGAACTGCTATTATTTAAAAATCGTTATTTTAAAAAATATAAAAACGTTACAACCTTTCCCTCGTCAAGACGAACAAAGTCATGTAACACACTTGTGGCTACAGTTCATATTTACTGAGAAACCGCATTTCAAAGTATGCAACTTTAATTTTATATAATAGTATATATATATTTATGTTACACGAATTTCGTGAAAGTATAAGGCGGGGAGGGGTAACAATTATTTCTGTAACTCTGCAACGTCTCACCAAATTTTCTTTCGCTCTAACTGGCCACACCATAACAAATCACACATAAACTCAAATCTACATATATCTAAAACACAACCTCAACCCCTCTCCAAACACTAAGCCATCCAAAATATGTACCCTAGAGGTTTCCATCCCGCGATGTGCAATCCTACATAATTCGCTCACTTTCACCCTTAGGAGGCTAGAGCAAACACACATGTGCTCTAAAAAGAAGGCCTCCTCCTCAAACCCCTTCAATCGAAATCACGCCTCTTCCCCAAAAAAGCCCTTAAATCGAAATCACGCCTTTTGATAATTGTGTATAAAAGGGTACACCTCGCCGATTTCCATGACCATCAGGTGACTTTCTCTGCGGTGAGTGACCCCGTGCAACAGTGGCTTTGACGATCACTGCTCGACCCCTCGCCTGACTTGTCCCGCGTGCACCGCTGCACGCGGATTGCCTGCCTTTAGGCGTATCTTTAAACACTTATAACTATCAAACACAGCCTCAACCGCAATATCGTGATTCTTGATTTACGTCTTAGGCAGGTGTCAAAAAAATCACCCCTTAGATTTATTCCCCTGTGTAGACGGACTCCCTGTATATATACAGGGTGTCCCAAAATTGCCGAACAATCTGGAACATGCAATATCCTGTTGCAAAAAGACATCGAAAAGTCCTTTACCGTTTTGAGGTCTAAGGCTTTGTTCTCGAGATATTAATAGTTGAATATTAGCAATGGAACGTCCGGGCCGCGGAGGCATGGACAGCGTTGCAGTAAAGTCTCGCTATAGGCGCGTGTTTGGGGCTGGGAGCGATGCTCAACGTATAACGTCGACGATTTCTTTCGTAACTTCTCAGCTTCTCGCACTCTCGACCAAAGGATTCCAAGAAGTGGTAGGGATAGCGACCGCGCATACAGCGCTCAATTGAAATGCGCTTATAGCGAGAGTTTACTGTACGTCCCGACTTAGGTGGGACGAAGAACGGACAGCGGCAAGAGAAAGGCGTGTCGTGCGTTGGAGACGGACGCGTAATTAGGTGAGGTGTTCGTCAACAGATGGCCCGATCGCCTCTCACCGCGATCTCACGGAGGCACCGCGACTGCAATAGCGCGTTTAAATTGCGCGCACGCGCCATATTGAGCATACAGCTGTGTGGCCAGTCCGGACAATACATATGTAAATTAATTTTGCATGTGATTTCGGTGATTACAGCCGGATGTACATATTATTTGGTGTCTTTCAAATGTGAAAATACGAAGAATCGATTGGTGTCAGTTTAAGATATTTTCACTTCTTTACTGGCTACCGTTATCTGTGTTTCTTCTCGGCCCCTATTCTCGAGTTCCGAAAGCCATAAACCCCAGCGCAGCGTGAAATCGGAGGTGTGACATTCGCCTACCACCCCGAATAAAAGATAGGTATTCTTCAGACCCTGAAATTACTAACACGGAAAGGGAACTTCGAAAATTCTAATAGAATCTTCATCCTTCCAACTATTTTCATAACTTCCAAGGGTTCAACATTTCAGAAATTCAATGTTGGCTCTCGCTGCGCCATATTAGATATGTTAAAGTTCGATCGGAGAGTCATCTCGAGAGAGCGCTTAAGATCGCTATATGAAACGCGTTCCGTTCAAATTTGCACTCATGTGTGAGCACTCAACCAACAGTATGTACCAAATTCGCCGCATAATAACGCGTACCTGCCACCTCAGAGACGTGACCTAAATTCGATTTGATTAACTTGTTTTACACTCTGCAATCGAGGACAGTAAAAGTAAGAACGCCGGCCGCGACTTCGTTACACCAGTATTTTACGACAGAGTAACTTCTTTCTGCGTCCCATTTATCCTTTCATGTTTTAACTCTATACAATACCAGATTTACAAACAGCTGTTTCGAAATATGATCTGCAACAAGTTCGATAGATACATGATATTGTCCCTTGAGGAAAATATCAGTTACTTGATCTATGAATATCGTAATTTAGAATTTTCCTAGCTACAGAAAATATTACACTATACACAAGTCTTTGTAGAGAACACAGCTAGATAGTTCTTCAGTTGGAACAGCGCCGAAATCATTTGCACGCCGACCAAGTTTCAATAATTAAAAGCAGAGTGATACTTCGCCGGACGAGTGGATTGCCTAACGATCTTGAAACTTTGATCTCATCCTCCTTCCCTCTGCTATTCAGCAAGATGAAAGGAGATTTAGTTCTTCGTGGAGAAGAAGCATAGGTACCTTTCTCGGTTATGCCTCCATCCCTCGGCCACCCCCAGGAGCCCTTGGCCTCGGGAAAATTCTTGCCACCTGCTAACCCCTGGCTCGCCTGCGACGCGTCAATATTCGTCGGCCGCCCTTCGAAAACGACCACCCCGTTGCAGTCCCGTGCGAAACCGCGCGCATGCGCCCTGTCCACTCCTCAGCCTTCTACAAGCAGAACGCTGCGTGACTACTATCTCCGTCAACATATTTTCCGCATTTATAGAAACCCCGGACGCTCGTCAATCTTACCTTTTCTTCTTCAGGACGAACACAAACCTCAAGATCATTTTCAATACCTATTCCTCCGACACGCTTTCTTCTAGGTTCTCACTCCCCCGTTACGTTTTCAGTGCGTTTAAATCGCATCAACTACGAGTACTGTATAGCTACTGTGGTGTCCCGTCGCTCAGGGACAAGGATTTCTCTCGCAGAAAAGGTATTCGGCTCGCCTTTCGTCTTTGCTGTCTGCTTTTAGTAATACGACGCCGCCCGCGCCGCTTACTCGGATGAAAATGGCTAGTCGCTGTTGTGTGCTTTTTCGTTCGTTCTCCGTCTCGCGCACTCACCGCGGCGACTACAAAAGAAGTAGGCGGGATATAAATGTTCTCTTAAAGGGTTACTCTAATGTAACTGCCCGTTTTTCAATACCATCGTCGGGAATTTATTTAACAATGACTATAAGTTTATATTGTCTGGCATTTTGCCTGCATATTAAGGTATGTTTGAAGTAATAATCACAATTTTTTTAGCTTATTTATAGGCATTTGAGTAGCGGTAAATGCATGGGTAACACCCGGCCACTTAGCGCTCACGTAAAACTTTATACGTGTTTTACTCGAAACAGTGTTCTTAAAATCCATGGAACCTATATCTCGAAAAGTTATTATTCGATTCGATTGAAACTTTTTTATTTTAAAAAATGTACGCCTGGCTCGTGGAGAAAGCAGTAACATTTAACAAAAATTGAAAATTTATAATTTGTAAAGGCGTTGAAACGACGAAAAATATAGGGAAAAAGTGATTTTAAACTTCAAATCACGTTATTTTCTTAAAAAATGTAATTTTTTATCATTTTTAGAGGTAACGACGTAGACGTCCCTAGTAGCATTTCCGGTTGGCCCACAGTATTCCCAAGCTGGGAATTAGTTGGCCATCAAAATGCCAACAATAAATGCTACTAGGGGTAGAAAGTGTTTGTACCGCTTTTTCTTTTTTCATGTTTTTATTTATTATTTTTGGTATCTTTTTGAATCACTTTATTTTGTTGTATTTTTTGTGTTCCTTTAGGTTTTTTGTATTGTAAGGGAAAAAGAGAGTTGGTATTTCAATAAGGAATTTTAAATTTAAATAATCGTTATCCACACATATTTACATTGATGTATAATTTTCAAAATTCCGTAAAGTTAACGAAATACGTTTTTCATCACATATTAAGTACAATTAGAAAATTCATATGTACAGCGCAGGAATTTACAGCATGCAATTTGTGTAGAATTTCATCCCGTTTCCAATTACATATTTCCATGACATGTGTCATGAAAACGAGTATTTAAATAAATTTATTTAATAATAATAAATAAATTTAAATTTTTGATCGAGATATTAAACTGAAAATTGTGGAATTTTGATTAGTCACAGTACGCGTAATGACGTAAATGAAAGGACAAGAAAAAAATATAAAAACACCCTTGCAGTAACACTCTTGCAGGAATTTCGAACCCCACTTTCTTAGCTCGTAATTTGGGATATTTGCACCTAGGTTAGTACGGAGTTGAAAATTGGTTTTCCCCAAGTGTAGTTAAGGTACTATAAAACTACGGCAAAAATGGCATTTTCTGGATAAATTAATAACGCATACCCACTTTTGTATTCCTTCCGTTAACAGCTGCTATTCAAAAGAAAAACGAAGTCGATCCGAGGACTTCATAATTTTAATGTTCAAAACTTTTTTTTATAAAAATGGCTGGCTATTCACAGCTAAAGTTCTGGTATTTATTTATGCACATCGACGACCCCACACTTTCTGCCCGGTTTGGTTAAAAATTCACTCGTAAGTGATAACAACAATATCAACTAATAATCTTGGAGATTGCGGAAATATCAAACTTTAGTTTCAGAGATGGCGACAATACCATCAAATTAAGTTATAGTAAACAAAATGCACATGCAGAAATTCTACAAAGATAATAATATCCAGGAACTATTCGTTATATACTCTTGGTTTTATATTTCACTTGCGAGAGTCGGTGCATCCTAGCGGCGGAAGCGAAACTATTATTCTGCACGGCATTCGTACACATTGAACAGAACGAATTTGTGCTCGCACATACATACAAACACATACGTATTTATACTTTAAATCATTTTTAAGTAGTGTACTTACTCAAAGCTGCACAAAGGGATTTAACGGCCCCCTAAAGGTTAATAATCTGGCATTGTTTTTTATTGCAGGCCAATGGTTTAGGTGCTATACGCTCCACCGTTTTGGATGAATTTTTTGACGCCTCGACCTTAACGACTCCCCAGTGCCGTCTGCAATGGTTAATTATAAAACAAACAATTTATTTCAATAGTTTCTATAAAACCTCAAATTAATTTGTCGAACCGCTTTTGTACAAAAAATTCTATATGTAGATGAATTGTGAACCTTTTATTTATAAAATATTTTATCTGCTCGTAATTAACAAGGAGCCTAAACATCTTCAACTAGTCTATTGTACACAATTTAATCTGTAAAATATTGTGATATCTTTAGAACTGCAACAGTTTTACACAGAATTGTATAGAATAAAGGTGTCCATTAATAAATCTCACTTTGTGACACTGTGCAACAATAGGATTCTTTTTGGATATATATACTACGGTATGATTTAACCATCATAATGAACTGAAATTTTGAGGGGTTAGGAAACAGGGGGAAGAGGACACCTATTATAAAATTTTAGCTGCGGATATTTGTTAGTTTCTGAGATATTAATAAAAAACTTTCGGCATAATACACTGAAATCTGTCTATACAGACGTTACTAAAGCAATCATTTTCTCGTCATCGTCAACTGTTTCACAGCCGACAATACAATAGCAATATTGATTTCATCGCACGATGCTTGTAACTGCAGTCTCATTTTTAGTATTTCAGTAAGTCAACAGAAATATTGTTAAGAAGGGGGACCGTGATAAAGTGATTAAAAAAATCGGTAAGGTGTACCCTTTTATGCACAATTACCTCTGTATCTTTTGAACGCATTAATTGCCGAAGCTACAATTTTAGATTTAGGGTCCACATTCCCTCGCCACCCCTCCCCCCAAACGTCATCTCAATCGGCCACAGGTCCCTTTCGGAACTACAGCCACGAATTAAAATGAATAGTAAAACAGATTAGAATTAATTAATTATTTTCAATTGTTACCGAATATTTTTATTTACCGCGTTCATCAAGATCATCTCATTTGAATTTGTCTCATTCTGCCTTAGTGCAAGCAGGAAAAAGGGGTTCATTCTGTACAAGACGCCTGTGAATTGCTAGAATTGGGATTTTGGTTAGGCAACGTCGCGTCGATGTGGAAAAGTTTGTCGGTACAGACGCTGAGCTTTTCTACTATTCCCATTCTCTTGCACATACGCCACGTCAAGTCGGTGCGTCTGCTACTTTACAGCAAGTAATGGTCTTTGATGATATCAAGCACTGCTACCATAAACTCTACTACTACGATTACCATATTATGTTATTAATACCATTTACAAACCAATAGATGTCCCTACGTTATTCAGTATCCAATTACTGTTTACATTCCGCTACCGTATTCGAACAATTTAAAAAATATTTGCTTCCTTCACAGTTCCCATTTGAATGTTATACTTTTATGCGCACGATCTCTAACATGCATCCTTTCTAGTTACAACTTGAAAGGGAAGCATTTCTATCTCACTTTTTCTCAATATGATTATTGCGTTAGGGTAAATCCAGGAGACGCGGTCGGCCTAATATAAAATGGCTATTTAAACTAATATAGATATTACTTATTTTATCACAACAAACCTATATATTCAGAATTTTATGCTGATTCAGAAAAACTGGTCGATATTTGTTTTAAGACAATATTTACTGTAAGTCTATCGATTTATTGATATTTAATTTGTTTACGCTGAACAAGTAAAGAACTCGTCAAAGAGAAAATGAACTACCTACCGGTGATTAGCAAGGAAAATGAATGCAAAAGTGAACAAATAAACTAAATAAACAAAAATAATAATAAATAAAAAATTATAAAAAAATCATAACTCGACCATCTCTCCTTTCTGCAACGAGAGATGGTCTTCTCGTTAGTTTTAAGAGGAGGAGTTAATATGGCCAAATACTTTGGCTTGAATTGTCCCTCAATATCTCTACTATTTTATTATCCCCAATATTAACCGAAAATAAACTTAGAAATATATTTTAAATCCGATTCTGTACACCGCTGTTTGACAAAAGAGGTTAAATGTAACCTAAATTTGCCTTTTATAGCTTATGAATCCAGAAAAACACAGGAGGAAGCGAAATGACGCTATTCATTCAACTATTTGACTTCTAGAAAAGTAATTGGTCTGCAGTTTATCGCGTTTTTACGTATAGAGTCTGAAATATAGCGACTCGACCAACTCTCCGGCCCGACCGCGTCTCCCGGATTTCCCCTATGTTAAAAGTGATTGGTTAAACAATTTAGGAACACCCTGTATAGATTCGCTGGAGGTGATGATGAGGGCGGTCAGATAATTTCACCTTTACGCCACCTCGGTCAAGGTCATTGCCTCGAAAAGATCGTCACGGAGAGATCTGACGGCCTTGCAGCGTTTGGTGCCCGCACAACTATTTAGGGTCGATGCCCTCCCCTTCCTGACCTATGTCGCGCAGGTACGCGTGCGCGATGCTCGCCCATGCACCGTGCAATTATCGTTAATTATGCTAATTAAACTGTCGCGGCAACATTGGCTCTGGAATCGAATATTTACCCTGATAAAACGGCACTTCTTCCGTTTCTCCCCTAATTGTTCTTAAAGCGATATAACGAGAAGATTTTTGTGTATGTACTTTAATTTGAATACAATTCTTGGATTATAACAAATTACGCTGCTTAGCAAAAAAATATGGTGTAACGTAAAAATTCAGGAAATAAACATCTAGAAATAAACTTCATGTAGATATGCAGCATTTAATTGACCAAAGAATTCTTATATCGAAACAGTGAATTGCATTACTACCATTTACCCCCAAATATTTAAGGCTTACAATTACGTATTAAGGCCTTGAGTGGCGTCGGCGTGTCTTCGCGCAGAGCTATTTTGGCGCGTTTTTACGTCTATATTTTCCGAAAAGCGCCGAAAGTATTGTCCGAGAGTTCGGAAACGAAACATTGAAAACAAACAAAGCCCGCAGTTCGTTTTGTATAAACCATTTCCGGCAAAAGCGCTCACTCGGAAAAGCCTGGCCAACGTAAAGGCGCATTGTCAAAACTTTACGTCACTCAAAGCGACCATACCATTAGACAAAACAGTTCGTACCATGTATCTATGTTTGAAAGCGCAAAATCCAAAAAGTACGGTACCGATTTCGATGCATTTCGATGGGACTGCTATAGGCTATAGGATAGTTTCAAAATCCGAGTTTCGCGAGCAGTACTAATCAATACCGTAGCGAAGCACGATCATTTTGCTAGTGTATTATATTATATCGATGGAAAAATCACTAGATTAATATTCTTTACGTTTATGCAACCAGCTGGTGCCAATTTATGTGAGACTATTTTATTAGTACCTTTCTTGAAATATGCTTTGGTTTGAAAATACATTACAGACACTGGTCGTGTCGTAGGTATACAGAAATTTTGTGCCAAAGGGTAGCCATCTCGGGTTTCTTCGAATATGCTCTATACCACGACGAAAATTGTCACAGTATTTCGAATAGCGCATTTTAGCTGGACAGAACTCCGAATTTATTTCGTTAAGAAATTGTGTTCCACGTGGTGTCTAGTAAGTAAAAGTAAGTAGTAAAGAATAATTGAGTTTCACCCTCACAATCAGTGCAATCTATTATCTAAAAATATAATAATTGTGATGTAAAGTACCTGGTATATTGTGTGGTTCTGTGGAATAGAGATTATGAAATACAATTGAGGATGGGCTTGTGTATTCGTCCATGGAAACAGGAAAGGCCGAGCGGATTAGTCCCCTTGATTTTAATTGTGGCTATTATGCAAAAGATGCTCCCCGAGAACGTGAAGCAGGTCAGGTTGACCGTGTTGGCGTCAACGTGTTTATGAGGGGAGGCGAGACCGGATAGCCTCATACCACAAAATCCAATGGTGTTAAGACTGGTAATCTCGGTGGCCATTTTCGATGTCCATATCCTCTAAACGCTTAAGACTGAATTTTCGAAACTTGGAGCTGAGAAGCCGTTTCAGAAGCATTCACAAGGAATTTTCATTTTTCACCCTTTTTTATGTTCCTGGCATGGAATGGCTATATTCATTGAAAAGCTCCTGAGAAGGGCTGTAACCGTAGGTGTTCAGAAATACATTGTTTCGGTTACAAAATTTAAGTTGACCTTCAAATCTTCTAAGCACCACCACCTGAGAAAAAGCTCTGTCCACCACGTAATGTGCCCTTTGGAACCAAACAACTTTTGTCTCAAACATTTTTTCCTATTTCAAAAACTCTTGAAGTTCTTCAGATGACTTGTCTTAGTTGATTCATTCTGTACCTACCTATTCAACTTTGGAAAGTATTCAGAAGGAAAATATTAAAATCTCAATCGAACTGGAGATGAATCCACTTTTATGGGGCATGCAGTTGACGACAAAATTAAGTGAGCAGATGATAGGGACGGTTGTAATTCGTATTGAATCAATAAATTATTATTAATACAAAATTATATATCTTGTATTACATATCCTTATGGTGTTTACAATATTTAGTTGATAATTGAAATTAATATAAAATCTCCCCTCCATAAACATGACTCAGGTATGAAAGAAGCTAATTTAATTCATGAAAAAAGTTCACATGCAAAGATTGTGAAATCATCTTTGCTAATTCCAATTGTAGGTAGTAGATGCATGTGGTATGTGGTACTACCCCTGTAATATTTTTTTCGACATCGATTTTACGCATTAATGTAAAGAAGAATGTAAACTATTGTAAATAAAAAAGGGAGGGAAGTTGTACCGTAGAATTGAAACTCCCCGCTTGTTTCGCAAATTTCATCATTTTCCACAACGCTTTTCATCCGTTTAGCTCCTTGCATTCTGTACTCTTGATCCCGAAGCAAAAAGTATCAAGCGTTCACAATCACAGTTGTTGGCCCAATAATTGAACGATCTCCTCTTCTTTCTGTGGTTCTGTTAACTCAAGCGTATTTCCTGATCCGAACAATCTCGGCGTTTTAGTTTACAGTTGAGAATACCTATGATAAAATAAATACGTGAGAAATATTTTCCACTATTTTGTAAATCTGCAGAGTCTGTGTAACGTGCACATATGTATACATTAAATTTTCAAGTATGTAACCGTAGTATTATTCTGATGAAGTTTCATTCATAATTATTTTCACTACCCGACCATTGAATAAAATCATACGCGTACTTCTTTGAAATAATCAAAAACGTATCAGTCAATTTAAAGGTCGAACATTGTACACTGGTACGAATGTAAAAAGTTATTACGTTGTTTGTAAATATATTCTTACAAATAAGTGCCACGTTTTTATTATAAAGGACAAATTGTATTTATATTTAACTGATTACTTAGAATTGTATTTTCACAAAATCAATTGTTTCGTGATTGTTCATGGTCTGCATTGTCTTCCTGCTTATTCCTCACTGCTAGAAAACTAGTACTCGAAACAAAATTACAGTTTTTATTTTCTGAATATATGTTTCTGAATCACTATAAAACAAAAACGGTGTTACTTTTATAGATTCGACGAAACGGCGTGGTGCATGATGAAAACTCGCAGCAAGAAAGTTACGTATACACGCGACAGAAACACAGAGTGAGCTGTTTAAAATTCTTTGGAACTTCCAGCTTACGCGTAACCTGAGTAAATCTTCGAGGGATGGTAACATCCCTCTCGACCGAGGAACGCATAGATTATACTTCCCCTGTTCCCGTGGCCGTTTCTCTTTCCTTTCTCATCAACGACCTTCGCATTCCTTCGATTCCTTCCTATCTGGCTATATGTACTTCTTCTTTCTCTGGAAAGAGAGAAGACGAACATCTAATGGATTTAGCTCCCCACGGAGAGCAGTGGGGTCGGTTTTGAAAGGAAAGAAGATTCTCTTCGGTGCTCGGATCCTCGACCGAACTGCACGATTGGAAAGTGAATAAGTAAAGTCGTGGGAAGTACTCCGAGTCTCGGAGTTATAGCACTAACACGCTTATAAAACTGCCCGAAAAATCAGCGACAAAAACTCCTCCGATTGTCGTGCGAGTACCATTCATCCGGCCTCAAAATGTTTTAATCAAATTTTGTGAAATAAATAAAATTACTGAAATTCTATTATCCATTCTGTTAAATTTTTCCGAAAGCAGATCCGAAAGAAATATGGATCTAATTAACGTGTTCGTACTTTTGGGTCAACATTATAAAACGACATTTTTATTTTCTAAAAATGAGCGTAATTCTACATACTTTTATAATTTGTTTGTTATCAAGGGTATGTATAAGTGCAGTTTTACGACTTCCAAAAACAAAATTTTATCTAGCTGTACCTAACCCATTTCCCCACTCATAATTAATAACTCCAGCATCAAACCAGAAGATAAATGACTGCTGAGCAAAACATCATTTTAACCGATATTAATTAAATACACTACGCCATCGTTTTAAAAAATTGTGAAGGCGATTGTATTAATTATTTTCTTTGGAAGACGAAACTATTTCCGAGTGATAATATAAGAATATAACATATTGAACAATATTGACGACACATGACGGTTCATTATAATAATTGTCTTCGAATGTCAAAAAAGATTTCGATACTAAAACTTTTCGAAGCACGAAGCAGACGTTTCAAGAGATACTGATAATTGTACATGTATACGTTCTGTCATGGTCACACCAAGATCTAACAAAACATATCAGTAACAGTAGCAGTGTATCTTCGTACTTCTGAGGAAACTAAATACTACAGTCGTAAAACACTGATGTGCTGATCCCAATAAAAATCGCGATTTATACTCGTAGGACTCAAACCAGTGGGGTAGTAAAGTTTTTTAAGTAATATGTACTATCCTGAAAATTAGGAACAGATACAGCTTTATCTGGCAACCAGTGGCTAATTAAACGAAAGATTAATTACAGTAAAGTAAATATTGAAGTTTGTTTGATGAACGGAGATTTATTTGCGAAGGGCACAGCGGACATAGAAAAAATGTTGCCCTCGCTAACAGCGATCAATATTCGATAAAGCAATTAGACGTACCACGAGGGTGTACCAAACAGCAGCGTTTCCCGAGAGATCGAAAATTCGAGTTCGGCCGCGGAGCTTATCGAATTTTCGCTGCCATACCCTAGGGATTCCATCAGGGTCGAATTCACCCTCGAAATCACACATATACAGGGTGTTACGTTCAGAAACTGTCGTTCACATTTTGACCCTGTCTGGTGTCTGGGATACACGTGACCCGGCGCGGCAGTGGTGTGGTGCAGCCGAGGTTTTCCACGAAAAACTGATATTCAATTGAAGGCATTCGTGTCCCCACCGCTTTCTAAGCCCAATTTCATAATATAAAAGGGCCATGAATGCATACTCGGTGCCTCACTTCTAGTTCAATACGTTTAGAAGACAGAGGCTTACCAAGATTGGGTTCCATTCCCTTTTCAGCAGTATATCTATAAGTTAACTATGTAGTACGTAAAATTGCTATTAGGCATTATATATTTATTATATTCTTTGAAAATCCTGCAGTTGCCAGTGCGTGAAAACCGAGAGATGTTAAAGCAGTAGCGGATCCAGGAGCCTTTCTTGGGGGGGGGGGGGGGGGGGGGGGGGGGGCGCGAAACGTGTAAAAGTACATACCTACATTTTTTAATTTTCTTTTACCGACCCCCGCTGAGCATGCAAATCGTGAACAGCTCGACAAATATACATTGTCAACACATTAAGTGTATACCTAACAAGTGTTTCAGAATGTGACATAATATTTTTATATTTTATTTATATTTTATTATTCTTAGGGGGGGCGATGGGGGCCACTGTGTTAAAGTTCAAATTTTAAAAATTCCAGTATATGCCATACCGTTCGCGGCCGGGCTAGCGACTATAGTTGCCACCTAAGAATTTGGATACTTTGCCGGCCATTTTGGTGGTACATATGTATATATAATTCTTAAGGGGGTATACCCGTTTGAACCCTCGGAAAATGCGCAAAATCGCGATTTTTCGATGGCTGAAATGACGAATGTCTGTTCGTTTCTCGTTAATTAATAAAGTTTTTGTTAAAATAAAAAATCATGTACCATTCGAAAGCTGCGGAGGAGAAATCGAAACTATATCCATTTGTTACAACTTGAAATAAAATGGAAAACTGTTGTGCATAAAGTTACCTGGCATATATTTATGGTGAACTTTAACAAATATTTGTTCGTAATGAAGCGTTTTGAAAATAAATCATTATAAATGATACGGAAGATACACCTGCGTTCATGTCACAAATTATACAAATTGTAGCATTCCTTGCGAAATATTCTTCGTACCTAGCTATATCTTTCGCACTTCTACTTCCAGAAATATTGGAGAAAATGGGGAAGATCGTTCGAATAAAACATCGAATTTTCTATATCTTCACCGTCGGTATTGCGAGCGAGGGGCGTCTGGAAGATTTATCGAGCAAACGGAAATGCAATTTTCCACGACGAGGTTGGCATAGTTAAATGAACCTCCTTACGGACTATCAGGCTCAAGAACGTTTATTTCGTAATCCTTACTGCGCTTTTGCAATACCATAACTACAAATTGAAGATATATTTTTGTGGATTGTTTTAATTTATACCTCTTTGCATATTTTACTTTAATCTACTGATATAATCTCAGCTCCTCTAAACCAAGGTATTTAAAAGAAAAATAATTTGAATTTATCCAGTGGTAACTGCAATAATTTAGGTAATCAAGTTACGTTGGCCACCCTTTATATGGCACAAAGGAAGATACGTAAAATATATAATTTGTTGTAACTATTTATATAGTGTCTTTCCATATATTTTCAATGGTATGTAGTGTTATGTATTTAATTCACATGAATAGTATATGTATATAAAATATTAACATATTATCTGATTAGCGATGGACACTGTTTTGGTTTCAATACAATTTTGCACCAATCTTCTTTAAAAATATTAATTCATCTTTGGAGGGATTGCAAAATACTTTTTACTATTTTGGTTGGTACATCACTTCTTATTAATCTCATGATTCGTCGGTATTTACTTGCAACGCGTTACATCTGATGCAGCGGTGAACAGATTAATTATGACTATGCACGCGACTGAAACGTAGCTTCAAAAGCATGGGTTAACGGTGTGTTTAGCAACCTAAATAGACTCGTAACTCTGCCTATACCGCGTAATTGTGCATTACTGCAAAACATGACAAGAAGTGGGTACCAGGAATACTAAATGAGCATCATGAAAAGCCCCCTGATACTTCCAACCCATAACAGTCAAAAATATTTATTTCTAACATCGATAGTGCTTTCAAATATATTTCACTGTAGAAACATCTTAATATTCAATATTTATCAATCTACAATTCAGAAGAAAATGTCAGATTGATTTATACCACAACCCTGGAATGTTAAAGATATGGCGATTAATATTAAATATTTTGCTAGTCGTAAACACGTTTAGCAAAACAAGATTACTAAAAACCGACTAATCTAATAGGCTAAATGCATGTATTATGAAAGTCCGTTTTATAAATTGTTAATTGCCCGTTATAATACAAAACTGTATATGAAATTGGCATGAAGTAATATAGAAGAAGAAATTTTTTAAACATATTTACGTAAGTAGAATATTGGACTAATAAAAGTGCGATGTGCAAATCTGTTTGAATAATAAAAGCGAATAAAGATAAAATCCACAGGACAGTACCTATTACTTTCTGACATCTACTTCTGTGATTGTAAGCAAAAATTCATTGACAAATGTTGGTGTGCTAAAAAATCTAAAAAATTGTAAAAATGCTTAGACGAATGTGCCAAATTTGCAGATGTAACAAAATGTTGACCAATATTGTTATAACAAAATTATCGTTTATTCAGATAAGTCTAGTAGAGAAAGATCTGATTATAAAGTGTTACCTTCACTTGAGTACCACACGTGAAGAGTATGAACATCTTACCTCCGATTTTTCCATTTCAGAATTCGAGCTTTCTTCCAAGTTTCTCGTAATGAAAACATTATCCATCGCAGGTTGTTTTAATTACATTTTCATTTTAATTCTAATTGAATTCGTAGCTACTACAATCGACTCTAATTTATTCTATTCAAATTACATATAATTTATATGAAATGTGGTCTATAATTTGCATTTATCAAATTCCTTCAATGCTGTAGGTATTTTCAACGTTATATATTGTAGATAAAGAAGTAATAATAAATAATATAAGAAGTACATTTATGCCTTGAGATAATTTAATTACTTATAACTTCATTTAGATGCTTTGCACTCGTATAGTTTTTCACTTGATTAATAATGAGTTACTTGATGAATGATTACGGGTAACGTAGGTATTAAAACGCATGCAGCACTGCATCAATTTAGGCAATACACGTTAAACACGTGAAATAGCGACGGTTTAATAATACACCATGCATAGACATATACATAGCTGATCGTTATACGCGATATATAATTAAACATTATTATACAGCACGATGCACTGTGAGCGAAAATGAACAGTGATATGACAGTTTAATAAAAGTAATATGTATCTGTATAGGTTCAACTCTCAAGAACGTTTCATCTAAATGTAATCGTGCAAGTCACAAAACTCTACTTGTTAAGTCGTTTATTGAACTGTTGTTCTTATATTTTATTAATGATTTCATTATCAGTGAAAAAGAGTTACCTATTAATAAGAAAATAAATATTCTTATGAGAAACGTTCATTAATGTGACCAATCGTATTTCATTACTATAATCAGTAAAAGAATTATAATATCTGGAGCTTTGGAATAAGTATTTATATTTTTTAATTAATAACGAAGGTAATTTATATGTAAACTTACATTAAGATGAATGGTCGGTTTCGTGGGCTGATTTTAGAGAACACTTTGTTTAATTGTTCTTAAAGCCTTGTGATGACCAACTTACTAGTGTAGGAAAAGAAAATAATAAATCAATGTGAAACAACAATTACTTATTGTAAAATGAAACATGATATAAAACAATATGTAAATAAGATAATATATTCAACTTTTATATTTGAAAAGATAATAAATTTCGCTTTTCAAAACCATGTAAAATATACAAGGATGGCTGTCTATTTTGCTCATCTTCGATAACAATTACATTTTGCATGGTCTTGATAGGTTTGAAAATAAAGGAGATGACCATGACTAGCTGAATTTCTTATCAACTTTCACTGATGTGTATTGTTTCACTGTAAATAAGTACTTACGCGATCTTCTCTTTTATTTACTGTAAAATCTGACAAAATTTTCTCAAAATCAGCGGAAAACTGGGCTGTTCCAGCAAACGCAGAAATGGGTTCGATTCTTTTAATTTACCAGAACTTAAAATGTGACTAAAGTACTGTATATCATCAAAAACGGTTATACGTAATGAATAAAATGTTGAAATTATGAGTTATCAAGTTTAAAGTCTTATAATCCTTTCATAACAATATCATATGCAATATCAATATTGCATATGTAGTCAAATCACGTTAATCTGTAACTGTTATGTAATTGTGAAATTATTAATTCTTATGGGGAGTTGAAGTTGGCAATTGCAAATATTTCGCGTATTAAAGTACACAAGTGCTATAAAATACGAAGACAGAGAGAAAAATAAAACAATCAACAAGGACGAAAGTAAGACGCTTAGACCAGAAATATAGATGAGAAGTTTCATTTTGCCTTTTTTAGGATCTATGTACATATGTAGGTATATGTATACATGGGTACATACCTACATACATATATTCGAATAGCTTCCCTGCTGGACGAAGCGCTACACTGAATCACTCGTGAGATTGAATTATAACGCAGCCTGCGCGAAATGAGAGCTTCGAAGATTCGCAATTACTCAACGAAATTTCATTCGAATCTCATCGACATCACGAGAGCCCACGAAAAATGCTGCAAATACTGCAATTTGAAAATCCCTCGGATGCCGATGGACACTAATCAGATTCTACTTCATTCCGAACATTTGCGTGTTCACTTTCGTAGTAGAAATATAATTAACTTACAATTAGATATACAATTCTGTTTACAGGAAGACGATTGTTTAAGCATTAGCTGTAAAAACAGAGGAAATGATTGTTTCCTAACGAGAGTAGAGATCTATCGAAAATGTTATCATTAAAAACTATTCATCAGAACGTAACAAGTTGAAGAAAAATTAAAAGATAACAGGTTTTGTTTTAATACCAGAGGTATATGTAGAGAAATGAAGTTAAAAAAGAATAAAACAATATTATAAAACAAGATATGCATATAAATTGGGAATATCAGATTTTATTTGATTTTACATTTTTCGTTTATTAAATGTTTAATCTACTGTTTTACCATTTACTTACCTAAAGGTATGTATAAAAATATTACTTTTCTTTACGTTCAGGACTTTAAAGAAAAGGAATAGGAGAAATAAAGTCACATTAATTGCACAGGATATTAATTACTTCAATTAAACTCACTATGATTTTCTCTCCGAAGTAAATTAATCCTATTAGACGAAGACAAAGGCGGAAATTTATATTGATCACGTTCAGCGTTTGGTAAACGTTTCACGGAGCTCATCGAAAGTACATATAGTGGCGGACGAAAGAAAGTTTACACCTTTTAAAATCGCATAAATTTTTTAGAATTGGTCCAAACGATATGATTTTTTTTTTTGAGAAGCTAGGAGGAATTATTTGCTATGTGACGTGTTTCGTCGTTTTAAAAAAAGAACGATTTTGATGAAATTTTAGACATGTATACAACTTACTTCAATCTACAAACGGGTTTTTTGAATTTTCATTACAACCTCACAAAAAATAGTTTAAAAAACGACATTTACTATTTTTTTGCAATTTCGATAAATTGCATTTTTTTTTCAAAACGACGAAACAGTCACTTAGCCAACTACCTAATCCTTCTAGCTTCTAACAAAACAATCATGTCGTTTGGACCAATTCTACAATAGTTATGCAATGTCATATATTTAACAAAATTCAACCCCACTTACTTTTTCACCTAATGAAAGGAATTCCCGCCCTTGCTAGTACAAGTCGTTCGATTCAATTCGGTCGGACTCGGTTAAATTCGAAGGGTGGTCTGATTAAATTCCTTCCGGAATAAGATTACGCCGAAAGAAAGAAGGAGAGGCGTGGGAAAATGGCCGACGCACCCTCGAAATCGTCGGAACAAGGGCGACTCCTCGATTCATGGGTCGTTCGATCGATTCACCCGTGACGAACGAACAAAGATGGTTTCCGGCTCGTGATCGCGTTTTATCGGTCCGGACGCTTTCCACCATATTAGCTGCTTCCCAGAATTGGATAATCGAAGTCTCATTACTGGAATTTCTTGTACGCTTGACATTTTCATCCAGCACATAGCATGAGAGAACAGATACGAGTGAAAACAAGTACAACACGAATTGTGCAACGTCATTCCTTTATTGTACGTTTCATTGAAAGAACAATTTTGTCAAGGCTGGGTAGAATTGAAGAATTATGGAAGAAGGATATATGAAAATGCGTAATCGCGGATTCCTTGATTTCAAAATACAATAGAAAGTACTACGCTTTCATGATAAATATTTCTTGTAAGGAATAAGTAAAGGAACATTACTTATGCTAAGACTTCTTAACAACCATCATTATTGTAGTTTTGTAGCTTGTAGCTTCTAACATACTTTGAATAAATATATTACCTATATTTTATTTTGGGATAGGTACTGTAACATTTTATGTAAGTACTTCTATATTAATATTTTATGTCATATAGTATACTGTTTAAATAAAAAAAAAAATGCTTCATTAGTAGTGCTCAATTCAGTTGGTAATAAATTTCAATAATCTCATATTTGACGAGACTTGAGTTTCACCGCATTATTATAATCATAATTAAAGAAACTATAGTCAAATCTTTCGATAATTATTGTCCTTGATTTCATTATATTGTCACATTGTATTCTCGTAGTTCAATAACTTACTCGCCAGAATAACTTCAAAATCAATAAAATAGCACAATGAAATCAACATTTTTCAGACAGATTTAGGCAAAGAATTGCGATAAATTCGTTTTGGCCACAATTTACACATACATGTTCCGTAAACCCTCGTTAATAGTTATTATTTTGATAATATCGATGATCTTTTTAATTTAAACGGGTTCTGTTAAATCCATTTAAATAAATACATTCTATTGCAGTAATTTCTAAATCGTTCGAAACATACCCAACTAGATATTATGATATTTCGTCGGATGTTGCATTACAAAATTCATATTTCAACAAGGATTTTGCCGTTGTTCGCTACAGGCACGAATCGATACAATATTGCCCGACGATGGGGAATCCTGAACCTCATAATGTTATACCAGGAATTACAGTATAGGTACCATGTCATCAAGGTGTTATGGGAGTTTTGCATTATACCCTTGTACTGTGAATAATTTACATGTGGGAATATGGCGATATGTCTCCTCTGTAAAATTTTATAAAGCACATAATCGAAGGAGCAAAACTAACCGGTAAGAGACAGATGAATTATTCATTTCATAGAACCAACGCTGTAAATTGTGCTCAATATTTCTTCCTGCGCTAAAACTGATGTACGCAAGTGCTGGAATTATTTAAATATTGTACTAAAAAATTCAATATGTATCTGTCGGCATCATTATTATCTATTCATTCTTCTTATTACTATCTATACATAAATATTGAACAATATTCGAATGCACAGTATGCTTTTGTGCTGTGCTGGAGCTCTAATAGGTTTTTAAACATTTAAATTTAAGGCAAAACATAGCATGAAGGAACTCTCATTTACATATAATAAATTACCGTAAATATGTGTTATGTAGGACATTGCCAGCCACCATGGGCTGCAACATAACAATCTCGAAAGGGTATCCCAAGCGTCGAGAATACTCTTTCTACTCGGTCCTTGCTCTTTTAAAGTGTTGGAACACGCCTTATCATTTCAACGCTAATCGTACTTAAGGTGTCTCCCTACATTGGCGGCCCGAAAATAATGCGATGCTAGGAACTTTTTTCAGTGAAACTCTCAAATTAAATTAATTAAAACCTTTATGCTTATATTTGTACGTATTTAGACAACATTTTAAAAAATACAATTAAAAAAGACACTACCTACTACTTTAAACGTTGTTTTTGGAATTGGTTAGCAAGGTATTTCAAAATTCGATCACCCGATTTACTCGAAACTTGGTTTATATTTCCAGTAGAAATTTCTCGTTGGTACTAAAACTAAGTCGATTTTTGCAAAATTAGACCTTTGCGACTTACAAAATCAGCGAATTTTTGCAGAAATAGATGTCAGTTTTAGTCGCTGCCATTTTTTTTATTGTCACTACGGTTTACTGGCCGCTATGTAACGTGTGTACTGTGGCGATAAGTGAGAATATCGGGATGCAAAACCCATTAAAGAGTATTTCAACGGGCAATTGTCAGCCTTTCATTAATTAATCTAACTTACCCTTACTTCATAGAAGCGAAAGTCTAGTTTCCTTATTCTTAGTATTACCAACAGGTGTAAGTTGTCGTATATGGTTTTTGTAATATGTCCTATATCTATTTAAAAATTCTATAATATCTACCTACAGTGTATAAAGTAACGAAACTGCCATCTAGTCGCAAACCTCATTAACACAAGAGTAAAACGTATGTGTTTCAAGCACCACTAGTCCTCGATTAAAGTCCGTTTCCGATGAAAGTGTTATTCTCACCAAGCGCCTTGCTTGTCCTGGACTTCCAATTAAATACCACTCTTTGGCCACTGTACGATAAATCCTTCGAATTTCGCAGATACACCATTTCCCTCGTAATTGTCGCTTGAGACCCCTCGTCACGTGGCGTATCAGCAATTACGGGGTACCGCGCTAGGGCGATGTGTGTTCTCTCATGGTGGCCCGTCGCTGCGTACACACACAATACCGTGAACCTTGAGTGAATACTATATACACGTGTAAAGCTGTGTCGACCACGGAGACAATGGGGTATGGCTACACCATTAATCGGGCCGATTCCCGCGCATTGTATCGGGATCGGCTACGCTACACAGGAACGATCGCACGAAGGCCGGCAGCTACCTCAGATGGGAGAGCTACGCTCTCGTTATAATACGACCGTCGCTTTCCCCAACTTCTGCGAGGAGGGAAGCGATTATCCCGACGGGAAACAAAGAACGGTTTGTCGTCCCGGCGTGATTACGTTAAGAAATTCAAGAGTCCTTGTAGAAAACACTCTAAGTGCCAAGAATCAAATTTTTCAGGGGAGAGTATAACTTCCCTGACTTTAATTTATTTACGAAATTTTATTTGCTTCGATTGCTAAATATGCTTAAGTATACCAATAACCCAAAAGCATCGTAAAAAGTTCTATTCTATGCATTAATATAGTACAAATACGTGAAAAAGGAATTGTATTTGTAAAAAATCCTGTATGTGCCACTTCTTGGTTGTAGAGTATTGGTAAATTCTGTAAGAGCGGCATCTACGGTTGCAAGCTCTGCAATCGGGTCAATCGCGTTACAGGACTGGTCTCGGACAAGTATTGAAATAGTGCAATAATGTTTTTGTCATTAAATAGTCTGTTAAATATTACAAAATCGATCATCATTGCCAATTACATGTGATTGCGTAGCGGAAATAAGAAAATGATAATATTGAATGGCCCATTCATTTAAAGCAAGCACTGCAAGTGCCATTCCTGTTTGTCTCTACCTAATTGACACTTGCATTGTTTTCTACAGAAGTGGCGTTGAACATATCAGCGTAACCATCTTTTAACACTATTGATAGTTTATTTACAGAGGGAAATTGCATTAAAAATTTAGACTATTCTTCCCTATGGCCCCAGTAGCCGATCGATACGAGGTTTGCGGGAAGGGGTGGGGAGAAGGATTGGAACCTCAATCGAAAATTGTAGCTTCGGTTATTTATCAATTTCTGAAAAATTAATAAAAGGATATACTTCCGCAAGGGATCGGAGGCCGATCGAGATGAGGTTTGGGGGGAGGGGTGGGGAGTGGGTGTGAACCCTAAATCTAAAATTGTAACTTCGGGTATTTATTGGTTTCCGAAATATTAATAAAAAAATGATAATCTTTTTTGGCAATTTTTTTGGATGTTGGTGCAGGCCTCCCTACCCGGGAGCCCTTCCGTCCCCCCCATTTTCTACTTTTGAAATTTTGTAATCACAGTTTCATTTTTAGCATCGCCAAACTCACATCGATTTGCTACCATGCTTTACGCCCCACCCCACCTCCCCCCCCCCCGCACTAATCTAGCCCCAACCAATACTAATACGCGGGACAAGTTGGAAAGTGGAATGCATTGTGTCCGTATAAGTCAACAGAAATATTGTTTAGAGGGGGGGGCTGTGGTAAAATGATTAAAAAAAATCGGTGAGGTGTGCCCTTTAATGCCCAATTACCTCTGTATCTTCGAATGCATTAATTGCCGAAGCTAAAATTTTTTATATTTGGGGTCTGTCCACACCCCTCGTAATACCCGTCAAGTTTCATCTCGATCGACCACCGGTTGGGGCTAGACCAGTGCGGGGGACGCGCAAAGCACGGCAGCGAAGTGATGTGAGTCCGACGATGCCAAAAACGAAACCATGGTACCAAAATTTTAAAAATAAAAAATAGGAGGACGGAAGGGCTCCTGAGTAGGGTGGCCTGCATCAACGTTCAGGAAACCTTTCCACAAAAATTAACAATTTTTTATTAATATTTCGGAAACTAATAAATACCCGAAGCTACAATTTTAGATTTAGGGTTCACACCCCCTCTCCCAAACATTACAAACTAAAAAAACAGTACCTCGGTAATTTTGTTATAGAAAAGTGTTAACAAACGAACGAATAGCAGCCACTCTTCTGCAAGCTGTTTTTATAATGGCGCGATTTCTCCGAGCCGGATTATCTGAAATCAAAAAGTGAAGAAGGTTCTGAGTGTAAAGAGTATTTGTACAGCGACCAATTTAAAGTTAAACTTTGTATATCCATGTCAGTAATAAATTTTAACGGAAAACAATGTTTAATAAATATTCTTCGATGTTTGTAGAATAGATTTAGTATTGATAAAATTTTATTCTCTTTAACATTTACAAAGATATTGACCAAAACAGATAAACGTGCAGAAATTATTCGTGCAGTTGAATAAAGAATTAAAAAACTATGGAACTAAACTAAATATTTAATGTTTTAATAATTTGTGGAATTGCCCCTTCATTCTATAATAGCTTCGAAGCTATTTGGTATAGAATTTACTAATTTGGATGTTATAGCAGGCTGTATTTTATTCTACTCTTCTAGCTGAGCGGCTTTCAAGCTTTCTTTAGATGTAATATTCTGATTACGTATTTTGAATACGTTGTTGCATCAGTTCAAAAGAAACTGACTTTAAAACAATTTGATTTACAATTTATATCGGAAATATTTATGTGTAGTCACAGGTACTTTCAGGAATATGTACGTGTAGAAACGTGTACACGGGTCGCAGATACTTGTAGTGCCTATACGAGGTATAGTGACTTAGGTGTGAAGTCCCTCAGCGGGGTCTTACCCGACATCCTGCTGGGTACTGGCCACTAAACGTGCCCCCCTACTACCTCTTGCAGGACTGTATTTAGAGAAGACTAGGACAAAACCGGGGCCCTAAGGCAATAAGGCCCCAGTTTTCTCTATATTACATAGTGTGTAATGTATTGTATATTATTTTTCCTGTTAAAGAGGATGGCGTTCCAAAGCTTATCCGCTTATATTGCCCAACGAACTATAGTCATAATTATTTTTTCTCTCCTCTCTCTCCTTCGGGTCCCAGCAGCAGCGGCGCACCGGGAGAAAGGTGGTCGGTCTCCCATCTTTCCCCAGTACACCGCCCCGTGATGCTTAACTTCGGTGATCTTACGAGAACCGGTGTTTTTCCATCACGGCTATGGCCGCTGGTCAGTGTGTAATGTAGTGACATTCACTAAGAGTGGACCGAATTTCTCCATATTTGGACTCATTTTCATTGGGAAATCCTAAAAAATCCATTGGTAATAGTTTCATGAACTTTTATCAAAAACATAAACATTTTATTTTTTTCTACTGGATATTTTACATGGTTTTATTGCTCTCGGCAGTCAACGGGCGGTCTACCTGGGACCGAAGGCCCTCGCTCGCACCGTGGAAGCAAAACTGTGGGGTGGGTAGTAGGGCGGAGCGAAACTATATAGGCGAAAATTTAAATTTGAATTTTCAGTTGGCCTGGGTGCGGGATAGTTGTATTTTGATTAACCAAACACAACTGTAAAAAAAATTTGGAAAAATAATCATGTCTACAGGTTCCTTTTTCTCTTAAGAATATAAAAAATAAGATTCACATGTTAATTTTTTGATGCATTTTATTTTCTTCATTTTCTTATATTGTGTAACAAGATAAAAACTTATTTAATAAAATCTTTTTTGTCTCCACTTTTGGAATTGCTCTTCTGCAAACAATCTTTGCCCGAATCAATTCGTCCCTGGCGTTGTTACCACATACTGATCGGCCGTCGGTTGGTTGTGCAATTCAAATACTAAATATTATTTAATATAAAAAACCTAAAAAATGTATAAATACCAGTTTTTAGGAACCTAAGTTAGCGCTGGAGCAAACTGCCCTTTTTTACTTTTGTATTAAAATACAAGAGTATTGTGTTAAAATTTCAAAATTTCACCTTTATAAAGGAACCTGAAGATATCATCGCACAGGGCTGACGTTGGGTGGGGTTTACTTTGACATAAATAGACAACTTTTACACACCCAGGGACACGCCATTTCGAAAAAAAGAATTTTCGCTCCGCCCTAGTGGGTAGGTCTTTCCCGATGATCCGGGGAAAAAATGCATGTCAATAATCCGGGGATCACTGTACTTGTTTGGCGGAAGCCGCGTGATTTCTCCCAACATAATCGATTATTAGCCCTGTTTCACACGTTCATGGCACGGCGCCGTTTATACGGCAAAAGGAACGAAGATCATATGGAGACGTTTCACAATTGCCGTCACCGCATAGACGGGAAATTTCTATATGACCGTCAAATTTTTTTGCCGTGAACACGGTGCCGCGCTTTGAGTGTGTGAAACGGGGCTTACTCAGTAAAGTGCAAGTTCAACTTTTGCACATTCATTCCTTATACTAGAGATTATCAATAAAATTAAGTTTCAAGGATGCCCGTTGATTCCAGAAAATGTAACATGCGATCAATTACAACCGTCACATAATTTCTTATATTTCTGTTATTTATAACTTTTTATATATTTCAATAACATCGAATGAATGCATCATTTCATGTTATGGATAAATGAAAAGATTTTCAATATCTGAAGTGTGAATTTATACAAATTATTTACCTCCTAGTTTCCACGCGCTCAATACTTTCTCTATCATAAAGACGCTTTGTCTGTTAATTTATCTAAACTTGATACCGTAATTAGTTTGAAATAATTAGTCTCCCCTACAGTGCTTAGTTTCAATCTAATCAAAATTTTGGCCTCAATGTCAGGTTCTGAGATCCCAAAAACCCTCCGAATGACCATCCTCGTAATGCTAAATGGTGAAATGTGAACTTAAGGCTTTTTTATCATGTCCTCGGCGACTCGGACTACTGTGCTCCGCGGCCGATGGCGCGGAGGGGCAGAGGTGCCCCTTCCCAGGTTGCTGTGGTTGCGCTCAGGACCGCTTCCGTTTCCACCCCTTGTGCGAGCGAGGGTGGTGGGATAGAAGGAGAGGGGCATGGCGCCGAAGAAGGCCCCAGCGCCCAAGCCCGTTCAGGCAACTGGCCCCCCACGTTCAGAATGCACATGTATAATGCGAAATCGTAGAAAAAGAAGTGGAAGATATTTTTGCAAATTGGGGTAGAATATAAGGAAAAATTTTTCTGTGTTTCTCAGAAAGTAAAACATATTTTAATTTTTAAAGTATTCGATTTGGTGTTCAACTTAGCTTGACTTATTTTAACAAACAATATTTTTCCGAGTTGCTCAAAGTATTCAAACTGCTCGGAACATATTCGAATTACTAAAATGATAGTACGGTTTCGAATTTTGAGCTGCACGAATGTCCGGAGACTTCAATACGGTGTTTAACCCGACGATAAGCGCGCTGCAAAGGGTCGTGGCTGAAAGATGTGGGCGAAAGTTGAACGCTCGTCGTTTCTTGGCAATGTCCGGTTTCTTTTGTGAGGTCGACCGTACTTACATACCGCAGTGCGACATCCCGGCATAACCTGATGCAGCCGCCATCACAAAAACTTCCGACCTTACACGAATAGTAAAAGTAACGCAGTTAGGTTGAATCATCCAGTTTGTACATAGATATAGGTAATGAAGGTGTTACACGCGAGCAACCTGTCTTTCTTACGCGAGGATAATTAATTGTGCCCGGTGTGTTTTCTAGAAACAAGCGGAGGTATTTGTCGTTTTGTGAACATTGCAATCACTGAGGTGGAGAAAACCTTGTTATATATATTGTACATCTGATCTCTTTTTCATACTTATAGACCTTTAAAATAGAAATGTTGGGAAGAGCAATGTATAGGTACGATCTAACGGTGGATGCAGTTGAACATATTCCTCGGCTGACAGACACCGATAGTTGCTTTCGTATTTATGACGATACAAAGGATCATTATTTGTCATGGCGCAATAAAACAATTCTATAATTGGTGGGTCCCTTGATATTATCATCTTGATATTTTAATGTGCGAAACAAAATAATAGAACACTTTACATATTTGTATATTCGACAAAATTAAAAAGGCAAAATGTACACTTTATACACTACAAGCGTGCGTGAATTCCGCCTTTACACTTTGCAATGTATAATTTATTTACGGTAGTCGTGACCACCCTTGTTGGACTTCTCTACTCATAAGCTTTCCAACGATGTACCATACTCCTCAGTGGGAAACTTATTTGGAGCTTTTACGAACGTTGGTTGGTAAATCTTAAAATTTACTGATATTCAGGTTTTTACAGTAATATATATATATTACTATTATATAATATATATATATATAATATATTATTGTAATATTATATATATTACTGTAAAAGCCCGAATATATATGTTATTATATACAACTTAATTGAAAAAAGAAGCTAAAACAAATCAGAGACATATATCTACAGTAATATCTCCGGTCCGGAAATTTATTCGAACGGAAATTCAAGTAGTTTATTTACCTGTAAAAAATTAAAAACAGATTGTGTAAAAATAATGATACGTTGTATCGCTCTTGTGAACCTGCAATATGTACTTATTTTGTCGATATACTCGTTTGCTTACAGTTAATACATGCTATGTACGTCAGTTTATCATTCTCACACGAAAATAACAAGCATGTCTAAAGTAAACTCCTACCTTTCTCATACTTTATGTTCGTAACAATCAATTTGCCAGCCTATTTTAACTGAACACTTTTCGTTTAATTTCATCAGTACTGTATGTCTTTAAATTCTTAGATCATTTTTCCGAATCACCCTGTATATCATCACATTTAAAACACTAAAAGCGTTTTCAGTTCTAGCCATTTCTCTGCAGGAAAGCTGGCTTTCTGAACGAGTTAAATTTAATTCTCGTAAAACAACGACCTAGACAAAGTTCAGTGAGTTTCAGCCTGCGGGTTCATTCACGTGACTTTTGCGGGGAAAACGTCGTATGCAGATTGTTGAAAAACATTTTTCTTGCTAGTTCAGTCTGCATAAAGTGTTTTAGGCATTACAAGGAGAAACATCTCCATCCATCATCTTTCACGCAGGTTAATTAATTTTGGAAGTAATTGAGCGTAACTTCATCGAAGAGTAACTACGGTTTTTGTTAGTCAAGTACCTACTTCGCGAAATATTTGTTCCTGTAACTAGGGAGAAATATCGGTTCTGACAGCAAGAGTTGCACTCGTGTAGCCTTTAGTATCGTGGATTCATTTGAAAAGCGTTCTGAGTGATCACGTTCATTTGTATCCGTTATGAATACATGGATACCCCTAGTTATCGCTGTACTGCAGAACGGACTGTATTTCAGTTGATAGTAGTTGCATTTCTGATTTGTGTCTTCAATGCACTTCCCGGCATAACGAAGCTGAGCATTAAAAAATGAAATACAGTGCTTGTATCTCGAGTTCATTAAATACTAATTATAGCCATTTTATTCAGAATTGTGAGCTATAAGTGACCTCTATTTTTGTTTCAACATTGTGTCATTGAATATCATAAAATACATACAACACTCGACGGAAATATTTGTAAGGTCTTGTTGAAAGCGTTTATGAAAGAAATGGGAATTATAGTAGAGGAAAGGTGGAATAGTTGATCAGCGGGGATACATGATCCCATCAGTTTATATCACAACTTAAATAATTAAATACAAACAAAGCAAACCATTATTATTATTTTAATAAAAAAGAAAAATTGTGATCAACTATCCCACCTTTCCCCTATACCAAAAAATGAATTTAATAAAATGGATGCCGTTAGTATACTTTCATTCAACGAATATAAGCCATTTTTTTTCTTCAGAACAAGATTTTAATCTTTGGTAATACTTTTGTGTGAAAAGAAATAAATAAAATTACGTGTACATTAAGATTTATTATATATTTCACGCTTGTTTGCTTCGATTAATATGTATTACATTACTCTTTTCGCTTTAATATGACTTCGCTTTCATTAAGTGTTCTATCTTATTTTCGTTGCATTATGTTATGAATGTGTAATGCAAGCCATTGCAGATATGATTTCTATATCACCATTTCGTGATCGATATTATCTTACTCGGCAGGGCCCACAAATTTTCTAACTGGTTTAATTAAAGGCTCTGAGATATTTCATCCATGTGCTGTAATTTCGATTCCTGGTGAAGACTCCATCATTTTCTTCATTCTGTGCTTTGGAGCGTTACTCACAAGGAGAGTATCCCAGGTGGCGTCTCCGATTTGCTTTGGTTTTTGGATATGTTTTAGAGGACAGAAAAATAAGAATCAGGTGTCTTTTTATTTTGGCCCGTTTTCATGTTTGGGGGGTGAAAGCACCGCCAATTTTTTTTGAAGGATGATAATAAACATTGAAATCTTGAAGTCGTCGGATCAGTATTGTTCTTCTTGCAAACTGTAGATATTGATGAAAACAATACAAGTGTCTTACACGTCGTTGATGTAGAATCAATAATTTACCCAGAAAACACAATAAAAGTGCTATAAAGCACTGCGAAGTAAATGTATTTTTAATGTAAACATAGCAAGTGATCTGTTATATTCGGTGATTTTTTGTTTAATCTCGTGTCCCTTTGTGATCTGGCTTTCTAAGAAAATTCCATCACCGCGGAAAAGTAGGTCATAGCCTTCCACTTTTCTAGCGCAACTTTTGGGTATTATATAGACCAGCGCAATCGGCAAATGGATTCGCTTGAGGTTTACACTAGGTTATCTTGAAGTAGGTACACTCGGGGTTCGCTCCGGAGCTTATACGTGTTAGCGAGCTCGGACTCGAAGTCCTAATCAAGCAGTCCTGACCTTACACTGCCTCAATTACTGTTAGGTAATGTCCGAAACACTTAATAGTGACATCTGCATTTCTCAGTATTCTCAGTACTATATTAAAACCGAGAATAATTAAACATAGTTTCAACTAAATTATTTCCTCTAATTGGAGTTTCGATCACGACAACAATACACTAAACAATTATAAAGTCCCGATTTTATAATAGATACACCCATGCTTTGCTACGGTATTCAGGGGCGCCCCGCGTGCACCACCCTCTACTGTTTAAAGCCGGGTCCACATTTATTACCGCATGCTGTGATTTGTCACATCGTTCAGCCGTTCCGATGAATGACCGGTTAGCTAAGTAACAGAGCGAGGTGCGGTTACAAATGTAGACCCGGCTTAAGGGGCTGTTCCGGTCTAGAGCACATAAAAATAGGTGATATTTAGGAATTAATTAAAGGAAAACTGCTGCATATAATTTAATGGGACTTTTTGACAATTATAGAAATATATTTTTTGTTTTATAATTAATGATTGCAGACGACACTGGGGAGTCGGTAAAGTCGAGGCGTCAGAAAATTCATCCAAATTGGTGCAAAATCAAATACAAAAATGACATTTTTTGAGAAACCAACGAAACTTGAAGTTTCAAATCACTTTTTCCCTATATTTTTCGACCTTCCAACGCCTTTGAAAATTATAAATTTATATTATTTTTTTAATTTGACTGGTTTTCCCCCTAGCCAGAAGTATATTCTTCAACATAAAACAAGTTTCAGTCGAATCGTATAATAACTTGTGGAGATACAGGTCCCACGGATTTTAAGAACGCTGTTTCGAGAAAAACTCGTTTAAAGTTTCACGTGAGTGCCGAGTGGCCGGGTGTTACCCATGCATTTGCCGCTACTCAAATGCATATAACTTGGGGAATTTTAGGTTCGACATTCAAAAAATGAAATAAAAAAGAAATCGATTTTTAGACTGGAACCTCCCCTTAAGCCACGAGGCAGTGTGGCGACGTGACGTTGCTTCGTCACACATTTTTTGTTATAAAGAAAACAGGAAATATTAAACCTATAAATTATGCGGGTTGTATATTCAGTTTTGATGAAGAGGCATCTTTTCCCTTATTAATCTGATAATCTGATTACTAAGCTTTGTTAATAAACTCATTAAATCCATTAAAGAAGCATCGTAACAAAGGTGGGCGTATTGCTGGGTATCCATCTTTCTTCGGTGAAAAGGAGGGAGTTTTTTAAAAAGATTTCTTACAATAAGCAAAGATAACTTTTCTCTGT
Organism: Andrena dorsata; assembly: GCA_929108735.1. NCBI lineage: Eukaryota > Metazoa > Arthropoda > Insecta > Hymenoptera > Andrenidae > Andrena > Andrena dorsata. The sequence goes on along the minus strand of OV815487.1, from coordinate 62,131,219 downwards.
GGCAGGGTGACTATTCAAACTTTAGACCTGCCCCTTTTTTGCTCTAAACACTATACAAATCCACTTATCTGGGGTAAATAAAATAACATTAAATACTATTATTATGTTATACAACAAATATGCTTATTAAGTTATTAAATAGCCTCAACGTTCATATCATCAATTGTACCATAAACTAAAGAACGAAACTGAACTTCATCCTCAGTTAACTCACAGATAATTCTTTACCTCCAATGCTACCAATAACTCAATTTCAACAAATTATGGAGCTGCCTCCTTTCTGCAGCCCAGTCTTCAATTAAAAGGTACATTTGTACACCACATTCTCATCGTCCGGCTATTGCGTCATTCTCAAGTGGTCGCAAGTTTATTCATGAGCATCGCCCTCCTATTTCGCTGTTTATTGTTCCGTTTCTTTCTCTGCTCGTTGTTCTTGCCCAGTGTTCATCATTTCACAGAATGCCGTCCACCCCACGATTTCGTCACCAACGTCGCCGACAATTACGATCATTCGTCGCGATATCAGCCAACCACTCTGTAAACAACTTTCGCCGCCTTTTCAACGAGACGACGTGCCGTTTACCTGACAAAGTAATTACCGCTGCTGCTGTAGCTCATTGCCACTGCGTTCCTTTTAAAGTCGTTCTCCTGTGGACGATTTGGGGAAAACCGTCATTAATAATTATATTACCGTTGGAACAAATATAATGTCCCCGGCGATAATTCACTAGACACTCTTCTGGTCTCGATTGTTGTTTTAATTGCGACGCGTTCTTCGTCACCGACAGTAGCTGGGTATACCCGGTATTTTGAAATGCTACGCACTACGGGAATGATAATAAATGCGAACGTAATTGAGCCTCTGGCCGGGAAAATCTTAATTATCGTGGACTTAGGGCACGGATGTTCATGTGGGTATTAGTGCAAGATCAATAATTGGATCCGTATTAAGTGTAGTTAAACGTTTCGTCTTGTGCTCTTTCCCGTTTCGCTCAGTAATTAGAATATTATTGTTTCGCCATTCGGAAACAAAGCGCACTTTCAAGGAAGAATAAAAAAAATTATTGAATAAAGGAAACACCTGGTTTCTTCTTTCAAGTTATGACCAATTAGGTAATTTTGGTTACAGTTCTCCACTTTTTGAGCATTTTATAAATTTTCATTATAAAAAAATAATGTAAATCGGTTGATACATTATCGAGATATTTATGGCACCGATTTTAAAGACGTGGTTTCGGGAAAAACACATTCAAAGTTTTACGAGTTAAATCTACTATAAAATTGAAATTGTTCAACTTACATGTACCTAATCATCGAATCCTCCAGGTCCAAATTGTTTTTCATTTTTTGTGAAATTTTACCAAAAACCAAACGAAAATTCAAAATTCGATAGTTTGAAGTATCGTCTGCGGGCACTATCATCAGGTCACTAAAACTCTTCGCTTTCTTCGCTGCTATCTTGATCGTTTTTATCTGACTCTCTAAATTCCACTTATTGGGTGGTTTCGGTGTCCAGAGTTTACGATATGTACCACGAGCTTCTCTAGAACTCTTTTTTTTATATTCATAGTGACACGTGTTGTGTCTTAACCCTTCGATTACCGACCCCTGAAACGACAAACTGACTGTGAGGCCCGGGCCTTCGGAACGAAAACGTCACTTTGCTACTGGAGGTCTCGACACTGAAACATCACTGTACAGACAGCATCTAGAGCACGTCTGCACAGGGAGCCTTTTTCAGTGCCTAGCGGCAAGCAACCAGCCGTACGTCGTTACTAAGAGTAGAATCGGTGAGGAGAACTGCAGTAGTGTAAGTGCGGGCTGGTAGGCGCGTAGCGTAAGTGTGTATACAGTGAGTGAAAAAAGTATTTGTACACCTAGGATTTTTGCAATAACATTATACACACAAATCATACACTGATAAAAACTATTTCCATTAATAGTGTACTATGTACAGAGGTAATGAACTTAACAACTTTTCATAATCGGTTATAAAAAAATAATGAGATAAAAACAAGAACTTGGAAGCAAATAAAGCATTTGTACACTTACAATTATGGTAGAAAGCTTATGATTATTTAAGTTGTAGATTATGATTAAGATTTTGTATGCATCCCTTTTGCTTCAATAATTCCTTGTAGTCTTCTCGGCTTATTATTATTATTATTTCCCTGGACAGTCTTGGCCACTCTTCTAGAATTATTCGTTGTAAATCAATATTATTAGATATTTTTCTTTTCCTTACTTCTATATCCAACAGGTGCCACAAATTTTCTATAGGATTAATATCGGGGGATTGTGGTGGTGTGCTCAATTGTTTGGGAACATTGTATAACAATGTCTCTCTCCCAAATACAATTACCGAATTGGTATCGTTTGATGTTTAGATCTGTTTGTCGAAGCTGTAAACGTTAGTTAACTATTACCTGTAAAACTCCCTTGACCGGCATGTGGAGAAGTAGAGACGTAAAAAGCTTATACGATATAATATAATCTGGAATCGTATGATTATCATGTTGGCAAATGTATTGCATGTGCAAAAAGTTTCGGTTCAATACAACGCAATTTGCAAAATTGATTTTAACATAGACGCGTTTAGAATTCTTCTATGCCCCGTTAATCAATTCCGTCCAGTGTAAACAGTTGACATCGTAGATGACAGCAGTAATGGCAGCATCTAAGTCATGAAAGATATTGCATACGCCGGTAAACAGGCTGAATTCTTGACATGCACGCGAAAATGTGTATATGTGTAGCTGAGTATAACGTATTAATAGGTAGATCGATAGAGAAGGTTGGCCGTGCAAACAAGTTCCCAGCATTCCTCTTTGATGTGCCCGGATATACGCGAACATTTGCTACTGAGTACCTCGTCATGTAGTATATACTGACGAACATATCGCTATCAATCGGCCACGTGAATCCAAACTGAGAGACCCCATTGCAATGCGAAGTGCATCGCGATGGTATTGTATTGTACTAGCAGATAGGAATGCGAGTGCTCCATGGATCTCCATGATATCGATCTCTCCATTAAAACTTTCAATTTTGCCTTGCACTTGTTTCTCTGCCCTTTAACTATATCAATGGGTATGTACCTTCATTTAATCATTACGATGGAGATTACTGTTACGTTATTATTTCAAAACTGAGAATTGGTAAGCATAACGCTCAGCGTGTGGGTGAGCGCGCTAGGGGTGAGCGGATCGCCCCGAGGCTCAAAAACCTCAGCTAATTCTTCTTCTTTCTTTATATTTAATAATAAATAATTTTCAAAATATTAACTTGAGAAATTGTGTATTTTGTATTATTTTTATAACGTAATATGTACCTATAATTTCTATGTATTTAGATTAGATTAATATGTGTTCTGTTCACTATTTATATAATGCATACGTCAGTTACACGCCAGGAATTCTATTATTTCTTGAATAAGAGCACAATAGCTATTTAAGGGGAGGTTCCGGTCTAGAGCCCCAAAAAATAGGTGATCTTTAGGAATTAATTAAAGAAAAACTACTATGTATAATTTAATGGGACTTGTTGCATTGTATCAAGGATGTCTTAAATTATAGAAATATATTTTTTGTTTCATAATTAATCATTGCAGACGGCACTGGGGAGTCGTTAAAGTCAAGGCGTCAAAAAATTCATCCAAATCGGTGGGACCTGTATCTCCAAAAGTTATTATCCGATTCGACTGAACCTTTTTTTATTTTGAAGTATATACTTCTGGCTAGGGGGCAAAGCACACAAAATTACAAAAATGACATTTTTTTGAGAAAATAACGACACTTGAAGTTTGAAGTCACTTTTTCCCTACACCGTTCGTCCTTTCCACGCCTTTAAAAATTATAAATTTTCACTATTTTGTAATTTTGTGTGCTTTGCCCCCTAGCCAGAAGTATATACTTCAAAATAAAAAAAGGTTCAGTCGAATCAGATGATAACTTTTGGAGATACAGGTCCCACCGTTTTGAGAACACTGTTTCGAGAAAAACGTATTCCTGAAAGGTTGCACAATCGAAAAATGAAATAAAAAAAAAATCGACATTTAGACCGGAACCTCCCCTTAAGAGTACCAACGTGTACTAAATTTTCCACGGTATGCAATCTTTACACGTGGAATTAAATTTCTCTGACACGCCACGGATAGGCTCTTGTGTGACAGATAATGTATCTATAAGGTTGAAGCACAATTCTTCCTCAAATGTATTTTCTACTCCCTCGTTTTCCATTCGCTAACCTAATAAAATTCTGATTTTCTAAATTTTATTTCTATTTTGATACAAGTGATCGATTTGACGTGGAATAACCCATCTAACAACATTAAGTATGAACTTCATTGAAACGATGATCGTAAGCAGAAGTCTTGCTTTTTATTTACAAAGAATATTTCATTCATTTCATCCCCCCACCCACCCCTCAATCCCTCATTTTGATTTTATTTTAATTATCTGCAGGCTAAATTATAGGGCAGATTTCGCAAACATGCACTTATTCAGAACCGCAGTTGGGAATTTGATTAAAAGAAAATACGAAATTGTAATACGTCATAAACGGGAATAAGGTGGAATATAGTCTACAAAGTATCCACAATGCAGTTGACACTCTGAGTGGTGGAAGGTTTTGAAAAATCCTTTTTTAAATCGGTAAGGCCTTTCCGAGTAGAAAAAGTAGAAAACGCACTATTTGCTCGGGTTGTTCTCGCAGTAAACATTCAAAGTAATGAAAGTAAACTTTCCAGAAAATATCGATATGAAAACACGACAAGACCATGCAAATGCCTCGGCGTGAAAGCACATCCACGTCACTCAAAGTGCTAATGAGATTGATTACATACATTCTAATTAGACTACGAGAATTTATGCAAGTGTGATACGCCGTAAATATTCGAAGTATGTATAGATATGCACAAAATTTATACAAATTTGTTTAATTAATGGGTATATTTATATGTGGGGCAGATGGTGATTGTGTGTTTGCTGCCGTCGAGGAGATGCGTCGCGGGGAGGGAGAGGGGTGAGAGGGATGGAGCGACCGAAGCGATATGCTTATCGATATATATTTTTCGTTCAGTATCAATGTATGAAATATATTACTCACAAAGCATCGATATTGATAATAAGAATTAAAAAGAATTAAAAATAAAAAGAATTTTCTAAGATAATTTTTTTTATACACACAGTATTAACAAAACTATTTTATTTAAATTAAGATTATAAGTATTAAATGAAAACATGTAACTTACTTTTAATTTATATTTTAGTAAGAAACATTATGGGCATCAATATAAAAGTATGAGAAGAAATACCTAGGGTACACTGCGGGCGATAGTAACACTTTGATTTTGGAATACGATTACGCAAGAACTTTCACAGTTAAGACAAAAGTTCTTACACGAAAATGTTACTTACTTATCTGAAATTATTAGCACACAACAGTTTTGCTGCGTGTCATGTAAAATCCAGGTTATTAATAAAAAATGAGAAGCGGAGAAAGTGTTACAACCGTCCCCGACCCCGGGTCGATTGTAACACTGCACGGAGTCGATAGTAGCACACATTTTACTTTACAAAATTAAAATATTTATTGATTTTAATTATAATAATTGATAAAAAAGTAACATTTATAACCAATTATGCGGTGTCGGAATTGTGGCAAAAATATTAAACGTTTTGGCAGGTGCATTCTCGCCCCATCTTGCCCCTCCCCCTCCTACCCCTGCATAAGAGACAATGCGTGCCTCCGAAAAGAATCTTACTTTTTTCCCTCGGGAAAAGTCGAGCGTGACAATTCGACTTCCGGGTAGGTAGCCAATAAAGGTTAAACATTGATCTCACCTTTACTTGTCTCGTAGGTGAAACTCCACTCTGCGAAGGTACGAAAATGTTAAGGCAATGATCTTACGAGGTCCCAAGTGTCTTTCGACGAGAGATTTTTGGTACCCACTCGTAGCATTTGTGCTCTTTACTCGAAAATAAGCTTCCAGATGGTTCGTAATCGGATTTATTGCAAGAAATATGTTTTCGATTAAAAAATCGGAACACGCAACTGAAGATAATCTTGTTTTAAAGATCCTGTCAAAATTTCAAGTCGATCTGATAAAAATTGACAGACCTATTGATTGGATCAGTTAGAAAAATGTCGTTTCGAGAAAACCGCGTTTAAAGTTTGACTTGTAATGCGTTTGTAACCGTGACGCGTTTGACAAAATGCGCTGTATCTTCGTAAATTCTTCCAATATCGACTTGAAACTTTCAGAGAGTGTTTTTGAATAGTTAAACATTAAGAAAGTGAAGGAAAAAAATTGAAATTCTTTAACTTTCACAGTGATGTTCCCCCTTAAAGACAAGATATACAGTCCACCGTGAAACATCAAGATTATATTCTTTTATAATCTGATTATAGTTTTTCGGAGTATTGCTGGTAGTCTTTATTGTAATTGATCTTTTTGTACGCGAAGTAAAAATATCTTTATGGTACACTTTCCAGTCTACGAGCACTTTCTTTAATATGTACATGCAAACATTTTCCTCTGCCTATACTAAATTTGCACATTTCTCTCCCCCACTTAAGTATTTTCCACGTGCCCTTGTTTAATATAAAAGGTTAACGTAAAATTAAGGTTTCGATTTGATTTAAGACACGTCCAATTTTGTCTCAAAACGAGACAAGTTTGAAATCTGAACCTAATAGATAAAGTTCGTGTAGTGACATTGATGCTATAGTTATGCAACACTTGAAAATCGTTCTCATGATTGTACATATTATTACATACATCGTTTTGCTGAAATCCGTTGTTTATCATCCCCTTTCAGACTATATGATTGACTTTTATGCATTCTTAAGGGCCCCATACACGTTGAGATCTGTATCGACTGTCGATATATTTATTAGTACAGATCGCGATACATGGCTCTGAGATTTGTGTCAAGTATCAAACAACACATACACATTGAGACGGAATCATGAAACATCGGTTCAGTTTTTAGGCTTCGGTTGTTCGACACACTAAATATTTAATAAAACATATTGCCCATACTTTTCAATCGGATGCAATTAATAATATTCGAAATGGAACAGCAATTGTAGATATTCGTATCAATTGCACTCTGGAGTTATCGACGTTTCACGGTACTGATACAGACGACGATACCAGCTGATACCGATACATCGATACCGAGAAAGTCAAATACGCGTTGAGGTTTGTATCGGTATACTGATACTTGCAACATGTACCGATACAGATCTCAACGTGTATGGGATCCTTTCCTCAGAAACCCCAATGAAAATGTACATACTAAATAATAATAAATGTAGATGGTGCTAAAGCAAAGAGGGGCAATGTCTCATTGCTAATGTTATGCACTTGCGTTTACTGTTATAAAAAATTCTACATATATATTGCAGTTGTGAGAACACATCTAAAGGCTGCAAATACTACCACAATAAACCTACTTAAAAAGTTAAAGAAATTTTATCATTTATCAGCACAACGAATGAACAACATCGAATTAGCATCAGCATATTCGTTGGTGCATTAATTTATACTCTTCATACATTGTGCTGATAAGAGTGACGATACTTATAATTAATTGGACTTACACCAGTATGTTTCGAAATGCTCTACTCCTGTTAGTTAAGTGCTAAAGAGAAATGTTCTTACTTCTCAGACAAAAATGAAGTTATAACTTAATTCACTACGAATGTAAACAGTTGGAGCCCTTAAGACGTAAAAACTGTTATTAACTCAAAATATCAAAATTTGGACATGATGTCATCATGTGACAAAAAATTCTTAACAAAATTTTGGTACTTATTCATACAAGTGTACACTAACTCCACCGGTTTTGATGACTTTGAAATATGTTGTTGCGGGCATAATTCCGAATGACTTTTTCCTATACTACATGTTATCGCCGCACGGCTTTAGTTTTCGAAATATTCACAAAAAACTTTAGTTAAACTTAGGTTACGAGTACATTTCATTGTGGCGAAAAAATATTACGTAGAATAATAACCAACAATTGGTTTGAGCTAGGATACAGTTCTTGTCATGTAAACAAATCTCGCTCACCAAGTTATTTAAACACACACGCGCATCGGTACGTAGTTGGTTGCGGTCAAATCGGAAGGAGGCCACCATCTTTTGAGGGATTTAAGATAAAAAATGTGTTTCAGAAATTTGTTTGTGAAACACATTTCTTTATCTTAAATCTCTCAAAAGTAGGCGGCCGAGGCCCCCACACACGAGTCGCTAAATGAATCTAACTCCAACCAACTACCGATCAGAGCTTTTTTGGAATATCTCGAAAACTAAAGCTAAGCGGCAGTTATATGTATAGGGAAAAATTGTTCAAAATGTTGAGTTTTATAACATATTTAAATATCATCGAAATCGGTGAGGTGACCCTTTTATGCACGATTTTATTACCACAATTTTATTTATATTACATGGGTAATATAAAGTAGTAATGAATATTTAAAGCAATACTAATATTAATACTAAGTTTATAATTGTAATTATGATAATTTTAAATTTCCAATAGTGAAAATTGCAGCAGTTAATTAAAGTGTGTTCAGTACAGACGACTTTTACTGAAACTCTGTTTAAGTATGTAAACCTAAACATTAATCGAATATGGTTACTATGTATATAAGAACTCATTTGGACGGATGTAACCTAAAAAATAATTAAGAGAAGACTAAACATTCAGCTCAATAACCAGTGTTATTTTCACCGTTGTAAATTTAATATTATCCTTACTGATATATAAAAGTGAAACGTTGTCTGTTTGTTTGTCCGTCTTTCACGCCTTCCATACGTCCTAGATTAGATTATAGTAATAAATAATAATAATAATAATTCCTGGGTGAAACTGGGTAACGGGTCAGCTAGTTAAGAATAAAAGTGTTACATTATGATTTTCGTGGAATTTGTCTTGAAATCGCTTACAAAATTATAAATAATAAATTATATTGTTCCATATAAAGAACTGAATGGCCACTTTGATTTTGTTATGAAAAAAGTATTTCCGAAATATTTGTTATTATTTTATGTTGCTCGCGTAATACAGATGCATTTCTGTTTGAATGAACACCCTGTAGATACAACATTCATTTCTGATTCCCCACGATAAATTGGTTAAAAAACGGTCGTGTGTTCGAAGTATAAAGAACAGCTGAACACATTCATTCTTCGTTATCGGTCACTGTTGAGATTTCATGTGGTATCCGTTGTTTACATTTATATATCTATTCAATGTTTTCTAAAATAATGGGTGGTGATAGATTGAATTGCATTCAGTTGCAGCGGCAATTAATAATTTAACAGCTGCAATCGAATTGTAGCAGGAATTTTAAAAGTAGACCATTAAATTGCCATTTCGATCAATCTGTTCGTACATATGTACAGGGTGTTAAAAAAGTTATGGTCGCTGTATTCAGGGATGAATCTACACCTTTGAATTGGTGCACATTTGTAATGTAATTTGCTGCCAAACTGTTGACAATATTGAAAATTAATGTTAATTTTTTTTACATCAACATATTCTGCTCAGCGAAAGGAGAAAATGTTTAAAAGGGACCATGAGCCGCGATGGCACAGTTTTCTCAAAAGATAAAACTATTTTTCACGTCCCTGACAAAACGGTGCGTTTGCAAAATATAGTTCCTTTTAAACTACGCCCTGAAAGCAATGACCTTTTTGAACACAATGTAAATATATTGAAATACTGTCTTCGTTACAGATATTTTTGTGACTACGAATAGTATTACAATTAATGAAGCGATTAATTCTCGCATCAAGAGTCTAGGATAAATCCGGGAGACGCGGCTGACCTAATATAAAATGGCTATTAAAACCAATATAAAAATTACTTATTTTATCAGAACAAACCTATATGTTCAGATTTTTATGCTAATTCAGAAAAACTGATCGATATTTGCTTTAAGACAATATTTACTGTAAATCGGGTTGAATATTGAAGTCATGACATCTGACCACCTTTCCCGAGATACAGGGAGAAATGGTTTTCGTCGTAGGCAGAGATCACTCACATAATTATTCATGGAAAATTAACAAAGGATAAAGGAAAATTATTTATGAGTGAGTACAACTACAGACTCATTGATATTTAATTTGTTTATGCTAAACAAGTAAAGAACACATCAATGAAAAAGTGACTGGCGATTAGCAAGGCAAATGAATACAAAAGTGAATAAATAAACTACATAAACAAAAATAATAATGAAAAATAAAGAAATCATAACTCGACCATCTCTCCTTTCTGCAGCGGCAGATGGTCTTCTCATTAGTTTTGACACGAAGAGTTAATCTGGCCATATACTTTGGCTGCATTGTCCCTCGATATCTCCACCATCTCATTATCCCAAACATTTAACGAAAATAAATTTAGAAGTATATTTTAAATACGATTCTGTACACCGCTGTTTGACAAAAGCGGTTAAATGTAACCACAATTTACCTTTTAAAGCCTATAAATCCAGAATAACACAGAAGGAAGCGAAATGACGCTATTCATTCAACTGTTTGGCTTCTAGAGAACTAATTGGACTGCACTTTAACGCATTTTTACGTAGAGAGTCTGAAGTATAGCGACTCGTCCAACTCTCCGGCTCGACCGTGTCTCCCGAATTTACCCTACATAGTGTCTGTTTCTCAACGGTAATTGTACATTCCGAACTTTTCAAGGCACATATTGTAAAATTATTAAACAGATGATTTTCTAATTGTTTTACAGTTTTATCGTTCAGTACTTGACGAATAAAACATGTTAGAATGATAATACGAAAATGAATCAATATTTTCTCTTCATTGCTTTATAAGCTGTGTTATTACGTATTATTTTCTTGATCAAATTTACTCCTTACCAATAAAGTGCTATATGCAGATAGAACAAATTAAAATTGGAGCTTCATTTATCACAAAGCAAAATGTATAACGTATAATTAATAATATTTTCGAACGCGATTAATGCATTTCCTTTTAAAACGAAATATCATATTACCACGACATTAATATAATGGACTGAAACTACAGCTAACGCGTTATACCAACATATATATACAAATAGAAATGATTAAATGTGAAAGGATAGCTTATTTTCTTACTTATTATAAAATTCATTTTTTTGATACATTTGTTAATGCTGGAATGTTAGTGCACAAGAAGTTTCCATTCGGTCTACCGTAAGCTTTTATGTAAAAATAAAACTATATAATTAAGCACGTCGACATTCAAATTTCAAGCTTAGATACTATTTCTTACCAAAGTGGCAGAATATTATAGAATCCTTACTATTCCGGAGTTTCTTTGTAATTACTAGTTAGAGTAATTACAAGTTAAAAATTACTTTCTCCGGTTAGTCAGCCACCATTCTCGCTTACAAATGAAGCTTTCACGGCGTTCGTGATAGCGTTAGCTGTTTCTAAAATTACAACTACAAGGGCGAAATTTTCTTGAAAAGTGCCTTATTCGATAGAAACACGAAAGTACAAACAGGGTCTTACTTAAAGGGAAAATAAATACACGGCTGCTGCGTTTCCCTTGGAAGCTTCCCATTAGCCGAAAGAGAAGATTTTATTGACTCAGTCTGTGCGCGCAAAAGCAGGCTAGTACTGAGCACGTCTGCAAAGCAGTTAAAGAGAGGAGGAAGAACCGAGGAGAATAATTCTGGTGAACGCCCTCACTGCCTTGACCTTAACGACCTCTGCCCGTACTCACAGGCCTGAGACCAGATTCCTACGTAGCTCCGCGAAGGTGTAGATATCTCTAGATGCATCCAGTTACTCCACATCACATTCAGTTAATGGATTGATCGGATTTAACAATAATGCGTTTATTTTAATGTATTGCAAATTCCACAGACTCGTACATACACAACTGCATGAAATCATATTCTGTCGTTTTAGTAAAATTTATATTATTCCCAGTTCTTAAGCGAAGTGAAAAAATCGGCTCGTTTTCAGATAAAGGAAAACTGTTTTACAAGAAATACATTTATAAAATAACGATCTGGTACTTAGGTTATAGTGACATCATTTATCACTTCTGTTCAGGTCATTTTATTATTCATAAAAGTACAGAATATTTATTTCAATCACAATTAGTCTCCGAGAAATTTAACTAAATATGATTTCCATAGCCAAGTTGGACAGCAGTTTTTATCTTTTCAAATGCATGTCAATCGATGTAATATCGGACATGGTTATCCGACATTGGGTGATGTTTCGTATTATTTAGTTCGCCTAAAGAAGATTTACAGTTAATATGAAATATTTTAATTGCTAATCAACAACGCAACACAGTTTCTTACGTAGAAATCGTTAGACGTATATATAAAAAAAGGAAGATCTAGTAAGTTGTAAGTTCCATCGATTTTGTTAAGTGTCATTCATTCAAGAGAGTAGACGAAACACTTTTAACTTTTTATTGCAAACGGTATATTTTTTTAAAAGTATCTTACGCATGTTGCGATAAGTTTTATGATGCGTGAATAGATTTCTGATGTAGTAACATTACAGTAGATTCTCGGTACACACACTAACGAATTATGCGTACCTCAGGTGGTCCGAGCGGAGTCTAATCTGATCGTCCAATGATGCATGATGGAGTGACCGGGATTGGATCATATCTCACAGGATGTCCTCTAATCCTATAAATCCACCCATTCTATAACATGGCGCTTAGTGCGTCACTGCTGCAATTGCATTTTTCGCTTAAATTTGACGCTGAAGTCTCAACACCTTTTTAATACTAAAATATTCGGACTGAACCTTTATCTACCTAACATATCACCCTTCAGTATTCAATTTTATTTACAATCAAAATGGCAAATCTCTTTCTTTGGACGGAATAATTAATGTATTTTCAATGAAGTAATGATTTAACAGTTTTAACAAATCATAAAGGTTGCAGGAAGATTGTGCACAAATTAAACGAAGCAGTTATGTATATACGTTGAAATGTCACTCATCATATTAATTACGAATAGAAATTAATTTCGTTAAGAATCATTCAGTAATTGTAAAATCAATACGAAGTTATATTATATACGTGTTATATTTTTTTGGAAACAAATAAAACCTCTATTCCCGAATTTGAAGTCCATTTTGGCAGTTTCCATTAATAGTATGGTTTTATAAGCCATATTTAAATTATTATTCACCGGCGCACCGGGAGAAAGGTGGTCTCCCATCTTTGCCTAGTACCCGCCTCGTGATGCTTAACTTCGGTGACTTAAAGAGATAACCGGTGTTTTCCATCATGGCCACGGCCGCTGGTAAGTGTAATCTTATTAGACTATTTTGCGCAATTTTTCACACAATGCGTGAAGATACAGTGACTTTTCCTCATTGTAATTATAACTGATAATATTCTTGTGCCACATTCTCTTTTCGATAAACATGTTTATGTATTCGCGTCTGTGATTGATATAAATATTCCCGAGGATGTAGCTAACGGCAGTTACATTTTTGGCAGCAGTCAGTTACCATCCAATTGAAAAAAGTAAGTGATCATTGTTTGAAAGACATTTTTTAAAATGAAGTCGATTAATGTTACTAACGTAATAAACATAGTAGCCACTACGTTTCAAATTGCAAGTATAACACAGACCCCAAATTAAGTATTTGTGGGGAGCCTCCTTTTATGCGATGTGCATGGTGTGGCAAGAATTTTTGTTTTAATCTTTTCTATGAAGAATATCATTATTGTACCAGTTGTACCAGAAAATCGGGCTACCCGAAAGAATTGAGCTACCCGAAAAAAATCGAGCTACCCGAAAAAATCGAGCTACCCGGAACAATCGGATTACCTGGATCCGTTTGGGTGCCGGCTCGGCTCGATTCTTGCGGGTGCCCGGACAGCTATACATAATTCGAATGTATAATTAAACAATACAGCATGTACAAACAGAGACTGCAAATGTTTAAATATTGCTTTATGCCACCACTTCAATAATGAAAACTGCTATAATGTTATAATTAAATTTAATATTAATAACATTAATGTAATATTTAACTGTAATAGTATATATATTTCATTATTTAGTGGGATAGGTAAGTAAACTTAATTTACAATCATTTAAAAAATTTAAAAAAAATTAAAACCGACTACAAAAAATAAAATTGCACTAAAAAGTAAAAAATAATTTTTTTCCTGATTTCATCTACGACTCATATTTTTTAAGTCGGCGCCAGATTTACACAGTACAAATGATGAGGCACCGACTTAAAAAATATGAGACTCGTAGATTAAATAAGGAAAAAATTATTTTTTACTTTTTAGTGCAATTTTATTTTTTTGAAGTCGGTTTTAATTGTTTTAAAAAAAATTTATTTTCAACATTTTAGTTTCATATATGTTGACACAACATGCTGAGGAGATATGCGCGTACATACATAAAATAATAAGGTGACAATAGGTACTCTTTATTATTATCCATAACTGACAAAATATTCGACCAATGTTACTGCAGTGTATGGTGGGACCACCGTGGCATCGCCCCCTTTAGAATAAAACAAAGATCATCAAAATCCGTCCATATGCTAAGGAGTTATGAGGGGACAAACAAAAAAAATATGTATACGGTTCGAATCTATAACTTCCTACTTTTTGAAGTCGATTAATAAAAATTCATATACATATGCATGATGCAAATCGGAAGGTCCGACAAGGTTATCGGTATCAATGCGATTCTACGTCATTTCAATGATAACATAAGGAAAACTAACCGAATATGGGACCCATTTCTTAGAAACATCATAACTCTTGACGGAGAAGACTTTTATGAAAATTCGATACACGCTTTAAAAGTAGAATATGTATTCTTTAGCAATCTACTGGAAAGTACTATAACAAAAATTCGGTTTCTACAAAATAAAATTAAAACGAAAGTCATTCAAATACGCAGATAAAAAAATGCGTTCCTAATATGAGACCCCAGTTTGTTTTTTCCTGAAACTTATTTTTTATTTCTTTTTTTATAAAGTCGGCATGTGAAATCTATTTCTTCAATACCGCAGTCTTCGTAACACTTTATACGTACACTTAATCCATTCTTCACCTAGGACATCTGAAGAATAAACACCTGTGCAAAACAAGCATTCTGTATCATAATTTTCTTTCTTAATCGTGTAACTTGCTGTATCTATCATGGGATATTATTTTCTTGTTTGTTTGGCAACAGTTCTCAATAATAATGCCGCAAACTTATAAGAAGAATTAATGTTACGTGCGGCAAGAGAGGTTATAAATGGCAATTACACAATAAGAAGGATTGCAAAGGATTATAATATAAATTACCGCACTCTAGCGCGATATTGTGAGAAATGCAATAAAAAATTATATTACTCTCTGAATTGAATCGACTTTTTCTTCATAAATTTAGCTATCCAGATACTGTGGCAACCTACCCGACCTTGGGGTATTTTGTGCTGTTATCATAATGATTCATGCACGTCATTGATTAGTTTTAATGAGTTTTATTTTGGATGCAATTTTATGTCCGTACTGCCTTGCTTAAATAATTGGAATTATTTTTTAAAATACAGTTTAACAACATTTAATTTTTCAATATTTCTTAGCGTTTGGACAATAATTTTTCCCATTTTCGAGGGCTAGGGAGTCCCCTTATTGCATCCGAGCCTTTATTATTGCATTCTTGAAGTAAACGTATGATTCAAGATTTCATAGTGGGGCAATAATAGCGTTTCGCTTTAATGATGTATTGTAGTTTTGAGTATATAACAAGTTCGAATAATAATTTTGAAAAATGACGCCCTACAAAACTACACGATTCAATTCACATTTAAAGTCTCGACATCTGAATACATATAGAAAATATAGAATTTTGTCATTTAAAATTATTAAATAAAGTACAGTTATTTTAACAGTTTGCGTGGCGCAAGGTTTTGAAAAACCGCCAAAGTCCGCCAAGAAAGTTATGTTTAACTCGCCCCCAGTAAATATTCAGGGACATGTATACTAAGGCGAAAATTCCTTGGCAAGAAAACACGTCGCACAGTGCGTCACTCAATGGATCAAAATCTATAAATCAACTTTTTCCGATGATCGTTAACATGAGCGTAAACAGATTTATGTGGGAAACTATTTCTACAACAGTCCTCAACATTATCATATAATTTTTTTTGCACGTGTCCGCCCTATTTTCAGTTGTAATAATTTTTAGAAATACATTCAACGAGGACGAACCATAAAAATTTTGAAAAGTGGTTTTGTTCTGCGACAAGAGACAAAAAAGTGGAATGTCTAAACATCCAATGTGCTTTTTCCAATTGTTTATACGATACTTACCATGATTTTTCCATCCTGAACGCTGCATTCAGTTTTAAAATAGCAGTCAAACGCGATAAACGTGACAAACATTATTTGATAAAAAGCTGTTAAGAACAAAAGTTAGTCAGTATTCAGTTCACAACAAATTGCAAAAGTAAATATTGATAAAAAAACTTTTTAGTCAATGAAAAATCAAGGTCATCTCAATTTTTTAGAATGGAACTGTGTATTTCCTTACACGCGAATCAAGGAAGAAATTATTAGGGTGAAGGTCAAAAACTGGTTTATGAACGCCCATCTACTCGACTGTGCGTCGATGCCATTCCATTTCAAGTGTTACGAAATATTCCATTTGGTATTTTCTCAATTTCATAAGTATTGTTGTTTATATGATATCGCGTTGTACAATACAGTGTGCAGACATTCGAAGTGAAAAGATACGATATCTCCAAGCATTATGTATGTTTTAGTCGTTATAATTGCATTTACGACCAAGAATTAATTGAGACCTCTGTTTTAGTCGTGATACCGATTTCCCGCTCATAAATGTTATCAATTTCAATGTCTATCACTTCATTAATGTAATGAATTCCTTTTTGTTTCACAGCATCATTTCTATAATCCCTGCTTGTGTTTATTGCATTTGCACACCACATTCTAAATATGTAATTTCCAAATACAATACAATATTCACAGCGTGAATAAATGCTTATGTAAGTAATTCCTTTGGTATTTTATATACGATGCAGAGATTTTAGTTGTTAGACAGTTAAAATTTAGTATTTTATTAAGCTTCACACGTTGAACGACTGTTTAATCTGTAGGAAAACCAGCTGTCATTTTCATATTCAACGCTAACGAAAAACTTACCTATATATTAAAGAAAATAACAAACGATGTTAGGTTTTACAACAGGTACTGTATATATTTCGTAATTATTATATTTTCCAAACTTTACATTATGAAAATTGCCAGGATTCTGCAGGAATTTTTTGCAAAAGGCACATCACTTTAGAATTGAGTTTTCTGGGTGGCTAGAGTGACGACTGACGCTGTGATTTTCTTAGTGTTTCATAAAAGGTACCGCTTTTTATTATTCCGGGAGATGGCATTTGAATAAAAAAGAAAGCGGCGGGAGACTGGCGCATACAGAAAAAGACAGGAACAGAGGGGTGCAAGGGAGTGGAAAGAAGGAGAGAAAAGTAAGGGGAGAAGAAGCTAGGGTACGTAGACATCTGTCGCAGTGACATGCAAATTAGTTTACGACACCAAAGAACACTTTCAGGATAACGCGCCTCTGCTAGGAGTTTTACTTCCCTATTTTCGTTTATAAATCGTGGTACCCAAAAACAGGATTAGAATAAAATAAACGTCAAACTAGGTAACTCTATTAGTTACAGATCCAGAATTGCCATTCATTGTATAGAATGTTCTATAACTGGTCGTATAACCCGAAAGCTGGTGGTTGAGGGTCAAAAATTAAATGGAAAACTTTGTGATTCACTTAATTTTTCGATGTTGCCAGTTTGGGGACGAATAATAAAAAAAGCTGTGCCAGTTAACCGGTTAAGAGGGGACCCTGACGGAAAGAATATATGTATACCATTTATATCAATACCAGAGTGATAAGTTTTTATCTTTCTGTCTCCTGATGAATCATAATTTGTATCTTATTATTTATTTACATATATGTATTTTCATTGCTACCAAATAGTCTGTGAATACTGAATATGTCCATATATGTACTTAACTCTGTAACGCCCAGACCCTTGAACCGTTATTTCAAAATTGTGGGACTGATATATATGTTGTATCTTGTTATTTTCTAACGGAAAATATCGATTTCAAACCTACTTATAGGATACTCGCCGTTTAAACTCATGTTGCATAGATACAGCATTAAGCGTCAAAGGGTAAGAAAATAAAAGAAACTTTCAGGTGTTTCATTATTAGTTTTTAGTGTAAAAATAATATTTTGAAATTAACAATAATTATTATTATAGTTCATTCTTCTAATGGTAATCATGAAAACAGTTTCTACTACTTGTAAAACATAATTGGCCATTACATTTTACACAAGTAACACATGTAATTCCCTTGATACATAATCTGCGTCTTCCTCTCTCTGGAACTTCCTTATATACAGGAAAGTGTCCAACAGAGTCGAAATGTATTTATTTCCTTGTATGGTTGCGAGACACAAGGTTTCTTCTTTTTCCTCCTATTCTCCAAACTTGAATATGAAGTTGATGGACGACCACAGTGTCTTTTTTCTCTGCGCAATTGAATTTGATTGTCAGCAACCCGTATTCCAAATATTTTGTATGAGATATTTGTCTGTTTCGTTCGGTGTTGGTGAGAAAGATAGTTAATAATAAAAAATATGCATATACCACCTCCGAGCATAATAATACTTTCTTTGACTAGTACCGCTCAGTGTTGCACCGGTGCAACATGCATTTTCAAATATACAAATACTCACATATATAAGACTTGAAATCACTTCACAACACTTTCGTGCACATAATTTATCTTTCCACTAAATATAACGATGCAATTTTTAATGAAGAAAGAAGAACGTACCTCTATTTTTCACTGGTTTATTTGAGAAATGTAAGGAAACACAAGATGGCAGCCTGCAGTAATAATTCACAATAAATTTTTGAAGAAAATCTTTAATTTCTTCAACCGAAAACATTGAAATCTACTTTACTACCAGCAAAATTACGGATAGTTCCTAACAAAACTTAAATATAAACAGGTGACAGGACTGTACGCACTTTTAAAATGAGCGTTGCACCGGTGCAACTCTGGGAGTTAGAGGGTTAAATAAATAGCATGTTCAGAACATGGGAAGAAGACTATTTTTATATCGACAATATTTTAAAATCTTAATAAAATATACTTCATACCGAGTACTTTATGTAAAGGGAACCTTTGCCGAGCCGACCTGAAATCAAAATGCCCGCTCATGGCGGCTTATCCTTGTAGCCCATGGACATAGGAATATAGGGACGGAGGAATTTGTTGCGACTTTAGGCGAGGAGAGTGATATGTATTTGAGGGGGGGGGGGGGAGCACCTACATCTGCCTGAATTTGATTGGTTGCAATCTACGCATGCTCCGTACCGCTAATTATCAAAAAGTGTTTGCTACAGATACATAGAGACGCCTAATTGTAAGTATATACTAACGAAGTGATTATTCAATTGATGAAAATTGAAGAGAAATATGCATCTATAATTATTAAAATATATGAGGTGAATACCACACTGCCAGTAACACTGCTTGCGACCTTGGAGCATATACTACTGAAGGTCTCATTGCCTTATGTCTCCTGTCCTTCAAACAGTCGCCAACATCACGCGAGAGAGAAAGACATATGCGAGCTGGTGCGAGTAAGAGGTTTACTGGCGCATGCGCACTGCAAGCGATTGGGAGTCCCCCGTTCTACCTCTCTCGCTCGCACCATCGAGAAAGTATCTCTTTCTTTCTCCCATGATGTTGGCGACAGTTTCGAGCTCTCAATGAGACCTCCATGTATATATGCTCTGACCTTGCGCCGCGACAAACGTTCATCATCACACATAGTTGCGCTTGTGCGAAGCAGCAGCCAATAGAAAGAATCTCGAGCAATACGAAAGACCCCGCCCGATCCCGCCCGACAGTTTCCGGTCCCTCCCGAGCCTGAGAAGTCGGACACCCGCGCACCCCTGGTCATGTCCAAAGGGCAGGTTCGCACACGCACCTACCCATCTCGACTATATATAAGCTTGTCTTCCTTGACCAAGGCTCAGTTCTTTTACTGGTCTCAACGTCGAAACACTGCTGAATTCATCTTGCGAACCGGTTACCAAGGTTAAGCTGCAGATTCCGAGTATGTACATTGTGTCCGAACATTATTATAAATATATTACCGATTGAAGTTAGTGAACATATTAGTAATCTTTTATATTCACCCAACTCAATCATAACAACGTTTCAAGATATTTACGATCAATGTCACATTTTTCAAATGGAAATTCGATTTGTTTATAAGCCTTTTTATCGTTGGGCCTCCCTATCTGGTGTCTCCCTTTTCAAAACTCCATCAACGCAGGAAAAGCCGCATCTGTAAATGAAGTATTGATAAAATAGATTCTAGATAGAGAGGCTTAGAGACAAAGGAGTCTCTGTATCTTATAAAACGGAGTTGGGAATTAATTGGACGCGGCGGCCGGTTTCAGAGGCAAAATGTGCTTTCTCCCGCCGCGCGTCTTGGTCCCCGCGGTGGCCTAGGTCCTTGGAGCGTCCTCAGGCCCGTAACCTTATCAACCGCGCTTGGCATATTAGGGCGACATTGTATCAATAGGTTTCCACATCGTTCCAGAGGGCACGATTGTCGAGGGTTTTTTTTTTTGCAACGGGCCACGCGCGGTTCATATGGCACGGGCCTGAGACGCTCTAAGCTGCTTGGCCGCTGCGGGGGCCAAGACGCGCGGCGGGAGAAAGGAGCTGTTGCGTCTGAAAATCGGCCGCCCAATTCACTTAAGTGGTAAGAAGAAGAGACCCTCTGCACCCCTCTTCTTCTGACCACTGACACGCCGGAACGGAACGGGCCCCGAACCGATAGGTATAAAAGGACCTTTAAGGAGGTTCGATACCGGAGAAAATATAGTGAGAAATCTTTGAATAGTATTTTAATCTAGTGTTCAAAGTGTAGTCCGCATTCTGTCAAAATTTCAAGTCGATTCACCGTACGGTTTTTTAAAAAATTGAAATCAAAGTTGCGCTCCTATACACAGACTGTTATGGGAGAAGCGATACAATTTTTATAAAATGATACACAGAGTCGTTAAAAATAGAGAGAAAGTCCTAAAAAATGTTGCAATGAAAGGCTTGAGTATTCCTATGAAATTAAAAAAAAAGAAAATCGGGCATGTACAATCTATAGAGAAAGTGCAGTAATAATTTGTAACACCGTAGATTACAGGACCTGTTCACTAATGACATTTGTGGATGAACCGCCATTTTTACATTTTCGACTTAATCTGCAGAGGAAGAAAACTGCATTAGTTTTATTTGTTCCCATCCTCTGTCGTAATTTGTTATTCGTCTTAAACAAACTGGTATTCTACAAACTGGCTAGAAAAAAAGATGGACGCAAAGCGACGTTGCCGCATTTCACTCACATATTTTACGCTACTTTTAATGAAAATATTGTGTTTCTAAATAGCTGCATTAAGAGGTTATATCTAGTCAGGAGGCCGAAAAAGAACGAATGTTTGCGAATTTTTTTTGGAAAAACGGAAGCACATATTTTCACAGAACTTTTTGCACTTTAAAGAGCAACATTTAAAGAAGATTGAACAATTTTTTCGTAAAAAAATATTTATGTTTATAATAAAGTTACAACCGATATCCAAGAAGGCTTTTTTAAAAAGTTGTTTTGCGGTGAGCACTGCAACTCGGAACCAGATTATCTAAAATCAAAAAACAAAACAGATTTCGTTAGTATATTAATGTATCTATCGACTGAGAGAGGGGGAATTTTCGAAATATTAATTTAAAATAAAATGGCGGCTATTTAAAGTTTGAAGTCCTGATTTTCGCGCGAAAAACGGCCATTTTTCGTTAATAAAATCGAAAATATACATTTAAAAAAGGGCGATAGTCGATTGATTTTTGTATAAAAAAATAAGCACACAAAATTATAGAAAGATTGGTTTAGTGGTTGTTGAGATATCTTACTCACCGGTTTCAAAAAGGCTTCTTGGATGTCGGTTGTTACTTTATTATAAACGTAAATATTTTTTTACCAAAAAATTACCAAATGTTCTTTAAATGTTGCTCTTTTAACTGCAAAAAGTTCTGTAAAAATATATGCTCCCGCTTTTTCAAAAAAATTCACAAACATTGCGCCTCTTTTCGGTCCCCTGACTAGGTATAACCCCTTAAACATACTTTTTGTTTAATTGAATTCCAAAACAAAATATGTAGTAATAATTTCATTAGGAATATACATGCAAATAACATTTTGGTCCACATAATTTTTTTTATCTAAGATTGATATCACTGCGCAGCTCCCATGTATAAGCATATGCTTACCCCTCTCGCTGCCTGTCCCGCAAGTGAGGTCTCAAACCTCCTTAATTCCCAAGCCTGTTATAAAATATAAACAAACGCGAAGAGCGATTCTCTGGGTCGGAGAGTTTAAGACTAATGGGGCAGGGTCACTTGTAGTCCGGAGCTAGTGGCGGGCATGTTGAATTTAATACAAAAAGTATTAGGGAAAAGTAGCCGAATATGACGACATCTCCTAATATGAGACTCCAGCTTATCTCCGTTACAGAACTCTTGAACGTCATAGGGATAAAATATGTTGCAGAAAGTTTTTGAAGTGGTTCGATTGAATTACAAATACCTCTAAAGCGATGAATGTATAATGATTTTCACAAATACTGTTGTATAGTGCTTGCAATGGAGTTTAAGGCTTAATAGTTGTGTATCATTAAATGATGAAGATTTAAATTCGAAGCTACTAAATGGTTATCATCTGATTGTTTCCGAATATGAGACCCGTGAAAGTTCAACTGATGAGAGTGAAAAAGAAATTGTTCTGAATGATAAAAATGATTAAGAAAGAAAATTATGGTACAGAATGCTTGTTTCGCACAGGTCTTTATTCTTCAGATGTGCTATAGGTGAACAATGGATTAAGTCTACGTATAAAGTGTTATTATGGGCGTAGTGGGCCTATGAAGACTTTGATGGTGGGCCCACGAAGACTGCGGTAATGAAGAAATAGATTTCACATGCCGAATTTATAAAAAAAAGTAAATTTCAGGAAAAAAGAAAGTGGGTCTCTTATTAGGAACCCATTTTTTTATCTGCGTATTTGAATGACTTTTGTTTTAATTTTATTACGAAGAAACCGTATCTTTGTTAGTGATATTTAAAAACACATCAACATAATGGGTCGAAAGGAATGTGACATTGTTCGTAAGTATTTTGAAACGCGCGATATAGGTGTAGGGGAATTACGAACACTTAAGGGAGAAGTTAAATTTAAACAAAAGTATTGACTCTAATCATATTTACTTTATAGATAAAGATTGAACTTTGACTAATTATCTGCAAAGGCAACACAAAGAATTATAGATACTTTCATAAACAAATTATTTTTTAAAAGAAAAACAAAACTCTATCGGTCCGCGATTACACGTAACTAGCGTAAATGCGAACGGTTACTTAAAATTCTCTGGATCTTTACTCAACACCAGTATTCTTACAGTTCTGATCCAGTTTTTGATCGAGTTTTCGTTGCCCGTGCGATTGAATATTTATTTGCTGCCAGACCGATTGAAAGTCTTTTATCTTTAACCTCTTTCACGGGTATCTCAGGATCTTTCAACGAATATCTACATATATATTCTTCCTAATATAACTTTGTTGGGTAGTATAGTTTGAATGCACTGTAGACTCAAAATACTCCAGCGTAAAATTATACGAAAAGCTACGAAAACATTTCACGACCATTATCTTTGGAGTTACGGGCAGCCTTCCGTCGTGACAGTTTCCTTAATACTAAACATAGTTAATTACATCCTGTAAAAATATCACGGGAGGACAGGACAAGTGAGTCAGCGACTATCGCGATGTATGGGTTTACCCCGCGTTCGCAGTTCCCCCACTCTCCCTTATACAGTGAGTCAAAAAAGTATTTGTACACCTAGGTTTTTTACAATAACTTTATACACACAAATGATATACTAATAAAAACTATTCCCATTAATAGTGTACTATGTACAGAGGTAATGAACTTAACGACTTTTCATAATCGGTTACAAAAAAATAATGAGATCAAAATAAGAACTTGGAAGCCAATAAAGTATTTGTACACTTACAATTATGGTAGAAAGCTTATGATTATTTAAGTTGTAGATTATGATTAATATTTTGTATGCATCCCTTTTGCTTCAATAATTTCTTGTAGTCTTCTCGGCATAGATTCTACCAGTTTCTGCGTTATTTCCCTGGACAGTCTTGGCCAGTCTTCTAAAATTATTTATTGTAAATCAATCTTATTAGATATTTTTCTTTTCCTTACTTCTATATCCAACAGGTGCCACAAATTTTCTATAGGATTAATATCGGGGGATTGTGGTGGTGTGATCAATTGTTTGGGAACATTGTATAACAACCATTTTCTCGTCTTTTTAGCGGTATGCTTTGGGTCGTTTTCTTGTTGGAAATAATAAGTTCCACTTAGGCCCAATTTAACTGCACTTTCTCTTAAATTATCACGCAACACCTAAATATACTTCATGGCATTCAATGCTCCCTCGATAAATGCAACATTTCCAACACCACTGTACGCCATACAGCCCCATATCTTATCATATTCTTTTTTTGAAGTTCAGTATTGGTTTTTCTTCAGACAAATGTCCTCCCATCTGACCCAAAAATATTGAACTTACTTTCGTCTGAGAAAATAACACGTTTCCAAAATTCGATTGGTTTATTTACGTAGGTTCTAGCGAAACCTAGCCGTTTTTCTCTGTTCGCATTATTGATGAATGGTTTCTTTCTCGCAGCTCTCCCATATATTTCAGCACAATACAAAACACTTCTAATAATTTTGGGACACACATTCTTCCTTGATATTGACGCGACATCATTGCACAGTGTTCGGGCGCTTACAAATGGATATTTTGTAGCTTCTTTAATAATATTCCGACGCTCTCTAATTGTAAGTATCTTCGGTCGACCTGAGCGTGGCTTATTGTCTGTACTTTTTATTTTCTCGTACTTTTTAACAATATACTGCACTGTTGTAAAGTTTAGATTTAATGTTTTACCAATTTTTCTATAATTTTCTCCACGTAAACAAATAAAAATAACACGGTCTCGCACGGATACGGTTATTTCATTTTTCTTCGCTGTCATGACTTTTGTATGAAGTTCGAAAACGCACTGCGACCGTAAGCAGACCAAGACCACTATGTAAACAAACACTTATTTACGTTTTGATCGGTGTCACGACGGTGAATGCTTATTTTCAGGATTTACCAGTAGAATCATAAGTGTACAAATACTTTTTGGACTTCCAAATTCTTGTTTTTATGGCATTATTCTTTTGAAACGTATTATGAAAAATTGTTAATTTCCACATTACCTCTGTGCATAGTACACTATTAACTGAAACAGTTTTTCTTAGTGTGTCACGTATTTGTATAAAGTTATTGCAAAGAAACTACGTGTACACATACTTTTTTGACTCACTGTAGTTGAAAGTTGCTCTCTAACAATTTCGGTATGTATATACAATTTACTTTGTTTAAATTATCAGACACTTAAGGGGGGCACGTCACATTAATAAGGGTTTAAGTTAAAAGTAACTTAAAGAAAATTACTTAAAACTACTTTTAAGAATCAATTTATTCTTCACAGATTTATTATTTAACCCTCGGTTGTCACACTGGGTCAAATTGACCCTGCGTTTTCTTAAATAAAAACCCTTTTTGTCGAAACTCTTATTGCTTTAAATTTTTTTTATGCAAGATGACACTTTAAATGTCAAGGCTCGACATTGGGCATATATTCTACAATGTTCAAACATTATCTTAGAATTTTTCAGACTTAATTTAACAAATGGTTTTTAAATAACAACTGATTGAAAATTGACAGGGTCAGATTGACCCAGTGTGACAACGACGTTCGAAAAAGTAGGTGTGACAACCGAGGGTTAATCATAGTTTAAAAGGCACTTACGCATGGTTGAGACAACCCCCAGCCCATAGCGAGAGTTTACTGTATAACCCATAGGGTAAATCCGGGAGACGCGGTCGGGCTGGAGAGTTGGTCGACTGGCTATATTCAGACTCTACATCTGTGTATATGTCAAACTGTGTTGAGGTTCTGAACAATTAATTCTCTAAGAATCAACTGTTTCGACCAACTCTCCGGCTCGGCCGCGTCTGCCGGATTTACCCTACCTATATAACGATTACGGAACCGATATAATATCGGTCCTGTAAAACCGGAACCGAAACCGATATAGGCCAGAATCGTTTTCACTCGTAACTGTTTCAAAATTATTTCGGTTCTCATAACTGTTTTCAACCCCTGTAATTTCTCAAGTACGTTATTTTTGTGGAAAACAAAACCCCACGCCCGAAAAAGTTATTCTGCATTTCTGACATGTCTTCATGTAGAAACACATTTCAGGTTGAGCCACCACTTGCAGGACACCCTCTATATTCGTTCATTCAGTAGCACAGTTTTATTTTTTCCGTCCACGGCACAATGAAGGTGTACAATATTATTTTTGATATTAACAATGAATACTAATAACAAAATTTTACTTTTATTCAGAATAACTCTTCGTGTAAACAAAATGACCCCATTCGAAATCGACTGAATTTACTCCAAATGGATTTCTTTCGTTTCTTATATTTTGCACATTCAAAGGTCCATACGTGAGACGTCGATTCCAAGTGTTAAATTTTCTGCAGAGCGCTAAGATCTCTAACAATATATACTTTTAAACATTTAAATTGTTTTTTAATGTATGCTTGATGTGTTCTTTTAGGTTTCGCAGATCCAGAAAATTCACAAGAACTGACAATTCCGAAAAACTGTATCGCCTTTCCTCAGAGCGAGTTTTATTTGAAAGATTTCACAGAAACGTACCTATATATACCATTAGATCGTATCGCGGGAAGTATTCTCTGAGTACACAAAGGCTGGTACGGTGATAAGATTGATAGCGTTTAAAAGATTGGAAACCTTCGTACATAACCGTATTGCCGCCTTCATTCTCAACGACGGACGTTCTGTTCGGCCAAGTAATACAACGAGCATTCAACATCCGCAACTCAAGCACTTTTTTATTCTGTGAAATTAAGTGACAGTGCAATTGTCATTACAAGGATGACTGGTGAGTAACGAAACTATTTGTAATAGGACTTTACAATTCATAGTATAATTAATGGTATAGGTAAGTTGACAGGTTACTGCATTATATATTCTGTTATCTTATGATATGATAACTGACTTCTACACAAAATGTGTTAAATCGTTCTCAGGAATATTTAAAAAGAAAGCCCGACATTGGCATTTAAACGAATTCATTTTTATTTCCAGTGTGTATAAAAGTTTCTTTCACTTCGCACTTTCCAGTAGCAATGTTAACCCGGTGATGAAATTATTGATCCGGATTTGCATGTTTCATAAACTCTGTTTATTTTTATTTTTTCAACTCGGAAGGAAAATATAGCTTTTTAAAGCTGTCATTTTTATGGAGGAAGTGTAATAATCAATGTATTACTGTAGATTATATTTTCGTTGAATTTTATCATTATATTGACATATTTTATCGACAAAAGAGTTAAGTTTAAATCCACATATTTATATTCGCGTATTTGCACGTTCTATATATACGATGTTTCGAAAAGGTTAGTCAAAATTTTAGGTACTGGTACCATTATTTATCGTAAGAAGAAAGAAATTTTATAGCAATATGTTTCTAACAACGTTCAAGTTAAAATCAGAAGAATAATGAGATTCTGAGAATTCTGTGAATTCCATGTAATTTAATGCACTGATTGCACGTGTTGTTTATGGATCATCAAATTCATATTGCAATTGATCATCGAATCGTTTGTGACGTTTTGTGAAAATTGGGAAAACGGAACGTCAATTTGTAGCTTGTAGCAGTGTAGCACGTCTTAGCTATTATCTGTGAGATACACTGAATCATGTTTATAATTATTAGTGGGTAGGCAAAGGAGAACCCACTGCACAGCATTATAATTTTAATTCCTTAGATTCTCACTTGTGCAGAATTTAATTATTAGTGTGGAAAAAAGGTTTGACTATTTGGCGACAAAAATATATCTCCCTTAATTTTTAAAACCTCAATACATAAAAGAATACTTAACATATTTAAATAATTTTTCGCGTTGTATATTAATTCACTGCGCCCTAGTGTCACTTTTGAGTTACCATTTTCGTCTTTTTGAATCTTTTAACTTTTGTGTAATAATTGTACCTTCCTAATACTGTAATAGTCTTTTTCTAGAAATTTAAATTTTGATATGTTGAAATTTGTATTTAAAAAAAATGTTTGTGGATAAAAGCGATTTATTTTATTAAAATTCTCCAAATTTTTAAAGTATATTATTGCGGTCTAAAACTTCGCTCCATGTGTTATTTCAGTAATGTAGGTAGGTACTATGTAATTACTGTGCGTTGAAATTTGTAGGCCAAATTAGCGATGAACAATTTCAACGTGTATTACGAGTACCTAATACCGGTCTAACCTGTGAGCAAGAT
Organism: Andrena dorsata; assembly: GCA_929108735.1. Classification (NCBI taxonomy): domain Eukaryota; kingdom Metazoa; phylum Arthropoda; class Insecta; order Hymenoptera; family Andrenidae; genus Andrena; species Andrena dorsata. Next base: position 62,102,577 of record OV815487.1, on the reverse strand, counting down.
AGCAAGCGAAATATTGAATCTGAAATGTTATTACCCACGATTCCAGTTTCTAGAGAACGTTTGTACGTCGAAGTTCACTAATATCGACGATTCCTGTTGCAGGGTATAAATGGGTTAGATTCACGGGTGCTCGTTACACGGTACCAGGGATGATTTCAGTCGGCAAGGATTTGGATGGCACGAATCTCGTTGTCGGGCGTGCTTTGCACCATGGCGACATGCTCCCTGCAAAAGTGAAACCGGAACACGGCATTGCCTATGTCTGCCACGGTGGCCACGAGCACACGAAACACGATTTCGAGGTAAAAATGAACGATTTCCAAATATGTTGTTGCTGTTTTGAATAATAGGTCTGCATCTACAATAGCGAGCATGCTCGCCGAGCACACCACGAACTGCAGGCTCGGCAAGCGTGCTCGCTAAATAGTGTGTGGCGGTTAAAATGTTCGACTCGTGAGATGCTCTGTGCGCTGGAAATTGCTTAGCACAAGTGAGACTCGTCGAATTTGTTCAAAACATTAAACGCCTTTATCTCGAAACATGATTTTTCCGAACGGTAGCCAGCATAACAAAATAAATTATGAAATTCTAACGATTCTTATAATCTTTGTGAGATCTTCTTTGCAATTGAATCCACTATCGTATCAGCCTTTGATCATAAATTTTAGAGGCCATAGTTTTATCGATATTAACCCTTAGCTGGTATCCTGGGGTCAGTCATGACCCCAAGCACGCAAATTTCGCTGCAAAATTTTTGGTTGTCTAAGTTTGTAAACTGAAGTTCTAATTAATTTTTTAATAATAGTTAAACTTTCTACGTTTCTATTATTTTAAATATTAACTAAGAACAAAATATTCATAGAGGTTGATCTAGTGTCGACTTTACAAATTTCCGTGTCCTTTTTTATTTGGGGCCTGTCTCGACCCCAAGAAACCAGTTACGTTTGAAAAAAAAATAGTATAGCAGTTAAGGGTTAACATTTCTAGGCGTAAAATTACTCTTGATTTAGCATGTATGTGTTCAAACGTGCACCAAACATCGTCATTTTGCTTTCTTTATCTTCTAAAAGGCTGATGAGATAGCGATTGATATAACAGATAAGAATATCTTTGGTTTTTTGGTATGAGACAATGCTACGTCGAGTTATATTGATTATCGCCGACACCTCTTTTTGTTGTAGCAATGCACTCGGCGCCACGTAGAAATCGAACCACTACAGGGAAATGAAAAAAATACATTTTCCCTGAAAATCGCCTATTTTTTTAACCATTTGATCAGAATGACCCCCTAAAGAATTTTGAGCTCTGAACTAGAATCTCGGAGATGAACCTCGTGCTGGGAAGCGTGAAGAGAAGATAGTTCTAGTTTCAGTAGAAGTCGGAAGTTTTTAATAAATGCTCATTGAATTGGTTTATATGCACCAACGCAGTGGACTATAGAGACCACTGCATTCATATCTACAGCGAATACCTACATATCAAGACATACCAATCGAAAAGACAGTGAGCTCTACCCTATATCGGAAGTCATTTGTCATGCGCGAATTGCGAGAAGTGAAAACGATATTCTGCCAGTCCTTTTTCCTCTATCGTTGCTCGATAGCGATTGCCGCCATTCTTCACCATCCTTAAATTAATATAAATGGACATGATCCTACGTTAGCTACCCCTTATTTTCCACGTAATACACTCGATTGTACTCGTCGAAATCAATTTCCCCGGGTTCGAATATACCAGCCGGCGTGACCGCAGTTAATTACACTTCTGGCAGCTCGCTCCGGATAATTTATTTGCCGAGGGAATCAAGAGGATTAGGACGGTGGGAACCGTCTGACTCCCTGATCTTCTGCCATCTTATCGACGAATTTCTAAATGCATGATCCACACAGATGTTTCAAGAGCTCGTTTCCTCCCGACAGATTCTGATGCCTTCTGATTTTCATTGGATCCGTGCGTGCCATGGCCACGTCCCGGAAAACGCAGTCGAAGGTGGAAGAACGGCGGATGGAGAGATGCTTTATATCGGCCGCGCGCGTCAGGACGGCATACCATGCATGGGAAAGGTGAAGCGCAAAGCAATGGAATCATTCGAATTGCTTCGAATAATCATTTATGTAACAAGGGAAACTATCGAGGTGTTCGACGCCGATTTCATTCTCCTTGAAATTGGTTGTTAAGCACGAAAATCTGAGAGACTCGTATTTTATTATTCTTGCCCATATTCAAGTTTAAAGGATGAAACAGCCCCTCAATGTTCAAAAATTGTCATTTCCCGAACGAAGTGGTCTGCCAAATGTCCAACAAATTACGCGCATTTTAGAAGAAATACATATGGTAAAGTGATTTATGTAGGGTAATTCCGGGAAACGCGGCCGGGCTGGAGAGTTGGTCGAGTTGCTATATTCAGACTCTACATCTGTGTATATGTAAAAATCTGTTAAGGTTCAGAAGAATTAATTCTCTAGAAATCAACTGGTTTGACCAATTCTCCAGCCCGGCCGCGTCTCCCGGAATTACCGTATTGGTAAGTGCAAAAATGGCAGCCAGAAGAATGAGGGTGGGAGGCGGAGAAACCTGAAAGCGCAGAGGGGTGGTTTATCATATTGTTAGTTTAAAATAGGGTATGGTGACGAAAAATCGACAGAATTATAAAATCCAGTGGAGTTCAGTTTTGAAAAATGTTTAAGATCTACATGTCGCAGCTTTCTCGTTTCTTTAGTCCCCCAGTTTTCCGGTTGCCATTTTTGCAATTGTTAGCATATAGATCACTTTATAAAACGCATTTCTTCTAAAGTACGCGTAATTTGCTGGATACTTGGCAGAACACTTCATTCGGGAAATGCCGATTTTTTTACGTTGAGGGGCTGTTTCACCCCTAGAAATTCAGGATAAGCAAAAATAAAAATATGTGTCTCTTAGATTTTTGTGCTTAACAACATATTTCGAGGAAAAATAAATGGATTTTCTTACGTTCAATACTTCACGTGGATAAGAATTATTCGTTATTCGTAATAAATTATTCTACCATATTATTCGAATAGCACATCCTTAGTATATTGAATTTATTTATTCGAATAAGCATTCTAAAATTATACGAATAACGATGTGAATAATTGTCTATGCTTTCCGTGGCTTCCTATTTGATAGGTGTTTTCAAAAATAATAAAACCTCAATATGACATTACGTGAAATAACAGAAGATGTGAATGACATAATGCAAGTATATTCGTTATCTTATCCGTTACTCGTCGTCTGAATTGAATCATGCTTATCTAGCATATGAGTCATCCATGCCAAATCGATCGTTCTCTACAGTCAATGACTGGGATTTTCATTAAACTGAAACATAACATAGTTCATGTGAAATTGTGGAGTATTAAGTCATCATTTTGTTAGTTCCGAATTCACTTAAAAAATACGGGCCGTCAAATTTTGTAATTTTTACCTGCGAAACTATCTATCGTAGGAAGTTCACCCTATCTTTATTTTAATTAAAAAAATGAGTCTTTTTGGAAACATTTACTTTTGATCAGAAAATTCGTTTTTCCAACTTAAAATTTATAAACAAATTTTTGGTTTTCCATTGTCACTTCGTGGTCGCAGATCTAAAATTCAGAAACAATATGATCGGATTCGTTGAAGCCTTCTCTACAAAATAAGTCTTCCTGCGGGGTGGACATTTTCAAATTGACATCACCTTCACAGTGACCTGTCAAAAATCGCAGTTCGTTCTCTCTTAGATAGCAGCACTATGCGCTCGGCTGCTACTAGTGGTTGGCCATAAAGCTCACATATTATTATCATATATTATTTAATAATGTCTACAAATACAAGCGACAAGTCCCGTAGCCCTTTTCCACAATAATTAGATATCAGTGTGCTGCTCCTTTAATTATGTACTAGCTTAAAGTACCCGGCGTTTGCCGGGTAAAACTTCGAGTATCTGTTCGAGTATTATTCAGTGAAATAAGGGGGGAGAAGTGGGATGTCTGGATTTCACGTTAGCCTATATTTCCTGCAGGGTTCTAGACAGTAATTATGAAAAATTTGGTCCAGATCGGTTAAAAAAATCGGGATAAAAAGTATCCTATATAATATATATTATTCCCGATCCTAGACTACGTATATACAAAATTTCAGAAATACCCGTTGCGTAGTTGTGACGTGATTGAGTTCACAAACATTCAAACATCCAAACACACTTCCGCATTTATTATATTAGTAAGATTAGTTACGTATTTTTTGTCGTTAAGGTTAATCATTTATTGAAGTGTTTAAATCATACTTTTTATTGTCTATGTAGATCCAGAGAAGTCACGGTGTACTGTACGTACCATTCGATGGCAAGGAAGTTCCATTCAGAGATTATGAAGTTTTGGTGCAAAACTAACTTGTACACGAAGAGTGCCCACCTAAAATAAGTTTGAACCAATGAAATAAAATTTGTATTTACAAGCGGAAATCGTTAAATGAAATTAAATTTTTAATAAAAAAATGTTAGCATGCAAATAATTAATTCATTCATTGTAGCGAACTTATGTAACAACATAGTTAACACCATGTATACAGAGTGTTTCGCTACAGCTAACAAACCTTTTATGGGGTGATCTTACAGTCCAAAATAAGACAAAAATATAGAATACAATTTTTGCAGTATAGGGTAGATGTCCCTATTACTGTCACTTTATTTATTTTGCTTTATAAAAATGTAACGTATAAAGAATAGTGTACAACAATAATATTAATAATAATAAGAACAGTCACAATTTAATAATAATATTATTGTCGCACACTATTCTTCATACGTTACATTTTTATTGAGTAAAATAAATAAAGTGGCAGTAATAGGGACATCTACCCTAGTGTTTGGCGCTTGAGAAGCACGCGGAGGTAATGTGTCGTACTTCTTAGTCCGTTCCGCCTTACCACCTGTAGCGAAACACCCTGTAGAGTACAAAATTCTCAGTACATAGTCCCATCCAATTTTATTTCCAGCGTTAATCAATCTTTCAAAACTCGCCAAGTGCTTTTGCCTACTCTGCAGCATTTTACGACAGACGCACTGATCGGTAATTATCAACCGTTCAAGAGCATACGATGCAAAAGAGCCAATCTTTAATTACTTGAATAAAACGCTGCTACTAAAAACAAAAATGTAAAGTGTGTAGCGAATTTCCGAGGCAGAGAGGAAACGCGCGTGCGGCGGATAAGGGGAACAATGGGGGAGTGCGAGTAATTAAAGGCGATTGAGTAGGATGTGGTGAGAACGAGGAATTGGGGTGGGTCGCAAGCACAAAAAAGTGTCTGAATATGCACAGACAGTACAGTACAGGACAGTATATGGCAGTACAGTGCAGTACAGATAAGAACAGGTGTGGTAATAGGTAATGAAAGCACTTTCGGAGAAAAGAGACTTCGGATCTTGTTTGCTGAGAATGCGACAAGTTTCTAGAAAGAGGGGACACAGAAAAGACTGATTTTATAATACACATCCCTTGATAGATTTTAATGGAATTTGTTAAAGTTATAGTATGTAACATTGAATAAGGTAGGTGTACTCAATTTCGCCACCCATAAGGAATTCATGAAGTAGGAATAAGAACCGCTTGATATCATCAGTGTATAGTCTGTAAAGAGATGGCCGAGATGCTCCTCTCTCTGAAAATTGCCTATGAGCCGAGCATCGAGCTTACAATTCGCACAACTGAGACTCGTCGAATATGTTCGTACAGTCAATAGTGAAGCTCGCATTGAGGTCGTCGACCTGCTCGCGATTGTCCACACACTATTCAATATACGAACCAATTCGACGAGCCTCAGTTGTACTAAGCGATTTCAAGCAAGCAGAGCATCTTTCGAGCCAAGAATTCGAATCGGACGTTGATTAGGGCTGGGACTATTTGTCGAATTTTTCGGTATTCGGATACTTCAGTTGCTTAATTATTTGACGAATATAATTCGAATACTATTCGAATATAGGTTCATTTGTCATGGTGAAATCTTGTAAGCTAATTTTAACCCACTTCATGCCATACTATTCGAATACATCGGTATTCGAATATAGCAGTATTCTAATAGTATTCAAATAATAACATTCGAATACTCAAATATTCGAAGTCAATTATTCGTAGCATACGAATACTTGTGAAATATTCGAATAGTCCCAGCCCTAACGTTGATCCCATATTTTGAAACACTAGTTTAAACACTTTTTAAACACTTCTAATTTAACAATCTTATAAAATTGTTGATATAAGCGTTATATAAAATTCAGTTTTCATTTTCTTTAAATTTACGCATACGGCATTCAGAATTTATTGCTTATGCTGTAATTGCATCTATTTGCTGTAACCAATATAAAAATGAATTGCAGCCCTGTAGTAATAACAATCACTGACAAGTACAGAGAAGAAACTTCCCAAGGGGAAAAAGAAGAGAAGGAAAACGTCGGGATAGAGAAATCGGCAGAGAAGTCTGGAGGGTTGTGTAGACCGGCTGGAAGTTTAACGAACTTGTACAAAGGGAAAGGGCCTCCAGAACGAGGGAAAAGGATTGACGAATGGGGTGCTACTGCTGTCTCTGCCATTGGAGTGGAGCAGAGTACACGTACATTCTCTCCACCATCGGGCCATGGCAGGAACCCCCCCCCCGTGTATTACGAGCGAACACCCCCATAACACTACTCCTTGGTGCTGTATCGATCCATCCCCATGCCGGATTCAAGTTCCCCTAACGTGCCAGAAACTTCGGAACGTCGCGCCGCGCCGCGTGGCGGGAGAAGCCGAACAAAGAAAACACAAAGATGAATCTTCAGCTATTTTTCGCTTTGTTTCGCCACGTCGACCACCTTCCCTCCGACTTTCCGCCTCCCGTCAAGAGACCACGCGGGGCCAAAGATGTCACGTTTGTTTTTTCATGAACCGTAGCTAAACCTCCCTTCCTCCTTCACGCGAAACTTCCAAGTGAAGAGTAATGAATCATACTCCTTGAACGTATCGCACTAGGCTTTCAACGACTTGCTGACTTTAATCGAATTTGTACAACAATTTCGGTACAATACTTCGTTAGCGATAGCCAGTGATGTACGTAAATTCGAAAGGACGATCCTTACTGTTAAACAATTATCCAGGGTGTCCTTCCTAAGTGTTTCAAATCGAGTGTATGCACATAGCGATAAATTTAGTTTGCGTTTTTTATTGTCCGTTAGCGGCTGGAGGTTTCACATTTAATAAACTTGAATAGTGTATAAATTATGTCCTAAAAATGACAGATCTAATTAGATCTTTTAGAATTTGGTAAGTTACTTGAAGCACTGTATTAATTTAAATGTTATGGTGAATAGTTTTTCAAGATGGATATCGAAAGCAGTGATATGAAATTATAATCACTGTCGCAGAGGCAGTTCAATTTCACATTCAGAATGTGTCTGAGATATGTAAGAAAATACGACGGACGCACATTTAAATGGCGCTCCGGAACCGCGGCCTACCACCCGGAAGCGTAAATACACTGGCTAGGACCGTTTCCGCGGGAGGACTTGGGAAAAACCCAGGAAGGACGCTACGCGAGTGCTAAAACTGCTAAATAAATATACCTACGCAATCAGTGCGAAAATTGTGGAAAATCTTCCTTGTATATTAAGGAAAAACTTTGTCACTGCAAGTTATATGTACCTCAAAATTGCCTCGATACTTTTTAACGGCGAACGTCGAAAAACATGGGTTATATTCAGTATTACGTTTTAATTAAATATTATTGCCTTTTTTAACGTAAGGGTTTTGTGCATATATTTTGCGGCTTCGCTAGAGTATTCTGAGTTTTGTGTTTCAAGTCTCATAACGATCCGTTAATATTTACTTACGATATTGCAATTTATGTTTAAGAAGATATCGACTTTGGTCGAAGAAATTTTTTTTGTTTATAATTTTTATCTCGAATCCTAATGATTCTAGGGTAATTCCGAGAGACGCGGCCGAGCTGGAGAGTTGGTCGAGTTGCTATATTCAGACTCTACATCTGTGTATATGTAAAAATGTGTTAAGGTTCAGGACAATTAACCCTCTAGTGCATACGCCTGCCTTAAGGCGGGCACCTGTTTAGTCCAGGGGTTGGGAATTCTCATTTGCCAGCCCAAAAATAGTGTCACAGCGCACATATTGGTCTAAGAAACATGTCAATCTGAGTCTTCAATTTGACAGAAATCTAGTTTGAACTGCATGTTTGAGCTACACACACTGCCAAAATTATTATTATTATTATTATTATTTCCTCCAAATTGAAAACTGACATCGGATTCGGTCTTTTCATCCCCAAATGAGAGTAAACTAATTTTTCCAACTGAATTAAAAATCTATGCACTAGAGGGTTAATTCTCTAGACATCAACTCTCCAGCCCGGCCGCGTCTCCCGGAATTACCCTATAGAAAAACTGTAAATAGAAAAAAAAAACGTGTGCCGTGACGAGCTTTACAACACTATATTTTTTAAAATCCAGTTTTACGAAATTTAATTTTTCGAGCGCTGATCACCTTATTGCATCCGAGCCTTCAATTCAGCTGATACAATTTAATGAAAAGTAGTAAAAACAATTAATTCTCTAATGATTACAACTACCACTTTTCTACGTTATTATTTTGCACAAAATTCCCCTCGAGCTTTTTTTAATACAAATGTATAATTATATCTAGAGACGCGGTAGCGTCTCGACGCCAAGTACATGAAAGACACCCTGTATATGTCGACTGTCGCTACCGCGTATCTTTACTCGTCGCGGAGCCATCTTTAAACTACCAATGTATACTAAACAATTGTTTCCTCCAATTAAGGACAAAATACCGCTATCTAAAAATTCTAATATTGTTTATTCCATTTCGTGTATGGGTTGTAATCGGACCTACATAGGGCAGACATCCAGACTTTTAGAAAGACGTATTTATGAACATAGAAGGAACATTTTTCTACCCCCCTTTCAACACACTGCCTTAACGAAACATTCGCTTGAATTTGATCACAGATTTGATTTTGACAATGTCAAAGTTGTCGATAGGGAGACCAAATTGAATCAGAGAATTTTACTAAAGACATTGCATATGATTAAACAGCCTAGCGTAAATCTTAGGTATGAAACACCTAAAATACAAGACTATTACGCAACCTTACTTAAGAAATAAGGTGTGATGATGCTTCTCTCTATTATATGTTTCCCTGATTTCCTCTGTTTTTAGATTATAGACAATATTACATATTATTGTACAATATGTAGTCTGCTTTAACACACTTAATAAAGAGGATTTTTTCCATTACGACAAGAATTAATGTTTTGGCAATGTCTTGAGAGGTTACTCTGTGTTCAGTTTTTCAAATTTTTCAAAATAGTTAACGGTTCTCCCTAAACGTCGCCGTTTGTACCATTTTTGGCCTTACCCTCTGGTTGTTATTGCCCTCTGTTAGGTGTTTACTTCATTCACTCTCCAACCGACTTGTGCTTCGCACGTTGAACGCGTTGCGGAATTCATAAAAGTGAACGCAGTTTTCGTTTGATATAACAATTTCCTTGATAATGGTCTGAATATAGACCGAAACGTTGGGCAACTCAATTTTAAAACTTGCAAAATAACTTTTATTTTATTGACCGAACCTACGCGCCGTAAACACTCTTCATTGAAATTAAACATTTTTTCGGTCGAAATTCTTAATCATTTTATTTTGAACGATTTAGTGAATAGAAAGTGTCCGGATTAGTACATATGTACATTTCACGGTACATCTTTACCCGGGGTTGTTGGCAAAATCGTGCACCCTCTGCTGTGTTGCCCTTAAATCACATAGAGCGGGAAAATTCAAACCTTGAGTTATGGTATTACTTAGAATTAGTTCATTTCATTATCTATTATTAATGTATTAATGTTTGTTTTATTTGTAAGGAAATAAATGAATAATATATATTTTCTATATAACTATAATTGTTTCTTTTACTTCGCGGGAAATTAACATGAATAGTAGACGAAACCGTGCAGTACTAAAAAGTACTTTGAGAAATATGCTTAAAAATTTAATTAGAAATTGAAGATGAAATAGAGGATAGAAAACGTCTATGGGTCCGAAAATGGATTGATAGAAGAAATTTTTTGGGAGCTTCAAATTGTTTTTCCAAAGAACTAGAATCAGAAGATCCAGTAGAATATCTTAATACACTTAGAACGTGTGAAAATTCTTTTAAGCAAAATTAAATTCCAACTTCAACGAGCCGAAACACATATCCGAAGTGCCATTCCAACAAGAACTGGTGACACTTGTTGTTTTGTGTTTTAGATCAGCTAAAAATAATATTTTAGACATTAATTTATTCCAGGCGTCAGGTACTGACTTAAACTGTATGTGACATTTGAAAATATTCTCTAAATGGAGATTTAAAAAATTTATAAAGAATTGTAAATATTAGACAGACGAAATTGAGCACACCTACCTTATTTCCATTGTTCCATTATTCAGTTACATAAAAAAACTGTATTTCATATTTAAATACAAAGTGGGGTATGATAACCGAAATTCTAATCACATGCTCAACAAATTATACTAGAGAAAGGACCCAATTACTGACATATTAAACGTTGAGGCTGACATTATCTTATAGTTTTGTACTTATAGACTAAAAGTATATGTTGATCTTGTTATTTATTATTGTTTAATATGGTTACTTGATGAAAACAATTCGGTGGAACTTAAAACTTCAATTTTTATGTATAAATTCATCAATTTCAAAAATATATTTCGGGATCTATTACTGACACACTTGAAATGTATTTGACTGAATTACTGACACCCCAATTACTGCCAGCTAACCTAATACTGTTTATCTCATTTTAAGGTTATGCCGTCTCATGTACATGGGCAACTATTGCTATGACAGTAATATCTTTTTTTTTTAGTAGGGGGAAATTGCTTTATGCATACCCCGGCCATATTGCCGGGATTATGTGGGACTCGCCGTCGTAATGACGAAATATTCACTAAAAAACCCCTCCCGGCTTGCCGCCTAACCCGTGCCCTTTGGGGAGGGGCGCACGACTAGGTACTACTTGCTCCCTCCCCCTCCTGAAACCGGGGGGCACCCTCCTTGTGGGCCTCAGCTAAAAACGCCGAGCCGCCCTCACAACGTGGAAACCCTATCCGGGCGTCACCTCACGCGCCTTAGGGGCACATCACCTTTCCTTGTTACGCAATTCTAAAAACGTCTGAAACATCCACACACATAGCGGTTAAATACGCGAGACATCACCAAAAAACAGATTAACCATTCACTCATAGCGGTTAAATACGCGACACATCACCAAAAAACAGATTAATCATGCACTCATAGCGGTTAAATACGCGAGAGACACACAAGTGACTAAGTAAAAATTACATACACGGAGGCCCAGAGTAGCATTTAAAATATGTATAAGCATATCAGTAAAAGGAAAGGCTATCTGGGTTGGAATATTTCGGAATGGAACTATATGTGTCGCAAAGGAACGGTTTTTTTTGTAAAAGTGCCATTATTGAAGTCTGGACCAATAATCTGTAGTGTGTGCTATTGAAGACTCTTACGCAGCATTCTTCCCCTTCACGCGGTGCATCCGGATACTAGAAATCAAAGCCACATTATTATACCATCGTGACCAATCCAAGCACAATTTCTACAATACTAAAGTACTAATCTGAAAGTTTGTTTTATGATTTAAACCAGAATAGCCTGATTGTTAACGAATTCTAGCGCGCAAGTGGCATTAGGAGGTAGTAATAGGCAATAAGTAATGGCGTAAGTCAAACCGCGCGCAATCGTACGCGCACCCGTCGAATATTAGAAATCAATTATTTTGAAATTGGAGTCCGGTACGAAAAAAAATTTATTCCGACTTATTTTGACGCACGGCATTAATTAGTGAGGTCTTTTTGGAGTGTCCTACTAAATTACGCCTCAGTAATCAGTAATGACAGTAATACCAAAGTGCTTGAAACGCTTGTACCAATCACTGTCACCCAAATAATAAGTAAAAAGACGTAATGAATCGTTGAATTCGGATCTTTATTACTTTCTATGATGCTTATATTATGTAAAACATTATATTCTGTTATGTCAATAGCTAAAATATTACAATTACAGCATTTTCTTTAACGCCTTGTTTTCTCTTTCGATAGTAAAGAAGTCATCGTTTGCACTCTCCTAATATCGGTTTAAATTTTTTTTATCCTTTTATCCAAATTAACGAAGAAAAAATTAAGTACTGTTTGTTGTATCGAATAAATAACAGTTTGAATTGTATGCTAAATTTTTTTTATGCATCATTTTACAAGATTTATTCGTAATTTTACGTAAAACAGCTTAAGGTGACAGTAATTGGGTCATTTACCCTATAAGTGGTAGCAGTATACCAGTGAGAATAGGAAAGGAAGAAACGGACTCATAAGGTGTATTTGGCCGCTTAAAAAGCAACCGGTGGCCGTTTTCTTGGCGCACACCCGTTAGGTGGTGGGCACGTGGCCGTTGCGGCATTATGTTCCCATGGCTGGCACGTGGCCGTACTACGGTACCCCAGAATCCCCCTTCATAATCGAGAACCCCGTCACCTCCCATTGTTGAGGAGCCGGTGCCCCCGAGGGTTTGTCGCGCTATTTAATATTTTGATCGGAGAGAAGCGTCTGCGTTTCGTTTGAGTAGCGAGCAGTAGGGGTTGCCCACGTGCTCGCGATCGTTCCCTTTTGATTAATTTCGGTACGGATCGACTGGCACGAACGTGAATGATTCCCAACAAAGGAAAGCTCTGGGAAGAGCTTCGCCGGGGTGGAGCGAGAGCGAGGGCGAGAATGGGAAGAAGAAAGAAAAGAAAATAGCAACAGCTGGCACAGAGACGGGAATCGGCGACCAACACAATGCGACCTCGATACAGGGGCTAAATTCACCCCTCGGCATCCCCCCTCCCTGCCTCGCTCCTCAGTTCTGACGCGTTCCAATCAACACACGATTTGCACGCGCTTGCTTTGCGATCATCCTGCTGTATTATATCACATAATCGTGGACCACTTGCATTTCAGGGGTGGAATATCGTTAATGACGCCGTATTCTCAATGAAACGGAAGCCAGCGCCGAGAATAATTCCAGCTCCTATTCCCAATAGAAGGGGATCGAGTTAATTATATCATTCGGAAGCATTATTTGCCTCAGCTTTCGGAGATGTTCAAACTTCAAACGTATTTTATCACCATGAGTAGACGCAACTGCAAATTAGAATATGTCTACATATTTAATCGGGGTGCATTGCGCGTCGCAAATTACTTTAATTATTTTTCGACAAGCGATAGTAGGTATACGGCTACACAAAGATATCTGGAGCGTATTACATATTGAAATAATTAAAATGCTGTATAACTGCAACAATATTAGTTAAGCATATGTACGTAACACAATCTAATGGAAATTAAGACTTTTTAACAATAAAATATTTTGATATTTTCATATTTTTGTAAAATTACTCGCATCACAGCCTTTGCGCTTTCGTCTGTTAATTTCCGACTATTGTTATCTAAAGCGACTTTCGAAACGCCAATAAATAAAAGAGAAAAAGAAGAGCAGCTATTTTGGTAGCTGGATAATTTTGTTAGAGAACTCGCAGAGGCTACGAAACCGTGTTTATGGGATTTAACATATAAAGACATCTTAAGGTTAAGTTGTAAAACAGTCTGGGACTGAACTTCGCCTGTATTTTTTGTCGATGTTTACCCACCGTTTATTGTCCTCTGTTATTTTGAGCAATAAAAGACGTTAATAATAATAATAATAAGCCGCGGTTTTCCGTTATGCGATCGAGCCTATCTTTTACAGCTTGTAACCATTATAGTCTAGGTCCTGCGATCAATAAAATTCGGAGCCCGAAAAATAAGAACTACGTACCCTAATATAGAGCATCCTACCGATTTTCACTTTGCTTTATTTTTCGCAACTTGCATACTGTTTATAAGCTGCTACTTTCCTTATGTCGAAAATCGGGATGAAACTAGAAATTCATGCTTGGTACGGCTAATGTCCAGTATATACTACTTATATATCGACCATCCGCGCGAACGCGCGAGAAAGAAACTACTTTCTAGGGCGAATTCTGTTTACGCCCAAATCGCCCGTTATTTTCAATCAGGTACGTTTTCCTATACGCGACTGAACGCCACGTCAACATTTTCAACGTTGATTTTCTCGGAAATGAAGAGCAATATCGAAAAATTTGAATCCCTTTTCTCGACTTATTGACTTCTTATAAGTCGAAAAGAAACAGTCACCTTTTTTATATCGCGCTTAATTTTCGAGAAAATCGACTTTGAATTTGTTGAAGTTGCGTCCGGTCGCGTATAGGAAAATATATCTTAATGAAAATTACGGGCGTTGCGGGTGATTTGGGCATACGTGGAATTCGCCCATAGTGATACACTTTAAAAGAACAACTTAAAACTTAAAACGTTTAGTTCATGTACTATGTGCTCGTACATGGAATATTTAATATCTTTTGATAGTGGACCCCTCTTGTGCCTTTTTCCTCTCTTAACGGCATAGTAATACCTTAACAACAGTTTATAACAGATTATATATAATTGTTGTGCATTGTTAATTTTTTATAAATTTTCTTGACGAAGTAAGTATGACGCTTGCCATGGGGTAAGTGCATCTAATATGGCCTAACGCTGGGCGTGTAATATCTCGTGAAGAAGGAGTGCTTTCTGCTGGTAATAAACTGAACAATACGTACAGTAGCCAAGCATGTGTAGGAATACACATGTATGGACTTGCAACATCACTTGAGCAAGTATTTCAGTGAATCTTGTAGTACTTGCAAGTATTTCACTAAATATTCATATGATTAAAAATAATAAATACAGATATAAATATAACTTTAAAAACTCAGAAATACATGAATTAATCAATATTTCCCAGACATTTCTCAATATTTTTCAAAATCCTGATTTTTGCTTGTCTTGTTTTATTCCAATCGCGATTGAAAATCTTTAAGTTTCAACAGTTCTAGTCTGCCGTACGTGAAACATAGATATTTTCTTTTTTATCTGAGACTAATTACATACAGAAATAATAGATGAATTATTTTTCAATTGAGAACGATTTGAATTTGAGTAGGTGAAATTAGGCGTACTTACCCTACGTATTTAACCCTCGATTGTCACGCTGGGTCAAAAAACCTTTTCGTCGAAACTCTTATTGCTTCAAATTTTTTTTTATGCATGATGATACTTTAAATATCAATTTTCAACGATGGGCATATATTCTACAATGTTCAAACATTATCTCAGAATTTTCGAGACTCAATTTAATAAATAGTTTTTAAATAACAACTGATTGAAAATTGACAGGGTCAAATTGACCCAGTGTGACAACGACGTTCGAAAAAGTAGGTGTGACAAACAAGGGTTAAAAGTTGTTAGTTATTATGTTATCTATGGGGATCAAGTTATATGATCTATTTTTTATTTAATCATGAAATGATAGACATCAAGGAACAAATCACAGCGGCCAATTTTCGAATGTCAAAATTAAGTCCAGTACTGAAATGTGTGAGAATGGAACGTCATTTCAACTGAAAATATTATTTTACGATATCCTCGTATACTACACGTACCGCTATGCAGAAACGTTTAAGATAAACGGTGGAATGGTTATTTTATTTCGAGAATGCGTTTCCTGGAATCTACGGACCCACTCGAAAACGAGTTCATCCATATGGCGCGAAGGACACGAAAAGCAGAACCTGAACCAGAACTCGAATCATGATTCAGGAGTGGGCGAGAGAAAACAGCTGCTCTCTCGTCGATCGAGGAGAGCCCAGCAGCTGCTGGTGTTGTTACTGCTATTGCTACCGCTACAGCCACTTCATACTTTCGAAACTAAATGACAAGGATGAACGTAATACATTTGTAACTGTAAACGGCAGTGGACTCCGTTCTGTATTAAGGGGCTACAGAACTATTGAACCACTAAAATCAACAGTTTCTTTTGGGTTGGATCACCATACCGGCACATTTCACAGTTTTTTTATGCCCGCTTTCGCAAGTAATTGAAAAAAATTAGAGTATGTTGAAAATTAGTGAAGTTATTTAACGTTAACGATGGACCTGCATTGCGCGCAGCTGTAATCCGCGAATGCACATAGTCCCAGGTGAACCAATCATCTAAAAGCAAAACGCTTTGGGGTGAGTAATTTCTACACTGAAAACTACAGTCTGGAACAAAAATGGTGAAGGTTACACAGGAATCAATTTTTTCCCCACATTTTTACGGAAATAAATCGCCTTTAATCAGTTATAAAATGTTTCACAAACAGGTCCAGTAAAAATTTCAAGTGAAAATATTCATTCGTTTAAATGTTATGATGTATACGGTGTTTAAAAATATAACATTGAGATAAACGCCTTCAAGGGAAAGTTCGCTCTGCCAATACCGTTCTGCGAGGCCGTTATTCCACGGTGCACTCAATTATATTCAGCGTTATAATTTCCGTAATTATTCAAATTTCCTGTGCCCCCTTAAGGGTACAGGACTATTGAAATTATATTATTATTATTAATTTCGACAGTGTCATCCTTTGTGTACATTTACAAGAAAGTTTCATGAGGCAATTCGAATAATTACGGAGATTATAGCGCGGATCGTAATTGAGGGCATCGTCCAGTAACGTTAACAATAAAGCCGTTTATCTCGAAACTACATTTTGAAACTCCGTGTACATCGTAACTCTGGAACGAATGAATATTTTTGAAATTTTAACTGGAAGTCTAGAATTCGTTCCCCTATCTATAGTATGGAATTTCCGCATCAGCATTGGATGATTGTAAAAAAATTTATAAACGATTTTTTTTTCGTAAAATCTGAGGAAACAAATGATTGGTGTGTAACTTTCATAATTTTTGTTTAAATTCGCCGGTAAAGTTCCATGCTGTAGAATTTGATGTAGAATTAACTCACCCCAAAGCATTGTGCTTTCAGATGATTGGTTTACCTGATACTACGTACACCGACTACAGCTGCGCACTACACAGGACCATCTTCAGCGCTTAATAATTTCAACAAATTTGAACACTCCGATAATTTTTGTTTTGGTAATTACTCGGAGACATGTCCACAATAAACTGTGAAAAGTACGGGTATAATGATTACCTGGTACCTAAGCAATCCAATACTTGTCCAATATTGTACCCCTTTAAGGGGGTAGGGTAGATGGCCCTATTACTGTCAGTGTTCCTATTACTGCCACTTTATTTGTTTTGCTTAATAAAAATGTAACGTATAAGGAATAGTGTACAACCATAATATTATTATTAAATTGCGACTGTTCTTATTATTATTAATATTATTGTTGTACACTATTCTTTATACGTTACATTCTTATAAAACAAAATAAATAAAGTGGCAGTAATAGGGACACTGACAGTAATAGAGACATCTAC
This sequence comes from Andrena dorsata, assembly GCA_929108735.1. Lineage (NCBI taxonomy): Eukaryota > Metazoa > Arthropoda > Insecta > Hymenoptera > Andrenidae > Andrena > Andrena dorsata. The sequence continues at coordinate 62,085,096 of OV815487.1, read as the reverse complement.
CCTATACCCGTTTGAACGCTCGGAAAATGTGTATAATTTGTGAATTCTTTACAAGTCAACGGCTTGATGATGATTTTCCGTTTTTGTATTATATTTACATAGTATTATGGACTACTTAAAAAAAAGTTTCAGTTAAAAAACTATTGTTTTTCGGAAGCTATGGATACATATCCGAAACTCTTTCGATTTTAGAACGCGGTGGTTCTGAAAAAAGCTGTTTGTCGCGTTTGAAATCAAAAATAGTACATTTTTTTATAAAATATGTTAATAAACAATCGATTAACTTCGTTAATATTTCGAATTTTTACATCCGACTTGATTTATAATGTTTCTAAAACATCAATCTTACACAGGTTTTGTAACATTTCCTCTTAGTATTTGAAATAACGGAGCGATATTTGAAGTAATCGGACTCCCTGTATATACAGTTACACGCAAGAACAAGACCAACATAAATAACTAATTGAAGGGAAAATAAGAAATAATTAAAAATGTACACATTCATTCGTTGCCACTGAAAATACGGTGCCGTGCGAATGTATCGAGGATTCGGGAATGGTGAAACTTCAAACCAAATTATCTTGACTTTCAGCAGTACATCTTATACATTTGATACATTACTGCAGATATTCACGCGTTGTGCATTAAGTATACATGGCTTGACAATAAAGTTCCCGGACTGCAGTAATAAAAAAACAGAAACATCTGAGATAACAAACTGTAATATTTTATCTTTCAAAGTAGTCCCCCATGACATCGATACACTTGACATGTCTGTGATGCGAAGCCTCAGAGCATTTTTTAAAGCTCGTATTTGGAATTTTATCCACTTCTCACATTCTTCTGTATATACTCGACGCCTTGAAAATGTTTACCTTTCACAATGTTGATCAACATGAAATCCGCGGGGACAGATCCGACGAACGAGGTGGGTGGTTCGTCTGAACAACAAAGGTCATGCATCAAACTCCAGATTCCCTGTTAGTTTAGGAAAGCCGCTGTTCCTTTCACTATAGGTACAAACACCTGATCGAAATCAGCTGTGCAAAGCACTTACGGAGATGTGTAATGATTTCTTACATTTTCTTCTAATGGGGAAAAGGGAATCAGGTAGCGTCTTACGTAATATTTTTTTTAACCTAAATTTCAATATGAGTAGACTAAAAAACGAAGTTTCACCGCGCGCGCGGAACTGAGTTAAATGAATTATATAAACCTTTAGGAGAATATTAATAACTGAAAAAGTGCAATGTAAAAAATATTACGTAAGAAAGGGAGGGATGGTTGCAATCTAAAATCTTTCGCATACTGGAGGAGGGAGGGGATAAGAAATCGCCAAAATTACCCTTACGTAATTTAATGCGAAATTTGTTGGAAATAAGTGACCTGAATTTTGCACATTACTCTTGTTCGATAGTTAGACAAAAGATAGTTAAATAAATAAAAAAAGGTCGTGCAATTGAGCAGGTACGTTGATTTGAAAACACCGTCGCTAATAACGCATGCGGTTAACGTACGCATGTAACTGCATACAGATGAAGAGTTGTAGACTACAACTTGTAGTAACCACAAGTTACTTTTATGAGAGACGGTAGCTCATTTCCGTTTTCTGGCGACCTATTCAAGAACGGGATCATCATTAAAGTGGTGACGCGAATCTGCCACTGACAGAGTAAAACCCACACATCAGGGGCTTTCTTTCGACTGGATCGTAGGGGTTCGGAGGTCCTCGCGACACGGTCCTTCGCCCTCTCTTTCTCCCTCCCCTTTACCCCACTGGTTTCGACTCTCATTCTCGAGTGCAGCTGCTCGTCACATGGGCCCCGCGCCATCTGCCATTAGAAGCAAACCACTGCACGCGCGCTTCAGACAAGACCCCAGATCTGTAATGGTTTTGCGATAATACCGGGTGTGCAAAAGATTCAGTGCGACCCTTTTAAGCGGTTAATCCCACGCTGCTTTATTATCATTTTAGGAGAGCAATAAATGCTTAAAGGATTACTAACTGGGCTTGCCAATTTCCATTTAATACGTTCACACATTCACTCCTTAAAGTTTCACTAAGTGAATAAGAAGCAAACATATTGCAATAAAATATTCTATTAATAATGCAATGAACATCCGGTAGCTCTTCCAAGTTCCATTATGTTATAATTGTAAGTCCTTCATATTGCAATATATGTATATATTTTCGATATCCTTCCTTCTTATCCTATTCATGAGGGTTCGGGAATTATGTAAATTTTTCCAATACTTACATAAGGCGCCCTTACTTTTGTTACGCCACTCCTGGTAACGTCTCTACATAGCTACTTTTACTGTTTTATGTGACGAATCCCAACTGCCTATAATAAGCCAGATAAGTGTACTCAAAATATAGCACCTTACAGTGTCTTATGTCCTCAAATATAATGTACAAAAGTTTATTTTCTACTGCATCAAATAGGGGAAAGGTGGGATAGTTAACCAACGGGGATACATGATCACATCAGTTTATATCACAACCTAAATAATTAAATACAAACAAAGCAAACCATTATTATTATTTTAATAAAAAAGAAAAACTGTGATCAACTATCCCACCTTTCCCCTACAATTGGAATTATTAATACAATTGTAATTAACAGCCAACTAATTTCGATGCAAGACAATAGTCCATGCGTAACAAAACGGGATTGAAAGAAATGTTCGCTCAGAAAGGAGAGCGTAACCGTTTGCATCGGATTAAGTGATTGGAAAAGGATAAGAGAGAAGGACTTTTTGCAGGAACTAATGCACAAATACGTGAATATCAGGCCGCTTTAATGTTTCCACAGCGGTCTGAGATATAACAATAGCAGCTCTAAATCGTATTCATCGCATCAGTCTTGCGCAACGTGCTTCAGTTACATTCTTCTGACAGGAGCTGCAGAGAAATTACCATAACGGACACTGCACATAGTGAAATACGAAGAGGGTGAAGGGGGCTGGCACACGCAGCCGGCACGCGACATCGGGGTTGCAACAATAGCTGGATCATTGCTCTCTGTTCAGGAGCTTCAGGCGTGGCTGCAGGCGTTTAAAAAAAAAAAGTTATTCTATTTAAACCCTCCCCTTGTCGAGCTCCCCAACATTCAACTGCACGAAACGTGAAATACGGATCTGTCCTTTCGCAAATGCAACCTTGAATCATTCAGCAGCTAGCGAACTGAACTTAGTGTAGTTACTGGCAAATGAAAATTACGATAGTGGATAGTTCTTTTGCTGCCAAAAAAGTTGAAATTCGAGTCACGAAGGAGCTGAATGCTCGGATTCAAATTTTTATTTAAAATTTACTAAAAACTAAAAAATAATTAGTTTCTTGTTCTACAATCTCGATGGTGATATGTTTCTTTAGATAAAATCGTGGGACACCATGTGCAACCAGAAGTTGAAGTATCAGTTGGAACATCATCAACGTTTATCAATTTTTTGTCACATTACAATCTGTATCCTGCAATTAAAATATTTCGTTTCATTAATGCGAATGAAAACTCTCTCTCAAAAATTCATTTCGACAGTTGCTTCTGTATTAAAGTGATTCATATCCTGTCCCACGATTTTATCTAAAGTGACATATCGCCGGTGATGGTGCAAAACCGCGTATGAGCAGTTTGTAAATACCGCGGATCTGTAAAAGTAGCAAAATTTAGATTTCGCGCCCACGGTTGCCAAGCGCTGTTTCGCTTTTTTTAAAATTCACACCATGTTAGCCATTAAAATGACTAAAATATCAAATTTTTCCTTCCCCCTGTTAAATCGGTAAAGTGCAGATCCGCGATATTTACAAACTGCTCATACGAGGTTTTGCACTATCACCGACGATATCACCATCGAAATTTTAGTACAAGAAAAGAATTATTTTTTATTTTTTTAGTACACTTTAAATAAAATCGGTTAACTTAAAATTGGTATACCAACGGCCATATGCGTATACCACCTTTTTATTACCCTGAAAAAATATCTCATCTTTTTATAAACATCCTGTATGTATAAATTTATAACACTGACTGCTTAAGAACATTTATATTCATGACAGGGTAAGTGCTACTGATAATTTCATTACAATAACGTCAGGGGACCGGATCGAAAATAAATTTTATTGAATCTGGAAAGAGAAGGGGCATGGAACGAAAATTCATTAGTTCCTGCCTCGATTTACAACGTTAGCAGGAATACAAACACAATCAAAGCGCAAATATAATTGCAATTTACGTAATAACAATTAGTTTCAATAATATATTTGCACTATTTGCATAACAGTTTAATATGAACACGATTACAAAGTAAACAGGTACATTGAATGGGAATAACGTTATCTCTAGTTTACTCATCTGTGTCTGGATTTGGGTGAAACGCTTATGAAAGACGATCCCCGGTGACGTTTATTAACGGTTTAAAAATGGAACTTTTGCGGTTCATTAGCGGTGCTTCACCAGAAAATGCACGAGCAGCAACGGCAGAAATAAACCGCCTGGAAGATTCTACATATTTATTGTATCGTCTCGAGGTTGAAGTTTTTCGTACGATGTATATTTTCCCTGCGAAGTCGTCGCGTAGTTATCGACTCAAACAGATAACTTGCATTTAATTCGGAAGGTTAGTCAAATTTTGATTCACATGACATTTCAAGCATCGGCGTATTCTTTTGTAGTTTGTTGGTAAATAACAATTGTTATAATTGAGTGGTATGCTAACAATATTCCCGATTAACAAGTGACTAAACAAAACTCATAGTTTATTATCATTATGCTAATTGCGTGGGACAATCAAGAGTAAACTATTTAAAACATTTAATATGATATTAAGCAGAAATAATATAAAAAGTACCATATTTCTTCGAGGCAATTAATATTAACTATTACAAAACCAGAGAGAAAAATCAACATAACTTCGCACAAATTCATAATAATTGATATTCACTTAAGAAGACTTCCTACTATGTTTTACTCATATTGTCACGTAATAGAATAATAAAATGGTAAGAATTACTTTCAAGTGAAATATGCAATTCCCGGTTAGGTTGAAAATGTACTTCCTTAAAAAAAAACGATAAATAAATGTAGCAACTAGGGTGTATGCAATTACGCTAAATACAATATAAAAATATCGTATTTCATAAAGATTATACAGCATTTTATTTTCCTCCTTGTAAAATGTAACCAAAAGGGAAAGAAAATAATCCTCCGGAAAGGAAGATTTTTATTTTTCATAAATCCAGGTTCACTTGAAATATTCCGAATGCAGCTGAATAAAATTACAATAGTGTAACATTCCCGCGCAAGGCGTTGTCGCGGTTTACAGTAAGCTCCACGAATAGAGCGATTTAACCATGGATTTTGGGATTGTTCGTGTCCCACGTGGTAAAGAATTAAAATTCACGATGAAGAATTCTCTTTAGTATAATTTTATGTAGACGAAACACCTTATTGCTACGTGTTTTTATGTGATTTTTGTGCATCTGTGTCTCGATAACACAGTTCACTACAGTGGATATAATGGAAACAATAGATTTTAGCGAGTGGGCAGGTTTGATGCAATTCATCGATACCTTTCAATTTTGGATGAAGTGTCGCAGACTTGTGCGGCCATATCAAGTGTCATAAATTTCATCACAGCTTCTCTGAGGCAAGTGACCCCGCGCAACAGTGGCGTTGATTACCACTACTCGACCCTTCGTGTGACTTGTCCCGCGTGCAGCGGTGCACGCGGATTGCCTGCTTTTAGGCAAATCATTAAACGCTTATAATTAGCAAATTAAGCCTCAGCCGCAATATCGTTATTCTTGATTTTCGTCAACGTTTATACTAACAGTCCCGCGACTTGAAATATTGAAGAAGCTTTATGGCAAGAAAACGATCTATTTCGTTTTGTTTGCTATCGCGACTGTCTCGTGCACGCTTTCTATATGTACGAAACAATATGGTGTACTGTGGTGTGTCACGTCTACGGAAGTGATATAATTCTTTGGTCTTTATGGTTTTATTGTGTACTATATTTTTCCACAATGTACTATATTTTTTATGATATTTACCCGTAAAGTGCTATATATTTTCCCGAAAAAAAGTTGGCAATCCTAGCTGGTGACCACGTTGGGTCTCCCAGCTATCGGTTGCCGCAAGATTGCTTGTTTGAATGAAAAGAGACAGTTTAGAGATGGCAAGCGGCCCGACTCCGCGCCGTATTGCTAAAGAATGGGGAGTCAGTTCTGGTCATGGAGTGGGAGACGCGAGGATGCCTTCTAGTAAGAGGGCTATCATGTGATGAACCACACGGCACTTGCCCCAGAACCTCGAAATTGAGCGGTCTTTATAAATTATTGCTAACAAATATAAACATTTTATATATAATTTTGCGTTATTGTTAATATGGGATATTATGTGTATCATATTTTGGATAATGTGTCAGGGATTGTTATTCAGTATAAAAATCTACATATCTTTACTGGAAACGTGTAAATTATAATTCCAGGACAAATTTTACAGGAGCTTAACAAGTGTTTGAATATACACTGTCACTCTGTGGTATCAACTTAATGTCAGATTTTGTCACAACATAAAGTCTACACAAGTATCATTAGCTATATGACATGCGTTATTGTAAACAAATGCAATTAAGCAGGATCCAAATGCACAATATATCATAAATTTTATCTATCACTGTCAATTTGTGTTGAAGCAAATTTTGTGATTAAAGTCTTGAACTTGTATAGGAGAGAATATGCTGTTTAAATATCATGACATGATTGACTTGTTATACTAAAAAGATACAAAAAATATATAGTTTTAATATTTGTTGGGCCCAGTGGAAAACAGGCACACGCCACAATATAAGAAAACAAATTTTAGGAAAAATAATTTTGTCAGGACTTAAGTTGTAATTATTTTAACTGGTAATTGAATTAGGTAAATGCGTCGACATTTTTATATTGTATCTCAACTGTAGAACAAACTTTTATTTAATCTAACTTTTTATCTATGTGTTCAAGTTCTTGTCTCTCTTCACTTTCATCGCACTTCAATATTCGAAAATGTGGAGTATAAATGGAGTGGCATTGATTCTTTTCCATTACAGGTATTTGTTTGCTTCCAATATCAAGGAATTTTAATATGTTTCTGTTTAGGAAAGGGTAGATGTCATAGTGCTAGAAGTTGGTGGAATGGACACTAGATAGCAGAAGCTACTTGGTGGTACAAAAAAAAAACAAATCTATATCAATAGATGTGCCATGTACACCTTTGCCACTAAGCCCCCCATTTTAATAACTGTAGAATGAAACTCGGTTCATAGTACCAATATTACTGTATCTTTCAAAGCGACTCAGAATTATACAATTTATATCAAATAAAGTAACCGGTAATAAATGAGTGCTGTTATCCCTATTCATCAAACGCTTTTAAAGTGAAGTGGACTAAAAGTGGAATGAATAGGATTAAAATATACATATATGGCTCGACTCAGTTGACCTGCTCTCTGAGTTACGCAAAAACTGTGAAATAGAAGTTCATATGCTGGATACTAAAGCGTTTTAATGTCGTATTGCGGAGCTTCAAACCTGAAAACCGTTTTATTGAATTATACAGAGTGTTACGACTTAACTTTAAATTTTCTTGAATCTCGAGGTTTTAACACGATTAGGATGTAATTTTGATTGTTCCGCTCTTGAGCAAGTCCTGGGACTTATCGCCCCGGGATAGTCGAGGGGTTAGAGTAGAGCTATAAATCAAATCTTACGCGGTGGGTGTGTCGTAAAGAGGCGTTATCGAACTGAATCAGACTATGCATGGATAACGAGTACGCTTCAGTGCATACGGTACAATTGATTATGGGATGCTTTACATTGTGGGCATTCTGCGCTATTGATTGAATCTTTCGCGGCCTATATGTATCCAATACATTTCCACAACGCATTTGGGACTCAATTCCACGCAACGTAAACAAATCTAAGTTCCCTTATCGATGGTTCCGATGCCTCCCTTAACGAATTTAAAAAATGTTAACACATTTATCAAATAATTATCTTTTTATATTTCGATTGGAATGAGCTTCCACTCTATCGGGTCTTTTGACGTGCCTTGAAATGCTCACCTACGATTTTGTATCTGAAATTCGGTGGACCGTAGGTTCATCGTACACCCTCAGCAGGTGGTCCTCACTTGCAGTCGCACACTTATAATTTAGTTTTAGGCATTTATCTCCTTCTGGAATTTTTGCTGAATAAATCATTGACGGATGAGAGGTTGCCCTCTCTACCCATCAATGGTTCGCAATTGGTTTTTTATTTGACCGCGTTGAACACGTTTTACGACCAGTGCTTGGTGTCACAGTGGGCAGCTATCAGCTCATAAGTGAAAGATTTAGACGGACGCAAATGAAATGGTTAAGGATAAAGTACCGCTGTTTGGAACTTTTTTTGCCACAAAAAGAATGTGTTTACTATATTGAAATTTTTTCTATTTACTAATACGAGTTTTGAGAATATAAAATTTTTTTCATATATTTTTAATGATTGTTTATGCCATTATATAAAAACGTGTTATGTGTATCGCGAAAAACTATGGATTACATGTGTAACTTAATTATAATGTGTGCATTATATCAGTCCCAGATCTCACACCATATCTTTTAAGAATTAAGTATGTAAAATATAGACTTATTCATTTACAGTTAAATCTTGGTACGTTTATGAGTAGGTATACGTATATCGTTCATATGAACGTCATCTTTCCAGTGCGTCGCAACAGGAGATCTTTGGGAGCCGCCGTTCTACACTACATGCAATCATACAAAAAATGTAACTGCCTAAATAGAAAAATAAGTTTCTTAACACTCTTTTCTTTGTTTCTCTGATTTACGTTAATAAATTAAAATTTATGACTGGGAAATACCTTGTATAGGATTCGAGCACACCTCAGCAGATGTCGATACTATATAGTATATGTGATATACTATTCCTACCTAGCTATACGTACATACATTCTTCAATGGGTTTTTATATGGTGACGTTAGACGGTCGATGGACGGAACAATGTGAATGTGACCGAACAAAACCCATTGAAAAATGTTTTGAAGGGCGGTAGTTTCCACGAGCTAGACGGCTAATGTGAACCCACCTTTATTCGGCTTCGGCCTCTCGATTAAATGCTTGTGCTCGAACAATCAGGCACGCAACGGAGTCTGCAAGGTTGCATAATGCCAGGCAATCCGCTTCAGTCACCGCCTAGGCGCCTACACGACGCGTCTAATATCAAAAGCAGAAGAAAATGGAAATAAGAGAAGATATTTGTTCGATTAATAAAAACGGGAAAATTCCTAGAATAAAAAAAAAAACAGTGTAACAATAGGAATATATTGGATGCAAATGTAACTAACAATATGTAGGTAATAATACATTCATAATTTACATACCCTACAATTTTAACTTTCAACAACAAAGTTAATTTCTTTTATGTGATTAATATTGTATTGAGAATGGTATAATACAATGTTAATATTCCTGCTAAATACCTTTTATCAAGAAGAATACGTTATGTGAATTGAGATCTGCCAGTGACAAGAGCAAATAATATTCCATAGTGAAAAGATGTTGAGATATCATACTATTTATAAATGTTCATGGTTATTGTTCGTAATCACTATTTTATAGATTGCGTCAGTTTTACCACGCCTACATGGAAACATATATCTATACATTAAACAATGTATGTTCGGTAACATTCACAAATAGGTATCATATAACATCTGATTTTGCTAACGTAGGTATATCCCCCTTGAAGATCATTGAAATCCTTACAAATAATTATGTTCAGTCGTCGGAAGCCCGAAACAAGAAAATCTATTATTGGGGAGTTCAAATATTGGAAGGAACGAACAGAATCCTTTAAATGCTGTTTCACTTTAAATTGATTGCGTAGTATGTGTGCTACGTAAAAAATAATAACATTTGCTAAAACAGATGGTGGCTACTATAGATTCCTAAATGTATTGCAATAAGAGAAGGAAGCAGTGGCATCATCAGAAGAGCAGATTGAATCTATTATAAATTTAAAAATGAATTGAAAGTGTTACTGGTGTTATCGAAATTGAAATCGGGTCAAGGTGCCGACAGTGGATCAGTCTTTTTATGGAGGGCTGTAACTTTATAATGGATTGAGCAAAGGGGCTGATATCTGGTATCAATATAGCCTAGTTATTGGATGTCTGTAAATACGTTATTAGTTTGTAATGTCGAGCGATACAAAAAGGATATGAACGTTTTTTTAAAAAATGGGAAATGATACTACAGTACGATACTCACCACAGTACACAGTGAACTATGATGTGAAAGACATAAAAAATAAGGCACATATGCTAGTGAAATCAGTCTTTTATTTAATTATTTAGTCTCTGTAAATCTGGTGCATATTAACACAAACGAAAAAAAATAAAAAATACGTTAATTAAAAAAAAATTTAAGTAAAATTGCTTCAATGAATATTTAACTCTTTCGCGACGGCGTACATTTCGGCGAAAGTACTTTTACCGGTTTTTTTTTTAACTATCGGAGATGCTGACTAAAGTCAGCGCTAGGAACGAAGGCTCGTTCCGTGACGTCGGATATATCCGGCGCTAGTTAGTCTAAAGCATTTAGTGGAAGCCGGATATAACCGGCGCTATTCACGAAAGGGTTAAAAGAGATAAATCAACAAAGAACTCAAAATATGATTGTCGTCGGCTGGTTAATTCAGTGAATCATGATCCACTGTGTACCGAGCTGCCGTTGTATAATGAACCTCAAAACATACATAAAATACTTGACTTTTTAAATATGATTGCACTATCAAAATAAACTAAAATAGATGTACTTTCCGATAGAATGACAACTGCGTAATAATATAGCATATAACACAGCCTGGAAATCAGGAAAACTTACCTTTCAAAACAACTTTGGACACACAAAAAAAAAATAAAATGCGTCGCACCAAGTGTACGCGTCGACTCTGAAGGCAGGCGACTAGTTCATTCGCGTTCGCATCGCCTTGATGTGTGATTAGGGAGCAACGATATTGTTTTTCCTCTCGCACAGTACCTGATCCACTGTACCCGACTGAGCCACTGGCACCTTGACCCTACAAAAGACAGAGGTATTAGAATTTAAAAAACATTAAAAATTGTTAGCAATATTTATTTCAGAAAGTGACAATAAACTAGAAGTAGCTGCGTAGAAATGGCAACTGCAAAAGAGAAGTTTCCATATTCCAATTTGCACTGTTTAATTTTCATAAAAAAATTGATAACTGCTAGTAAGAAATTATTTTTCCAGTATAAAAAATGACTATCGTTCTAAATTTAATGCCTTACCTCTTTTCTACCAATAATGTATTTCCCATTCCTGGACGACTAGATTGATTGCCCGAATATTCGTTTATCAGAAAGGTTTCATCTCTCTATTGTTTCGAACAATCGACGTGGAGAGGGACAATGATAATGTTGAATAGATGATTTTATACCAGAAAAGGCCTAAGTGATTTATATTTCAAATTCTAGTGCGATATTTTATCGCTATCGATAGCCTTGGCTATCGTGGTCCAAATTTACCGCACATTCAAATGAAATTTAATTATGTAGCTCATACCGCGGGAATACTAATTAGTTCTGCATAAAGCAGCGAACATTGGTTGTATAATATCGCACACCTAACAGCAAAATTCGAAACAAAAGAAATTACAATGGCGCGTGTTTGAATATACGTAACTAAGAAAGGCAACTTTGCCTAAAGTAATGGAAAAAGCAGAGAGATGGACGCATAGAATGACTGAATAATAAGAGGAAAGTGAAACAAAAGAAGGCGGCGATGGTAAAGAAACTAAGAAAAATTGAAGGGATAAGAGAAACGTGAACGAAGAACGATACGAAATAAAGGGACTTACGGGCAAGTGATCGTAAAGTGAAACTAAGTGAATGGAAAAGTAAAAGAAGGCGGAAGTTATGGAGATAAAGGAATCAAGTATAGGATGATTACGGCGAGACGAAGAGATGGAGAGAAACGAGTAAAGGTAAGCAAGGTGGTGGAAGTCAAAGAGACGAAGATAGCCCGAAACGGTGAGCAGGGCACAATTCAGAAGGGAAGAAAAGAGGCAAGAGGGGAGCAGGTTTATAGAGAGGGAAGGGAGAAAAGGGGGTGCTGCAGACGCGCCTCAACAAGGGTAAATGTACGTACGAATACACCCCAGATTGGCTTTGGGTGGTTTCCATGGAGACCAATTCGCTCGGCCCGGGGAGGTCGCAGTCACCGCCGCCGCCATTGCCGTTGCCGGCAACGCGGCTTTCCCGGAAAATCGCACTGCGCCCGGACTCCAAAAAGTTTCACCCAACCGTTCGGAACATGTATTTGCCTAATTTCACCATCTCCCTGTCGCGCCGTCCCATCCTTAATCCCCGCAAACGTGAGTACTCGACCAGACGAATCAGTAAACATTAAACAGGAAATAAATGAGCATACAGAAATTGATTATTAAGCATAGTTACAAATGTTGATTAATAGGACACACATTATACTAACGTAATTTGGCGATATTAGATATCGCTTGGAAAAATCGCAGAAGCTACAATCATACAGAATGAGGATGGTGAAGTAAAATTTCCTTCGTTCATACGAATTTGCAAAGATTCTGAGTTAGGGGAAAGATCGTGTTTTCTAATTGCAAACTTATTAAGAATAACTATGTTCTAATTAAATTAATATAAAAGTTTTATATGGGCTTGTTCTGAAACGTTTTACCTCGAAAGTACATTTTTTTAAATGCAATTGTCCTCACCATTAAAATCTACTTTTATGTAATTCGTGACGAAGGCGAGGTACTGCCATAGCACAAAGGAAATAATACCTTATGTGACAATTTCATTTACAATGAAAGGGAAGTTAAATCTTGTTACAAGTAATCTATTCACCTTTATAGGCGAGTTCATAAATTACAGTGGATTTTACATAAAAGGTGTAGTCTATAATTAAATACAAAGCCAGAAGCAAGGAATTGTCGTATTTATCGTTAACCTAATTGTGTTATTTTGTATTGTAATATAGGAAATATGTACCTGATGTACATAGGTATTAAAAAGTGTACAGCAAATAAAAACAAATTTAGTTCTACGTTTGATTCATTCTGTGCGTAATCTATAATGAACTCTGAGAAAAGTACTTATTCAAATTTAATAGGTATGTATAATACTTGAATTTACGATAGAAGAGACAACAACATATACACTGAAATAGGTAGGGGAGACCGGGGCTAAAAGTTCCGGGGGTAAGTTGTTCCGACGGTTCAATCTTCAAATTGAAAATAGGTTTGAACTTTAAATTATTTTTTCCGTGTGAGTTGATCGCGCCACTCTGTCGCCCATTTTAATAGAGCCCGCAACAGTGAATCGTGTGGTTGCAAGCAAGGACCTATTAATCGCGTACCAGATAAATAAATATTGTCCTACCATTCTTTTTTGGTCTATTTCGATTATTTAACGTCGATATTATTGATTGATGCGGTCTTATGGATCAAATGGCATTTAGGTACATGGTGTAATAGTGTTTATCGTTTCAATATATGTGTAAGCAAAATAATCTCTCAAATTGCTACAATTTGTAACAACTTGCCCCACCGCAAATGTATAAATTGTTCTTGCTGTGCATTAAGATGCGAACATAATAATGAAAGGCGGAAAAGGGCACCATTTCCATCGAAGTTATGCATAAAGATAAAAACTGTCGCTAGAGAATTCAATATCAGCCACTTGACTCTATCGAGAGTTATTAAAAAACTACAATCTGGACAAGAAGCCACTGCAGGCTACAAGTACAAATCTCAATAAGTAGATACCCACAAACAGTTGAATGCAAGACTGATTTGTAGATTTTAGTTTTTATACCAAAGATAATGTTTATGGTTATTATATTGTTTTGGTTTTCTTTTGAAGATAATACATTTTTGTTGATCCGAACCTTCATAAATAAACATTATTAATAAAATTCTGTTCTATTTCATTAGAAAATGAAATAATTCATTAAAAGGCAACTCTTATATCTTAGTAACAACTTAACCCAATGCGATAACAACTTGCCCCATAAGGGTAAGAAGGTCCGCTTCGACCAACACCAAAAAAATTACTTTTTATGAAAAACCTATTACAATATATTAAATACAAGCTTAAAATCATAAAATATAATAATTTTACAAGAAATTAGTCAATAATGAAGAGAATAACTACATTATTTTCCCAGTCATTTTTTTATGTTTTATCGGAATGGGAACTTTTAGCCCCGGTCTCTCCTATGTAGATATTCGTATCAGTTGCACTCTCGAGGTATCGACGTTTCAGTACATTGATACAGACGACGATATCAGCTGATACCGAGACAGTTAAACACACATTGAGATTTGTATTAGAACTTTAATGATTCGAATAATTTCGAATATTCGAACAATCAGAAGTATTCAAATATTCGAATATTCGAATACTCGGAGTGATTGAATTTTGGATGCTACCGATTAGGAATCTGAACGTGCAGTATCCTTTCACACTTTCTCGTGAAATTCTTTTCATATTAGCTCGAACAACACGTTTCTTTTCATATTTTTCGATCACCCCGAATATTCGAATGCCGGTGATTATTCGAATATTCGAATATCAAATTCGAATTCTCTGATATCGAATACTTACATTATTCGAATATTCGTTACAGCTCTAATTTGTATCGCGATACTATATGTAGGTATAATACTTGCATCATGTATTGGTACAGATTACGGATCTTGATGTATATGGGAACCTTCTGATCCGTGCCAACTTGATCTTTTCCGTCCCATCTGGCTTGATCATCTGACGGGTGCGAACAAACGAGGGTTGAAATTGCGAGCGAAGCGAAAACCAACCCTCTTCATCTGACGTTTAGGATACCTGATTCCACGCACATTGTCGTACTAATTTATCAACGGTTGATGAATTTCTGGTCCCTATAAGGAGAGTGTACGATTGTTGGGTCGTCGATTTTGATGAGACTAGTAGAGATTGTCACCTCCTCTACGAATATAATAAACTTAAAATCAGATACTCAATAGTGTTCAAAATATTTGTACTTAATCCATTAACAACTGTTGTTGCATAAACCCAACGCTGAATTTTATTTTTTTTTTTTAAATTAGTTGCAAATGCAATGAAAAAATGCAGTAACAATCCTAAAATTGTTATTTGAAGTGCTTGGCCGGTAATGGGTTAATAGCAAATAATTCTACACGAGACAGGATTTGGTTTCTATTACACTTTAACATTTTATAAAGATAATTACATTTCCCGAACAAGCAACACGTAGGGAATATCTGCGAAGGCCTATCGTCTGAAGCAGAGGAGAATAGAACACAACAATTCCTGCTCGCTAACAATACATAACATGTTGTTTGTAAATTATAATACATAATAGACACATTTTTTGGGATATTTGCATGATTACTTTATCGCTTTCTACGGTTGTTAGTTGTTGATTTTTTTTATTGTGCAGTAAAAATATCGACTATATATCGAATGCATATCTTCCGTGTATGTCTACTGTGGTAGATATATCTTTATATGTCTATAATTTAAAACATAACAAATGCGATCAGTTTTCATTACACAATTTCGCATTATATTTCTCAATTATTAGTATGATTTGCATGTCGTAGTGTAACATTCGAACATTACATACAGTACTGCATTCCTTCAAAGAATACGTGTCGCAGGGTGTAAAAGTATAATTAAAGAAACATTCTTCTCGAGACACGCTATGCAGAGTATAATTTAAAATTTAATAATTAAAAAATACCGAGATAAGACTGCTCATCATAGCTACCTCGATCTTCACTCTCGAACGATTGTGGACGGAATAATTTCACGCGCATCTACCTTGCGCAACACGTCTTGGAAAGGCCGGTTCCAATACCGTCTGTCTCTGTCCAAGTCCGCGGGAGTCAAATTCCCTGCCTGTATAATTGGTCTATGCAATTCAGGAGTGATTGGAATTATGTATAATTAAAAGTAGCCCGAATAAGGTCGTATTTGGATTCAGTTCCATAGGAAACCCCATGAAGATTTAATAAGCCATACCGTTGTTCAAATTTGCATTAGTGGCGGCATGTGTTCAAAGCGCGGGGCGAGCTGGACAATATTTTCCCCGCAGAAGCGATCGCTCGAAAAGGCCGCCCGACTGCCGAGTCATTATTCAAAACCTTCCGCCACTGAAAGTGTTGATGCTTTCTTTAATAAATAAACGAAGAACCTTTTCAATATTTCTATCATATATTCAATTCAATTAAATTTGAGAACTCGTTCAATACGCGCGCGTTTGACTAAACATTAGGAAAAGTCAATACCTAAATACAATAATACTACGGATTAAATGAAGCCTTGTATACAAATAAGTCGAAATTGTAGAATGTTTCTGCTCCAATGGGACTTTGTCCATTTTAAGACGTTTTATATTTGTACTTAATTTGTTCAGTACAAAAAAAGAATGAAAAAGTTATGTTGTAAGAACGTAAATGAGAAAAAAAATTATTCTACAATTTCAACTTAGATGCCTACCTACTTGTGCAGAAAGCGTCATTATATCAGATTTAGTCAGATGCGCGAGTATTAGACCAATTTTCTAGTCACCACTTCTTAGTTACTGTTTCATGTAGAATCACAATTCCTTTGCTTGTATCACCAAACTACGATAAGTCACAACGCAAACATTGATTTGCAATATTTTGTCGATATTCTTGATCTCCAATCATCGATTCCTTGTATTTTTTTATAGCGATATATGAACAAATGATTTTATTCATCTCAAGTTGATCATTTAATTCGATGAAAGAATGTTCACTCACCATGTCGCCAATATTAAAGGACTAAAGGCTTGCATCCAAATAAAAATTACAGATACCTCGTAAGAGACATTGGAAAAGATAGGAGACAATTTTATCAGGAAACTTAACACTGATACGGTACACTGATTGTGAGGAAAATAGAAGACATCTAAGATTAAGAGATATTGTTTTTAAAACACCTCAATATCGGTAAAGATTTGAATCCGAAGATTTGTCCGTTTAAGCAAATTGAGAAAATAAAATGTATAAATATGTAGGAAAATTGTAAATATTATAAGTCGTTAAATATTAATTTAATTGAGTGAGAGTTGGCGTGGGTGATAGTGTGTTTTGTTTAGTAACCGTAAGACGTATAATAATAAAGTAGGAAAGAGTTGGAAGAGTAACGAAGTGCTGTATCCAGATAGCAATGTATATCCAAAGGACATCCGTTTCATGTTCAGTTTATATCCGAACGCGCTAAGTCAATTTGTAAATAGCCCCAGGATGTTCTCACAACTTAAACATCAAATGTTCTAGGAACGCCCGCCTCGTAAATTTTATACCTGTTCGAAAGGACTAAATTGTGGATGTATAGCTCCCCGATAGCTAATTTAGTGATTAATCGATTAAGTCACCGATAAAACCGACGAAAGCAGAAGATCACTCGTAAGCGAGGTTTATCTTTTGCATGTCGAACAGAGAGAGAGCGAGAATGCGAATCGGCAGCGGCGAGAACGACCGAACGATGAGACATTGGTATGCCAGCGCCGTCGCCTCGCCGCTCTCGTAATTTATTATAATATATGGAATAGGTAAAACGTAAAAGAAAGTCGATCACAATATTTCGCTCAACATGCCGCCCGCCTCGGCGTTAATTTCGACGTCGAAATGGTACAGTCGATCAGACGGTCGATGCACTGACGATGAGGTTCGGGAGCGCGTCCGCCAGTTGACGCTCGCAGGATCCATTTGCAGGGTTCCACCACGCGCCGTGAGACACGTTGTGTCCATGTTGTCCGATAACCTAGGCAGTGTCCTTCGTGGATTCCGCTTTGGCCAGAATTGGGAGTGCGATTTTGGCGGATGGTCCTGCTGAAGGTGCGGGACGCGGACCAGCCCATCAGCTCCGGGATGGACATCTATAATGCGGGCCAGCGGACATCGCATCGCCTCCACCTGGTAATCAGAGGCGGATTTACCATAAGGCGCACTAGGCGCGCGCCACAAAAACCAACTTTCCACTCTTTTTTAATGACACCACATTTGATTTCATGAGTTTCATTGATTTCAATCTGTTTATGTGTTTAAAACTATGGTAAACGTGATTTTATTCTTCCTGTCTTTCCCTTTTTTGTAAGGGGCCCAATATTTTCTTTTGCGTCTAGGGCCCCAACCGACCTTAATCCGCCTCTGCTGGTAATAATCAGCCAGAAGTCGGATTTAACTATTGAAATTTAGGTCCGGCTAAAAGGATGTCATTGAGTGACCTTCAGGCAGCCGATGGACGCGATGCACTGATGACTATGTGTATTTTCCTCTGACTCCCTGATTCTTCCCAGACGGTGCGATCTGGCAGGTAAATCTTGCTTCTCCATTGTCGAGTGGTTTCCCCACTTCTTCCATATATTCGAGCCAGAAGTACTCTTGTATGAACTCGCCATAATGTTTCCGGACCGTTGGGTCTCAAATATCGGCTAAATACCAGCGTTTCAAAGTGGACGAATCGATTTCTGCTTCTAACTTTTCAACTGTGACGCCTAAAAAAATACACAATTTTGAAATGCCACTTTGGATATACATAATAAGTCCCGTTATAATGGGGCATTTGTTTTATATGTATACAAAATTTGAAGATTTGTATACGAAATCTGGTCATTACATAATTATTGTTCGATCGTGTCAATCAACTCACGAAATGTAGTTTTAAGAAAAACGAGTATAAATATTCGAGTTGTAATAATTAAAATTTTGCGACTGTTACTGTTATTTAACGATGCCAGAGCCATGTAGTAGGGTAAACCAACCAGTAATTGACCGCATACCAGAGAATGACCATTAGGCAAAGAAATGTAAATTACAAATTGAAAAATTATTATATGTTTATAAATGGAGTATAGTTGCACTTTTAATATTCCATATTTTTAGTTACGCGTATTAAACAAACATTAACTAGTACAATTCTTATTAAAAGTATGCGGTCATTTACTGGGCCTCTCATTTTATAATTCGGTCATTCACTGGTTGGTTTACCCTATATACTTTATTTTTCTGTTCTTCGAAACTGACCAATTACTGTACGCGCCTCTTTTGTTGGGTCAAACAATAGACGCTCAACACTGTAACCGTTGAATGCGTTGCTCGTTCCCCGTAAAGACAAAATGTTTTGTTCGCGGTCTAATTATTACTCCTAATACAGACAAAATTTACACAATTGTATAAAATTCTTCGTTAAATATACAAGTTGTTGAATAAATTACAAATGATGTTGTTTGTCAGGCACAAAATATGTGCTTTGATGCGAATATCCAAAATAAGAGTTGAATCTTTTGTTGATGATTTGAGTGTGAATACCGAGTCATCTTTGGAACAAATCGTCTCGAGGAAGGTCTTTATATGTATGAAGGTTGGATAACTTTCTGAATATTTACATGCAACATCCTACGCAGCGTTGGGTGCAAGCTAAGTAGTTACAGGTACGAGGTAAAACACTTATAACTCTGTTAATTGTACAAATATCTATAATACCTTGTGATGAAGCCTCCCGCGAGCCGCTCTCCCGCCACGGAAGTATTGGTTAAGAATGATCGTTATTTTAAGAGCGTAAGAGAAAAATACGCCTAAACTGTTTGCAAATATTAAACAAAATCTTAGAAACCAATAAATACTTAAAACAAAAGAGTAACTAAATATAAAACATTAATAATCCACTTCAATCATTCCATAAATTACAAATCCGCGCAAGACAATTATAGAGACATACAACATACCAACACAAAACCTTACACTGGTGTCAAGAAAATGGTGTCCTCACGAATGTCTTCAGCTTTTTTACACTTTCCGCAGTCCAACATAAAACATCTTGTCACTTTACACTAAACATAACATTGCATAGTGTTATTTCATGTGTCTCCATTGGAAAAAAACTAATAAAACACCTTCTCTATAAGTAAGTGTAACATCTATACTGAATTCCGTGGGAGTTGCGCAGATCGGTTGTAAATCAATAGGGGCGTAGGTCTACTCTTAGGTGGAATGCTATATAGTTTAGTTGGTTGCTCACAATTATTAGATTAAGTCATTAAAAAATAGCAGTATAAATACAAAGTACATTTGTCTCCGCTTTTAGTATTTATTGAAGAATAATTTCACTAGTTCAATTAAAATTACATACATATAACTTTACGTCCGATTTCTACATTATAATACACTATACAAGTAATCCTTGTGAGTTAATTTTTCAAGATATTGCAAGAAGCACTGACACGTAAGACGCTGAAGCTTTCATGATCTACAAATATAAAAATAAACTTATTTATTTTATTACATTGAAATTTAGTTTCAAAAACGTTAGACGCCAGTTTCGTGAATTTTCAAAACATTATGTATAATATGGGAGAAGATTTTTGTACTTTTATACGCAACTAACTTCCTTTTGAAAATTATGTTATATGAAAACATTTATTCCGAAAATATCAAAGAGCTCTCTAATTAAATATACATTATAAGTGCCGTACCTGTGTAAAGCTTTCGTAAGAAAGGTTTGAAAAATTTCCAAAGGTAAGTGTAAACCCCTTCTGAGATCTCTGTATTACAAGTATTAGAAATCGACTTTCAGCAGGTTGCAAGTCGTACCAAAGCGATTGATACGCTGTATCACAGATCAATTTGCTCTAAAAATACTAAAATTTAATGATTGGTCGTAGAAATCACGTTACTATATATTTAACTCTAAAAATTGATTTCGATTTTATCAAGGTACAGAGGTGCCCCGAGAGCCGTCCGGATTTCTGCCTCGTTCGCTGATCGTCGCGTCGCTTATCTATCCCCACCAGCGGGGTTGCCAGGAAAATCCTACACGTAGTCGAGGGGGAACACGTACAGCAGTGGCGGTATATGTGTGTGGGAGATGATGCCGTTATACACATATTACCACCACTGCTGTATGTGTTTCCCCTCCACTACGCGTAACGAAAAATCTGGCAACGCTGTCCCCGACAGGCAAGCATAATTCGTTTAACAACCTACCGACTTACAACCTAGCTATCTAGTGCCGGTGGTCGGTATCTCACTCGCACTGAATGTTTCTCAATCGCTTATTTGAATTTATGGAACTCCACCTCCCTCGATAGCCGACCAGATATCGTCCCGGAATCCGGTCAGCTAACGAGGCACCTCTATATACACTGGTACAGAAAATGCTCTGACTGCAGTAGTTTACTCGTCGAATGTACTGTGCTATAAGATATGGGAACAATTATAGTAGCGTCTTCGTGTTTACACGCAGAGAAACTTTCACCAAGTGCACAGCTTTAACCCATTTTCACGGCTCCGAATGTAGGTATGTTTTTAAAAACTAAACCGAGTTTCAAGTTCGCGTTATACTTTGACATCTCACGATGTGTCATGACAGTGTCAGTGACCATTTGCCGAAGACTGTCCACGCGCAATGTGTACGCTTTTGACTTGGAGGTCCCTTCAGTAGGGGCGCACAGTGGGGCAAAGTGACGAAGTTTGTTTCAAAATCAAAGAACTTTCGATAGAGCGATGATTTTATTAAATTAAAGCTGAAAGATTGCAGAATAGGGGAAAATTAAAGAAATTATGGTACGAACGTTTTTTAACTTTCAAAATCTGTGTTAAACTTGAAATATTACAACAAAATTGTGATTTATTCAATATCATGTACGGTTAGATTTTTTTTCTTGACATGTTGTACATCATTTCCTGTAGATTTTGTCACGCTGATTTCAAATCCGTTCACAAAATTTGTCTACTACCTCAGGATTTTGGAAAAAATCGATTTCAAGTTTAACACAGATTTTCAAAGTTAAAAACCGTTCGTACCGTAATCTCTCTAATTTCCCCTTATTCCGCAATCTTTCAGCTTTTATTTAAGAAAAAAATCGTCGCTCTGTCTCATTCCTATCAAAAGTTCTTTGATTTTAAAACAACCTTCGTCACATTGCCCCATTGTGCGCCGCGGGCCCCACAGTCCCCACTACCCGTCAGCCAGTTCCCCCACCATCAGCATGCGGCCCGCGAGCTACCAGTACAGTATAGTGTTGGAGTTAAAAGAGTGTGGTGGGGGTCGGTCTCCTTGGGCCCAGCAGAGTAGGCAAGTCGGGGAACGGGCCGCATGCGGTCCATAGGCCGCGAGTTGTTCAGCCCTGGGCTACGGCACTCCCTGCGCCCTCTCTGACATCTGGCTAACCCGCGTCATGATAAGTCCCTCGCGGCAGATGCTTTTTACGCGTATGTACTTTCAACAATTAATAACTTGATAATGACGCAAATACGTTATTAACTAGTGTTGTATAAAGCTCGAGTCTTCAAAGCTTTAAACCTTAACCTTAAAGACTCAGCCTTTAAGGCTAATATCATATGAAGTTCGAGTTCTCGAAGCTCGAGACTCGAGCTTCGAGGCTTGGGCCTCGAAGCTGAAGGCTTTTGTGTTTAATAGTATTGAAGTTAACTCCAAGTCCTTGATATAATATTTGATGGTTCCACCAATTGTACATCACTTCGCTACATACAATTTATACGATTCAAGCTAGCTGTCATAGCTACGACTGCTACGAGGTTCGAGCCTTCGAGCTTGAAGACTCGAGCTTTAAAGGCTCGAGCTTTCAAGGCTACAAGCTTCGAGCCTTAAGGGTTCGAGCCTTTAGGGTTTGAGTCGCGACTCGAGACCTTGAAGCTCACGGCTCGAAGCTCATTTTTACAACACTATTTCTGACACCTGTTGGCAAACACCCTGTATAGAAATTCCAATTTTCATCAATGAATGACTGATTGGAGATTCGTTTGCCGTACAAGTACACGATTCCTCAGACAGCGAAGTATGAAGTAAAATCCGATACCTAATCGTTTGGCCGTAAATAAAAATGTTTCAGACTTTCGAACAGTACCTTCACTGCTTTCCAGAAAATATCGATGTGAAAACATGCCAAAGCCGTGCACAAAATGGGAATCTCTAGGCGTGAAGCCGCGCCAACGTCGGTTAAAGTGTCAATTACGGTGCATTTGATACAAGATGGATGTTCGGAAGCGAACATGATTATACATTTTTAACAACCTTATTATTGAGATATTCTCCAGCGAAGCAGTATATAAATACTTCTAAACAAATAACGATGTAAAATATAACGGATTTTATTAATATGGGGAGTCCATTTTCGTCGTTTATTGTCTGCAATGTAGAATTGCTTTTATATAAAATGTAATGTATATTTTGTTTACACATTTACACGTAAAAATTGGCATTATTACTTACAACTACCATGATAAATCCTAAACAACAAGTAATTAATGTGTTCGACACAAGTTGGCTGAGCGATATATACGTAAAAAATTGTTCAATTCTCTCTGTAAATACAATCATGTCTTGGTGCCTGGTAACGAAGAATCGTAATTGTTTATCATCTATGGGACAAATATCCGTTAGTGCTTGACACATAATATCAATTTGGCAGCCCACGTGAAGTACCTAAAAGTAATAACGGCCTTTGCTGTAAAATTATAAAAACAAATTACACGTCGATTGTAATATTAACAGAAGTAGGTATACAAGATTTTACAAGAAAAATAAGTACAGTTAGAAAGAAACGGAATAAACTGAATTTCGTCCAATGAACAGTCGTATTGATGCGAGCTGTAAAATCACTTTTTTAGGCGATAGAGATAATCTTTCTACATTGCAAACATAGTATTCGAATCAAGGTGTATGCTCAAATACAATTATATAAACCAGTTGTACTTACAAACATTAAAAGCAGTGCACCGAAGACGCCAAATGTTATAGCAGATGACACGTGATAAAGAAATTCCGCAGTTACCACAAGTTCGTAAATTGGCGATTTGTTGGTATCGAAGGGTAAGTCGAGATTCCAAAGAAGATTTCGAGACATTGAACCGTTAGTGCCTTGAGACGTGAGAGTACCAGCTAGGTAAGTAAATGCGGATACCACGTAGAGAGATATAACTACGCTCGTTAACCGATAACAAAGGCGTGATGTTTTTGATATCAAATTATTTGTATCAGTAACAGCATATTTCTGACAATCTTCTTCCATGGTTGATAGAATGTCGCTAAGCACGCTGCGAGATATCATTATTTTCGTTAATTATTTTATAAACATAGGAAAACTAATTTGACTTTCACATGAAATTACTTTCAATACACAGGATATGCGATAAAAGTTGTGGCAAACTTATATATATATATATAAAAAAAAAGAGATATATATATATACTCTACATAACGAGTTAATATATATATATTCTGCGGCCCAATCGAAATATATATATATCTAAAAGCCGCGTCATCATTTCCGAGTTATTAATTGTTGAAAGTATACCTACGTCAGATGCGTCTGACGCGAGGAACTTAAGGAGTCATTCTACTTTGATCGGCCCAAAAATTAAGGTATTTTTAAAGATTTTTTCTGAATAAATACCACATATAATGAAATAAATAGTTTTGGATTTTATTAAACTACTCTTATATTATACTAAAAAAAATTTAAAAAAATTTTAATTTGTTTTATAACATCAATATAGCACCTTAAAAAAAAAGAGGTTGTTCGTGGCGCAGCTGATTACTCGGCTCAGGGTTATCTGAAACAAAAAATTCTATTAGCAAAAAAGCTAAATTAATCTTTTTTGCTGAAATCAGGCCCAGATCTAGGGGGGCGCAAGTAGGGTCATTGCCCAGAGAGGCAAATTTTTGGGGCGGCAAAATTGGTAGACAAATATCTACAAGAAATTTTGCTCAGTGTCAAAAAATATATTTTAAAATACTTATTTATGATTCAATGCAAAGGGCGGCAAAAATCACTTTAGTCCAGAGCGGCGGAAGAGCTAGATCGGGCCCTGGCTGAAATGAACAGAATGGGGCCGATTTGGGAAAAAAAGTTTGACAAAACACCCAGAAGGCTGTTTTCACGGGTGTTCCTCGAGGAAGATCGCGGTTATATTTGGACAAAAATTGTTAATTGAGCTACAGGCGATAGCGACAGTCATGGGGATTAACAATCTTGTCGAATTTTTTGTTTCAGATAAGCCTGATTCGGGAAATCTCCCGCGTCACCCTTTGACGTTGGACGCAACTTTTATGGCTCATCCTGTGTATTGAAAGTAATTTCATGTGAAAATCAAATTAGTTTTCCTATGTTGATGAGATCTAGATTTCACAGCCAGTCGATCCCATACGTTATTTGGCATTAGCGTCTTTTCATATCGAGACTATGCTCAGAAGAATAAGACCCAATGTCCCGGAATCCCTGAACAGTTACTTTAAAATCTAATACTTTTTTATTTGGCCGTATGATCATTAGGCTGGGCCGAAAAATTTTTGGATTCTTTCCTCATCATAGTGAAAAAAGGTGTGTGGTGTGTCAAACAGCTCGCTGATTTTTTTTTTAAATTTTAAAACTATATTTAGCCGCGCCCCGGCGGGGTGAAAGGTGTCGTTTTTTCAAATTAATAGTTTTTGTAGATCATAGGGCGCAATCGGTTTCTACCAAGCTAGTAATTAACCAAAAGTTTTTTTGTTGAACTATCTCAATGTTTCACTGTGCCTCGCTAGCAAAAAGGAATGTGTATTATATACTTAGTAACCGACGCGATATTGCCAACGTCTCAGCGCCTGTCCTTCGCCACTTATTTATTAGACGAGGCTGAAAAAATTTTGGATTCTTTCCTCGTCATAGTGAAAAAAATAATTATTTATTAAATAGCGAGGCGCAGTGAAACATTGAGATAATTCAACAAAAAAACTTTTGGTTACTTACTAGCTGGGTAGAAACCGATTGCGCCCTATAATCTACAAAAACTATTAATTTGAAAAAACGACAACATTCACCCCGCCGGGGCGGGGCTAAATATAGTTTTAAAAATATGAAAAAAATCAGCGAGCTTTTTGACACACCTCACACCTTTTTTTCAGTATGACGAGGAAAGAATCCAAAATTTTTTTCGGCCCAGCCTAATGATCATTATCTAAAGTCGAACTCAGATTTATTGGCCGGTGAGTTTCGTGAGGGGTATTCTCCCACCACACAGTTTGCCTGCCTCGGTGCTCCTTTTCTCACTGTTTTCTGACTCGCTCTCGTTCCATCTCGCTCTCGCCTTCGCAGAACAAGCGTGAGCCAGAAGTGGTGGGGATAGGGCCAAACTTCTGGCGTGTAGGCCAAACCGATCTGTCAGCGTAGAAATACACACATCAGAATAGGTGTGCGTTAGCTATGAAAAAATTCACGAGCTTTATTGGTCAGAACATTGATACATTCTCGATAGCTTCACCTCGTATTGGTCTACGCATAGCGTCGTAACTCACACAACTATCACGCTAAAAACAAATAGCAGCCAAACGTCTATTATATTCAGGCGGAGCCGAGCAACATTCCCGTTACCCTGCCATACCCTGCGAGAGCCCCGCAACTCCAACTGACAAATCCACGATCGTCAGGTGGTGGTGGCTGATTTCTCCACGCGCGGTGCTCGTGAAACGAAACTCACCGGCCAATAAATCTGAGCTCGACTTTAGTAAGTATATTAGTATTATCAGTAAGTATATTAGTACAAATAATACGAATACAACCTTATTTGTAAAAAATATAAAAATAGAATTATTTGTTTTGTATTCTCACGCGCAAAAGCCTTGAAATAAACAAGCATTTGGAATATTATTATGGGTTCCATGAGACCCCACCTCACCAATTAACGGTTAGCCGCTGTTCCGTGTCTTCATGAATACTATACAAAGTTCGCACAAAAATTTTAGCAAATGCTACATTAGAATTAAGTTTACATCTGCACTGTTATTAAAAATAAAATATTTTTTAAATCTTTCTTTGTTTAATTGAATTTTTCGTATCGCGTTTAACCTGTTATTGATTTATGTTATATTAACAAAGTGTTCATGTTTATGTATTTGAATTATGCTTAAGTGCCCATCCCTCGGAAGGGCCTACGAAAACTATAAAACACGATAACTATAAAGTACATTCATAAACCTGAGTCTTAATGACGATACTTTGAGAATTAGAATTAGAATTTTAATAGATAAGTTTGCTTTCTTTGTAACAAAATTAAATCACAATGGAACAACTCACCCGTGGTTCAACCAAGCAACAACTAATTTGATATACACCAGAGTAAACGGCATAGCGATAGTCAGATTATCTATCATTTCTATTAGACTATCACATTCATAATGCGTGATGACATATTTGTATTGAAAAGTTTGAAATATAGTCATGAACGTCACCCAACAAAACTTATGTAAACCCGGACATGGTGTGCCAGGCCAAATACCGACAAAATGAAGGCCACACTTAACAGATCCGCTAATAGTGCTTGGTGATTTCATTTCGCACTCTGTTTGGTAATTTGAAATCACTATTGTTTGAAATTGCACTTTTAGATTTACGAAGTCACATTAAGTACAAATTATCGTTGCAGTAACTGTAATCTTCACGAGCACTGAGCAGTTTCTTCAGTGTCAGTAGTGTTCGAACAATGTCTTAGGATAGACTGAGAGCATTGTAAAAACCATCATGGACGCACAAGCTGGCAGAAATAATCCAGTTCACATAAGTATCGCAAATAATAATACAAAGATTACGGGTTTGCCAGATACATATAGAACTTCAAGGAAGAATTTCTGATTTAGATTAAAAATTCACGACTAGGAATGCAGCACGCAAGCGCATATTAAATTCATAGAATCACATGTCGAAGAAAGTTCAGAAGTTTCAAAAGTGAAGAAAAACATCACGACATAAAAGTGTTTTGCATGAAAACTTGATAAATTTGAGCGTTATCGAAGCAAAACAATAAAACTTCAGTTTTGCAAGTTTATCCGGTGCCTAAAAAAGGTTCGGTTCCACAGAGAAAAATGGATATATTTTGTATTTAAAACCGACAGTTGAAGGGCCCTAACAGTTCAAAGTGTGCAAATAGACTTTACATCTTCTATTTTAACCTTCACAAGTAAAATATACACAATTAAATTTGAAATATTTTACTACGTACATATCATAAGACACATGCAATAAGATGATACATGCAAGTGTATAAATATTTTATGTGTTTCTGTTTTATATTAACATTTACAAATCATCGAGCTCTGGTGTCAACGAACAAGTGTAACTTTGAAACTCTAAATATTGAATATATTGAATTAAAATGACAAATACTTACTGATGCCAATACACACCCTTACACTGGTGTCAAGAAAGTGGTGTCTTCGCGAATGTGTTCAGCTTTTGTTTGCACGTCCCCGCAGTCCAACATAAAACATCTGGTCACTTTACAATAAACATAAAGCTACGAATAGACAACGACACTTTTGTGTCTAGATCAAGTGTATACATCAAGTGTCAGCGTGGGAACAGTGTCCTAGACTGGGGTAGACGCTAAGTGTCTTGATCTAGACACAAAAGTGTCGTCGTGTATTCGTACCTTAACATTACATAGTGTCATTGCATGTGTTTCCATTGGAAAAACTAATAAATAACCTTTTCTATAAATAAGTGTAACGTCTATCCCCACTTCAAAAAAGTAAAAAAATTACGCCAAGTACATGAAAAAGTCGAAGACCGAAAACAGTAAATCACAAAAAAAATAGAACAAAATATACAATATAATAAAATATGTGAAATCAAAATGAGCTGCATGTACATAAAGGTGCACTTTCCAACTGCGCTTAAGTTGACACGACTATACATATACACAGCTAAAATGCTGTGTTCATATATTCAATTGCTCATATCGCGGACATTTTTATAATGTGAAGATAAAATGTAACATCTAGACATTTACCTAGATGTCCGCGGTCTGGAAGTCAAATACTTGGCGTCGCCAAGCAAGATCAAGGTGTTGATGAATAAGAATTATTTAAAAACGTAAAATAATGAAAGTGTATTCATATTGACAGAGTTTTAAGTTGACAAATTATTCGAAAGCCTGCAAATTATTTGAAAGAGGGAAGATATGGGTAATGTTGGTCTCGAAACTCTGTTTTAGAAATTCGAAAGATGTACTTCGCTACCGCGTCTCTAGATACTGAATTTCATCTAAGAGTAGACTCGTTCCGCGCTGGGAAAAACTGTTGATGGGTAGGAAATCGGCAAGGAAACCGCTACAAACAATCGCGTGTCGAATCCGTGTGAGTTGCGCAGATCGGTTGTAAATCGATAGGGGCGTAGGTCTACTCTTAGGTGGAATGCTATATAATTTAGTTGATTACTCACAATTTTTAAATTAGTTATTAAAAAATGGCAACATACATACAAAATAAATTTGTCTCCGCTTCTAGCATTTATTGAAGAATAATTTTACTAGTTCAAGTAAAATTACATACATATAACTTTACGTCCGATTTCTAAATTATAATACACCATACAAGTAATCCTTGTGAGTTAATTTTTCAAGATATTGCAAGAAGCACTGACACGTAAGACGCTGAAGCTTTCATGATCTACAAATATAAAAAATAAGCTTATTTATTTTATTACATTGAAATTTAGTTTCAAAAACGTTACATGCCAGTTTCGTGAATTTTCAAAACATTATTTATAATATGGGAGAAGATTTTTGTATTTTTATACGCAACTAACTTCCTTTCGATAATTATGTTATATAAAAACATTTATTCACAAAATATCAAAGAGTTCTATAATTAAATATAAATTATAAGGGCCTTACCTGTGTAAAGCTTTCGTAAGAAAGTTTTGAAAATTTTCCAAAGGTAAGTGTAAACCCCTTCTGAGATCTCTGTATTACAAGTATTAGAAGTCGACTATCATCAGGTTGCAAATCGTACCAAAGCGATTGATACGCTGTATCACAGATCAATTTGCTCTAAAAATAATAAAATTTAATGATTGGTCGTAGAAATAACGTTACTATATATTTAACTCTAAAAATTAATTTCGATTTTTTCAAGGTACAGAGGTGCCCCGAGAGCCGTCCGGATTTCTGCCACAGACCAGGTTGCCAGGAAAATCCTACACGTAGTCGAGGGGGAACACGTACAGCAGTGGCGGTATATGTGTGTGGGAGATGACGCCGTTATACATATATTACCGCCACTACTGTATGTGTTTCCCCTCCACTACGCGTAACGAAAAATCTGGCAACTCTGGCCCCGACAGGCAAACATAATTTGTTTAACAACCTACCGACTTACAACCTAGGTATTTAGTGCCGGCGGTCGGTAGAATCTCACTCGCACTGAATGTTTCTCAATCGCTTATTTGAATTTATGGAACTCCACCTGCCTCGATAGCCGACCAGATATCGCCCCGGAATCCGGTCAGCTAACGAGGCACCTCTATATACACTGGTACAGAAAATGCTCCGACTGCAGTAGTTTAGTCGTCGAAAGTACTGTGCTATAAGATATGGGAACAGTTATAGTGGCGTCTTCGTGTTTACACACAGAGAAATTTTCACCAAGTGCACAAGTTTGACCCATTTTCACGGCTCCGAATGTAGGTATGTTTTTAAAAACTAAACCGAGTTTCAAGTTCGCGTTATACTTTGACATCTCACGATGTGTCATGACAGTGTCAGTGACCATTTGCCACTCAAAGTGCGAATAAAAAGTGTGACAGTTTGAATATACTACTTACATTATAATAAGCATTTTTATATAGTATGAAAATTTTTATACACTAAAATAATATTTATAATACTTATACATATACACATATTTAACACTTCAAAAAACACACATAGAATATTTAATACTTTGAGTAGCACAAGGTTGGGCGAAATATTGTTTGAAGTCAGTGGGAATTTCCGAATAATCGCTTCTGATGGGAAAGGTAAGTCGACCTTTGTTACTTTATGTAAAGGGGATATATAGGGTAATATATTTTTCGGGATAGGTTCAGATTTAAAATAGAAAACGTATGAACAACTATAAGCATACAGAAAGGAATATATCCTGGATGTTTCATAGTAACAACAATATACAGGAAGGCGAATATTGTATTATTTCAAATTAACGTGTAAGAAACATCATTTTTCTATGTTCTCAGATAATAATTTTGATCTATTACTGGTAGCGATATCGTCCGATCGCGTCCGAGTTTTGCCGAGTCGACCTGAAATCAAATTGCCCGCTCATGGCGGCTATGCTTGTAGCCCGAATCGAGTCTCGGGACCCCACCCGATCCCGCCCGAAAGTTTCCGGCCCGTCCCGAGCACACCCCTGGTCGCAGGCAAGGAGATTCTGCCTAGGGCCAGTCGCTGCGTCCAATCGCAGCGACCAATTGCGGGTAGGAGATCCCACCTTAAGCCGACTATCCGGCCAATTTTGTAATCGGCGACTAGTCGGCGACTAATCGGCAAAAAAGGCCGATTGATCGGCTCTCTTTTTGTGAATACTTATCCCTTTTTCTCTGTATTTTTTCTAAGAAGTTATATAATTTTGCTACCAGAGATGTAGGGTAAACCAACCAGTAACTGACCGCATACCAGTGAATAACCATTAGGCAAAGAAATGTCAATTATAAATTTATAAATTATTATATGTTTATAAATGGAGTGCAGTTGCACTTTTAATATCCCATATTTTTAGTTCCGCGTATTAAACAAACATTAATAAGTACAATTCTTATTAAAAGTATGCGGTAATTTACTGGGCTTCTCATTTAACAAGTGGGTCATTCACTGGTTGGTTTACCCTACCGACTTACGGCCGATTTCTTCATCTTCAATTATCTTCATGTTAAAGTTATGTTCCACATAACTCCCAAATGATAGCATCCAACTGGTCGACAAGTGCCACTTTATACCATCTAATTGGTCGTTCGCTGACCAGGACTTTAGTCGAAGGTGAAGAAATCGGGCATTAGTGTCCCCGGCCACTTTTGTCATCGGCGACTAGTCGGTGACTAGTCGGTTTCTTGGGGGCCGATTAATCGGCTAGTCGGCTAGTCGGCCAAAACCCTAGTCGGTACATCTCTAACAAAAATGTTTCAAACTTTAGAACAATACCTTCGATGCTTTCCAGAAAATATCGATGTGAAAACATGCCAAAGCCGTGCACAAAATGGGAATCTCTAGGCGTGCAGCCGCACCAACGTCGGTTAAAGTGTCAATAACAGTGCATTTAATACAAGATGGATGTTCGGAAGCGAACATGATTATATTTTTTAGCAACCTTATTATTGAGATATTCTCCAGCGAAGCAGTATATAAATGCTTCTAAACAAATAACGATGTAAAACGTAACGGATTTTATTAATATGGGGAGTCCATTTTCGTCCTTTATTGTCTGGAATGTAGAATTGCTATTATGTAAAATGTAATGTATATTTTGTTTACACATTTACACGTAAAAATTGGCATTATTACTTACAACTACCATGATAAATCCTAAACAACATGTAATTAAAGTGTTCGACACAAGTTGGCTAAGCGATATATACGTAAAAAATTGTTCGATTCTCTCTGTAAATACAATGATCTCTTGGTGCCTGATAACGAAGAATCGTAATTGTTTATCATCTATGGGACAAATATCGGTTAGTGCCTGACACATAATATCAATTTGGCAGCCCACGTGAAGTACCTAAAAGTAATAACGGCATTTGCTGTAAAATTATAAAAACAAATTACACGTCGATTGTAATATTAAACGAAGTAGGTATACAAGATTTTACAAGAAAAATAAGTACAGTTAGAAAGAAACGGAATAAACTGAATTTCGTCCAATGAACAGCCACATATTGATGCGAATCTGTAAAATCACTTTTTTAGGCGATAAAGATATTCTTTCTACATTGACGACATAGTATTCGAATCAAGGTGTATGCTCAAATACAATTATATAAACCAGTTGTACTTACAACCATTAAAAGCAGTGCACCGAAGACGCCAAATGTTATAGCAGATGACACCTGATGAAGAAATTCCGCAGTTACCACAAGTTCGTAAATTGGCGATTCGGTGGTATCGAAGGGTAAGTCGACTTTCCAAAGAAGATTTCGAGACATTGAATCGTTAGTGCCTTGAGACGTGAGAGTACCAGCTAGGTAAGTAATCGCGGATACCACGTAGAGAGATATAACTACGCTCGTTAACCGATAAGAAAGGCGTGATGTTTTTGCTATCAAATTATTTGTATCAGTAACAGCATATTTCTGACAATCTTCTTCCATGGTTGATAGAATGTCGCTAAGCACGCTGCGAGATATCATTATTTTCGTTAATTATTTTATAAACATAGGAAAACTAATTTGACTTTCACATGAAATTACTTTCAATACACAGGATATGCGATAAAAGTTGTGGCAAACTTATATATATATATATATAAAAAAGAGATATATATATATACTCTACATAACGAGTTAATATATATATACATATATATATCTAAAAGCCGCGTCTTCATTTCCGAGTTATTAATTGTTGAAAGTATACCTACGTCAGATGCGTCTGACGCGAGGAACTTAAGGAGTCATTCTACTTTGATCGGCCCAAAAATTAAGCTATTTTTAAAGATTTTTTCTGAATAAATACCACATATAATGAAATAAATAGTTTTGGATTTTATTAAACTACTCTTCTATTATACTAAAAAATTTTAAAAAAAATTTTAATTTGTTTTATAACATCAATATAGCACCTTAAAAAAAAGAGGTTGTTCGTGGCGCAGCTGATTACTCGGCTCAGGGTTATCTGAAACAAAAAATTCTATTAGCAAAAAAGCTAAATTAATCTTTTTTGCTGAAATCAGGCCCAGATCTAGGGGGGCGCAAGTAGGGTCATTGCCCAGAGAGGCAAATTTTTGGGGCGGCAAAATTGGTAGACAAATATCTACAAGAAATTTTGCTCAGTGTCAAAAAATATATTTTAAAATACTTATTTATGATTCAATGCAAAGGGCGGCAAAAATCACTTTAGTCCAGAGCGGCGGAAGAGCTAGATCGGGCCCTGGCTGAAATGAACAGAATGGGGCCGATTTGGGAAAAAAAGTTTGACAAAACACCCAGAAGGCTGTTTTCACGGGTGTTCCTCGAGGAAGATCGCGGTTATATTTGGACAAAAATTGTTAATTGAGCTACAGGCGATAGCGACAGTCATGGGGATTAACAATCTTGTCGAATTTTTTGTTTCAGATAAGCCTGACTCGAGAAATCTCCCGCGTCACCCTTTGACGTTGGACGCAACTTTTATGGCTCATCCTGTGTATTGAAAGTAATTTTATGTGAAAATCAAATTAGTTTTCCTATGTTGATGAGATCTAGATTTCACAGCCAGTCGATCCCATACGTTATTTGGCATTAGCGTCTTTTCATATCGAGACTATGCTCAGAAGAATAAGACCCAGTGTCCCGGACTCCCTGAACGTTTACTTTAAAATCTAATACTCTTTTATTTGGCCATATAATCGTTATCTAGTACAGCGCCGTTCAGGAGTTGTCCCATAGGGCAACTTGTCAGACAGCCCGGGGCAGACTGCTGGCGGCAGGCAAGCGACGCCTCCGCGGGCAATACAGTACAGACGTCAGGATGAACAAGGACCGTCGCGTCGGTTTAACGAGTGGTGACGGGTGTTCACGAGTCTCCACCGAGTGAATATCAAAGATGCCGACACGACTCGTGTTGGGCCCGTTGGCCCGCCACCACCATTCCTCCCCACTTCGTTCTAACGATAGCTGACGTCACTGCCCGGACCTTTGCGCACAGCGTTTGCCCCGGGCAAATGCGGCTGCCCTTGCCCTGAAAATGGTAGCCTGACCGGCGCTGATCTAGTAAGTATATTAGTATTATCAGTAAGTATATTAGTACAAATAATACGAATAAAACCTTATTTGTAAAGAATATAAAAATAGAATTATTTGTTTTGTATTCTCACGCGCAAAAGCCTTGAAATAAACAAGCATTTGGAATATTATTATGGGTTCCATGAGACCCCACCTCACCAATTAAGAGTTAGCCGCTCTCCGTATCTTCATAAATACTATACAAAGTTTGGCACAAAATTTTGGCACACGCTACGTTAAAATTATGTTTACCTCTGCACTGTTATTAAGAATAAAATGTTCTTTACATCTTTCTTCGTTTAATTCAATTTTTTGTATCGCATTTAACGTGTTATTGATTTATGTTATATTAACAAAGTGTTCATGTTTATGTATTTGAATTATGCTTAAGCGTCCATCACCCAGAAGGACATACGAAAACTATAAAGCACGAAAACTATGAAGTACATTCATAAACCTGAATTCTTGATGACGATACTTTGAGAATTAGAATTAGAATTTTAATAGATAAGCTTGCATTCTTTGTAACAAAATTAAATCACAATGGAACAACTCACCCGTGGTTCAACCAAGCAACAACTAATTTGATACACACTAGAGTAAACGGCATCGCGATACTCAGATTATCTATCATTTCGATTAGGCTATCACATTCATAGTGCGTGATGACATATTTGTATTGACAAGTTTGAAATATAGCCATGAACGTCACCCAACAAAACTTATGTAAACCTGGACATGGGGTGCCAGGCCAAATACCGACAAAATGAAGGCCACACTTAACAGATCGGCTAATAGTGCTTGGCGACTTCATTTCGCACTCTGTTCGGTAATTTGAAACCACCAATGTTTGAAATTGCACTTTTGGATTTGCGAAGTCACATTAAGTACACATTATCGTTGCAGTAACTGTAATCTTCACATGCAGTAAGCAGTTTCTTCGGCATCAGTCGTGTTCGAACAATGTCTTAGGATAGACTGAGAGCATTGTAAAAACCATCATGGACGCACAAGCTGGCAGAAATAATCCAGTTCACATAAGTATCGCAAATAATATTACAATGATTACGGGTTTGCCAGATACATATAAAACTTCAGGGAAGAACTGCTGATTTAGATTAAAAATTCACGACTAGGCATGCAGTACGCAAGCGCATATTAAATTCATAGAATCACATGTCGAAGAAAATTCAGAAGTTTCAAAAGTGAAGAAAAACATCACGACATAAAAGTGTTTTGCATGAAAACTTGATAAATTTGAGCGTTATCGAAGCAAAACAATAAAACTTCAGTTTTGCAAGTTTATCCGGTGCCTAAAAACGGTTCGGTTCCACAGAGAAAAATGGATATATTTTGTATTTAAAACCGACAGTTGAAGGGCTCTAGCAGTTCAAAGTATGCAAATAGACTTTGCATCTTCTATTTTAACCTTCACAAGTAAAATATACGCAATTAAATTTGAAATATTTTACTACGTACATATCATAAGACACGTGCAATAAGATGATACATGCAAGTGTATAAATATTTTATGTGTTTCTGTTTTATATTAACATTTACAAATCATCGAGCTCTGGTGTCAACGAACAAGTGTAACTTTGAAACTCTAAATATTGAATATATTGAATTAAAATGACAAATATTTACTGATGCCAATACAAAACCTTACACTGGTGTCAAGAAAGTGGTGTCTTCGCGAATGTGTTCAACTTTTGTTTGCACGTCCCGCAGTCCAACATAAAACATCTGGTCACTTTACAATAAACATAAAGCTACGAATAGACGACGACACTTTAGTGTCTAGATCAAGTGTATACATCAAGTGTTGGCGTGGGGACAGTGTCCTAGACTGGTGTAGACGCTAAGTGTCTTGATCTAGACACAAAAGTGTCGTCGTGTATTCGTACCTTAACATTACATAGTGTCATTGCATGTGTTTCCATTGGAAAAACTAATAAATAACCTTTTCTATAAATAAGTGTAACGTCTATCCCCACTTCAAAAAAGTAAAAAAATTACGCCAAGTACATGAAAAAGTCGAGGACCGAAAACAGTAAATCGCAAAAAAAATAGAATAAAATATACAATATAATAAAATATGTGAAATCAAAATGCGCTGCAAGTATATAAAGGTGCGCTTTCCAACTACGCTTAAATTGACACGACTATACATATACACAGCTAAAATGCTGTGTTCGTATATTCCATTACTCATATCGCGGACATTTTTATAATATGAAGATAAAATGCAACATCTAGACATTTACCTAGATGTCCGCGGTCTGGAAGTCTAATACTTGGCGTCGCCAGGCAAGATCAAGGTGTCGATGAATAAGAATTATTTAAAAACGCAAAATAATGAAAGTGTATTCATATTGACAGAGTTTTAAATTGACAAATTATTTGAAAGCCTGCGATAGGAAAGGTATGGGTATTGCTGGTCTCGAAACTCTGCTTTCGAAACTCGAAAGATGTACTTCGCTACCGCGTCTCTAGATACTGAATTTCATCTAAGAGTAGACTCGTTCCGCGCTGGGAAAAACTGTTGATGGGTAGGAAATCGGCAAGGAAACCGCTACAAACAATCGCGTGTGTCGAATCCGTGTGAGTTCCGCAGATCGGTTGTAAATCGATAGGGGCGTAGGTCTACTCTTAGGTGGAATGCTATATAATTTAGTTGATTACTCACAATTATTAAATTAAGTTATTAAAAAATGGCAGCATACATACAAAATAAATTTGTCTCCGCTTCTAGCATTTATTGAAGAATAATTTTACTAGTTCAAGTAAAATTACATACATATAACTTTACGTCCGATTTCTAAATTACAATACACTATAACAGTAATCCTTGTGAGTTACTTTTTCAAGACATTGCAAGAAGCACTGATACGTACGATGCTGAAGCTTTCATGAACTACAAATATAAAAAATAAGCATATTTATTTTATTAGAATAGAAATTTAGTTTCAAAAACGTTACATGACTGTTTCATGAATTTTCAAAAGATTATTTATAATATGCCTGAAGATTGTCATACTTTTATACGCAACCAACTTCCGTTTGAAAATTATGTTACAAGTATAAAATCATTTATTCACAAAATGTCAAAGAACTCTCTAAATTTAAAATAATTAAAACAATTATGTAATAATTATAAGTGTCGTACCTGTGTAAAGCTTTCGTACGAAAGGTTTGAAAATTTTCCACAGGTAAGTGTAAACCCCTTCTGAGATCTCAGTATTACAAGTATTAGAAGTCGACTTTCATTAGGTTGCAAGTCGTACCAAAGCAAATTATACGCTGTATCACCGATCAATTTGCTCTAAAAATACTAAAATTTAACGATCGGTCATAGAAATAACTTTACTGTTGTATATATTTAACTCTAAAAATTGATTAAGATTTTTGTAAGATACAGAGGTGATCTGTTAGCTGACCGGATTTCTGCCTCGTTAGCTGACTCTCGCGTTACTTACCTATCCTCATGTTACCTATCTTCTCACGCGATAAACGGTTTTCGAAAAGAGTCCGAAAAACTGGAAAAGAACTTTTTTTTAAGCATTAAAGGGAGGGGCATATACCGAGACATGCCAAAAAGATAAAAAATCCATATTTTCAGTGTCTGACATGTCATGAATGTTTCCTGAAGAATTGGGACCGAAATTCGCAAAAAATCCAAGATATAGACATCATGATTTCGAGACAAATGTATTTTAATCCTTCACTTCTGATGTCTATATCTTCTATATTTTTCAGCCATTGCTGTAAATGTTCTCCCTCCACCACGCGTAGGGAAAAACCTGGCAACTCGCGACTCTAATTCTGAAAGTTGGAGAAGATCGAATTCTCGGAACTCTACCTACCTCGATAGTCGACCAGATGTGATTCCGGATCTCGGTCGGCTAACGATGTACCTCTGTATACACTGGTATAAAAAATGCATCGACTGCAATAGTTGTGTCGTCGAATGTACTGTATTCGAAGATGTAGGAACACTTGGAGTGGCATTGGCGTGTTTTTCACGCGGAGAAACTTCCACCAGGTGCACAGCTTTGACCCATTATCACAATGACATTTAATGATAAGTATTAAAAGCATTGTCCGAGGGTCTCCGAATGTCTGCTTTTAAAACCCGTTCCGAGTTTCAAGTTCGCTTTATACTTCGACACCTCAGTGACAATTTGTCACTCAAAGTGCTAATAAAAATTGTGACAGTTATAATACAATACTTAAATACATATACGCATATGTAACACTTCAAAAAAGAAGCGTAGAAGCATTTAACTGGCACTTTGACTGGCACAAGGTTGTGCGAAATCCTAATTGAATTTGAAGTCCGTTCGGAATTGAAGTCAGTCCGAATACAATTTGCACTCGTTATAAGCCCGTTTCTACCATGCGTTGTACACCCGGCGACTATCGCCCCCACCATTTCTTCGAATCCTTTGGACGAGAGTGAGAGAACCCGAGAACGAGCGAGAGGCACTTTCGTTTCCTTTCGCTCGCTTTTGGGGTTTCTCACTCGCGTCAATGGCCGGGCGGAATAGTATGCGCCGAACGCCCGCCGCCAGCCCCGTTCGTCGCGCTTATCACGAGTGCGTACTGTAATCGCTTCTGGTGGGAAAGTGTTGTTTAGCTCTTCCCACGTTTTGAACATATACCAACAATAATGAAAATTTAAATTTCTATATTTTGTATTAGATTTTGATGGTAGCACTACCAATAGAATGGGCGAGATTTACCTGAAGAAAATAAGCCCAAATACGACCTGATACGGATTATTTTTAATTATACGTTATTCCACTCACTTCTAAACACCATAGACCTATTCTGCGTAACGTCAGAAAATAGTTTGAGTATCTAACGAACCTCATGAACGTCTAACAGAATTTACAGAGTGTTCGGCAGCAGGTGTCAAACTTAAAGGGGTTATTCTATGTGCCAAAGAAAATCAAGAATGACGAAATTGCGTTTGAACATTAGAAAATATATAACACGGAGGACTCATGGTCTATGTCTCAAGTGGAACCAGTTACCGACCAACATCATGCAAGAGAGAAACACATGTGCGAACTGGTGCGAGCCAGAGGGGTACACCGGCGCATGCGCAATGCGACCTATGGTGGTTCTACCTCTCTCGCATGATGTTGCCGACAGTTTCGAGGTCTCGATGAGCTCTCCATGTATATATTCTCTAAGGTTTGAATACGGCCGTCTCTAGTAACAGGCTGGAACATAGTGAATTTGGCAACGCTGCCATCAGTCCTATTCGAATTTTTCTGAAGCCTTTCGCGCGTTTTGATCGGATCACGGCACGGTCGCCTCTGCTACCGGCCGGAACATAGTCATCGAACTGTTGGTTGTTCGAAATGCGATGTTGCAACATCGTATATTCCGGCTTGTACTAGAGACACCCATAGTTTGAAGCTTCGTTTTCGAGATACTAATTGTTGACAATGCGCGTAAAAAAATTTGACAGTCCTCTATACAAATATTTCAGACTTTGAAACAATACCTTCGATGCTTTCCAGAAAATATCGATGTGAAAACATGCCAAAGCCGTGCGCAGAATGGGAATCTCACGGCGTAAAGCCGCACCAACGTCAGTTAAAGTGTCAATTACAGTGGATTTGATACAAGATGGGTATTCGAATGCGAAACATGGTATATGATTACATTCATTAACCTTATTATTGAGATATTCTCCAGCGAAGCAGTATATAAATGCTTCTAAACAAATAGTGATGTAAAACACAACGGATTTTATCAATATAGGAAGTCCATTTTCGTCGTTTATTGCCTGTAATGTAGAATTGCTTTTAGGTAAAATGTAATGTACATTGGTTACACATTTACACGTAAAAATTAGCATTATTACTCACAACTACCATGATAAATCCTAAAGAACAAGTAATTAAAGTGTTCGCGACAAGTTGACTAAGCGATATATACGTAAAAAAGTGTTCAATTCTCTCTGTAAATACAATGATCTCTTGGTGTCTGCCAACGAAGAATCGTAATTGTTTTCCATCTATGCGACAAATATCCGTTAGTGCCTGACACATAATATCGATTTGACAGCCTACGTGAAGTACCTAAAAGTAACAACGGCATTGCCGTAAAATTATAAAATCAAACTACACATAGAGTTTTAATATTAACACAAGTATGCAAGATTTTTCAAAAAAAATACGTGCAATTAGAAAAAAACGGAATAAATTGATGGGAATCTGTAAAATCACATCCTTACTTGTCATTATTCATTTAAAATTATTTAAATTAAAATTCATTTAGAGTATTCACTAGTAGATTATATTCTAATAGAGATATTCTTTCTAGATCGACGATATAGTATTCGAATGAACGTGTCTGTTCAAATACAGTTATATAAACCAGTTATACTTACAACCATTAAAAGCAGCGCACCGAAGACGCCAAATGTTATAGCAGATGACACCTGATGAAGAAATTCTGCAGTTACCAGAAGCTCATAAATAGGCGACTCGTTGGTATCGAAAGGTAAGTCGACATTCAAAAGAAGATTGCGGGAACCGTTAGTGCCTTGGGACGTGAGAGCACCGGCTAGGTAAAACACCACGGATACCCCGTAGAGAGATATAACTACGCTCGTTAATCGATAAGAAAGGCGTGATGTTTTCGATATCAAATTATTTGTATCAATAACAGCATATTTCTGACAATCTTTTTCCATGGTTGATAGAATGTCGCTAAGCACGCTGCGAGATATCATTATTTTCGTTAATTATTTTATAAGCATAAGAAATTTAAATTGATTTTCACATCAATAAACAGGATGTGCGATAAAAATTGCGTTAAACTTCAAAGGTACATGTATGTATATATAGATATATAGACAAAATAAAGACGAAAATAACAAATGACACCTGTACGTGCGTGGCTTCCTTTCCGAGTTAATAATTGTTGAAAGTACTCGTAAGGAGCGTCTTGACGCGAGGAACTTCTTTTAAAGTG
Source organism: Andrena dorsata (assembly GCA_929108735.1). Taxonomy (NCBI): domain Eukaryota; kingdom Metazoa; phylum Arthropoda; class Insecta; order Hymenoptera; family Andrenidae; genus Andrena; species Andrena dorsata. The sequence continues at coordinate 62,043,218 of OV815487.1, read as the reverse complement.
GCATCTCCTAGTTGCGTCTGAACGCAGTTGTACACATATACAGATTCGCATAAGTGCGCATGTGGGAATGGTTTGCGCGCGAATTTATCATTTATGGAATGTATGGGCTAGGTAATGAATGTTTTATGATTAGTCATAATACCGAATCATAATACCCGTGCTGATGGCGTCACGGGTGGGAAAAAGTAGCAGTCAGCTTCACCATGGAGAAGTATGCATCTGTTCTCTTATCTGCATTTTCGACCGCTGCGTCCGTCCATGGCGTCCTGAGACTTGTTTCCAGGGAAGGGAGGCAACTTTGGGATGATGGTAAAAAAAATATACCCCTCTTGCTTTTGTTAACCCATTTTGTAGTGCCAATTTGATTAAAAATTTAAAACTGATATTTAAAAATATTCCCTTTTTTACTCTAAACTTAATAAAGATCACTTTTGAAAAATAAGCGATTTTTTCACAAAAGCCCGGGGGCAACTGCCCCCTTTGCACCCGCCCCCCCCCCCTCCGCGCGCCCATGTGCGATGAGTCTGTTTTTCAATATAATGGCAGAAACTGCAAGCCTGCATCTGACGCTGCGTCCAAACCCTATACTGCTCCAACAGCAACGCAAACACACTGATTTGCATCGCTACAGTAGAGCAGAATCCCCCAAAATAAAGAAACAAGTCAGAATTCAAAAGCATGGGGATTATGTTTTTTTATATATATTTCTTGTGAACTAATAATATGAGCTCCAAAAAGTATCAGGTACAAATATCATGGCGGCTACTTCTAATCTGTGAATAATCACGTGTATTTTTTCGCAAAATTTTAAATCGGATCGAGCGCGAGCGAGAGGAAACGAATCAGCCTCTGGCTCGTTCTCGAGTTCTCTTACTCTCGTCCGAAAGATTCCAAGACATGGTGGGGATAGTCGCCGGGCGTACAACGCATGGTAAAAACGAGCTTATAACGTGTGCATACTGTCCCCATATTCTATATCGCGCAGTGAATCCCAAGAAATAGGGAAACAATTCAGCACCCATTTCTTGCACTCAAAATGCCGAATATTATTAAGGCAGTACATAAAAAAAGTGTTAATATACAACTCATATGAAGGTTTGACGTTATTTAAAAATATAACGTCAATAATTCCAATAAATCTAAAAGAATTCGATAAATATATAATGAAAATTGCAGGAATATTTGTAAACGTATATCCATTTAATGGGGCAGTGCTATAGTCACCTACAAAGACAAACTTACCTCGTAATCAAAAGGATGATATACGAATCCACGCGTCAGATGGATATTTCTAGGTGGCTACAACACTGCCCTCGCCGTACCTGGTCTGGCTAACACCTGCCGGCAATAGTCTAAGAATAAAACTCTCGCGCCAAACACTTTCATTTGGAATCGAGGTGTCAAACACAATTTCCTCATTCTTGATCTTCGTCTTATTTTGACGTATAAAATCACTTCCTAAAAAGATGCCTACTTGTCGTCCCGCACCCTGTATATACATATGTACCTTTGAAGTTGGACGCAACTTTTATGGCACATCCTGTGTATTAAAGGTAATTTCATGTGAAAATCAAATTAGATTCCCTATGTAGATGAAGATCTACATTTCAGAGCCAGTCAAGTCCATACGTAAAGGTGGAATCTGACGGCACGCGAATCGGCGATCTTTGCGCGCGAATCGCCGAACCCACGTACCGTGAGAACGCTCGTGGCTCGCCGACACGCGCCCGCCAAGCCGACTCGCCGAACCTGGGCGAGCCAAGTAAGCTCGCCGATTCACGTGCCGTCAGATTCCACCTTTACATGGTATTAGCGTGTTTTCGTATCGAGACTACGCTCAGAAGAATAAGACGCATTGTCTCGGACTCCCTGAATGTTTACTTTAAAACCTAATACTTTTTTATTTGACCGTATGATCGTTATCTATCTTATCACCATGGAATCAGTTACTTACTACTGCATATTAGTATATAGTAATTATATTAATAATTAGATAAAATAAATTTTGATATCAATGACCTAACGAGGCGTTCTTGATAAATATAAGTTTAACCCTTATGTCAATACACGGGTACCCACTTGAGCATTTATTGTAAAAATTTTAAATGTTGCCATGAAAATTTCTTTATGCCCACTCGGATCGTCGCGATTTGACCCTTTTACTATCAGAATATGCATTGACCTTTCCTTTTCAAGATCCGAAGATGAAAAAATTGTCATCTTTAAGTTTACCTACTTAATTTCAATACCCGGGGTACCCGGATGCCCATCTGTAAAAATATGAGTTTTACCTGCAGTTATTGAATAAATTAATTGCTAAATTATTAATATGGTTATTATAATAGACTACATAGCACGTATAGGTCCCCTGTTTGTACTTCCACCTCGCATTTGTCGAATATAATGCCAAGGAAGCGATGTCCCTATAATACAAACAATTTAATCAAGGAATTCAGTAGGTGGGCGCTCAGGTACCCTGGGTATTGAACAACATTGTACATTCCGGGTATTGACATAAGGGTTAAATACGACCTCATTCGGCTAATTTTTAATTATTTGTAGGACACTATTGACTAGCAGAATTCAGAAGTGTTTCAAATTATGTATAATTAAAAATAGTCCAAATCAGGTCGTGGTAGGATCCATTTTAATGGGGAGAAATGCCTATTATTGGTAATATTATGCGATTTATTAAAAAGTTAGAAACTTTCTTGCCTGTCTGCAAATGTCTAAAACCGGAAAACGTGTCGGACAAAGATTTTCAAACTGAGTCAGCCAGTTAATAAATATAGGTCTGAACTACGTTAATTTCCGAGTTACAAGCCATTCTCCTGTATTTGTCGATTCTGATAATTACATATGTAGGTACCTACTTATATATGTGCCTATTTGAATTTTTATTTATGGGATCATTTTAAAAGTATGATGTGCAGTACACCAGTTGACACGTTACAGAAAGTGGAACAAATTCAAAATTATTGTTTGGTAATAAAAGGGTGGTCTAGGATTATTGAACATAGGTATATGAAAATCTGTGGAGAGATGCGATTAAGTACGTATAGAAATGAATGGCGGACAATGTTGAAGTTTGCAGTAGACACAAGTAACATTTGTCTAAAATGTTTGACTTATAACTTTGAAACAGGTGACTTTCAGATCCCTGCTAATTAAGGGGGTAGACACGGGTAATGCAGAGCTCTGTAAACCGACATAATCTGGCCCGAAATATGGGTTTAGTAGAATACGTTGTTTAACCTTACATGAGCGTATTTTGGGCTGGGCGAGGTCTCATTCGAAAGAGAAAGGTTCAGTGCAGCGCGCTCTGGTCATGGTTCAACGAGCTTGTGTTGATATCTAATAATATGAGTGTCCAAAGTAGAGCAAAATTCGACAAAATACACCCGCATGAATCCAAGTATTTTTAGGTCACTAAAAGAGTTTTGTGACTCAAACGAGGATCAGAGCGCGCTGCACTGAACCTTCCTCTTTCGAATGAGACCTCACCCTGCTCAAAATCTGCTCATATAAGGACAAACAACGTATTCTACTAAACCCATGTTTCAGGTTAGATTGTCGGTATTACAGCGCGGTGCATTGCCCGTGTCACGTGGCGTGTTTATCTCCTTAAGTATTTTTAGGTCACTAAAAGAGTTTTGTGACTCAAACGATGAACAAAGTGCTCCGCATTGAATCTTCCTCTTTCGAATGAGACCTTGCCCAGCCCAAAATCTGCTCATATAAGGATGAAAAACGAAAAGTCCCAAACCCATGTTTCAGGTTAGATTGTCGGTATTACAGAGCGGGAATTGCCCGTGTCACGTGGCGTGTCTACCCCCTTAACTCTTAACTGAAGAAGTGGAAACTTTGTTACGTAACTGGTGAGGTGAACGCTTTGTTATCAAACTGGTGAAGCGGGGTCTGACATACTCGAATTTTTATTCAACTATTATAAGTAAATATATTAGTACAAGTAATACGCATAAAATATTATTTGTGAAGTATATGTATAAAAATAGAATTAGTTGTTTTGTATTCTCACGCGCAAAAGCCTTGAAATAAACAAGCATTTGGAATATTATTATGGGTTCCATGAGACCCCACCTCACCAATTAAGAGTTAGCCGCTCTCCGTATCTTCATAAATACTATACAAAGTTTGGCACAAAATTTTGGCACACGCTACGTTAAAATTATGTTTACCTCTGCACTGTTATTAAGAATAAAATGTTCTTTACATCTTTCTTCGTTTAATTCAATTTTTTGTATCGCATTTAACGTGTTATTGATTTATGTTATATTAACAAAGTGTTCATGTTTATGTATTTGAATTATGCTTAAGCGTCCATCACCCAGAAGGACATACGAAAACTATAAAGCACGAAAACTATGAAGTACATTCATAAACCTGAATTCTTGATGACGATACTTTGAGAATTAGAATTAGAATTTTAATAGATAAGCTTGCATTCTTTGTAACAAAATTAAATCACAATGGAACAACTCACCCGTGGTTCAACCAAGCAACAACTAATTTGATACACACTAGAGTAAACGGCATCGCGATACTCAGATTATCTATCATTTCGATTAGGCTATCACATTCATAGTGCGTGATGACATATTTGTATTGACAAGTTTGAAATATAGCCATGAACGTCACCCAACAAAACTTATGTAAACCTGGACATGGGGTGCCAGGCCAAATACCGACAAAATGAAGGCCACACTTAACAGATCGGCTAATAGTGCTTGGCGATTTCATTTCGCACTCTGTTCGGTAATTTGAAACCACTAATATTTGAAATTGCACTTTTGGATTTGCGAAGTCACATTAAGTACAAATTATCGTTGCAGTAACTGTAATCTTCACGAGCACTTAGCAGTTTCTTCGGCATCAGTCGTGTTCGAACAATGTCTTAGGATAGACTGAGAGCATTGTAAAAACCATCATGGACGCACAAGCTGGCAGAAATAATCCAGTTCACATAGGTATCGCAAATAATATTGCAATGATTACGGGTTTGCCAGATACATATAGAACTTCAAGGAAGAATTTCTGATTTAGATTAAAAATTCACGACTAGGCATGCAGCACGCAAGCGCATATTAAATTCATAGAATCACATGTCGCAAAAAGTTCAAAAGTTTCAAAAGTGAAGAGAAACATCACGACGTAAAAATATTTTGCATGAAAACTTGATAAATTTGAGCGTTATCGAAGCAAAACAATAAAACTTCAGTTTTGCAAATTTATCCGGTGCCTAAAAACGGTTCGGTTCCACAGAGAAAAATGGATATATTTTGTATTTAAAACCGACAGTTGAAGGGCCCTAGCAGTTCAAAGTATGCAAATAGACTTTGCATCTTCTATTTTAACCTTCACAAGTAAAATATACGCAATTAAATTTGAAATATTTTACTACATACTTATCATAAGACACATGCAATAAGATGATACATGCAAGTGTATAAATATTTTGTGTTTCTGTTTTATATTAACATTTACAAATCATCGAGCTCTGGTGTCAACGAACAAGTGTAACTTTGAAACTCTAAATATTGAATATATTGAATTAAAATGACAAATATTTACTGATGCCAATACAAACCCTTACACTGGTGTCAAGAAAGTGGTGTCTTCGCGAATGTGTTCAACTTTTGTTTGCACGTCCCGCAGTCCAACATAAAACATCTGGTCACTTTACAATAAACATAAAGCTACGAATAGACGACGACACTTTTGTGTCTAGATCAAGTGTATATATCAAGTGTTGGCGTGGGAACAGTGTCCTAGACTGGTGTAGACGCTAAGTGTCTTGATCTAGACACAAAAGTGTCGTCGTGTATTCGTACCTTAACATTACATAGTGTCATTGCATGTGTTTCCATCGGAATATTTGATATGTTTCTATTTTATATTTACATTTACAAATCATCGAGTTCTGGTGTCAACGAACAAGTGTAACTTTGAAACTCCAAATGATCTCAAGAGAATAAATTTTATTTTAAGAAATGTTGAATTAAAATGAAAATTATCTATTGCGCATTTAAACACCTATCAACTAATTTCAGTGAAAGTAATGTGTACGCTTCCTATAGCACATGGAAATTACTAATTACATAGAAAAAGTTGTAAGAAACACATTTGATAACATAAACAAATTATTAGTGGAAGTTGTGCAGTTGAATTGTCAAATCATATTACATAATGTGAAACATTTATCAAATTATATGTATACCGCCTTTAACCATTAATGTTATATTTTTATTTTTTCAAACTTGACAAAATTATCGGGAACGTTTAAAAAATTTATAATGTAATTGTGTGTAAAGTTAATATACATGAACAGCAGTTATAAATGAAATAGTGTTTAATTTGATTGAGTAATGGTTTTGTCAATTGACCTCTAGTTGAAAATGTGCATTTTTTTTCAAAATCAAGTTTCTCAAAAACTGTGGGTCATAAAACTTATGAGAAACGGCTATTGAATGCTGCAAGTCCAGATGGCTGTCGAACTGTGAAATCAGACACGATTAATAGTGACCGTTTTATTACATACCTAAATGAAGAATGGGAATAAAATGGAGTTGTAGCTACATTATCTGTAATTTTGAAGGTGGAATTTTTTAAGAGGGTATGTCAATTCAGATTTTTATTACTTTACATAACATGCCATTCGTGCACGCACTGATTTTATTTTTAATTTTCAATCTGTATTTGCATTCCAACATTGACACTTTACAGGTCCTCATACTTCGCGACAAAAGACTTTTACAGTTAGTACATCGCATACAACACTGACACGTATGATGCCGACGCCTTTAACATCTAGAAATTAAAATTTATTTGATTTCAGTGTTACCTCTTTCATAAATTAAGTTATTATTCAAAATATATTATTATGAAAGTACAATTTATAATAAACGGTAAAGTGGAATACTACATTAAATACTTGTAGTAAACCCTTAAAGGTATGTAATGCGCCAATATTTTGTATTTTACTATTCCGTACCTGCTAAAAGCAAATATTTCCTATTAAAAGTTTCCTTGCATAGTCTAAACCAACGCTGTTCAAGGTCGCTCCCGCGGGAGATTGGGGTTCTCCCACTCTCGTCCGCGGTGTCAGGGATACCGCGCGACGCTAACCGCGAATACGCTTGCTCGGCTAGCTCGTCGTGGCAGCCTTCGTAGCGTCGCGTGGTCTCCTTGACAACGGAAGGCACGCTGTGCGAGAGAAAGATTGGAAGGGGAAGCAGGCGCGTGAGGGGCCCCTGCGCTGGACAGTGCTGGTCTAAACACTGCATCACCCTGACTCGGATCTATCCCTACGTCACCAAACTTGATTCACTACCTGTAATGCAACTTTCTAAGCCTTCATTTTGCTCTTCCACCCTCACCACTACTAGAAAATCTTTTAAGCCACCCAATTCAATTCCAGTTTGTATTCTTACAACAATAGGGTCTTAATAACTCAAAATAAGGAGAATTTACACCGATTTGAATTTTGAATTATTATAAACTTTGATTAAGTGCAATTTTAACATACTCGTATACACTTAAATACACTTCATGCTAAACAAAACTCGACCCGAGAGGAAACGCTTTGGGGAATAAAACCCTGTTTACGAGAAGAACAATGTTAACACTATTTTTTTTAAATATGACCTCGAGTTAAGGAAAGAGCAAAATAAAACTTTGAGTGGTGCAAGAGTTTGAAGAATAGCTCTTCAAATCTGTCAAGCCTTTCCGAGCGACTATTTCTGCTCACAAAGCTTTGTGCTTTCTAGGTAGCTATGGCCGGCGCTGCCCTTGCCATGACGGACCTGGGTAACGCGTGCCGCAGCAATCCAGCAAGGACAAGTTTTAAGTGTCCGTCTCCAATTGCTTTAATTTTTGGATATGTTTTAGAGAACCGAAAAATAACAAATACCTACGTGTTTTTTATTTTGGGCCCTTTACATGTTTAGGGTGTGCAACCACCCCTCAAAGTTAATAAGAGGAGGTACAAAAATGGCTGGCGACAAGAACATCATTCATACAGCAAGTTATGACGCAAATAAAATTTATATCGAGTTTTATTCGACACAATGTTAAAATATTCATTTAACTAACAATAGGAACTTGTATATTGTTTTTTCCTGTTAAACAGAATGGCGTTTCAAGCTTATCCGCTTATATTGCCCAACGAACTATAGTCATATTCTTTTTTCTCTCTTCTCTCTCCTTCGGGTCCCAGCAGCAACGGCGCACCGGGAGAAAGGTGGTCTCCCATCTTTCCCCAGTACCCGCCCCGTGATGCTTAACTTCGGTGATCTAACGAGAACCGGTGTTTTTCCATCACGGCTACGGCCGCTGGTAACAATAGGAACTTTTGTACTGATTCTTATGAACTTTGAGGAGTGGTTTCACCTCCTAATCATGCAAACGAGCCAAAATAAAGACAGATGTGACGTCCCAGCCCCACCATGGGATCGCACTGGTTAGTTTTCGCCAATGCTACCAGAGGTCTAATCTTCGTAACACTTTCGCGCAGGTCCTTAGTTGCAGTCACGTTCGTATAAGGGAGAGTGGGGTAAATACGAACGCGGGGTAATCGCGAATGCAATGTTACGGCGTTTTAATAAATAAAAACGATGTTCCCTGTCCACTAGCTAATAGTTTAGGTCGTATCCAACACCGGGCAGAAAGTAATAAATACAGAACGCTCAATTCAAATTTCTACATAGGCGTATTGCACATCTTTAATGACACTCTGCACATACGTATTTTATACATTTCTAATCTAATTAATTTTAAACAAGATTTAATTTCTAAGAAAAAGGGACTTACATTTGCGAATCCTTCTAAAGATAAATCCCCAAATTTCCCAGCAGTGATAGTTAATTGTTTTTGAGATCTTACCATGAGGAGAAGCAAACCACGACTATCATTAGGTTGTAAAAGATACCAGACTGAATTGTATACGGCATGGTTAATTGTTGTACTCTAAAATGGAATGACAAATACTTTAAATGCTTGCAATCATTTTAATAGAGAATGATTTTTAATTACTTACTAACCTTACTGCTAAGATACTCTCCAGCGAAACAAAAAACAAATGCCTCCAATGTGATAGCAGCGTAAAAGAACAATGTTCTTATAACGGTTTTGAAGTTCTGATCCGTATTAAGCGACTACAGTAAGAAATTAAATGAGACAAATTGCTCTAAAGATTTCAATAGATCATTAGTTCTTATAGATATCACCAATTTCATTTTACAATGATTTATAATAAATATCAGTTCACAGTATTGAAACTATTTAAATTGTATTATCTGCGTCTAGTTAAATTAATGCAATAAATATCTCTATTCAAACTCCTGGATACACGTTACAGCAATTGTAAATAACGAAACATTATATATTATGATATTAACAAGAACTAATAATGTATGTATATATGAAATTCGCAAATAATACCTACAATAATTATTAAGAATCCTATACAACAAATAATAACCGTATTGCATAATAATTGCAATAAAGCTATGTATGAAAACAGATTCTTAACATCCTTCGAGAAATTAATAATCTTATAGTGTCTATTGACTAAACTTCTCATAGTTTCTTTCGGTAATTCACGTTTCTCATTTTTAATAGAAATTTCGGCTAGAGCTTGTTGCATCATCTCGATCTGACCTCCAGCATGGAATATCTAAATATCATTAAGGAATATAATATATCAAGGTCTATTCTACAATTATTCTATACAATTTCCATGACATATAATTTGAGGAGTAATTGTAGACGCCAAAATAAGACGATAATGAAGAATAACGACATTACAATTGAGGCTTCGTTTTTTAGTTATAAGCGTTTAAACATATGCCCAAAAGCATGCAATCCGCGTGTAGCGATGCACGCAGGACAACTTGGCGGGATCTCCTAGCTGCGGCAGGTCGCAGCTACCCTACTAGGGCAAGGGAGAAGTATGCATCTGTTTCTCCCTTGCTCTAGTGGGGTCGCTGCTGGTCGCTGCAACCTGTCGCAACTAGGAGATCCCACCTTTAGGCGAAGGGTCGCGCAATGGTAGCCAAAGCCGCTGTCACAAGGGGTCACTTACCCCTGAGAAGCTGCGACAAAATTTACTACAATCCACATGGCCATGCGATTTTGCGACACTTAATCCAAAATTAAAGCGTATCGTTGAAATGCACCACATCTGACTACTCGCTTAAATCCATTGTTTCCATTATATCCACGTAGTCCATTGTGTTATCGAGACACACACGCACAAAAATCACACAAAACACAGAATCATACCACCCAAAAGCATTAAAAAACAACAGTTCTCTTACACTAAAAGGTGTAAAAAAATTAAAAAGGACACAACATTACCCGCACTGAATACGAAAAAGAAATAGATTTAGAAGCACTGACATCAGACAGTTGAAACTGGAAACTCTTATAATGATTGTCTACTAGGGTGGAGCGAAACTATATAGACGGAAATGTAAAATTAAATTTTCAGTTGGCCTGGGTGCGGGATAGTTGTCTTTTGATTAACCAAACACAACTGTAAAAGTTTTTGGAAAAATATTCATGCCTGCAGGTTCCTTTTTTTCATCAAAATGTAGAAAATTAGATTCACAATGTTGTTTTTTACATTTTTAAGAGAAAAAGGAATCTGCAGACATGAATATTATTCCAAAATTTTTTACAGTTGTATTTTATTAATCAAAAGACAAATATCCCGCACGCAGGCCAACTGAAAATTCAAATTTAAATTTTTGCTTATATACTTTCGCTCCACCCTATTGTCTACTTCGTGATGTGTCTGAGCTAGGTGAACGCGTACGACAGTGTCTATAGTCACCACTGCCCGATCCCGCGCCTGCCTCGACCCGCGTGCACCGCTGCACGCAGATTGCCTGCTTAAAGGCGTATCTTTAAACGCTTATAACTAACAAACCAAGCCTCAATCGCAATATCGTTATTCTTGATTTTCGTCATAATTTAGTATCTAGAATCACACCTTCAACTTTCTCCCAGTAGCAGTCGAACACCCTGAGGAAGTGAAAGTTTATTTTTTTGGGAAAAATAATTTTCATGTTTCCGTTTTCGAATAATACAATTCTGTTCTGAAATAACTTTATGTATTCGCAGAAGTAAAACAAATATTTGTATGATTTTGTTCGACATACAACAAAGATATTTACAATATATTTATTAATGTATTGTGTTTTAACTTAGATATAGAATTATTTCATTTTTTAACGCGAGTAACACACCGCTTTAAAAAACCAATGATGCATTCGGATGTAAATACAAACCAATAAAGTTATTACATTTTTAACTTTGTACCAATACTTACCAGTGTTATTATTAATGCATCTAACATACCAATGACAGATGCAATAGCCATTAATTGGAAAAATTGTACAAGGAGTATACATTCGTACATCGGGGAATTATAACTCACAAAAGGAAATTCCATTTTAATTAAAAATTCCCGAGATTTCATGTCGAATTCGGTGTTGTCAACTGCACGGATAATTTCGACGAATACAGTGATATAAAAAAATACGGCAAGAGTGTATACACACATAATTAGTTTCGAACAACGATTTGAAAGGTCAGCTTTGCTTTTCATAGCATTTGTATCAAGTTTGCCAGTAGAAGAATGAGTCCAATCAGTAGCCATTGTGGTTAAAATATTCTTGAATAATCTGTAAAATAATATGACAAATGTAGCAAATCTATAAATAACTGAAAGAATCTTCAAGACAGCCTTCTTTATTCTATATTCTATAAAAAGGTAGCAGATGCTCCATATTTAATTGAAATGTGAAATCATGATAGCAAACTTCAGGATAAATTGTTTCCTGATTAAAAATCAGATTTAATTAAAATAAGCTATGTTCTGCAAATGCTGCTCATTGATCATGGTATTCTACGAGTTCATAATGCAGACCCAAATGTCGAAAAATCATAATACAGTATTCCCCCGTTATGAGCCCGACGAACGGGACTGACGGCGGGCTCATAGTGGCTTCAGTACATGGTTTCGCACGGCCAGTCCTCTCGCTCGTTGTCCGGTTCTCTCACTCTCGTCCGTAGGCTTCCAGGAAATGGTGGGGATGGTCGCCGGGCTGTCAACGCGGGAAAAAAACGGGCTCATAACGGTGGAATACTGTAAGTATTTACTTTATTTCTGATGGTTTTATTTTTATCTTTAATTTTCCTTTTGCTTCTATTGATAACATTTATATTTCGGTGGAACTTTATTTCCTGCCTCACAAAATAAAGAAGGGTATCCCAAAGTGGAAAATATTATTTCTTATCAATTACTATTTTGTTGTTGTTGAAATGCAAGTAGGGCACATAATATATTTCTACACAATTTCTTACCTTAATTAAAAACAATGTACACAAACATATGTCTTACTAAAACATCTCTTCGAGGACTCATAGAACACTCTCAAACTGAGTTTAGACATGTAGTCAAATTTATAAACAAAATATCAAGAGCTTTTTGTAAACAGTTAAATGAAATATATTACTCCATCACATATACATTTCAACATCGAAATGGAAAATTGCATAAAACGTTCTTAGTCTATACGTACCTTCAGGGGTGAATTTGTATATAGGGTAATTGTGAGTCGGTTGCAACTTGGGGTGGCAAATTTTGGGCGAAAAAAATTGGAAAAGGTAGCAAAATGTTTTGCCTGTAGCTTTTTACGTATTCATTGACAATAATAATATAGATTTGCGTTCTAAAATAAAATGTCTATCTACTTTCCCTAGGACCGTAAGTGAAGGGTGATCTTCAAACACAGAGGCTTGGGACAATAATTCACTTTTCTTTTCATGTAGAAAATTAGCAATAACTCATACCTGTGTTGTCATATTGAATTAATTTTAAAATTGTCTCAATTCTTACATATTAAAATATTTGATATTTCACGGAAAGGGCGGCAGCCGCTTGTTAGCTCAGGGGCGCCAAATCTCCAAATTTCCCCCTGTATATGTTACATCATTTTGTAATATTTGTGGAGTATACATATTACATATTATTTAAATTTGCATTACGTAGGGGAGACCGGGGCTAAAAGTTCCGATTTCCCTAATAACTCTAGCGACAGTTTTTATCTTTATGCATAACTTCGATAGAAATCGTGCCCCTTTCCGCCTTTTATTCGTATGTTCGCATCTTAAAGCACAGCAGGAACAATTTATACAGTTGAGGTGGGGCAAGTTGTTACGGTAACAACGTGCCCCAAATCACGGTAACGACTTGCCCCTATCTACACATGTAGCAATTTGAGAGATTATTTTGCTTACACGTGTATTGAAACGATAAATACTGTTACACCATGTTCTTAAATGTCATTTGATCCGTAAGACCGAATCAATCAATAATATCGACGTTAAATAATCGAAATAGACCAAAAAATAATGGTAGGAAAATATTTACTTATCTGGTACGCGACTAATAGGTCCTTCCTTATAACCACGCGATTAAAATGGGCGACAGAGTGGCGTGATCAACTCACACGAAAAAAATAATTTAACGTACAACGCTATTTTCATTTTGAACACAGAACCGTCGGAACAACTTACCCCCCGAACTTTTAGCCCCGGTCTTCCCTAACTCACCCATGTTTCCTCCAGAAGGTAATCAACTTGAAATACAGCAAACTATACGGCAATGTCGTGCTCACATTGTCCACTAAATTTGCCAGATTGTCGATATTAAAGTGCGTTGATAGATACCAAAATTGAAATATTTGTGCTGTTGTCATTGCAGCTATCCAAACTGATCGAAATACATATTGATACGTTGATGGCCAAATTCCAGTCAGCTGTAAAACAATTCGCACTGGACGACTAATCCCGTTGATAGACATAAGAGTTGACATTATCATTTAACTTTTTTTCACTGATTAACGATTTATTTGAACAACTTTATCTACTTCCACATAGTACTACCGAATGGTACTATGCTCTAAACCGATCATACAGGAACGACTGAATTCTATGTACTAAAGTCGCTTCAGACTATGTATGTATTGTACTGTGATACTACTCGCGCATCGGCAACGTTTCCATAAAATATTCAGATCATGCGAAGAAGATACGAACACCAAAGTTGCAATATAGAATCCTTGAATATATGATTAAATGATAAGAGCAAGTTTAGCAATTTTTTCCTTCTGCATTCAAGATTGCAGAATTTGCTAGCTGTGCACGCTTAAGAGTTTACCTGTGTAAAAACAAGATACTGAAGAGACACGACAAACGAAAACTCGTGTAAATAGGAACACTTTTGCTAATAAAAACCAAGCACATAGAGAAATGTACTGAAAAAATGGATATTTAAAAAAGATAGGAAATGAGATCGAAGAATTTCTTACATTTATGTAAGTATATCAATTTTAAGTACAAGGTACGTGCCTGTCAAACAATCTCACAGAAGTCTATAATAAAGAAAATGTGCCTTAACTTCAGAAAAGCAGTATTCTCCACCCATATCAACGAAATTTTTCTTTATTTTCAAAGAAACAAAATATTCCTGGGAAGCTTACATTATACTTTTTTTATAATTCGTTATAAACTACTGTTTGTTGTGAGCTTCTACTTACTATGTATTAAAACAACCTTATTACGTAAGTGAAATAAAACAATTATCTACAATAAATTTTTAATTATCCTGTTACTTGAAAAACGAAAATTCTTCAGAACCAAATACATAGATATTTAGGATTCTTAACTGGAAAATCAGTGAAGAATAGTACGATTAATAGAGCTTAGTTCAATGTTAAATATTGTTGAAATGCACTATGAGATTTTGTAGAGTATCATAGTATAATATAATTAACGGTTATTGTTGTTAGATGCAGTAAAATTCCATATTCCCTGTAATATGAATAATTATTGTACTGTCATTTTATTACGATTTCCATTGTATTTTTGATTCCACATTGTGTGGTGCCTATATTAGCTTCTTGCGTCATTTTGTTTCCTGTACTAGTAGAATCTTTATTAAGAATAGAAAAGACAATATCATTATTGTTCAAAACTGAATAACGTGGAATAGGTACCTTTACTTTCCTGTAGGTAAATGTTTCTGAATTTTACCATGGAATTTACCAGATGGAATTTCATCGTCGTTATTAAACGCCTGAATAAACTTACTGCAAACTTATTTGAGGGTAATTCAAAATATACTGTTTCACGATTTCTTTATGATGTAAATCAGGGTTGACCAACTGGTGGTGTGCGAGCCACCGGGGGCCACTCCGCCTTGTTGCCACGCTGAACGGCCCCCTCCATACCTATCAGACTCTGACGATCGCAGTCAAAATGAGGAGGAAAGAAGCAGAAATTGACAGCGATCGACAGAGTCTGGCCGGTATGGAGGGGGGCCGTTCAGCGTGGTAGCAAGGCGGAGGGGCTCCCGGTGGCTCGGGAGCCAACAGTTAGTCAACCCTGGAATAGACTAATAAAGACCAGTGATCCGGGCTATACTCGGGTCGAATAACCGATCCGAGCCGAGCGCTCGAAAGAACCGAGCGGCTCGATTAAAAACGAGTAGATTGCATAGTGAAGGTAGCGATTGACGAACGAAACATGTGGATCGTTCGAGCCACCCGATTCTTTCCAGCTGCTCGCTTCATTCGAGTACTCGGCTCGACTCGAATTTCGAGCTACTCGAATATTCGAGTCCTCGAACAGCTCTAGTACGGGGCGACCTGCACAAAACTTTACTGGCATAGAAGACTGCTCGGAAAGGCCTGAACGTCTAGACGTGTTAATACTTTTTAGTTAAATACATACGTTGTTTGTATTTCGATTAACTCTTCTGAATATTTTACAGTTTACTCAAGATTTAATACATTGCATACAAAACCGAGACGTACGAAGCAGAAGTTTTCAGCATCTGAAAGTTTTAATTAATTGCTTTTATAATAAAACATTCGTAGCATATTAGAAAAAACATGCAAATAACACTACCAAGTCATATTAATGAAATGGTAATAATAAAATTACGCTAACAAATTTTTAATAATTATCGCAAGCAATAATCAAGTATCACATTCGAAAAAAAATTTTTTTAACTTTTACAATTTTAATTTTAATTTTATGAATTCTTACGACATACCTAGTATACTGTACTTCTAAAATATTATATACTATATCGAATTGTAAAATAAACAGGATATAATAATGCATAACATATCTATATTTACATCATTTTCTTACATTAGCATATGTCTGTAACGATAGAGTTACGAATTTTCCAGCTGTGAGTTTTAATTGTGACTGAGATTGCATTATTATAAATAATATATCACGAGTCTCTTCAGGTTTTAAATTGTACCAAAGGAAATTATATACAGCAGCAGTAATATTTTCGCCCTAAAGAAGGATATGATATTACAATAAAATTTATCAAACCAGCATTTTTAATATATTAGTTTTTTGTTTTGTTTAGGGTAGATGTACCGTTTGTGGCCACTGCACTGTTTTTGGCCATGTGCATAATTATCTTATTTTTAAATTGCTTGCAGATCATTATTCTGTGGAGAATTTCACATCATAAATATTTTGTTTAATATACCGCCCGAAATATGAGATTACATTTATTACTTACACGGAAATATATTATATTTTTTAACAAGTGGCCAAAACTGGTACAATTCCTTAATGTGGCCACAAATGGTGCATCTACCCTACTTTGTCTCACCTTCCCAGCAAGATATTCACCAGTGTAACAAAGAATGAATGCTTCACAATTTATAACGATGTAATATGGAAAACATTTCAGTGCTAACGCAAATCCTTGTTCCATATTTAAAGACTTCATTATTAGAAAAAAATGATAATGAAATCCAATATCAAATTAAACAATCACATCATATTATGATAAAGCACATAAATCAGATTTACTCACGGCTGCAAGGACGAAGCTTATAAAACAGATTACCGAAATATTTAACAAAAACTGTCCCAATGATATATAAGTAAAAAGCTTCTCAATATTTTTGGACAGACGTATAATTTTCTGGTGTCTAATAACAATATCCCTTATTATCAAACTCTGCGATTTGTCCTTACCAGAATAATTAGCTAATTCGATCAATGTTTGACAAAATATGTCGACTTGACTGCCAACATGTAACATCTGAAACAATCATTCAGTCAAATATGTACCTACACAATGCGTAATATATGTATGTAACAAAGGATTACATAAACTATAGCATGAGTCATAAACAACTTCCACTTCTGTTTCTTTTACGCTATCATCGAATATTTCATTCTGGATTCTACCTTAATACACGTTTACGATTATTAATAAAAACTTTATTCGTATTTATTAAGCAGCTTATTGGTTCGTTCTGTTTAAGAATTAATTTTCTTTCAGATGAAGGAGTTTTCAACAAGAGTTTGCACTTAATCATCATCAGTGAAGCTTCTTCCATTGAGCCCACTCTGAACGGATCAAGAATACATAGCGGCCATTAGCTAACGAGACGAGTGCGACCACATGCAATGCCGATCGAAAATAAAACAAAAAAGACAGTCTAACTAATGTTCAAGTTGTTTTTCTACATCACTATTGCTGTCGATCTACTTAATTTTTGTTACTTCGGGCATGGGGATCTCGAACACGTAAGTAGACTTAGATATGTATGTACATAACGTACAGGCTGTTCGACTATAATAGGTGGGCAGCCTTTTAAGGGGTGATTCCACAGGCCAAAATAAAATAAAAATCAAGAATGACGAAATTGGGTTTGAAGCTTCGTTTCCCAATTAATAATTGACGACAATGCACGTAGAAAGCGAACTTTTCTTAGCCACCTGTCCAGGAAACGCCACCGCGCCGCTTCATAGTCGCTTGTTGTACACTTCCCTGCAGCGGCCATTTTCGTCGCAATCTGCACATTCCTCATGACGCCCAGAGTACGACATAGGCAAGCGTCGCATACGTCAGCTTGTCCCGCCGAGAGGGAATTCTTCCGGCAAGCCTGATATTCAGTGTAACCGGGAAATACCCCCGCAGTGACGAGATCATAATTCGTAGTGAAAGGGGAACGCCACACATGCGCGTGATGACGCGATGACGTCAAACCAATCAACGGCAAGATGGGAAACGTGGCGGCGCTAGCATCGAGCCAAGCCAAGCTAGCCAAGCGTCGCCGAGAAATAGGTTCTCGACGCTGGTTGGCCGTGGCCTCGCTTGGCTTGACTACAGGGTGATCCTCGAGCCACTGAACTCAAAGAGATGCCGCCTGGCACCCCGTGCGTGGGTATTACGTGAAAGGGTCGATAACAGAGTGTCAAGTATTATTTCGGGACAAATATAATGGAATAAAAGTGCCTGCGAAACAAACAATTCTTGACTTAGTCAATAAATTTGAGACAACAGGAAGTGTTTTGAATAAACATGGAGGTGGGAAGAAGATGTCTGAAGGCACGGTACAGACTGTACGTGAGAGATTACTGGCATCGCCAACAAAGTCATTGAGGCGACTTTCGCAACAAATTAATGTTCCGTACACGTCGTGTCAAAGAGCTGCCAAACGAGCGAAGCTCCATCCGTATCGTGTGTCCCATATACAAGAACTGCTTCCAACTGATTACGCAAGACGTGTGCAATTTTGTGAGTGGTTCCAGCGTTGGATTCAACAACATCCAAGTATTTTGGAAATCACATGGTTCACGGACGAAGCGTGGTTCCATTTGAGTGGATACATAAATTCACAGAACACTCGTGTATGGGCAGAACAAAACCCCCATGCAGTTTTTGAATCGCCATTACATTCTCAGAAAGTTGGAGTGTGGTGCGCCGTGTCTGGGAGAAGAATTATCGGCCCCATATTTTTTTAAAAAACAGTCACCACGGAAGTATACCTAGGAATATTCAATTCTTGGTGTGAGTTTCATCGACGAAATATAAGGAATCGATTGGCGTCGTTTTCGCAAAGATCTGATGAGAAATTGCGGAAATCATGGACATTTCTCAAGTTCTTAATGTATTCCAACCCCTTCGACGGTCGAAAACCCTAAAATTCAACTACACTGCACACATTAGAGCGTACTCGTTTCGCGCAAGGATACACTGACGATTGGTAGCAAACCGGCAGGGAAAGTGCTGCGACCAATCGCGAAAGTGCTACGACCAATCGCGAAAATGCTACGACCAATCGCGTGGGTCAGATCCGTAGGACCTGCGCTGATCGGTTGCATATCGATAGGGGCGTTGATACACTTTTATATGAAACGCAACGTAACCACGTCTGCGTAGCGGGGTTGCCAGAAGCAGGGACGCGATACGTCATAACCCGTCCCTGTTGGTCCCGACTAGGGCTGTAGCTGTGGACCGGGTACCCGAGATACCCGGTTACCCGGATACCCGTGAGATACCCGAGACGAGGAAAATTCCCGGATAAGCGCTACCCGGGAAAACTACCCGAGATACTCGAGAATCTCGAGAACTTACAGAGTACAGAACGTGATTCTGGAGCGACGCCTGTCAGACAGATGCCGTCTAGCACCCCGTGGCGAGGTCAACCCCCTGCGCTACCTCACCGAATTTTATGGCTTTCGACCTACTCTATGAGTATCTCGGGTAGTTTACCTGGAAATTTTTTTTTCTCCCGAGTATCTCACGGGTACCCAGGTACCCGTTCTCCCGGGTAACAACAGCTCTAGTCCCGACATGTGGCAGCCGTAGCTATACATAGTATATGAACCTATATTTACTATACAACTTGTGCGCACACTTTGCGAGGATGTCATAACCCGTCCCCTGCTGCGCAGCGATACCATACTATACAATAGTAGTCTACGGCACTGCCTACCGCATTTTTCTCTATTTTGTTTTTTGTCTTATTTTGGCCTGTAGAATCACTCCCTAACTAAAAAAAGCCCACCTGTAATCGAATATCGCGTAGAGTCATTAATAGTCATCAAGTAGAATATATTAGAAAACCATGAAACCACTTTTTCTCCAAATACTCTTTTTTAGAACGCTAACTATGTATTTTGAATCATTTTTACGGGTCACAGAATGCTTACCAAATTGTTTTCCGATATACACAACGCGCGGAGATTTGTTGGTGCAGCGGTGCACGCAGATTACCCGCTTTTAGGCATATTTTTAAACGCTAATATTTAACAAACGAAGCCCCAACAGCAATATCGTTATTCTTAATTACCGTCTTAGTATGGTGTCTAGAATCACCTCTTAAATTTATTTCCACGTGTAGCCGAACACCCTGTACGTAAATACGAATTTCATTTAATTTACTCACAATTACTAAAATTATTCTTGTATTTTTGTTAGACATCAAATAAAGAGACATTAAAGTACGTTCTACTGCATGAGTTTCAATCATCTAGCCAAAAATCAGCCAAATTGGAAGGTGTACTATTTTAAGTGACAGTCACTGTATATCCATTCTGTTAATCTTTTTACCGTTTAACCCTCTAGGGACGAGTGGGACTCCAGAGTCCCATTCAGATTAACACATTTTTATTTACGTTCCATCAATAAGATCGAGATTTGATAGGTATAGTGACCTTTACTAGGCAGAGAAGAAACTGTTGTACCATCAGAACCCGAAATTAAACTTTTTTTTGTTATAAACAAATTAAAAACAAAAATTTTTAAAAAAATTAACGAGTAGTTTCCAAATCCGAAGTATAAAATAGACTATTTTAACGCTCAAAAAAATTCTACGTTAAGTTTAAAACATCCCCGTCCCTAGAGGGTTAAACACATTTTTATTATTTTATTAAAGTTAAAATCGTTTACTAAAATAACAATATATATACAGATAACCACATAAATTTCCTTATACCAATAAATTAACGACATTACATTGTGGATCAAGTATTTTTACACACGCCTTTTTCCTTACAGTTTTATGTCCCATTATGACTTAACGCTTCACGATTTGTCCAAAACATTAAACCTGCTTTTCTTTGTAACTAAGACAATAAAATATATTCACAAAAATTATATTTGTTAGCTGATGACAACAAGATGCTTCAAACATTAAATGCGATGAATAAAAGAAGAATAAAATTTTTCATAATCGTTTTTATTATCGCTCCAAAGCACAATGAGGAAAAGGGTACTTACTAGTGCTGCTATCAATGCTATCGATACTGCCGCTGCATAAACTATAAATGATTCGAATATAAATTGTACAACTACAATAAATTCGTAAACCGGAGATGTTGTATATTCAAATGGAAATTCCATCCTGATTAATAATTTTCTCGTTCTGGAAACTGACTCATCGTTATCCTCGTCAAATGATACCAACGAAAGAGCTACGTATAAAAAGAAACTGAGCCCAAAGTAGGCAATGACAAAATTCGTAATACGAGAAGATAAAATGGCTCTATCTATCATTATTCGTTTATTTTTTCTGGAAGAAGAATTACTACTCCAGTCTTCGAACCAAGTGGCCTGGATGTCACGAAAGGTTCTGCACATAATAAGTTTTGTTGTCATTACTACATAATTAAATAACGATTGATTTTAGTTTATAATCGAATATAAAAACGATTATTAAAAAATAGTTAATTCTATTAAACCGTAGTAGTAACAATTACGTTAATATAAAGAAATATTTAATATTGCACACTACTAATATATATCATGCTCCCCTTTTTCGTAAATAAAGAATAATTCATACGACTCTTACCGATTGTGAAACCAAATAATAATTAACTTGAGAAGGACAAGTGTATTCGATAAAGTAAGACTTAATCCGTCTAATACTTCAACTAAGTTACTTGATGTAATGCGAGTTATGCAGTACCAGTATTGAAATACTAGGGATGTTAATAATAACATTGTCCAGATAGCAGCTTTCAAAATTGCATATGAAGAATTCGGCCAGACACCGAACACACAAAGACCGAATTCAAGGTGATGATTAATTATACTTGCAGACGTCATTGGTGCCAATGTTCTTTGCACAGTTGTACGATCAAAATCCAATACGAAATATTGTTACAAACATTGGATAATAATATGCTGAAAAGTATGTTTTTTCAACATTAAATATGTTGAGAATATGGAAAGAAAGTATTGCAGAGAATTATTTTAAAGATGAAAAATGTTTATCTCAATTGAATACTTATCAGATCGTTCCATAATTAATACGAATTAGAAAGAATTCAAAATAATGAAAGCAAAGAAAAGCACATTGTTAAATTTACCTATTCGTCGCTGACATTCAATTTAAATACATTAAGCTCCATAAGCTATCGTCACATAACAATCTCTGGAAAATGTGCAAAATTTGAGAAATTCATTCATGGGATGTCTCGAAATGGGACATTGATTAAGAGTGACGAATTTTGGAATTCTGCTGTCAGCGAAAAGCTTGCACGAAACCTGTTGTATTTATAACTTCTACGAAAACCGAAAATCATAATTATTTAGTTGCTATGGAACGAAAAAGCTTTAACACATATGCGTAAACGATTAAATACCAAAATAACTATAAAACACCGAATGTGTTTCGTTTTCGTTACATCCAAATGGTGATTCATTTGTGAAATTCTAGTTAAAAAAATTCGTAGGTAAATACTTAATAGGTTAATATTACATATGAGATACAGATCCGTGGGTCTCAAATAGGAATATTTTATAACATTCTACTATAGATTGTATAGTAGGCGCGGCCAGCCGAAGACCTCTTTAGATTCTGGGACACAGCTTGTCGATTGTTGCGCCTATACAGCAACAATCTTATAGTATATTGGTTTATCGTAGCAACCAATTATTATGTACTTACTTACGAATTATGTTAACGATTATTTTGCGAATGCTCCGTCAACAGAAGCTGACGTCGATGAAAGACATTAAGTAGATGAAAGTCCAGTGACTTTCTGATGATTACACATCTTTATTATAACTTTTACCGCACATCTTCAACACATAATTATGATTTTCGACGTCTTTGAAATCACGAGCTATACAGAGTGTCCGGTTACACGTGCGAATAATTTTAAGGGATGATTCTAGACACCATACTAAGACGGAAATCAAGAATAACGATATTGCGGTTGAGGCTTCATTCGTTAGTTATAAGCGTTTAAAAATACCCCTAAAAGCAGCCAATCCGCGTGCAGCGATACACGCAGGACAAGTGAGGTGAGTGGTCGAGCCTTTGAAGGCTCTTTCGAAGAAAGTCACTTTCGCACGGAGTCACTGGGGTCACCAAAGCCTGGTGTCTAGAATCACCACATAAATTTATTCCCAAATGTAATCGAACACTCTGTATAAAATATGAAAGGAAATACGCATTACTGTGCGATCACAAGATAATTAACATTTTATTCATTTTACATCTACGGAACTAATCACGGATTTAGTGAAAAATTGCAATAGAATTCAAATTAATCTTAATCTCAAAATAATCTTAAAATCGAAGTAAAACAAAATTGTTTTTTAGTCACACTGGAACCACATCTGATATAGAACCGACCATATTGCAAACCGAACATATAACTCTAAGTATTACAGTTTCAAGGTGCACAGTGGAACGTCTACTACATACTGAGCTTTCCTGAAACTGCTTATCGATCAAGCGCAATCACCAGTCTATTATTACATAAATAAACCTCCGAAAAAAATATAAGCAAAGCAACTCATAACCAGTACTTACGAACTACATAGTAGAGAGGGATTCAAGAGGGTAAAGGAATATTTTTTATTTATCGTTGTAGGGGCACGACTATTATGAAGCATTTGCATTGAAAATTGCGCGGTACTTTGTGTCTTTCTTGTAACTTTCTGTTACTGTTCTTTGACATTATCTTTTACGTAGATATTCTTCAACAAAACACTTACTGGCGTAGGGATGTGAAACGTGCATGTGTATGATACTGGCATCTGTATATCTGTGGATTATTCTCTCTTTAGAAATATTATATGCGAAATGTTGAAAAGAATTCAGAATTCTCACAGAATTTATTATACACATTAAAATAATGAAAACGTTTCCGACACAGGGTGTGGTAACTAAAACGGGGCACCCGAATAACATAATTTAATGTGAATAATTATTTTGTAAGTGGGGAATGTCGCAGTTTTAAATGGAATATGTTTTTTTACTCTCTTTCTAATAGAGCATTTTAAAACGCGTACAACGACCTATAACTGAAGGTCATTTAAGATCACTGAACCTCAATTATAAAGGAAAAAAGTTTATTTCAACGAAGACATCGAACACTTTGGTATTTTCTTTACTTACATACACACTGCCACTGACAGTGTTCAAAATAGAGACCTCGAGGATCGGCGCAGGCTGTAAAGTGTTGTTGGTTTCTATGCTTTCGGCGTTTCGAAAATTCTTTTATCTGCAAAAATCCCGTTTTAATTTCAACGAAAATAATAAATTAATTATACTAGTAACTTTCGTTTTATATAGTTATTGCCGACCAGACTAATAATGACTGGTTTTCGGGTTTTCCAAAAAAAATTGTTATTAAAACAAAACGGGTTTATTGATGTAATCAGTGAGATAATTTGACAGATATATAGTACATTTCCAAAAAACGTTATGCCCAGGAAACATACAATGTGGGTCACCTGATATTATCATTTTTATTTACATTATTTACAATATTATTACTGTGAAAAAATGGATTAAAGTAAAGTTGCATACTTTTAGAGGGGACATAAGATTGGTCGAACAAAATTTTTCTAGGTGAGGACGATTCGGAGATTTGAATGTGACCATTGATTTTTTAAACGGGAACATGTATTTTTTTATAGCGGGATTATAGTACATTTTTTTCTGAATACAACCAACCATCTTATCGTTAGCTCCACATACACTGAAAAGTTGAAAGATTTGTGTTTTGTAAGCTGCATATGTTTAAACACTTTTGAGGAAAGTGGTTACACCTGAATATTGCTCGCATTGAAAAAAATATTATTAATATACATAATATTTTTAATTTCTACAATAAACATAAAATAATATTTCCAGAATAAAAAATCTTTTTGGTATTATTTTTAATTTTTGTTGGTACTATTCACAAATAGGAATTTCAATTCATCCCTTAATTACATCGCAATTGTTCTCCTGCGAAACTACAAACATTTTATACGAAATTACTAGCAATTGCTCGAAATTCTAGTACATGGCAAGTAGTATTGAAACGTACGAAGCGGAGGCTTTTAACATCTGAAAATTTGAATGCATAACAAATATCATATATAAGAAATACAAATAACATTACACAAATTGCAATTAGAAATAGAAAGTACTTGTAATTTACAATACATTTAGTAATGCAATGTTATCTAAGTCATATGCCTCTCATATAGTACATAAAAACAATACAGTACTTTTTCGCTGAAAGCTCACTTTGGCCCACACGTTGAATGCTTGACGCTATCCCCACCACTTCTGGATCACTCCTGTCCTGCGAAGTCGAGAGCGAGATGGAACGAAAGCGATTCAGAGAGACTGAAGCGAGCGTGGAACGGCACGAGACAGACAACGCGTTGATACTTTGTCTCGCTCTGTGTTTTGGGCGCATGAAACTCCGTCCTTTGCGTTTACAACAGGTATGCGCGATGGTCGTGAGCTATTTCGAATACCGATACTTTTGTATCCAAATATCGATATTTTGTATTGATATTTAAAGTGACGATAAATTGCAGTATCGATACTGAACCCTTAAATATCAAAATCTCGATACAATTAAATCGATACTAGTAAATACGAGTATATCATACTCGATACTCTCGCTTTGATAGCAAATATTTTTAGTATCGATATGTGCAGTTACGATACTTGGTATCGAAATAAATACTCGTATCGAATGGTGAGTACTTCGATATTCGAAAACAAAGAGGAAAGGGAAAATAGGTTGATTTATTATATTATTAGTTGCGTTAAGGGTGTCGCCTAATTGGCAACTCACAATCAGAGACAAAGTATCTATCACGCGTTGTCTATCTCCTGTTGTTCCTCGCTCGCTTTCAATCCCTCTGCCTCGCGTTCGTTCCATTTCGCTCTCGCCTTCGGCAAGAAAGAAGTGAGAAACGATCGCTCGGGATAATACCCTCTCTATTTTGAATGGTCACCGTCGCGCCAGTCCCGAGCTGCGAGCTTTCAACGAAGAAATACTGTAATTTAGTATTTTTGGAATAAAGATTAAGTAATAATATTGTGAGGAATAATTTAATGTGCTATTATAGTTCTTACGATCTTTACATTAGCATACGTCTCCAACGATAGCGTTACAAAGTTTCCAGCTGTAAGTGACAAAGGTTTTTGAGCCCCTACCAGCATTAGTAACACAATTCGACTCTCCCGAGGACGTAACTTGTACCAAAACATATTACATGCAGCTTCACTAATATTTTCGTTCTAAGGGAGGAATGTAATAGTGAAGATAGATGAATATAAAATTACTTGTTTTCTTTCTCATTTTAATGTCATTACCTTTGAAGTTAGATATTCGCCAGTGTAACAAAGAATAAATGCTTCACAATTCACAGCAACATAGTAAGGAAAGCATTTGGCCAGTATCGTAGCCCCGTTCTCAGTGTTCAATGACTAAAATGTTCGAAATAATTATAAAAACCACAGAAAAGGTGCACCCTTTACTTGCTAAGGATAAAAAAAACGCGTAAAAAGATTAATTTAATTAACTTACATTCGCGATAATAAAGCCTAAAAAACAGATGACTAAAATGTTTGTTAAGAATTGCACCAATGATATATAAGTAAATAAATCTTTAATATATTCAGATAAATAAATGATCCTCTGATGTTTCCTAACGAGACATTTTAATGCTCGGAGTGTTTCTTCTTCGTCATGATTAGAAATCTCTTTCAATTGCTGACATATTATGTCAATTTGGCTACCTACGTGTAGCACCTAAAAGTAAAGATAAAAAATCGAAATTGTTTAAATTGCTATAAACCTTTCCACAATTCCTGCGATGGATACATTTGACTAATTTGTGACATTTTTCAACACGACACCGATTGTCGAATCCGGACAAAGATAAAAAACGATTTGATAAATGTATTGTATTGTATTGTATATTATTTTTCCTGTTAAACAGAATGGCGTTTCAAGCTTATCCGCTTATATTGCCCAACGAACTATAGTCATATAATTCTTTTTTTTCTCCTCTCCTTTGGGTCCCAGCAGCAGCGGCGCACCGGGAGAAAGGTGGTTCCCATCTTTTCCCAGTACCCGCCCCGTGATGCTTAACTTCGGTGATCTAACGAGAACCGGTGTTTTTCCATCACGGCTACGGCCGCTGGTAATTTGATAAATGGATAGATGTTATTGAGAATAAACGCTTACTTAATATGGATCCTAAACGCATATATGAAAAGTATCGCGTATGTCACCAACACTTTACTAGGTACGATATATCGATCAAACATGTTGTTTTTACGAATAGCAATACTTTCTCAGAAATTACCATCTGCCACAGGTATATTTTGTACAATATGAATAAATATAAGACCATTTTCAAATAGGGTGTAGAAACAAATAATTGATTT
Organism: Andrena dorsata; assembly: GCA_929108735.1. NCBI lineage: Eukaryota > Metazoa > Arthropoda > Insecta > Hymenoptera > Andrenidae > Andrena > Andrena dorsata. The sequence goes on along the minus strand of OV815487.1, from coordinate 62,015,655 downwards.
CTTTTTAATTGTTTTGTGCATAGGAACAACAGTATCGACATGAAAAGTTTTTACTGGAGAAGAGTCATTGAATGTTGGAAACGAAGAATTGTTTTTTCCATGCAAGTGTGTGTTCCATTAATAGTGTGCTTCTTTTATCTCCTCGCGATTCTGGGCGCCGGACCAGGAGCCGAGCATGCACAGTAGGGTGGCTTTTATTTATTCTTGGTAAAATTTTTTTCAAGATTTTCTGCGGGGCACCCTCCAGAATAGTTCCAAATAATTAAAACAAATCCTTGTAAAGTTGGAGCTCGATTGGATAACGGAAAAGGGTGCCCCTGGGCCCTTAATGATTTTAAACATTATTTAACAGCTCGCGAAGTCGGTTTTATATAATATCCTCCAAGTGATTGATAAAATAAAAAAATATATCAAACAAAAGTTGTAGATCGGGACGTATATTTTCACAAAAATATCGAAAATATAGAGTCTATATCTTTCATATTTTTGCGAATTGCGGTCCCAAATTTTCAGGAAACATTCATGACATATCAAACACTGAAACTAAGAATTTTTTTTTATCTTTTTCGCAAATTTCGGTATATGCCCCCCCCCCCCCCCTCTTAAACGTTTAAAAATAGTCCTCGAAAATAAAAATTCCATTTTTTTGTTCGCATTCATAAATAAAAAGTATTCTAGAAGCATTTAAACTTTCAAAATTTGAGGGAAAAATTTTTTTTTAGTTTTTCCGACTTTTTTCGAAAGCCGTTTGTCGCACGAGTAAAAGTAATAGAACATAAAAGATGTTACTTGTTTGACATATTTTTTTTATTTAATCAACAACTTGGAGGATATTATATAAAATCGCCTTTGCAAGCTGTTAAATAATGATTTAAATGTTTAAGGGTCCAGGAGCAGCCTTTTCCGTTATCCGATCGAGCTTAAACTTTACACAGATTTTTTTTAATTATTTGGAACTATTCTGGAGGGTGCCCCGAAGAAAATTCAAAAGTCTAAAATACGAGCCACCCTAATGTACAGCTCCACGCTCGACTCTGACCCGGTGCCCAGAATCGCAAAGAGCTGCGTAGGGCTCCGTGTGCACCTCTGCTCTAAGTGATGTCCCTTGTAAGATAAATGACCGTAAGATGACAAGGATTGTAATTACTATTATAGAAACATAATTAAAAAATAGTAACTTACTAAAGCCGCAAAAAACGCCATGAACATCGATGCAATAAGAGCTACAGAAAACTCGAATGCAAACTGTGCCATTATAATAATTTCATATATTGGAGACATCGTGACTTCAAACGGAAGCCGCATCTTAAGTAACAATTTCTTCTGGTTTGAAGCTAATTCATTGCCAGTATCGTCAGATATCAACATTGTAGTTGCTGAATACAGAATACATGTCATCGAATAAATGCCGATTAGAAAATTTGCAATGCGAGAGGATACAACAGCTTTATCCACCATGAACTGTTTATTCTGAGCGGTTAGATCATTATTATCCCAATCCTCTAATATAACTCTCAGGATGTTGCAAAGTATTCTATATAAAGTAATTGTTACAATTGTTATTATTTAATAATGTAATAATTGACTGTACTCGAAAAGAAACGAAGCGCGGTATAGATAAACAAAGCGGGGTTGTAGACCGCTACGCGCACGCTCAAAAAGGGACGTGGGCAAACAAGGCGTTTCGAAAAGATACAGAATGGGTCTCGGGCCCCCCCTTCATTCATTATTACTTCTCTCAGTGATGTCCTATGTAAACGTGCGTTTAGAGTTGAATGCACCCGCCACGTGAGTGAAATAATAACCTCCTTCCGTGCGGGGATGACTTGGGGAAGGCGTTGCAACGCCCGACTCCCACTTAATCGCCTACGGCAGAGGTGCACAAGGAGCCGCTCGGACCTCTTGGTGATTCTGGACGCCGAGTCAGAGCCGATCATGGAGCTGTGCAACGTAATAGCGCCACGGTCGGCTCCTGATCCGGCGTCCAGAATCGCAAAGAGGTCTCCGGCTCGGAGCGGCTCTTTGTACACCTCTATGTTAACACATTCACGACGGCGCTGTAATTCATATGCAGCGCCATCGGGCGGCTCTGTTATTTGTAGTTTTCTCTATGGGGTGGCGCTACTAATCAAATCATTTTGAATTACATTCAATTACGTTTCTACCATGGTACCGGATACATGTCGTCGTGAACGTGTCAAGGCAACATTTCTATCCCCGCTCATGGGCGTCTGCAGGGGGGGGGGGCAAAAGGCCCCCCCTGGCTTTTGAGAAAAAATCGCTTATTTTTCAAAACTGATCTTTATTAGGTTTATACTAAGAAAGGGAATATTTTTAAATTTGTAATTAAATTGGCACTATAAAATGGGTTAAAAAAGAAAGAGGTATTTTTCTTTAGCATCATCCCAAAGTTGCCCCCCCCCCCCCCTCTGGAAGAAAGTCTCCGGACGTCCCTGTCCCCGCTACGAACCCGGTGCGAAACTCGCCGAGTCACACACTATGGGATCGCAGCTTAACACGCGCCGGTAGTAGTCTAATGTAAGTCCCTCGTGTCAGAAGCGTCTCACGCGTACTTTCAACTATTAATAAACCGGAAACGAAGCCTCAAACGCAATTTCGCCATTCTTGACTTTCATGCTATTTTGGCATGTAGAATCACTTCTTAAACTTTCTGACACCTGTTGACGAACACCTTGTATACACTATAACCTTCTGAATACGGATAATCAGAATATTATCTGCGACGATTATTACAAAATTATAGAAAGTGTACTAGCTTCAAGAATATCGTAAATGAGGTTTTCGATTATTTACAACTAAAAAGTATAGAAACAGATAACGTTGCAAATAATATTCATTTTCTTTACACCACCGTAAAGAGTCAAGGAGAAAACGGCAGAACATTCCCATTAGTTGCAGTTGCTAAATTAATGATTAACTTACAACCACACGAATTACTTACTAAAAAACAGATACTACCACAGCAATAAAGCATATTATGATATGATTACATACATAATATACTTTTAATTCTACAATAAAATAATAATATCAATTGTACTATAACATATTTTCATTATGATACCAGATACAGGAAACGCGAATAAATACGTCGGGAATAAGAATCAAAGATGAAACGCATTATCGCATTATTGAATTCATATGACTATTTTATATGTGTCAAGAGTGAAAAATGGTTATGATATATGTCTTACCGATAATTAAACCAAATAATAATAAGCTTAATGAATGTAACAGCATTTGATAAAGTTACACTTAAGCCATCCAACAAGTCAGGCAATTCTGCTGATTTAATGTAAGAAACACAATACCACAATTGAAATGTTAAACAGGTTCCCATTATGACAGTCCAAAAAATACGTTGGAAAATTACGTTCAAAGATTTCGGCCACGCACCGATCAGACGAAAACAAAGTGTAACAGGATGGCAAAATATTGTTTTAGACGCCATCGATGTTAATATTCTTCTAATTAAACCTTTACACGAATAAAAACGTCATTACTACCACTTTATGTTAAAAGATCTATCAACACCGTCGCATGAATCAAATGCAAATCTTCGCTCGAACACTCTGTTGCATACTGAAAAGTCTGTCGTTCGGAATAATGCTCGATTTTTCAAAACAGTTTTATAAGTAAATTACAGCTTCGGCCTCAGTCTTCATTCATCAAGTGAGTTATTTATTCCATGCTATTTTCTACTATTGTACATATGCAGGCAGAATAATCTGAGTCATAAGGGTATACCATCAATGATTATTATCGACCTCCTCTTTTTTGTAGTGCCTACCTTGCAATCGCAGTGCAGTAAAGTATTTGATAGGAAAGTGCAAACAATTCATTTATGTTTATTGTCTACTGAGCTAGGATGTTCCATGATACAAGAGTAGAAACGATGCAAACAACGTTGTTCGTGTGAAAAAGTGGATAATATAATTCTGTAATTGCTTCTGTGTATAAACGTCTTCGAGGAAGCTGGTCATATTTTGAAAAGATTTTTGATACTACGACCTTAAAACTATATTTGCAAACCAAAAATTAGTTTATAAATTTCATATCATAAAAATGATTTCTCCATTCAAAAAGATCGATTGAGATGAAAGAAGAACAAATATCGAAGGATTTTCGGAGAAATAAATTCATTTATGGAGCTCGTTTTCCCGAAAACTGTATAAATTGCAAACTTTGGTGGTCTGTATTATTTAAATAAATTCGAAACCAGCAGGACAATGACTTAATCTCCTCTAATTTCGAGTGGACAATATCATATTAGAATTTCATCAAAATCCCTAACATCGGCCGCAAGAAGTGATCAATTGATGTGCAATAACCCTATTACACGGTTATGTGTGAACAACTACAGCTTTATTTACGTGAAAAAGGATTACTTACCAAACAGATACTTAGTAAGTAGACAACTTTATATCCTGCAAAAATATTTACGTACGAACTTCTACTGATGCTTTTATAAATTAATATTATCTTCATCCCACAGTTTTAAAAATATTAAAAAACACCGATTAAGAGTAAATCTATTTCTCTAAACAGTTTTCCACCGTGTAAGAAAACAACATAAAATTTATACTTCGCATAAATTAAAGAACAGGTATAAAACTAACTGTAAGAACAAATAATAATGTACCTACCTATATTATTATGGTACCCAGTGATGTCGAAGAGGACAACGTCAATTCTTGTGATAGTGGTATCTTTGTTTCAGGGTGTTCGACTACACGTGGGAATAAACAAACAAAGCCTCAACCGCAATATCGTTATTCTTCAATTTCGTCTTAGTACGGTGTCTAGAATCACCCCTTAAATTTATTACCGCCTGTAGCCGAACACCCTTTGTATCTCAATTCCTACTAACTACTTTGTATAAAAAAAAATAATTTTTATTGTCTGAAAATGAACTGAAATATCCAGAATGTTTGAAAAAGATCCACTTAACATTTTCTTAGGTAAAAAAATCACCTTGTTTTTATCGTCCTAAGCCGGGATACTCCCTTAATAACTATGTCAGTTTTTCGATTATCCCTTAAAAATGTCCTGCTCATAAAGGAATTTCTTTAAACATTAATTATAAGTCCAATGTATATACATTGTTTTTTTATGCTACAAAATATTTTATCACAATACAACATATGTTAGGTACGCAGTCAAATGAAAAAAGAATTTCTTCAAAACGCTTTAAAACACATTACTGTTACGTATATATACAGTTTTTTGTGTGCGGGTGTCATTCAATTAAATAATATGTAGGTATGCAAATTGAAAAATTGATCCAAAATATATAAGTACTTACGTAGCATTTTCGTTTACAGATTATTTGTAAATTTGATAATAGGTTGTACATAAAAATATCAATTACATTAATTGTTTTCTCATTATTTATCTAATTAACAATGTCGACTGTTTTGATCACTTTCTCCGAGTTAAATGGTGTATACTGTATACAGCTTTGTATAATGTTATAAATGACAAAACGCATTTTTATAAATTGGAAAATTCATTATTACATCATTAAATACGCCTTCGGCTATTCACTTCGGCTTTCGTAAGAAAAATATAATTTACTCATACATGATTATAAAAAATTTAACAATTTCCAAGTTGCTATTACATTCCATTGTAAGCTGGCCCACCTCCACCTTCGGGTACAACCCAGTTGATATTTTGACTTGGGTCTTTAATATCACACGTTTTACAATGGATGCAATTTTGTGCGTTGATTTGCAGTCTTTCTCCCTCTCCAGATTCTAATGGTACAAACTCATACACGCCTGAAATTGAGAATTTTGTAGTATACATGGAAAAACCTTCTTCAGCTCACATAATAAAACAATTTCATAGCAGAATTTCATACAGCATAAAACACCAATTAAATATTCATTGTAACAATTATTTTTTATCTTCTTTCGTCTGAACGTGTTAGACTGGAAGATGAGCCCCCGAGTATGCCTTCATCGCCCTTTTTAGACTAAAATTGGGCTTAAAAAGTGATGGGAACATGCGTGCCATCAATCGGTTATCAATTTTCGTGGAACACTCCGGCTGCTCCGCATCAGTGCAGGAAGCAACAACCCCGTCTGGGCGCATGCATTCCAGACACCCGAAATTCCAAGGCGGGATTCCAAGGTGGTTGTTATTGACAACTTGTCAATGATACGCGCGACGATAAAGAGGCGACCATGACAAGCTAGCTGCTAGCGCTCCAGCGTCATGTACATGGCGACCCTCTGACTGGACTGAAAAAGATGCCGCTCAGCACTCCCTGGCGAAAGGAACATCCCACGATGCTTCACCAGTGTTATGGTTTTCGACCCTCTAAGGGGCTGGAATAACCCTTCATGGTCACACTGGGTCCAATAAACTCGCTTTTTAACTTTGAAGCTTGATACCGGTATGTTCCTGGCTTTCCTTGCCGATTTTTTTGGTACATGTCATTTCATTTCTTACTAACACGCGACTATTCCATATTCTACAATGTTCAAAGTATGTATTATAATTTTTGGGACACGGTTGGACTGATACAGTTCCTACGGTAATTGTTTAAAAATGGGCACGGTCCGTTGGACCCAGTATGATCACCGCGGAACTTTACAGAAGTGTGACCACGAAGGCTTAAGAAGTGAGAAATGATCAAGTTCCGCATTTTTCATCAGATCTTTGTGAAAATGACGAGATCCAATTCCTTATGTTCCTCCGATCAAAATAACACCAAGAACGACGGAATTCGGACCATAATGAAGGAAATTACATGAAAAATTGATTTGCATAATTTCAAGCTGACTTTGTTAAAAATAGTCTGATTTGCATGACATTTGGTATGATTTTCATCGGAAAAATATAAGGAATCCATCGGTGTCCATGTCGGTACGATAAAGAACAAAAAATTTAGTTATTCTGAAACAGGCATGAATCATCGGCCGAGCGCAGCGAATCGACGTTTCGCAATCGAGGATGTAATATTCATTACAGCGTATTAAGAAATTCTTTACTCTTCGTCGTGTCGACATGGGAGTGACACCAATGGAATCTCGGAGTTCTTCCGATTAAAATCATTTCGATGGTCGAAAGCCATAACACTCGGTGAGGCATCGCGGGGTGTTCTCTTCGCTACAGTGTGCTGGGCGGCATCTCTTTGAAGAGCATCGCGTGGGAATCACCCTGTATACACTGAGTTCCACTTAAGAGTAGACACGTTCCGCGCAACGATAACTCTGAGGAACTTGCTGATTGGTAGGAAACTGGCAGAGAAACCGCTACAACCAATCGCGTGCGCAGCCAGTAGTAGAAGCTGCGCAGATCGGTTGCAAATCGGTGAGGGCGTAAGTTGACTCTTATATGGAATGGTATATAGCTCGGACGCTACACATTAGGTGTGTGTTAGTGGCACACGTTGCCACAGCGAGCCAATAGTACATACTATTTCCCGCGCATATAGTGAGGGGAAGCAGATGCGTGGAGGGCCCCTACGCTCAACAGCGCTGCCCGATAGGGTCGAAATTAGGGTGGAACTTATTTTTCAACTATGAAAATATGATCTCCTCACCATCTCAATTTGTTGAGATGGTGAGAACATCAGATTTTCATAGTTAAAAAATAAGCTTCACCCTAAGCTCCAGCCTAGTCGAAATGTGAAGAGATCGTCTCCGAACATAACAGTTTATGTATAAACTACTTTTATTTGTATATCATTTAAGAAATGATGCAAAGCGTACCTATATAGAATACAAACTAAATTTTCTGCTAGTCTTCTTTTATTTATTTATCTATATTTTATAAAACTGCAGTTGTATAAATATCTACAGTTTATTATGCTGACCTCTTCTTTTTTATGCAAAAAGTTGGTGATTACACAAAACGTTACTCTTATTATGACCGTCCAAAACATTCCCCTAGTTTTGGTAAACTACAAAAAAAGTTGAAAACTCTTTTCAAAATAATATTTTCCCGGATTTGTAAATCGTCCACGTGTTTTTAAATGGTACTGATACTTTCATTGGTCCGCATTGACATCAAGGCGATGATTTTAGTCACAAAGTTTTTGGCAAATATTTAGATAGCTGACCACCTCACAGATTTCAATGACCTTCAAATATGTTGTCAAGGTCAACATTTTTAACAACTTTTCCCCATACATCATATAACCGCCGCTCGACTTTAGTTTCCCAGATATTTATAAAAATATTTTTGATACTTTTTTCGTTCGCTTCGACTGTCGGAGTTGGTTCGAGCTAGATAAGAGTACGGTCCCCTACGTCGGTGCCTGGTCTATACATTTTGATCTATATTTTTATGTTTCTATTACGTAGACTGACGAAAGCAGCTGCACAATTATTTGACTCCAACCAACTCCGACAGTCGATGCGAACGGAAACCCGGAAAATTCTAGGAAAATCTATTCTCAATAGGTGGTCTCAGCATAAAATGATACCCGATATAACGACAGATGTCTTGAACAGGAATTTGTCGTTATATGTATGTCGAACGATAAGTATGCCAGAACCAAACAAAGAAATATGATAACTTGCTATAATTATTGCGAAATAAGTTTAGGTATTAAATAAAATAATAAGACAATTAGAATTCATATTAAGCTTCATAATATAGGCATTATCGTTATCCAAAATTGAGAATATTCAGCAACATACCATATATTAATAGTACTATCGAATATATTTTTGCGAATATCTCAGAAACTAAAGCCGAGGAGCGATTATATGTATTGGGAAAAGTTGTTCAGAATGTAGACGTTGACAACAAAGTTCAAGGTCATTGAAATCGTTGAGATCCTCCGCTTTGTAAATAATTATCACAAATTATTTATCGCTGAATGTAAAACTGTGTAACGAAATTTTTTTTTAAACTTTAAAGTAATTGTCGAGGCACTTTGTGTTTTATTAATAAAATTCACTACATTTCTTTCTGTAGTATGGAATTATTTAAAAACTTATTACTATCCCGTTTTTACCATGCGTAATAGTCCCGCTCATTATCCCCACCATTTTTTGGAATCCTTCGGTCGAGAGTGAGGGAACGAAAGAATCGACGGCAACTTCGTGTCAACTGTTTCGTTCCCTTTCGCTCGCCCGAATCGTGTCCGCATCACGCAATACGCCCGCGGCCAGGCCCGTCCGTCCGGACTATTATGACGAATTACTGTATGAAGAAAACCTGAGAATATTTAAAATAAGTATAAACATGTATTTACTATTTTAATTATATTTTTTCGTGAACATTCGAAAACTGGTTTAACCGTTTTTCTTTAATAGTGAAATTCGAAAACCGGTTTTCTCAAAAGTCGGTTTTTGTATAAACACTAATTTAAATGTAACGAAAGAAAATGCGAGCAAATTGAAGTCTACATAAAAAATGATACATGATCCTTAGCGTATAATATTTAATCTGTATAATATTTAATTATTAAATTTTTAAAAATAATTATTGATATAATAGAATGTTTTTAAACATATATACGCATATAATATATATTAAGTTTATTGTTATTATTATTATTTATTATTATTAATCCATTGTCAGTCACATAGTATGTTTTTTATCATTATGTTGCAGTGTTTTATAAAGTGATTACAAGAAAACATGGTGCAGATTACTGCAGATATAGTGCTTTTCAAATATTCTGTTTGTATATTTGAATACACCCTTCCAAACGTAAACGCGCAGAGTTTCGTTTCGGAGGTCAACTTATGCCCTCCGCCAGACAGTCAATAACCTATTCCCCACCACTTTCCAGGCATTCGAGCCATCCTGTAGGAAAACAACTCCGTATCGAACTCCTCCCTGTCTCCCCGATAACGAGCATCGGAGAAAGAAAGAAACCGCTCCGCGAGGGAAATAGAAAGAATGGTATAGTGAATATCAAGGGTGGTGGGAGAACATATTAAACATGGAAGACGTATTTTCTCTGCTTGCCAGCTAACAAATGCTACTTCATATCAGTTTCCTTTTAAGAACGACACCAAATGACTGTTAAAACAATATTGTACCCTGTTATTATTTGCCTTTAGCTTATCTATTTCTCTAATATAATATTAATTAAAAACAAAATCTCTTTTCATTATGCAGCAAATCTTTAACTAAATGCAATGGTTGACTACGTTGGATATATTCGAATTTTTCACCAATGGTGAATTATTTAATCATTATTATATAACAAATATATTTATAGTAAACGGACATATCTACAAGAAATAATGAATATATCAATGTTTAATAAAATATTCCTCGCACTTAATTTTATGCGACTCACTCTACTGTACAGGTGTTCACTAAAGTGGCCCTTACTTTTCAACATCCGATTTCTTTTGCTCCCGCCCCCTAGTATGCTTCCATTTCATAAGAAAATAATCTCCGAAAAAGTTTATTGCAATCGGACAACAGGAAAGGGTGCCGATCAGCCCATTAACGTTTAGAATTCATCGATGGTTTCGATTTAAAGAATTTCTCAAAAATGGTAAGCCGTGTTCAATATAAGCGATCCATAGTCGATCACCATTACGCCATCTGTGTGTCGCGTGAAGCGTCACTGTCTCGTTCTACTTGGTAACTTGTTCAGTACTTACGAGTCCGTGCTCTAACTTTTGTTCGAAACATTTTACAAACGAAGCATCCAGCATGGAAAGTCATGGTAGGTATTGTATAAACAATTAGAAAAAGCAAATTGGATGCTTAGAATTTACAATTTTTTGTCTCTTGGTGTAGGACAAAATCACTTTTCAAAAATTTCTTGGTTTGTTCTCGTTGAAAGTGTTTCTAAAAATGACTGTAAATAAATACGGGGCGAACATGTACAAAAAAATGTTTTAGAAAATTGAATACTCTTCTAATATTATTTCAACAAAATTGTGGTAAGGCTTACCATTTTTGAGAAATTCTTTAAATCCAAACCATTGATAAATTCTAAACTTTAAGACCTGGTCGGCACCCTTGTCTGTCGTCCGATTATAATATAATTTTTCAGGGACTATTTTCTTATGAAATGAAACCATTCTAGGGGGTGAGAACAAAGAAATACGAAAAAAAAATTTGAAGACGTATAAAGAAGAGCCACTCCAGTGTTCATTTAATGGCATGCGTGATTTTTTAAATATTTGTGATAATGTTACAAAAAAAGTTATCAAGGGTAACTATGCAGTATCGGGGAGGCATCTCCGATGACCTTGACGTTGACATATGTTGTCAAGGACATGATCCTGACTAACTTTTGCCTATAACTTAATCGGCGGTCTCTTACAGTTTTTGAGATACACTTATACAAATAGTAATTATTCTGAATTAGGTGCACCTCACCGATTTTGATGACCTTCAAACATAAATCTGCATAAGTTTTCCCTATACATGTTACCACCGCTCGGTCTTAATTTTCGAAATATTAAAGAAAAACCCCCGTGCTTTCGCACATTAACAATAAGTTACAAATTATATGGTTCAAAGAGAGAATGCTTCAATATATGTTACGAGGTATCGGTATAGGTTTGGGTCAGATTGGGGGGGGGGGGGGGGGGGACGGAAGAGCCCGCAGCTACGTGTATGTAGTGTGGAACCCAAACATAAAATTTTGGATTCGGATATTTATTAGTTATCGAGATGTTAATAAAAAATTATTGTTAATTATTGTTTTACCATTTTTTTAACTACATACACGTACTTTGTCCAAAAAACCTCGGAAACGATCAACACAGGTGTACCTTCTTTTTCTAATAACTTTTTAATAAACAATGACCGTCAGTTAAGTTATAAGAAAAAGTTACTCAGGGTCATGCCCTTGATAACATGTGTCAAAATCAAGGTCATCGAAGATGCCTCCCCTATACTGCATAATTACCAAAACCTATTATGTAACTTTGAGTTTACTATGAAAGAAGTATTTTTTCAAAACTTTTGTCAACAGCTTTGCTTGCTATATTATTCAAATGGCTAAAGAATTGCGCGGTCGTTATAGTGAACACTCTGTGTAATGATATCTTGGTGCTACAGTAATACTTTGAAGTGAGAAGTCTATGAAGTACTTTTATATATTAGCAAAATAACAGAAAATTTCATTGCCATTGCATCCAGAAGTTGTTTCATCAGCAAAATGACAAAAAAATTTCATTGCCATTTCATTCAAAAGTTGTTTCATCAAATAGAATTTAGATACTTGGGAATAAAGCAACGAGTAATATCAGACAATCAATGTCTGCAGTGCTTGAAACGAATAGGGAGGCCACATTGTGTGGCGAGGTTGTTGGCCGCAGCTACGTGCACCTCGAATTCGGGAGTTGAGCTTGGTCGAGGGTAGTCTAGCCATGGGGGGTGTCCGGATGGCTCAAGTTCAAGGACGCATTGGTCGATAAACCCGGACGAGATTCAGGGAGGGAGAAGAAAAGGAATGAAAGATAGGGGGTAGAAAGTGAGAGAAAGAGAAAAAGTAGAGGGGTACGCGCAGCCCTATGGAAACTTACAGCAGCCAAGAAATATTCAATTTATATACGTAGAAATTGTAGGATAGTTGTAGGAGCGAGGAGAAAGATATTATAAACTAAAATCCGTTCAACTAGCCGAGTCATCAGTTATAAACAAAATAGGCACGCGCGAGACCCATTGTCTATTGGGTATTTGCTATTGCCGTCCCTGGTCTGTCGCATGTTTTTGTTTAAAGCTGGTGACTCGACTCGTTGAATAGACTATACAAATACGAGGCAAACGACGAAACAACACAGTATTGTAAACGCGACAGTATTGTAAAACTGGGATTCAGTTTTGTAGAAATTGAAAATTTAGAAAAGTTGTGTACAAAACTAATTTGTTAGTATTATGTAAATACTGAAAGAAAGATTTTCTACTACGACGTTGTAGAAATTCATGTCATTACAAAGGACGGTTTTGCTAAAACCTTCACGTGATAGAGTGGTATGATTCGTAACGTTTCGTAATAATAAAATTTTGTTCACTAAAATATATATTTGTAAAGTCAAAAGCGTTATTAATATTTTATGTTCGTGGGAAGTATTTCAGAATTTTAGGTCTGATGTGTGAATATACGAATATTGTTCAATGTTCTCATAACTGCATTATAAGATTTACTTTTATCCGTTAAATTATCACAATTATTAAGTAAATATAACAAAACCGTGTAAGATTGTATAAAAATATTTCCAGCGGTTTGTCAATAAAAACAAACTGCCAATACAATTTTTTTGAAATTATTCCTTTGGCAATCAACGACCGAAATTTCATTTTTAAAAAATCACTCACTTTTTCATGCTATGTCCGTATTCGATTTAATGGTTCCCAAAATACTACAGAATTTAAAGCATACAGTTCTAGTTTTAAAAAAAACAATAAATAGACATCACTCTTGTGACAAAAAATAATTTTAAAATTTATGCATCGATCAATTACTCCTCGTTGATAATTAAGCAATTCTAGCTTATAATTCCATTCTGACAAAGATCAGAAGTAACTCAAAAACACAGCGATCGGTGCAGTGACCATCCTATACATGCATACATATACTGCAGCAGAAATATCAGCATCTGCAATGCAGTGACGGAGGCGACTTGTTCCTCAAGCCATAATTATGCTACATAAACGCTATTTATACACCGTCGACATAAAACATCCTCGAATAAATTCAGTTGAACTCTTCTTAATCTTAATGAGTTTTTGAAGTGCCCCGTGAAGTGCACATTTACTTCAGTTTCGCCCGCATATAAATTATAAACACGCATGCACTGTATATACACGACAAAATAATATTTGTCGCGAATTCATTTCTCACTTGTTTAATGAAGAAATGTACGAAACTCAAAATTACCATTCTCTAAGTATGTTGAAAATTAAATGAAAAAGTAATCCATCGATTAACACTCTAACTAACACTATATTTTAAAAGAAAATGTAGCACCATTTCACAGAAAATATATAAAAATTGAAATATTTACAGAACATTAAAAAAAAATTATTTTACTATAATACCAATTAATTAATTTACACGATATATTTACCACAAATAAAGAAAAAATAATTGAACAGTGTTCATCAATTTATATTCTATTGCGAAACATTTAAATAGAGAACATTCATGAATTCCAGAAATGAAAAGATAGGAATAGGTGACATCGCTTATACAAATTACGTAAAATTCGTAACAAAAGCATTTGTCCAATTAAGGGGTGGTCTGTATTAGAAGGGGATAGGGAAGACACAATAAATAACAAATCTATCATAAAAAAACCATTACTCACCGGCAGGGCAGAATCGACTTTCTGGTCCAGCAAATTCTGCTAAATTTCTTTTTACCGGAACCGTGTCATCGGCCAATGTAAGATGAGGAGGTTGCTCGGCTTCATGATTCGTACCAGTAAGAGCCACCGAAGATAGTAAATCGAAAGATATTTCATTATCTGGTTTTGGATATTCGATTGGTGTACATTCAGACGCCGATTTCAACTTCTTGTAATCTGGACCTAAACAAACATTGTGATTCATAATAATAAGTAACCCTTCAGTTCGCCATGTAATTTCTTTATAAATAACATTAACTTTACCATTGTGAGAGAAAGTCCATGGTTCCCTTCCACCAATTAAAAGTGTAAATGCAGAATACGATAAACCTCCATAAATACCAAGAGTTGTATGGAAACTTGGTCTCACATTTCTAACAGCCCGTAATTCCTTATAAATCCAACTATTTTCTATCTTGTCTGTGTAAGTTGTTGGTTCTAAGCCTTTTGTGGGTGAAGGACTGCTTTCTGCATTCATTATAGCCTCTACGGCACTTTCTGCTGCGAGCATTCCGCTTTTCATAGCATTGTGGGTCCCCTTAATTTTGGGCACATTTAGGAATCCTGCTGTGCAACCAACGAGACAACCGCCAGGGAACTGAAGTTTTGGAATACATTGGATGCCTCCTTCTACTAAAGCTCTGGCGCCATATGCAACTCTAAAATAAATGATTAAATTATTATAAAAGCCAAAAGAACGAAAAAAATCCTTATTCGCGTCTATAAATTTACCTTTTCCCTCCTTCAAGTACGGATCTAATACTCGGATGCTGTTTAAATCTTTGAAATTCTTTAAATGGATGTAAATAAGGATTAGAGTAATCTAGTCCAATAACGAAACCTATAGCTATAAGAGGTGTATCTTCGTTAAGGTGATATAAAAAGGAACCGCCATAAGTATCTTTCTTTAATGGCCAACCAACTGTATGTTCTACCGTGCCTGGCCTATGGTTCTTTGGATCAATCTCCCAGATCTAATAAGAATCATGTCTATCTTGTATCCTTCAAATGTACATTAAAAACATATGAAAACTGGTAACTTGTATTAACTACCTCTTTTAATCCAATACCATAAGATTGGGGCTCACAATTCTCCCTGAGATTTAATTTCTTTGAAACCTGCTTTGTAAGATGTCCGTGACAACCTTCTGCAAAAATTGTACATTTCGCATGCAATTCCATTCCACGTTCAAAGGTATCCTTCGGCGAACCATCTTTAGCAATACCAACATCATTCGTGGCTATTCCTTTAACAGATCCATCCTCGTGATAAAGCACTTCTGCCGCAGCATACCCAGGATATAACTCTACTCCAGCAGCTTCCGCTTGTTGTCCAAGCCAGGCTACAACGTGACCCAATCTACGCAGAATAGTAATTAGAAAAAGTATATCCTAAAAATTGTATTATTCGATTAACTTTACTAATTGCCGTAACAAATTCTTACCTGACAATGTAATTTCCATGATTGTACAATGGCATTCCTTTTATAATTGGTAATGATATTCTGCCTTTTTCAGTGAGAAATGCAAATTTATCCTGTGTGACAGGAGTATCCAATGGCGCACCCAATTCCTTCCAATTTGGAAATAGTTCATTTAAAGCAATTGGGTCTAAACATGCTCCGCTAAGAATATGACCTCCAATAGTGGAAGCTTTCTCAACAACGGTAACTCTAAGTTCTCTTCCATGTTTCTCCGCTAACTTCTTTGCTTGGATTGCAGCAGATAGTCCAGCTGGTCCACCACCAACAATTAAGAGGTCAGTTTCATCTACATATCTCTCCATGTTTATATCTGCGGAAGATATTTAATGCTTGATGGGTGAAAACGCAATTAGCACGTTTTACTTCAGTTTATGGAAATACTTATATACATTGTTAGTAGCGATGAATTTATACCTTTCCATCGTAAATCTGTCTCCCTGGGCACAACTGTATAATGAGTGGTGATTTTTGGAAACTTTTCTTGCGAATAAGCTCTTTGGAACATCCATTGCCACCTCTGTACTGCCGATAGAATAAATGTGATTAAAATTGAATATTAACATTCAATTTATTGTTTTCTAATATGCTTCATTAATGCGAATCGTTTTTACATTCTTTGAATTTATAAAAATTTTAAAGGAAATTATGTGCCAGGTGATTCCATGAATTCACTAGATATATTCTAATTGATGGCAGAT
The DNA here is from genome assembly GCA_929108735.1 of Andrena dorsata. Lineage (NCBI taxonomy): Eukaryota > Metazoa > Arthropoda > Insecta > Hymenoptera > Andrenidae > Andrena > Andrena dorsata. Next base: position 61,999,158 of record OV815487.1, on the reverse strand, counting down.
TCGAATGAAAATACAAATTTGTTGTACTTGCGCATTACTTCTCTTGTCACGTGTAATTCGGCAAGTGCATGCTAAGTATATCGATATCAACGAATAAACAAAGGACACTAACCTAACACTAGAACTCTAACAAAACTCGTCTGACTGCGACAGGACGTTTCTACTTGTATTCGTTTATGTAGGAAAAAGAATTAGGCGTTTTGCTTTCAAAATTATGTCATAGCTACGCGTATACACACGTATATGTGTAGGTATATATTAATATCCATATCAAAAGTGCAAAGTTCAGGAGTGTCACGCATGTCATATGAAATGCAGCGTAAAATAACTAGTACATCATAAAATTGTGTGCATAAAATGTATAAATTACATTACGATTGTCAAAATACTTCGCGAAACGAATTCATTTACTCAATAATGAGTATTTTGGACAACATTCATAGAATTAAATAGGAAAGATTGAATATGGACTTTCTAAAATGACAGTATGCACTTATTGTATTTAATTATTTATTTCGCAAAATTCATATAAAATATTACGTGGAGTATAAGGCAGAACATTATGTAGCTGCAATTTACAAAATACATATGCCCCCGCCTTCACCCATTGCGTGAATGACCTAACAATTAAATGTCAACCAATTTATTATCATATAAAGAACTTTCAAAATCATTTATTTGTTAATATTTGATATTTCATATTATATGAAAGCATAATTAGTATTATCAACGAACTTACGGCTAATGGATGGATTAAATATTGCCCGAGCCATAATTGTTCATCAACAACGAACGGATTGTAATCTCGATAGTGACACCGGTCAACTTATAGTACGTGAGTCGCGGCCAGCTGTTGCTGCAAGTATATGTATTCTGAAATCAGTCTTCAAAACCACAATCATTGCTCTCTCCTTTTCCATTTCATGTGTTTGGATCATGGAGATAGGAATTAGGGACGGGGGAATAGTTGCGACTTTAGGCGAGGGGAGTGATACGTATTTGAGGGAGGGGGAGAAGAGCACCTATATTTGCCTGGATTTGATTGGTTCCATTCTACGCATGCTCCGTACCGCTAATTATGAAAAAGTGTTTGCTACAGATTAGTAGATAGAGACGTCTAATTATGAGTATATACTAACGAAGTGATTATTCACGAATATAAATTGTGAAAATATTTTAACCATGCACTATTTTAAACATGCCATTCACAACTCTCAAACTCTATTGACTTTCGTTCGAGGCTTCTACTTCACTCCGCACCAAACAATTCTCCAACTAGAAATTATAATGTACAAGTGTTACATGAAATGTTACAAGTGTAATTAGATAATTCGGGTGAAGCAGCATCTTGTGCAATTTTAATATCGATGAATGCAGTCGAAAATGCAGCCGGTGATTGCATTTAACGCCATTTATGTAAAAATTCCTCACCTGTAAAGCAGAAATCTACACGATTAATAATTGTTCTATTTAGTTACGGTATGTTCGATTAACAAGTCACACGTATATAAGCACGCCACCCTTCAGCATTTCAACACATTTCAGAGAGTTGCTGAATTGAACGCTGTTCATGAACAGAGGCCTCTGAATTCAATCCTCAAATTATGGGTCGGTAACACAGTTTTAGTGGTGACATGAAGTCCTAGAAGGTGATATGTTTATCCTATACTTTGTCGATGGTCTATCCTATACCTCGCCTGTGGTATTATTTGGATCTATTCTGGGGATGCCGCGAAGAAAATCTTGAAAAAAAATTCAACAAAAGTAAATAAAAGCCACCCTACTGCAAATCGCTGCATATATGAGGCAGTGAGAGCAACAACGGACTAATCCACATTTTTTTCGAAATTGAGTTAGTAGCAAAACCGTATTCCAATAGGCTCTACTAATCATATAAAGTAGGGAAAAAAAATTTTAATGTGGGTTTGTCCGTTATTCATGGACCTAAAGGACAGTGCATAAGCTAGACTTATGGACGCGGGGGTTGAAGCGAAAGACGGAAGGGGAATCGACCCCTTCCAACTGCTTTTTGAGGGACGACTGGTGGTGCCATCTGTACCATGCTGTAGAAAATTTCTTCTAGCAAAACATTTTAAATTTTATTATTCGTGCGTTGAATGCCGTAGAAGTCACTGGTGACAGGCACTTTGGATTTACATTATTTTCTTAAAATACCTGTAAACTTTCAATCGACGTTAATATTAAGAAGAATATGTGAAACACTAAATGTATCAGTGAACTACGAAGTTGTTCTGTTTGTAGCAAGGGATATACTAATACAAATACTTTAATTTAAATACTAATACCATAGATGAAGTATAAGATGGACCATAGACGAAGTATAAGATAGACCCATCACGCAATGTAATTTTATGTCACACGTTCGGGGGGCTCGCGAGCCCCCTTACCATTTTCATGTGACACCCAACGTTATCGATTCAGTCTAAAATAAGATTGTAACGCTACGCGTGGTAGGAATTAGAATTCAACCCGGATAAAACTTAGATCATTTGAAATCCGCTATTTACAAATCGAACGCCACGGACTTCGGACATTCAGAACAATTTCGAGCAGCCGCATTGGGCGCTTAATGATTCTGAACATTGATAGAAGATAGATGATCGCAGCCAATCAGCTAGTTTTACTTGTCACGTAATTAATAATTCTATTACAATGTTACTTGTGATACGATTAGTAATTACGCTTCAAATAATACAGATTGCCCAGGTCTCACCACGTGGAGGTGCTACGAGTGGAGACCCACCCTAACCGCGGCCCATCCGCCCTCCTTTATGCAAAATTTTATTTTCATTTCCATAGATCCCCCTGATGCACGGTTGCAAAACGATCCTCGATCGCTCCACAAGCGGGCAACAGAAGGAGTCCTTCTGTAAAAAGCTACCGCGATGAAGCTAAGCAGAACTTTATGAACTTTCTGGAATATTTCTACCATGATAATTATTCACTACATAATTGGGAATGAACCAAAGAAAAAATATTTCCTATTCATTAATAGGAAATATGCCAGTGCATATTTGTTATGTCTACTTAAATACTAATAATTCCTACGTATACGAGCGCTCGTATTTAATAATCGCTACTTAAATTTAGTTAAACACTGCAGTGTATACCTTTTTCCTTAAAAACTACATAATTCTATGTGGCCACTAAACACGCCTTACCTAACTATATACATAGCTACTTAAATTTACATAATGACCGGCCTAATGAAAATCTGAAATTGTCATGTGTTTCCTACATCCCTCGATGGACCCACGATGTTACCTGCAACATTCTCAAAAGTATTAATAAAAATTCCTTGAGGTTTGATTTTTCATGGATGATGAACCTGAAATCCTCTTGTTGCAATATTCTTCACACATAATATTTCTGCAACAGAAACTTTCTCAGTGGCTTAATACCTACAATCTATCTCGATTAAGTAATGTAATTTCAACAGATATAGTCCTTCCATTGAATCACTATTGCCCAAATATTGAAATATCAGACAATTTGTATTTAAACAAGTTCCAAAAAATTTCCTTTAAACTCCAGGCAGCCGCATGGAACGCTACGCAATTCGGACAATCAGAAAAATTTCGAGCAGCCACAATGGGCGCTTAATGATTCTGAACATTGATAGAAAAAAGGAGTGGCCCCTTTGGGAGTCTTATACTTCTCAATTTTAACGAAAAAAGAAACGGCAGTCACTATAGGCGCTTAAGGATGCTTAATTACAAGACGGAAGAACAGCAGCCGCTTTGGGCGCATAATAATTCCGAATTTTAATGTGAAAAAGCAGCCTCGTCAGGCGCTAATGGCGTGGAATGCCAGAAAAATGTTATAATTCTACTCTACAATGTTAGTAAACCTTAACCCAGATTTAATTCCACCCCGAGCCCGCCAACGAAATTCTGAGTGAATCTCTTAGAAAATTCACCAGAGAACCCTTCGGCGAATCCATCGGCGAATCCCTCGGCGAATCCCCCGGCGAATATTTCGATGGAACGCTTAAAAATAAACTTGCCTGCACAAGTTTTCTAACTTCCGCAGAACACACACACACACACCACTCAGAGAAAGTATAACAGACTATGCTTCAGTAAATTAACCCTTCGGACTGTGATTGCAATATACGATAAAAGCCTACTAAAATTCTTTCAAAAGAGTTTACTTTAAAGTCCAAAGGGTTCTCGTCGATCTCTCTGCATAAGTACATGTAGTTACAATTTTCTTCGGATATGTTAGAGGTACGTTTGCATTGCTTTCAAGTGACAAACAGATTCTAAGTATCTCATTGCAGAGATAGAAAAGAATTGACAAACGGACACGGATTCGCCGTCGTGCGAGACCTCGAGCTGCTCGATACACTCACGCATTGCAGTTGCACAGACAAAACGCTAATACGCAACCACCATTCACCCAGCACCCCCCATTAACGGGAGTTCCCGCTCGGGCCGCGCCTGAAAGGGTCAGACTCACAGCAGCCCGCCTCACAATTAAATCACATGCAGCTGCAATACGTGCTCCCACCACAAAGCCGACAATTTGTACAGGCGAGTGTATCGTGGCCGAGCATCTTGTGCTAATTCAAGATCTCTCCCGAGAGCGAATTATATTTCCGGAAAGAATGAAAAGAGAATTGAAAATTTGGAATATAAAAGTCACTATGACAAGTGTTTAAAAGTATGCCAAATGAGAAACGACCCGGCGCACGGTGAAGCTAATTGTAAGAGAAAGCAAAAGCAAAAGGTGTCATAATCTATCGCAAATATGCACTTGCGTAACTTTCGAGGGATATGCGAAAGCTAAGAATCTCCCGATTGAGATTGCAAAGGAGACTAAACGATTAAAGGACCGAAAGACGCGACGCGACGCGAACATTCACCCTCGATGCACCGAATTTTCGTTTCTACCTGGCGGGCTCCATACCACGACTTTACACTGGCATGGCGTGCGTGGCCGAGAACGAGCCATCTGAGACCACAGAGCCGGCGCCAGATGGACCGAAGCCCGTTATCGGCGGGATAACTAGAAAATCAGAATGGTCATGAACTGGCGCACATCATCGTCTCAAAATGGTCCTCTGTGTGAAGCCGTGATAAGTTGTACCCAGCACAGCCGGCCTATGTAGGGCGAGCACACCATGCGCGAAATTGATATCAGTGATCGAAAGCGAATTGTATTTCTAGAGGAGTGCGTTTGGCACTCTTATATTTAAAAAGAACGAGACGAAACAGAAGCTTATCGCTCGAATTACGCAAGTGCATTTTTGAATAGATGTCCAGAACGAACCAAGTTCACCGAATGTAAGTTTGGCTCGATCTGGACCCTTAAGCTTTAGCTTGATACCGTTTTGCAAGTCGCAATGCATTGGAAAACGTTACCAAGTCCAGGTACACCAACGTGGAGGTACCTACGAAAGTAACCCATTTCTACGAAATATTTCTGGACCATATTCGACCAATGCTTTACGCATTTTTCAAAATTTGGAAAAAGTCTTACGACTAAAGTTCTTAAACTAAGACTTATTGCTAGGCTGGTTTAAATATAGTAAGGAGAGAGAAAAGTAGATGTAGCGAGCACAGTGACCAAGCAATCCCAATATCATCTGTCATTCTCAGTTATTATTATTATTTGTATGAGAAAGAGCTTCAAGTTATATAGTTGAAAATGCTTAAAAAATTAATGCTTTCCATTCTAGTTTTATTAAGAGAATCTAATGACTCGAATGTAATTAAACTTGAGATGTGTAACTCGTATTCAAAGCACAAGCTTTAATTATAAAATTCAATTCAAATTCAAATCGTGATATTAGAACTTTGACCTCGAATTTGAAATTTATTTATTGCTTTTGTTTGTATTAAACATTTGGAAGCACGCGCGTTAATGTTACTGTTCACGAGTACCAAGTATGAATTCGTGGTCACTGTGCTTGCTACAACAATCATTTGTTCAATAACATGCACAAAAATTGAAAAAATTAAAATGTACCATTCACCGATCGTTGAAGCTTCTTCAACAAGTTCACAGACCAAGGTCAGTAGTACCAAAATAGAATGTATCACACACACAAATATGTCACTTTAATTTCGCGATCAAAAAGCAATTTGAGCACCGGTGCTGAGTCTTAAATAGTGCAAGATGTTTAAACACACTGACTCAACACTCGCGTTGACACTACTAAACGATGGGTAAAGAAGTCTTCAAGATACTGGGTGAATTGTAGTAGAATCTTGTTAAGCGACCTCCCACATGGTGCAGGAATCGATGAAATTAATCCAGAAATCGAAATATCACGAAATAATATGCTCACGCGTTCAATGAGGTCCGATCGCGATCGCGAATAAAGTTGAACTGGCAGGTACATTGTTCGGCGATGGCGCGACTTTGGTAGAGGTTGTTAACATGCTGTCTCGCTCCATCGACTCCTAGCTCCTCGAGAAAAGTATTGCTCGAGAAGTCTTTTAGATACTGGGTGAATTGTAGTAGAATCTTGTTAAGCGACCTCCCACATGGTCCAGGAATCGATGAAATTAATCCAGCAATCGAGATATCGCGAAATAATATGCACTATGACATTAGGGTGGTTCTAACTTTCGATTTTTGAATTTTACTCGGGGCACCGTCCAGAATGGTTCCAAATAATTAAAAAAAATCCCTGTAAAGTTTGAGCTCGATCGGATAACGGGAAAGAGTGCCCCTGGGCCCTTAAACATTTATTATTATTATTTATTATTATTATTTATTTATTTATTTATTAATTTATTTAAATCGTTATTTAACAGCTCGCGAAGTCGATTTTATTTAACATCTTCCAAGGTATTGATTAAATAAAAAAATATGTCAAACAAAAGTTGTAGATCCGGACAAGGAGCATCTTTTTTGTTGTATTACGTTTTCTCGTGGGAAAAACAGTTTTCGAAATAAATCCGAAAAACTAAAAAAAAATATCAAAAATATAAACTTAAAAATATAAAATATTTTCGATATTTTTGCAAATTTCGGTCCCAAATTTTCAGGAAACAGTCGTGACATATCAAACACTGAAAATAAGTAAAAAAAAATTTTTACCTTTTTTGCATATTTTGGTAAATGCCCACCCCTTAAATGTTTAAAAAATAGTACTCGAAAATAAAAATTCCATTTTTTTTGTTCACCTTCTTAAATGAAAAGTGTTCTACAAGCATTTAAACTTTCAAAATTTGAAAAATAAAAAAGTTTTTTCGGATTTTTTTCGAAAACCGTTTATCGTACGAGAAAAAGTAATAGTACAAAAAAGATGCTCCTTGTCCTGATCTACAACTTTTGTTTGACATATTTTTTTATTTAATCAATAACGTGGAAGATTTTAAATAAAATCGACTTCGCGAGCTGTTAAATAATGATTTAAATGTTTAAGGGCCCAGGGGCACCCTTTCCCGTTATCCGATCGAGCTCCAACTTTACAGGGATTTTTTTTAATTATTTGGAACCATTCTGGACGATGCCCCGTAGAAAATCTTGAGAAAAAAAATTTATCTAGAGTAAGTTAGAACCACCCTACTATGACATGCACACACTTCACTGAACACTGAACCGATGAATTTCTCAGGGCTAGACCAAATTTTATTTCGCAATGCGGGTTGGAAAAGCGCTCGGCGTCTCCCAGACGATTCCTCTCGCTCGGATGCGACTTAAGCCGTCTATCACGGAGACTGGGAAATCGGACCGGGTGACTTACGCAGGCAGTGTACCAAAAGATACACCCCCTTCGCCCGAAACTTTTCCCTTTCGACAAGAACACCAGAGGATGAAACTGATCCACCCATACCCATTCCATGATCAGTCGCTTGCTCCCGCCTCCCAAAAACAGAAGCAGCGGCTACCTCCTCATCGGAGATGAAGAGCCAACGAAAGAACAACAAAGCTAATGATTCAGTGACTACTTGGCAATTTTACATGGGGCCTTAAATACTTGATGCTATAATAAATTCACCTCAGGCTTCCTTAGATGTCTTCTTTCACTACCACTGTTCACTATCAGTTTTCACTATTTTCTTTAAAATATATTATTTTGTTAACCTTTTTCCCCGCGAGAGCGTGCACCTGAAATTATGAAACCATCAACCAATTTATGTTAGTAATAGTGTAGTGGGTTTCAGAGAAAACTAAGAACCCATCGAAGAAAATGCATCATGAAATATAAATCATGTAACCCCATCAAAGAAATGCATGAAATAAAATATATCACGTAAACCCATCGAAGAAATGCATGAAATAAAATAAATTAAGTAAACACATCGCAGATATACACGAAATAGAACGACTCATGCAAAAATCCACGAAGGGATGTATGAAATAGGACAGATGATGAAAAACAATCGAAGAAATCATTTAAAAAGAAAGAGAAATCGGTTTTCGCCTTGGTAGAATAATAACATTTTGAATGGCTTTTAACGAACCCGAAAATTTCATCGGCACAAACCGAATAAGCTAACCTCGGTCAGGGGGCCGAGGGGGTGCAGGAAGGACCAGGGCTTGGAACCCTGACCAGGTCCCCAAGAAGTCCAGTGGGTCCAGATCTTAGCAATTATAACGCTACCTACGTCTTTGGGATTTCAAACTTTTAATTACTTAAATAATTTGTCAGAAACATTGAAAATAAGCTTCGGACCGAGACACATTCCACGGTCTCATTTGTTTGGGAAATATAGCACCAAGATTGCTATTGGGGTCCTTTTTTAATATTATTGGAGAAATAAACTGTAATTGTAGGAGAAATATTTAGAATCGAATCTGGACGGATGGAATAAAGATTAACGAAGATAGATGATCGCAGCCAATCGGCTAGTTTTACTTGTCACGTAATTAATAATTCTATTACAATGTTACTTGTGATACGATTAGTAATTACGCTTCAAATAATACAGATTGCCCAGGTCTCACCACGTGGAGGTGCTGCGAGTGGAGACCCACCCTAACCGCGGCCCATCCACCCTCCTTTATGCAAAATTTTATTTTCATTTCCATAGATCCCCCTGATGCACGGTTGCAAAACGATCCTTGATCGCTCCACAAGCGGGCAACAGAAGGAATCCTTCTGTAAAAAGCTACCGCGATGAAGCTAAGCAGAACTGAAAACATTTCTTTGTTTCATTCATTTAAGATTTTATGAAATTTCTGGAATATTTCTACCATGATAATTATTCACTACATAATTGGGAATGAACCAAAGAAAAAATATTTCCTATTCATTAATAGGAAATATGCCAGTGCATATTTGCTATGTCTACTTAAATACTAATAATTCCTACGTATTCGAGCGCTCGTATTTAATAATTTCCACTTATATTTAGTTACACAATGCAGTGTACATGTACCTTTTTCCTTAAAAACTACATAATTCTATGTGGCCACTAAACATGTCTTACCTAACCATATACATATCTACTTAAATTTAAATAATGACCGGCCTAATGAAAATCTGAAATTGTCATGTGTTTCCTACTTCCCCCGATGGACCCACGATGTTACCTGCAACATTCACAAAAGTATTAATAAAAATTCCTTGAGGTTTGACTTTTCATGGATGATGAACCTGAAATCCTCTTGTTGTAATATTCTGCACACATAATATTTCTGCAACAGAAACTTTCTCAGTGGCTTAATAGATGCAATCTATCTCGATTAAGTAATGTAATTTCAACAGATATAGTCCTTTCATTGAATCACTATTGCCCAAATATTGAAATATCAGACAATTTGTATTTAAACAAGTTCCAAAAAATTTCCTTTAAATTCCAGGTAGCCGCATGGAGCGCCACGCAATTCGGACATTCAGAAAAATTTCGAGCAGCCGCATTAGGCGCTTAATGATTCTGAACATTGATAGAAAAGAGGAGTGGCCCCTTTGGGCGTGTAATACTTTTCAATTTTAACGAAAAAAGAAACAGCAGTCACTATGGGCGCTTAAGGATGCCTAATTACAAGACGGAAGAACAGCAGCCGCTTTGGGCGCATAATAAATCCGAATTTGAATGTGAAAAAAGCAGCCTCTTTGGGCGCATAATAATTCCGAATTTGAATGTGAAAAAAGCAGCCTCTTTGGGCGCATAATAATTCCGAATTTGAATATGAAAAAAGCAGCGTACAAAGCAATACTTACTACTAAAATACAAATGGGGGATCACTGTTATAAACCGAAGGCAACGATTTTCCACCACGGTAAAAGTATTACCGATGGTCATTACACGAGTATGGTAAGGGGTAAGGTCACCACGTGGGTATCCGTTGATGATTTACGAGTAGAGAAACAAGCTTGGCCACGAAATGCTAAAAATGCATACATATACATCGAAAGGTATTAATAATTGTGGTTGTGCATACAGTTTAATGTTAAATACGTTCAGCGCCAAAGGCTGCTTTCAGCGCTATAAGCTGCTTCGCGCACCATGTACTGTACACAAAGTACTGTAGGGGAGAGGTGGGATGAAAGGGACACGTATTGAAGGGGACATGGTCTTTATCTCAAAGATAAAGGATCTGCCCAGGCCAAAAGTGTTTTTTTTCAACACCTGCATGAAAATGTGTGCTTTTTTACGCCTGCTGAGCGGGAGCAAAGTGACCAATTTCAGACGTATTCGCGGAAAATCTTTCTCCCAAGGGAAAAAGACTTTACGCGCATGCGTATTCGCAATTTCTTACTTTCCTCCCAAGGAAACTGGACTTTGACGTTACCCTGTGGTATGAAGTTGCAGTTGTTCGACTAATCGTTATCGATTTGTTGGAATATAAATACACGTATTTATTAATTTCGTCAGAATAAAAAAGCAATCGAACATGCATATTTTTTGCGATTCGCTCAGCAGACTATCAAAAACACACGTTTCATGCAGGTGTTGAAAAAAATATTATACGTGATAAGGGAGAGACGCGATTTCGGCTCGCGTGAATTTCTGCCCTCGCTGCGCTCGGGCAGCAAACTTCACCCTCGTCGAAATCGCTTACTTCTCTCCCTTATCACGTAATGTACTATTATTTTGTAGCCACATTCATTCATGGGTAATCAAGCCAAATTTCAAGCCGCTATCGTATCTACGATGACAGAAATACACGATTGAATTTTTTTGAGGTTCAAAGTATAACTTTTAGTATTTTCTTGAACTGTCTTGTGAAGTGCTGTTACCAGCGACTGATTTCTCTATTACTGTATCTAAACAGGTATTTATTTAAGAACGATATGGTATAATGTCCGATCCTTTTTGTGTCATATTGTAATTGTAGGAATTAGATTTTCAATTTTGGTGCCTTATTTATGAAAGGGACACAGCAAAAATTTATGAAGGGGACGTCATTTTCATACCTGTCACCTTCGAAACCTTACTATTCTTCACTTGTTTCAGTGAAAATATGCCACCTAAAATTTGGGTTAGGATGCCATTAGATAATTCATTATATATAGCTATTAAGATCATTTAGTTACATAAGCTTAAGTGTTGAATTTTTAGTTCCTATTACGAATTAAAATAGCTACTGTGATTTCGGTACCTGCATAAACAATAATTAAAAAAATGATATTAATATTACCTGGTTTTCTTACACTGTCCCATTCATAACCACCCATGTCCCTTTCAATACAGCCAATTTATGAAAGCGACAAAACACACCTTTTTAGAAAACGAAAAATATGACATGTAAATATAGAGAGAAGCTTAATAGGCCCGTGTATTATTATAGCCAGATAACTGGCCTTTCTAATGTTACCAATTAGAACTCGAATGGTTATTTAGTTTTTCTAATATGTGGTCCTAAACACAAGTGTCCCTTTCATCCCACCTCTCCCCTACATATATAATATATACATACTTTGTAAAAAGAAATAATATCCCCATAAAAAAAACTTCGAAAAGTAAAAAAAATACGTCAAGTACATGATAAAATCGAGGACGGAAACGAATAAACACAAAAAAATAGAAGAAAATATACATTGTAAAGAAAGATGTGAAATCAGAATGAGCTGCAAGTACATATAAAGGTGCTTTCCACTTGCGCTTAAGATGACACAACTACATATACGCAACTAAAATGTTGTGTTCATACATTCCATTACTCATATCGCCGACATTTTAATAATGTGAAGATAAAATGTAACATCTAGACATTTGCCTAAATGTCCGCGGCCTGGAAGTCAAATACTTGGCGTGGCCAGGCAAAGTCAAGGTGTCGATAATTAAGAATTATTTAAAACGTAAAATAATGAAAGTGTAGTCATATTTGTCAGAGTTTTAAATTGACAAATTATCTGAAAGCTTATGAGAGGAAAGGTATCGGTATCGATGAATGATCTTGGAATTATTTTAAAACGCAATATAATGAAAATGTACTCATATTGTCTAAGTTTTAAATGGACAAATTATCTGAAAGCCTGCGAGGGGGAAGGTATGGGTATTGATGATCTGAGAATACTTTGCCTGGCTACGCCAAGTATTTGACTTCCAGGCGGCGGACATCTAGGCAAATGTCTAGATGTTACATTTTATCTTCGCATTATTAATATGTCGGCGGTATGAGTAATGGAATGTATGAATACAACATTTTAGCTGTGTATATGTAGTTGTGTTATCTTAAGCGCAGGTGGAAAGCACCTTTATTATGTACTTGCAGCTCATTTTGATTTCACATCTTTTTTTACAATGTATATTTTCTTCTATTTTTTTGTATTTACTCTTTTCCGTCCTCGATTTTATCATGTACTTGGCGTATTTTTTTTACTTTTTTGAAGTATTTTTATGGGTTGCACTTTACTGCGCAGTAATCGAAGTTACTTTCAAGCAGAAAGTAGCAACAATGAGCACGCGTTAATATTGCAAATTTACTATCAATATAAAGTGCCGAATTGCATTTACCTACTTTTTCAGTGCAAATTTCGTTTCAACATCATAAAATTAAGCAACAATCGCGGATGAATTTTGATCAATGCCAAAGAATATTGAAAATTTATAAAAATAAAGATTACATTTCTTATCAATCTGAAAATAATATGTACAACGAAAACATTTGTCGAGTATGTGGTGGTAGTAGAAGGAGGATGGTGCAGCCACTTAGGGCTGCTAGAAAAAACGATCAGTAGCCAGGACAGCTGATCATTGTCCACTCATTAATGCAAGAAAACCGTGAGTGGACCGTTTCTTTCTTTCGCAACGCTAACTTATTACAGACTACAATCAACTCCCGAGCATAGTCACTAGGACTTTGGACTACTCGCAGCACTAATTTCTCAAACAACTTCAAAATTCCCGGATGGTGCTTCATTACTGAAAATTCTACTATACTCAATACAAATCCCGAATAGCAAACGAAGAAGCTCCCAAGGAGCTACATTACTTTAACAAATATAAAAAGCTACCGAGAACCACCACGTGGGTGGTTTCATTTTTCGCAACACTAATAAAAATTCAGTGCACCTGTGTCTCGCAATACGCAACTCTAACTTTAATTCGCTGCAGCCTTCCTGAAGGCTGTGTGGGGTCCCATGTGCAGCAAGGCTAGCTGCTCGGGACTCCTTTTTCCCAGGAACATGTCTTCGGACATGTCCCAGGACAGTTTCGGGGCATTGGGGTCGCAACTCTAATTACAAACGCGATCAGTCATCATCGCAACACTAACTCAAAAAAATATCAAGTATCAAACTAGGACGAGTAATTAAAAAAAACGCGATAAATCGCAACGCAACTCTAGTAAAAAGAATACCACGAATCAAAAGTAATGCAATGAATCAAACTCTAGTAACTCCAATTCAAATACAAGAACAATCTCAAAATCAATCGCGACTCTTTTTTCGGAACACTACAAGCAACCACGCTCGACATTCATTCGCAACGCTATGCTGGAACCAAACGCGGGGAATATTTGATTCGCAACGCTAATTCAAACCGTAATCACAATTTAGTCAGAACACTAACTGACCCCGTGATTTTCTTCGCAACCCTAATTGAAAACGCGGTGTGCTAAATTTCAGGGAGGGGGTGTCGATGGGTCAGCCTATAGCCAACCAAACTACTACTACTACAACTACCGGCGAGCATAATGGCAAAGTAATACCTACGAAGAATGACCCTGCATCCGAGAATACAGGGCCATTCTTGGCCTAGCCCACATGATGTGGCCTTTTTCTGGCCGGGCTATCTGCGTCTCTTTGGCCACTTCTTGCTTCAGGCTGTCAGCCCTTCTGAAAATTAATGGCGTGCCCAGGCCCGTCCTGCCGACCGCGACCAGCGACAATGTGCAATGTCTCACTGGCGTCAAAAAGTCGACATAGCGAGGCTAGAAGCGAGGGCATACCCCACTCGCGCTAGTCAGGCCGTCGACTTTTCTCACAAATTTCCTGAAAGCAGGTCATCGCGCGGGGGAATATCGCGCGGGGGAATATCAGAGAATACGACGACCTGCCCCGGCCCTACCTACTTATATTTAAGTCACACATTCGTACCAGAAGGTAAGTTACCTATCCTACGCAACACCTATATTTAAAAAATGGCAAAACAGTCTCTCAAACACAATCATCAGTCAACCCACTCCACGATTCTCAAGCATCGCCGCCCGGGTGCAAAAGCCTACACTAGAGAGACCGTCCCGGGACGACTCCGTCACCCGAGCTTGGCCACAATCACACTCTAACAAGTACGTACCAGTTTTCACTGAAATCGGCTGGCAAAGGCAGTGACCATTGCGTGTAAGTATGATTTACATAGAAATTAATTATTTTCGATTTCAAACAATGGATTACTCGATAATGCGCGTTGTACGTATTAGGTACATACGTCAATCGTTATTACTTTCCCGTTTGATTGTACGAGATTGATTAAGTTTCATATTCCAAGATTATTTACTAGAATGATCATCGTGTGCAACAAGGAATATGATACAATGGTATCCTTATTACCACGAACAATAATATAATGTTATAGTTTCGTTAACATGGCCTTTGATGAGAATCTTTCACCGACGCAAATTCCACCGCCTAACCACACAAACACACACAGGTGGAAAATGCGACGTGCACGATACACTAACGCAATGCCAGCCGCCAAAATGTAATTATTTAGTAAAGAAAGTCATCGTGCCCTATTGCTTTCACCCACCCAAGTAGCGCCTGGGCACGTAGATGAGTTAAAAGGCAATAGGTACGGAAAGATATCCTGAAAATCCTCAACTAGAAAATATGATTAGTCTGTATAGTGTCTAGCTAGTATTCTTTCATTTTATAGTATTAAGGAAAGTGACTCGACTTTCAACTTGTGAATAGTTTAAAGTTTGATAAATAAAAAAGGACTCTACTTTAGATTGCATCATTAAGAAAAATCACTCTACTCGACATTTAATTAGCAAGAAAAAAGACTCTGAAATTGAATTATTTAAGAAAATTACTCTAAATCATCAAGAATTTACTTTAAGAATTTAAAACGAGCGATTCCATCTTCAAAGTAAATTTCATAAATCAAGAAAGTATGTTCTCATGCTAATTACTTTGAATCTGAAATTTGCCCACCCTCAATTGTCTTCTTGCACATGGAAATTAATTATTCTATTGTGTATGCAAACGAGTGACCTTTATAAGAAAGGAATTACATTTTTATGTCTATTATCATCATTTAGAAATCAAGTTACTTTTGAACACGTAGTATCAGAAAAATAAAAGAAATTCAAGTCATTATAATCGTCGCAATGACGAAATCGGAGGGCATCCGATTTTTTCCTCTAGATATTAAATAAAAATGATTCGTAGCTGTGGAGTCTGAGAGTATCAAACTTCTTCGCTACATAAAAATTAGCATTCAGCCGTATTGATATTCATACCAATACCTTCTGAGCTGCTATGCACATAAAGGTGCATTATTTAATAAATATCTACATCAATGTATGATCAATGATAAACATTCGCGTTAGGAACCGTTCATCTTGGAAATTATGATTATAATTTGATTCTATTGAAAAGACGCGGTGTACAAGAAGACCCTAGCCCTCGTCTAATAAATACATCACACAGCCAAAATGTTACAATTCACGGGCATGGTTACCATACCCGCGGTCATTATGCTCGCCAAAGCACGTATACAACCGGTCACTCGTGTCGATTCGGACCAAACGTCCTACGACATGATTGAGTGACCAGAGGAACCATAATGCATGCGCACTCACATTTCGCTGTGCCCCGGTGACGGAGACGCCAACACCCCTGCTACTGATCACGGGAAGTCATCGAGCTCCTCAGAAGTCATCAAGCTGCTCAGAAGTCGTCAGGCTGCTCAGCTGCGCCCAGACTGGAACAAATGAACAGAACACGATTACAATTTGTTTCCAAAGTTACGATTGTTTGAACTCTGATGAAGAATCGCGAAGCAATTCAAAACTAACGAAATTTATTATAATTTAGACATTTTAAGAAAAAATTAACAAAATATGATAAGATGTTTCGTTAGTTTTTAATTGCTTGGTGAGTCTATTCTAAAAATTAATTTTTCTAAATTTTTTAACTTTTTTCTTTCTAAAATATTGAAGAATGAACTCTACTTAAAAGGAATTTAATGAAATGCATACTTACATCTTTCCATTAAAATTCAGCGCACAAATCTCCTCTTCAGCTGACGGATTGACTCTAATTTCCGACAACGACTTTCGCTTTCAAAAGTAAAAAAAAAAAGTAGGCTACCAACGCGCCCGAAAGATTCGAGTCTCGCGATTCGAAGATGAGAGCCGCGACGCTCGTGAAAGAATAGAAATTACGTAAAAAACACTGACTCTACCCTCGCGTATCCCGAAATTGTTAACGACGCTCTACTATGAGCAACTGTGCTCTTCAAAACGAAAAACTTCGTACGTCATAAACACTGACTCTATTTGGCCGCATTGCACGCGGCCACAATCTCTGAAAAATAAGTGGGATAGGAGGGTGGGGTGGATGAGGTTTCATCGACTGTTTGTCGCAAGGTAATATCGTTTTCCTTGAAACCAACCAAGGAATTTTCGCTCCTTGTTATTTAGAATACAAGGTGTGATGCGAAAATACAGAATGCTCGCTCGATACGAGCAGCTTTTCATTTCACACGATATTATCTAAAATATACTACTTCAGAAATAATTATTACATTTAATTGAATCATAGTAGTGGCTTTCGTCATTAAAGTTGTAAGCACGTTCGTGTTATTCGAATAATACTTTAAAATGTATCACGCTCTTTATAAATAGCCAAAATTCATGGCAAGAATCAAAATTCGTCAATTGTTCATGCTTGAATAGCATGTCCTTGATCAACTACGCAGTTTCTGTACATAAAGAACAAAACTTGCATTCAAAACCGAAGGTAAATGCAATTACAACAGCTTCATAGAGATAGATTCTTAAAAATCATTGAAATATCGTTGAATTCAACATAAACGCGACCAATATTTCGTAAACATCTACCGACGCCATTTTAAAAATTTTAAACAAATCTGATTAAAATTATTTAATTTATCATAATTCAATCTTTTCCCATTTAATCCCGATATTAACCGACTGGAAAGTTACCCATCACCCTCACAGCCAACAATGATTCAATAAAATAACCAAGGAATGAAACCAGACGCCATCCAAGCACCGTTCAAATTAACTAGCAACTGTCATGGCGTTGCCTGCCCTTGGCTCTCGACTCCCGCCTCAACGCCTGTAACCAAACGATGCAACAAGTTTAAAAGAAAAGCATTAAAACATTCGTAAGGCAATTAAACAACAAATAAACATGAAATATGCCCGGAAAGGGGTGTAATTGAATACCGAGACACGATATGTGTGCACTAAATGTGCAGAAATATCGGTAAGGCAACGAAGGGAATACGCGACGAACATCTAACGGTTTTCTCGCGATATTTAATCAATTTCGGCACGAAACTGTATTAACAGGAGCAGCAAGCGACGATAGAGAGTAAAGAAGAAGACAAATAATGACTGGAAGTAATGATATGCGGGTAGATAATGTACGCGTACCATTTAAATACGCAGCTAGCTATCGAAGCGTCTTGACTCAACGACGTCCACGGAACGAATGACCCCCGCGCTGCGTCACTGTACCTCGCGAATATTAGCTTGGGTGGGGGGAGAGCAGGCAGGAGGCAGGACTCGCGAGGCAATACACGCGTATGTATTTACGAAGTGTTGGGATATCGTTGCCGAGCCGTGTAAACAGAGGTGACTTCCAACGGTAGCATCGTTGAGTCATAACAAAAGTCGTTTCTACATACACGTTCTGCTAACCGTAAAATAGAAATATTACGCGTGACATATTTCCTTCGTTTATAAAATATCTAGCATCTACATACAGGAGTGTACATTAATTAAGCTTGTGAAACTTAACACAGATGGCTTAGAAAGTATATATTCGAAAATTACATGCGTGATATACACATTCTTATTGCAAAACTTTTTACAAGTTTCGCGATACATTCGAGAATGTCGCGATACCAATCCAATGTTTAGCATTCGTACATAAAATGAATATTTATTCTCTATGCAGTGAGCCACGAGAGTATTCGAACGCTCGCTATTAAAACTGTAAAGAATAAAAATATACATGTTAGACTAAAGTTCTAAAAGTAATGTTGTAACTACTATAAGACGTTGGTATCGAGATTGTATATACCAAATTTGAAATGAATCGGATAATATTTGTAGAAGTTATGAAACATTTATTGCAAAGATGTACTGCAACAGAGTCAGAAAAATATTCGAACCGCATTAATTATATGCACCATATTTTAGATTAATATTCATTTAGGCTACCTTTGGCTCCAATTACGCTTTTCAGACGTTGTCGCATGCTGTGCACTAGTTTTTCAATTATTTTAGAATGCCGTTCGAATACTTTTGTGACCCTGTTTCAGTACACCTTTGCAATAAATGTTTCATAACTTCTACAAATATTATCCGATTCATTTCAAATTTGGTATTATAATATATAATTTCGATACTTGTGTCCCATCACAAGGGAAAGTCGCGATAGGTATATGTGCTACAGATTTTGATGAATCTCATATATGTATTCAACATTCAACAGTTTCCGAAATATTAATAAAAAAAGATATTTTGGCATTAAACAACCGAAACGATAGTGGAAAAATCCGTAGCACAAATAGGTATCGCTGCTTTCCGTTGTCATCGTTCCGCGCCAACCACTTTCCAGACGCATTAATTATTTCGCGGTACAATTACTCTAAGTAAGAGCCGCGGTGCTCCACAAAATATATAGATGGACGCGAAAAAAGCGGGGACTCCACGATCGCGTTACGCGCGATCAAAAAGGATCTTGCTAGACTGCAAGATTGCTACGAAGACTGGTTGCACTTGGAACCTTTTCAAATTTTTCGCGGTGACTCTACTCTACTAAAAATTGCGAGCAAATGTTGTATCGATTTAATTTTCTGATTTTAAGACAGACACATGCACGTCACCCTATCTACGATTACCTTGTATGGTCAGCTCGTTGGATTCTGCTCTTTCCAACACATATGCGCGGCGGTTAGTGGCCCATTTCATATAATTGGCATTCGTTTTAGAAACATTTCTGCGATATTATTGTGAGCAGGTAGTACCAACTATGATTGTCATTGTTAGTTATTATACCAAAATAATGACTTCTATACGCGCCTTATTAAAATAATCTAATGACTCGAATGTAATTACTGTTAAGAGAAAAGATTTGAAAAATCTTACACGAAAGAGTTCAACTTCAAAAATGTAACTCGTATTCGACATATTGAGCATCCCGTATGATTGTGAAATTAAAGAATGCTCGATTTGCAGTTGCATCCCTGCACCCCACGACACTCATGCCACTTTCTGCGAGGCTTAGATATAAGAATTAGATTTTACTGTAAATTTCAATGTCGGCGGTGAACGTAATACTCGGGGCAAATAGAATCCAATTACTATTACCTACTTTTCCAGTGCAAATTTCGTTTCCATATCATCAAATTAAGCAACAATCGCGGGTGAATTTTGATCAATGCAAAGGAATGTTGAATTTATAAAAATAAAATGTACATTTCTTATCAATCTGAAAATAATATGTACCTACAACGATTGACAAAGTTACTGTGCAAAAATCAGCAACACTAATGAGGAATAGCTATTACTACCTTTCAAAGACTCTAATTAGAATTTTAATTGAATGGAGGTGTGTCAGAAGTCTGCACTTTCTATTATAAATAATGAATCACACCTTTCATCGCCATTCTTTCAGTCACAAAATAAACTTTACCAAATACCATTCCATGAAAATTGGAACTTCAAATTGAAAATATGATTAGACTGTATAGTGTCTAGTAGACTAGTATTCTTTTATTTTACATTATTAAGCAAAGTGGCTCGACTTTCAACTTGTGGATAGTTTAAAGTTTGACAAATAAGAAAGGACTCTACTTTAGATTGATCTACGCGACATTCAATTAGCAAGAAAAAGGACTCTAAATTTATCTAAATATATTATTTAAGAAAATGACTCTAAATCATGAAGAATTAACTTTAAGAATTTCAAACGAGCGATTCCATCGTCAAAGTAAATTTCATAAAACAAGAAAATGTGTTCTCATGCTAATTACTTTGAATCTGAAATTTGCTCACCCTCAATTGTCTTCTTGCACATGAAAATTAATTATTCTATTGTGTACGCAAACAAGTCACCTTTATAAGAAAGGAATTACGCCTTTATCATCATTTAGACATCAAGTTACTTTTAAAACGTAGTATCAGAAAAATAAAAGAAACTCAAGTCAATACAATCGTCGCACTGACGAAATCGGAGAGCATCCGATTTTTCCACTACATATTAAATAAAAATGATCGTAGCTGTGGAGTCTGAGAGTATCAAACTTCTTCGCTACATAAAAATTAGCATTCAGCCGTATTGATATTCATACCAATACCTTCTGAGCTGCTATGCACATAAAGGTGCATTATTTAATAAATATCTACATCAATGTATGATCAATGATAAACATTCGCGTTAGGAACCGTTCATCTTGGAAATTATGATTATAATTTGATTCTATTGAAAAGACGCGGTGTACAAGAAGACCCTAGCCCTCGTCTAATAAATACATCACACAGCCAAAATGTTACAATTCACGGGCATGGTTACCATACCCGCGGCCATTATGCTCGCCAAAGCACGTATACAACCGGTCACTCGTGTCGATTTGGACCCAACGTCCTACGACATGATTGAGTGACCAGAGGAACTATAATGCATGCGCACTCACATTTCGCTGTGCCCCGGTGACGGAGACGCCAACACCCCTGCTACTACTCAGAGGAAGTCATCAAGCTGCTCAGAAGTCATCAAGCTGCTCAGAAGAAGTCATCAGGTTGCTCAGCTGCGCCCAGACTGATCCAGCCTTGAGAATCGTTAAGCGTCCATAGAGGCTGCCGTTTCTTTTCTCATTAAAATTGAAAAGTATTACACGCCCAAAGGGGCCACTCCTTTTTTCTATCAATGTTCAGAATCATTAAGCGCCCAATGCAGCTGCTCGAAATTTTTCTGAATGTCCGAATTCCGTGACGCTCGATTTGTAAATCGCGGATTTCAAATGATCTAAGTTTTACCCGTGTTGAATTATAATTCCTACCACGCGTAGCGTTACAATCTTATTTTAGACTGAATCGATAACGTTGGGTGTGATATGAAAATGGTAAGGGGGCTCGCGAGCCCCCCGAGCGTGTGACACAAAATTACATTGCGTGATGGGTCTATCTTATACTTCGTCTATGGTCCGTTATTGCTCTCACTGCCTCATATATACTACTTCTAAGAGCGGTATTCATAAACGTGTCTTAAGATTAAGCAAATGCTTAAGCATGCGGCATCCTCTACTAACCTAGTAGCATAGTAAAGGATGCCGAATGCTTAAGTATTTGCTTAATCTTAAGACACGTCTATGAATACCGCCCTAAAAGGTCGTATGGTGCTCAGTGGCGCCGTGATCCGCACCATAGAACATCGTGTCATAGATAGGAACGCCGGTTTTCGTAGCGTCTCTCGAGAAGCAGGAGTGGGGTGGCCAGTTACATATTTTATTCGACAGTCTTGTCGGAAATAAACCACATATTTCAGTTTAAAATATCGAATAGTTTTTATTCTATACAGAAGGCAATTATTATTATCGAAGTCTTTCAGTAAGACCGAAGTCGAACATATATATTTAACAAAGTACAAAGTTGCTGATAAGTAGATATGTTTAAATAAACATGAACGAAAATGATGGTTTTTGGATTTTACAATATTTTCAAACTCAGTAAATACACGCGATACCAAATCATTCATATTATTAATTGATAAAACCGTGTAGCATTCACCCAAGCGTTAAAACAGATAAAAATTTACGAATTAATTACTTGCTGGAATATACAGGCTTGTAGCTTATTTTTAAATGGGATTACTAATCATTTTAACAGAGTAATTTTATTGCGACACAAGTATTCCTAAACTTATCCTGACTTAACCAAATTTGAACTAGCATTAAAGTGACCTATTGAGAATAAATAGTTGGCATACTCTTATGTCATAGCCACATCAACGTCCATTTTCAAGCGCAAACCAGCGCAAACGCTCACGGCTCATAACGGATTTCGGTGTTAAAACGTTAATGACGGCGGTGTGAACAGTTAAAGAATACTTGTAAATATGATATTGTGAACGGCACATGAACACGATACATGAATATACGATACCAGGTGCGACGGTAATGGCCACTGTAATATTGTTAAAAGAAACTGTCTCCTGTGATATCAATAGAAATGTAGTTCGCGTTATTTCATGAACGTTTTGTGGTCTGATTGTACATACAGATTTTCCGATTAACTAACATTAATAACAAGCTAGTTTGTTCCATGACTTCTCTACCGAATAATACGTGAGTAAAGGCTTAATCTTTATATTTATCTAAGAGAGATCTGAGCAATAGGTAAGAATTAGTGGATACATAATTAACGATCAGAAGTTATTGTATCTTCATGGAAATGCGAATGGGATTGAAGTGATTTTGTGTGAAAGCAGATTATTTCAGTCATTAGTAATTGTTTACGTTAACAGTTGACTTTTATGAATCGTAATTGTTTCAGCTTAGCAGAAAATGACTGTATTAGAAACAGAAGAAGACGCGGATAAACGTTCAGTTCCTCCGAGAAAGAAATTTTGCTTATCCCTTTCTGGCAGAGAAGGTACAATTTCTAGCAGCATCTCCAAGCTTCCGCAGACATTGGCTAGGGAGACCCTTTCGAACAGAGACCCTTTTAAATATAGTACGTAAACATTATTTTATAAATTTTTATGCTGCATCACGTAATCTAAAGGCAGAGTTAAACATGTGCAACAGCGCGCATTTGCGCGCCGAACGCTTAAAATTTCCTACGGTACGAGATCCTACGTTGTGCGCCGAACCATAAAAATCGACCCTTGTAATAGTGTTCTGCAACACGCATTGCACATGTTTAACCGTGCCTTAAGATTGGCGAATTAATTGCAAATTACATGCGAACGTTTATTGCTTATAAAGGTACAAGCAAAATGTTGAATGGCTATCGCAATCAGTTAAGCAATCATCAAGATGGAAGTTACGATATTTCAAGCAGTAGCGCAGAAGGATTGAGGATAGCTACTTTATGTAATTTAGGAAACACATGTTTTCTGAACAGTGTGATATACACTTTACGATTTGCACCGTCTTTCCTACATAATTTGCATCATTTAGCAACCGATTTGTCCAACTTGAATGACAAACAACTTCAAACTAAAGTGAGTTTCCTTGTATGGAATGATAATGAGTTTGTGCGAACAGTGTATCAAAATATATGTTTCTCCCGATAGATAAAATCCTCGTCTTTGGGTAGAATCGGTGGATCTCTTACGTCAAGCAGCAGTCGTAGCTGCAGTAGTAAAGATTTGTTAGTCTTGGCTGGACCAACTGGGGATAACAACAAACACAGGATACAAATAGCTACCGAAAAGTTACATGAATTGTTTATGGCATTACGTGCATCCGAAGGGAGAGAGAACAGCGAACCGTATCAGCCAGATGCATTTTTACAAGCTCTCAGGTACATACCGTGCTGGAAATACCAATCTAACACGTATCTATTATAATTTTCCTTTTCAGAGAGGTGAACCCTATTTTTGAAGGAAACCAGCAACAAGATGCTCACGAACTTCTAGTATGTTTACTCGATAACATTAGAGAAACATTTCAGTTGTTGGTCCGACATAGGGAGAGTCAGTTTGGGCAGAATAATGGACTGTCGGACTACTCTGCGGTGCATTTAGCCGACATGCAGTCGGAAGGTAGTAATTCCAATAAGAGAAGTATTCGAAAATCTAGAAAAAAGACGAAGATAACGACCAGAGGCAGTTCGTCGCGTCTTCTGCAGTCGAACTTAAATGGTGTATTGGTATCTTCTAAACCATACGAGAATGGCCACGCTGAGTTCGCGGAAAGTAATGGAGACATTGGTAGTCATAGACCAGAGAGCAAAAAGTGCTTCATTTCTGAGGATTTTGAGGGAGTTAGTCTGTTGCGAACAACGTGTCTCGAGTGCGAGCACGTTACAGAAAGGAAAGAAACATTTTGCGATATATGTGTGCCTATCGATATCGATCGATCGAACGAAACAGGTAGATAGCACAGAATGATCATCACATTAAATGAGGTTGCAGTGATTGGATAGTCTGTATCTTTATTTGTAGACGAGGAAGTAAGACCAATGGATAGTAGTGAGGTATACAGGCGTGCAGTAGTTACCAGTGAACTTCTTTGGGGCAGAGATAAATATTGGTGTGCTCGTTGCCTTCGATATAACGAAGCTCAAAGAGCAGTATGTTTTCCATCCTTACCACGACTCCTTATACTGCAACTGAAAAGATTCTCCACCGCGGCAGGGTAAGATTACATATCCTTTTGGCTCTGTCTTATTGAATCGCAGATAAAAATCGCGTTCGCGAGTGAAAATGTATATGAAATTATCGCAGGTCAATGGAGAAAATAAATAACCACATGCCAACGCCATTAATCCTGCAATGCTTTTGCGAAGAGTGCAACAACGATCAGGCGCATGGGCCAGCAGGCGGCAGATCGGAATCACGACACGTGTACAAATTGTATTCCGTAATTATGCACCAGGGTGCGACTATGACCGCTGGTCATTACGTTGCCTACACTCGTTTACCCGACGAGTCTGCGTTTGCAGAGTGCTTTCAGTGCGATCGGGACAGCAAGCGTCAAAGTTCTGCTCAGGGTAGTAGCAGCGCAAACGCGAATTCATCTTCGTCGGACAAAACGTTGGGTATATTCAAATATTTCAAAAGTAAACCGAGCACCAACGAAACCAAGGATCAATTAGTAAGGCTCGGTTGTCGCAGTATGGATTGCTGCGGCATCCGCCGTCACAAACATCCTAGTACTTGGTTGGAATGTGATGACGAAGCAATACATGTAATTCCCTTACGAGAGCTGGAAGACAAATTAGCGCCGAACCCGCGAAACTCCGCTACCCCTTATCTCCTATTCTATGTGAGGTCCGTGCCGTAAGCATCCCTCTCCGGACGGACACGTATTAAACATCAAAACAATGAATGCATCGGGCCTGGGTATCCCCGGCTAATGACGACGCTGTGATGTCACACACATTCCAAATGTTTACTATGTACGTAATGTATCGGGCTTAGACGAGGGTGTATAATTTCGTAGAAGGTAAATTACGCATTAAAATCACGTTAAAGGATAGAGTTTGGTAGTTAAGTACTCGGATAAGTCCTTCAGCCTAAACGATGATGCTACTCAAGTCTTGCTATCAGTACCACAAAGTGTCAATTTGTATTTAGACGGTTAATGTTAGTTAGTTAGGACATGGAGCGTTTTATTTTTAAGTTATTCCTGTAAAAATAAAAGTGTGTACTCTGGATATCATTTCCTTATTCTTTTAAGCTTCTAGATATTTTCAAATTCAACTAGAAGCGTAAGGATACGATGTTTGTAATAGTTATGTACGTTTATGTCGTAAAGGTCATGATTATATATTTTCATTATTCACTCTCCTTCAGGTACTATTTGCAGTATGTATTATTTTATATTTACTTGTAATTTATAACCAATGATACATTGTTTTTTTATGTTTTTAACAATATTAAATCACAGATATTTTTATTTACTCGCACTCTCATATCTTTATTTCTTAAGTAGCGACGAAAGGGTGAGTTTTTTTATGAAATTTTGTCCTCTGAGATTGCCGACAGAGACGATGTTCAAGAGGATACAAAATTGAACGAAAATTTAATGTTTCTTTGCTGAAATCGTTTAAGTTGGCAACGTGAATTCAACGAAAGATGTTTAATTAAATTAATTGTAATTACAAATAATTAAAGCACTGTTAAACATGCGAGAATCAATCATTATTAAATGTAGTGTAGAATAAATATTTATACGTCCAGAAAATTGGATTCCAAGGTTTTGAATCGTGAAAACTGCTACGAAATGATACCAAAGTGGAACAGAACGAGAAACGGTGAATTCTTAATTACTCCGGAAAGCCTACCTTCACGTTAAAATATTTGTAAGATGTTGGGATGTCAGTTTAATCATACGTGGCTATATCCATATATCGATTGTTTCGATAGGGGTCAGTAGTGGATAGTCGCGGCTCACCTGCCAGCCTGACACATTGCATTTTCTTCTACTTTTCTACCCGCGTCATATACGAGTCTCGTTTCTCGTAGAAAGTAATTGCGCTTTATTTGGATATGATCGCACTACTATTTCTATAAAAAACGGTAAGTTGATTAAGGAAGAAGGGCAAAAAAATATTAAAATCCTCGTGGTGTTGGGGGGAAAAAAGTTTTCGCGCTACGAACACGGTAATTTGAATGAGAACGGAATAATATCCTTGATATTTGCCGTTACACGAAATTTATTTTATTAGAAATTACGAAAAAAAAGGTAATTACGCTATTGCGCATTTTAGAAATATTGCATTACTATTCCTAATATTAATAAACAATTATCGCTTCAGCTATATTTAAAAGATTAAGTGTGCGTTATTTTTATCGGTATTTTGAATTTCGGTTAGTAATTTTCTCGAGCGTTAAAGCACAATTCTAAAGGTAGAGGGATTTTGAGCAAATCGATTATAATCGCTAGTATACTTTTTCCTATTGCAATAGTGTATATAGTCCATGATTTTTTCTAACTTATACATTTCTCCATTATATGATAGTCGTTCCTCGAATTAATTCGTTTCTTTATTTACATAACTTCCGAGTAAACCACGTACCTGCGATTTATTCAGCAGTATCAATTTAACGTCAATTTATGTAATAATATGGTGAGTGTGATATGAATATTTTATTAAACCTGCATATCTTGATGTAAAACACTATATGTATCCGCATACCGTACACGTTGCAATTGTTTTTTTTTTTTAAGGAAATTCGAATCAACGTTCATTTGCTCAGTAAATTGTCACGAATCTGAAAGATAAATATTTGTAAGGAAGAGTCACGAATACTCGGAATATTTGCAAATCATAATGCACATTTGTCATTGTAACGAAGTTGGCGTAATCAATATACTCACGGTGTATCGTTGACGAGTAAATGGATGTCGCAATATTATTGACGTTTATTACACGCACTGTACACTATTACATTCGATAGTATATGTTTCTCCAACAAATTACTAATTATTAATTCACTGTTCACACGTTTCTACTTCACTTATATCTACATTATATATTTTTAACATTGCTCAAGATAGTTATATAAATGTAATACAATATTTAGGTATGCATTTACTGTATAAATTAGTACAATAAAAATATTTATTATATAGATGCTTACATACATATATATATATATATATATATATATATATATATATATATATATATGAAAGATATAAGTTCTGAGAGGATTATATTAGAAGTGTAATTTACATGTTGATCGTCTATTGTTGTATCTATCAGTAATTATAAATATATTTATAAAAACCGTTATTAAGTATGTCGATTCATTGTAAATGAAAAATATATTGGAAAAATTAACACAGTAAAGACAGTCCTCCCGGTTGCATAGATTTTGAGTAAGCTTCGGTATTGTCTGGATAAAAAAGTTACCTAAATAAACGATGATTTATCTTTGTTTTTTAATCAAACGGTTTGAGAAATCTGGATTATAATCATTAACAAACACAAGGGTTTTTATCATTTGTGTATTATTCTTGTATTAGTCTTGGCCATGTATAAAAATGTCCAAAATAATTGTTCCTATTCTAATGTATACAGAAAATTAGAGAAAAATAGAGAACGTAATTTTGTTAATTTTTGAGGAACCTAAAAAAAATTTGATTCATATAGTTTTAACTTCATTTTTTTAAAATGGAATTGAGCAGCTGTTTCTAAGTATTCAAAAAATATGTGCCTTTACGTTTGCAATTATTTTATGCAAAGTAAACTGTACTGAAAAGAGTATGTTTAAACGGATGTCGAAGTGCATTGAATATAATGAAGTATGGGTACATTGGTAATATCACATAGCGCTTACGCGGGAGTTGCGTTTTAAGGGGTAATTACACTATAGCGGCACAACAACGTAGTGTACCTTTGACAATTGTTTGTGGGTAAACAAAGAAATAAGTGGAAAATCTGTTTAAACGCATTTATTGTATAAATCTTAAGTAGTTTAAAGCTATTTTTTTCTTTTCAAAGCGTTTAAAGTGCCATTTTGAAAAAAGAAAAGAATAATAATAGCTAAAAATTACTTAAGATGTATATAATAAAGGCGTTTAAACAGATTATCGACTTATTTCTTTGTTTACCCACAAACAATTGTCAAAGGTACACTACGTTTTTGTGCAGTTAAAATGGTGTTATCCTTTAAAGGAGGTGGTATTAAGCTAATCAATTATGCTTAACGTGTTATTCAAATTTGGATCTTGCCTTATTTATTCGATGATTACAGATTCTATCACGAGTAATAAATTATCGATATGAAGCATCAACAGATTTCGGTGGATTTTCTAAGTATGGTGTTCACTGCCTGCTCGTATTTGGTTCTTGCTGGAGCTGTTTGGATATTCTTGCGACTCATCCAGGCGTGTTTCTGGCTGCCACGGCATTTCAAAAAGCAAAATGACGTTCAGCGTATGCTGCAAGACAAGGTGCTTTAAATTTTGTGTTAGATATTAAGAATTTTGAAATCAGGGGAGTGTTTCTCATCTGCCGAGAATACATCATTCGATTTTTTTTACAAGAGCAGCATATGAGACGTCACAAACCTAAATAAAAAAATTTAGCAAAGAATGTAACATTTTGTCGAGCACCTATACTTTTTAATCTCGCAATATCCAAATTAGATTTGCAAAAGCGAACAAAAAAATTTGTTTCTCCATAGGTCGAGAATTATGAGAAGTACATATTGGAGTGCGAGAGAAGGGAAAAATCAGAACAGGACACGCAGGGCGAAGATGTCAAGATAGATTCTGCGCAAGCAGAGAAGTGGAAGGAACGACGGGAATGCCTGGAGATGTTGAAGAGGGAATTAAGTAAAGTCCGCGACAGTGGTGACGATTCATATGACTGGGACTACCTTTTGAAAGAGGAAGAGGAGACAAAGGACGAGGGCGCGAATATTACGGAAATTCAAGATAAGAAAATGTCGAAGGACGAGCCTAAGGATAAAGTGCGCACAGACGCAAACACGACTAAGCAAGCAGTTGGTCCAGAGCATAAGAAAGACATGTAGTTGCACTTTGTGCTGACCACCTAATGGCATCCACGCTGACAAATTGATATCCATCTTGAAATTCAAGAATAGACGGAATGTTCATATAATTAAGTATTGAGTGCGTGCTGATGTTGTTGGTATGCTAAACAGATGTTGAAAAAGTACTGACTACCAATGACTCTATTACAGTTGGCAGGTTTAGTCATGTTTGTTTTTTAATCGCTATTACTTTGTCTTTATAAACAAGTCTGATCGACATCTTTCATGTGCACAGTCACTATACGTGTGAGGCACATCGATGTAATGATTGCATAATGCTGATTGTTGGAATATATTTTTAATTATAGTCTTTATGATCTATATCAGTGTTACTGAAACAGTTTCAGGCCACCGCCCCTTTAGCTCTATCAAATTATTCCAAACGCCACCTGCTATATACAGGGTGCCAATCAAGGTGTTAATCTTTCCACGAGTGTTATTGATAGAATATAATTGGTATGAAAAATATTCTATCGATATAGGAAAATCTGGGTGTGCGTTTACAGTTTTAAAATTTTAAAATTCTAATCGACTCCTTTAATGCCCCCTTGCGTATCACGCCCCCATGCCGCGCCACCCTCTTAATGCCTAATGTCCCCTTAGAATATTCAAACGCCCCCGAGGGTGCGGCAGCGCCCATTTTAAGGGGTCTCCCTACCTTGACCGACGAAAAATGATGCGAACTTCAGGAATTTTTTAAAACAAAACCATTAAATATATTTACTTCCAGCTTTGTGTTTATTTGTCAATCTTTAGTGAATATGAAAAAAATTGTTTGCAAAAACAGTGGTTATATCCGGAGTTATAGTGCTTATGACTATAGTTGCTTCAAAATTATCTGAAATAGAAAATTTAAAAATTTGTGTAAACTGTATGAGTGTTGCTATCATCTGAAGTAGAGTAAATGAGAAATACGGAGAAGTAAAAACAAAATGGCAGCGTCTAAAATATATATCAATTTCTGCGAAAAATTCGCTGGTGTTTTAAGTGACAAAAGTCTAACTTTGCAAAAACCGACTTAGTTTTACTGACAACGAGAATGGGACATCTACTGAAAATATATACCAAGTTTGAAGTAAATCGAGTGATTGGTTTTTGAGATATCATGCTAACTAATTCGAAAAACATCGTTTTGAGAAAAACGCTTTTTAAATTAATTTTCTTTTCAAAATGGTGCCTAAATATGTACAAAGATAGGCCATAACGTTTTTAATTAATATAATTTGAGAGTTTCAAAGTAGGGAGACTCCTTAAGGGGTTATACCTAGTCGGGAAGCCGAAAAGAGGTGAATGTTTGTGAATTTTTTTTATAATTGTACAGAACTTTTTGCACTTAAAGGAGAAACATTTAAAAAACATTTGGTAATTTTTTGTGAGAAAAATATTTACGTTTATTATAAAAATACAATGACAGTCATGAAGCCTTTTTAAATACGGTGAGTAACATATCTAAAAAAAACTACTGCACCAATCTTTCTGAAATTTTGTGAGCTTATTTCTTAAATAAATATCTACTGAGTGACTGAAGGATTTTTTTCAATGTATAATTTCGATTACGGCTTCATTGTTATGACTAATGGCCATTTTCGTTGATAAAATCGAAACTACACAATGGAAAACAAATCCTTCCGTCATTCAGTAGATTCCTATATAAAAACTAAGCCCACAAAATTTGAGAAAGATTGGCGCAGCAGCCCTTGAAATATCCTGCTCACCGTCCGCAAAAGGGCCTCCTAGATTCCGTTGTACCCTCATTACAATCGCAAACATTCTTCTACAAAAAAAATCACCAAATGTACCTCAAATCTTGCTCTTTTAAGTGCAAAAATTTCCCTTTAAAAAAAAATCACAAACACTCGCCTCCCTTCAGCTCCCTGACCAGGCAAGGAACACTGATCTATATAAAGCTATTTACATAAGAATGAAACAGTTATCAATGTCTGAAACTATATGATTAGGTGCAACTAGATACCTAACTTGACTTTTAAGCGCAATTTCACAAGATGTCTACCTCGAGACATACTTATGTTCCTCTCTAAAAGAAATCGCTATCTTTACGATTGTGCAGTATTAATCGCAGCAAAAACGGGTTATATGCAGTAATTAGCATACACCCATTCTTGAAGTTTTATTATTTACTATTCATTGTGCATTGTAAAGAAATCTACGTTGTTAATGATAGAAAAACATGTAATTGAATTATTTCTACACAAGCATGTGTATTATTTTTACGAAGATTTCTATTGGAAGGTTTTTCTATAAAGAAGTATCCTTACAAGTAAATATATATACATATATGTGTTTAGCGATGTTTTCTTGCGGATGTTTAACATAGCTTTGTAAACTGTATTTTGGTCACGTGATGTATTTTTTTTTCATTAAAAATAACCAATATTCATTAAAATACGATGCTAGGTGAATACTGCAATTTAACAAAATTATGATACGTTTATTATATTATGATGTATCTATATCGAGCGTGGGGCTGTACCACTGATGTCAGAAATAATGTTAAATATTGAGCAGAAAAACTTTTGGACTGATTATCGTTATACATATGTAACGCGGTCATTGTTGTTATGCAACTAATGCACAGTATTTGTTATGTACAAACGAAGGTTTCCTTATTCTTTACGCGTGTCGTATATCTATATTTGTACTGTTTGAATTACAAATTTATTAAATACAAAATGCGAATATTCTTACTTATACGCTAACCCCGAAACTTCTTATTTACAAGGTCATATTTAATTTCATCATGCATATTATATGATGTATTTTAGCCAGCGGTCGAATGAACCTCTTAACTTTTATAAATAAAACTTATTTATCAAACTTTTAACGATTAAATTATTTCTTTTCTGTTTTATATTAACTTTGTACATTAACAGTTATTGTGTGTCCAATTAATAATAGGTAGTTCTAGAGGACCCTATATTTTTGAACAAATATTTTAGGGTAAAATATAAATGTTAGGAATATTTTTTCAATTAGTATTATGTAAGGATTGGGAGCAGGATTTTTATATAACTGTTTCCACCTGTTTAAGGTTTCAATTTCAGATCTATCTACCCCGCAACGTTTTCAGGAAATCTGCTTGTCACAACTTTACAAGGGCGACCGTAGTCTTTTTTCCAGGAAGCGGCAACTTTGGGGTGTTGGTGAAGTAGCATATAATAATGAAAGAACGAGTATCCCACTTGATTTTTTAAAACTGATTTTGTAGTGCCAATGTAATTAAAATTTGAAATTTGAAATTCAGAAATATTTACTTTTTTCGTATAAACTTAATAAAAATCAGTTTTAATCCCCCTTCTGGTTAGAATTTAAAAAAATCCCTTCTTATCGAGCACCTACGTTTCATGTTTCTAGGGACAGCGGTTTGGGCTGGAAGGTGATGAATCAGTGATACAACGATTTTAGCGTTTTACATATATAATTAAATTTTGTTTTCAGAGCCATAAATTGTCAATAATTATCTTTTAAACTACTCTATCCAGTTTATGCAAGATTTCTTTCAAATAGAACACTTTATCTATTAGTCTTTCGTTATATAAAAAAGTCACATGCATAAAAAACACTTGCAATTCACAAATAGGAACGAAATCTTGTTGATCGAAGAAGATGAATTTACAGAAAATTACTTGCGTCTTTCGTTTCAGATTAATCAATATTTGCAGACGGGTGTTATCACGGAAGAAATGTTTGACTGAAACATATCGATTAAGCGCCACAGATATTTTTGGAAGACAGGCATGGACGAATGTAACATTGCATGTAGATGTTCCAATTACGGCGTCTTAGGGACCAGGTGCGAGGTACCTGCTGTGGGATGCCTATCGGTACACCTTTCACGGCCTGAAAGTCAAGGCTACGCTCGAAGGGCAAACTTAAAAAGGAGCTAGATTTGCTGGCGCACACCCAACTGGAGCAACGATTATTTTCTTTGCCTGCGAGGCAGTGGAGGTCGCTGCGCCATTCTAAATATGTATTGTGTCTACGAGATACACATACGAGCACCATCTCACCTCGACATATGAACAGTCATTTTTCATCCGTCGTCAACCACAATTACCTTTTTTTCAATGTCACTTTTCTCCCCGGCGAACTCTAGACCGCAGGGGAAAATGTGTCACACATATGCACATGCTAAGACGCAATCATAAATTAGCCTCGCCAAGCACAAGCAGTTATAAATCATAAAATGTAAAAAAAACAACCATTTTTTCATTTATTCCTTATTTACTTTTTGCACAGAATTATGGCGTTACAAGTTTGACTGTATCGCTGCAAGAGTAATATTACGAAAATAAGAAATTAACCTTTCCCGACTTTTATTAATATTTTGTGATTACCGTTGGATTACTCGCTACTTCACCATCAGACGAAATATTATAATTATGCTTGTATTTATCCTTTCAACGATGTCTTCCTTACTTGTTTCAGTATTATAGGTAAAATGTTTGGATAATCGAGGTTCTACTATATTTGGTTTCCTAAAATTCGATCATTTTCGAATAGTAAAATTCCACTGATGCCTCGTATTCATTAAAACTTTGTTTGCGGCTGCAGGGCCGGCGCGAGGATGGTTGGCGTCCTTATGCAAGATAATTTTTGGTGTCCCGAAATTTTTGCACCTGTTTTCTATTTAATATGCTTTGCCTTTACGAGATAGGTACAATAAAAAAATTATTACATTTACATTTCGTTTATATGGGAGTTGGATTCCATTATTATTAAGTCTGCGATATATTTTTTAGCGCCCCCTGCAGTTAGCGCCCTTATGCGTCGCATTACTTGCATAATGGTCCCGCCGGCCCTGTACGGCTGATAAATAATTGTACATTCCGCGTGTGTAACAGCCATTGATCGTATTCACTGTCTGTTACAGACGAAATGAATTCCTACGTGCATCTTTTCTCGTCCCAGTGACCACGCATCAAATCTCCATACACAAACCTTTATGAACTTACCAGAGACTCACTTATACTTTAACTCTAAGCTCGCGATACATTTTTCTCGTCACTCCTTTCTTACTTATCGATTTTCTCAGAGGCCAAACTGATCGACAACATGAAAATCAAGTATTACAGAAAACTGATAAGTTAAGCACCAACTATGTGCTCGAGTACGTACTAAGATTGGGAAATGACCAGAAAGTGGGTCCTTTTGTCTTCCTTGAGTGCCTCGTATCTGCATTGATCGTGTATAGTTTTATAGCGTTCGGCAAGTTTGCAGCGGCGCGACACGAGGTGGTGCCACCGGCGTATAATTTGTACACAATCAGCGAGCTTGTTGGTGGGAGGGCGCTGCTCGCGATCGGGTGTATATACAAGGGTACGTGAACGAAATTGGCCCTCTCCGCGTATCTAACCGATTACGTTCCACCGCGTAACACAAGGGACAACACGCGAAAAGCGGTAGGCAGGCTGATCCGCGGTGACGGTGACAATGTCGCCCAAGAAACGACGCTCCACGCTCGTCTAAACACCGTAAATGTACACCCTCGTCGCTGACCTGGAGACCGGCGACAGGAGCCATGCCGCAGCGCAACCCCCGACAGAGGAAGCTGATGACAATGACAGCGACGAGTCGTCATCGCCTTGCCAGCTAGGGAACGCCGACAGCAAGTAAGTAAGTAGACGAGCATCGCGGTTTCCCTCCATTACCATCGTCTCACCTCTACTTTCTTTCTAACCTGGCCAATTTCATGCCAGTCCCGCCGCACTTTCCATCCCGACTGTATTTACACACCATAGCGCGACCTTTCGATCTCTTCACGTGCGGAGCTAGCGACGACATGTGTTTACACGGATTCGTGCACGGTTAGGTGGGCCTCGGCGTGTCGCAGGACTGCGAGGGATTAGCTTCGTAACTTACAATTAGACGTGATCAGTCGCGGCGGTGTTATATAGATCGAAGTGTTTGCCCGGTGAAGTGGAAAGGATCAGGATGCTTGGCGTGCCTGCGTGTTTCTGGTGTAAAGGTTGCGGCCGTTCGATACGCGGAGTGCTGGTTTTCGTATGGGGATCGCGTGCTGGTATCGCTGGGTCTAGACGGCACGTTTGCGCAGCGGGACTATGGTCGAAACGTCGCGCAGCTGAAATATCGTTTCGCGAGTGCCACGGCGGGGCTTTTGTCACCGCTGCCAGGTGACTGGAACGTATAGAGGTCACTGACCGGTGAACTCTGACCGACCGTGACGTCATTGATTCTAGACTGTATCGGGGAGGTTATTTTCGTGCCGCTGCATGGGAGATGTATCCGCGTCACACTATTTGCGGCCTTTAATCCCCGTGGCACGTTTCGTCAAAGCGGTTGCGTCAAACGCGTATGCTTGCGCCTGTACAATTAAAATAGAAATTAATGAATTTGCGTGCTGGGTGAAGGATGGTTGGATTAATCCGTATCCCCGGTGATGGGAAGATTGTCTGGGCACTGTTTAACCGAGCATTTGATTGTAGTTTTTAGTTTGAACAAACATCACGATTTCGAGAAAAATATGTCAACTGAAGGTAAATGAAGATTGGTAGAGCAGAGTAGGTGGAATTGAATTTTTGCTAGCAATGTAGGCGTGAATGTTGTATAGGGTCAGGTACGTGTAGAGAATATTTTTCTGCCTCCCTTTCAATTAATTTTCGAATCTCGCGTTCCGGCAAGGAAAACGCTGTAGAACTAGGGTTGCCACCTTTTTTACAGAAAAATAACGTACATTTGCTTTCGTGAGGTATACAAAAAAATACGCTCAACAAATTGAAAGTAGTTTTTATTTCTTACAAACATATTTTCTATTGCTTTTAGCATTAGATGGTAAATGTTTATTATTTTGAAATATCTCAATGGCATCATTGCACTCAATCTCCATATTGAAATATATAAATAATTCGTTTTTTATTAGATTGAGAGAGGCCTTGTTTCTTTCATAGCGCCACTTCACATTCATGACAGAGAAAACTCTTTTAGTAAGTGTTGAAGTGGCGGGAACAGATAGAATAATATTGCGTTACGTTTCACATAATATCATTGATTGTGAAATAAAGTATTTTCGCGTACTTTATTGTTATTCGATAGTATAGAGTACATTTACCTATGATAACGTAAGATACTTTATTTTAAAGTACGGGTGGCAACCCTACCTAGAATCTCCCTTCTGTTATGTCTCAAGTAATGTGGGGAGCATGATCTCGACCAGCTGGATAGTAACAGCGTAGGTATGTAGATTCAGGAGCATGACGCGATGACTCCGAAAGATCTCCGTATGTGGAACTTTTACTGAATCCCCCCACACATCTGACAACTATATAAACCCTCCAACTTCAACCTTTGCTGCTTCAGGCTTATACTTCAGAATCATTACTTTTATAAACTTATATAAATGTTTAACTTTAATATAATCTGATTTAATGTGCACTGTTTCAAACAAAAACAAAATTTCGTAGGAGGTGTACTTAAATTTGATAAATAAAAAATTATTAACCAATAAATTATCACTACCATATCACTGCCATGCTTAAGTTATATCTTTCTGCATACCAATCATAGGCGTCCGGAGGGGCAGTTGCCCCCCTGGCTTTTGAAAAAAGATCGCTTATTTTTAAAAAATGATCTTTATCAAGTTTATACTAAAAAAGTGAATATTTCTCAATTTTGGATTTAAATTTTTAATTAATTTTACACTACAAAATGAGTTTAAAAAACCAAGCGGATTACTCGTTTTTTCATTACTATATTTTTCTTCACCGTCACCTCAAAGTTGCCCCCTCCTGGAAAAAAGTCTACGGGCGCCCTTGATACGCATAATAGGGAATTAATTACCAATATTCTTTACATAATGAAATCAAAGAAACTCGTACGTATATAATAAATAGATTCGAGGGAAAGTGCTGTCAGTGAAAGCATATTTTATAACGCAGATATCCTGCATCCGTGCAGAAGCGGGAAGCAATTGGCTTAAGTTCATTTGTGTACTGAATGCGCGTAAATTTTTGGTAATATCAGAGGCACTTGCCACTGATTAAAACCACGGTTTGGTACACAGTAATTTCCAACGTTTGTTTCCCGGTAACTTCGTTGTTTGCTTAGGACCCAGAATGCAGACTGCACCAAACACAATCTGGATATGCATTAATGTCTGATAAGGGATGAATTTACATTGATCCGCATAGAAAATGTGTCTACAGTGGCCACGCTGTACTCACAGGAAATTTCCTTCCATTCAAAGTGATTTCCCGTAAGTTAATCGCGTTTGCGTGCCCACGCGAATACTACACGTGACAAATAATTAGATTTCAACTTTGCCTTTCTACAGGAAAATATTAATAAAACTGAAACTTCATATAATGCCTGGAGTGTATCTCAATTTTTTGAGAGGATTAACCAATCAACCGAAATGATTGGTTAACATTTTATGAGACCGAAAAATTTCATAATATATCATTAAAATAATAAATGACTTGGAGTTCTTAATTTCTTTCACTCTATATATATCGCATATTATACTGCGTAGGTAAGACAAAAATGCTATAATTGTGCCAGGAAAAATTTAACAAGTCCTGACATCTCTGAACTGTTTTCTGTTTCGTTTTAAATTATCGCTCCTTTGATAAAATTTTCAGAGAGCGTTTTAATCTTTATTCCACTAAGAAAGACGATCATAGTGTTAGCTCAGGCGATCTTCATAAAAATCTCTATGTAAGGGTAGTCTCTGTTTTGACGAATGTGTGTAGGCGGATGCCGTGTCTTACAGACGATCCATTCCACCAATCCAAATATACAATTGACTACATCTGTGAAAAAGTTTCACGAATATTTTCTTCCATTGATTCAGAAATTGTAAAGTCTCCAAAAGGTAACGAACTATTCTGTTGTTTACTTATTTATCGTGACATGAAGGTCACATTTGGTCCCTTGATATATTGAGCGCCACCATGGAATTTAAGGTTCTAGGTAGAACTTCAAAAACTGATGAGGTTAACTGATTAGATTGCAACCAGGGGCGGCCTCCTCTACATATAAAGAGGCCAAGATGCACGAAATAAGGGGGCCCTAAAGAATTTCTCAACGACAAAAATGACTTAACATTTTTTCACAGAAATAGGATAATAATAATCATAATAAAGAATATAAAATAAAAAAATAAAGAAAATAAACAAATAAACATTAACGTATTTAAATATGTGACTTTTCATTTACATATTATTAATAACATTAGATTATTATATTATTATATTAATATAATAAACCCTGCTTGCAACATCCAGTTATATGGAAACTCATGGGAGGCACAAATTCTTCATGCTTTCAATCTCTTTTTCCTTCGTTCTATTCCAATATCGAGTCGGTGGATGTACTAGTCCCTTTGACGATAGTTTCGCTCGCGATTGATATTGTGGGTCACCAGTGACCCATGTGGCACGGAACGTGTTAAATGGAATACTCAGCATGTCAGCGTAGAATTCGAAAAAGCTTTTAAAAGACTTCAAAGCCTTTTCACACACCTAGTACACTTTTGCAGCCTGCATTTGAATTTTGAACAACTTCACTCATTTCAGTATAGAGCAGTACTTATACATTTCTTTTTAATTCTCAGATTTGTAACCTTTTGAACTATATTACTACTGTCACTATGCAAGAGGTAGAATATTTAAATACATCATTACCACTGCGAGTGGAATAAAGTTTTAAAAAATCCTCCTTTTAAAGTCGAGCAGGTTTCTCCGAGCGATCGTTTCCGCTAGGAAGGTTTTGTACAAAGCGGGCAAAAGAATCAGTCTATCGACCATTCAAGAGTTCGTTAAGACCATAATTTTTCACCTGTTTAAGCACTCTCACCAATATGAACAAGGAAAACGTCAATGATGAGGGATGTAATCTAATACCGAAACTGTCCGTTATTCCGTTCGTTCGTACACCCAAGCTCGCTTACAAATCCTCTAGGCCGTTGACACTGTGACATTCCTATAAATAAAAGGGCCACCAGGGTGCATTATAGGATCTCGAATGCTCCTAAAATAGCAGGAAAGTCGACCCACAGTGGGGCATTTCGGGTCGAAACGCGGCACAAAACATTTTCTGACTGAAATCATATACAATTTATCGCTTCTTTTTTAATTTCATTCGGTTAGGACGTATATTTGTGATCTTCTTGATACAGAATAATTAATGAAACTTATTCACTATATTTGTAAATAAAGATTTGGGGAACATTTGAAATCATATAAAATTTAACAGTTATAAAATCTTTATTTATGATACTTCAAAACTATTTAACAAACATATTTTAATTAATTTTAACAAACATTACAAACCGCCCTCGTTGCAATTGAACCTTACGATTTACGACACGCACCAGCTTCATTCTGAGGACTCCTCCACAAGTTATGTACAAATTGCCGATAACACAGTTCGACAAAATTTGACTTTTTTCGGACTTTTAACATTCAATAACCGTTTCTCATAGGTTTTCATGCACTGAAAACGAAGCCACAAACTATTTGTCACCATCACCTTCAGTTTTTGATAAATTCGATTTTGAAAAAATTCTGCAAATTTTTAACTTTGAATACTTTTTGAGGCGAAGCAGTAATAGTTATTCCGTTGCTTGTTTCGCCAAATTATTCTACGAACCCTCCCGAATACAACGATATAAGTTATTAGTACATTATGAACATTTAAATATGTTTAAACAACGATCATAGGGAAAAGAACAGTCGAAATGCACCCATTTTTCCAGATATCTTTCGATTTATTTCCAAAACTAAGGGTCTAGTAGAAAATCTGATTACTCCACGCGATGTAGCAGACATTTTTCCTTCGGGAAGCATCAACGGAAGTGGTAAGTCGTGTTTTGTTTTCAATACAAAAACGAAATCGTTTGGCAAAACGTGCGCCGTCGACAGTGGTAGTCAACGGCGGTGCGCGATCCACTGCCGCTCAGCGTAACAC
Source organism: Andrena dorsata (assembly GCA_929108735.1). NCBI lineage: Eukaryota > Metazoa > Arthropoda > Insecta > Hymenoptera > Andrenidae > Andrena > Andrena dorsata. Next base: position 61,958,399 of record OV815487.1, on the reverse strand, counting down.
AATCACTCGACGCGCGTGACTGCCACTGTTACTACTACGTGTAAAAAAAAATGCAGTATGGCGATATTTTTGTAAAAGGACTTAGTGTCGCGGTTCGACCCGAAATGGTCCACTGTGCGACGGGACAAAATGGAACGACCTCTACGCCCGATCGCGGACTATAGAGAGGAATCTCACTTGTTAACAGCCAAATGTTCATTAACGTTAACCAACGAACATATTCAAATATGTGAATAAGAGTCAATCATATTTCACTAATAATGACAAGATTTGTTTGATTGAAACAGATAGAATATTTCCTGTGACATTTCCAATATATTTAAATGTCATCGTTATGTATGCCCGTCACTCGTGGAAGGAAATTTCATTCCAAAGTGGACGAAAGGACACGTCGTTTCTTTCAACAGGCTTATTCCTAAAAAATAGCTCTTGTTAGTTTTGGCAGCAAAGTATGTACTCTGAATTTTTATAAAATTACTATAATTATACAGTGGTGGTCAAAGGATAGTTTGAAACTCAGATTTTTGTATGTCTGCATAAGTAACTTAATACTACTAAGGCTTTAAGGATTAAATTGGTACCACTGGTCAGTTCTGGCAACCCTCCAATTTATGGGATTTTGAGATATAATTTTTCGTTTGTTACTGTTCACAGTTTAAATTGGTATTAAATTGGTACCACTGGTCAGTTCTGGTAACCCTGCCATTTATAGGATTTTGAGATATAATTTTTTGTTTGTTACTGTTCACAGTTTAAGCTTTCTTTTCGCCTTTTCAGTACACTTAACAGTCGGTAATACTGAATCGACACTAATTGATGTTGTATACAAGTGATCAACGTATAAATTAGTCTCAGTTGTAACGCAATTCATATCTATAGAATTTTCAAGTCAACTTCTATTTATAATATTAAGAATGGGGCATAATTTGAAAGTGACTTCAGAAATGGGGCTGAAATTGGTATTATACGGAATAACTCCAGCAGTAGGGAGTACTCCTTTGCATTAAAATTCTACCTGCAGCGTTAATATGTATTTTACTGCACGTTGAGAAAAACGCGCGTGGCAGGTGTTCCTATTTCATAGGAAGGTTCGTTATACTAGCCATTACTGTTTTTCTAGCATGTAAAATAGTTAAAATGTAGTTATCTGTTTTTCCAGTTTATAGTACACAATGCACATTCAATTCCACGGGGTTTAAATATGTTTAATGAAATTTTGAATCGCAACCTATTTTAGCACTTTACAAAAAATTTAAAAACTCCTGAGAATATCAGTAGTTCCTACCAAACAATTTTTCCCACTTGTTCCGTAAACCTTTGGATCTATTTAGTTTTAATTTAATTAATTTCCTTAAACATAAAATTTCTAACTATTCGTACGGAACGGAGATTTTATTATCAAAATACCATCCCTATTTTTCTCAGTATGTTAATATTAATTATAAAAATATTAATAATTGCAATCAATTATTTAAGGTGCGAACCTGTTTATTGCAAAGCACTGAACAATTTCGAAAATCTACTTATTATTCACCGAGTGAATTTAAAAAATGTGGTTAGGATTCTAATACAGTCAGCATATGGGGTTTGTCAAATTCTTTTGCCATTAGACTCTGCGTCCATTGTCCGAGTCAGGGTGGTACTTTATTCTCACGTGAAAATGCCCATCTTTGCTGAATTTGTATTCTTCGATAGCCTTGAGATAACAAATATTCCGCCGGCAACCATGAGCCAGCGTAGCTGCATTCAAAGTCTGGTCTATTCATAGAGAACGGCCAAGGGTTACGTACGTGCATGCACCACGTGTACTATAGGCACCTCTTTGAAAGGCTTAAAACGCGGAATTCCTTTTGAGTGGGCTCAATTTTAAAAGTTAAGGTCAAGGCCTCGCCACTGATATTGACCGTGAACGTACACACGGCTGGCAGATTGAGGAAAAATTGCCTATCTGCTCCACAGACCATTTTCAAAAGCTTCTTGAACTAATATGTACACAAAAGAAACGTTGGATTACAACCTGACCTGAAACAAACCATTTCGCAAATATTTCGCTATTTTTTTGCGATTTTGCAAATGCCTTCCAAGCGATCCAAAACCAATGTACAAACAGGTGGAAACCATACTGTGATGTTAAAAAAAAAAAAAAATAGAAATGGAACGAAGAATGGAAGCCCACAATTAAGCCACAATTACTATCAATTAAAGGCGATGTTCTCAAGGAAAACAGATTACGCTCACTACCAAGACCAGGGCCGTTCGGAACCCATAATGCAAGTTATGCGCCGCAGAAGGGCGCTAAGAAACTATATCGCACGCTTAACAATAAAGGAATCCAACTTCCATATAAAGAAAATATAAATGAAATTCTCTTTTTTTTTGTAATCCCTAAAGACAAAACGTATTAAATAGAAAAGAGGTGCAAAAATTTACGGCCTCCAAATTGGGGGCGCCAAAAATTTTCTTGCATAAGGAAACCATCCTCGCGCCATCACGAGCGAATCACGATTGGACACAAAGAACTCACGCATCAGTAGCTCCTCAACAAAGAAGAACCCACGCCCTGCGACCTGTGCAAAGTACAACTATCAGTGGCGGAAATACTACCCCTATAGGCAAAAATTCAACATACGGCCCACCCTAAAGGACAATTTAAAGGGGTATTGCTAGAAAGTGTGTAAAAAAATAGGCAGTTTTTCTGATCTTTTTTCCTTCCGAAATAATAGGGAGAATAATTTTGTATATAGTTCTGGCTTTGTACATTTGTTTACTAATATTTTACCAACACTTTCACGTCGTTTCATGAAAATGTGACAAATATTTATTGTGTCAGAGGTGCGTATGTGCGGTCATTTTCAAAAAATTCCTCCACAGTTAGCACGAGTGTGCCCGTTGTATTCGCCGAAAATAAAAAAATTCTTTTATTCTATTCAATAAACTTTCCCTTATCGCCCCTAGCTCAGTCATTCATTAATATCGAAGAGAAACAACATGGCGACCCATTGAAGGCGAAAAATTCATTTATGTAACCAAATTTTTTTGCTTTGATCTGTTATAATCCGTACTATTATATAAATTTGAAATTGCAGACTTTGAAATATGTTTTCTCAATAAATATTAACTGTACTCGCAAGTGTGTTACATCACTTTGTTCGTGTTGACAAGAGGAAAGTTTTAACGCTTTTATTTCTTTTTTAAATAATCTATCTACATATATAAAATCCAAACACCACTGACTCACTTACTCACTCACTGACTCATCACGATTTCTCTGGAACCACTGATCCTATGACCATGAAAGGTAGGTACAGGTGCTCGCTAAGAAATCTTTTTAAAAACTCCCTCTCCTTCATCGCAAAAGGATATATAGCCCTGGCAACACCAGGAACTTTAAGCTAGTCTGTTATAAAACTGATACTTTTATAATTTTAGTAGGCACGATGAAGAGAGGTAGTCAGAAGATGTATGTACAATTGCAAGTTAATCGGCTCGTTACTCTCTGAGAAATCGTGTTGACCAGTGTAAAAAATGTAGTTTCGAGAAAATCGTTAAATCTTCAGTTATCTTTAACTTCAAACCTGTGTAACTTCGTTATATTTTGAATTTTTCAAAAAAATTCAACAGAATACTCAAGAACCTTCATACCAATAGACAATATATTTAAAATCCCCGATTTTTCGAGCGAATGCCCCCTGAAACGATAAGGACTATTGCATTACCTAAAACACATAAAATTCAACAAGAAATTCTAGAGCATACCCTAGATATCGCAATTAATTGCCAGCAACGTCGACGCATCGAGGTGACCCCTTCCCCAAAAAATCGATCGTCACGATTCAGTCGATCGGACGCGGAAGACGAGGTTTCCAAACGACTACCTAATTCCGAGCAATATCCAAACGCAGAATGCGCTCCGTCGTGTAGACACGCGGCAACTCGAAGGGGTTGATATCCCGTTGCCACTCTTCCGTCCGCCGATCGCATCCAATTCTCTCGAGGTTCGCGAGTTGATGGGAAAGGTTGCGGGACCTCTGTTCCCCGCTCGTTACGGTGTACGCGATATTCTGCTCGCGGGCAGTGACGAAGGGAAACGATCGAGTGGAAGGAGCAGGAGACAGAATCGGGCAGGGACGGGGTGAGGAGCGACTAGGGGGATCGCGACGGCCTGGGGAAGTCGCCCCTCGAAGGCAAAAAGATAGAGAGATTGGAAAGTATGATGGTAGAACGGGGGTTGGGGAGGGTGAGGGGGGGGGGAGTGTCGAGGTGGAAGGAATCTGGGGGTACGGAAGGAAGATATAAACGTTGATGGAGAGAGACGAACGGCGCGCTAAAGACGAGGAAGGAAATTAGATAAGAGAGAAAAAGTGGAGTGAACAAGAGGAAACAGGGGACAAAGAAAAGCTTCGAAGAGAGGGGGTTGGGAGTTGAACGAGCGAGAGAGTCGATCGACGAAGGGAACGTAGGGCGACAGAGAGGGGCCACGGCACGGGGCGCCAGAGGGGAGAGGAGGAAGGGCTCCTGGCTGCTGCAGATCGATAGAACGGAGCTGCGTGATGCTCGGTTCTCCGCACAGGAAACCAATAGCCTCGCGGTAGAATGCCGTGAATGAGATACGTGGGCATCGCTGACGAACGCACTTCGGGGAAATTGCAAGTGCGTACAGAGGTCAGTGCCAGCACAAAGAGCGCCGCTGGACGCGGGCGTAAAATGATTTTTATGCGTGGCGGCACCGGCCAGCGCGCGGCGAGCTTATTGCTGGGAACTGTTGCACCCCGGACGTACTCTGCCGTTTCATAAATATCTGGACGGTTAAAGGTGTTCGGGGAAATGTGAAATATTTAACAAACATAACTTACTTCAGCTACTTTACGCTACCTTCTTATTACGGTTGCTTGTGTGAAATTATTACTCAATGAGGAAAATAATATTTATTAGCAAGTAAGGTCATTGATAGAGATAAATAGAACTTACCCGAGTGAAACGAAAAGGTAACTTCATGCTATGCCATTCAGTTTAAGTATGTGTATGGGTATAACAATGGCGAAGAGCGAGAAACAACTTTTTCAATGTTAAACGGGTGCTTAACCCTGCGCGTGCTATGGACGTATGTATAGTTAATGTATGCGTTCGTTCAGTACTCGCAGTGTGTGCGGTGAACGCCCATAGGTGTTCAACGTCTATGCTTAACATATGCGATTAGAGGAGATCCGCACGTGGCGTATGCTCAACGTTCAAATTGTCAACACCCAAAGGGTTGAAGGAATAAAAATGACGTAGTAGGGTTGTGTATCTTAAGACTGTTCTTCCTCTGCGTTAATACGCGTTTAAGGCGGAATTATACTTCACGCAACGCTGAAGCAGGCTGAGTTTTGGATATTTTTTCTGAAGAAATTATGAACCAAATCATATTTATGAACCAAATCATATTTATGAACCAAATCGCCTTTTTATATTTAACATTTGAAGGTACGAAAAAAATGTATGTTAAGAATATGCATTGTAGATGTCGCTGTCGAGGCATCTTGCTACAGCATCCCCGCTGAAGTTGCAAAACGGCGGGGTTCTAACGGCTTCGATTCTTGTCTAGAATAAAACACTCAAAATATTCTTATTATTTATGAAATTATATCATCGATGAACCTCAAAACTAATAAAAATAATCGGAAATTGACAAAATTGTAGAGCTTAGGAGAAAAAGTAGGTACGATTTTCGAGGATTTTTTTTATTGATTTATGCAACAGTGAATTATAAACTTTTTTTTATAATTGATGTTCATCGAGAATAGTTTGGAAATATATAGTTGTATGTGCAAGAGCAGGAAGAATAGTTGGATAGTCTTCTCTAAATCACCCCCACATGTTTGAAGATAATACTTTTCAAGTGTAGCAAGATGCCTCAATAGGGACATCTACAATGCATATTTTTAACATAAATTTTTTTTCGAATCTTCAAATGTTAAATATAAAGCCATAAAACTCTTCAAAATGATTTGCTTCATAATTTCTCCGGATCATAAATTCTTAAAGATCGGCCTGTTTTACCATTACGTAAAGTATAATCCTCCCTTGAACTGTCCACGTCGTAATATTAAGGGGGTTGCTCCTTTGGAGGACCAAAGAACATAGTATTTCTTAGGAATTTGTGCAATTGACTTTTATTTTTCATTTATCACGGATGAAACTGTGGCATTCAAAGATTTATATTCCATTTGCAAGCTCTCTTAATGATATCCGAAAATCAACGAAGAGGTGGGAGACTTAAAAGGATCGGCAGTGAGCGTATGTTTGCTCCAAAACATGTTATGATCAAAGTGTTCAGACAGATCATCTAATACAGAAAATAAAGAATAATCTCCTAATATTAAACACATACAGTTACAATTATTATTCTGTCCAAAATTACAGCACCCTAATAATTTCATCCTCAGTTACTAGGGTTGCCAAACTACAGTGCATTCAATTCCTGCAGGAACGTATCGTATTGTTGCTACAAAACTAACAATATATTGCACCAATTTGTGGGAATGAAAATTTAGAAAATTTGGGTGTATATTTCCTTGGAATGATAGAGGTAATTACATTAAATCTTCGCAGCGAAACCCACAAAGTTTACGTGTAAGTGGCAATTAAGCGTTAACCGCAATATTAAGAAGATTAATCGCGAAACGAGCGGAGCGTTACGAGCTTCCACACAAAGAATACTTGTGCAATAAGCCATCTTTCCGCCCTGCTAAAAAAGAATACTAAATTCTTTCTAATTAGGAACTGAACTGCCTGCAGATTAATCTTAAGTATCATGCGAGTTCACACAGGCTACCCTTTCACAGAATTACACCAGAAATATTTACATAATATAATTGTCAAAACTGTGTATCTTATTAATTTAAATAAAGATTTTTGTGCATTTGTATCGTACCTCTTTTCAAAACCAAAAGGCATGAAGTAAATTATGCTATGTAATCATGGAATTTTTCAACAACGTATCATATTTTAAAGCTGTTATCCATGTCCCAATTTTTCCAACTTCGAATATTACTGAAGGCAATGAATAATATTGCTGTAGTAATTGATGATTAAATCTATTATACGTATGTACTACTTAGATCTACAGTTGTACACAGGGGCTATCCTTGTTCGAGTAATTTCTATAGCTGTTCAAGTAGTTAAAATATAAGCTAAGCTAAACTCAGTTCAAATCATTCGATTTGATGCTATCTCAAACTGAAGCGTATATATCAAAGGTGAAAGGATTTCGCACGATTTTCCAAAAATTCGACGTTTAATACTTTGCAAACTATTCGCGCTAGGAGACTATAATTGTACATAAATTAGTTTCTCAATATTATCAACAAATACAAGTTCGAAGCGAATCGGTGAGTATGATGTCAAACGTTGTGCGATTTGACGTGGAATAGGGTGAATATACCAGTAAATGGACACTTCTTATTAAAATGAGTAAAATAAATTATTAAAATAAGGAACCAATTAATTAGAGACTTCTTCTAATTTCTGGCTTCATATTCAAACAATTTTTACAACACGTGGAATCAATCGCGCTGCAAACAGAATTGTATAAAAGTGTCCATTCATTAGCCTTAATGTGTTCATTTACTGGTGCGTTTACCCTAGCTCATACGTGGGTTCATCATCCGCGAAGGATTAAAGGGTCAGACCACCTTGGCCAGGTCAAGAAATATCGCATCTTTGGAAATTTATTTCTAAGTGACAAAAACACTTTTAGCGATAATTTTTTTGTACCTAAGGTAGAGACATCTTTGAATAATATAAACAATTTTTTTTCAAATATCAAAACATTCCGTAAACTTTAAATGCGTTTTCCTCGAAACCACGTTTTCGGAAATGGTGTACGCTGTAATTCGAGTAAAACTCTGGATATTTATATAATTTTGCTTAGATATTCTTACATGTATTCTCTATCGTCCGACCGTTAAATTTTTGTGATATAACTCAACAAAAAATAACACTATTCACCAACAGATTTGTAAAAGTAAAGTATAATAGTTGTAGTTTAAACAAGATAACACCGTATATCTCTGGATTGTTATTACTAAATATTACATAGGTTTGTATGAAAAACGGGACTTTCAGCCCCACCTTACCCTAGGTATGCGCGCTCCCATATAAGCCGGTACTTACCATTTACGACTTCGACTAAATCGTCCATCGGCAGAAAGTCGATACCATGTGCTATGCCTTAAAATGAACAGATCACCCCCCTAAAATCCGTCCACCTTCCTCAGATTCACCCTACCTGTCCTACAAACCCGCAAGAAGCAGCTGCGAGGGTTCATTCATTGTTAGAACTGGTCGCTCACGCATTAATGCGTTTACCAGTTTCGCAATGGGCCGTGCAGTTTTAACCGATGACGATTCTAGAGCGGTTAGGTAACCGAATGTACATCAAACTTGGCATTCACACCAGGAACCATTGCGCAGCGATGAACCGACGGGATTCAGTTATCCGTCGGTTGTGCCGATGGCAGCTTAACGACGAATTAGGCGCGCGCCGATCGCGAGGAACAGCCATGGGCGAAATCTGCTCGATGTTCCAAGCGACCGAGAGTTGGGCCCAGGGGCTGAAGGGTCCCAACAACCTCTCGAAGGTCCGTGTTCCCGAGACGAGGATCGAAGTCGAAACGAACGACACGAACTTCGACCACGAAATGTGGAGGCAAGCTTTCCTAGTCGACGCGCCAGTTCTTCGCGGCCTGTTGTTCGGCGCGTCCACGGAGAGCAGCCTCTTCGACGCCGTTTGCACGATCAATCGTTTGATCTTCTTCTACGTGATCATTAAGCGGATCAATTTGGAAGTGTGGACAGTGACCGGTGGTGGGCTTCTCGCGATGAATCGGTGACGATGTCGCAGCACGTAAGCGTCAATGTTGTTGATGTTGTTCGTCCGCCTTGGTTAATTCGTAGAACTTGTTATGGAAGGTTCCCTTTGGGATGGTATGGTGGTGCGGAAGGTTCCCGGGAAAGAAGAGTGCAGGGGCGAATCCAAGGAGCAGGCTACCGAGAATGTCGAGAATATGATGTTTTCGTGTAGAGAAACGGTGACAGCTTCTGAGAGGCGACACTTTTCTACTGCTTTCATGCTTCTTGGAAGTTCTGGTGACTGTCTACGGTTCGTGGAGAAAGTATGTTGCTTGCTTGCTAATTGAGTCGAATTGTAATTGGTTAATTTCCAATAAAAGTATGTATTGAATGTAGTAAGTCTTTCGTTTCTGTGAATTATGATTGTTAGTAGTGTCTTATTGTTTATGACAAGTAAATGAGAAATATTTGAACAGCGATCTTAAAATATAATTGGATTAAAAGGAAAATATTTGATGGAAGACATCGTATTAAAAAATTATTTGAAATACAAATTAGAATGTAATAGTTGAGACAGTGAATTCAAATTAGTTGTTATTTCTATTATGAAAATAAAAATCATTTTTCATTTCATTAATTGCTGGAAATAAAATAACAGATGACCTTGAGTTTGATAAACTACGTTTTCGAAATTATTATAAAATTTCACAGCGTTCTTTCGTAAGACAGTCCTGATTTTAAACATTTCATTTGACAGATAACTGTATCAGAATTTATTCCAGGATACATTCATCCAAATATAAAACAAAATAAAACATCATATAATTAGCAAGCAAATAACCAAATAATTCAGAGAAAAATCATTTGCTTGTTCAAATGAACATAACTTTCATTTGTAGATTTGTACAGGATTTTATTCAAACAATGCTCAAGACTGGCCCCTTTTCAATATGGACTCAACAATATAAAGAATTTTCACTTCAAACCTATGTGTATACACGTATCTTAATCATAAAATTAAGAATTTAAATTACGAGTGATACAGTCGTATTATAATATTTATCCGTAACTAAAGTTAATAAAAACGTGATTATATGTGCTGGAAACAACAAGATTTCGAGTTCAAATAATGGTACGAGAGTTCCACGACCCATAATGCGCGCTCTACATCCCAGAAGCGTTTCCTACTTCTTTCCACCGAAGTCGCGTTGACCATCATTCAGCTGGAATTCGGGGACACGAGTTTAGCGTTCTCGAAAGTCGCCAACATGCTCGAGAATCAACATACCGACGAAAGCTAAAATTAAGTCAGCCTTCCACAAGAATTGGCGTGACATGCGCCAATAATTATCGTTGAACTTATTTTCAGCCACGATGAGAATCACCTGCAAGGGTATTAATTTTCGGCTGGCTTTTGCAACTTTTGTGTTTATCTCGTGTCGAAAGAAGTTAAAAGGACGTTCTCGATTGGCGCCACGTTTTTTAGTGACCCTTAAGATGTAATTAGGTATATGTAGGTCCAAGGGCTTTGAAATGTCATTCACATACACTTACTCGTTTTTCAGGAAAGTAAAATTAGTAGGCGTTGTGTCCAGCATGTCCAGGAAATGTTTGTCTCCGTGGCTTCCCTGATATAACAATAACTAAAAGCAATAACTAATTATTCTAATGAAAATAACAAATCAATTTATTCGAAATAATGAGCTGTAAAAATAAATTTCAAAATTCTATTTTGATAAATAAATTATTTAGAAATTATTTATTTGCCGAACATCTACTTTCTTGCTGGAAATGCCTCATAAATCTTTCATTATGATTCACATATTTGGCTTGTAGACTCATTCGTGCTTCAGAATACATTTTATATTCCACTAATTTTTATATGTTAAAGTTTGACCAGATAGAAGTTGGAATGCGTTACCGAAATATTGGAAGTAGGAATACCCCAGTCGGATGTTGGAACACGTAGAACACTTTCGTGGAAAAATTTCAATCCTATTAAAATATTCCAAATTTCACCTATTCTTCTATCTTAACCACTCCATTCGGAATAACAAATTACGTCCATTCTGCAACGCTGCTTTCTCTGTGCCATATTTAGTAAAAACGATACACGGTGAGTCATCTAAATCGATTCCCTCGAGTATCTTCGAAACTGTTTATTATACAAAAAATATTTCAAGTAAAAGTAGCATGAAATTTTTATTAACAGAAACGTACCGTGCATGTCCAGAAAATTACCATTATTCTATATTCAACTGCCGGTCGAACGCAGTCGACACCAATTATTAATTTCGAATGCGAGTGGTTAATGATACTCGTGGCAAAAATTGGGGAACGGGAATTTCGGTTTCAATAGCCGCAGTGAAATCTGGCCTGCGATCGAACGCAATTTACTTCAATGTCCATGCTCCAAATCTGCGGCGTGCATCGAAAATAGACCGCGATTCCCGTCAAATGCATGAATCCGTCTGTCCCGTCCGTTTGAACGTTGGACCCCTCGTAGCCGAAGCCAACTGATTTGCTGCACCACGGAAAATATACCGTGGCGCCGTCAGTTTCGAACAGTTTAATCCCCCTCCTAAAGGCGCGCCGCGAGTAAATCTTGGCGCGCATCTATGGTACACCTATACGCGTTCCGCGCGTGCCCTTGCGCAACTGTTTCGCTTGATACCCTGATTTACGGAAGTCTCAAGCATAAGTTAACGATCTGGCAACCGGGGAACAATCTCTTCGGCACACGTGCTTTCATTCAACACAAACAGTGCCTTATAGTGGTTCCACTTGTTCATTCTTAACTCGCCTGCCATCACCGTGTATGTATTTGCGAAACTTTCTCGTATACACTACTATACTGCTCATCAGTGGTTCATTACCTACATGTTGCTAAGTGTTCCTAAAGGCGTGGAAGATTTTTCAAAAATATATTCTTTGTGCAATTGTAGAAAATAATTTAAGTTATTTAATGAAAATTGTAAAGGGGTGTCGTTTTGGTTTTTTTTTTTTGTAAGTACCATTCCCTTCTCCATATTTTTGGGAAATTTTCTTTAAATTTGACATGTCCTATACGTATAGAACATGTTTAGCTATTGCCATAATGTTACTTTATGAACTGTAGGTACATTTTTGTTGAACAAAAAGGGCGAGAAACAAGAATGGGAGAAATGAAAAAGTTATGTTCCATAGGATTATACGGCTGCATCACTAGAAATCTTATAGCAATAAACAACGCTTATGTAAATGGACAAATAGGTACTTATATGTGGTAATGTATATCAAAGTCTTCGTTTCAACTAATGATATGTTTTTATATAAAACAAGGATTTAGAAATTATGTATTCAGTTATGTACTCTAGTTGTTTAGCTTTTGAAAGATAAATATTTTATTCTTATATATATATTGATTTCGATAATAAACGGCGTCTGTAGTTAAAATGTGATCATTATTCTTGTACAAATGAAGAATATGCAAGAAGGAATATTCCCTACACCTGGTCCTGAAATTGAAATTAACGCACAAACACTTTACCACCAACATCTGCATTTCACTACATTTTTTTTATATTTCCCAAGTCTTCATTCACAAAAATCTTCTTCTTGTCTCAAGCGACATCTGCGGATTGAAGTAGATTTTCAAGAAAGGATATCCTACAGTGATTCTCCTTCTTTTATAAAATTCATCTGTATAAATTTTTGGAGTAAATAGACCCCTTAAAAAATCTACGTACATTTCATCTGTAAATTCGGGATTGGAGAAAAGTGTATATCGTCTTTTTCAACAGTGGCAGCGAGAAGACAAAGGGAATATTCACGCGGCAATGCTCGAGCTATAAACGTTTCCGAAATCGTGTTGTCAAGACGGTCTTGATAGTATTATTGTTGGGTAATCTGCGTGCTGGAGCCGTGGGATGATTCATCGCGAGGAGCGCTATAAAAATTTACAGAAGGCTTTCGAAGCTGTCTGCATGAGAGAACATGTGACGCGCTCCGTTGCGTGTTTCCTTTTTCTTTTATTGTGTGGGGTCCTCCGACGCTTGCTCTTCGAATCGTATAATGCTGCGCACGTCCTAAAGAACAGTACATAGAACTCTCTTTTACGTGTACATACAAATTTTATGAACAAAAAGGAAACACGTATCGCTTTTCACACGTTGTATCCGATTTGTTCATTTAAATTTATTATGGAGGAAATAATCCATTGGTTCAGTTACCAGGGAGATTCAATTGTTTGAATAACATAATTTTTTAACAGCGAAACACTCACTTTTCTTATTGTATTTGTTTAAGTAGAATATCAGAAATATGAAAAATAGAATCCAAAACATTTTCTAAGAATTATTGAGTTTCATTTATTTCGCATTTTGGGAAACGGTGAAACAGATCAATGTTGAAAATTCCTTTTGGCCGTGTTCAAAAATTGGCATATTTTAACAAAGGTGTTAACCTGATGTACATTTTGAATGTCTAGTAAATAATATTAGCGAGAGATTTAGGGTTTTCAAGAATAATTATTCATTTACTGATGTACTTTTTTACGATTCGATTTTCCCTTTTGAGAAACTGTCTCAATAATAAAATTGCGATGATCTAAATATACATACATACATATCTGTATGCACATGTCCCTTCTGGGCAGAGATGCCGATAAACTGATTTGAAATAAAAATTTCGTACACAAATTTTTATAAACACCCGCTGTGTTTAAGACTTTGACTCCTACTCCGCTCTTTTTTCCCGAGAAATCTCAGTGACTCGCTAATTGTCATGATAAACTGTGATCTATATTTTTAACTCACATCCACGTAGGCTATGAACGCGGTATTGCGACTCTTTTGAATCAATCTTAGAAACTCAAAGATTAAGATGCCGATCTACCTGTTTCTTCATCAATATCTACTAACAATAAGTGATAATTTATTTTACAGCAATCTTACGATTCGCAGTGGTACGGATCTCAGAAAATACGATAAAAAATCGTCGCATTAAAATTTTGTTTCTTTTCATTATAAAAGCGATGAGTTGGTGCGGGCCAATTTCCCTTTACTCTCGTTTTCAACAAAACAACAGCTCGCTACGGTGGGAGTGACGATAAGCTTATAGCTCAGAAGGAAATTCGAGCATATATCGATGGAATACCTACAACAATACATTATATCGTATACTATAAAGCAAAAGTCGATATAACGATTCTGCCGCTTCCACGTGGAGCATATAAAACGCATGCACGCGTAATTACACCGGAAACGCTGGAATTACGGACGTAGTTTGATATCAAGTAGATCGGAATTATTCTTACAGATGATAATAGAATGATCATAGTTGCCCGTAGAATTGATTGAATCGTGGTCACGAAATTCTACCGTACGATTGACATCGATAAAGCTGTTCCGCGACAAATGTTTCAAACAAATGATGGACTGTTCGCATTTGTAAGAGTATGCATAGGGGAGAGGTGGGATGAAAGGGACACTTGTGTTTAGGACCACATATTAGAAAAACTAAATAACCATTCGAGTTCTAATTGGTAACATTAGAAAGGCCAGTTATCTGGCTATAATAATACACGGGCCTATTAAGCTTCTCTCTATATTTACATGTCATATTTTTCGTTTTCTAAATAGGTGTGTTTTGTCCCTTTCATAAATTGGCTGTATTGAAAGGGACATGAGTGGTTATGAATGGGACAGTGTAAGAAAACCAGGTAATATTAATATCATTTTTTTAATTATTGTTTATGCAGGTACCGAAATCACAGTAGCTATTTTAATTCGTAATAGGAACTAAAAATTCAACACTTAAGCTTATGTAACTAAACGATCTTAATAGCTATAAATAATGAATTATCTAATGGCATCCTAACCCAAATTTTAGGTGGCATATTTTCACTGAAACAAGTGAAGAATAGTAAGGATTCGAAGGTGACAGCTATGAAAATGACGTCCCCTTCATAAATTTTTGCTGTGTCCCTTTCATAAATAAGGCACCAAAATTGAAAATCTAATTCCTACAATTACAATATGACACAAAAAGGATCGGACATTATACGATATCGTTCTTAAATAAATACCTGTTTAGATACAGTAATAGAGAAATCAGTCGCTGGTAACAGCACTTCACAAGACAGTTCAAGAAAATACTAAAAGTTATACTTTGAACCTCAAAAAAATTAAATCGTGTATTTCTGTCATCGTAGATACGATAGCGGCTTGAAATTTGGCTTGATTACCCATGAATGAATGTGGCTACAAAATAAAAACACTTTTGGCCTGGGCAGATCCTTTATCTTTGAGATAAAGACCATGTCCCCTTCAATACGTGTCCCTTTCATCCCACCTCTCCCCTACAAGTTGTGCGATATTTCCCTTCAAATGACAGGTTAAACGTAAACTACTGCAGGGAAGACGACTCACGCATCGCGTGACTGCATTCTTAAAAGTTTTCGAAAATTCACAGCCGTTCGTCAGCGGACGATATGAGGGTTCAAGGATACTGCGGAAAACATTATGTCCTTCTTCATAGAAAAAGTGACCTCTTTAATGGTAATTGAACGTGGAACGAAATTACATATTAGATTATTCTATGAGTTGTCTTCTCATATAACTTGCGACCCCCCCCCCCCCTCCCCCGCAATATAAGGTAAGGTAAATTTAATAAGGTAAAGAAAACTCATTAAAAGTAAGTATTTCAGAATACAATTCTAATTTAAATTATCTTAATATATATTGAATATACTTAAAGATATTTAATATATTTAATTATCTTATTTAATGTGATGGTCGTGCTTGCATTTGGGTAACCACATTTCCTTTCTTCACTTATGAAAAATCAGTGTTACATCATTAACAGGGGAACCTGGTGTAAAACGCAGAGAAAGCAGGCTAGTTTGGGAATTTTTTTCAAAGTACCAGTATAAGGAATCTTTTTCAAAATTTTTGGAATATACTTTTGCACATTTCGACTAGTAAAAAAATGTGTTGTTTACAAAATTGTCGCTGGTGATGAAGAAATTCTTCGGCCTTTCCTTTTTGAATTATCTGCAAAACCCGTTTTTTTTATTAAGAGAATTATCTTAAGCAATTTTTCATTTTCGGATTCAGCACCTCAAAAAACTTACAGATGTCTGGTTTCAGACAATTATGCTTAAATAAGAGGATTTTCATTCCATTGCAGATATAATTTTCAGGATTACTTGATTACTATGAGTACTTTCAAAAAATATATTCCAAACCGGGAAACTCCATTCACTATAAGTGAATGTTTTCTTGTCAGCATACACCGCTTTTACACAAACTTACGAGAGAAAGATGGGTGAAGCATGCCAGGGAGCGCCAAAAAATATCACAAAATCCAGGGCCTCTGGAAGGGATATCATTTCGCCATAAGTCAACATTTCCATCGGTTTCTGGTCGCCCGGCTCCCAGCAGCCCGCTATGCGAGGAACCTGGCATATGATGTAACGCAACGATGCGGTAATACACTCGGCCGGTTCTTATTCGGAAAATACTATCCTGTGTTCCACCGTTCCCTCGGCATGAAGCCAGCTTTCGATAGGCCGGATTCCCTCTGTTCGCGTGGCCACAGAGAGGCCCCGGCCTGCCAATCGGAGCTGCCCCGTGGCCCGCGGGGAGAAAGAAGCAGGACAATCGAAACCTCAGCGGATGATTTTGTGGGCCGGCGGTGCTGTAACGACCCAGTTTGCCGCGGCCAAACATTTGCATCGACAGCGCAGCCACCGCGACAATTACGACCGTACTACATAGCCGCGCGACGGCTCCGAGAGGATTTTCCCATTTGCGTGTCTCTGTTGCTTCGCGGAACCGAGCTAACTGGGTTTAGAACAGAGAGATCTCGCTTTGGGCAGGGATCGGCGGGCTTAAGCTACGCTGATGGAGGGGGAAACACCTACAGGTGCGGTGGTTGTGTGCATGAACTGCGCCTGCGTCGGTTACGCACACATAAGTTTACCCCTCCATCAATGTAGCTTAAGCCCGCCGATCCCTGCGCTTGGGCACACTTGCGTGCCTACCGGGGAAAATTCGCGAGTCTGCTGAGGCAAACGCTTACGGTGGGCGAGGAAGGGAAAGCATAGGAATGCTTCCAGTCGAACCTTTTCAAGTAAAAGTATATTGGAAATGTACAGTAAAATTCATTTGTCGGGGCGTTCTTCTGGTGAAAATCTGTTTTGAAAATTTATTGAACTGTACTTAGGTTCATTAAATGACATTTTGAATGTTGATGAAATTTGGGAGGGAAGATTCCTGTTCCAGGGTTAGACTCGTTGCTATATGTAATACGGTGACGAGAAAGAGAAACGAACGTTTATTAACATTTTCCATTCAATATGTTTGCCCTTCAAAATTATTCTACCAAATCATACTGTTATAATTTACGCACCCTCTTTATATGCACGCGGACGAGGTCAACCTGCGTTCATCTAGAGAGGGAATACCGTATGTATACATTCCACAAACTACTTCCAAAGAAAGATCCCGAACCCGGAAATTCTGATTACAACAGAATTTTTGTTTACTGCCCAAATTCACCATAAGTGGATGAAACTGGCCCCTTAAATTCCGGCTATTTTGCGATTTTGTGTTATACCTCGCGGACTGTAAGAATTGTAAGTTACCAAATGATAGTTCTAATTAAAAGAAGTAACTTTTGTCTTGAATCTTCTTTTCTATCTCTTACGGATTGTGAGTTAAAAATAAAATTGCGTTGTAATCAGGAGGAAATCTCCTACATATTCACAGTTTGAGATTTTTTTGAACTTCCGGGTTCGGGATCTTCCCGTGTTGGTTAAAGAACTTTTATACTGTAATGTACAATATAATGTTAAAAAGATAATTAGCGGACGGAAGAGTCACGCGACCATGCAAGTGGGACATTGAGTTTTCACTATTTTCGCATCCGCATTAAAACAAATTAAATAGGTATACTGCCCGACAATAGAATACGATTTTTGTATAACGTTAATAAAATATATAGTTTCCGATGAATTTTTGCTCGCTGAAAAATAATTTGTCCGTGAAAATGGCGTGGCACGTCAGGATTTTGTGAAAATTGAGGTTAAATATGCCAAAAAAGCCTCTTTTAGCCATATTCAAGCCAAAACATAAAAATAACGGTAGGTCCTATCCAAAATCCGACTAAATCCTCGAATTCGGCAAGGAAAAATGTACAAAATACATATCTTACTTTAACCGTTACAATAAATTCTAAGCAAGGAACCGCGTACAGAAGTAAAAAATAGGATTAAAATTTTTTTTGAGTTAGGTAGCTAATTCCGAATCCGACATAGGAGTTGAAAAATTAATTTGTTCAAACAATTTGTTTGACAAATTATATTGTAAAAAGTTTTAGAATAAATAAAAAAATTTCGGTGACTTATACATATTTGTGTAGTCATTTTCCCCGCAGAACATGATTCTATATGTACCAAAACATGTAATTTTGCAATCATTTGTTTAAACAAATTGTCACGTTTAACTTCGATTTTTTTAAAACCCTGACCTGCTACCTACACCATTTTTACGGCCAAAATTCGTTTTCAGCGAGCAAAAATTCATCGTTAATTAAGGTTCAAAAACCTTGTCGCACTGTGTTATCTTTATGTGCGTCCGCGCCACTTCCCTCTGCCCGTCAACGTTATACGCGGACACGCGTGCAGCTGCAGCTGCAGAACATCGTCCTTGTAACATCTCGGCCAGCAAGCTGGATCGAAGGTTTCAACACCCACGAGAATCGCTCGAGGGATGTGAAGAGTTCTCGCGCGACCCCTTACCCATTTTTCAACTTTGCTTCGCGTTCGAACAAATTTTAATGCTTCGTGAGAATGCGTTTCGCATTGTTGTTTGAACCCCATTCCTTGCCCTTTATTAAAACTGTATATACAGCCGGTTGATGTAAAACGTAAAATACGCGGACATTTTACGACGTTTAATATATTTCACGCTGCTAGTTTTAGATTTATTTGCATCTTCAGTGAAATATGTTGCTAAGGATCTTTGGAGAACGACAGTATCGTGGTTGAATTTACTGAAACTGTATTTGATCCAGAGAAACTGATAGAATGAAAGAAAGATTTATTCCTCATTGTGGAATCCTGAGAGTGGAAAGTGGAAATTACGTAGATTCTGCTCGTTACTTACATTCAACTTTCAGTCCACTCGAATCAGAAACTTGAAGTATTGTTATAAGTGTTTCCGAAGTCTGACAGATTAAATCATAGTCGGCGAAAAAGATTGTAATAAAGGAGCCATAATAAATGTTCAAAATTAATGAAAATAAAAGAATTTAAATAAAAATTTTAAAAAGTCTTCTTCGAAATTTTTATAGCAATGAACTATTCATTTTTGCAAATATGGCGGAGAAAAATAACATTCGAGTGTTAATATTCACTCGAACTTGATGAACGAAAAAGAAAATATTTCAAATTAATATTATACACAAAAGAAACATAAATTAAGAGAAATGTAACTTGCAAAAACAAACATGATAAAATGTGGATAGATCAGAAAATTTCAATGATAACTGCATGCAACATAGAACTAATATAGAATTCTAAATATACATTTTCCTCAGACTACTATTTTACGCTCTTTTGGGAAAACTTTTCGGAAATAAAGAGCGTTACGATGTAATTCAGTTTCTTATATCACAAACATTGGTTATCACACTATGTTTCGATGGTATTTACAGAATCATACCCTTATTACCTTTCTCTGATATCGTAACGAATGATAAGTATGATTGATCATGGAAAGCTCAAAAGCTGTAGGTACAACGTACCATATCAGCAATTATCATAAATCGATGTGTCTTGACCTCGGTAACAAGTTCAATTCTATTTTAGACACCACATGCATGGTACGTCCTTTTAGAATGACCCTGTGATGCCCCTGCACTTCTACAACTAGCTCTTAATTACTGCGTTACACGCAAAGCTGTGATTATACAGTGCCGATGGGAATGCAAATTGAATGTCAATTTTATACGAAAATTTCAAGACTTAGTGTTTATAAACTGAAGGACTCAAGTGTATCTTTAATTTTAATTGTAATTTGACAGAGAATTATATCATATCAGTTTAGCAAAATATGTGGGTACCTATAAACTGGTATCTTCAAGGTAATTGCAAGGATTCGTTATGGATAAAATCACTTTCAATGTTTATCATTTTTTATATTAAATGGAAGAAACAGAGAACCAAAAGCTGGGGATGCAATGTAAAGATAGATGGGTCGAGTTGCAGCGTGGAATTTCTAAGTAGGTGTGCTCAGCGATGAATTTCGCTTTTATTTTTAGTCATCCACTTCGAGCCTCATCTTGTTCAATTTGTCAGTGTTTCTTCCCCCTCAGAAGATTTCTTCAAAATTTGATATCGCGTTTTTTCTGCGGAATGTTCTATTGAATCAGACTTGTAGGAGAAAAACTGAGTCATGGCGTAGTTTTTTAGTGAATGGTTAGTATTTTTAGCACTGTGCTTCGCGAGGGAGATGCTTCATTTGGTCGCTCACACTCGAGTTATCGGTCTGATCGAATCGATTAATAGCATTATTATGGGTTATTGAACGGACACGAATTGCGCATGCCGCTGTTAAATATGTAGTAATGGTGAAAGCGGATATACAGGATGCAGTTTGAGGAATTTCTGTAACATTCAGAGATTTTTGTGCAAATATTGCTATTGAGTGGTGTTGTTTTGGAAAAAATATTTTATTATAAATTAAGACTAAGTTTCATATTCGACTGACATCACAGGCTTTCAACCAAGTAAAATATGTTTTAAAATAGTTACTATTTATGTTAAATAAAATATTGATATATGAACAGTAAGGGGGAAAGAGGGAATGTCACAAAACACCTTTATCGACAAAATTAAGTTTTAGTACTTTAGTCCACCAGTAAAGAAACAAGGTTCAATGAATTTAATTTTTTTATATAATTCTCTTCTTAAATAATTTCATCTTTTATCTTGATGGCAGAAGCTTATGCTTGGGCGAAGAGTGGGAACATTTTGGTGTGAGGGAAGAGCATATTGGCGTGGGTTAATTTTGAACAGCTTTTCATTTTTCTACTCACTTAATCCTCACTTCATCAACAATTTTTCATTAAAATAATACCTCTCACAATGTAAACATAACAAAATTGTGTACAATAGGTATTTCCATTTGCATTTATCGCGTGAAAAGCAAGCATTCTTTCACCTATGGAAAGCAACGTACGTCATTCTTACCCTGAGTCTCCACCAAGGCGAACACTGTTTTTGTTCGCGTTCGCCTTGGTGGATACCCGGGGTTACACAAACTTCCAAAAGTAAATCGCTAAAAGGTACCGTTATATAGATCATGCTCTATTTAGGGGTCATTCTACTTTGAACCATCGAAAAATGAAGCTATATTTAAAGATATATTTTTTCTCAGTAAGTACAACGTATAATGAAATAAATCTTTTTGGTATTTATTAAGGTACTACTCTTATATTATACAAAAAAAATTAAAAAGAATCTTTGTAATTTGTTTTAATTATTTTCTTACAGTGTCAATATGGCGCCTAAAAAAAGACGTATGTTCATGACGTGGGTGATTTCACGGCTCAGGCTTATCCGAAACAACAATTTGCAAAACTATCTTAGTCTGCATGAGTGTCGCTATAGCCCCTAACTCAATTAACAATTTTTGTCGGAAAGTAACAAAATAGCGCTGGTTCGAAACAAAGTTTGACAAAACACCCAAAAGGATGTGTTTCCGGTTATTCCATAAGAAAAATTTCGGTTAGTTCTCGACAAAAATTGTTAATTGAGCTTCCTAGCTATAGCGACAATCATACTTATTAAGAATCTTTCCGAATTTTTTGTTTTGGATAAGCCTGAGCCGGGAAATCACGTACGCCACGAACATGTCTCTTTTTTTAGGTGCCATATTGACGCTGTAAAAATACCATAAAACAAATTAAAAAATTCTTCTTAATTTCTTTTTCTATAATACAAGAGTAGCGTAATATATACTAAAAAGATTTATTTCATTATAGTTGTATTTACTCACAAGCAAAATCTTTACAAATAGCTTAACTTTTATGCCGATCAAAGTAGAATGACCCCTTAATATATAAAATGGATAAGTGAGGCTTCTGCCGAATTATATTGTTATAAACACAGGTGTCAGAAAAGCCTCCCTCCTTATAGGATGACCCATCATAGTAACAGTTTTCTTTCGTTTTAGTCTACGTTAACCGATTGAATTTTTATCTGTAGTTCGCAGACACCCTATGCATCCTGCCAGTCGACCTTGCATGCATGTATGCGTTATATCGAGCGCCAAATTACTGTGTACCATTCGCGTGTAGACCATGCTCAGCCTCACTAAGAAAAGATGAAGCTTAGATTGCTGCCATGGGCGAATGGTTTTCATCCTCTTTTCTTCCTGTGGCTTTCGTAATCACTCGATCTCTCAACCCTCCAACCGCCTTATCGATCGTTAATTCAGTCGTTTCAGAAATATCTTCCTATCTCGGGGTAGGTCAGGCTTCGAGGGACCGCGCCGAGGGTTGGAAGTAATGACCCGACGGTGGATACTCGATAGACGATATTGATTGCGTCATCAATACGTTTCTCCCACGTCATACGATATTTTTTCTGCGACTATATTTCCATTTCTATTGAATATGAATAAGTACTATACATATAGAACACGATCTACGTTTTTTCGCGTTTTTTACCCTCTTCCAAAATGACGAACCGAGTATTTATAGAATTTGGATGTAAAAATATTAAGGCTACGTGTGAAAATTTGGTAAATTTAAAAAAAAATTTATAAGAACGTCGGGTTATAGCTAGTCGGAAGGCCGAACAGAGGCGAATGTTCGTGATTTTTTTTTTAAAAAGCGGATGTATATATTTGTACAGAACGTTTTACACTTAGATGAGCAACATTTAAAGAACATTTGTAATTTTTTTGTACAAAAATATTTACGTTTATAATAAAATTACCAACGACATCCAAGAATGTCGTGAATGTTGTGAAATAGGCAATCGCAAAAATCACGCGAAAAAAATTAAACTTAATTTAAATTAAGATTTCGGAAATTTCCTCCGTGAATCAGAGGATGCATTAATATACTAACGAAATCTTTTTTGCTTTTTGATTTTATACAATCTGGTTCCGAATGGAAGTGCTCCCCCAAAAACTTTTTAAAAAGGCTTCTTGGATGTTTTATTATAAATACAAATATTTTCTAAAAGAATTACCAAATGTTTTTTAAATTTTGCTCTTTTAAGTACAAAAAGTTCTGTAAAAATATAGGCTTCCGCTTTTCCCAAAAAAATTCACAAACATTCGCCTGTTTTCGGCCTCCTGACTAACAATAAGTAGGTATAAGCCCTTAACGCAAAGGACGCTGAAAGAGCCACGTCACATATTTCCCCAATGGTATCTACCATTCCATTCAAAACCGTATAACAGTATCACGATTCAGAAATGCCACCTACGCTACATAAAAAGTCCTTAGTATAACATGCGGCCATACTGTGCATTCTTCCTGTTTTTACGCCCAATACTGCGTATGCATTCTGATGCCATCAAATCAGTACACTCCTTTTATTGCGAAGCACAACATCTGCGTCACTGACAAGTAACAAAAAGTGTAGCAGAAAAGTGGAATCGATGGAACGTGTCAAAAAGATTTACAGCGTACTCGAAGCAACTAAATATTCGCGTGGTTAACGGACTGTGCGTCGTTTTTATTCCACGGTTATTAAATCCTTAGTCCGTGCGTCCGGTTTACATTCGATTATACAGAAATGCAAATTGCATATTTCTGCTACAATTTCCCTCGATATCCGTTTTTAGGGGTGGTTAAATTCGTCACGTGTGGTGACCATTTTGCGTGACGCAGAGTGATACGCACGCATGAATGTACATATGTATGCTGTGACGCATAATTTTCGACGCTCGTAAACCTGTAATACGAGTAATTAGGGTTTTCCTAAACAATAGCAGATCCGTACATATATCTTATTCTTTCTACAACTTGGAATGATCTTTCTTGCTCCCCGCCATGATCTAAAATGGTTGATTCATACCCAGGACTGTAAACCTCCACATGCGATTGACAACCCGATTGCCTCACGAATCTCGAAAAAGAAACCGGTCACCAAAGACTTAAATATCTCAAACAATCAACTGACATACCGTAAACTGGGGGAACATTGGCATGTTTTTGGTACAATTTGCTATATAATATAAAAATTAACATTTTTCATAATCTCTATCATAATCGTTTGTGAATGTACTACAAGTGTGAAAGTGCATAAAATTGTTTGCCCTTTCCTTTTTAACAGATGTTACCCCCTACTGCGAGCATTCCCTCAGTTTACGGTAATTACCAAAGTCCATGCCAGTTTGAAAAAAATTCCCCTTAACCATACACATCTCACTAACCCAGCCTCCACCCTATACACATCCCCGAAACACCCCGTGTTTCACAATGCTGAAAGTATAAATACCCCTCTCAATTCCCGTCTCCATTCCGATATCGAGCTAAATACGCAGCGGGTGGCATTGCAAAGTCAAGAGTTAACGAGTGCGACGCGTAGTGCTTCCTGCGGAAGAAGGTTGGTCGGAATAAAAATAGGTGACTAAGGTGGCACGGGGCGCGTTGGAAAGTGACGAAAACGTCGTCGCGCAGTTTCCCGTCACGCGATCCGCATCCACGCTCCGCGGATCTGCGGGAAAGGAAGGGATCCTGGCGGAGAGTCTGGACGAGAGACGGGAGGAAAGTGGAGACTGGAAAGGGAGCTACCCGATGCAATGCGTTTTTTAGAGACGCTGGAATATATCGGTGGCGAGAGAACGCTGTTGCAGGCAGGTTGGCTGGCTGGCCAGGGGGTCCGGGGTTGAGGATAGTGGCACGGGTCCGTAGCGGTGCGATGCGCGTCCTGGATGTCGGCTGGAGGGGGAGGGGGCGAAGGGCCACGGGAGTGGTGACGTCCCCCCACGACCCGCGGCCGTCGGCCGGCTTCTCCTCTCTCGGAGGCAGTCGTACGCCAGCCGTGACAGGAGTTGGTTCTGCGCTCTGTCGGTCCGTCTCGGGCGTGATCGGTTCTCGTCGGGTCGCCCTTGCGTTCTGCCCGCCACTCGCGCACAATCCGCCGTCCGCGACCGACACCGCACGGCCCGCGTACGCGCTTCCGTTCGGCGGATACTTTTCCCCCCGCACGCATTTCAACGGCGCAGAACAGTCGGCCGAGTCGGATGACAGGCGGCCGCGAGACCGAGCGGCGCGCGAACAAGGCGAAAGAAGGAACGTCGGGTCGTTGCACTAGCCTACGTTCGTCGAGTGTCGGTTCGTTAAATTTCCGTGCGTGATTTTCTGTTTACCGACCGCGCCACGGCAACCGTTACATACTCGAGCGGGCGAGCGCAGCGCGGAAGGAGCCTCGTGACAACCCTCGCTTGATCTCGGCGATCGATCCCATTAACTACCTGCTCGCCTCTTCCCTTCCACCGACGCCGACGATTTCTCACGACTCGCCGCGAGACGCGCTCCCACCAGTCGCACAGGAAGCGCGAGGGGGGGGGAATATCTGTGCTACGGCGACGAGCGAGATAAGTGTGATTGTTGGCGGAGACAGTGCTGTTGGGGAGGCACGTAGAACGACCTGTTGTGCGAGGGAAACAGCTCGGCAGGGATACAGGTTCGAGCCTGCCGGGATCTGACCGACGGCACTGGCGTGGAAAGCGAGGAACGGCCGGGCATTTCCGTTGTTTATTCGACTCGCCGCTTGATTCGCGCCCGAGGGCTCGCGGTGTGACAGCCGCGGCTCGTGCAACAGAGGGGAGAGATTCTCACGAAAATTCCAGCAATTATGCGTACAGTGAGCGAAGCGATGAAGCATCGCGCGATCAGCTGACTAGTCGAATTGTTCGGCGGCCGTGGCTACTCGGCCGGTAACGTGGATCGGCACAGGACCGGCAAGGATTCCCACCACCGACAGCAGCGATTGCCTACCTGCTCGGTCATGACGTTCGGCACGACGTTTCACACCGAGAAGCCCCAGTATCCCAGCGATATCCCTGCTCGGTATGTTCTCTTTCGTTCGTTCTCCCGTGCTTCTCATTGGGCGGTATTCTCAGTCGTTGCTTAGTCTTAAGATCGTCTTGAGCATGCGGCATCCTCTACTAACCTCGTAGACTAGTAAAGGACGCCGCATGCTTAAAACGATCTTAAAAATAAGCAACGACTGAGAATACCGCCCGTTATAGCGTTTTATCCAGCCTCGTTGTAAACCGGTTCCAATGGGAACCGAGTTTCAACGTCCTCCGAAGATGATACACTATGTCGAGAGGGGACTAAAAATTTAGATTGAAAACGTTTAGGTGAAGGCAAGTTCTTGAAAACGTGGAACTATTTTCCGTGTGTTGAATGGCTCGTTGGGACATAATATTTAATTACCCCTTTCGCTATCGGCGATCTTTGAAAATATTCGGGGTAAAAATTGAATGTTTCCGGGAGTTATATTTTTTGTAAACAGCTGATTTTTTTTAGAAATAAAATCGTATGTTATTTTAACCGATAACTATGCACACTAATTGTTCTGGAAACAGAATTGTTAAATAATTTCATCATAATATTTACTTAGAAAAATGCGGAATTTGTTCTATTCTTATTTCTGTGTCTTATTCACCTTGTTTAAGAATAAATAACAGAGTATTATCCGTATATTATTATTTGGTTAACAGTATATTGTACATTTCATGTACGGTTTTATTAAACATGGCAGTAATTATCCTTTGCAGCATGTAAATGCTACCTATTACGATAAATCGTAACGTGGTGGTAGTATAACACTTTGTGAGCTTAAATGTAATTGCACAAATCGCGATAATAACCGGCAGTTACGCCATGGATTATTAGCGATCTTAATTAAACATGACAGTGGCTATTCCCTATATCGTAAACATTATTTGCCGCGGTAAAATAATCCATAGAAAAGTAAAAGGAATATTAGAAGAATCGTAATTCCTTTTATAGTAATTTTTGAATTACCAATTCTTATATCAGTTTCAAAATATTTATGAATACTTGAAACATACAGTTCGAAAGTGGGTATCACTTATTAAATTACACCCTATATATCCAAATTCAATACATTGCAAATTCATTAAATTACCCTTTCATTTATACTCTACCAGTCACTTTATTTTTCTTCCGTCTGTGGTTTTAATCTCCCGACTTAATCGTTTCATTGTCTGATAACCTACAAAACTTCTTTGTATCTGTTCATTACGGAGCTCTGGCTTATATATACACACGCACAAATAAATTTCCATCTCTATATTACGAAAAGAAAGACTCCATCATGTCGCTAATTTTTGTTTCTTCAGTTGCTATATAGTTATACAGTTAGCGGGCACTCTTCTCTTTATGCAGAAGGGAGGGGGTGGATCATTCTTTGAAGACACTATACTATACATATTTTAGTATTTTGTGTTTACTTCTAATCGTAACACGTAACATTCACTTCTTCGCAGAAACACACGAGAATGAATTGTGCACGTGTACCTACTGTGGTTGTCAGGGGCAGATTTTGAGATTTGGCACCCCTAGGCTAACAAGCGTCTGCCACCCTTTCCGTGAAATATGATCAAGTATTTTAATTGAAACGAGTCGGGAGAATTTCAAAATTAATTCAATGTAGTTACTCACATGTGAGTTTTTGCTAATTTGCTACATGTAAACGGGGAATTGTTTTTAAAGTAGTCTCAAGCCCCTGTGTTTAAACATTTTCTAATTCCTTTCACTCAAAAGTTGTCGTTCCCCAAAATTTTCCGCCCCCGAAAATTTTCCGTCCCAGACTGCAGCTTACTTACAACTATACTCAAATCCGCCCCTGATGGTTGTCGAGAGCTTTGCAAAACTTGCATAGATATTTCAATGCAAATATGTGAAGGAAGGGTCGAGTTAGGACCCTTAAACGTGAAACACTTGTGGCTTCTTTTTCTACCTAGATAGTCCCTGCATTTACCTATTTTCCTATTATCAAAGAAATTGTGTGAAATCCACAGAAGTGAAAACACGCCGAATTTACACAAAAATCAATATAGTAACAGATTTACACGTCGAAACCCTTCAACAGATTATTAAAATTAACGAATTTCAGAATCATGAAAAACTGTATTTTTCAATGGTCAAACTTTGTAACAACTGTTATAATAAACTAATTTATAATAATCCATACCACAGCGGGCACTTACCAAACGCAATAAACTGTTAAAGGGTTAACACGGTATCATCTTAATAATAAACATTTCCCTCTGATGGAGAACAGAGGACAGAAAATTCTTAAATCTCAACTCCCCAGAATTTTCGCTTGCGTAAAATTCCAAATATTGCCTACGCAAAGTATGTACTCAAGTAATTGAACAAATACGTAGTTAGATGAGTTAATGATATCTGAAGTCTGGTTAACGTATCCTTTCAGGGACTTTTATACACCCGTATGGGTCTACACGATCAATTTGGCATTGATCAGGCATACCTGTACGTCATATGTCTCCGTATGTAGCGTTTATTGATATTTGTTGACGTTCTCCGGCGCAATAAAAAAAGGCTCCGTCACAGAGTACTTTTATAGACTCGGAAGTAGGGAAGGCGGCAATAAAAAGGTACGCGAGCAACAAGCAAATTATTTATGAGAAAACGATGCAGCGTAGGTCTGGCATTGTCTTATCGCCTGTTTACGTCTTTACGCGCCGAGAATCCCAATGGAACTGCAGGCTCGCAGAATATTCCGGTGCATATCAACTTATATGGAGTGTTAGTAAAGATTGGAATCAATCTTGGGGGTACGTGTTGCGTGCTAAGTGATGTGTTTCTGCTCCGCCCCCTTCTGGCTATACGTGGTGTATTTTGAATTACATCAGTTTTTCTTGTATAGTTTTCTTATTTGATAAAGGTATCGTGTTTTTAATGAATTGTAAGATTCAATGAGCACAGTGTTTAAAGAAGTATAATTGTTATTGAATTAAAATAGTGACGTACTATACTCAGTGGCCAACCTGTGGCTCGCGAGCCACTTAAATAATTTATTTAGTTACATATTCTACTTTGTGGGGACACACTGTTCTTAAACAATAACAATTTCATTTTTCCTAAATACAAATATGGTAGAACGCGATTAGCGCACGCCGTTTAACAAGTTCAGAAACGATGCAAATGGAAATTTATTCCATTTGCGACAGACAGTCAGCCAATACTGAGTCAATAGGAAGAGGAATGTGTAATCATCTATCAATCATAAACGAACTTATAATGCACACAAGATAATCTTTGAAAACATAAATAGAAGCGGCAGTGGGTACAAAGATGATAAAGAACCAAAATACCACGGGGAAAATATAATTCCGTCTGATTCTGAAGCATCCACTGCTCCATAAACCATTTTCAGGTGGCATAAAGCACAAAAAGAAAGTGATCCCACTGAAATCACGATATTACGAACTATTACGAACGTTGCTTCTTTGTTAATAATACAATACATACGTATTGAATAATAAATACTGGTCCCTGCATGAAAACATTATTACTTGATCATCCAAATATCGTTTCGCCCGACTGCTTCGAATAATCTTCTATAATAACCGTTTCTATTCTTCATTCAACGAGTGTCTTAGCTTTCCTTCACACTTTGACAGCCGTTGTCACGAACGCTTGATTTCGCTATTTGACTCTACATATGTATGTACATCCTACTTTCCGCGAGCTTATGAAATCAATTTCCTTTCCTTCTTATCACCGACAACTCTATACCACTCAAAGATTTATATCCCATTTACAACATGCCGTTTTGATGGTTCTTAAAACCCAACGAATTGTTGGGGAATTTGAGTAAACTCAGTAGCGAGCGTAAATTTCCTTCGAAAGGTGCGGCCGTCGAGGTGTTAATTAAGAAGCTGACTCGCATTTAAAATTGTTTTTCATCCATACAGTGGCGAAGCCATGGTTGAAACGATGACGATCGGCACTTGGATGGATTTCATGTTTTATTCAGAGCACGAGCGCCACCGGCGGGGCAAAAATTGTGCAGTGAACGTCAAATCATGCTCATCGATAAAGCGCTGGTAATACGGTCGATTTCGAGAGATATGGTGGTCAGTGAACTAGAAAAATGTGGCGATAGCGCGGCAGTAGAAGTTGGGAGACAAGGTCGTGACAGGGTAGATTGCTATGACCTTATTATTCTTGGCATGGCACTCGCGCAACGGGACATGAACTAGCGAAGAGAGTATGAACCGTTCATGCCTTCTTTTTCCGCTTGATCGGTTGTATGTATGTACCGGTTAATATCCGCTTTTTACATGGCGCTTATTTTCATCGTTACTCGACACACTTGTATACTGAGCACTTTCTTCGATTACTGTGTCACCTGGCGTTGCCGTGTCCCTTTTAATACTATAATAATTACGTGACAGAATGTCCGACTCCCGTCGATTCGAAAATATATTGGGAAAAACAATATTTCCATGTTTACTGCAGAATTAATAGTAGGTACACGTTATTCGTAGTGACAGTAATGAAGTTCAGAAGTTTGGAAGTTCAGAAGTTTATCTGTTGTAAGTATTCTAAAGGAAGTTGTAAGTTAGACGAGCTGGTCGCTAGGAATCGCTATGGCTCTCGACTTGTTGACAGAAAAGATAGGACTTATCCGAGACACAATTCCATAATTGTTGGTGGTCTCGAGTTTATATCTTTTACGAATTAAAGATGTAGGGTACATCCGGGGTTGTCGCTACACCTAGCATAAAATGGCTATTATAACTAACATTGATATTAATTATTTTATCAGAATAAATCTAATATGTTCAGACTTTTATGCTGATTCAGGGAAGCAAAATTATTTACAACTACAGATTTCTTGAAATTCTATTTGTTTACGCTTAACTCTAAGTTTACCCACTGGCGATTAGCAAAGCAAATGAATACATAAGTGAATAAATAGAATAAATAAGCAAAATATTTGTAAAGAATAAACAGTCAAATACATATTTTTTTATTTTACAGAGCCTAATTAGTGTTTCATGTCGGCCACAACTATTCCATCTATCACTATTTAAGTTGACATGTAGATTTGTTTTGAAATAATTTTCTAAACGTTCTAGGCATTTTGAAAGTGAACCATTTACCTCAATCATAATTAGGACCGTCTCTCCTTTCTGCAAGAAGAAATGGTCCTCCCGTTAACTTTGAAAGGAAGGGTTAATATGGACAAATACTTTGACTGCATTTTCCCTCGATATCTCTTCTATCTTATTATCTGATTATTTTATTATCAATAAATTATTGGTATGAAATAAAAAACAATGCCAGATTATCAAAGGGCATGAAACTCTCTAGTGGGCATACCATTCAAAATTACAAAAAATTACAGTTTTTGAGAAAATAACGACACTTGAAGTTTGAAATCACTTTTTCCCTATAATTTTCGTCCTTTCCACGCATTTAAAAATTACAAGTTTCAAAACTTCTAAAATGTTAGTGGTTTCTTCACTATACAGAAGTATATGCGTCAAAATAAAAAAAAGTTTCAGTTGAATCGGATAATAACTTTTCGTGATATTGGTTCCACAGATTTTAAAAACACTGTTTTGAGAAAAATGTGTTTAAAGTTTTACGCGAGCGCCGAGTGGCCGGGTTTTACCCACGCTACTCAAATGCATATAACTTGAGGAATTTTTTCAAATTTCACAAAATCCTTTTAAACACGTATGCTTGAATGGTTGGACATTCGAAAAATAAAATAAAAAAAATCGATTTTCAGACCGGAACGACTCGTCCAACTCTCCTGCCCAACCGACTCACCCGGATTCACTCTAATCCCCAATACGTGAAGATGTAATATGCAAATTGAATTCAGACGCGAATTTTTAAATTTTTTCAATGATCATTTGAAATCCAAAACCAGTTCGCTGTATTTGAAGATTTCAATATCTACTGTGTTTAAAGACTTGTGCATTGAAAGATGCAAATTTTTCGTTGGATTTTTCAAAAGAAGCGATTCTACCTGTAGCAGAAACGAACACCTAATTAATAATTCATGATCCATTTTAGCGATATTAACTGCGCGGTATTATTAATTGGAGACAATCTGTCGGGTGATGTCTTACAACGGTAAACATGTCCGTTGTGTAAATATGTAAATATCGCGTTTCCAATTTCGAAATAGCCCGAGGAAATAACAAACCTGACATTCACACGATTTTTCCACCGTTCGAAAATATTAGGTCCCGCTCCCGTACATTTCGTTTTACCGTACCGTTATGTATTTTACGAATGCAACATTTTTCACGTCGCTTAAATCCCTAGCATGGTATTTTGACATTACTGGCGCCCGTCAGGAAACACGTCTACTTCTCTTCCCTCTCGTTCTTTATTTACGGAAATATGAGCTTGTAACGTAAATTAAAAATGAGGGGCATGTGGTGAACGGTATTGGCTACTTGATCCGTACGCAAGCGAGCTTACTTGATTCACTACTTAGTTGCGGATTTCTTTTTGGTTAAAACGTTGAGGAGAATATACGTAGAATTGTGGATATTTCTTTCTGACTTTGGTTAAAACGAAATACGTCGCAATATGGGCGAAATAGATATGTAAAGGAAGCGGTTTGTAGTTCTTATAAATTTTATTTTTAAAAGAGATATATTTTCATGGAAATTTGTAATTATTGGCTGGTTGAAAGAAGTGAATAAGTACTCTTAAATCAGCTAGTTTCTTGGATTTCAATTTCCTACGTTGCTTTAACTCTAAATTTTACGGCTGTCAACAGAATAGCTAGTTTCTTGTGAGGTGTAATATTGAAATATTTTTTGGTACTCCAAGCGTGGTCATTCGTAATAGCAGAATAAATGAATTGTAGCTGCAAACTGTTTTTCAGTTCACAACTGTGGAAATAAATTATTAAAGAATTTGTTTTGATTATAAAGCTACGCAGTTATTGAAACATATCAAACATATCTACGAAGTGTAATTCGTAGAGACACGGGTACATCATAAAAACGAAATTAACCTAACACGAAAGTTCCGTGTCTGTCATATTAAACTGTCGGAAAACACGGTGTCGTGCCAGTGTTGAAAAATGAAGTGTCTGAAACGTATCACCCTCGAGGATTGCTATTTTAAATACATCCTTTCATTTAGTGTCCACTAGAACTGAGATATCGATCTATCTTTTCCTTATCTATGCAAAATCAATTCGTACATACTTTCCAAACAAGTATTCGAATTTTGATACATTAAGTTTGAAATATTTAAAAAACAATTTCAAGTATTTTCCCTCCTATATTGAAATATTTATTTTGTTTTCCATCCCTTGTAGACGAAGAATGCTTTGTAAATTCATTGAAGACTTGGGTCCATTTTTGCTAATTATATATTTTCTAGTGTCGTAATTATAGTAATATTTGATGCATTGTCGATTCCTACGATTAAAATTACATTAGCACTTTATGAGTCATAGATTTCAAGTGTCATAATTAAATTGGTACGTACATAATTCACAAATTATGGAGTTCTAGTATCTTACTATTAGCATTTCCCGCACTATTAGCTGCTAAACTCAAAATTGTATTAGTATTCCACAAATTATAGACTCGTGGTATTATAAATAGACTAATACTTTCTGAATTCTAGATTCTGGGTATCAATTGAATACTAACACTTCCCAATACTGCATTCGTAGGTATTATTCCCAAGTTTGTGCGATCCATATCACCACGCTTTTCGCGCGTGGCTGCACTTTGAATCGTTCCATGTCCGCGCAGTTTCCCCTTGTCGAACGAATGATCGTCATGCACCGTTCCGCTCTGCTCCATTCTTTTAAACTTAAACGGCAAGGAAAAGGTCGCACATCCATTGCCGCATTAGACCCTGGTTATGGTCATTGCGCCAATTCAGTTCGACATCCGTCCACGTCACTCGTTCGCGTGTGGACAGGCACTTCGTTTCGTCGCTAATAGCCAGGGCAGGACGAGGTTTCGACGTTGCAGACCGAATTCAAAAGGGATCGAGGGGGGGGGGGAACAATGATTTTGCTTTTCAATTGGACCCTTTTAATTAGCCCTCGACGAGCGATTAGAGGCGGGCAGCATGCTGGGTGTTCGAAAAGTCACGATGCAAATTTTGGTCAAGTTCGTCTAAGATTAGCGATAAATTGAAGTTATTTTTTTTTGAGGTTATTAGAAGAAAGGCAATCACACTAAAGTGATATCGAAGAATTTGAAAATTAATTTGGATCCATTTAGATCATTCTCTTTTATCAAATAGAATCCAAAATTGTGAGCAATAATTTCGAGCTTCTTTGAAAACAATTGCCACTCATTCTACGAATATTACTCAACATATATAAATAATGATGTAGAATAAGTTTTCTTTTTTGGAGTAGTTGCTTAACACTTAGACTGGCGGGGGCGCGTGTTTTCACACCGAGTAATTTGTATCCTGTGCATGGTCTTGGCGTGTTTCCATGGCGATATTTTCTGGAAACCGTCAAAAGCATTGCCCGAGAGTCCACAAATGCTTTCTTTGAAACATACCTCAAAGTTACCTATTTTTTTGGCAGCTAAAAAAGTCAAGCTGCAACCTATAGCGTCGTCCTTGCCCAAAAACTTGAAATGCTTTTTTCTAGAATCATTTTTTCTCTTGGTTTTCGGCTAATTGCGAATGAACGGAGGTTCAGATCGAATTGAAAAAATTACAGGATGTGTAAAACATGTGCCATTTCGTGTCGAACTTCTGATACGGTCCATAACAATTCGAGATTTAACATCCAAAAATTAAAAACTCGCACATTTTTAGTAGCGCACAAACGCGACTTGAAAATCTGCGATTTTTCAAGTCGATCTAAACCTCCGTTTATTCGCTACTAGCCGAAAACCAAGAGAAAAAAAGATTCGAGAAAAACGCGTTTAAAGTTTCTGGGCAAAGGCGACGTTATAGGTTGCCGCTTGACTTTTTTAGTTGCCAAATTTACAATTTTGCGAATTTTAATATAAAACAAGCGATATTTTATTCAGAAAAGATAGTACTTTCAGAAAATGCAATAAAAAATCGATTTTTCGACAGCCTAGTCATTTTAAGAGGCTTTCGTTAAAACATTGCACTATTGCTGAAACTGTTAATCATTGAAAAAGTGCTTTGCATCAATCTATGTATGCTACAATCGATTCACGCATTATGGATAATAAGTGATCCTGAGGTACGTTTACTGTACAAAATAACAATACTGTGATACAGTAACGTAGAGTCCCTAATAGTAGATATTGAAATTTCAAAAATCATTCGTTATAAAAACTATCGATAATATGCTTTTAATATGCTTTTAATTGTTCTAATATGCTTTTAATTGTTCCGAACTAAATAGTGTTACGTTCAAAATCGTTTTACCAATCAAAAGAATTCATTTTACACTTTTCACTTGTTATTTTTTATGAGGGATCGTCTTCTGGTCATTAGTATCATGATTTATCGGACACACTGTACATAAAAGTGGTAGATGCAAGAAAAATCTTGAGAAACGCAATGGTTCTTGATATTTCTTACTGGAGTTAATGTTCCTTTTTCCTTCCCTCCATTTGCCCATGAAGTTTCATAGAATTCCGCGCACGATACTTCACATAAACTTTTTACAAGCAAAGAAGAAAGGTTTCTTCGTGATGATGCCCTGGAAGATGACAGTGCAGTCGGACATTTTGCGGTTTGCATGACTGTAGCAATTTTCTGTTGTGACTGTTCGTGGTTCGACGCGTGAATGTCGCATTGAAAATGTCGAGGAATGAGATAATAACGAATACGTTCCACCGAATGGTCATTTTCTCATTATCAGTCATTATATTACTTTCGGCATTTTTATTTTGAACCGTTGGATGATTATCCCACGAGCGTTTATACAAGTAGAGTCAAAAGCGGCGCCGCGAGTATGATAGACGTGCCTTTTAATTGAAAACGCAGGAAAATGGCCTAACAAAGGAAACTGCATTTATTGGCTCCAATAAAAGGAGTTTGTTAAATCTCTCCTGCATATACAAATAAATGCTTTCTCATTTGAATAATGGAAGTTGGCGCTCGCGTAACGGGATTCGAGGCAGAACTATTCATTTCAGTTTACCGGATTTAATGTTTTGTGAGTGAAATTTCGAGACCTGCAATTTCTTGATGCTTGGCGAATTCATTATTTACCTCCTAGTTTAGTGGCTAGATTGGTGATAATTTATTCTGGAGTCAAATCGGATCACAACATGGTTCGGACTAGGGCTGTAACGAATATTCGAATGATCCAAGTATTCGAATATTCGAGAATTCGAATCATTCCTTCGGATATTCGAACAAGATTCGAACAATTATGAGTATTCGAATCATTTCTTGGGATATTCGAAAATTATTTCAATAATTAGGAGTATTCAAATATTCAGAGTGAGCGAATTTCGGATTACACCAAATACGAATCTGAACATGATTTTTCACAGTTTATGGTGCAATTCTTTTCACATTGGCCATTACAATTACCTATTTGTTTTTTAAGCGATAAATTTGGTATAAATTTTGAACCAAAAACAATATTTGAATACTCCCATTTTATCGAATTTTTTAATATTCGAAAAAATTCTTCGTCTTCGAAATTATTCGAATATTTACAACTCTAGTTCGGACAATAAACGAATTGCGATGAAAGAAGATTGTAAAATGAATATTGTTAGTTTGGTAAATAATGTCATATAACCATATTAAGGTTTAACGTATAGAAATAGCTGAAAAGAAAATGTAAATCTCGTAATGCAGTCCAATGAAAATTCGTTACTAATATATTTATAAAAAGTCCTTCATGTTCAACAACTTTTTGTATTATAATCTACGTAACACTTCATTTGTCACGTTTTAGAGCAAACTTACCCTCACTGTCGATCTTTCTCAAATTTCCAAAGAATTAATAAATTTTCGAAAACTTATACATATGCACCTCTAAACAGGATTGAGATATCTGAATACGTATTACAGTTTTATCAGTGATCAATATAGAATAAGATTAAATTCCCACCCGAATTCATAAGTCGAAACTTTAAAGTCACGTGAGTATACGTTTGAATTATTAGCTACAAAACTGCAAACACAAAAAAAAAAAACGAATCGATCCAGAAAATCATTTCTTACTAATGAATATCAAGCAGCAGGTTACGGCAACATTAATTGTAAGCCTGCTCTCGTTCCCCGAAGGAGCGGTTATCAAAGGCAAAAGTGAAGCAGGTATTCATGATGTTTGCGTTTCGTACGCCCTTCGCTACTGTTTATATTTCGTTCTCATTGTTAAACACGCCGAGAATAGTCTAGGGAAAATTTCCCCCGGAGCATTGTGGTCTCAGGTGTGTCGATAGCGCGGTGTAACGAACGTACCTTGCTCGCGAGTCTTAAAACAAATTAACAAACCTTTTGTATGCGAATATCTGGCGTATCAGCGTTAATGAGGGTCTTACAAATCGCGATTATTTCCTCGGGGGCCAGATTATAAAAATATCTAGCCAGACTGCGGAACGTGTGTAGCTTGGCGGTATTTGTCGACTTCGAGTATGCATAGAACAAATGCAGTACTTAAATATGGATAGAAAGAAGTTCGAATATTATTGTATTCAAATATCTATAGAATATTCCAGTAACGCGGTGTTCCGAATAATAATTCGTTCTAAAGTTCGTGTTTGTCAAATTGAAATATATTTTGGATACAAAATTCTCAATTTTAAAGTACAATTGTATCAGAAAAAGATCTCGGGATTGGAATATTCGAACACAGCTTCGATTCGGGTGTAGTATTCAAATACTACACTACTGTAGATGGTATTTAAATACTACCCTGTTGTAGTATTAAAATCCTACACTATTCTAGTATTCAAATCCTACATTATTCTAGAATTCAAATCCTACATTATTCTAGAATTCAAATACTACACTATTCGAGAAAAATTCGTTACATTCGGGTACCTACTTGTGAAGTATTTGAAGATTGAATTATCTAAAGTCTGAGCCCTGGATTGGGCTAGGCCTTTGTGGGCGCGTGCGCTCGCGGGCGGTCTACATTGGAGAGCGACAGTGACTGCGTCATTCGGTGCACGTTTACACGTGATGAGGTTGGCAGCAACAGTACGTAATGGAGGTTGCAGTCAAGGCTGTAGAAAGGCGTTCCTTATTGCATCTCGCGAGCCGTGCTAACCGGTCGTCGACCCGGCACGCTCGCGACTCTTCGTCTGCAAGGTCATTTTGCTTATTGTTAGATTCGTTTCACTGTCCAACGGCGTATCCTTTGGACATGCCGTTGCCTTCGTTTTGCTGCGGGTCGCGTGACCGAGGCACGATTACGTTCAAGTATCTGGAATCCAGCGATCGGGGGACCCAGCGACCGAGTAACAGGACCGAGTACAGTTGCCGTTGTTATTAGTGGAGGAATATATATTATGCAGAACTTCTTGAGGGCACTCTAATGGTCTGTGAATGGGTTTATCATTTAGACTAAAAATCCTTTAGAGGTACGAAAGAGGTACGAAAATTATAAAGCATGCGTTGTGCCTTTCGGAAGTATAATGTTGCTATAAAAATAGCAGCGAGCAAAATCAGTAGAGATTCTAGTGTGTTTTGTCGACAAGACA
The DNA here is from genome assembly GCA_929108735.1 of Andrena dorsata. NCBI lineage: Eukaryota > Metazoa > Arthropoda > Insecta > Hymenoptera > Andrenidae > Andrena > Andrena dorsata. The sequence continues at coordinate 61,919,880 of OV815487.1, read as the reverse complement.
TTGTAATAGTTTTTATTCCGAGCGATTGCTTCTGCCGGGAGAGTTATGTACAAAGGCACCTCGGACTTGTCGTAAAAATAAACATTCGGGGACCTTCAGACAATACTTCCGATTCTTTTGAGAAAATGTCGATGTGAAAATACGTTAAAATTATACACAGGATGCACATCCCTCGATGTGGAAACACGCCGACGACAGTGTCAATATGAGATGGTGCTGTAATGTGCAGGAATGTGATAAATAAGTGTAGTCTTGTATTAAATGAGGAAGAATACACAAAACATATTTTTGTGGTTTTGTGGGATATCGGTTTACGTACCACTTTTGGTATTTTGGTAGAACAGGTACATATAGGTATTCAAATTTTTGAAAGGCATTGAGTGTTTTGCAAGCCGATGTCTCGTTGTGCATAACATTTATTAGATGTATTTTCCTTCATCTAATTTATAAAAATCACTAGCTCTCTGACAAGGAAAGATCCTCAACCTGGTAATTAAAAAAAGGTATGAAACTTTGGGGATATGTAGAGGATGTGTAAGTAGGTATTACGCATTTCACTCAAAGGGGGTGAAATTGACCCATGAAAATGCGGCTATTTTCAGGTTTTGTGTTATAACTCGCGAACTCTAAGAGATAGGATAAAAGATTTCAGACAAAAGTTACGTCTTTTAATTACTACCATCATTTGGTAACTTAGATATAGTTCTTTCAGTTCGCGAGTTATAACACAAAATTGGAAAATCGTCGGATTTTCAGGAGTCAATTTCACCCCCATAGAGTAAATTTGGGCAGCAAAAGAATGCGTAATACATACCGATATATCCTCCGCATATCCCGAAAGTTTCATAATATTTTTTGAAAATTCGGGTTGCGGATTGTCCCTTGTGAGTTTTAGTCGCCATTTTTATCACAGATCTTTGCCAAGTTTTCAAGTATTAAGAAAATTTTTAACAAGCCCAAAAGTTACTTAAATTCTTCCTGCATACATAAAACTTCATTAATACAAGTTCTCGTTAATTCGAGACTAAGCCACACTTCCCAACTACACGAAACGAGATTTCGTCGCACCTTGCCTGAAAAGGTCAGCAATCTCGTCCCAACTGTTGGTATCGATTTCCTAAAAGCTAAAACCCTGTATTTTTACACCGTAAAGTTTCTTTTAGTTCCCTTGAACCTCGCACCTTAGTACTCTAGTAAGTACCTCTTACAGTCCCTAGTAGCAGTGCAGGCTTCTCCTGCTTCGTTGCTTCGTGTCATTCGAGTTTCCGTAAGTTCGGAAAATTTTTCGCCGAAGTCTGCCAAGGCCTCCAAGCGACCGTGTTCCATGAGGTTCAACGAATCTCTTCTTAGATGATTACGGGCCGGCAAGGAGCAGCACTCAGGTTAATTAGCTTTCCGCTCTTTCGCGCAGGGAAGCATAATGGCACGGTTGTCGCGCCGGGGATAACTCCCTCTCCCGAAGCCATTAAAGTCATCTCCCTGGCGCTGCACAATACTCCCGTGGCCGTCGGTACAGCCCCATCGTTAGACGTTATTGTGAAAATCACAACCGAGCCGGTTGTTTGCGAGGAGACACAATTAATAAACCCTGTGTGTCGGAAGATCGGGACAAATTCCAGGCTACCCTTCCTGGGTAACGGGTTTGAAAACTGTTCATTCGTGTCTCAACGATCTCATCAGAGGGGGATGATAGTGGGTGGTGATGATTGTTTCGAATTTCGAGGATTAATACGTAGGATTCTAGGAACAGAATGGACAAGTTAGGTGAAAACATCCAAAAGACTGCCGTAACAATAAAATGTAATTATGGTTTTTCTCTACTTCTATAACGAGGTCTGCGAAGTTGGCACCCCCAAGTGAAAATCTTTATAAAATAGAAACAATCTTCGTTTGTCCACGTTTGCCCACCAAAATTTTTGTTAGTCCACTCTTCAAAAAAAAAGTTATGACAAATTTAAAAATTTATCATCAGCACATCCATGAATATTTTTCCTTGATTTCTAAGTGGAGCATGATTGTTCACGATTTGTCCACGTTTGTCCACCCGCACTTTTTAAGTCCCGAGTTGTCGGCTTCTGTAGTATGTGGACAAACGAAAATTGTGGATGGACAAACAGGGACTAATCGTGGACGATCATATCCCACTTGAAAATCAATGAAAAATGTTCATGGGGGTGCTGATTAGCAACTGCGTATCTTTATTTCTTTGCTTGTGAATTTTTTAACAACATTAACACATTGCTAATCGATACGTCAAATAAGTTTTCTTTTTTCGACAATATAAGGGTGTCTCCAACACAGCGTCATGAAATTTGCAGGTGTACCTATTGTTTTTTTTATTAGGCAGGTGCATTCTACTGTGACTTGAAGAGATACAGTAATTATCCTGAGCCCCACTTAAGTGGTACGTTAAGGTTGAATCAGACGGCACGTGAATCGCCGATACACGTGTCGTGTGATCGGTCATGGATCGCCGAGTCGTGCTCGCCGAGCCGAATCGCCGAGCCTGGACGGGCAGAGCAAGTTCACCGATTCACATGACGTCTGATTCCACCTTTAAGGGGAGATTCTACCTTGTTCGCCCGAAAAATCGGTGATTTTGGTGAATTTTTTGTACAAAAACGGTTTGACAAATTAATTTGCGGTTTGACAGGCTGTTTTATTGTATCTTGAGCTATTGTTATGAAGTTTTATGTGACGGTAAAAAAAAAATGTGGCTAATACAGAGCGCCGACTTGAGGCGTTGAAAAAAAATCGGGTGGTCCTGGCGTTAACGAAAAATACCCTAAGGATAATCTGCTACACAAAAAGGAAAGAGATTCTTAATCTGTATGAATGTGGCTATCGATGGTAGTAGATTCAATAAGATAAATAAAGAAATGTTAAAATGGCAGGCTTCTGAATATGATGAATCGAATTTTTCTCAAAAATTGGTAAAACTTCAATAAGTAAAATCAGGAACGGTTACAAATACGGCAATAAATCTACTACCATAGATAGACAGACGCTTGCCCAACATGCATGTAAAAGTTCAAGTTGTTTGTTTCGTTGATTGTCGAGATTTCTTCAACGCCAGGTCGAAAAATGTAGTTTCGAGAAAATCGGGTTTAAAAGTTCATATTATGTATACTTCTACCTGCGTACCGCTCGCTTCAAAACGCTACAACCTCACCAATTTTTCGAATTTGGCTATAAGCTTTGCAGAGCGTATACACAAGACTCATATCTTGTAGAAAAAGCAAAAAAAAATAAATGGAATTTTTCGGCCAAAGAAGGTAGAATCCCCCCTTAAGCAATACCCCTGAGGGTACACACCACGAAGTATGTTTTCCCTCATTTATCACAGAGCTGCACTTATCTAGTCATATTCCTAGACATCTCAGGATCTGAACTCGGGGACAGGCACCAGGATCTCACTTGGGGACACTATTTTAGACACAGCCTGTATACTGAAACAAACGTTGAGGACAACTTTAACGATACCTGCAGATTGCGGTGTAATAGGCAGGAATGGAAAATTCACGGATCATTCAGCGTGTTAAGCGAAGTAGGGGAAGGAAATATTAATCGAACAAATCGTTGCCTCTATGTGTTTCATATATTTGCAGTAGGGCCTGGATAATGGTACGAAAAATCGTGCATAAGAGAGATTCATAATAACTGAGTTTTCAGAATAAAACTTTCTTTTGTACTTCCCATTTCAATTACTTTTTGCTAAACGATCATTTCCATCATTCGTTAAGTAGATAAGTAAATGAAAATGTAAGTAACTTTAGTTAGTTAAGTAAGTAATAAATCACAATTATTAAAGTTGCTTTTATTTAAAGCTTCCCTCACACAGAATATTCTAAGAAAATGTTTCCCTTTCTGCTTAAGCTTGGAAAAATGATGGTAGAAGACCTTGTACAATAGAAATTCGCGTTATTTCTCAGACAACCAGTTCAGAGGTTTCCTTCCTCCGGCGAAAGGTGTAATACGTAAGGATGTATGCATCAGCCTTGTCAGGAAATCATTCATTGCGAAAGCCAGCAGTATTCAGCTAGTGGGAAATTTCCTATGCCTTTAGTCGATTTTCTATGATTTCTATGAATCGTTCTATGCAGAATATATTATAAAACCTCGTTTTGTGGATGAGGAAAAGGAATAAAATTATTCGTATTGAAACGTATGTATCTAACTTGTGTTCAAATTGTTTAACCTACAAAGGGATATCTGCGTAATGATACTTAAAAGAATCTTCTGTCGAAGATACTGATCAAGAGAAATCTCGGAATATTGCAGCATCGTTTATCGATAATCTCTGAATGAATCATGCTTCTTTGAAATTATTTTATCTGCGTGCAATGCCTTGAGGAATACGTGTTCTTTGGAAGTCTAGAAAAGTTGACTCAAACTCGTATTCAATGTTTTGAGTCGGCACTTGTTAAACAAAGCTTGGTAACCTAAATATATCTTATTCCAGTGTAATATAATTAATGCAGATTTAAAAAAAAAAAAAGAAGTTCAAACAAGTAATCATTACCAATCTATATAATTACACTTGGAAATGCAAATTGGGCATTCTCAACAAGACAGGCAATTTTAAAGTCATATTTTGGTATTTATTTTGAAGAAACAAATAATGCTACAATATTGTCGCTTTGTACACATGGTTATTAACATTTTAGCTATTTGTAGAATTTTCTTTAATTGGCTATTGACAATATCTTAAAAGCTCAACATCGCAACTTCCGAATGTTATAAAAAAAATTATTTGCAATATTAACTCGAATATTGTAGGGACGATAACCATATTCGATACGCTTAAAACGAATTAGGGATGTTTTATTTCAGGCTACCAGAAGAGGAGCCAATCAATATCGCCGATGAGATAATATTTCTGGAATACGATCTTGACGAACGATAATAATTTTTAAGATAGTGTCAATAGCCAATTAAAAGAATCTACAAACAGCTAAAGAGTTAATAAACATGTGAACAAATCGACAATATTGTAACATTATTCGTGTCTCGAAAATAAATTTCCAAAAATGACCTTAATATTGACTGTCTAAACGCTAATTAGTTATAATATCGAAACGCTAATTAGACAGTTCTGTTTCTCTATTCGCGATGAATAAATTTCTAACATACTTCTGTGCGGTCACGAATCATATAGTCAGAGTTGTTAAATAGTAGAAGGGGTCAGTAGAACCCCACCTTATTACGTGCCTCGCAAATTATTGCACTTTACCACTTAAGGCTTAAACTCGTGTAATATGCAATCACCATAATGCCTGGAAAAATGTTATCGAAATGTCGCTGAAATGTTTGATCGTCGCTTGTATTTTTCTACGTCATATTCGCTATCTTCTGATAGATCTGCCGTTTATCTTCTATCCATTATCTATCCTCATCTATCATTATCCATTCTCTGGAAATATGTGTTTGCTATTCATTCGTTTCGCAGACATATTCAATGAAATATAGTCCCTTTAATCAGCTTAGTCTGAATTGTTCCATCTCCAAAATTATGGCAAGACATAAAATATTTTTTTCCCTGATGTAGGAGAAACACAAGTTTCTCAATCAAGTCGGTTTATATTGCAGGTGATAATTCACAAAACTTCTATATTCAAGTATTGTAACGTAGGAATCACAAATCACAGATCTTTATTTTGCAATAAAAGCTTTGTCAAGTTAAATTAAACTGTCTTTGTTAATTTATATGCAAACGTTAATATCCATTAATGTCCTAAGAATTTCGAGTGTAGAGGGTGTGACGTACTTACTCTTGTTAATTATGGCACAAGTACCTAATACTTCTCAGCAAATGAAAATGCAATTAACCACATTTATTTAAAAGTGCAGAAAGTTGGCTTAACAAAGGCCAGTTGTAGTTTTAAATACAGAGATAAAAAAAAATGGTATGGCAAATGGCAGAATGCTGGTATTTCGGAATCAAAACTATTGATGAACTGTTTGCAACGATGCTATGCTGTGGCGAGTTATTCACTGGCACATAGACAATGGCTTATTCATTAGTTACACTTGTTGCATAACGGCATCAGGTGGAAGTACGCTTATATTATTAACGACGTAATTTGCAGGTGATTTACACGCAACAGTCGGTTGTCTTCTTTCCTTCAGGGATTGACCACATCATCGAACTGGTAAATTTAGTTTGTTTGTCGAAAGGTGTTTGATTCAGAGATATCGCAAAACCAGAATCTTTGCTTGATCCATGGCCATCGCTAATATCATTATTTTGCCATTGAAAAACGGATGAACTTGAACTTGAAACACGTGGAATATGAGAGTGTTGTAAGGAATTTAAACAATTTTGAAATGAAATATGAAATTGCAGGAGGAACGATAGTAAATTTTTTATCTCCTTTAAGATGGATTTATATGAATTATTGTGCTGCTATTTAATTTTTAAAAAATTATACTGTAATATTAAGTTCGGTTCAATTTTAATCCATACCATTTTACTTCTCGTCATCAATTATTTTGTGGGTCTATTTAATTTATCAACATGAGATACTGGATTCGTTTACGTATTTATAAAGATTGTAACAGAGAAAGTGTTTTTTCGCTCTCTTCTTTAGAAAGTATATAAAACGGAAAGTACCAAAAATATTTTGTATAAACACTTCCTCTTATTAATGAAGAACATCTATCTTATCTTAATATATAAAGCAGAAAGTGTTTGTGTGTTTGTCAGTCGCCTAAAAACTTTCGATACGATAAACTCTGGGGTCACGAAATATGCTCCAGCTCATTATGCCAAACTAATCCAGATGAATGTGACTAAAAAAAAAAAATAAAATCAGAATCTAAATTTCAAGCAAACCTGAATAGTAAAGCTAGCAGATATATACAAATGTCTTGTTGTTGATAAAAATTACGTATGTTGGATTGAGAATAATGGCATTAAAGAAATTCCACAAACTATAAAAATTGTTGAAATGATCGTGCATGCGTAAAAAGGTTGTTAATGAAAACGTAAACGGATTTTTCTGTACACCTATGTGCAATGTACATACATAGCTTTTGGATCGTGTCTCCCTTTTATGTCGTCTAACACCTGATAAACTCTGAAAATATTTCGCTTGGCGAAACATAAAGTGGAGTGAAACTTCCAGCTGTTACGTAAATGGCGTTTGTAATGATTTCAATCTGACGCACGATACAGCCTGCAGGAAGTAGTTTTTTCGCAGCACAGTTTCATTGTTTGAAATATATTGTAACTCCCATACGAGTTTCGGTAGGTCACTTTTCAAAGAGCACAGTAAATATGCATTCATTCCAATTTTGAAATACGAATACTATATTACAATCCCATGTACGAACAGTCTGCAATCAATACCTGAGTTTATTGAAGATTGGGATTAGTTGTAATACAATCTCAGATTTTATGTTATTATTTACTGAAATATTTTCGAAATGGCACTACAGCACACATTGCAATAATTTTGTTTCACAGAAACACAAGGGAGTCATTTAAACCACATTTTAACAAAAGTTATATACATTTGGTTCAAGGATGACCAAAAAATTCCACGAAATCAAATTTTAATGTAGCTTTAATAGCAGTATACTTTCTCTATTATGATCGGTAGCCACATCCTAACCACAAATCTTTACATACATCCGCTATATTTGAAATATTATAAGAAACAACGTATGTAGTTCCTGTAATTTTAAAAGATTTATGCAGACTTTTGTAACTCTAAATGATTCACACTTCAAACTAGCATCCACTGGCGGAGTATTCCTATTTCCCTCCGCATCAGCGCATATTTCCTAATTTCACAAGCGCTGGTGAGCGTTGTCGCCCCCGCTTTAGAATTCAAGATCCACCGGACCTTGACTTCGCCAGACTACCCTTCACCCACTTAAACAGTTGCCTTCTTAACTTCAGCATCACGAAAAACGTCTACTAACTTTCCTATCGAACCTCATATTTCTATTAAACGATCACGAATCCTCGGTGGACAAACAGCAGCGTTTCGGTATAGCATAGGAATGATTTGGGGAAATCAAATCACCGTGGTCGAAACTTATTCATAGCGGATGAGGTGGGAATAAGTGGTACTCGTTCTTGTTGCTTCAATTGTTAGCCCCGTTGGCCCCCCCCCTCGCCTTTGGTGACCTACACGCACGGATAAATGGGGCAAAGAGCGAGCCAAGACTCGAGGGTACATGGCTTATCTCATCGAGATCTCTCGAATGAGGTCATGTCGATCGCGATTCATGTATTGTATTCCTCCCGTCTGCTCGTACGCGTGCCACACCGCCAATGTCTGTTTACTCTTTTACAGTGTTTACTCTTTTCCCTTTCAGGCGACTCCGTAGGAAAGTTTCTCAGGAACCTGTGTAAGGAACGAAAGTCCAATTAAACGTAGGAAATGCTTTCGTTGCATTCCGAATACTTACGACTTACGTGGTGCACCCAAAAATGGAAGTTTGGCTCGTAATGGCTTGCGCGCGCCAATTCTTTGCGTTCCCGGAATTTTATGACCATTATTGCAGTCACTCTAGGGATTAACGGGTTATACCTCGTCAGGCGGCCGAAAAGAGGCGAATGTTCGTGAATTTTTTTTTAAATAGCGGAAGCGTATATTCTTACAGAATTTTTGCACTTAAAAGAGCAACATTTAAACAACATTTGGTAATTTTTGCGTATAAAGATATTTACGTTTATAATAAAGTAACAAACGACATACAAGAAACCTTTTTAAAAATTTAGTTGTGCTGTGAGCACTGCCATTCGGAACCAGATGATCTAAAATAAAAAAAAAACAAAAAGATTTCGTTAGTATAGTAATGTATCCTCTGATTAAAGGAAGGAATTTCCGGAGTATTCATTTAAAACAAAATGGCGGCTATTTAAAGTTGAAATGCTGATTTTTTCGTGCAGAAATCACGTAAAAATAATAACAAAAGAAGAAAGGAAAAAATGAAGAAAAGAGAAAAAAAATTGAGACGAAAATTCTTTATTTGATTAAAATGAAGAAAAAACATAAATTAGAATATAATTTCTAGTATAATAATCTAATATTATTAATGATGTGACAATAAAAAAGTCATACATTTAAATATGTTAATGTTGATTTGTTTATTCATTTTATTTTCTTTATTATTGTTATCATTATCCTTTTTTCCTGACTTCGGTGTGTGAAAAGATGTTACGCTTCTTTATCGTTGAGAAATTGTTTGGGGCCCCAAAATATTTCTTGCACCCGGGCCCCTTTATAGAGACGGCTGGCCCTGTTATTATCCCACATGAACACCAAACATTAATTATAGTCCACAGGCATGAATAACCGCAATCTAAATTCACAATAATTTAATTATCATGATTCCATATGTGATATCGATTCTAAGAATAACTGTCGAGTTCCAGTTCAGAGTTACCAGTTCAAAGTTTCGTCCACCGATACCATTGAGTTCTCCAATAATATCGACAAACACATCCCACGCTGAGCAAATAATTTCCGAGCGGAATGGGAAAGAAATCTCTGTAAATTCTAGAGAGGAATTAAAAATATCGGATAAGCGGCGGAAAGTTTCCCAAGCTGCAGAAATTGTTGTCGAGGAAAATGGCGCGGTTTGCTCGGCCGCCGTGTAGGTAGAACAAGCGTATCGACATGGATTTTCGTTGGTCTCTTTCTCTATCCCTGCGTTCTTTTTCCCCTATTTCCTTCCGTGCATCGACGTGGATTTAACGAGGTACCCTTTTCATTATGCGGAGCAAGAGGTCGGCTTGCTTAATGAAGAGCGGGTAGGTCGGCTGACGTTAATTGGGCGACGGAAGCTCAAAGCTCAAGAGCTTAACTCCGTCGCGAAAAACCGACGGCCCTGCTCTTTTCAAGCTGTGCGACGCGAATGCCACATTGTTGATCGTCGCGTGACAGAGAAGTACGCCGACGCGCGCCATGTAAAACTCGACGCGAGATGAAAATTCCTCCGCGATACCGTCGCCGGCCCTTCGCCTTTACTTCCCCGCCGTTTCCATGGCGAACTTCGCCTTCCTTGTGAAACACGGTCCTCGGGAGAACGGTCTGAAAAGTTGGCGCATTCGTGTCCCTGCAAACCAACACACACCTTTATACCGGAATACATTTGCTGCGAGATTATGCCAAGCAGGAAGGTAAAGAGAGTAATACAATGTTAGTAAAGCGGTAGATCGCGGAAGTGTTTTATGGAAAACGCGAAGAATGAGTGAAATGATAGGTATAGTTAGCACGGAGAATCTATAATACTGCGATAACCACGTAGGTCGCGGAACTGAAACTTCGCGAGTAATTGGAGTTCTAAGTTTTACCTTTTTCATATGTGACAGTTTAATTGCAATCAATCTACAAATTCCAGGCATGTTTGTGTCTAGATATCAAAGAATCAACTTCCTCATATTTTCATTTTAAAGGCTACTCTAGTGTAACCTCCCGTTTTTCAACGCCACCGTCGCGATTTTTTTTAAGAAAAACTGTAAGTTTAGACTGTCTGGCGTTTTGCCTGCATATTAAGGTATGCTTGAAATAATATGCAGGAATTTTTTCGAGCTTTTTTACCGCATATGTACATACATATGGCGCAAGGTTCCTAAAAATATTCTTTTCCGACGGGCAATGGTGTGGGGACTGTTATAGTTATCTAAAAAGGAAAAAGTAAGGTTTATTGCCTTTATTATGGTTGTCGCAATATTAGGCACTATGACAGCATTTTGAATAAAATGTTCGATTTTTTACCTAAAATTGAACAGTTTTCGTTCTGTAAAATTACTCTGTTACAGGATAGAAACTCGTCGGTGGTTCCAACTATAGCGACAACCATAATAAAGAACATAAACCTTAGGTTTTCCTTTTTAGATGACTATAACAGTCCCCACGCCATTGACCGTCGAAAAATAATTTTTTTGAAGAAGCTTGAGCCCCCACTATATCTATGTATACATATGCGCGAAAAGGAAATCAAAACACTTCTGAGTACTATTTCAAATATACCTTAATATGCAAGCAAACGCCGGGCAGTATAAACTTATAGGTGTTTTTAAATAAATTAATGCATTAAAGTACACATATTTATGTGTATTACTGGTGTAGTACCTATTTGAACGATTTAATACTTGTTGAAAAAGTTTCGCAGATCACGGTTTTCTTACTCTGCAGATTAAGTCGAAAATGTTAAAAAGCGGAATCGTCGATAAATGTCCTTACAGTTACAGGTCATTCGCTCCTATTATTTGCGGTGTTAGGAATTAGATAACGTTAGTAGGTTTTTAAATACTTCGGGATTCCAAATATGTCTATTGCATTTATAAGAAATATACAACATGAATAGAACTATGTACACTAATAATTGTTACGTATCTTTACAATTTACGTATAATGATTGCATGGGATTTGCAAACATGTGGTAAACAATGTTGACTCTTCCCTTATTACTTTCAACATCTCTAACATAGATCGCTTTTCCAATCTAACTCACACAAGCCGCCACACGCGCACTAGACTTTTTTCCTAAGCGAGCGCGTGTTTAGCTCGTCACAGCAACGGAAATAGTTAGACCAGTGGTCCAATCGAGAAATCGCGAACGTCAGGTTCGGTTATAAATGTAAAGCTGCTGGAAGTTGACTCTCAACATGATTAATAAACCGTCTAAAGTGGCGGGACCAGTGGAACGCGCCGTTTGCCGGCTCGGTGGCCCGCAAAGGGCATCAGCGCTAATTAACTTTCCCTCGCGGAGATTCGCTATAGTTGCCTCTGGGTGCGCGATGGAACTACGCTGGGCTGACACAAGTATGCAGCCCTATAAACACTGCACTCCTAGCCACGAACGTTTAAAATTTTCATGCCATTCGATACTGTTTCCACGTTTCGGCCTGTTTTTTTGGTGAGCACACTTGCGCGTATAGAATTAGTTAATTGAGGACTTGTATGGGAACATTCAATTGAAACATTAAACCCCTTGGTTCTGGTGTGTTTGATTTTTATAGCTATTACTTTGTTGATGTGGTAATACGATGTAGGTAGTATTGGAAATATTTATTGTACATATCTATCGAATAGTTATCTTGTTGAAAATATTGTTGTGATGTTGCCATGGTATTTAGTGCTCGTTGTGTTAGTCAAATTAAGTTGGATAATAGCTATTTCGTCAATCATGGTGGTGCAAAAATTCTGCATATTTCCGCGTACTCGTGATACATATAGGTTTAATTTAAAATGACAGTGCACTGCGAACGTGGAAGGAAAGAAGGATGAAAGTGTATGTATATATGTATGTGAAGAATTTAAATGTTGTACAGTTTTCAGAGTTGAATTTGGGACGAAAGTAGAGTATTATTATGTCTCAACTCTCAAGCTCTACATGTAAACACAAATAAATTTTGACTTTAATTGAAATTTATTTGTTTAAACTTTACTAAAAAAGTCATTTTTCTACCTCGCAAATATCAAAAGTTATCGCTGCAGAAAATACCAATGTTCAAATCAGGGGCCGAATGAAACTGTTAACTTTTATAAATAAAAGTTATTTATCGGACTTTTAACTTTCAAACCATTTCTGTTCTGTTTTAAGTTAGCTTTGTACATTAACACTTTAACTCTGTTGCTGTGAGTGTTCAGTTTTAACAACTATTTTATGTTCGATTAATAAAAGTTCTGGAGAATTATATTCTTTTTAACAGATATTTAAGGGTAAAATAAAAAGTTATGAATATTATTTTTTAATAAATATAGAACAGAGAGCACATTGTGACTTTTATGTATATAATTATTTTCTCGTTTAACTAGAACTTTTTCCTACTTTTAAGAACATAAGAGTTTCTTATTTACACAAAAATGTATGGAATAAAAGTTTCAGTTAATACATTGCATTTTATAACAGTTTTCTCGGAACAAAACAGGTAATAGTCTATAATAGGTAATAGGTATAAAATTACAGTTATTTCATAATTAATTGAAAATTTTAACAATTTCTTTTGACCCCTGGTTCAAATCACGATGGTCAATTTTAAGTATATGCAAACTAGAGACATTGGACTTCTAATTCAAGTACTTTCTATGAAGTCTGTACCTAAAGTCGTGCACATAAAATAAATTTGTTTTTAAGGCAGTATAGACAAAAATACTTAAAAAATAAAACTATTAAGCACAGTGTAATATCTAATCTTAGAGTACTCTAAAGGGATGTATCGTTTAAATTTTCTTTTACTATCAGTGTAACTTTATTATATAGCAGTAATTATTGCAGCTTACGTACAAGTGCCCTTAAAGTAGAAAACGAATAATTACCTACATCCAAACGTCGTTAATATTATTTTGCATTTTAATCCGATATTCACACCCAATTTAAAAAATTTCGCATCAATAATGACTGAAGAAAATTAATTTCATTTAGATCATGTACCTTGCAATTTAAAAACACGTGCACTTTAAATGTCAGAAAAAAGACCCACCAGAGGAACAGAATTTTCGTTAAAGGTCAATTTTATAGGTTGAAAAGTCAAATTTTCATCTACAACGTGCAAGTTTCCTTCTATTCAATCTTATTCGATTTTCTCGATTGAAACGCAGGTTAAATTGGACATCTGCTGTCATCGCGCGTCGCGTCTCGAGGTCGATAGCATCGGATGAATATAACGCAATTTGAATTTCATTCGCTGCATGGTTGTTGTAATTAATACGATTATATTTAGTTACGTAATTGTGAGGGATACAATTACATAAGCAGAAACGTAGTCTTTTATAAGGGAATATGGTTTCATAAGTAGATATCGTATGTACCGTAAAAATCTAAAATTACATATCGGAATTGAGATTTCATATTTGTTATTACGCACATACGGAGCCTTGGGAAATGCTCTCACAAACTTTTATACCCTTCTCATATATCATTTTCAACGTTCTGCTAAGTTTTACAAAATTTGGGGAAAAATAAAGGATCAATATTACTGGTTGAATAGTAATTTTAATATGATAATTTAAATACATAATAATATTTACGACGGAATCACTTGTATATATTCTTTTCCCTTATTGTCTTATGAATCGATCAAAAGAAAATACATTAAAAATGATGCAGTACATCCAGAGATATAGGCAAAAGAACGCTCTGGGTTAAACCAACTTGTGCCTGTAGCGGGAGTAATTTACAGTGTGACCGCTGAGGGTTATTTCAGCAGTCATTAGTACTTGTTTATGAAAAGGAAAGGTGTATTTTTCCTTTCATAATTTGCACTTATCTTTCTACCGCGTAAATACACTCGGTAATATTAGTATCTCCCCTGTCGTTGAAAGCGTGAAAGAATGTATCAAAACAGAAGTTGAATTATTTCGTAAGACATATAAGGAATGAAGATTGTTTTCTAAAAAATTATCTGCCTTCGAAGTACCTAAGGTTATCAGTATTTTTGCTTCTTACATATACATATAAAGGAAGCATTTTCTACAGATAAATTCAGCAAGTTATATAGCACACGTGTGTGTTTTATTATGGAATTATTAGAGAATATCATGTTTTGTACACAGGTATGTACATTCACATTGACAGCCTCACAATGGTGATTTCCAAGAATTTATTCAGTTTGGACACTGTATGCGAATAACATAGTAGAGTAATTGCAAATAATGATTCGTTGATCATGAATGAATTATAGTTTTTCGACCGACCCTTCCTATGTATTTTGATTTATACATAAAAGTATTATTGGGTCACCCTTTAAAACAAAATGACTGTTTTAAAATTGGTCCAAATGACGAAGTTTCTTTTTTAGAAGCATGAATTTATCTGAGCCTCTAATGAAAATTTAAAAACCTCAATTGTAGATTCAAATAAGTTTCATACAGGCTGAAAATATTCATTGAATTTAAGCTTCTTACGGAACGCTAAATATTAATTATGTTGGTACAAAAAACTCATCAATTCTTCGAGTCCACAGTCTGTCACGTGCGTTCTTAATGGATTGTTGAAATATTAGTAAACCCATGGACAGGAATTTCCTAATAGGTGTTATTGATCGACGCGGTTTGGTGGTACACATTTGGAAACGTCCAATATCTAAATTTCGTACAAAAAAAGAAAATGGATACACATAAGTGGCAGATAATGTGTTCCATTGTAATTAATTTCTGAAGCTGAAAATCTGAAAAAAGATATTTTTAACAATGCGGATATACCTACTTACACTCTTCAAATGTTGATTGTCGTTGTCAGTGTTATCTGTGGTAAAATATAATACATTGCACCGAAATATTAGATTAACAAATAATCGCTCAAGGAAAAGATACAACAATACTAAGTATATTTACTCAACATATGTTACATATATAGAAATTGCAGAGTCCAGCATAATTATTTTCAACTAGTGTTATAACTGTTTCTACTACATCAGCCATTTGAAGAAAACAATGTTTGACTTATCACTTATTAGAGATAGAAAATTTATCAAATTCAGAAATAACTATTCTACATTGTTATATTCGTGTCTTATATTATTTTTGTTATTTGCACATATCGAAGAGTAAATTTAGATGCACGATTGCATTGTTATAAAAGATTAACGCAATTTAGAATGTTTTATATCGAACGTTAATTAAATATATATAAGGCGCGCGAGAGTATCTCATTACGTACAGTTTGACTATAATTATTAACGCGTGTTTTATCAATATGATACCCATTACGTTAAATTTTTTGCGCCGGGGTATCGCGTGTGATTATAACAATACAGTGCTGAAATATTGTGTGCTCACTAATCAAAATATTCTTTTATTGAGATATTGAAACGTGTAAATGAAAAAAATTGAAATTTATTATAAAAATTTGATTCGTACAGTCATAACTGTGCTTTAAGGAAAGTGGTCACCAAGCGGCTCAGTGGTCTAGGGGTATGATTCTCGCTTTGGGTGCGAGAGGTCCCGGGTTCAAATCCCGGCTGAGCCCACTTTTTTTTCCTTTTGCTTCTTCATCGATGATATTTATTTGAATATTTTCTGCACGCTAAACGAAAATTCTATTTCTAATATTTACTTTTTAATAAGAAACTAAAAATGTGCAAGTGAACTGAAGTGGCGTTGTAAAAAAGAGAGGAATACACTCTTCACATTCATTAAAGGATTACCTCTAGGAACTCGAAAAATAAGGGCAAGTTCACGTGGTCATAACTCCGGCAAAAATAGTCGTATTGATATTTTGAAATCGTCGTTCGAAAGCGGTAAATCTCTATTTTCAGCTGTTTTTTTTTTAAGATTTTAGCTTTATTGGTTTTCGGAAAAGTTATAGCGATACAAAGAGTAATTCGTCAATTTTAAAAAAATTCAACTTTGCGATGTGCCACGGGGAGTACGAAATTTTTTACACAGATTCCATTTACACCAGCTGAAAGCGACCACTTTCCTGTGTAAAAATAGAGTAATTAATTTCTTTGCGATTTTTTTTGGCCGAGTTATTAAACTTTGAAGCAAAAATGGTTGTTTTTAACGCACTTCAAAAAGGTGGAGGTTATAGATTCGACCCGTTTGTATTTGTTATTTTTTATGTTTGCCTCCACTTAACTACTCAGCATATGGACCGATTTTCATGATCTTATTTTATTCGAAAGAGGGCAATGGCCTAATAAAGACTATTGTCACCTAATTATTATTATTTTATGTACGTACGCGCATATGTTCTCAGCATGTTCTCTCAATATATATAAAACTAAAAAGTTAAAAATAACAAAATTTAAAAAAAAAAATTAAAACCGACTTTAAAAAAATTAAATTGCACTAAAAAGTAAAAAATAATTTTCTCTCTTATTTAATCTACGACTCTCAAATTTGTTAAGTCGGTGCCTCATCATTTGCACTGTGTAAATCTGGCGCCGACGTAAAAAATATGAGAGCCATAGATTAAATATGGGAAAAAATTATTGTTTACATTTTAGTGCAATTTAATTTTTTTGAAGTCGTTTTTAATTTTTTACTTTAGTTGTATCTGGCAAGCGATGCAATCATCTGTAATACGCTTCTCTTGCCTTTTCGATTCGGTTATCATTTCGGTGTAACATATCCGTTCGAAAATAGGCTTAAAAATGATGCAATTCCATTTTTTCTTCAACTCGCTTTATCTCCGCAAAGGATGACCGGAACATCATTATCTTAAGCTCATTTTAAAGCGGAGAGTCTGCCGATTCTTTTGAGTGCCACTGGAATTCGCTGCGATGATTTTTTACCTGTGACCTTTATGTTTGACGTGAGCGTTTCGGAAAAAGTTTCGCTGTGACTTCAGCGGCCGCGTGACTGCCGCACCGTCGGCATGGGCGTCACCGATGGCATATCGCGTGAAGGCATGTTCATATGTGTGTGCACACAGAGTAATATTCGGTAACGGCGGCGTAACTCGCCTCGCTTTCGGGTACTATCACCACTTATGTCGGCGGGTGGGGATACGAAAAAGAGCGCTCGCTTCCGCGGGAACGATTGACAATGCGGCATATTAACGTTGTAGCCTTATTTTTTCAAAACGGTAACTTCAAACATAAAGGCCACAAGTAAAAAAGTATCGCAGTGGGTTCCGGTGGAACTCAAAAGAATCTACAGACACTCCGCTTTAAAATGAGCTCAAGATGATGATGTTCCCGCCATCCCTCGCGGGGGATAGAACGAGTTGAAGAAAAGATGGAATCTGTGCAATATTTCAAGCATATTTTCGAAAGGCCATTGTAGACCGAAATTTCAACCGAATCGAAAAAGTTCGAGATGCGGATTAAAGGGGAAAGACTGATATTTCTATTGCTTTTTTCATGAACGGTCACCGATGATTCATCCGCCTGCTAGAAGCAACTAAAGTAAAAAAAATGGTTTTTGTTTCAAAGTTGAATAACTCGGCCAAAAAAATCGGCTCTATTTTTACACAGGAAAGTGTTCACTTACGAATGGTGTAAGTGGAATCTGTAAAAAAAATTTCATGCTCCCCGTGGAACATCGCAAAGTGAAAGAAATTCTTTTAAAATTGCCCAAGTGCTCTCTATATCGCTGTAACTTTGCTGAAAAGCAATACAGCTAAAAATCTAAAAAAATTACTTCGGAAAGTAGAGATTCTAGACTTTTGATACGTTTAAATCAAAAAGTAGATATTCGAAAGTATTAAGTCGCACTCTTATGCACTTGTGATCAAGAGTGTGGCAAAAACAACGAAGAACGGCTCAGTGGTCTAGGGGTATGATTCTCGCTTTGGGTGCGAGAGGTCCCGGGTTCAAATCCCGGCTGAGCCCGTTTTTTTTTTTTTAAGTTTTTGGAAAATGTATTCTTACTGCTTATAAAGTGTATTTTAATATTCACTTATGAGTTTATAAACATTTCTTATTTTTAACAATTTTTACATATCGCTGTTACAAATTCTTTTTAGGAAGTAAAAATTTCTTAAAACTGATGTTAGGATGATTTTATTAAATTATAGGATTGATAATTACAGTGCTTGGGTTTTCATTTTATGGCGAAGTAGGTATAAAGTTCCCTAGCACCAAGTGTATGCCCATAAAACTATTCTTTGTTTCTTAATTAAAGTTTTAAGTACAATAACTATTTATCATTCAGCAGTATTTAATTTACTTTATCTTATAATATAATTTCCTTCATACACATTTCATGTAATCTTCCTGTAAAAAAAACTAACTCAAAAGTGTAGAATTAAAGTCTTTCATAAGAGATTTCTTTCATAGTACGTCATGGTACCTCTGAAATATCCAAATCGATATATATTTAAGTGCATCGATATCGCACATCCCACAAATATTCGTGCTCCATTTTCCGAAAACGAAACCTCTTTTGATAAAATTTTATTCTACATTTCTACCTATTTTCTTTCTATACAATCGTCACCTTCCCTGCACCACGGATAACACGACATCCTTCAATGTATAGAATGTGTCAAAATATGTACTATAATACTATAATTAATGTATAGAGTATACAATTAATGATTCCCAACAATTTACCAAGAACAACAGACTAATTGCGTTACTGTTTTGTCTATTATTTCAGGCCCAGTGCTATGGCTGCCGAGGAGGGGACGCTGAGTGGTGGGCTCGGTGCGAAATTAAAATGTCCGACCCCTATATCGCGCTTAAGGGTGGAGAAGATCGAGGGTGGTCTGATGGTAGCTGGGGTTGTAATAGCTGCGAATTGCCAGATTGCTCTTCCGGCATTCGGGTTCCTCTTTATGCTCGTCGGCGCTGTGCTCACTGGTTTGTATCTTCCTCCTCATTGTTTCTGTTATGCCCCCGCACTACATATATCCCCATATTGACGCCATTGTGCCTCGTCCCGATTGTCTGCTAATGTTGCAGCGAACTTAGGAACAAAGAGTTCTTGGCCGTTGTTAACGATTTTATGGAAATGTTTTCGAGTCCAACGCGGATGCGGGATGATATCGAAAATAGTCCTTTTTGTGCCCTGGACCGATCAAGATTGCTTTATTCTGGATTTAAGGGAATGTGATTTCTAGGGATAGGAGATTATTAATATTTATTATCCTTTCTTTTCGGTCTACGGGATGAGAGAATGTTGAACTTTTATTCAGAGGAAAAAAAGATCGTTATCACTTCGTTTCTGAGGTACAGTGGTGTAAGAGTATTTGTGATTTCCTGGAAGCTTAGAGAAATATTTAAAGATTGAATATTTTATTTTAAGAACAGTTACATAGCAGAAACGATTTTCACAGTATAGTAATATCTACTTAGTTTATTAATGATGGCAGTGTTTAAAATTATGTCTGGTTACAGAAAGGAACGATTCTGATAAACAGTTGGAAATTGATATGATACCCATTTTTTATTATTAATGAAATTACGCATATTCCCTATGCGTGAAATACTGAAATTCTTGTACTTTATTTAATACATGTCAATATTCTAGAAAATAATTAGTAACCGCCAGTTCTTTAATGCTTCGCAATTCATTTCGAGTGGACAAAATTCTTTGAAGTCAAGTAGTATGAAATAACTGTGTTTACATGAGAGAATGAAATTCCCAGCTTTGAGAAGCATTTTTTGCTCAATTCTGATTGTTTCCGTTGCTAAGATATTCATCAAATGATTACATAATAACCTTAGCAAGCACTGTAAATTCGATTGTTTTTAAATTCTAGTCTGTAGTTTCATCTCTCTTTTTCTATTCGATTACAAATGTATTTCCGATGAACTAATGTAAGAAAACCATGTGTTTCGCAAAGCTCTAAATTTTATGTTTATGTAAGTTCAGTTTAATGTGATTTCTGTGTCGCGCAAATGAACACTTATAGCAGTCTATAATAAGGATTTATTTAAACGTGTATTTAAACGAAAAGAATCTTCAGAATTTTTATAAATATAAAAATGTTAAATTTACATGTGTAAATGTCAAAGTATTTTAAAATTCTAGAAAAAGGGGAAAAATGGGCGAATTTAGAGATCAGAAATAATAAATAATTTATGACTAATCCCAGTAAATATAACTTAAATATAATTTTGCTTAAAATTACGGGAATAAAAATATTGAAACAAATAAATAATTTACAACTAAAGGGAGGATCGGCAATTTTTAAAAAGTTTAAATACAATCTTGCTTAAAGCTATCTCAATAAAGATGAACTCGATTAATGAGTAACGAGCTCGACACGGGAAACTATGTTTCAGTCATGAAATTGCTGAACTTCTCGAACGGTTAATATTAGCGAACGGTAGTTGAACAAATACGGGCATGTTATAACCAGCTTGCATAAGCTGCAGTGTTTTCGGGCTGCAACTTAATGGAAAATTGCTGTGGATTGATTAAAGCGACGTTCGAAACTTTCCGTTTTGGAGAAAGCGTACGGGTTGCAAGGAATTATGGGTTCGTATTGTACGAGAAAGTTGAGGTATGTACAACGATTTATGAACGTTCCAGTGGGGATAAATGAAACGAAAATTAATAAAAACATCCCGACGTACCTCAACGCCGATACTAAACAGATATTGAAATAGAATTTATTCAGAGACAAATCATTTACAGGGAAACAACTGGGTAGAACTTTGAAAAATAATCGATTCTTTCTTGCATTTTCCGAACGATACGTATTTCGAAATGGTTGTCTGAATATTTCAGAAAGAAATTCGTAAAATTGACTGAGTTCAACTCGAGGCTCTAAAACGAGTTGACAGCTCTACAAAAAATCTACATATACGCCCGATTCATATCTTTCAAGATGCATTTTGTTTACAAAACCCGCCTCTATGGCACGGGGGTGGATTGTTTTAATTGGTCCTTTTTTTTCTATTGGTTTTTCAACGAAACAGGTTAATTTTCTAAAACACTAAAATTTTGCATTCGTTTCTTGACAACAGAGCGTCACTGAAAAAGGTTATTCTATAATTTCGAGTCCCTTTGCACAAGGAATCATTTTATCCACAATTTGTCCACCAGCATTGCTACTGCACTTTCCCAATTTCTAGTCACCTTCACGCCTACTCGAGGAATATTCAAATCCGGTTATTTTAAAAGCAAAGTATCGTACGACACAAATTGATTCTTTGACTTTGACTTATTTTACACTCTGCATAAATAGATAAAGTATTTATTTTAAGTTTTTATTTTTACCACCTCTGTATATGCTTTTGTATCTTTCGAATATAACGATGAAATCTTACATAGCAAAGAAAGAATCGTACAGAAAAGAGGAAGCAGAGTAATTAGAGTTTTGCTACAGGAAATTTTGCGTAAAGGTTTCTTGAGATTCTTGAGTATGGAAGAGATTGTGGAAAAGAGTGTTACATTTTTATCAACAGCTCGGTTATGAGTGTACCCCATTATCCATCGTCAGTGTTACAAAGTGCATCGAGGTGCAGATAATGGAGGAATTTTTCCCTCGGGCGAGCAGACGGCGCCAGTAAATCCTCCCTGGGATATCATCGGGGCGTGTAAAATGTAATTTTCGATATACGCCGGTCTGACGAGATTCCGGTAAATGAATTGGCAGTTAACGACGAGTGCGTGAAATGGAAGTTTAATACGATTAATTAAAACGTCTGGCGATATTTGAATTATCGTAGGTTTCCAACGCAAGCATTTTAAAATGCATGATCTTAGATTTCTATGCAGAATTGACAAAACTTGTATAAAGAAACAGATCAATCTTTGCGAACGTAAATCCTCTAAAGAAATTTTATTATAAAATACAGAGCTCTAAAATAAGTTATTTTGAAATTTTTTGGACAAAAGTCTTTAAGTAAAATTTAATTTTTATTTACATGGAAACCAGTTGTCATTGAATCTTAAAGAAATTTCTCCAAAATTGAAATGAATAAAAATACTAATTTTTAATTGTTAAACTATTATGAACGATTACATTTTTTTGGCTACTTGTAAACATTATCGATGACGGAAATATAATTTTGGTTACCGATAAACATTATCGACGGAATTTTTTTTAAACTCAATATTAAAAATTGTGTAGTTTAAAGTTTCGTAGTGCAAATGAGCTATCTCCTGTTGCCTTCTACAGATCCACACATGAAATAAATTATACATATAGACTACTGGTTACGTTTGAATAAGTACAAGGAGTCATCTGTCTATGCGGTAAAAAAAAAACGAATTGACGTACAGGATTTGATCATATGTAGTGGTCGGTTTAATTCTATAATGAAAAACATACGGAAACAGTCTATAATCAACTCGTTGTGGAATGATGGAATGTTTCAACGTCTAAATAGTTGAACAGAACATATCGCCATACGTTACGAAAAGTAGCACGTTTCATTTTTCTTACGAAAAACAGTACGTTTCAGTTTGCCACGTAAAGAAGCACACTTAATCGTTTCTGACGAATATTAGCACGTTTGGCCTTCCACCGCGAAAACAAACATATTTGACTGCTTAGCCACGAAAAATAGCACATTTCGTACTTTGCGGTGGAAACTAGCACATTAGCACGTTTTGGATTGTACCATTTCGCATCGAAGAATTCCACTTTTGAAAATATTGTTTAATAAATAAAAATTCCATCTAATCTCCAAAAGGAAATACGTATGAAAATTTTAATCTACATAATTTATGTACGGTATTTTAATGTTTAATAAATTACCGACCTACTACTAAATAAACATCGCGTCGGAAGGTATTTTAGTTGACGTGCTCAATGCTTCGTAGCCAACCATTCAAATGTGTTGCTTTCCGTCGCTACAAATGGAACGTGCTGCTTTTCGTGGCAAATCGCTCAAAGGTGCTAATTTTCGCAGCGAAAGACGTGCTATTTTTCGTAGCTACAGTCGGAACATGCTATTTTTCCTAGCAAACCGTTCAAATAAGCTAGTTTTCGTAACGAAAACCGAAACGTGATAGTTTTCGTAACGCACGTCGATATCCCACATTAAAAAATTTGAAGTCTTTATTTTCCGTCTAGCTTGCCCTAATGATTCTATGCACAAAACGATAAAAAGAATTGAGGACCAAGAGGCAGCAAGAGGGATGCTACTCCATTTTTACATCGTTTGGTACACGTTTGATGCAAATCTGATAACAAATATGCCGTTTATTACAAATTTTGAACCTGCAGCCATTACTGTTTTGTACAATGTTTAAGGCAGTTTTAGATTTGAAAAATTCACCAAGAATAGAAATAAAAACTTTTCAACTGAATAACTGCTACTTATTGTGTGAAAAAATATATGTTTCAATTAGTGTTCTCTTTTTAATGTTAAGTCAAAGCAAGAATTTTATATACCGTTCTTTCTAATTTATTCGAAGTTGGTAAAGATGAAGCTGCATCCCTCTTGCTGTAATATCCACAAATTGATTTATTTAAAAGAAAATAAGACAAACGCACGCACAATACACTTATCCCTATTAAAAAATTGTTTGAATTAAAAAAAATTTTTGAATTATTTCTTACCAAATTTATTATTTCATGTAATATTAAATTTTAATTTTAATTTTACCATGTAGGTCACACGCGTAACGCGCCCGTGTTAGAGCAGCTTATTGTTAGATACACGTGCATATTACTATATCGACGAAACTTAAAAATACTTATTAAGATTAAGTAATGTGCTTTGGGACGCACTGTAGAAGAAAGTAGTCTTCTAAGAAGCCGTAACGTTATTACATCCCGGAACGAGCGTAGGAAAGTATTATTCAACTCTTTCGGTGTACATCGTCTTAAGCTTCGCAGTTACGTAACTCGTTAATCCTTCGTACTACACATGCCATTCGACGTTTTAGGTGTTTCGTACAAAGAGAAAATAGTGTAATATTACTTCTTACTCATTTCTGAAGTTAGAACAATTTGAACAAATTGATGAACAAGTCATGCCATTTTGTGTTAGGAATATAATCCTTCCCCTTACAACACATACATACGTACTTAGCTTAATATGGATGTGATTCAAAATTGGCGTAAATGCTAATAAAAATGTACATTTAAATTGGAGGCTAAAATTGAGATTAAAAGTGCAATAAAATTTAATATAAAATCTCAATAGTAACGCAAGCACATAGATACAAACTAAAACCGACCATGTTATATTTTTTATTTTCCAAGTTTTAATATGTGTTAATCAAAGTGTTAACGCCTTTGTTCGTTCCAATTGAATAGATCCATAAAAATTCCTTCCACGCAAAAATATGTTAATGATCACACGAAGAGGTACTTTTGTACAGTGAAAATATGAATTTACATGTAAATGATTTCACGATGATGGAAACAGCTCTCCATTCACAGTCTAACGTTCTGCGCTTATCTGCCGGAAGCCTTTGGCATATTCGCGGAATTCGATTAGTTGTGTCGAATAGGAAACCTTGTTCTAAGCCAACTAGCAGTGAACACTCGCATGACAAAGTTATTCGGACCGATCGATCTCCGCGAAATCGCTATGTCGATCAAGCAACTGGATAAAGAACAGGGGCTTCTTCGCTTACGAACACGCCGATGATTGTTGGATCGATCGATGAATATTGCACGCTGGTAATGGAAGGTTACCTAAGGTCGTGAATTCTCTATCTCTTGCGGCTGCTAACACTTGTGATTATTACGCAATTCAACTACAAATCCCGATGAAGCAATACCCGTTAGATGGATATATCCTTGTTACGTAGCTAGTGATCGATACGTATTTAGCGGATATCCCTACATAAATCCTTCTTAATCCGTTGCTCCAGTTCGGTCCACACAGTGTAGAATGCTTGATTTCTGCATTGAATTATTATGAGTATTCTTTTTGAATTTTTAGTTGAAATTGTTTCAGTAGTATGGGATGGAAATTTTAAAGCTTTCAATTTCACGTTTTTGCCTGAAGATGCGAGGAAATAATAGGGAGTGAAAAGAAAGTTGACATATCCAAATCTCTCAGAATTAAGCATTTATTGTTTTATCGTGTCTCACATAAAGTCTGCACATTATAATTGTCACACTGATTACTAATGCAATTAAATGTTCTCTTCAAAAATTTTCGCTACTTTCATTTAGAAGAAAACTATAACCCTGCTCAATTTTGGGGCAGGTTCTGCATTCCTAATCTCGAGACACGTTCTTTTAATTGGGTACATTTGAAAAATTAGCCCATCGACATCTTTAGGCACAGGGTTTACATTCGCTAAGGTCTGAAAACAGAAGTATTTTCGGGATTTTTATTTTAAAAACTGGAAGACTTTTTAAATAAACGGTTGTATATTCTATAGTATATATTTTAAAGTTCTTGCAGTTTTTTTGCAATGCGACATCTAAATAAATAATGGAATTATAGGCGATAACTCGGCAGCGTTTTTTTATTTAGTAAACACTTTACGGTGACCACTGTAGCTTTGATCTGGTTCATCAGAAATAAAAAATTTGACCAAATATAGTTAGTATTTTAGATTATCGATAAAAAATGAGAGCAATTCTGTGGCGAAAATCGATACTTTTGCTATAAGAAGCCACCATTTTGTAGCAAATTAATTTTTCGGGATAATGAACGATTAAGGCCCAGATAATCTAATATACTAACTAAATTCTCGCGAATTTTTTATTTCGGATGTATCAGGTCAAAATTAGAGTGGTCACCGCAAACTACTGAAAAAAAATCGCTGTCGGGAGATCGCTGATATTTCTTTTATTTATTTATATTTTCCATCGAAAAAATTACTACAAGTAGTTTAATATGTACACTTTCGAATACATAAACGTTTGGTTAAAAAAGCCTTAAAGGTTTTTCCAGACCTCACAGGTAGGCATAACCCTTTAAGGGTTATGCAGTCAGTAATGTCAGAAAAAGAACGATTCTTTGGGAATTTATTTCAGAAAGTACATGCATATTTTTGAGCAAAGGTTTTTGTATTCAGATGAGGGACACTTTAAGAGGTTATTATATTATGTTTTCGTGTAAAAGTATTTATTTATTGCAAAATTACAACTGATTTGCCGGAACTGGGTTATCTAAAATCAAGAAACGGAGAAGATTTAAGTAATACAATAGTTTACCAAGTCTTTAATCGTTCAGTTTTACAAAATATTAATCTGTGACAAAGTCGCGGATGTTAAAGAGGAATGATGGATTTTCATAGAAAAAACACTCAATTTTCATCCATAAAATAAAAACTATGCATTGGAAAAACAAATGCTTCGATTAAACATTAAATTTGAATTTCTAGAAGAAACTTACAAAGTTTCAGAAAGATTGGTGAAACGATTCTCGAGAAATTGTGGTCACCGCAATCCAAAAATCCATTTCTGGAAAGCAGTTGTCATTTTCTAATAAATAAATACTTTTACACCAAAACATAATATAATAACCAGTTACAGTGTTCCTCATATAAAAACCTTTGCATAAAAATATGCATGTACTTTCTGAAATAAATTTCCAAAGAATCGTTCTTTTTCTGGCCTTACTGACTGCGGTAACCCGTTAATGTAGAATTCTTCTACAACTAAAAATCATCCAGCTATCCGGCTCGGCTCGCTGCCGCGCGCCATTTGAGAACCACTATCCCTGGAGGTGATCGAACTCGGCGATGGTAATGTTGCGTTTATGTCACGAAGAAGACGAAGGCGATGAGCAAGAAGAAGAAGGAGGAGAAGAAGCAAGAGAAGAAAGGCTGGGCTGTTGAGCAGCAGGCAACAGCTGGTCGTTTACTTGTTGGCCACGGTTTCTCGGATACAGGCCCTGGACCGTTGTTACCAACCGATTTATCAAAACCGGTCAGTCCTTCCCACCCTCCATCGCTGCTCTTTTTCTTGCCTTCGGCTCTTTCGACGGGGACCGGTCCTGTAGCCCATTTCCCTTTCGTTCCCCATCATTTGCTGGCGCTTTGCTCGCGAACGAGCTACTTCGTGGCAAATCGTGCGTTGGACGATTTCACGTTTTCCACTTTGCTAAAAACTTGCGAACGCTCGAAGCTCGGCGAGCGGCGTAGCAACATGGCGGCCATTTTTGGACGTAACTCTGTATACATATACCGAACCACCGTGCCGAACGAGGAGGTTTCAAAAAGAGACTTCGTTTCTGTAAAATTTTAATTTATCAACACATTCCGTGGCACGCTGGGAATTCAGATTTTCGGTGAATGGGAAAAGGAAGTAGATCGAGATTTTCAGTTCTCTATTTTGATTTCGAAATATCGAATGTGGATTGAGAAATATCTTTTTTCTTGGGATGAAAGTTACACTTTCGAAACTCAGACGTGGAAGAAACTTTCTGTTTTTCTGCAGATTTGTACTGCTTGATGAAAAAATTCGAGCGAGATTGTAATTAGAGTAACGTTACAAATTTTTACGAACCTAATTTTCTTTTCGTGAAATCAATGTTAAACGGATATTTAAAACTGTTTAATGGTGGCCAGTTCTTTTTAGCACTGATAGAAGCAATTACAGCGCAATTAGTTCCATGAAATGAAGCATTCGCCCTTATCTGTACATGAGTCTGTCGCAACAGACAAACTGATCAACTCTACTTTCTACTTTCTCAGTTTTAGTCCCGAAACACTAATTATGTGCTTATCTTATCTATTTTTTATACTTTTTATTTTATGGTGTTGATCAGTTTGGCTTCTGAGAGACTCATATTTTACAGACCAACCACTCGGTTCTAAAGATTTGCACTTTCAGGTGCAGCATTGATTGATATTGATGAGTGAATACTGAACTTAGATCCACTGTAGTTAGTAAGTCCACAGTTATGATAGCTATCGTCTGTAATAAATGTGATTGATTGACAAACAAGTTCGAATGGTATGTAATTAGCATACTGGACAGTCTAGTGCTGCAGTTTCTGATGAAACTTTCACGTACTCGCATGAAATTAGAAACAAAGTTACACACCCTTATTATTAACGGACAGAAAAATCAAAATTAATAATATCGATCACCGCTTAACTTCTTACCTGATATTTTTATAACTTTTCTCGAATAGATCTACCTTTGACAGGTCATTTTTATGCTACCTAAGCAATATTCACCATAACGCTTTCGTGGAAGACGTAATTTTACATTCAAGAAGAAAGTAAGGATCACCAATAGCAGCAACTTAAAAGGAATAGTAAAAGAAAGTTATGTCCAATCACAGTTCCAAGGCCACAATACCCTGTTTCGTGAAAGAAATCCTTTCCTCAAAAGGCTAGTCGCAGGTTTACGCGAGCTTCTTATTTCGAGCGTTATTTTTTGTGGTTTTAAGGCAGGACGGCACAAATCCTTTGTTTTCATATTTGAAATAGAGCCGTTTAAAGTTTTCAACATCGAATTCATTGTTAACGATCGACATAAGTGTATTCTTCATTTCACTTTGGCAATAAATAAGAATATTATATAGAATATTAATAATAATTAAATAATTCTTGTTACAGTGAAAATATAGAACACAATCATGTCTGGTAATTGTTCCATATAAATCAGTCAACAAAGAATAATCTCGAATCCGGAAATTCAAAAAATTCTTAGACTTGGTGAATATGTAGGGGATTTTCTCCTAATTACAACGCAATTTTTGTTTGCTTCTCAAACTCACTCTAAAGAGGTGAAATTGACCCCTTAAATTCCTGCCATTTTCCGATTTTGTGTAATAACTCGAGAAATATAAGAAGTGTAAATTACCAAATGTTAATCCTAATTAAAAGAAGTATCTTTTGTCTTGAAGCTTGTTTTTCTATCTCTTACAGATTGCGAGTTACAAAATAATATCGGAAAATAGCTGAATTTTAAGGGATTAATTTTACCCCTTACAGTGAATTTGGGCAGGAAACAAAAATTGCGCTGTAATCAGGAGGAAATCCCCTACATAGTCACAAAGTTTAAGATTTTTTTGAATTTCCGGGTTCGGGATCTTCTTGTAAGTCAAAATTCTGTGGACTCATTATTCCTCGCAATATATCTGTGGGCGAGTTCAAGGTTCAAAAAAGGCCAAAGTCAAAATTCACACTTGACTAATCTGCACCAGAAACTTTGCTAAAAGTTTATATATTTTTTGTTCATAAGTAGGCAATTTTGCAAAATTAAAATTAACATTGATATTGACCCTTCTGGAACGCACAACACAAATTGTCTCCATGTGTTGTCTCTAAAAATGTAATCCTTTCTCTTAGACCTCAAGTATGACGCAAACCACATTTTTTCTTTAGGAATGCGACTTATGTCGTTTTGTCACGTAACCACAGATTTGTCCTCCTACGCGAAATGTTGCCGGTCCAGGCAATGAAATCGAGAACGACGACTTACGTACGCGCGAACTTAATCGTGCCCGTTCTACCGAGTTCCTTCCCTTATAGAGGCCGCAAGGAGGATGACTTTCTCCGGTAACTCGTCGGAAAGTTTCTTTAAAACTCTCCCACGTGCATCTAGGTGCAATCACTAACCTCGGGCTCTTCTGAAAAATAATAAAGATAAAGCGTAGATTGCAGTGGCTCTTGCCATGGTGAACGGAGACGGGCATCTCTTTGTCTTCTCAGAGGGAAGTGAGATTTCTTGCACTTTCTTCCGCGTCTGCACGTGGTATCGTTCCCAAGTACCCGAGCCTCTCCAAACGAATCGCGAAACCGAGGCAACCGTACGTCTGGCTTAAGGAGGATAACCACTGTCCTAGGTGGAAACGCGAGGTCGACTTTGCAATTTATTCCTGAAGGGGGTGCTTTCTTTTCATTGCGATCTGTTTGTGCACCGAAGTATATTAAAATGCATTCTTTCGAGAGGAATATGGCACGAATGTATTTGCGTGAGATTCTTTGTGGTGGAAGTTGGTGTGCTCGAAAAAAGTTTCTTTCTGGTTGTCAGGATTTTTGGAGTAGAATGGACGAACTCCGAATTCAATGATTACAATGGTGGGCAAAAAGAGGTTTAAGGAGTCATTCTACTTTAATCGAGCGAAGAATTAAGCAATTTTCAAAGATTTTTTTCATTAAATACAACTATTATAATTAAATAAATATTTTTGGTACTTAATAAGCTACTCTTATATTATATAAAAAAAAAGTAAAAAGAATTTTTTTAATTTGTTTTACATGTTTTTTATAACATCAATATGGCACCTCAAAAAATGGTGTGTCCCATGGCGCAAAAATTCAAAAAGATTCTTAATCTGTATGAGTTTCTTCAAACCAGTGCCATTTTGTTATTTTACAACAAAAATTGTTAATTGAGTTACGGGGGATAGCGACTCTCATCTTTTCGAATTGTTTATTTCAGATAGGCCTGAGCGGGGAAACCATCTGCTCCACGAACATGCCTTTTTTTTAGGTGTCGTATTAACGTTATAAAGAAACATTTAAAACAAATTAAATAAAATTTAATTTATTTCGTAGTAAATAAGAGTAGCTTAATAAATACTAAACAGATTTATTTCATTACCTAGATGTTGTATTCACTGAGAAAAAATCTTTAAAAATAGCTTAATTTTTCGGCCACAGTGGAATGATCCTTTAAGGGGACAGACCACTGTAACGGTCCGAAATGTAAGCGTGTTTTCGGCAATTTATTTCAACCAAACAACGCAATTAAATCAATGTATTGCTTAGTATATTTAATAATGTACATATCGAAGGGTAAGAAATTTTTTTTCAATCAAATTCATAAATCCGTTTCCTGTATACTCTTCGTCAAAATGTGCACTGCGGGAAAATCGTGCTTGTCGCATTGACAGTGTCCAGGCCATATGGTTAATCCGTATTCAAAAAGACAAAAGTATTTAGAAACTGGAAGACTACTTCTATTACATGACGATCAAAAAATGTAAAAATCGCAAAGAATTACAAAATGGCGGACCACTGAAAAAATCAGCAGTTTTCGGGGTACAAATTTTGGAAAATGTTGATAAAAAAATAGAAGCAGGACGCTAATTGAAAGAAACTGATCATCACGTAATAGCGACGGGTTTTTCGTACAATAAATGCCCTTGCTCATGTCAATTGGACGTATAGTTTTCTCTGTAGATGTCAACGCGGTTGAAAAATGTCATTCTGAGGAAAATGCGTTCAATGCTCCGCTCGGTTGAGTCGCGCGCTTGACACCGCTTCACGAAAAATACCGTATCTCCGTCAATTTTGCGAATTTGTTCATAAAATATGTAGTAGAGAGCATTCTTGAAACGTACATCTTTCAGAAATGCGAATTAAATCGAATTGGGTTTCCAAAAGAGATCTTAATACTAACAAATTAGTCCCTCGTTTTTATGCTAACTCAATTGCTATATTTAGATAATAAGAATTTTACCAAATAACAACCTTTTCTTTCCTAAAAAGGTTTTCAACTTCTTCCAATGAATTTCGTGAACGGCGTTCCCCAACAACCAGAAGCAATTAATAGCCCACTACCATTTTATGTACCGCTATCTGAATGAATTTCCATGCAATAAGTTCCAAGTGATGCAGAATATGTTTCTGCTACACAGACATGTAAAACCCAACCATCTCTACCGTCCTCATTTAATTGAAATCCTCTTTCCACCCCGCTTTCCCCGCATCTCTATTTATTCCCTTTTTCGGTATGACTCTTTCCTTCGGAGCAGCATCTCCAGCGATTTCGATATAACAGCCAGGGAAGCGCAAACTTAGCTGCGGGCACTCTTCGAGATTAAATTTGAAACATTCATAACGTAACGCCGAAAATGCTGCTATCATTCGCGACGGGACGCCAACGGAAGTGTTTGAAGTCCGAATCTTCGTTAACGGCAAGCTTCCCAGGCACCTTAAAAATTCCATCGTTCCGTAAACGAGCTTTTGTTTTAATACGGGCGGGGGGGTGGAGAGGGGTGTTCGCGACTCCATCTTTCCCTGCTGGCGCGCGTGTATTGTGAGCTTGAAGCGGCGTGAAGGGAAAAATTACTGGGATGAACCGGGGTCGACGAATTGATATCTGACGCGCGGGAAAATGTCCGCTGCCATGCGATTTGATGCGGAAAATAATCTGGAGTGATTTTAAAAATGATATACAGGGTGGGTGAGGAATGCGGTATATATAACCGGGCGTGTGGCGATTCTTTGTGCAAATATGGATGGAAGATTTTAATAAGAGCCATCGCTTTTTCAAAATGTCGACTTTGAAGAATTCCTTGAAGGATTCATTAGACCCGCGTATATCTGACGAAGAATTAACAGAATGTATCAGTAAGTATGGTGCGGTGGTAGAATTATAGAAATTGAAATTCAGGATCCATTTAGTACATGTGAATGGTGGGGGAGGGGGGGGGCAGGGAATGTCCATTTTTCGTGATTGTTGGTGGCAACTGGGACTATAATAGAACTGTCGAATCACAAAGCAAAGCTGCCAAGAGTTTGCGGGCCGGGGGAAAACGTCGATATTATTGAAATCATCTAATTGACTGTATCCACACGCAGTACCTAATTAAATTTATATTTATATAACTAGGTATATAAAATTGTATACCTACCAAAAACAGAAAATCTAAAATGAAAATAAATAAATAAATAATACACATAAGCACAATAGCACAAAATACGTAAATCGAAAATTAACAAGATGGAAAGTATATTTCTGTTAATTCCCGACATTTTGTTGCATCCACGACTGTACCATGTAGCTATGGATGCTTCAGGTATTTATTAGTTTCCAAGATATTAATAAAAAATTATTGTCAATTCTTTTTACAATTTTGTTTGAATTACGTACACGTAACTGGCCCCCCCCCCCCCCCTAACGGGAGCTCCCTTGGGACAAAGAGTTATAAAGTTCAAATGTCCCCATAAGATAACCACTCTGCACTGAAACAAAACGAACCATCTATAGTGGCTGTTGGTTGAGTAATCTCATCATCATTAAAAGAAAATGACGAGACAGTAACAGAAAAAAAGGTGACTTCGAACTTGCCAATAGAGCTCAGACAGAGCTCCTGCCTATTTCGAAAGCAAAATACGAAGACCTCATGGTCTTAAAAAAAAATTACGATCCTGAGGCTCATTGTCAGCGATTTTATAACATGTTGCCTGATGCATAATAAGTGAGAAACAAAACACCTGACAATTATTAAAATGAGTGGCTTTCCCTGTTCTGATAATAGGAGTGGAAATTTCTTATTTTGTTTCAGTACGCTGCTCTGTTCAAACCTGAAAAAGTATTATAATAATGTAACGCAATTATTATTTTATTGTTATTCTTTTCTGATGGCTAATTACAGTATAAGCGTCGTGTTATGAAGAGTGCAGATAAATTCAATAAACAATAAACATTATACAATAAATAAAGTATTAAGGGGAGGTGCTACCTTGGACGCATGAAAATCGTAGGTTTATTTTGCAATTTCTTTTTAAATAATGAATTCAATAGAAAATCTGATTAATGGAATTTATTTACATCTCTTGGAGATTAAAAAAATTTTGTTTACTTGTTTCAACAAAATGGCGGTGCTAGAACCGCTGCGCGGTGTTTTCTGGTATAAAAAACCAAAAATTTTCATTTTCGGTATGACACGCACAGAAGTACGTACGAGTATTTCAAAATAAATATTTTTATGGAACTGGTGAATGTTTGGAGAAAAATTGTTTTCGTTTTAGCAAAAAGATTGGTCACAAAAATGTCTGTAGCTAAAAATATTTTCAAGCAAGCGTAAAATCCGTGTATAATTCTTTAGATTAACATAAAAGGAAGATTCTCTAAAAATTTCGTTCCCACTTTTACTATAAGTACATTCAGTCATGAATCTTGATAAATTCGGAACTCACGACGTGTTCAATCCCTTTCGAAATTTCATTGTCCAAGAAATCTTGTGAATGCGCCCCTGGGCGTTGACGTCCCACACTCAAGCACGCTAACATCTTCGATTCCTGTTGCTTTCGCGAGTCCTGTGTATCTGTTCAATGAACAATAATCATGGGCGAGCCGCGTGTGGGCTGAAGTAAGAATATCTGCTCACGACATCCGTTTGTTGCAGCTGCCTCCTACCGTGGACCTGGCGAGGACGAGGATAAGGATTCGTACGCGGCCAGGATCGCGTTCACGGGGAACTCGCGGATCTTAGGCCCGATTTGCATCGTCGTGGGCGCCCTGATGCTCGCCCTGGGTGTGCTGCTCTGCATGCTCACCAGAAGGGCGAGAAGAAGGGAGCGCAGGGTCGGTTTCCATTGCCCTCTTCACGGAGACTTTTACCCCCTGAGTCCTGTTCAGGGTGTCAAGATGCTCGGTGAGTCTTCTACGTGTATTGTATTATTATTCGTCTGTAAATTTGTACCGAGTAAAAGCGACATGTCCGGTGCGCATCGCCACTGTTGCTTAGTACACTTATACATACGACGCATGTTGGGAAAGAATGACACCTTTCGTTTCGCAAAAATCTGCGCGTTGCGTATTGGATGGGAGGAAAGGGATTTTTAGTAATTATTTGCAAAAGGACAGTCCTTACAAACAACTTGTACTGAACAACTTTTGCCCATACATGTTATCGTCGCTCGGCTTTAGTTTCGGAGATATTCGCCAAAGTGTCTAACCCGAAACAACTACCGATGTACTTTGTAAATAATTATCGGATTTTTTTATCACCTTGTATGGTGATGCAGTTGTAAAGTTTATGATCGTGTGAATATATGCGGATTGTTAACAGAAGTGTGGAATGATCCTTCAGGATTAATTTTCAAAAAAAAGATCGTATACACGAGCCGGAAAGTTGTAATAGACGTTGCTACCTATAATGGAAAACTAGCGACTCTATAATACATGAAAGTGTCAGTGGAAAATATCAAAATTCCATGTTCAAAAACGATTTCCTCTAAAACAAAGTCACGTTCGAAAGAAATTATTCTACAATTATGCCTTATTTTTGCACAAGGGATCGTTATACCTATAGTTGAATGTTAAGGGGGAAAAAATAGGGAATGTCCATCTTTCGTAATTTTTCGATTTATAGCCTATTTTGTTGATAGCAATTGGGACTATCGAATTGTCGAATCACAAACGGTTATAAAGTTCAAATACCCTCGTAAGAGAACGTTAAAGATTTTGTGTACTGGTTAAGAACAGGAAATTATTTCAGAAGAAAATTCTATAACAAGATTAATTTCATTGAACCGTGTTTCTCTTGTGATGGACCAAAGTTTGGTGACATTCCCTGTTTTTCCCCTTACCCTTCAGTTATACCGTACCTACTTATTATTTACCAGACTTATATTTCTCTATACGTACCTATATTGCTAACACCCCAAATAGAGAACTTGTTCCTTTTGAACCCATTTTATCTCTCCAACCACCACCCCGAAGGTAGCCGCCCTTTTCTAGAATCATTTCTGTACGTTCACCACTTCCATATCTCAAATTTGTCAGTAGAATTCCTAATATTCGCTTCGACATTTCTACCGAACCAAAATACCTTCTTTTATGGCGCACCAGTTTCAGCTGACCTCCGACCTACCATTATTCCCATCTCTCTAGGGGTCGAAATGAATTTCATAAAATGTCGATCCGAAACCAATTTCGCTTTAACATCTCCTGAAACATGTTACGATGATAACGCTGTCATGGTTGTACCCGCTTCTGCGCAGTTTATCATAAAGCAATATTGTTTCTCCG
Organism: Andrena dorsata; assembly: GCA_929108735.1. Lineage (NCBI taxonomy): Eukaryota > Metazoa > Arthropoda > Insecta > Hymenoptera > Andrenidae > Andrena > Andrena dorsata. Next base: position 61,883,925 of record OV815487.1, on the reverse strand, counting down.
CCCTAGCATCGGAGTTTATGTGCCATCGCTTATTCGATTATGATATCTGTGTTGTCGCGCGAAGCAACGTCGATCAAAGTTCAGCGTGAAGCACCGTACCCCCTAAACTGCACGATAGGCAGTTCGTTTTGAACAGAAGCTTCGAGCACATATTCCATTTATATTTCTCTACTGGATACAACCGCGATGCCATTGTCGCCTGAGCACAAATATAAAAAATTTCCTGTTAATGGAGGGTTCGATTGTTCCAATTTCATTAAAAATATATCGCGGGACAAGCTCCCTCCTGTCTCGAATTTAATACTGCCGGGGATGATTGGGATATTCTTTATTTCAAGACATTTTAAAATACCACCACGAAGAAGTTACTTACCCTGACATTAAAACTTTGAGCGTATACTCTGTGCGGAAATCCTCCAGTCACATATGTTAGCCGTACTCGCGGAACGCCCAAGGGCGTCCCACGCACAATATATACTGACCGAACGTAAATATTGCCTTGACTATACCACCCAAAGAGTTGAATTTGTTTATTTAACGGAAATGTCTCTATTTCCTTTAATTTATAGCTGGTTCCAAAATATTGAATGACAATGTACATATTGTTCATTATATATTTTTTTATTCAAAATAAGCCTTTATATTACAGATCACTATCCCCTTCATTTTGTTTTATAAAAAATAAGAAGTAAACGTATTCAGCTGACCGTTTTGATTCTTCACGCTATTTCAAGTATAAATATGTACTACCTACTATGTCTAATTTAAGTATATTCATCACTATTTCTCGAATTATTATTTTTAAAGCCCAAAATAGTTTTCCATATAAAAGTTAGCTTGATTCGAAGAAAGGAATATCGTGTTCAATTTAAACTTTCTGTGAGATTATTAATTATAGAATCGTTTCCATTAATAGAACCATGTATTTTTATTATACATTTGTCTCATCGACCATTTTCAGACACACTTCCTCCCATCATTGTCCACGACCAAATACATCTGATTAAATGCAATTTAAAAGTCACTGGTCCGCTGGCAATGCACGCGATATTGAATTAAACGTGGAAAAAGGTGCGATTACCTCAGCGTCAGCCTTATGTTAGTATAATTCCCATGATTATCACATTGCGTGCGATAATTAAAATCAAGTTCCACAAAATTGTACACGAACATGGACAATTAAGGCAGTCGTAAGCCAAAAGCTTCATGCACTCTCGTAATGCTTCTTGTTTATCAATTTTTTTCCAATTATTTAAAGTGGCAATCGTCTCGCGTAGAAGATTATAGTGGCCGCGGCGATAAATTTTAAAGTGGAAAATTTTAAGTAAAAACAACAGATTAACACGCGATGCAAATGGAACAAGGATAGTTTATGGTAATGGCTACCTTATCAGCAGCTACGTCTTCGATTATTTTTGTGGTACATACAGGGCTTTCGTTCTCAGCACCTTAACTTTGCTTTTATAGACGTGGTCAACTCCACTTTCTGCTTTCTCAATTTTAAACAATAAGTGGTTTCGGCGCACTAGTTCGGTCAGTTAAAACAGATTTAAAAGCTAATTTGCAATTTTAAAAATTATAAATCATTTAAAATTTCAAATTAGATCATTTTCATGGAAAGTATATAATTGAAGGGTCCTTGTAGAAAATACTGTAAGTGCCAAAATTAAAGTATTACTTTCCTTGAAAATGGTCTGAACCACAGACCGAAACGTCGGAATTTATAATTTTTAAAATTGCAAATTAGCTTTTTAATCTGTTTTAACTGACCCAACTAGTGCGCTGAAACCACTTATTGTTTATTCTAAAAATACGGTCGAAATCATAACTACTTTATTTCTCAATTTTAGTTTAGGACGCAATTAGTGCTTAATTTATCACTTGCCTCTGCTTTTTATTTTATGGAATTGGTCAGTTTGTTTTTTGAGAGAGTCATATTGTGTTTCGCTCGAATAACTGTGACGTTTTATTTTCTGTTAAATATTTATTGCTTAAGGTTGCATCAACCCATTTGGGGCATTAGCGAACCACGTTAATTTACATAAAAATGTAGATTGACAAAGATATTAGATTAGGTTAAATTTAAATTAAATTAAATGGAAAATTTTAATATGTTTCAAGTATAACCTTCTTTTTCTATTTGAGAAAAATATAGAAAAATACGATTAAAGAGAGTGGTTCATATCTCTCATTTTGATATGATTATAATTATATGATAATCTTCATATGATTGAGTTGAAAAATTACTTTAGAAAAGTGCTCCAATTTGTACAGTAGGTAGGTATTGCATTTTCAGGAACAGTTTTTCTCATTCTTTTTCCAATTTATATAAATGTACAATTCTGGGGTACTTTACGACGACAACGTAAAATACATTTTCTTCGTGCGTTTTATGGTGTCCTTATACGAATCAGGGGTTTCAGAAGTATCAGTCGTGCCAAGGTATTGATGTGAAAAAATAATACTGACTAAATATCAATAATAAAAGTATCCGATACTGCCTAACATTTATACATTCAATAAGTGTAATTATGTTTAAATACTTTGGACCAAGGAATAATTCCTAGCAACAGCCTCCAAGACTCGCATTATTCAAATTGTTAATTTAGGCGATCCGTTTTAGTTTGCTGCTCTAATGGATCTGTCGTCTACGTAATTGCAATTAAGCCACATAGTCAAATTCGGAGTCGGCGTGTGTTGCTATCGTAATCCATTTACTGGCGAATGATAGAGGAATTTATCTGCTTTGGCTCATTAGACTGTGGAGCCATCTCACCCCATCCTGCACAAATTACGTATAACTAAATCCTCCTTAACCATTTCCCTGTAAATCGATAATCTCCACTTAACAATTTCATACCAAATTTCAAATCACTGAAATCTGACACAAATTAAACAGTTATTTCTACTCCAAAACCTTTTTACAGTAACCGTGGGATAAACACTTTGACATACAGACAATTCACATACATTGCAATCATTAATATAGAATTGAAGGGTCCTTGTAGAAAACACTGTAAGTGCCAAAATTAAAAAAAATTTATATGAAAATCTTCTACGTGCCAATGGTAATACTATAGTACCAATATGTAGAATTTGGTTTTTAGTAGGTACTTACAGTGTTTTTTACAAGGACTCTTCAATTCTTTTCAAGCCACGCTATTATAAATTCCATTTCCAAACGAAAGCTGATTCAATTCGGAATTTTATGTTCCTTTTAACATAGAATATTGTCCAATCTCCCAGAAATGGGGTCATCAGTTTGAACTTATGATTATATAGTATTTCTATCGGTTCTATTTTTACGCGTACGATATTATTTATACCCCCCGAGGTTCTTATTCCATTCGACGATCATTTGTGTCGCCCACGCGCGAGCGCTGTCTCGTGATAACCGAATTAAGTCGAAACGCAGTAGGTACCTAATTAGATTACGAAAACTGTCAGATGTACGAAGACAAGGAGTTGAGCGCTTCTTGAAGACGTTTTACGGTTTTCTGTTATAGGTCGTTGATTAGGCTTGTCTTAGGAAGCCTATCGGAAACGTTAGTTTATCGCAGTGTGCTCCAGTTCGTATCAATTGGTCCAAATTCAGGACGAGGCTGGATCAGGGTTAGGGTAGCTAACTGGATTGTCGGAATTCAGGCTAATACGAGTCTATCAAATTATTCCGTTGACCAGACGGATGTGTCACGACTTCTGCAGCTTCTCGCTCTGCATCCGAAACCGAAATCGTAGCGTCGGTACACACATTCGTGTTAGGGATTTCTTCTCCACGCGATCGTTCAAGGAACACACGTTTTACTAATTCAGGGATCTTTCCCACTGTAACGCCCTAAAAAATTATCATTGTTTAGAACCTTTTTTGCCACAAAAGGAATGTGTTTACTAAATTGAAGATTTAAGTAATTAATTAGAAGTAATTAGGTATGCAGAACAGGTGTTTCCTCACCGATTTCAATTATTTTTGGATATGTTGTCGAGTCATGATTCTGAAAAACTTCTATTGATTTATTCCGACGCAACGAACACAGCGATCAACTTGAGGTGGTTGGTCATCTGGGGAATGTGTTTATTTTTGTCTCTGGACACCTCGGGTGGATAGCACGTGGAAATGTGATAACTTTTTTCAAAAAGAAAGTAATTTTTTCCAATCACACTTCTACGTACTATCCACCTCGGGGCGTATCGCGCCCCAAGATGTCCAGGGACGGAAATAAACACACCCCCAGATGACCAACCACCTGAAGTTGATCGCTGTGTCCGTTGCGTCGGAATAAATCAATAGAAGTTTTTCGCAAATATTTCGGAAACAAAGGTTCGTCATTAGTTTTGTCCCATGCCGGCGCATACGCTTACAATAATACCAATAGTTTCTGAAAAGTTTCTAAAAAAGTTGTTCAGAATCATGTCCCCGACAACATATCCAAAAATAATTGAAATCGGTGTGGAAACACCTGTTCTGCATAATTACCCTAATTTTTTATTCAGTTAATGCCCAACTTTGTTTTAAAGCTGTCAGAAAGGTTATCGCTTTTAAAAAATAATAAAAAATGCAATATTTCGTTTTGAACTTTTGCTTTTAGTACCTTTTGCTTGCTTTGTCGACCTCAAAAATGTGCTGCCCCGTTCAATGTCAAATAAAGCTTCTGTTTGTTAGTTAAATAAATTCAACTTTAACTGGGTTTTATATAGCTTTCAATTCTCCATCAGAATTTATATATTAAACAAACACATACCACAATCCTAGGTCGATGCTGCAAAATAACAAAAATAAAACAAATCGAAAAACCTTTTTGTCCGCTCCTGTATGCACATATTTCACCAGTCCACCTATATCTCTAGTTCATACTAAACAAACTCGCGCAGAACCTCAGCATTGCCAGATGTCAAGCGATAGAAGTGAATTGTGCCGTGGCTGAAAGTTTCATAGGAAAGGTTTTTGTATAAAACGGAAAAGAATATGATTGAGTTAAAGGAACGCGCAGACCTCGACCTGCCGCCATTGGGATATAGGTCAGCTGTAACCTGCAAGGTGCGACCGTAGTAAATTTCTTAGGTCCGTTGAATCGTCCGAGCAAGTTGCATTAACCATTGAAAGCCAAGAGTGGCAGTATCTTTTAAAAGTTTAAAACGGCGGACCAAGTGGAAGCGAATTGCTGGTGGAGTGGCAACACAAATTTCTCGAGGATTTGCTGCGCCGTCTGTCAGTTCTGACCGCAGCAGGTACACGTAGCTCGTTCATGCGGACAAGCGCGTAAAATGGAAAGATATAGGCCAAGCACTCTGCTCCGCTGTTTTTACGATGAAGTTTCGAACCGCAGTGACACATAATATTTTCATTCCGCTTCTTCGTATCTTGTTGAATAAATACGGGCATCGATGTCGTCCGTTCAATTGACGTTTACATTTGCGCGACGTTGAAGAGCTTTTTACGACGAACGTGGAGAAAAGAATCAATGAGACCAAATTGTCTGGATAACAAAGCATGTCTAATAGCCGCACTGAAAACATTAAAATTGATTAAAGTGATATGTATAATGTGTCGTATTATAATATTACTGCTTGCTAGTTTTAAAGTGTTCGATACATTTGGAATGTGTTTTAGACATGTTATTTAAAATGGTGGCAATTGGTAGGTTTCGTTTTGTGATATGTAGAAAGGCATGTAATCCGAGCAGTTAGCCTAAGCTTGAATGTAGCAAGTAACGAAGAAAATTGAGAGAAAGAGACAGGTTGAGTGGAGCGGCAAGTGGAAGGTCGCCAGAATGCAGGAAACTGTTCCAAGTACTGCAGTTCAAATGCAGGTCAGATGTGGGGTACCTAGTTGTAAAGAAAGAAATTGATAAATATCGTAGTCTTTTTTAAGAGATGATCCTTGCAAGCTATTAATATTTTACGAATCACAGCGGATGCTTGTAAAAATAAGGAAATGAGTGGATATGCAACTGGGTTCTATGAGAATTCATACTTATTTTATAAAACTGTTTTAAATAAAAATATATGAGGCATATATAGTTCAAATTTTATTTTTTTCTATAAAACATAATTAATTGTTATTCAATTTTCATGGTTCGAACCAAAACAGTTCAAATGTTGAATATTGTTGCACAAGTCTTTAGAAAATTTTTGAAATGCAGATCATTAATTGTTTTCGTGCAAAAGGAAAATGAACGTACAAAATATGTGTGATATAATATGGATGATTTCTTTTGAAAGGAAAACAGATTGAAACGATAATAGTCATTTCGTTGTGGGAGGTATTATATAAATATAGTTTGAACTTCAACGAATTCATTGGATCGTCTGCTTCATGACTCCTCTCTATTTCTAGTCAATGAAACAGAGACACCTTAGACATGCATCGATTGTGATTCATCGTGATTGAATCATGAGGAATACTAGAAAATACTAAATACTTATTTAATTTCAGTAGATTTGTAGACTATAGAAATATATTGTACCTCGATCTAATTGTGATGTGGGTCAAGTCGTATTTTATGACTGACTTCTAATTGAAAGTACTAATTATCTCAAATTAACGAATGTAATCGATGAAAGATATGCATATGTCTGTACATATTATATTGGTAGAGACTCAATACTTTATTATATTACAATTATTCAAGTCTTATATACAATACTTCTATAATTAACAATTGCTGATTTAATACTTGCTGCAATAGTATTACATGCTAATTAAAATAACCACAGAATAACCCCTTTAAATGACTTTACCAGTAACCTTTCAAAAGTATATTCATTTAAAAAGGCAATCTCATACAATATCTGGATAATATTTGCCATTACTGCACAATAACCAAGGTTTAAATTCACAGTAGTTTCTTCATCCTGATTCAGTTCATACTCCACAAGTACTCAGTTCATACAATTTCCAATTAACTTGAGTATCACAGAATATTATCCACTACATTCCAATGGCTCATATCAAGCTTACAGGTTTAGCCATCCGATATCCCGAAATAGTCAACAATTCCACTCAGCCCACTAGCACAATATCACCTGTCAAGAATTTTAGAGTTGCAATAGCAATTCTCTTTATATATTTTTACAATATCATTTTGACTGTATTGAGCTATAATAAGAAGAATATAGAAACAAATGAACAAAAAGCGCGCGTAATTTGGTTGCATGTACCTACTAATATAGCGAACTATTGTAGCAAAAACTCCATTTTATTAAATGAATTCGTCGTTTGGCGAAGGGTTAACCGTATCGACGGTCACGGCAGAATTTGGAACGAAAGTTAGTCAAGGGTAGCGCCTTTCGATCGTGTCAGGGGAGCAAGGACAGCGCTCAAGTTTCTGCAGATTGTGTTTCGCGGATCAGCAACGATCGTGCCAATACGAGGTGAATATAGGACGACACGCGTAGTTCATCCCTTCCAGGCCGCGCTGTCGGATTATTGATGTTTCTGTTCCATTTCATTCCCGTGCCATCTGCGTAATTAATTGCATGGAATAAGTTTAACTAACTTCTTGGTATTACACGCGCCCGGGCCGGAGTTGCGTGGAATGTGTGGAGTATTCCACAGTTGACATTTTGGAAGAGATTTTACCATTGCTTATTTCTTCGTTTCGTGGGCTGCGTTTCTAGGTTGTCGGAATTGGATGTTTTAATTTGCACGCACCCGCTCGCAACTCTTCGCTCGAGGATATTTGCTCCGTCGAACCTGACGCGCGCGTATTTTCGTACCCCAAATGGGTGCACGAGGTCGCAAACGAACGGTATTTACTTTAACGCGAGGAATATTGGTCTCGACAAAGTGGGCGCTTTTAATCTTCTTCCAATCAAACTGATTGCAGCACGGGTAAAAAAATCTAGGTCTGCCCCATGTGGTGTAGGCAACCTGAGTTTACCCCGTCGTGGTCACACGGGGTGTACCGCACTAAAGGATATGTCTTTGCCAATATTTCTATAAATTTTTAGACCTTAATAATAACATTTAAAAATTTGGCGAATTTTAACGAAAAAAAAATCGTATTTATCCACAACTATTTTTTCAAATACAAATTTCGGTATATCAAAATTTACATTTCTAGAGAAATACTGGTAGAGCATGACTGTATGAGTATTGCGAATTTACAATTATCACTCAAAAGTAAAAGATTTAAAACTACGAAAATGGTAACTGAAAAATGACGCTAGGGTGCAGTGAACCCCACGTTACCAATTTGTGATTATAAGAAGGTGTGACCACGGAGGAGTAACCGGTGGCGTAGAAGTCTGAAAGGCTCCTGCAGACTTATTTTTCCTATACAGTGGAGCGTCAATTATCCGAACCTCGATTATCCAAATCAGTGCTGCATCATCGCAATCCTCACCACTCCTTCGAACCAGTGTAGCGGTACCGATTGATTGAATTGGCTTTTGCGTAATATAAATTAACGCAGTAGTACTCTTGCATTTAATAAGTAATTATAGGTGTAATTCCTATAGTTATAAACTGTATAAACTACATGCATACAAGCAGTTCGGATAATGGACGCTCTACTGTATTTTCCTTCCGTTCATTCGACTTGGTTTTACAATACGTCGTGTCATGAAGACAATTTTCAGTGATTTTGAACGAAACATAGAAAAGTAGGCGTCTATGCAACTATGTAATAAAGTCACTATTAACTTCAGTTAAAAATAAATTTAGGCTTGACAATGTGATATTATTAAAGAGGACTTTGCCAGACTCCACGTCACCGATTGTCACAAAGTGGGACGCCATTTATTTACGAGAACAGTATGAAAAACGAAGACAAAAATTTTGAATACATTTTACGCAGGAGATAAAGTGGGTGGGTAGATGTGGACCACACAGATGACCATAATATTCATATGCGTGTGTATCAGATATTCTCTTGCAGATATATTACATCCCGGAAGTGTCGATAACTTTGTTGATGCTATCGATTCGTAATTGTCAATACGCATGAGCAAGCAGACGCATTGCAGAGTTATGAATAACATCAGCGAAGTTATTACAACAAATTAATGTTGGTTCTTATCGGTCAACGGGATTAATAAAAAAATCAGTTTTCGGGTATTCATCTATCGTAGGGGTGTAACGAATAGTCGCTGCAAGAGAATTCAAAGTTGAGATTCGAATACTTATTCGAATATTCGAACATTATTCTAATAATTAGGAGTATTTGAATATGCAAATATTCCAACGTGAAGTCATATCGGGCTTACAGTTATTTCTTTTTCAAACGAATATATTTGGAACTTTAGTAATCTTTCGGAAATTTTTACTTTTTAAAACAAAACAACCATCAGTAATTGGTATTATTATTGTAATTATTTTACAATCGTTATTGCAACAAATTATTCAAATAAATAATGACGATTTATTCGAATAAATTGAAGAAATAATTTGTTGCAAAGAGTAAATATTTATTATTTAAATAAAATATTGTACTAAAAAGAATCTATTTATTGGGATAATTACACATGTATACACTTACTCGAAACAGTTGGAATAATGCCCAATTCTGTTTCGCAGTCGATCTACGCCTCTTCATTTTCAGCATAAAGTATGAAACATTACCTGGTAAGTATAAGCAGACATTTTTCTAGGAAGCTAAAAATACCAAAGATTAATGAAGTTCCAAAATCAATAATGTTGGAATATTCAAATACTCCTAATGATTTGAATTTTCGAATTATTTGAAGAAATTATTTGCATTCGAAATTAATCAAATATTTACAGCTCAAATCCATCATTAATTTAACTTCGATAGGGGAAGAACTTTTTTATTTAAGTACAGAAAAGATGCAATGAATGAAAGTAATTTTAATCCTTCGTAAATTTTTATTTAACAATAAGTTATCTATCCGTACATTTTTTCTATAAACCTTCGAATGCGCGATCTCCATTGTTAAATATTTCGTCAACCACCGAGTGTCGACTCGAAAACCGAATCACGGGTCAACTATTTTTTGGGTCTCTCCCTACCTGCGGAGTTTCGTTAAAATCGATTCGCTACACTTCATACGGCCTCCTTGTTAGAGGAACGTCGATGGCAGGCCTATCGAATAACCTATTCAGCTGTACACAGTGCCGCGTGTCCGTTCCAGTATCGACATTTGATCGTACAACTTAATAACACACTCGCCGAATATTCGAGGCCCGGCCTGGCTCTACGTCCATGCGAGACCAGAATCGCGTGCAGCTTCGGCTCCACTCTTTTAATTCCAATCGGAGCGGATTGCATTCCGCTTTGTGCGTCCCTCGATTCAAACGACGCTCCTTCGTAGAGGCGATGCATTCATCTCCGTACGCAGTGCCCCTCTATCTGAACCCTGAAAGGGATGGCACGTCCCAAGGACGAGGCCGTGCCTTCGACGCGAGAGTCCCACGTCACTTTTTCCTTTCTCCTTTCAGAAATCTCGTTTCCCAGAGTGTTCGTTTTTTCCTGCGCGCTCACGGGCCGTCGAAGCGCGCCTGTCTCGCGAGCGAATCGTTTCGACGGAACCCGCGACGCGCTTCCTGGTTTCACTGTCGTCGAACGTCAGAATGGTTTCACGCTTAGAATGGAGTTTTCTATTAATGGAGCGTTGTAAACGGAGCCTGGGGCATCTTTAACTCTTGGAAGGTGAATAGGTTGACAGACAAGATGAAGGATTTGAAATATAATATAGTAATTTCATTTATGGATTAAGCTCAAAAGGAGACGGGGTATTGAATTTTGTTATGATCTAAAATTTTGTATACAAATGTAGGTATATGGTTTGGTGTTTAGCATGCTTAAGTGGACTCATGCTTGCTAGGTGAGCGTTAATGGAGGGATTGGGATGAACTGTAATACACGCACCCCCTGAAACTCTATCCGTGGCACACGTCATATTTGAACCCCGAACATTTGCAGCTTGTATAACACGAGTGCCCATAATTCTGCCCTCCTTAGTTAAAATGTCGTATCTAGCATTTTGAAACAACTGAGAAAATTGAAGTTTTATCATTTACTTTGTACTCTCCATATTTTCCTTCATTCAAACTAAAACATGTTGTCATTATTTCGTAACAGCGTAATATAATTTTTTTTAATAGGTGTACCAGCAAGTAATGTATTATTAACGTACCAATTAATTAATTGTTTCAGATAGAATATTTTATACATTTAGAAAGAAGTTAGGTTAAATACATTACACTGTTTATAGATCTCTACGAAGCACGTAGAGTTTTCTAACTTTACTTGAAAGGTAAAAGACGCGCGGAACTTCAAATATTTCAACATTTCTTGAAAAATGAAAAAATGCTAGATAGGACATTTTAACTAACGAGGGCAGAATTATCTACACATCTTGTCGGTTTTCTCTGTTCTTATATTTTTTCTCTGTACACATAAAACTTTCCTTTTACCAATAGTAGGTACGCAAATTTCTCGCACAGTCATTAACCTCATCCATTTCAAATCATTTACAATCTCAATTTCTTAAACCTAAACTTGTTTTTCTCGTTTCGTCAACCGATAAATTCGTTCCGAACAATCGGAATACTTACTTGATTACAGGCGACACATAAGGTCTGTTTAAAAACCGTATAAAAAGATAGAAAATACATGTACAAATTTGTTCCGCATACCAATCAGGAGCAAGAGTAATGTCGCGTGTGAAAAAGCCTTAACTAGTAACCGAGTTTACATGAAACTTGAACTCGAGGGTTCACTTCGCATTCCTTATAAAAAGAATATGCCAAATAGAAAGCCAAATAAAACAGTGTCAATTGTCAAATGAAATTTCCTATTTCAAGAGCGAATTCTTCGTGATATCCGTGGTGAAAAATCGGGCAGAATTTTGTTCGAGATTGCGCGTAATTTAACCTTTCGATGCTCAAACATTGATCGAAATGTTTAATGGAGTTATTACGATACCCATGGTCGAACTGTTTATACGAATTTTAGCGAATGAGAACGAGAACGCGGATATCCGCAGTCCAGCGAAACGGCTGGAATAACGTAGCAAAATGATTGCTTCCGACGATCGCGATCGTTGGAACACGGTAAATGTTATTCGATTGCGAGCGTACCCGCGCAGTTACCTGCTTTCGTTGCAATTACAAATTCATGGACCACTTTACCGTGCCGCTTTAATCAATTGATTATTTCTCTTCGCTTACCAGAAACTGAGAGGTTTTTTGTTTCTAGTAACGTACTGGGTGCTCAAGAAGTATTTGATTGAACTGTAGCATAAATCCAGGCATGTGCATTTACATTTTAATCCTAAAATAATTATAATGTGGTTAGATATATTAAAATATTTTTCCCCAGCTTTTACTATAATTACAGCAATGTGTATGCCAGGTTATGAGTTCATTATGAAATTCTATATTAATTTCTAAACTTGTCTGAATAAAATTTAGCAATGATGAATTTTCTATTAACTTTTCCCCGTATTAAAAACTGCCAGGCACGTCAGCAATTTTAACTAAAAATCTAAAAATATGGAGTTGCACCTCTCTTGCTGGAATGTCCTCAAATATCCCAGGCGATAAAGTTACACGAAACATTCTTACCTAAAAAAAATCAGTAAATAGTCCTGCTAACTGAAGCGTCACTCAAACGTCCAGAAAAACTTTAGCAACAAGCGCATACCATCACAAATTTCCCCTGCGATAGCATTTAATTTAACAGCTACCGCTCGCGAATAAGCAGGGATCGTTAGCGTCTGGGATCGCGATGTCTAGCAAGCAAACGAGACCTTGCTCGAATATGCATGCAGGTGCCTGACTATTCGCGTATTACGCCACACGGCCAGGACTAGTCCTGTTCGAGGGCAATTGAATTTTAAAGATCCTACCGATCCCCCGGGGCCGATTTGCGTGCAGCACGCGTCCGCGGCGTTGAATAAGGGTGATCCGCGGATGGGATAATGGCGGATTTGAACGAAGGCAGGAAGCCTCGCCATCCAGCGGTGTTTACGAGCGCGGAGAATATCCGTAACGTTGCAATTAAAAAGATCTGCTTCCCAAGGAGCGGCGAGGAATCTCGTTAACGTCGAGGTATAGAGAGATACCGCTCCGCGGGGCCGACATGTAATGTAACTGTTAATTAAACCTCTCGCAGGAGCGAGTAACGAGAGGATGAATGGACAATGAAGACGCATTTCTGTGCAGCTAACGATGTCGCCGCTTCTGTGGAAAAATGAAGCACCGAACGGGTCACGTATACACCGTCGGTCAAAAGTATTTCATCACTTATTGCGGGGACACTGTCGTCCATAAGTCAGAGTCGGGCACTAACTCAATAAGAAATTATTTAAATAACAGATCGAATTAAAGATACTTTAACTTTAGATTATTCTACTGATGAAGTTAATTTTTTTATTCAACGAATAACATTTTTTTTATAACCGGGCTAACTCCTATTCGTTATTCGAAATTTTTATTTAATTAAAAAATTTGACCACCTCTGGGCATTGCACGCTTACAAAAGACTGTTCGAAATGGTAACAGAAATGGGGTACAGTGACTCCTATCGAGATTGGAGTAAATTATCAACCACTTCCGAATTTTTCAACGTTTTAAACAGCTTGGCGTTAAAAAATTGAGTTCATGCCGAATTTTTTCTAATAAAAATCGCGCTGCGTAGTGCGCGTTTCTGTGAAGATAATTACAATCGCGAAGGATTAAAAATGCATAGAGGAAAGGAGAACGGGAAAGTAATGTACTTTCTGTATTCTGTTTAAAAGCTTAACCACACGAGATAGGTATCTACTGTGAGATTTATAGGATAATCATGTTTGCAACCTTTGAACTTTTTTGCAATAATTAATTATGCAGTAATCGAGAAAGAAATATAGTGATCAGCGCTCGAAGAAAATTAACGATGCGGGGTAAAGCATTCTGACTTGCTGGTTACAGTATCAAGATATGCACCTCCGGGCATTGTATTATTATCTAACTGTTGTTTTGAATCTCGCTAGCATTTTCACCTTGATGATTCTTTCTGGCGAAATGGTAATTAGCTTATGTTCTCACGATAGAGGATTCATTATCGTTTGAATGTAAAGCCAGACTCTGTATATGTACAGTGTTTAATCATCCGTCGACGTGAATACTTTCCTTACTTCCATGTTATATTTTTCTCTATGCGAATTGAAATTTTGTGGTCAGAGATGTGAAAGAATATTCGAACGACTTTTACGTTAATTAGAGTTTGTGCGTCGACGAAAACACTTCTCTGCAGCAGACTTTGAAACGCGTCGGACTAATTATGGGAGCGTAAAAAGTCTTGTGTTGAGAGACTCCTCCAGACAACGCTATGAAACCCCTCTGAAAAAACTCCTGGAAACCCTCTTCAGAGGATTAAATCCGTCCTGCGAGCTCTTTTCGCAGACATTTGGGAGACAATGAAACGTCGCTCTCGCGCAGCAGCTGTTGCGACGTTCGAAGTTTTCTCTAATCATCAGCTTAAAACCAAATCCAAATTCATTGTATTATCTAAGTCGTTTCTGCTTCAACAATGCTTTTAGTGTTAACACGTTTAGATTGACAAAATTGAGATACATTTTCCGATTTCAGGAATATTTTTATTATTGCAGCTTTTCAGACTGCTGATATTGGTATCCATATTTGAAACCAGGATAATAAAAATTTATCATGTTATATACACAGTTTTTTTAATCAGTAGGTAATATTTGTACTGTTAATATTGCTCAGATTGCTGATTTTGAGATTCATATTCGAGATAAACGAGACCTGAAGTATTTTTATTACTAACGTTTTTCATATACTTGATAGGTTTTCTAGATGTTATTAAGGAGATTATGACTAAATAACAGTTTAGAGCGAAGTTGAGTAAAGAAGTTTTCATCCGTTGTATTAGGTTGTTCTATCACGATATTTATCGAAATTAATACTCTCATCCAAAGAATACTCTCACGTTTCAATTCGACATTGAAGTCAAAGTCAGAGAGTCCGAAATTATATAGAATTTAATACGACTGTTACGTTTCTATATCGATATACTGTGAGCGGCCAAAAAAAAGATCTCTGTCGAAATTTTACCTCGGTAGGATAACGGGGTAACGTGCCTCGCACCCCTATAAATTTTACATATGCAACAATTCTAAAAGGTGAGACAAAAACAGTTGTGTGAGAAAAAGAAACTGTCAACCATTTAATAACTAAAAGCGGCCACTCCAATATCTCCCGCAGCCACGTATATCGCGGAGAATTTTTTGCCCCCCCGCGATCTTTCTCGTGTTCTAATTACCATAGAACCGTTATTTCTCGTAGTAATTTATGTACTCGGTCGCCTTCCGTGCCAACATTTTTTGCGTTCAATTACCGTGATTCACGGCTGCAGAAGTGCATGACGCGATACGCCAGCATCTCGCGTTTTCCATAGGCAGGAGCACGCGTTTGAGCATTGTGCGGTGGCCGAGTGCGGTTCAGCGAAGGCCTCGTTGCAACGAAGGGGGATCAACGAATCCTCCACCCTGGCGCAATCTCGAAGCCGCCACGTTATTCGCGTTCTGTCGTCACGTTGAAATCTGCGATCAATAGAGCACCCTCGTCGAGCATCGCTGCGCGTTTGCTCTCGTCTTCCACGTTGCCCGTTTCGGGTCAAGATCAGGTTAATCCGCGGTTTCGTTCTGTCGTTGACACAGATTCGACTCTAGCCGACGAAACTGGATGCAGCCGCTCTCCTCCCGCGAGTGGAAACACACTCGACTCGTAATTCGAAATCGCCGATGTCCGGAAAGGGAAAACGTGGCGGTGTAAAGATAATTTAGGCTTTGCATTTTCTGCTATTATTAAACGATTTTACTCTGCAGTTTAGTGTTGTACATACGATTATACAAGTTTAGTACCGCGTAAAAAAGTCAGGTACAGTCGAACGATTGTTATTTATGTACACTTAATCTTACGAATGGGAGGCGTGGGTAATAAATTTGGTATATTACAAATTGTCGTTGGCTTGATTTTGTAGAGATTTTTGAGGAAAATTGATATATTATTTGATGGCGGGTTGTAAAGATTGTCAAGGGAGTGGAAAAGAAATTTAAAGTAAAAGTGGTTGAAATAAACCAGACAGAAGGATAATTGACAAATTTCGTCCTCTGCATTTCTCGATTGCTATGGTTTAGAGTGTCTCTGCTATGATTGCATTTTCCGTGTCGTCTGGTGGTAAATGTTGCATTAGTATACGTCAATATTTTGACTGACTTGCAGGTAACAGTGTTTGTGCGTTTACGAAGGAGAGGAAGATTTTCGAGAACGGCGAGCTTTTACAGATTTCAGTATGATAGCACGTTACTCGTAGAAGTGAATATTATTTCGAATTCGAAGTTGTAGCAGTTTTTTGGGCATGCGTGTAACTTCTTACACGAAATAACTTTGATGGCCATCACTCGCGTGGTCTATTAGAGCGATTATCATATTGAAACTGCGCGAATTCTAAATTTCGTCCCCAGAACTCTAAAAGAAATTGAGATCGATTTTCTAAAAATTTGTTATGCGAAATAAAAAGGGCTGAAACATGAACAGTTACAGAAGTGAATTTATCTTTTATCGGTTTTCAAGCAATTTTAGTAGAAATGTTTACTGTTTTGTAGATGTCAAAACGAAAACAGTGGAACAAGGAGTCCATACGAAAAGAAGACGTTTATTTGCCGTGATTGCTTGCACACATAAACTGCAAGATCATTTGAATTGATAAAAGGAAATTACTTTTTCAATTTATTTCCAGTTTTACAAACATTTTCTGGAGGTGGGGATGGGGGCAAAATTACATTTTGCGATTCGTGAATACATAGAGAAACGTTGAAAGAAAATTCATGTCAAGTGCCAGCTCATTCTAACATTTTATTCACCCCCCACAGGGTCAAATACAAATAGGGGATGAAATTTTGGCCCTTTATCCTACGAGACAAATATAACGATAGGCGTAGTTGTAGATTATAGGAAAAGCGAAATTCTGTACGATTTATCAGTTGATTTATAAAGCAGTGAAATTCTATAAGAAAAATAGACCAAGCTCTTCTACATTCTAACGAAATGTAGTAGAATTGAACTAAGATATAGTGGAATTTAAAGAATGAAGGTGACAGTAAGAATCTCATAACAAATTCCCATACAACGTCATTGCGAATTAAGCAACCTCTTCTTATCTCCGATAGCTCGACAAATATCAAATTGTTCCGTATACATTTAAGTCACGTATTCAATATCAAAATGTCGGATAATGACAAACTGCGTCAAACGGAACGGCGGGATTGAATAAAGCCACATGGAAATTATAAATCATTGAACGGGAGCTGCGCAAGAAAATGGAGTCTCTATGGACGACACCGCTATAGCTGCGCTGTACGAGCCTGCTAAACTAGGACGTGCACCGCCCTTGGGGTCCATGACATCTGTTGCCCTCGATCTTACGATATCCGTCCACCGCTCGCCCAGATCCACGCTTCTCCTTGCTCTTTAATCCCCTTCTGCACTAGGGCTGTTTCAGCCTCGAAACATTCAAGCTGCTCCAAACTCTGGACTAAGCAAACTCTGCGTGTCGTATACTGTCTGGACCCAGCTCTTTGAGCGTTCTAAACACATATAATAATTGAGCACGATAACATATTTCAGCTGATGCGTGCACTGCGCGCGAGAAACGCCGATGGGCGTTCAATGAGACCGCTTAACGAATAGCATTGTAAGAGTCCCGCACGTGATGATCGTTCAGCATCACAATTTCCGGACTCAAAGGTCAAACGGTTTTAAGTAACGGGAATAATTCCCTTTTCAAATACTCCCACAATTTGGGCCTTATTTTATTATTATTAATATTTGTGGATGAAAGATTGTTACGATGACGTATCCAGATTATTTGGATAGTTTCGTTTTTTGTACTGAAATTTGAGAACATATACTACGGCTATGTATAGAAACGTAAGGTGGTGCATGCAAGAGCAGAGAAGCAACGCAACATTATTCATAATTAATTACATTCTTCCTATTATGTGAATTTATGAATGACTGTATCTCACTGGTGCTGAGAGGTGAAAGAAGATCGAGTCTTCTGTGATCGTGACAACTCCACTCAGGCTTAATGGACAGCGAGGGTATTGAGAATCGAGGTTAGACAAAGGGAAATCCTATGCCTCGTAGAAGTGTACAAGAGTATAGGTTTCCCTTTGCCAGCCAAGCCAGGCTAAGGTTTTGTGAACGTGGAGGGGAATCAGCAGCTACAACTCGGCCATTCTGATAATTGGGCGTGGACTTTCGCGGACAGTGATTCTGTCACAAAAATACGCAGGGCGCAAGCTCTTGTCGCCAAAGCCACTCTTGGAATAAATCTAGTCAAGTTGGCGTATGCAGAGGCGAAGAATAAATCGGTATCTACGCTTTTTAGATATTGAGAATAAATTTAAATATGCTCCACTTCCTAAGTATGGAGAAACTCTTCCTTTTTCTCTACTCTCTTTTGCAAAATATCTTCAATGTTTATTAACTATATGTAGTACCATAAGTATCATGAGTTTAAATTAGTTATTAGTGCTACTATTATTTTTAGTAGCTATATATTAGAACAGTTAAACTTCGATATAACTCGGTAGATAAATTTCAAAGTGGAGCAATAAAAGGGGGTTTTCTAGTTTTGTAACACATTTTATACAGTTTGGTGGTCTTGTGGTCTTGCATCACTTCAGTTGTCTTTTCAAAAGATTTGGTCAGCTTACTTTAACCATCCCCCTCCCATTTATAATGCGATTATTAGTATCGATATTGATTATTACTGTTATAAGTATAAGAATAAGTGTAACAAGGGTGGCTTTCGTGTGTTCTAAATATTGGCAAGCATTTTAATTTATTCTCCAAACCTAGGAAACGTTCCTATTCATTCTTTGCATCCCGGTTACCCGAATATTCCAATTCAGATGGACTCATTCCAACAGAGAACTTTCCTGAGCTACGTGCCACATTCAAACGATTCGAAACGATTTAGCACTTGAATCGAATATCCGAATGCTCGAACACCCCCCTACTTTGCACTATCTAGCACCCCTTAGTCGCTAATCCTGCGAGAACAATGGCTGCCGCGGGGAATACTATTGGGTAACGTCTCCTATTGTGCACCTTCGCGGAGCGTAATGCCATTGTACAGATTAAATTTTACGGGTTTCTTTAAGAGTGTGTTGCTTGTAAGTAAATTATGGAAGTTTATCTAAATGGATATGTTTATGAAGCACAGGCAGTGAAGTTGAGAGTTAGAAACTAAAATTGGTTTTGTCTTTAAAAATTTCAAACATATATTACTTTTATTTACATCCTGCGTCAATACTGCATATTTCGCACACATTGTTTCATCAGCGTTGTGCTGAATTCATTTATTTTTATACTTGCATTGCTTTACATGAGAAATATAGCTTTAGATTTAAAACACAGAGAGTGATCATGAAAAACTGGTTTCTTCGGTGCTATTAGATTTAATATGAAAAATTATTCTGGAAAGTGTCCTGTAATTTAGCAAACATTTCATGTGGCACTTATTTACAAACACTTCGTATTACTCTTACTTTCAATTAGTTTGGAAAGCGGAAGCAAACTATAGTTGTTACTAAAGTAAGCCTTGAAATTGATTAACCTTGAAGTTTATTCAATATCTTATCAGGTCCCGCGGAAAGTTCTGTCGTTTTTTTTATCGCTACCAAACACCATATATCAACAAACTTGTCTTTTGTTGAATCATTGAGGCAGTTGAATCTTAGACACGATATTGTAGCTTTGCTTTGCTTTACGACTTTAAACTCTGTCGAAAAGCAACGGAAGCAGCTCAAAACATACGTCAAGCAATTGGAGAAGATGCTGTTAGTGATCGTAAAGCAACATTTCATTCACGTGTAGGAAGGTTGTGAATATCTATATGAAACATGCACAGAATTAGCAAAGTGTAGGAATATTGGAGACGGGTGGTATATATAATATACAAGCTTATTACACACTACCAAAAAACGCAAGAACTTTCCGTGAGATCTAATATATTTTTTCTCAGGAATAGGTAGGTACGTAATAAAAATTCTGAATTTTTAAATCTGTTTAATAGGATTTAATTTCCTTATTGCAAACCTGTTATTCTTACGAGAGAAACCTTCTTTGGGGGAGTCCACTAGAATCTACAAAAGCAATTAACGGTTACTTCATTAGGTCGTTGAATAAGCCACATACAAGTTGATATTGCAGTTGATTAGAAATTTGTATAATGCACATAAAAAATTTACCCTTGCTAAACATTCAATTTCCTAAATGTTGCAAAAAAATGAAGCACCTTTACTAAAATTTGAATCTCGGCAAGAATTCCATTATATCAAAAATTCACGTTACTATTTTACTTCAATTCGTTTAATATGATGATGAAATACACAAGAATCTAAGCACCTGAAGGCTAGAAATAAGACTGTCTCGAATAGTATAAGTATAGAAACAATCTCCAAACATATCGTATGATATTTGCGAATTTAATTTACGCGTATAAATATACAGGGATTTGTAACTGTTAGATGGAATCAATGATCCCTTTGGAGAACATAGTTACCTATTCGTGGTTGACAGCCTTTTAGACAGCATACTTTCCTCCTCTGTTTAGATTATTTTGTTTATTGCGTTTTTGTATCAATAAATCACCAAAAGGATTTAGACACACGACAGGCTTTGCACGCCAAGAACGCTGGTGAAATCTATCCAGCAATGCGCGTAGGTGTTGCAAGTGGGCAGGATAGTGGAATTTTATTGAACGACACGTACTTACGTGAACATACTTTCTTCCTAGGACCGTTGGAGATACGGCTGCTGCAGCATCTGCTCCTCTGAATCGATCGATTGTTTATCACGTTTCTGTCTACGTATCACGTTTCGTTTCAGTTGCATCTCGTTTCCAGAGAATCGTCTAATGGTTCTTTGGTCCGCCTTGCCAGATATATTCTTTCTAAAGGAACACCTGAGTATCATTATTATTACGAATACACACCTTTCTTGAAGGAAAAGTTTGTAAGATATAAATGTGAAAGGTTATCCAACTTTATTTTCCATAAAGCAAGTAGTTTTCAAAATTATTACAGGTTCCTTTTTTATAGCTTCTATTTTTGTATCTGAATGTTCTTTCCTAATTGATTTGCTCTATAATTGCCCTACTTTACTTATCTACTAATTACTATGTATTAATATTATTGATTAGCCCTCATTACTCATTCCTGTCACTGAAATCTGTTCAGAGAAGCTTCGACCGTACTATTATCGACCATCAATTTACTTTCCGTGGCAAGTGATTCGCGAGATTAAAAATGTCTCGAATGTCTGTACAATAAATTTCCTTTTCACTAAAATGCTTTTCTGATGGGGAGAAGACGGGGAGAATAATCGACGCCTGAGAAAATAAAAGTTTCCAGATCAGTTTCACTTTACCAATTTACAGTTCAAACAAGTTCGACGTAAGTTTCATTTAAACGTACAGCTAATGGGCAGTTCTATCGCTATCAAATTACATCTGATTTATCTCGGCGCGAAAAGACGCGGCGTTTCTAAATTGCGCTTGAAATAAGGTAAAAGCCTTCGACGGCCACTCAACGATTCGAATATCTGGTGCGCTCGCCTATCCTGTTAATTAAAACCGAATTGCTGCCAGCAATTTGCAAAGTGTGGTCCGCGATTGGCAGCTGGACGAGGGTGAAGCTTGTAATTGCAGGTTTTAGCTGCAGCTGACCCTTGAAGTTACGAGGATAGAGCAGAGGCACCAGCCTTCGAAAACATAATTATTCGTGATAGAAAAAACTGTTAGCAGCTTTTCACGTTAAGAGACACCACCCTTTTCCATTTAGTACCATCATCTTCCGCTGGCGGGACTATACATATATTATGCAGGATTATGTTAACACCGGGGGACTGAAATTAAATATAGGACGTTCTTATTTACAATTTCAGCTTTAATCCTCGCATGGCGGATACGGGGTGATTTTCAATTTTATTTTATTAATGGAAGCAGGTGCTCTTTTTACACAAAGACAAACTACCTATTATAGAATAAGTAACAGAAGATCTCAAAATTAATTAGTTTGCTAATACTATAATAGAAATACTAAAAATAGCAAGGAAGAGAAGTAGGCATATAAACAAAGGATTTGAAGTCACTGATTGACCCAGAAAAGCAAGTATCTACTAGCTACTTATTGTTAGTATAATAATTGTATTGAGTTTTGCAGCATTGAAATAAAATAAACTCCCCTTCCATCGTACCAAATCAACTATATAGGAGACGATAACCATCTATCAATTTCCAAGACGACACAAATCTGCACCACTCTATAGGGCAAACGATTTCCTCCCCCGGCGTCCCATACCTATGCAGGCTTTGCGTAATTCATACGCCGCTCATAAATTATTCATCAAAAGTATCGCGCGACGCTTGTTAATTTTCCAGTGTCGCTGTCAGTTGTGCGGAACGCTTGCTAATAAAATATCGCCGAGTGGATTAACAGTCATTTAATGTCGGAAGCGGAAGCTTGGGATACGATCGAGCGACCTTGACCATCGAAGGCTGAAGATTTTTGTGCTGTGGAATACAAAATGCTTCGGGGGTCGTCGCGGTGGACGGGTAGCAAAAGTGGTCGGTTCCCTTGGCTCATGGAAACTGCACTTCTCCCTCACAAAAGACCGCGACCAAGCTTTCCATGGAACGGGCGCAGACGCTCGCAAAGGGGTGGTTTTAATGGACCGCGGGATTCCTTTTTTTCCCCTTTATTTTCTGGCTGGGAACGATCGCGAGAAAAACGTTCGTAATTATTTGAATTGAATGGAATTCGGCCTCTTCGCGTCGCACGCTGTATTTCGCAGATTCATTTCTGCGGCATACCTTCCCTGAATAAATCTCTTGAGCAAACTTGAACTTTTAGCAGCTTTGCATTACTATAGGTATTGCAGGGCAGAATAATGAGTGCAATAGTATAAAGTTAACTGACAGGTGTGCTCATGTTACTGTAAAAGTAAATCTTAAGATTTAGATTAACGTTGGTAGAAGCCCGAAATAATGTTTCCCACTCGAGAGTATGGTACACCGTTGGAAAGCTTCAGTAGAGGAGTCCAACGTCCCAGTCTAAAATTATATATTAAAAAATGTAAACTCGGCATTCAAGCACACTTGCGCAACCCCAACCAACTCCGACAGTCGATGCAAAGGAAAACTCGGAAAATTCTAGAAAAAAATGCACCCTTCTGAGTTTCTGGCACACATTTTGTTTATCTGGAGTTTTCTACTTTGGGAGCGCATATTTTAAGGGGTTTTAAATCATTTTTTCTAGCAGAGATATGTATATTGTTTGCCATTCAAACGTATATATGTTACTAGCTGAAATGCCCAGTGTTACCCGGGTTTATGAAAGTTTTTAAATAAACGCGGTAGTATTATAAACGGCAAAACAGTTGGTAGCGTTATTAAAGTTAGCGAGAATTTGTTGTCATTAGGGCAACAAATTAATCGGACACATACGTCTAAACTGAAATTTTACTAAATGCTAGACTGATTCTTGGTATCACCAAACCAATTGTCGAGTTTGGCTGAACATTTGTCAATTTTTTTTGAGTTAAGTAATCCGAATTTCATCAAACTCATTATAAGTCATTAGAATTTTTTAACCATATTTTCCAAGTTTCAATCGGCGCCGTTCCTATCCGTCGTACCATCCTATATGCTTCGACAATTTTATTATTATTCGTGATTTTTTTCACAGAAAGAAGTTCGTTTTTACAAAAAATTCAGTCCTACTAAAACGTTCTATCCTCGTTTTTCATACGTTCAGTTGCGCGTAGCGAAAGTACGAGAGCAGTCGCAGAAAAAAGAGGAAGAGCAAACGACTGCTCGGGGAACAAGTCGATATTGTACCATCGAGACGGATCAGACGTACAATAAGGGTCAAAGGATATACGATGCAAGTTGCGCGTATTGGAAAAGCCCTGGGGGGGGGGGGGAGGGAGACCCGTCGAAATCTCGGAATGAGGATTTCTTCGGTGATATACAAACAAACCCGAGATGCGATGGTCTATAGTGCTTCCCCTCGATCAACTTCGCTTAGTTTCAATAAGTTCGTTCTATCGCAGATTCGAATCAGCCTGATAAGAGATTCTGTTCCGGACCGACCGTAGATATAGCGAGGTTGTAGATAACAGTGCTCCAATTGGAGTTTAATTGAACTGTGGGTAATTACGTTAGCGGAAAACAGCGATTTTGAATGTTGCCATTTTTCGAAGAAATGAAATGCATAGAAGAAATATTCTACTTAGCTTTCTGTCTCTTTTGGAAATGATTAATGGGGATTAGCAAAAATTATAAGAAACGTGAAAAATTGTGTGATTTATATTGGGTAAAATTATTTTACAGGGGTTCTGGTAATCGTTAGGTTTTGAGGAAAAAGTGCAGAGAAATTCTGAATTACTTACGTGACAGTAACTTTATTTTTGAAACGAGTAGTCCATGCGGAATAGTTTTTGTTTTTTAGATTTTCAGCAGTGAAAATCATAGAATCATAGTTTCAAGAAATGTGTTCTGGTAATATGTACGAGATATAAAAAATAGAGAAGCGAATATATTAAGCATTATAAGGATTTCTTGGAACCTAATATACAATAACGAATATTGATACTTTACCTGGATAATCTTTACAAAAGTCAGTGTAACTAAATCCATAAGTAATGCAAATTTCAAACGAAGAAGATAAACTGGGAAATTGGAATATATCGAAACACAAAAATCCACACCTTTGTCAAAATTCTTCAATATAATTCGAAGATTAAATAATATCCAACACAGTATTTTATTTACAAAAAAACAAAAAAACAGAGAGAATATCGTATTCGACACTTTTAAGGAACTCACAGTTTTCACAGAAGGTCGTATCAAATAGAGCTGAACGGTGGCAGAATCTCAAAATAAAATGAAAAACAGAGTTGCGGGGCAGTAGCAGGATAGAAAAATAGTTTAATAAAATTGATACACAATACCTATAGAAAAGTCTTCGATCTTAATAAAAAGCGACGAAGCTATTAACTACTTACTCGTTACAAGCAAACCTGACCTACATCCACAGAGATGTTTGCAACGTCGCTTTCGTTGCATTTAATCGCCTTTCGTCCCAGCTCCTTTCCTGTTCCATGTTTCTCGACAGAGAAACTGACAGGCGTCGTGCACTCCAATGTTCACCTTTTGTGCGTCAACGAACTATGCACAGCTCGATGGACATTTTGGCCGCTTGCCACTCGCGAGTGCGGGAAACGCCATCCAGCACGCAATTCGTGCTTTGCTGACGCAGACGTGCATCCATATCTAAGTTATTTCTCTAAATTATACACAGAATCATTATACGTAGATAAATATAATTCATTTTATCGAACTCCATTTTGCGCACTTTATCCCCTAAAGTGGGGTGTACAAAGTTTTTGTCACCAATTTGCCTCGAATTTGGAACATCGGTACTACACAGCCTGTATAACAATATATTAAATGCTTAGGGAATGCTACTCGAAAGCTTTCAGGAAAATCTAGATCAAAGTCGTTACCTTTTTTACTCCCGCGATATAATTTTATTTTGCACTCCTACCTGAACATAAAGTCGTAATTAAGTTGCAGAGGCAGCTGAAGACGAATTCAAATCGTAATTATAGATGCATGCACATATTTCGAATAATTTTCAATTATTTCAGTGTTCAGTTCTTTAAATTAATTTTGTTCTTACATATAAAGTCAGATATATTATAGTATGTGACAAAGGTGAAAATTTGAACTCGATTTTTCCATTAAGTTTTGAGTCCGTTTCGCGTATGTAACGCATTTCTATACATAACATGAATCAATGATTTACAAGATTGCTAAATCGATGGCCTGAACCGTCCACAGTCTTGTTATATGCAAGGCATTCCAGAAACGGTGGACTTAAATTGAATGCATTGAATGCAAACACCTGGGAATATAGGATTATCAAGCGTTTGCAAATTATCGGTACGAGAATTACGTGTACCAGGTGTCCTAAAATTCAGTAGGACGAAACAGGTAGCTTTATTCAAATACACCTCGAAAATGCAATACAAAGATTTTTATAGTGGTCCTCCATTTTGGACAACTAATATTTGAGAATTCTTCATGTTCGAGTACATCTGATTAAAAATTTGTAGAATGCAACAACAAATGTGTTACCATTGCGGCTAAAATGAATCCTTGTTCAAAAGTATGTAAGTAGAAATTATATAGTAACTTTTTTTCGAACGACGTTTCATTATTTCGAAGAAAGTATCGTCCAAAAAAAGGTTGTTTTACAATTTTTGCTCACATATTTTTGCACAACGATTGATTTCATCCACAGCTGTGCCACATTCACAATACATTATACCAATTGCAAAGCCCGCATGTCTCTACAAGATAAGTTTTCAAATTAGATTCTCTCGAAAACAGAAGCTAATATACAAAAAATATTCCACATTTTCAATTTGCTTCTGTATGCAGAATCACTACCTTTTCTCTTATATTACTCATTGTGGGACACTCCGTACAAATACAACGGTTATGTATAGTGTTCTACCAATAGTGCTAGTCAGCCTCTGAATTCTCTATAATGCTAATACCTGAAATACGAGATTTGAATCTGAATTTGATCGCACCTGGCTCCGCCGGAGGCCGAAGCAGGACAGAGATAAATCGACAGAGTTATGCAAATGCGGTATGCGATGTAACGTGACCAAGTACGAAGAAACGTAATAAGCAAAAGACCCGCTTATAGGGAACCGCACATAGAGGAATGGGGTCGATTACTATTCAACGTCCAATCTGTTCACGATAGATCATTTTGATGGAATATGTCCAGAAATTTCTTATTTTTCTTTACCGAGACTTGCCGAGTGTGATAAACAAATAATCTAAAGCCGAGGAAACGGTACATTACTGTAATCGGTTATTGGGCTATCGCGTGATTACATTATTCTGTATTTAGGCCGAGTATTTAGTAGAATTAATAATGACGTGGATATTTGTGGAATATTTAGAAAGATGAAGATTCTACCTCCTGGTTTAAAACGTACATATATATATATTACAACAATCGAAAACTTTTGTCAGGGTTTTTAAAGGAATGCCAATCTTTTATTATTAATAATAAATGTATTTTTGTAAATCTCCTATGAATTCTCCATGATTTTCTACGACTCTCAATTTGCCAGCTAGCTTATTCATGCGACAAACAATAAATCCACTGACACTTCATAATTTTCAACACATAAAATCTGGCAGTATTTTTAATCAATCAAGGATTGGAAGTCTACTGTAATTTCTATTGATGAAAATAATGTGCAATAAATGCTGACTTTTCTCGTAAAAACGTGACTGGGAATCTAAAGAAAATTTGATTATCGTGTCATGCTATCGCCAATTAGTTCAGCTAATCGAAGATGTTGCTATACTTCCCGCGATGTGTTCAGAACAGTTTAGAAAAGACAGAAAGTAAAAGCACTAAGTAGTTTGTGAAACCATTCCCACCATTGAAGTAGTAATAGATGCTTCCCCAGAATCAATAGTGCATAGATGGTAGCCGCCCATAATAACCGCAACTAATCGACGTGTTCGCAGGTGTGTCGGGCAAGGATGTCAGCGGATGGTCCAAAATCCCCTGCCTGAAGGGACGTTCCTCGAGTAAAGGTGGAAACGCATCTGCCGGCGCGCACGCCGGCCCACCGCAATGCCCGCACTCTGTATTAAGCAGCACTCGCAGTTCGGTTAGCAGTTCGCCTCTGAGCCCATGCCCAACGCCTATGCCGTTTTTGGTTACTTCGGGTTCGGTCAGGTGAGATATCACGATCTTTCTTAACCCTCCATTCTAGAAACCTGTTGCTTACTTACAGGGAATTTCGACAACCCGGGAATTAAAACAAAAATCTGAAACTGGAGAAATGTAGCTCAAGTGATGCTAATAACGTGACGTAAAAACGGTCCTAAACGTGAAAACATATCCGTAAAACGTAAACGATATTGAAAAGAAAGTACAATTCAAAGTTTGACGGTTTTCAATATCCTACATATAGTGATAAAGAATTGTCGAAAAAATGGTGGCGGATATAAATTTTGAGAAAGAAAAATGTTTCTCGAAAATTCTTTATCGTTGCTTTATAGGACGTAAAATATCATAGAACTTTAGAATTTAACATCTGGATACCCACGATGGTCTGAAAACTCACAATTTAGTTGAGAGGATACCCTTAGAACCGTTTGATTGCCAAATACAAAAATAGTTACGTTATTAGCATCACTTGAGCTACATTTCTCCAAAGTTTCAGATGTTTGAATTTTCGAGTTACTAAATTTTC
Source organism: Andrena dorsata (assembly GCA_929108735.1). NCBI lineage: Eukaryota > Metazoa > Arthropoda > Insecta > Hymenoptera > Andrenidae > Andrena > Andrena dorsata. Next base: position 61,855,586 of record OV815487.1, on the reverse strand, counting down.
TTTGTTACCCCTCAAACAGCGGATACCGGGTCACACGTGACCCAGCCTCAGGTTCGCCTCATGTCAGAGTTCAGATTGTCAGGCAAGAGTGACAATAATGACACTTCTTCTCCCGAATTGTACCTATTTGAAAAACTGTGTACTGTATTACACAAATGTTTTTCTGTAATTATTATGGGAACGCAGATAAAAAAGACCAGAGCTATTATAATATCTGCAAAGCGATCTAGATGCTATGTTTGCACTGGTAACAATTTTTCTTAACCCCCCTTTCTTGAAACTTGCTCATTGCTCCGCCATCAAATAACGATCACGACTCCTTTCTTGAACCCCCTTTTTTAGAAACTTATTGCTTACTTATCCCTGGAACGACAAATACCGGGTCACACGTGACCCAACTCCAGGTTTTTTTTTTATGTCAGAATTGAGGCATACCCCAAGAACCGCTGACTTTTATGATCACGAGGAAAATAAAAGGTGAACTGTTAGTTTTAACGGCTCTGATCAATGGTTTTACGCGATATCTATCTACTCTGCGTATATACTTTTCGTAGAGTATACAAACACATTTCGAATCGCTTCCTCGCCCACGCTCCATTGAAAGCAGTTCGTACAGGGCTTTTGAATCTGTCTCGATAACACTTCACGCGGTCGTTTATGGCGCCACGTTACGTGGCGCATGGAGCACATTGAAGCGTTAAGGCCTTTTTACGCGAGACATTTCTGTGGCAGGCTTCTAGTATTTCTGGCATCCTGTTTAGTAAACATAGTGTTAGTTTAAAAAGGATGAGAAAATACGAAGTATCGTGAATATATGTTCGTGATGGCAGTCTAAAAATGTTTAGGCGATCTGAGTCACGTTAAATTAAACTGACAAGTTGTATTAAAATTTAACAATTTTTGTAATGTCCGTTGCAATGTCTGAAAATGCATTGTGTAGTGTTTTTATTAAGGGGTAATGACACACTATGTAGAGCCCGGAAGAGCAGCCTGATTTTGAGAATTGTTTATGCTAGTATAGTGAATGGAATACAAAATCTGTTTGAAAGCCTTTATTGTACATACCTTGAAGTATGATCACAATTTTTTTAGAAGCTTCTGTTGTTGAGCTGAGGCGCCGCCATTTTGTATTGTCAATTTTTTAGAAAAATTCAAAACCAGGCTGCTTTTCCGGGCACTAATGTGTCGCTACCCCTTAAATTTTATTTGCAGGGTGAGTTTGTTATTGAGAATATTATTCTATTAGATAATTTTTTGAAACTTTCAACACATACTCATTAATAAGTCGTAAATTTAAATTAACACTTTTTTCAGATCAAATTTTTTCCCCCCTAAATGATTTTGTAGATTTCGAAATTTCAAAGTCCTTTATATTTTACCTGAGTTTGGTTTTGTATGAATATTCAAACGTAACTGCAAAATACAAATGGACACGATGGTTATAAAAATATTTGAACCTGCTAAGTGCCAAATCAGTGGCAAAAGTGTGTCGTGAAACATCTGTCATGTTATTACTTAGTGAAAAAGGTTTGGGGGACACTGTTCTTTCATCTGTCTGACTGTAAGTGGCCTTTGACATTTCTGACATGTTGATTGCTCCACTTTTTGTTTCTATTGTAGCATCTTCATGCTTAAGTTCGTCCATAACTCGGGAATATTCTTCAGAATTTTTAGGCCACCTGAATGGCATTGGTTTCAAGCTTACATTTGTAAAACAAACACGCGCAGCTAACGGTTCTGAGAACGGACATTTTCCAAGTGACATTGACCGAAGGAAACGAATTGCTCGGAATAACTTGTTTTCGTAAAATACATTTCTTTCAATTCCTTTTTATTTCTAGAATACGACTGCTACACGACGATATTATTTATTAATGTAATCATGTTTGGGAAGAGCTTGCGAAAACTTAACTTATTTGACGGAGTTTCTAAGATATGAATTTTATCGCCAAGTTGGCTCTTTTGTTATTAATGTTAAAGTGCACTCGCACCCCCAATGCAATTTAGAACGTGATAAGTGTTTGTAATCGTTTCAGTGGCGAGCTGAAATGCAGACTTTACTGACTGAGAATATGGAACTATATATTGGATTATTTGTTTTGGATGAAGTGAATAACACATAAAGAAGTTCTTTTGGGAGTTTGAGTCAGGGAGAATAATACTGAAAAATATATTAATAGAAATGGGAAAAGTTATATTTATAATTTCTGAATTATAATATTTAAAATGCTTGTAGGTATGTATACAGTATAAAAATATTATTAGTATTCCAAATTTGTTATTGTGACATTATGTTTAAAATTTTTTAGAGGAATGTAATAAATTTTTAGAATTATTTCTGAAAGTATAAAGTTAACGTTACATACATAAATGATGTGGTTTAAAATTTTCAAACAATAAGGTCTGACATTTCAGAGGGGATTATAACGCCCACCATTCTTTTAATTCAATCTGGAATAAAACGGTGCTCATTAATTTTTCTGTACTTTCTTTCTAATGAGAGTGCTGGGAAACGTTTCATCTATTTTATGATAGTAATGCAGATTGGAGTAGTCACCTCTAAAGGTCGTTACTGCTAAAAATACACCGTCTGCCTCATTTATACTTTATAGGGCGCTATATTCGGAGACGAGACGATCGTAGGCTAGATAAAAGGAACCATAGATACCTTCTGTTTACGGCTATCGACTAAACTCCGTCGATTCGTGCGCCTGTGGCCAATTCGAACTTTACTCTTACGTAAATCCCCTTTGATGGTCGATTGCATCGTTGCACTTTCATGTAGCCTTTAAACGCGATACCAAGGTGAAACGCTATTTCACCCATTAACTGAGGAACACGAATCAACTAGAGGAAACGAATTACATAATACCTTTTGAGGGAAATTTAATAATTTCACTTACATTCGAGGAGAAATTATTATTTGTAATAGTATATGGTATTCGGATTTAATTCAATTGTTACCATATTTAATTCAGTGTGCTTGGAACATATGTATAATGCTTGAAATTTAAAGGGTAAAGTTCTGATTATTAGTTGGCTTTGAAATATTATAGGAATTCGGAATAGGTAGTGAATAATATTTAATTAGTGTTAAGCTGCTATAAGTGTGGTCTGTATTCTGTATGATTTCTAGCAATGCGATTGAAGATTCATTCTAAAGAATTGAGATAGAAGTAACAAATTTTGAAAATGATATAATAATAATCAATACAGCTCTATTTTACACGATTAAAAATATAAGAATATTGTACGAGAACCTTCAAACAAAAATGATATAAATCTTGTGTATAGTAATGTAAATTTGACCTCATTTTGCGAGATTAAAATATGGTTTGCAGGCAACACAATTTTCAAACTCTTTTGACCCACATCTCATATCCTCAGGGGCTCGTACAAAACACTTGCTTGTAAAATTACATTCTCTTCAAACCAGTAGAATCTCCCGTTAGAATTTCATGTAACGCAGAAGGAGGAATTCTCAGTAAATAATATTTTATAGTCTACGATTCACTAATATCTGCATTTAAATTCTACATACACAGTGTTCCTAAATATTCACTAGAAACTGGCAGAATTCCTATAATTCTGTTAATTTTCTAGTGTTCTAGCACACAATCCAAGAAATACGCGTGGCTCTGTCGAATTTTTTTTTCTCCACGAATCTTGCGAAATTCCTGCGATTTTTATGATTCATCAGAAACACCTAAATATTCTGAAATTACTTCTGTGACGTAGAATACAGAAAGGCTTTGAACCCGTGTAATCTCAGTGGTAATTAGTGTTCCTTCTCGAGAAATTTTATAATTTCTTATTTTTCATTTCTCGAGAAATTACAGTGTTTCTCGAGAATCTTCAGTGTAGGAAAATTCTTATAAATCCCATTTGTTTTCACAAATGAATTTTCAGTTAGTTCAAATTGTGTGTTAATCGTGAACATAATTATAAACACATCTACAATCAGTAATAACTGTTAGCAATATACACGAAGAATTGCGCGATTGTTTATAGACTTTTTAAACTATTCTTTTTTTACCACAGGTGCACTATATACAATTAAACCAACATCCACTTAAAATGAAAGAAATTTTTCTACAGCCACAGATTTCATTACAAAAAAAAAAAGAAGTAGATTGGCTGACGCGACATTAGACGACGCATTGTGCTTTGAAAAAACTATTTTAAAACAAAAAAAGTAATACTTTGCCTTGTTCACATTGTATATTAAATAAATAAATTTATCAATTATATTTAATATCTATTTTTGTTCATTTACACAAATTTTGTCTAAGTTGGACACGAATAAAAATTTAGATAAATATTATCAACATTATTCCAAAAATATAAATTTGCAGTATTTTTTTAATTTCTTGAGAATTCTCGAGAATTCTCGAGAAATGTAATCTGATTTCTCATTTCTCGAGATGCGAAAAATATCGAGAAATCAGGAACACTAGTGGTAATACAATTCTCGACATTAATTATTACGGTCGAAATTAAATTTATAAATAACTCTAAAATGAATGACGAAACATCCACATCTACAGTTAAGGAAAGTTTCTTTTCGTTTATATCAAGATTGTATGGACTTGAAGCCGTGAGAATACTTAAGGATTTATCTAGCAGTAGATCCCACTTAACTAAAATAATATGTAATTATTACGGTCGGAATTAAATATATAAATAATTCTCGACATTGTCCAGGAACGTGGCAACGTACTTCACTCACAGTGTACTTTAGTTTCACCAGATTTAATCACCATATTTAAATCCCAGTCGACTGAGGTGGAATTTTTTTTAATCGCCCATACAAAAGCTCTTTTACCCCATCCACGGCAGAGGAGGCCGATTCTTCGGCAATTAAAAGTTCTGTTAACGAACCGCCCATCGATACATCATTAGCCGCGAGAGGAACTCGTCAGTCTAACAAGTTCCCGGGAACTTCTCCGCGCGGAAACTTCACCAATTCGGCGGTAGAAAATGCATTAGCGACGAAGGGGAAGCCGGTTTGTCGGCTACAACTTCGACATCCTGGCATGCCACCACGCTCTGAATAATTCATAACTCGGCATCTCGAAATGCTCGGTTTTGCTGCAATATATCGATAACCAACCGCTTCCCAAGTCCAAGTAGGGTCCCCCTTCCCATCCCGTCCAGACGGCAATCGCTATAGAAGCTCCTACCTTTCCCGTGGAAATGGTATCGATCCAAACCTGGGTATTATTTTTTTAAAACCACCGACCTCTCTGGCATTTCAACTTTAGCGATCTTTCGATGGGGAATGTTTTAGGACGTCCCATAAGGAGTCCGTTTTGTCCGTTTTGGGAGTTGGTCATTTAGATTTTCAGTGGAAATATTAGATTATGTTGGGGTCTTTCAATGTTGCAGCAAAAGTCGACGAGCATAAATCGAACAAGAAACTTGTACTAATATGTAGGGTGGTCATTTTTAACAACTCTTGTGGAGGTAATTGTAACTTGGAGATAAAGCAAAACACGAAATATATCTTAGTACCTTTTAGTGCTGAATCTATTCTGTAGTTGTTTCCCACGTATTATCTTACACTCTGTATATGTTTGTCTTTTATGATCCTTTATAATTACAACTACTGTTACGTTCCGTTAAGCATTTTACACAAAGCCACTAGAAATTTCATTTTCTCAACTATATTTCAATTAAGTAGCTTATTTCTTGAATTACTACTGTACCGTGATAGAAATTTGCCTCTAAGTTTGCCGCTTTAAGTAAAGGCAAGACTCTAGATAACAGAACCCACAATACATAACCACAGCCAATATATTTTATTATATTCAAAATAATCTACACAATCATTTTCATTCGAATTACCAAAACCACAGTATTTTTTACAATATCTATAATTTATAAGGCTTGCGTAAACAGTCGGGACTGACTGTTCTTTTTTTTTATTAAAATACACTGTGCACCCGGTATAATAGAATGATTTTTTACAAGACTGAATCTTATTAGTGCTTCGCAATATCAATTACAGGAGTCGTCGCAGCGTAAGGCTCGCCTTGTTTACCTTTTTTTCGTGCCCAATGGATTTAATTGATGTGAATGAATCGCTCTGTTTCAGTAGCGGGATGGTACAAAGTGTTGGGGCTAATTTGTCGCCGGACCAAACATTCGGATCGATTCGCTCGCTGTCGGTAACGAGAGAAGTCGCCAGTTTTCCTCTATCAAGAACGCCTACGCCACCTCCGCAGCACAGGTGGGTAATTTTTCTCCATTTGTTGAGCCCTGCTACGCAGGACGAATGCCGGATGAATGGGAGGGTCTATGTATGGGACATGTGAAAAACCGATTCGGAGGAGGCTTTAAAAAAGGGTGACAGTTATAAGGAAAGATCGCGAAGTTAAACACCGAAAGAATCACGAAACATTTGGAATATACAGGGTGATTCAGAAGGAGAGTAAAAAAGTTTCTTATCTAAAGCAGGTTGGTTGAAGGCCATTGTGAGTAAAAAGGGTTACATAAATCCAGATTTTATTTATAAAACTTGTGTAGTTATAAAAGCTTGAAATTTTACTGCTGTCATTGTAAAATTTAACAAGATTGATACGAATTGACCCTTTGGGCTAGGGAAAATAGATTTATGTAATAGATAAATAGAAATAAATATTTTTATAATTAAATAAAGATACAGTATTTCAAATATATATTTTAATACTAATTCATATAAACAATATTGTTAAATGAGTATCTCATTGAAATATAAGAAAATTTTACACAATAGAATAAATAATAGAAACAGGATAATAGTTTTTCAAATAATTACGGACTGACAACACGAAAAATGTGTGTAGTCATTTGGGAGATTCCCCGAGTGGGTGAAAAAATTACACCCCCTATAATTTTAACCCACAACCACATATCCAATCGACTTGAAATCAGCATCTCGCGTTCTTCTCAAAAACGATAAAAGTCGCTGCGTTGCCTACTTACAATTAGTGGCATCGCGATTTCCGTAAATACCTACACAATTTGTCGAGAAATGATCCGTCAGGTACAAGTAGTTCAATTTTTCAAGTTTTTTTAGTTACAAAACTCATACACTAAAAAATAAATAATACAAAAAGTATACAAAAAAAATTTAAGTTAGAAGATTTTATTTAATTTGATCAAAAATGCATTAAAAACTAAAAAATAATTATTTTCTTGTACCACAATTACGCTAGTGATATGTCACTTTAAATAAAATCGTGGGGCAGGATATTTCATAGCAGAATGTGAATCAATCTTATACAGAATCAAGCGTCGAAATGAGCGATGAAAAGCGATGAAATATCCTGCCCCACGATTTTATTCAAAGTGACATATCACTGCCGCAATTATAGTACAAGAAAATAATAATTTTTTAACTTAAAAAAAATGTTTAAACCTATATATTTTATTCGTGATCTGTCAACAGTAATTAAGAGCTATTTATTTCTGAGTCAATGCCTCATGTAAGAAGTTTTTAAACCGATTAGAACAGTTTAGCGAATGAAATATTGGTGTCTTGTAACTCCTAAGTCCTTAATGAAATACATCCAGATGTAGGTTTATATCCAAATATATGAACACCTTGATCTGTTCACTATGATAGACGAGTTGGGTGCGACGCGTTGTGATTCGTCACGGTAATTATACTTTTCTAAAGGACCTCATTATCACTTCAACAATTATCCTCACGAAATTGCGGCGAAACGAATTGTTTCACAGAGCGAATATGTTGCAAGGAACATATTCTTTCCCATGCAATTAACTTCATAATTGTTAAGACCATTCATGTTCCTTTTTTTATATACAAATACATAGTCTCTTCTTCTGTGTATTATAGTACATATATTTAAATATGCATTCAAACACAAATACTAATTTGACCGTATTATGACCTTTGACTTCAACATTTAAAGACAAACATGAAACTTATCAATACCTATCTAAATGTATTTTTCGTTTGACTTTAAAAAGCTCGTTAATTCTGATCTCGGCATCAATGATTTTCATTTACGGTGAAAGTCAACAATGCTTAAAGACTTTACTTAATGCTTCTATCTTACATAGAAAGATCGACAAATGTTATTGACTTTTTCCCTCTATCAGTTTCTTATGTACTTTCGTGTGGAGCAAGGACACGGTTTATCTCTGCTCCTAGAATCACCCTGTATTTGCAGTATCGTCTCGCATGAAACGGAACATTGATTAGATTGGAGCGTTCCGTAATAATACAGGAAAAACTGGAAACTCGTCGATGGGAAACGAGATGCACACACTCGTCCATATGCGATATCCTTTTTTGCGCGTTGTCGATGCAGCCAGGACCGCGGTAGAAGTCATTACACCGTAACTTGGCGAGTCCTGTTCGCCGATAAGTGGATACTGGAGAACGCGATAACCGTAAACCATCGACGGTGTACAAAATGGGAGAGTTAGACAGTGACCTCTGGTCAGGAATTTTAACGATGCCAATATAAATGCAAAGCAGCCGAAACGTGGGCGATTGAAAAAAGTCACGGGACGGAGGATGCCGAGGGGTGAAGCTTTAAAGTTTCAGTTTTTCTCGAAATGAAAAGCATCGTTCAATACTCAGAATTTTAGAATCAATTCGAAGACACTCACCCCGGCATAATTTTTGCAGATAACTCGGATTTTTTTTTTAGAAAGCACCGCGAGAAGGTTGAATTTTATGGAATTTGAATTAAATGAATTGAATTTGGAAAGTGGAACTACGTGAGTCGTAAGATTGCGTATTGAAAGTGATGGTGGAGAAAGTTGAAACTTTTTTTAGAATGCGTTAAAAAATCGGGAAATTCAATTTAAAACACGTTTGTGTGTTATAAAAATGCTTGACGCGTTGCAACGCACGTCATGTGGCTCTCTGGCAAGGCACGAATCTGCTAGATAGCCTTACTGACAAGTCCACTAGCAGGCCTTGAACGAAATGCACTCTCCTACTCGTTTTTCTTATTTCATCGAACCACCTTCTCCTCGACCTCTTTCTAGCCACCAAAAAGTAATCCAGAAATGCAAGGGGCCAGTCGAAACCTTAGAAGCTACTTCAGTTAAAAAGAATCACTTAGGTTGCATTTTATCGTGGAATTTTATTTCCAAATCTCTAACCCATTTTAGTATTGCCTCTCACGGATTGATATTTTTCACTCTAAACTTGATATTCCGACAGTCTCTATTTTAATGTTCTTGTTACCTTCCATTTTTTAATATCATTTTGTCATTCGGGGCATTCTTACTAATTGCTAATTGCGAAGTCTGTTTATTTAGTGGCTCTTATCTTTATTTATCGTTTTATCTTTTTTTAATGAGACATAATTATAATAACACTATTAGGGGCTTTATTGCGCACAAAGGTAATTACAATATGTTGCAAAAAGAATTTATACTACTTCGACCAACCCTCGATGGTCACACTTATTTTTGTCGAACGTAGTTGTCACACTGGGTTGATTCGACTCAAGCCGATTTTTAATTAGCTGCTGTTTGGAAGTGATCGGTTAAATTAACTCGCTGAAATTCTGAGATAAAGGTTGAACATTGTAGAATACAAGTTCATTGTTGAAAATTAACATTTGCAGTATGATGTCTAAAAAAAAATTGTAACGTACTGACCCTTATCTATTGTTTAACTCAGACTTTCTCCACAAACATGCATCATACTAACTACCCAAAGGCTACGTAATTGTAAACACTGTGTTATCCCTGTTATCCGTCGACATCCTAGCCAATACAAGAAAAACCCACTACATTCCCTCATCCAGATGCAGTACTATATCGAACGCCACTAGTCTCAGTCACGGAGTCCAATTTAAAAACAGTTGAACCTCGAATATTCTTAATTTAGTTTAATAAATATATTATTCATGAAACGGTAGTTCAAATCACCCTTGTGTCCATTACACAATGTTGCCTCAAAGATATTTTACCTCAAAGTCAAATTTTTGGAAATTTTGACCCACTGTGACAACCGAGAGTTAACATAAATAATGTGATAAAACACTTTGTATTTCACTTCATTTTTGTTTTGTACGAGTATTTAAATTTCAGTAATGCACAGAATAGGTAGCCAAAATTTGACTGTTGGGTACATATTATGTACCTGACTCTTAATTTTTTTTCATATACGCCATATCACTTCCTGCATTTAGTTGCAAGCAAGTTTCACGACATCTCCACTTTTTCCTTATAACGTATTGCTTCCATAATCTATTTTATTGCTTTCTGCGATCTCCATTTCTCTCCTATAACTCATTCATCCCTTAATTATTGAAATACTGGATGATATATACAGAAGGGAAGAAAACAGACAATACGATGAGTCCAGCGATTGTTGGGGAAAAAATCAATGGAATCCCTCTTTTATTCGACCGAAATCAATATTCAGGGTGGGGGAAACGAAATGGCGACCGATCGTTCACCCCCGTCGGTTGAGAGATGAGGTATTCGTGGTAGATAGACGGCGCATGAAATTGAATGCCTAATTCAACGACCTCATCAAATGCATCTACTTAATTAGTGCGAGGGCTATGTTACACGCCCCCCAGCTATATCGTACGCTCAAATCAACGCGATAGTAAACTTATGGCGTAGTAACGGCGTATATGTGATAACACCGGTACCGCGATTAATTTTCCTGTTACACGAACGATATTATTCCTGCTCGTTTCAGGTGGCGCGATTATTAAATTCGCATTAAAATTATAATTATGACGACGCACCAAACTTTCAGCGCCGTTGGGTAGACGCTTAATTCACCACCTCATGGTGGCAGAAAATCACTAGGAATGGTCTAAAAACGATGTATATTTTTTAAATTTTAAATTACTTCGATCTGTGATGGGAAATTACGAAAAATATCTTTTGTGTGTATATATTGTATTTTTGAGGAGGTTGATAAATTGGTAATTATTATTGGAACGATTTTTTGACGATTTTCATCAACGAAATTGCACTATTTTAAGTTTTAAGTACATTAATAAATTTACGAATGGTAGTAAAAGTAGAGTTTACGCGATTGACTTCGAATTCAAGGACTTACTGATTTCAGAAGCAGAGTAAGCTTCTAATTAAAAGTTTAGGTAAAAAATAGCAGAAGCAGAAAGGGAAATATAAAAATTGATATTTAATAATAATAAAGTCGTTGCATAATCGATGGAGAAATAATATCTTATCTATTAAAGGATTAGCATAAGTCATTAAGTTTATCATTCAATTTTATACTTCAATACTGTCAAACTCTATACACGAAGTGTAAATCAATCTTGTCGATAATCGAACAGAGATTACCAATAGCATGTAAATAATTATGGATTGCATTGAATGTTACTCTAACTGTATCCCATAACTCAACCCCTCTGTGGAGCTTTAAATTGAAAAAAGTCCATAAGCCATCTCACTAATGAAGACGAAGGAGATAAAGTGCAACCCAAAGGATAATGTTGTTAGCGAAGCTTAGAACTCTTCCACATCATACAAAATAATCGAAATAAATTAAGATACATTATACTGCTTTCAGAATAACAGGGTGTTATAAATCCACGCGAAACGTATGAAGAAAATTACTAAATTATATTGATATCACGTTGAAATTTACATGATTAACGGAGTTACGGAGCATTAGGCGAACCAACTCGCAATCTCATAAAGCACACAATAGACCTCGGCACGCAAATCGATAGTTAATAGTTCTACCAGGATTTCAAATGCAATTATGTTCTGTAGCTAGTTTGGTCGTTCTCCATTGCTATTCAGTACACACTTCCCAGGAATTTCGCTAGGAATCTTTGGCGAAGATGAAATAAGATGTACAGTAATGGTCTAAAGGAAATTCAAAAATGATATTTTCATAAGTAATTTCGCTGCGAGACTTTATTTATTGATATCATTGCTTTATTGTGGGGAATACCCTGACTCTGTTCTTGGCGAACTACACTATTTTCACTATTATTTACATTTTTAAACTTTTTTGTCCACCACTGTATTTTTCTTCCGAAATATCTTGTTCTGAATCTAACCCTTTGCAATTTTATGTCACATCTAAGGTGACGTTGATATTTTATAACTTAAAAGTTGTGTCAAGTTTCAAGCTATGTCGTGGACACATGAGTGCATCCATTGCCATGCAATATTTACAAAATTTCTATTCTTTACTTAGACACTACTGAAGTTAGTGATGTGTGTAATGACTTAATAATAGGTAGCTTATGAAAAAAAAAGTATGCCAACAAAGGGTTAAAATTACCACGAGAAGTATCTCCCCTCTAAATCAGAAAACCAATGAAAAATATTCAAAAATTGTTACCCACGATGTTGAGGACTACCATTTTATTTTATATAAACAATCAAAATTCTGACAGTCGTACGTAATTAGCTTAAATCTCCCCCTGTCACTACCAGACAAGCCCATTCAACACACACAGCAGTCTCTTGCAAATCACATTCCCTGGCATACGCACATATCATTGCAGAAAATATCAAACAAGCTGCACGCATGGTTGCCGAGCGATACGCGTGCAGATTTATTCAATATTCATTATTCCGTGGATGTTTGAAGCGTGACGCGGCACATAGGGTGATCAACGGTCCGCCTAGAAGCACAAAGCGCCTAGAAGAATATTGACCTATCTAGAATGCGAGGTGCGAGGCGTCGCTGTTGCATATTCAGACCGATTATCGAACTCGTTTAACCGACGGGTGCTTCCTGCATGCGACTTCGGCACGACAATTCTAGACCGTCGCGACGCACTGTTTATCATTGCGAAATCGATGACATCTGTCTGGCCAGGTGAACACAATCAACACGTGGAAACCCGTCTCGTTGCATTTGTGCAATTGTCGTGCGTTCATGACGGGCGACGTTTGTCAGCCACGACCACGTCTGCGGATAACGATACCAAGAAAGGTTTTGACTCATTCTTGCTGACGATACACGATTGTTATGTTCAGCATTACCTAGTACTTACTGTTTGACTGCCTGTGGGGCTTGTAAACTGTGAAATCGTACGCTTGGTAGGTGCTCGCTGCGCCGTAACAATGGGGCAGGGTGCTCGAATCTTTTTGATATTGAAATTGATGTGATGTGCAAGGTGTGAATTGTTGGAGATTGTTTTCTTTTGACATTATTGAAGAATAGTAACGATGTTCGTGGGAGTGTTTTTAATTTTATTTTTCCTTCTGGTCATATACTTGATAAATTAGGTATTGTCGTTGGATTTGGAGGAGAGGGCAAAGAGAGGTGATGTTCATTTTGGGAAGGGAACTTTCGAATGGATCCAAAAGAATTTATATTATAAAGAGTTACAGCGAGTTGCGTATTCATTACTCTGTTTAAGACGGTAGTTCCATGCTGCAGCTGAAATAAGGGTGGTTTTTGAAATTTTTTTCTTTTTAACAGCACATATACTAAAATGAAACTTCTCGTGTTCCGTAACACACCCACTTATGAAAATATAATATGAATTTTTCAACGTAATTAATCCATTTGTTACTGAGGAAAAATTGTTAAAGGGAGCTGAACTAAGGGTGAACCGAACGGAATGCTTTGAATTTTTTTACCCTGTTTCACAAATATACTTTTAAAGTCCTAAGCTTTATGTGACGCCCGGAAAAGTAATCCATTTTTAAGAATATTTTCAGGAATAATTTATAGTTTTTATATAAAATTTTGATTGCCTACCTTTAGTACAATGTCTTAAGAGACTATAAAAAAATAAATCAAAAACATCCATAAATTTTAATATATTAATTAAACAAACTATTTTTGTAAAAATGATGCGCTTTAGAAGACGAGTTTTAAAAATCCGCGAATAAGATGGACAGTTTTCTGAGCGTATTTCAAAAAGTTTGTTTTCAATAAAAAAAGATCGGTACGTACAACGGAAACTACACTCATATATCATAGTTTATAAAAAAAAAAGAAATTTGATTTCGGACCAGCTGTTCCATAGTTACACATTCGACCAGTTCACGTGGGGGGGAGGTCAAGAAGATTAATTAATATATTAAAATTTATGGATGTTTTTCTATTTATTTTTTCTTGTGTATAGTCTCTTAAGACAGCGTACTAAAGGTAGGTAGGTAGGTAATACAATTTTTCTATGAAATCTGTAAATTATTCCTGAAAAAAATTCTTAAAATTTCCCCCTTAAAAGCCTTAGTCCCTTCTGTTTTGCTCACTGGGAACTTTTCTTCTTTCCCAGTCACCTGAATTTTCCTCACAAAATCTATACCCCCCAAAATTTTAGAACATCGTAGGGAAGAGTTGCCAATATCGTACCACTAAAGACATTTTACGTTATATTTAATATTTGGTACTCATATGAACGCAAATGACTATTGGATATTGTAGCTTGATCTTTTAGGCACCTACTATTATATAGTTAGCCTTTTGTTCGGAACAAATTAATTTGTTATTAATCTTTTTGTCACATACTGTCAAAGGTACGATTCGGACAACCGGTCTCCTAAATCGTACCTCCACTAAAAAGTAGTATAAATAACAAATAGAGAAGAAAGTATTCAACATAAAGTAATGATTATTATATAGTTGCATATACAAATGTATATGGATCACACACAGGCCGCAATAACCTATGTAAATGATATATGTACATAACCTACAAACATACGAGTTGTCAAATCCTACTAGTAGGATTGTAGTGGTACGATTTAGGAAACATGATCAATTTATTTATAAATATCGGGACAAAATTGTATTGTTTGATTATTATCAGCTACGATAAACTAATAAAAAGTTACATCAATCATACCTGATTTTTTAAAATGTTTATAGCACGCACAAAATAGGGTGTAAGCTCAAAATTTTTTGTTTCTATTTCTTATTTCGCATTTACTTGATACTTTTTATTATCAAATGTCGTTTACATTCATTAATTACTTAGAAATTGATGAGGTACGATTTAGGTGACCAGTACGATATTGGCAACTCTCCCCTACTACCCACTGTCATCTCCGAACCACATTAATACCCTTTTAAACACCCTAAAGACGACCTGAAGAGTCACCGTCAACTGTTTATGGTTACAGACCATCCGCGCTGACCAACGCAGAGGATCTCGTGAACGTGGGCAGCCCGCTTCGGGAGGCCTCCCCGAGGCCGGAAGTGCGGGTGGTCGCGCCGTCCCATCGACCGTTGTCCGCCCTGGCGACGGCCAACGCCACCAACGTCAGCAACGGATCGGCGAATCGCAAATCGGTCAGCATACTGCTTCCCGAGCACTCGAGTGGATGACCCCAACAGCAGCACGGCTTTGTGCATCGTTGCGACAAGGAACCCCCCTCCATCTAGGAACCAACGAGAAACGAGAGGATGACGGTGACGGGCGAGAGAACGAACGGGAACGAAGGATCGATTGCTCGACGTAAACACCGACGGGATCGCCGATTATCTGGACGACACCCCGTCGACCAATCGAGCCTCTACACCCCCAAGCGACCGACCAGCAGCATCAGTCACTGCATCGCGACGCTTCCAGCCAAAAGTAGTACCTAAGGACCACCCCGTCTCAGTTCACCGCGAGCGAGACGATAATTGCAGTTATTACGGCGGGCATTCGTTCCTGGCAACCGAGTGGCCCGTCGCATAGGCGATATCAAGAGCCCCGTAGCTGCGGGGATCCAGATCGAAACGCAGCGGACAGGCCAGGCGGTCCGAGTTAATGCGCCATATTGGCAGAGATTCAATTATCGACTGCGCCCCGTGAGCCTAAATTAATGGATAATTCACGCCGGGCGGGCCGACGGTCGAGACAAGAGCAATTAGTCGGGGCCACAGCCCCTTCGGGTCCTCGGCCCAGCCGTGCCCGTTTCGTCTCGCGGAGTAATATTCTTTCCCCCTTGGTTCCGATTCGACTAAGCAAAGCGGGATACAAACTGACACCAAAAGTACCTTACACCGCGGCGCGAACAAGCGAGACTCGGCATCGGGGGTCTCGCCCGAAAGCGTCCCATGCATTTTAACGCGACACACGACGCGCCGATATTTTTCTTTCGGGCGACCGAACGTTTTATAACCTGTACGAGATGTGTCGCCACTTCACCGCGATCATCGACGAATTTGCAACGCGCCCCGTCGTCTCTGCGCCGAATAACAAACGCCGTCACTGGAACGATCAGCTGGGTACCTGACCGTCGCCCTCCGTTTAGCTGTACGTAGTGTGTAATGCCGCGCGCGTTTTCAATTCCGTATAAACTAAGAAATATGATCCTGCCACGCGGGAGGGCGAATTAGACACCTCGCCTCCTTGTCCTCTCGCGAACGTACGCTCATAAAAGTTATCTCGCGAGCAGGCTGAGTCTGCCTTGCCGGCTCTGTTAGCCGCGGCCGGAGAGATTCAGACTGATCGATCTAAGATTGTAGACCAGTAGCTGGCTAAATGGAAGACGAGCTTGGGGTTATTCGACGCTATTGGCAGAGACGCGGTATCAATGATGATAGACATTGCTGATCCTCGCGTACACGATGTATAATTCGCATTCATAAGTCGCTGAAGCTTGAATTGCCTGTGCCGATCGCAGAACGCCTACTGTAGCTTCGCAAAGGTTTTTCGGGACTTCCGTTTTTAGCAGTGCGGGAAACGAACACAGTGCTCTGCCGTCATTCCTACCGATATTAATAGTTGGCCCAGATTTATGCGGCTTTGACCACACGAGAATCCTCTGATGCCTCGAAACGCGAGTCCCGAATACTACGTAGTAACGTGGCAATCAAACCTCGACGATTCCACTGTCGAGATCGATCGTGTTTAGCCCTGCAATTGGGAGAATGGCAGAGAAGGTCAGCTATATAGTGTAGCATTGCTTCTATGCTAGAGTGTAATCGTTTTGTTCGATACTTCCGTTGCTTTGCGAGAAAACATTGCGTTACGTTTTGCAACGAATGCTTCAAATATCCCTTTAAAACTGATTTCACGGCGGTTTTCTGTCTATTATTTCTGCTCGAGCAGGACTCACAGGAGTGAAACTGTTGCTTTAGTAACCAGGGGCGGACTTGGATATTTGGTGTTTGATTTCCGTGAAATATCATCAAATATTTTAATTTAAAAGAGTTTAGACAATTTTAGAATTAATTCAATATGACAACTCATATATGAATTATTGTTTATTTGTATATGAAAAAAGGTGAATTGTTTTTAAAGGTGTCTCAAGCTCCTGTGTTTTACACCTCTTTCAATTTCTTTCGCCGAAAATTTGCCGCCCTAGGCTGCAGCCTACTTAGCCTATATGTAGGGTAAACTTGCCTAAATCGTACCCCTTAAGTAGAAATGCTTATTACATGAAAAATAACAGAGACAATGAAACAAAGTTAGTGGTAATCAGCTGGTTATTAATAGAATAAACAGTTTTATAAACTCAAGCAACAAAAAATAATCAACTTCTCTGCATAAAAACGATTTATTTTTAATATGGAAAAAGTACGATTCAGAATTAATGTTACTAAATCGTACCATACTTGTCCTAATTCGTACTTTCAAATTTAATTACTACAATCGCCACATACATATTCAAAAGCAATTCTATCTATTACCGCACAAATCTCGTGTACCCACATTTTGCACTGCGTGCATTGTATCATATTTTTCTGTCTAATTTCTTGACACTATTTACAAAATCAGCTTTCATTTTCATCGTCTTTCTTCTCCTTCTTTTCTTTCTCTTGTGTATTGGTTTTGGCGGCATTCTTCCTCTTACTAGTTTCCTTTGTTGTTCTGGGTTTTCTGGTTATGATCTTTTTTAACCTCATTCAATTTTTTTTCTAGATTGTTTTTGCTACGGAATAGGCACATGGGTTAGTTTGTATTTAAATCTATGGCGCTAAAATATAGGGCACTGTTCGTTGATGTCAAAACAAGAAATGAACTTAAGAATAGACGTAGTTTCACATAGAAATTTGTTTCACTGATTCTCGCAAATAGTAATTGTACAAAATTCTTAAGAATCATGGCAAAATTTTTAGTTGAAAGTATCTGAAACACTTACGTGCTGTATATTTTTTTTGTGAAGCGATGGCATGGTGACTCGGCTCGTTAATGGCGTATGGCTAACTGTTGTTTACACTTTCTACCGCTAGGGGCGATTGTGACTGTCTTAGGTTAGTGATCCTCTAAGTAGACAGTGATCGGAACAACGTGTGTCGTCGCGGATTGGTTGCTGCGAGTTGGAGCAAAAGCGGAAGTGGACAGAGAAAGAAACTGTAAAAAAGAAAGAGACAGAAATACCGATAGAAAGAGATAGAGTGAACGGTTAGGTTATGTTTATTTCTGGTTTGCTTCAAATTCTGACAAATGGCGGCGGTTATACCGATCACTCTCTGGAGGATCACTATCTTAAGTTTAGAGAAACCGCGGGGGTACGATTTAGGCGCAGGTATGAATTAGGCAAGCTTACCATATACAAATCCACCCCTGTTAGTAACCGCTAAAAAGGTGTCATACCATTTTCGAATGGTAACCACTGTGACTAAGAAGTGTCAATTTAACGTCGTATTTTAGGGAGACAGTATTATTTCACGTTCATATTGGTCGCGATTATTAAACTCTTATATTACAAAGGGAATTATGCAATTCGGTGATATCGTACTACAGCGTTGGTAAAAAAGAAATTTTAAACTCGTATTTTTACAGGGTCTGCATAAATTTAATATACGGCGCGAAGTATCATTTTGGTCTGTTCTGGCAACCCCCTGGTCTGTTCTGGCAACCCCCCAAAACTAAATTTTATGATACATGTAATTCTCCCAGGAAACTGTCTTACTTTTCTTAGCGTTCGCAGTTTAAACTTTCTTTTCACCACTGCTCGATATCTTCAGACAATCCATCTGCCAGACGAGGTGTACTGAATAAGCAACTCGTTTCGCGGGGAATACCAAAAAAAAAAATTTTAGATACTCGTCAAGCACTTGGCAAACATCGAAGCTGATACTTTTTTATTTTCCTCCCATCTGATTAGCGCGACTTCAGTGGAGGCACCGAATTAACGTTCCGCGAGCTGGCGAATATCGTGGTTTTGAATGCATTCGACGTTCCACGAGCAAAACTTTAGATACAGACAATCAATGTACTCTGAAGGGTCGTACAAACGAGATGTCGGGTTCTTTGTTGCGAGCGAAAACGCTGGGCCACATGCGATCACAATAAACGTATCGACGCGTAGTTCTTTCTAACTGTGAAGCGACCGGAGGTTCTACGAAACTGATGGATTTCGAGAAACATTTTCAAGACAAAAATGAAAAGAAAACCATGCCTGTGCGTTTACGGAAACATCGACTGCTATTTGATTACCTGTACATTTATAAACCTCATTCCATCGTTGTTGCTCTAAGAGAAGGAAAATAAAACTAAGAAAAATAACTGATCGATGGGGAAAACCGACATCGCGGAGCGCATGCGTAATCCACGTTAGAGTAATAACGTTCACAGTAACAACAAACGAGCTCCATCTATCGAAATTGGCACAATAACGTTTTAATCTGTAAGAATAGTTCAATTACGCGCCACGCCATCACGTGACCCGAAGACTCGCGCGAGAATTCGTTACTAGAACATGTATTTAGAGAGAGAGAGAGAGAGAGAGAGAGAGAGAGAGAGGGGGGGGGCGCGAGAAATGGAACATGCCCAGATCGAAAGAAACAGTCAAAGAAAATGTCACAAAGGACGCGGACAAACTTCGAGGTAGAAAGCATTTCTTGAGAAAGAACGATTCCGTTTCTTCTTTTCTTTTTCTCATTGTTTTTACCATTTTAGACGAGGTAACAAATTCCACTGTCTGACAACGTCTAGGTAACCATCCTCGCCCACGATAATTGGTAAAAACGCGTTGGTGGGATATTAATCGAGAATAAAGACTCCTAAAATTTGTTGAGAAACGCTGTGAAATGGTGCTCCATGAAATATTGCGCTCGATCGGAGGATCGGCGCGTGCTCGTTGAACGTTGACGATTTTAAATAGACGGAAGGAAAGGATGAGAGAACAGAATTATCGTGGGCGCTAATTTCACATAGTCTTAAGGTACTAGGCTTAAGGTAACATGTACTATGCTCATAATTCACTGCCTGCTCGGTGACCACGTCGAAACGATAGCTGTTACGCGCGTCGTTGGAATCATTCTCTTCACATTACACTCATTTCATCGTACATGTTTTTTAGCGCGTTCACGGGCCTCCGTTCAGATGTTCCATCGCAAGGAATCGCGAATGGCACGCGAGCAGGCACATGAGATTTTAAATAAGACTCTAGTCCTGTAAATACGTAGCTAGACGAAACGTCGAACGAGAGAACGATCATTGAAACTGTTATCCCGGGATAGTCTTGCGGTACCGAAGCAAAACGTTTGTGGCTGGTGAGAGATTTAACTGTTACTGCTGTACATTACGGCTAGGAGCTCGGGCGAAAGTAGTTCCGTTGCCAGCTTGTTCTGGTAAATGAGCTGCGGGAACGACGTTTCCAATGTGTCTTGAATTTAACGAGTTTCAATGACTCCATGTTCACTTAAACTTGTAGAGTCCCGACCAATGTCCATAGTACTTGACTTATTGTTAACCAGCTATAAAATCGTGATTACCGTTTATTTACTTGAGATATATTTTTACCGTGAAGTATGTTGGTGCTTCTAACTAAGAAGCGTAGCTAATGAAAATCTGTGGCATATACCGCGGTGAGATAAATAGTTATGGATGTAAGACATTTAGATAATTGCAAGACACGAAATGCCTTGAAAATAAATCATTGCATTCTGAAGCTATTGAAATATAACGTATCGATTGATTTTTTTTAAGATTTTAGTTGGTAAATGTGCTTGCAGATTTTTATTTATAATGATATTAGACATTTCACGCCTGGTATTTTGAAGGGTCCGCATTTATTATAATTTAACGGTTAATGGACTGTATCGTACTAATTTCATTATCTGATACCTTAGACGTCTGAGGGACAATTTTTTGATAGAATGTTATATTTTTCAGAAGATGCATCGCATTGATAACTCATTTTATATGTATGATGGTCTGGCACGTGGCACTAATCGTGGATAAAGATTTGACCACTTTTTCCACATTCTAGAAGCATAGAAGTAGAAAATAGACCTCCATATTGATTCTGACCAGAGGTTCCCAATTTTGTTATTTTTATACATCTGGCTTGACTAGATTTTTAATTTCATGTATTTCTAAAAGTTTCAAACATTCTTCTTAAAGATTTTACTTATTGTTCACCAATTGTATATTAAGTTTCTTAAAAAATATTTTATAATATCTTTCTAGTAACAGAATACGAATCGGCGTGAAATAAAATTCTGTTAGATTTAAGACACATTGGAATTAATCGAATATTTGTAAATCGTTTGTCTTTGTGTACCAAAAACGCTTCCAATATTATAAACAATATTGTCAATAGAAAGCAGAGCTATCAATTTTTTTTAAATACGAATTTACGACAGTTGGGAGTATGTTCTTGAATTAAAAAAATATTTAGATATCTAGCTTTCTATCATTGCGATTTCTATATGAAAAATTGAAATTCCATTTCAATAGCTAACGGAGATCGAAGTAATTAATAATTGCAAATTGAACGAGAAATAAATCCGAAAAATTACTCCAATTAGCACAAAATCATTTTAAAAGTCATTACATTCAATTCAACTCAAGATCTCCCTCGGACACTGTCATAAATTGACGCGTAACTGCATTTAATCTTCCACAGCAAGCAACCAAAAAAAAAGTACGCCTATTGTACTGAGCAATCATGAACGCCACGGGCCGTGTGAAACTAAATATCGACTCACCGGTCACAAACGCGTTGCTATGAGGAACACTGGTTTCTGATATATCCGACAATATATTTACATTAATTGTAACGGTCTAGTATGCATACTCGCATGTAGCTCACTCGACGGTGATTGTTCACGCACCCGTAGGAACAATGGCGAGGGAAAGGAACGTGCAAACGCGGAAGGAGCGATTCAGTGTTGAAGAATCGTCGGGTTGAAGGAGGAATATATCAGTCGTTGACCCTAAGTGCTCTCCGCGCGGTTTCAGTTGTGTATGTATAGTTCGCCGAGGGAGTATAGCGAACTCGTAAAAACCTGAAGGAGTCAAAGCATGCATGTTGCGGGTGTCGGAATGAGCCGCCTTGACAGATATATGAGGAGACGAGAAGTTGGGTCTTCCCCAAGGCCCGGCCACGTGTCTCGAACACCATTCGGTTCCTATTAGCCACGTTACGTATGTGTGTAAAGTTTCATTGCATGAATCACTATTCAAACGTAGAAACAATCTCTAAACAATTGAATTAAAGCCGGGGATCCACTTAGAAGCTAAGCTAAATTATGCTATGCTATATATGGCTGAGCTATAAAACATAAAATACTAGCACAGATTAGCTTAGTTTTTGGTGGAAACTGTTCCAATAAGAATGTATTGAAGCTAATTTTTTCAAACTTAGCATAGTATAGCATACCTCAGCTTTCAAGTGAATTCCCAGCTTTAACCTCATAATTTTAGCTATGCTATGCTAGGCCTGGCTGTACTATTAAAACATAAAAACATAGCACAGCTTTGCTTAGCTTTTGGTGGAAACGATTCCATAAATTATTTTTAAATTTTTAAATTTTTTAAAACTTAGCACAGCATAGCTTAGCTTTTAGGTAGATTGCCGACTTTAATCGGAAACTGTTATCTGTATACCACGCGAACTTGTGCCGCCCCTTGAGGGGATTTACGAGTCCTGTACAGGTGTACCCTCGCCGAACTGTACATTCGCACGGGACGAAAGAGAGCGCGAGGCTGATCGCGCCTGTTCAGCGAGGCGGATCGCACTGTTCTGTGCGAGAGCGTGTGCCAAAAGACGCGTCGAACACTTGTTCAGTGATACGCGATGCTCACGAGACATTTTCGATCTCCAGTGGGCGGGTTGGGATCGCCCTAAGTCGCGATCGACCAGCCTCCAACCAAGGCAAGCGGGGACACCCGGACTGTTGACCGTTCAAGGGTTGTTCCACGTCGAAGATGCCACGCATCGGAAGCTCAAAAAATAACGTTGTTATTTTTAGAGATAGTCGCTAACGAAACGAAAAGAGAATTTATCGTCCTTGCCCCTTCCGTGATATCGTCTGAATGTCCTAACGTTTCTTTGCAAAACAGCCCGAATAAAGCTGGAGTCTCGCTATCCGTCCAACTGCCGCAGTTCCGATCATTCTTCAATGGAGGCGCTGCTTGTTAATTCCGTTGAAGAATGTTTGAAATAGTAGGGCGCATAGAGAGAGTCCACCGAAAACCTTGCACCTTCCGACTGGCGCAGAACATTCATTACTCTGTCATCGAACCGAACGAAGATGCTCGGAGAAGCCTATTACATTATCGAATATATCGATGCATTCCTTTACTTCCTGGGTCGATAAGGGACGACGCGCGCGCGCGCGTCCGTGCGCGAATCGAGACGCGCGTTTAGCCTGCCAACCATCGGACGGATTAACGATGATTTATCCAACCCCCACCCCCCCCCCCCCTCTCCCCGCCCCGCCCCCTGTTCGTTTCTCCTTGTTTCGTTTCTAGGTGATTGAATATTGTGATAGAAAAAAAAAACCGTAGAAACGTAAGGTGTTACGAGAGTTTATGATTTAAGCGACTAAAACGATCA
Organism: Andrena dorsata; assembly: GCA_929108735.1. Lineage (NCBI taxonomy): Eukaryota > Metazoa > Arthropoda > Insecta > Hymenoptera > Andrenidae > Andrena > Andrena dorsata. Next base: position 61,831,919 of record OV815487.1, on the reverse strand, counting down.
CACTTAAATGACGAGAGATAGGAGGATAAACGTTGCACGTAGGCGTGCCGGGTGATCGATGGATCGCGATCGGTAAGCTGGACGCGAGCCCCCCCGACGCGTCTCGAGGATCCTCGTAGAGCTGCGATATACCAGACGATTACCATTCGATCAATCGCATATCCGCTGTATACACGCGATATACATACACACCGATCAAACGCAACTCATCAGGACGTCGGTTTTATAGCTATCGATTAAAGAGGCTGATTAAATGATACAATGGAAATTACATATATAATATATATGTATTCATATATAGATGGTAGATGTATTATTATTATTATTATTATTATTATTATTATTATTATACTTTATATAATAACGCCAGTGGAAGTCGTCCCCCTGTTTTTTTTTCGCGTCCGTCATCTTGTTTACAGTTCCCGCGACTCAATTCCGTTGAGACGCCTGCAGCGGTGGAGATTCGTTTGTTCGGTTCTAACTGGATTGTTGTACAAGGCGGTTTCAAAAGATCTTCGACGGCTCAGGTCCTAGAATAACGAATATTTTTGGGGGATTTTTTCGTGATATCCACGCGAAGAAATTTTCTGTTAGAATTTCCGGGAATTGCGCTGTTAATGATTAAATGGAGGATAAATCTACTCGTATTTGAACATTTTCATTCCACACTTTTCGTTTATTTTTTAAATGGAAAGATAATCCCCTTTTCGGTTACGTCACCGATTGGGGATGTTTTATATTTAGATACAGCTTCTTTTTATCCAAAATTAAGATTTATACTTGCGTTTTTATTATTGAATTTAATTATTGTTATTGTTGGTACTATAATATTTAATTGTAATAATTTTATATTATGTTATGATTGTGTGTATATAATAATTATAATTTGCTCTAAATTTTCACATCTGGCGATATTTTTTAAACTATTATCATGTTCGTGAAGTTTAGAGAAATGGATTTCTTCGCGTGGGTTGAAATAATATTCGAAACCAAGCAAATAGTAAAATTGCAGTTATCGAAGCTTTTTGGCTTCGAAGCTGGCGTCTTTGTTAATATTGAATGTAAATACCAGTGATAGCTTAAGAGGAAACGCTTCTTGTACTAAAGTAATGAATATACATGGGGAGCAAGTGTATTATTAACGTATTAAAATCTCTCTTAACGCGGATAGTGCGTTATTGAAGTACTTGAAAGTTATGTTGTTTGAATGATTAAAATATTTAAAGATAAACTGGTGGTAAGTGTGCAAAGTATGTACCTACTCTTATTCGTTATTGACCTGCTCTGTAATTTCTACAAACGGTCGTGGTAATTGTTATCGATCCATCTTGCACAGATACATCAGAAAAATTTGCAAAACTTAAAGGTAATGCGTTTTTTATAATATGAGACAAGCTTAAGCTGAAAAATATTTGTAACTGAGAAACTTATGCTGTTTCTAACAGCATTTCTCTGCATTTCCACGAAGTAAGTTCTCTCGGAATACCAATTATAATCCTTCATGGGATTTTTATATGGGATTTTTTTATACAGGCCAGCATTATGCCCAAACCAAAATAAACAATCAGTTTCCTTTCTATGAATATCCACCACCAAGAAATACTAAATTAGAATTAGCTGGGATTCCACTGAGCCAACGCAAGCCAACGTGTCGCGCGCGATGAGTGCGATAGTGATTGCATCTGTTGCATGCGAAAAAAAAATATGCGACGATGTTGCCGGTGGCCAAAATGTTGCCTCAGTGGAATCGCACATCCCTGAATTTCGACGTTTTAATAAATCAAGATTTCCAAGTGAAACAAACACAATTGCGAATAGAAAGATGCGTTTCTTCGTCTTTGCTTACTCAGAACGTGTCGTTCCTTATACACTTACACAGAAATGAATATAGCGGACGAGTTGATGGTCCCTATGACGAGTCGATCTTTTGAAATCTGTTTCTACATCGTACAATATCCAACGATCGCGGGTATTATTGCCTGAGCCCGTTAACTCCGGCAACCGAGGACTTCCGTTTGGATCGGAAATACAATGAAACATTTCTGCGTCTCGCGCAGCCGATTTATCAATTTCCGTTCTAGAGGCAGGCTTTCACTACGCCTCGCCTCCGATTTCCTCCCACTCGAACTTTTCAATTTACCTACGTTCACGTATTTGGCACGTGCTTTGGCATTCAGAAAACACTTCCAATACGTTAATTCACAACGGTTCGCTAATAGTACGCCCATGTACACTAAGTCTCGCCTCGCTATATAATAACTCTTAACCTCGCTAATCTGTTGGAGAGAAATCCCCAGAGTTGTGGTGAGCCAAGGCGAGACGTAGTGTAAATGAAATTGCCCAAGTGCGTGAGACAATCGCGGGAGAAGAGGAGAAGCAGAACCAAGGTGCGGTGCGAATCAAATTCTCCGAGTGTATAAGAAAAGGACAAGCGGGACGAAATGTGGCGAAGTTTAGTGAGAGCCTACGTCGAGGCATCGCGACACCAGTCGTGCGTGGTCGTTTTTAATCGGGCGATCGATCGGCCGCTAACGATACCTTCTGTATGGGACAGCGGGACAATCGTCAATGGTTTTCCACGATTCATTTTTATACTACGTAGATCGGATAGTGGTAACAAATACGGCCTACTCCTCGATAGCGCGTAGCTGGTAAATTAACGAACGACAGCGATGGGACAGATTTCAGATTGGGAGTTTCGGTCGTAAACGGAGGCGTCTCCAGGCAGATCGGCACCGTTCAACGGGCACTTTCTTGCCTGTTAGAAATAAAGGAAACGATCGAGCGAACGTACCGTAAATCGAAGACGACGCGTGGCTCTTACATTCGAGTTTTCCCAATCGTTCGAAACGATCCACTCCTAGGTTAGTTTTACGCCGGTTATTATTATTGCTAGCATCATCATGATTATTATTATTATCGTTAACGGTGACAATTGTTATCGATTTATTACATATTATTGCTATCGCTATGATTATCGTTACTCGCCGTTATTATTACCGTCATCGCCACGATCGAATTAAACAAATGAAAATAGTGTGCTCTATACTCGGTATCTGTGTCGAAAAACACCTATGCATATATTAATGGTTATCGCTATATAAGGCTAAAAAAAAAGCTCCAGTACAGTAAGGGAAGAAGATGTTACACACCCGTTCCACCCTCCCTCCCCCTTTCATTCCTTTCATTAAAACGAGACGTCGTCACCGCCCGTTGCAGACCGAAGTCAGCAACCTCTGTTTCCTTTCATGGTCGTCGACCGTTTCAATTCATGTACAGTTCGCACGAATCCTTAAATCCAATGGATCCGCAAATTTTATACGTATGGCCCCCAGTTTCGCTACGAAAGGAAACAAGAAATGTAATGAATGCCGATGCGAGTTCATGGGAGAACGCGGGAGCGACAGAAACGGAAACGAGATATTTGATCCTTGTGAGACTCGTTATGTATAGCGAACGTGTACGCGCACCGATGTAAAACAATGGACAACTATTGATGAATAGCATTGTATTCATCCCCGACATACACCTATTTATTTGTACATTATTTTACCGAATAAACGTGCATCTTTTGCATCCTTAAGCTAAGCGTCCGTTTTCTCTACCCTCAAATTTCGCTCCCCGTTTTCTGAGCAGATATTACTCTGATCACCTTGCCTGGTACAAAACTATTCTTCCTAATAATTTCTTTTCAATTACATCCTTCGTAATTTCAGGAACTGGGATTTTGTTCGAAGGGAGGCAAGGGTGGAGTTGGCAAGTAGGGGAAAGTGGGGTAAAACGGAACACCAATGTTTCTGTTAGATAAGAACTGCGAATGAGTTGGTATCGCGTGACATGAGACCAAAGGGTCCTCATAGAATTTTGTGATAGACCATAGACCCCTGCACACGTTATTATTCCGTTAAGAGAGTTGGAAAAATTTCCGGTACCGACGTTTCAATATTGTGTTGTACTTTCCACCACTTTCTGGTACTTTGATTTAGAAAATTAATAACAGCAAGTACATCGTTGAATTCTATAGTCCTAACGCTACATTTTGACGTATTAAAAAGTTCTTTACCTCACGCTGAAGTGTAAATATTAAATGTTTACTAAATGACAGCAGGTGGGGCAAAACGGAACACTTTTCGTGGGTCGGAACACTTTTATAGTCCAGTGAAATTAGACGAAAATCTGAACAATATACGGACTAATTCCCATCAAGCTGAATTTTGGCATGAGCCTTTATTTAGTCGTTGCAAACAATATGTCAATAGTCCCCATCAATCCAACTGCTGCTAAAAATTTTACAGAGCCCCAAATTTTACAACCCCCATAAATTTGACAAGGGAAGATCCTGAAACCGGAAATTCAGAAAATTATGAAACTCTGTAAATATGTAGGGGAAGTCCTCCCGAATACAACGCAATTTCGTTTGATGCTCAAATTCACTCCAAGAGGGTGCAATTCATCCCTAAACTTTTTTTTTTGGTATTATTACTTGCGAAGTGTACGAGATAGACAAAAAAAGTGTTCAGTAAAAAGTTACTTCTTTTAATTAGGACTATCAGTTGGTAACTTATATGTAGGTCTAAGAGTTCTTACGGTTCTCGAGTTAAAACACAAAATCGAAAAAAAGAAACGTATTTTCAGGGGTATTATTTCTTGCAAGCGAAGATCCACCCCCTCGAAAATTCAATATTTTTTAAAACTTTGGAGATATGCAGAGGTTAATATAGGTGTGTATTATGCAATTTTTTTGTTTGTTGCCCATATTCATTGTAAGGGGGTGAAATTGACCCCTGAAAATAAGTTTTTTTTTAGATTTTGTGTTCCCTGCTGGAACTGCCAGTTAGAACCGCATTAAAAATTTTAAAATCCGGATTGATGCGGTTTTCTTCCCGTAAATTGCAGATTGAACCAGATGAAATATTTTCTATCAGTTTCAAACCGGATATGCATGTAAAAATCTTGATGGTATTTATCTGTATTTCCTAGCACAATTTGTCATCGGTTCTGCTCGGATTTACACGAAGTAACTCGCATATTACTATAGTAAACTTTTCGAGTAACTTTATTCACTTTCTAAGCTGATTCTATCTGGAAATCCAGATCCAAACCAAAGTGGAATCTATTGGTCTTTTCAAATTATTTTGCTACCAGTTGTTACACAAATTTTTAGATGTTTCTAACTAGAATCTAGAAGTGTAGATCAACATTCACATGATACACATCAGTTTTTCCAAGTCATTTTAGTACCTGGTTTTATTTGTATTCGCCACACATTTATGGTCCCTCGACCGATTTACTCAGGGTATCAAGGAGGCGCCGAATAACCGCTACCGCTTATACCGTGAGCTGAGGTTTGATATAATTTCATTCTTAAATCTACTATATCAAAAGCTTCAGCCGTATCAATCTTGCGTCGAAGTCTTGATCACGAAGCAAGCTGCCTCAGTTAGTCCGCGGCACCGATCTTATGGGCGGTATTCTCAGTCGTTGCTTATTCTTAAGTTTTATTAGTCTACGAGGTTAGTCTACTATTCTATCACAATTCCCACACATCTTAACGCAATTTCAACATCGTTGCAACATGGTGCAGTGGGACAAATGATGGAAAGCTGTTAACCTCAATAATGAACACAAGAAGACATTCAGAACACAATGCTGCATCCTCTACTAGTCTACGAAGGTAGTCTACTATTCTATCACAGTTACCACACAGCCTAACGCAATTGCAACATGGTTGCTACCTCAATTCCAAACCGTTTCTCAACATTATTCCTACCCTATTCCCACAAATTATTCCTATCATCGACGAAGTGGACTATGTTTCTACATTAGTTCCACGCACAAAGTTGATTTCACAATCTTTGCATATAAACTGTTTTAATTTTTTTCGATTCTAAATACATGAATTAAAGGTTAAATTGGAAAGATAATTTAATTCTTTATTCGTTTTACATGAAATTATGTTGTAACATCTATCGTATTTTCTATAATACACAAATCAGGTTATTAAAAATATTTTTCTGTATGTTACAGATAAAACTTGGGAATATTTCTCCGTGAACAGGACCTTGCGGTGGGACAAATGATGGAAAGCTGTTAACCTCATCAATGAGCATAAGAAGACAGTGATTTTATATATACAGACTATATTGACTAACAGTGAAAATATATTTATTATTTATATATTTACATAAATAATCATTTGTACATGATTGTATCACTTTTTTTAAATATTTTGAACATGCTTTAAAGAAAATAATGAGAAAAATACTATACAAAACTGTGTTATCATTGAAAAAACCTTCTTCCCGCGAAAAATGCACAATGTTGCAAAACTTGACTTCTAACGAGAAGGCACAAAGTTGCAAACCGAAATTTGGTTTCTCACAAAAAACCCACAAAGTTGCAAAGGCCAGAATTGTTGCAACATTGTTGCAAATGAAATTGGGGTGTTCGAGAAATAAAATCCGGGTTTGCAACTTTGTGCGTTTTCGCGAGGCGTCCAAATCCGGAGAAATCGGAATAGTGTGAAGATGATATTGGAAGATTTTGGCATTCAACAAAGTTGCTAACCGGAATCTGACTCCCCGCGAAATATCAACAAAGTTGCAAAACGAGTTTTTGACTTGCGAACAGGCCATTTTCATTTCCAACATTGTTGCAAAAATTTTGATCCTAGCAACTTTGTTACATTTTCACGGGGCGTCCAAATCCGTTGAAATCGGAATAATTTGAAGATGATATAAGTTTCTAAAAATGCTCGGATCGCTTCGTTCGCAGGTTCCCTATTTTTGCACGGAAAAGCTAGGTTCTACTCTTGAAGTTCTTAAAAAATTCGGTCAAAAATGCCCTAGGACCAACCGTTTCGGAGATACAGCGCTTCAAAGTTTGGGACGGCAAACTCGTGAAGTTCGGGTGCCGAGGCGCGACGTGGGCGTTTCTAAAAATGCTCGGATCGCTTCGTTCGCAGGTTCCCTATTTTTGCACGGAAAAGCTAGGTTCTACTCTTGAAGTTCTTAAAAAATTCGGTCAAAAATGCCCTAGGACCAACCGTTTCGGAGATACAGCGCTTCAAAGTTTCGGACGGCAAACTCGTGAAGTTCGGGTGCCGAGGCGCGACGTGGGCGTTTCTAAAAATGCTCGGATCGCTTCGTTCGCAGGTTCCCTATTTTTGCACGGAAAAGCTAGGTTCTACTCTTGAAGTTCTTAAAAAATTCGGTCAAAAATGCCCTAGGACCAACCGTTTCGGAGATACAGCGCTTCAAAGTTTCGGACGGCAAACTCGTGAAGTTCGGGTGCCGAGGCGCGACGGGGGCGTTTCTAAAAATGCTCGGATCGCTTCGTTCGCAGGTTCCCTATTTTTGCACGGAAAAGCTAGGTTCTACTCTTGAAGTTCTTAAAAAATTCGGTCAAAAATGCCCTAGGACCAACCGTTTCGGAGATACAGCGCTTCAAAGTTTCGGACGGCAAACTCGTGAAGTTCGGGTGCCGAGGCGCGACGTGGGCGTTTCTAAAAATGCTCAGGTCGCTTCGTTCGCAGGTTCCCTATTTTTGCACGGAAAAGCTAGGTTCTACTCTTGAAGTTCTTAAAAAATTCGGTCAAAAATGCCCTAGGACCAACCGTTTCGGAGATACAGCGCTTCAAAGTTTGGGACGGCAAACTCGTGAAGTTCGGGTGCCGAGGCGCGACGTGGGCGTTTCTAAAAATGCTCGGATCGCTTCGTTCGCAGGTTCCCTATTTTTGCACGGAAAAGCTAGGTTCTACTCTTGAAGTTCTTAAAAAATTCGGTCAAAAATGCCCTAGGACCAACCGTTTCGGAGATACAGCGCTTCAAAGTTTCGGACGGCAAACTCGTGAAGTTCGGGTGCCGAGGCGCGACGTGGGCGTTTCTAAAAATGCTCGGATCGCTTCGTTCGCAGGTTCCCTATTTTTGCACGGAAAAGCTAGGTTCTACTCTTGAAGTTCTTAAAAAATTCGGTCAAAAATGCCCTAGGACCAACCGTTTCGGAGATACAGCGCTTCAAAGTTTCGGACGGCAAACTCGTGAAGTTCGGGTGCCGAGGCGCGACGGGGGCGTTTCTAAAAATGCTCGGATCGCTTCGTTCGCAGGTTCCCTATTTTTGCACGGAAAAGCTAGGTTCTACTCTTGAAGTTCTTAAAAAATTCGGTCAAAAATGCCCTAGGACCAACCGTTTCGGAGATACAGCGCTTCAAAGTTTCGGACGGCAAACTCGTGAAGTTCGGGTGCCGAGGCGCGACGTGGGCGTTTCTAAAAATGCTCAGGTCGCTTCGTTCGCAGGTTCCCTATTTTTGCACGGAAAAGCTAGGTTCTACTCTTGAAGTTCTTAAAAAATTCGGTCAAAAATGCCCTAGGACCAACCGTTTCGGAGATACAGCGCTTCAAAGTTTGGGACGGCAAACTCGTGAAGTTCGGGTGCCGAGGCGCGACGTGGGCGTTTCTAAAAATGCTCGGATCGCTTCGTTCGCAGGTTCCCTATTTTTGCACGGAAAAGCTAGGTTCTACTCTTGAAGTTCTTAAAAAATTCGGTCAAAAATGCCCTAGGACCAACCGTTTCGGAGATACAGCGCTTCAAAGTTTGGGACGGCAAACTCGTGAAGTTCGGGTGCCGAGGCGCGACGTGGGCGTTTCTAAAAATGCTCGGATCGCTTCGTTCGCAGGTTCCCTATTTTTGCACGGAAAAGCTAGGTTCTACTCTTGAAGTTCTTAAAAAATTCGGTCAAAAATGCCCTAGGACCAACCGTTTCGGAGATACAGCGCTTCAAAGTTTCGGACGGCAAACTCGTGAAGTTCGGGTGCCGAGGCGCGACGTGGGCGTTTCTAAAAATGCTCGGATCGCTTCGTTCGCAGGTTCCCTATTTTTGCACGGAAAAGCTAGGTTCTACTCTTGAAGTTCTTAAAAAATTCGGTCAAAAATGCCCTAGGACCAACCGTTTCGGAGATACAGCGCTTCAAAGTTTCGGACGGCAAACTCGTGAAGTTCGGGTGCCGAGGCGCGACGGGGGCGTTTCTAAAAATGCTCGGATCGCTTCGTTCGCAGGTTCCCTATTTTTGCACGGAAAAGCTAGGTTCTACTCTTGAAGTTCTTAAAAAATTCGGTCAAAAATGCCCTAGGACCAACCGTTTCGGAGATACAGCGCTTCAAAGTTTCGGACGGCAAACTCGTGAAGTTCGGGTGCCGAGGCGCGACGTGGGCGTTTCTAAAAATGCTCGGATCGCTTCGTTCGCAGGTTCCCTATTTTTGCACGGAAAAGCTAGGTTCTACTCTTGAAGTTCTTAAAAAATTCGGTCAAAAATGCCCTAGGACCAACCGTTTCGGAGATACAGCGCTTCAAAGTATGGGACGGCAAACTCGTGAAGTTCGGGTGCCGAGGCGCGACGTGGGCGTTTCTAAAAATGCTCGGATCGCTTCGTTCGCAGGTTCCCTATTTTTGCACGGAAAAGCTAGGTTCTACTCTTGAAGTTCTTAAAAAATTCGGTCAAAAATGCCCTAGGACCAACCGTTTCGGAGATACAGCGCTTCAAAGTTTGGGACGGCAAACTCGTGAAGTTCGGGTGCCGAGGCGCGACGTGGGCGTTTCTAAAAATGCTCGGATCGCTTCGTTCGCAGGTTCCCTATTTTTGCACGGAAAAGCTAGGTTCTACTCTTGAAGTTCTTAAAAAATTCGGTCAAAAATGCCCTAGGACCAACCGTTTCGGAGATACAGCGCTTCAAAGTTTCGGACGGCAAACTCGTGAAGTTCGGGTGCCGAGGCGCGACGTGGGCGTTTCTAAAAATGCTCGGATCGCTTCGTTCGCAGGTTCCCTATTTTTGCACGGAAAAGCTAGGTTCTACTCTTGAAGTTCTTAAAAAATTCGGTCAAAAATGCCCTAGGACCAACCGTTTCGGAGATACAGCGCTTCAAAGTTTGGGACGGCAAACTCGTGAAGTTCGGGTGCCGAGGCGCGACGGGGGCGTTTCTAAAAATGCTCGGATCGCTTCGTTCGCAGGTTCCCTATTTTTGCACGGAAAAGCTAGGTTCTACTCTTGAAGTTCTTAAAAAATTCGGTCAAAAATGCCCTAGGACCAACCGTTTCGGAGATACAGCGCTTCAAAGTTTCGGACGGCAAACTCGTGAAGTTCGGGTGCCGAGGCGCGACGGGGGCGTTTCTAAAAATGCTCGGATCGCTTCGTTCGCAGGTTCCCTATTTTTGCACGGAAAAGCTAGGTTCTACTCTTGAAGTTCTTAAAAAATTCGGTCAAAAATGCCCTAGGACTAACCGTTTCGGAGATACAGCGCTTCAAAGTTTGGGACGGCAAACTCGTGAAGTTCGGGTGCCGAGGCGCGACGTGGGCGTTTCTAAAAATGCTCGGATCGCTTCGTTCGCAGGTTCCCTATTTTTGCACGGAAAAGCTAGGTTCTACTCTTGAAGTTCTTAAAAAATTCGGTCAAAAATGCCCTAGGACCAACCGTTTCGGAGATACAGCGCTTCAAAGTTTCGGACGGCAAACTCGTGAAGTTCGGGTGCCGAGGCGCGACGTGGGCGTTTCTAAAAATGCTCGGATCGCTTCGTTCGCAGGTTCCCTATTTTTGCACGGAAAAGCTAGGTTCTACTCTTGAAGTTCTTAAAAAATTCGGTCAAAAATGCCCTAGGACCAACCGTTTCGGAGATACAGCGCTTCAAAGTTTGGGACGGCAAACTCGTGAAGTTCGGGTGCCGAGGCGCGACGGGGGCGTTTCTAAAAATGCTCGGATCGCTTCGTTCGCAGGTTCCCTATTTTTGCACGGAAAAGCTAGGTTCTACTCTTGAAGTTCTTAAAAAATTCGGTCAAAAATGCCCTAGGACCAACCGTTTCGGAGATACAGCGCTTCAAAGTTTCGGACGGCAAACTCGTGAAGTTCGGGTGCCGAGGCGCGACGGGGGCGTTTCTAAAAATGCTCGGATCGCTTCGTTCGCAGGTTCCCTATTTTTGCACGGAAAAGCTAGGTTCTACTCTTGAAGTTCTTAAAAAATTCGGTCAAAAATGCCCTAGGACCAACCGTTTCGGAGATACAGCGCTTCAAAGTTTGGGACGGCAAACTCGTGAAGTTCGGGTGCCGAGGCGCGACGTGGGCGTTTCTAAAAATGCTCGGATCGCTTCGTTCGCAGGTTCCCTATTTTTGCACGGAAAAGCTAGGTTCTACTCTTGAAGTTCTTAAAAAATTCGGTCAAAAATGCCCTAGGACCAACCGTTTCGGAGATACAGCGCTTCAAAGTTTCGGACGGCAAACTCGTGAAGTTCGGGTGCCGAGGCGCGACGGGGGCGTTTCTAAAAATGCTCGGATCGCTTCGTTCGCAGGTTCCCTATTTTTGCACGGAAAAGCTAGGTTCTACTCTTGAAGTTCTTAAAAAATTCGGTCAAAAATGCCCTAGGACCAACCGTTTCGGAGATACAGCGCTTCAAAGTTTGGGACGGCAAACTCGTGAAGTTCGGGTGCCGAGGCGCGACGTGGGCGTTTCTAAAAATGCTCGGATCGCTTCGTTCGCAGGTTCCCTATTTTTGCACGGAAAAGCTAGGTTCTACTCTTGAAGTTCTTAAAAAATTCGGTCAAAAATGCCCTAGGACCAACCGTTTCGGAGATACAGCGCTTCAAAGTTTCGGACGGCAAACTCGTGAAGTTCGGGTGCCGAGGCGCGACGTGGGCGTTTCTAAAAATGCTCGGATCGCTTCGTTCGCAGGTTCCCTATTTTTGCACGGAAAAGCTAGGTTCTACTCTTGAAGTTCTTAAAAAATTCGGTCAAAAATGCCCTAGGACCAACCGTTTCGGAGATACAGCGCTTCAAAGTTTGGGACGGCAAACTCGTGAAGTTCGGGTGCCGAGGCGCGACGGGGGCGTTTCTAAAAATGCTCGGATCGCTTCGTTCGCAGGTTCCCTATTTTTGCACGGAAAAGCTAGGTTCTACTCTTGAAGTTCTTAAAAAATTCGGTCAAAAATGCCCTAGGACCAACCGTTTCGGAGATACAGCGCTTCAAAGTTTCGGACGGCAAACTCGTGAAGTTCGGGTGCCGAGGCGCGACGGGGGCGTTTCTAAAAATGCTCGGATCGCTTCGTTCGCAGGTTCCCTATTTTTGCACGGAAAAGCTAGGTTCTACTCTTGAAGTTCTTAAAAAATTCGGTCAAAAATGCCCTAGGACCAACCGTTTCGGAGATACAGCGCTTCAAAGTTTCGGACGGCAAACTCGTGAAGTTCGGGTGCCGAGGCGCGACGTGGGCGTTTCTAAAAATGCTCGGATCGCTTCGTTCGCAGGTTCCCTATTTTTGCACGGAAAAGCTAGGTTCTACTCTTGAAGTTCTTAAAAAATTCGGTCAAAAATGCCCTAGGACCAACCGTTTCGGAGATACAGCGCTTCAAAGTTTGGGACGGCAAACTCGTGAAGTTCGGGTGCCGAGGCGCGACGGGGGCGTTTCTAAAAATGCTCGGATCGCTTCGTTCGCAGGTTCCCTATTTTTGCACGGAAAAGCTAGGTTCTACTCTTGAAGTTCTTAAAAAATTCGGTCAAAAATGCCCTAGGACCAACCGTTTCGGAGATACAGCGCTTCAAAGTTTCGGACGGCAAACTCGTGAAGTTCGGGTGCCGAGGCGCGACGGGGGCGTTTCTAAAAATGCTCGGATCGCTTCGTTCGCAGGTTCCCTATTTTTGCACGGAAAAGCTAGGTTCTACTCTTGAAGTTCTTAAAAAATTCGGTCAAAAATGCCCTAGGACCAACCGTTTCGGAGATACAGCGCTTCAAAGTTTGGGACGGCAAACTCGTGAAGTTCGGGTGCCGAGGCGCGACGTGGGCGTTTCTAAAAATGCTCGGATCGCTTCGTTCGCAGGTTCCCTATTTTTGCACGGAAAAGCTAGGTTCTACTCTTGAAGTTCTTAAAAAATTCGGTCAAAAATGCCCTAGGACCAACCGTTTCGGAGATACAGCGCTTCAAAGTTTCGGACGGCAAACTCGTGAAGTTCGGGTGCCGAGGCGCGACGGGGGCGTTTCTAAAAATGCTCGGATCGCTTCGTTCGCAGGTTCCCTATTTTTGCACGGAAAAGCTAGGTTCTACTCTTGAAGTTCTTAAAAAATTCGGTCAAAAATGCCCTAGGACCAACCGTTTCGGAGATACAGCGCTTCAAAGTTTGGGACGGCAAACTCGTGAAGTTCGGGTGCCGAGGCGCGACGTGGGCGTTTCTAAAAATGCTCGGATCGCTTCGTTCGCAGGTTCCCTATTTTTGCACGGAAAAGCTAGGTTCTGCTCTTGAAGTTCTTAAAAAATTCGGTCAAAAATGCCCTAGGACCAACCGTTTCGGAGATACAGCGCTTCAAAGTTTCGGACGGCAAACTCGTGAAGTTCGGGTGCCGAGGCGCGACGGGGGCGTTTCTAAAAATGCTCGGATCGCTTCGTTCGCAGGTTCCCTATTTTTGCACGGAAAAGCTAGGTTCTACTCTTGAAGTTCTTAAAAAATTCGGTCAAAAATGCCCTAGGACCAACCGTTTCGGAGATACAGCGCTTCAAAGTTTGGGACGGCAAACTCGTGAAGTTCGGGTGCCGAGGCGCGACGTGGGCGTTTCTAAAAATGCTCGGATCGCTTCGTTCGCAGGTTCCCTATTTTTGCACGGAAAAGCTAGGTTCTACTCTTGAAGTTCTTCAAAAATTCGGTCAAAAATGCCCTAGGACCAACCGTTTCGGAGATACAGCGCTTCAAAGTTTCGGACGGCAAACTCGTGAAGTTCGGGTGCCGAGGCGCGACGTGGGCGTTTCTAAAAATGCTCAGGTCGCTTCGTTCGCAGGTTCCCTATTTTTGCACGGAAAAGCTAGGTTCTACTCTTGAAGTTCTTAAAAAATTCGGTCAAAAATGCCCTAGGACCAACCGTTTCGGAGATACAGCGCTTCAAAGTTTGGGACGGCAAACTCGTGAAGTTCGGGTGCCGAGGCGCGACGTGGGCGTTTCTAAAAATGCTCGGATCGCTTCGTTCGCAGGTTCCCTATTTTTGCACGGAAAAGCTAGGTTCTACTCTTGAAGTTCTTAAAAAATTCGGTCAAAAATGCCCTAGGACCAACCGTTTCGGAGATACAGCGCTTCAAAGTTTGGGACGGCAAACTCGTGAAGTTCGGGTGCCGAGGCGCGACGTGGGCGTTTCTAAAAATGCTCGGATCGCTTCGTTCGCAGGTTCCCTATTTTTGCACGGAAAAGCTAGGTTCTACTCTTGAAGTTCTTAAAAAATTCGGTCAAAAATGCCCTAGGACCAACCGTTTCGGAGATACAGCGCTTCAAAGTTTCGGACGGCAAACTCGTGAAGTTCGGGTGCCGAGGCGCGACGTGGGCGTTTCTAAAAATGCTCGGATCGCTTCGTTCGCAGGTTCCCTATTTTTGCACGGAAAAGCTAGGTTCTACTCTTGAAGTTCTTAAAAAATTCGGTCAAAAATGCCCTAGGACCAACCGTTTCGGAGATACAGCGCTTCAAAGTTTGGGACGGCAAACTCGTGAAGTTCGGGTGCCGAGGCGCGACGGGGGCGTTTCTAAAAATGCTCGGATCGCTTCGTTCGCAGGTTCCCTATTTTTGCACGGAAAAGCTAGGTTCTACTCTTGAAGTTCTTAAAAAATTCGGTCAAAAATGCCCTAGGACCAACCGTTTCGGAGATACAGCGCTTCAAAGTTTCGGACGGCAAACTCGTGAAGTTCGGGTGCCGAGGCGCGACGGGGGCGTTTCTAAAAATGCTCGGATCGCTTCGTTCGCAGGTTCCCTATTTTTGCACGGAAAAGCTAGGTTCTACTCTTGAAGTTCTTAAAAAATTCGGTCAAAAATGCCCTAGGACCAACCGTTTCGGAGATACAGCGCTTCAAAGTTTCGGACGGCAAACTCGTGAAGTTCGGGTGCCGAGGCGCGACGTGGGCGTTTCTAAAAATGCTCGGATCGCTTCGTTCGCAGGTTCCCTATTTTTGCACGGAAAAGCTAGGTTCTACTCTTGAAGTTCTTAAAAAATTCGGTCAAAAATGCCCTAGGACCAACCGTTTCGGAGATACAGCGCTTCAAAGTTTGGGACGGCAAACTCGTGAAGTTCGGGTGCCGAGGCGCGACGGGGGCGTTTCTAAAAATGCTCGGATCGCTTCGTTCGCAGGTTCCCTATTTTTGCACGGAAAAGCTAGGTTCTACTCTTGAAGTTCTTAAAAAATTCGGTCAAAAATGCCCTAGGACCAACCGTTTCGGAGATACAGCGCTTCAAAGTTTCGGACGGCAAACTCGTGAAGTTCGGGTGCCGAGGCGCGACGGGGGCGTTTCTAAAAATGCTCGGATCGCTTCGTTCGCAGGTTCCCTATTTTTGCACGGAAAAGCTAGGTTCTACTCTTGAAGTTCTTAAAAAATTCGGTCAAAAATGCCCTAGGACCAACCGTTTCGGAGATACAGCGCTTCAAAGTTTGGGACGGCAAACTCGTGAAGTTCGGGTGCCGAGGCGCGACGTGGGCGTTTCTAAAAATGCTCGGATCGCTTCGTTCGCAGGTTCCCTATTTTTGCACGGAAAAGCTAGGTTCTACTCTTGAAGTTCTTAAAAAATTCGGTCAAAAATGCCCTAGGACCAACCGTTTCGGAGATACAGCGCTTCAAAGTTTCGGACGGCAAACTCGTGAAGTTCGGGTGCCGAGGCGCGACGGGGGCGTT
This sequence comes from Andrena dorsata, assembly GCA_929108735.1. Taxonomy (NCBI): domain Eukaryota; kingdom Metazoa; phylum Arthropoda; class Insecta; order Hymenoptera; family Andrenidae; genus Andrena; species Andrena dorsata. The sequence goes on along the minus strand of OV815487.1, from coordinate 61,816,246 downwards.
TCTAAAAATGCTCGGATCGCTTCGTTCGCAGGTTCCCTATTTTTGCACGGAAAAGCTAGGTTCTACTCTTGAAGTTCTTAAAAAATTCGGTCAAAAATGCCCTAGGACCAACCGTTTCGGAGATACAGCGCTTCAAAGTTTGGGACGGCAAACTCGTGAAGTTCGGGTGCCGAGGCGCGACGTGGGCGTTTCTAAAAATGCTCGGATCGCTTCGTTCGCAGGTTCCCTATTTTTGCACGGAAAAGCTAGGTTCTGCTCTTGAAGTTCTTAAAAAATTCGGTCAAAAATGCCCTAGGACCAACCGTTTCGGAGATACAGCGCTTCAAAGTTTCGGACGGCAAACTCGTGAAGTTCGGGTGCCGAGGCGCGACGGGGGCGTTTCTAAAAATGCTCGGATCGCTTCGTTCGCAGGTTCCCTATTTTTGCACGGAAAAGCTAGGTTCTACTCTTGAAGTTCTTAAAAAATTCGGTCAAAAATGCCCTAGGACCAACCGTTTCGGAGATACAGCGCTTCAAAGTTTGGGACGGCAAACTCGTGAAGTTCGGGTGCCGAGGCGCGACGTGGGCGTTTCTAAAAATGCTCGGATCGCTTCGTTCGCAGGTTCCCTATTTTTGCACGGAAAAGCTAGGTTCTACTCTTGAAGTTCTTAAAAAATTCGGTCAAAAATGCCCTAGGACCAACCGTTTCGGAGATACAGCGCTTCAAAGTTTGGGACGGCAAACTCGTGAAGTTCGGGTGCCGAGGCGCGACGTGGGCGTTTCTAAAAATGCTCGGATCGCTTCGTTCGCAGGTTCCCTATTTTTGCACGGAAAAGCTAGGTTCTACTCTTGAAGTTCTTAAAAAATTCGGTCAAAAATGCCCTAGGACCAACCGTTTCGGAGATACAGCGCTTCAAAGTTTCGGACGGCAAACTCGTGAAGTTCGGGTGCCGAGGCGCGACGTGGGCGTTTCTAAAAATGCTCGGATCGCTTCGTTCGCAGGTTCCCTATTTTTGCACGGAAAAGCTAGGTTCTACTCTTGAAGTTCTTAAAAAATTCGGTCAAAAATGCCCTAGGACCAACCGTTTCGGAGATACAGCGCTTCAAAGTTTGGGACGGCAAACTCGTGAAGTTCGGGTGCCGAGGCGCGACGGGGGCGTTTCTAAAAATGCTCGGATCGCTTCGTTCGCAGGTTCCCTATTTTTGCACGGAAAAGCTAGGTTCTACTCTTGAAGTTCTTAAAAAATTCGGTCAAAAATGCCCTAGGACCAACCGTTTCGGAGATACAGCGCTTCAAAGTTTCGGACGGCAAACTCGTGAAGTTCGGGTGCCGAGGCGCGACGGGGGCGTTTCTAAAAATGCTCGGATCGCTTCGTTCGCAGGTTCCCTATTTTTGCACGGAAAAGCTAGGTTCTACTCTTGAAGTTCTTAAAAAATTCGGTCAAAAATGCCCTAGGACCAACCGTTTCGGAGATACAGCGCTTCAAAGTTTCGGACGGCAAACTCGTGAAGTTCGGGTGCCGAGGCGCGACGTGGGCGTTTCTAAAAATGCTCGGATCGCTTCGTTCGCAGGTTCCCTATTTTTGCACGGAAAAGCTAGGTTCTACTCTTGAAGTTCTTAAAAAATTCGGTCAAAAATGCCCTAGGACCAACCGTTTCGGAGATACAGCGCTTCAAAGTTTGGGACGGCAAACTCGTGAAGTTCGGGTGCCGAGGCGCGACGGGGGCGTTTCTAAAAATGCTCGGATCGCTTCGTTCGCAGGTTCCCTATTTTTGCACGGAAAAGCTAGGTTCTACTCTTGAAGTTCTTAAAAAATTCGGTCAAAAATGCCCTAGGACCAACCGTTTCGGAGATACAGCGCTTCAAAGTTTCGGACGGCAAACTCGTGAAGTTCGGGTGCCGAGGCGCGACGGGGGCGTTTCTAAAAATGCTCGGATCGCTTCGTTCGCAGGTTCCCTATTTTTGCACGGAAAAGCTAGGTTCTACTCTTGAAGTTCTTAAAAAATTCGGTCAAAAATGCCCTAGGACCAACCGTTTCGGAGATACAGCGCTTCAAAGTTTGGGACGGCAAACTCGTGAAGTTCGGGTGCCGAGGCGCGACGTGGGCGTTTCTAAAAATGCTCGGATCGCTTCGTTCGCAGGTTCCCTATTTTTGCACGGAAAAGCTAGGTTCTACTCTTGAAGTTCTTAAAAAATTCGGTCAAAAATGCCCTAGGACCAACCGTTTCGGAGATACAGCGCTTCAAAGTTTGGGACGGCAAACTCGTGAAGTTCGGGTGCCGAGGCGCGACGTGGGCGTTTCTAAAAATGCTCGGATCGCTTCGTTCGCAGGTTCCCTATTTTTGCACGGAAAAGCTAGGTTCTGCTCTTGAAGTTCTTAAAAAATTCGGTCAAAAATGCCCTAGGACCAACCGTTTCGGAGATACAGCGCTTCAAAGTTTCGGACGGCAAACTCGTGAAGTTCGGGTGCCGAGGCGCGACGTGGGCGTTTCTAAAAATGCTCGGATCGCTTCGTTCGCAGGTTCCCTATTTTTGCACGGAAAAGCTAGGTTCTGCTCTTGAAGTTCTTAAAAAATTCGGTCAAAAATGCCCTAGGACCAACCGTTTCGGAGATACAGCGCTTCAAAGTTTGGGACGGCAAACTCGTGAAGTTCGGGTGCCGAGGCGCGACGTGGGCGTTTCTAAAAATGCTCGGATCGCTTCGTTCGCAGGTTCCCTATTTTTGCACGGAAAAGCTAGGTTCTACTCTTGAAGTTCTTAAAAAATTCGGTCAAAAATGCCCTAGGACCAACCGTTTCGGAGATACAGCGCTTCAAAGTTTCGGACGGCAAACTCGTGAAGTTCGGGTGCCGAGGCGCGACGTGGGCGTTTCTAAAAATGCTCGGATCGCTTCGTTCGCAGGTTCCCTATTTTTGCACGGAAAAGCTAGGTTCTACTCTTGAAGTTCTTAAAAAATTCGGTCAAAAATGCCCTAGGACCAACCGTTTCGGAGATACAGCGCTTCAAAGTTTGGGACGGCAAACTCGTGAAGTTCGGGTGCCGAGGCGCGACGGGGGCGTTTCTAAAAATGCTCGGATCGCTTCGTTCGCAGGTTCCCTATTTTTGCACGGAAAAGCTAGGTTCTACTCTTGAAGTTCTTAAAAAATTCGGTCAAAAATGCCCTAGGACCAACCGTTTCGGAGATACAGCGCTTCAAAGTTTCGGACGGCAAACTCGTGAAGTTCGGGTGCCGAGGCGCGACGGGGGCGTTTCTAAAAATGCTCGGATCGCTTCGTTCGCAGGTTCCCTATTTTTGCACGGAAAAGCTAGGTTCTACTCTTGAAGTTCTTAAAAAATTCGGTCAAAAATGCCCTAGGACCAACCGTTTCGGAGATACAGCGCTTCAAAGTTTGGGACGGCAAACTCGTGAAGTTCGGGTGCCGAGGCGCGACGTGGGCGTTTCTAAAAATGCTCGGATCGCTTCGTTCGCAGGTTCCCTATTTTTGCACGGAAAAGCTAGGTTCTACTCTTGAAGTTCTTAAAAAATTCGGTCAAAAATGCCCTAGGACCAACCGTTTCGGAGATACAGCGCTTCAAAGTTTCGGACGGCAAACTCGTGAAGTTCGGGTGCCGAGGCGCGACGTGGGCGTTTCTAAAAATGCTCGGATCGCTTCGTTCGCAGGTTCCCTATTTTTGCACGGAAAAGCTAGGTTCTACTCTTGAAGTTCTTAAAAAATTCGGTCAAAAATGCCCTAGGACCAACCGTTTCGGAGATACAGCGCTTCAAAGTTTGGGACGGCAAACTCGTGAAGTTCGGGTGCCGAGGCGCGACGTGGGCGTTTCTAAAAATGCTCGGATCGCTTCGTTCGCAGGTTCCCTATTTTTGCACGGAAAAGCTAGGTTCTACTCTTGAAGTTCTTAAAAAATTCGGTCAAAAATGCCCTAGGACCAACCGTTTCGGAGATACAGCGCTTCAAAGTTTGGGACGGCAAACTCGTGAAGTTCGGGTGCCGAGGCGCGACGGGGGCGTTTCTAAAAATGCTCGGATCGCTTCGTTCGCAGGTTCCCTATTTTTGCACGGAAAAGCTAGGTTCTACTCTTGAAGTTCTTAAAAAATTCGGTCAAAAATGCCCTAGGACCAACCGTTTCGGAGATACAGCGCTTCAAAGTTTCGGACGGCAAACTCGTGAAGTTCGGGTGCCGAGGCGCGACGGGGGCGTTTCTAAAAATGCTCGGATCGCTTCGTTCGCAGGTTCCCTATTTTTGCACGGAAAAGCTAGGTTCTACTCTTGAAGTTCTTAAAAAATTCGGTCAAAAATGCCCTAGGACCAACCGTTTCGGAGATACAGCGCTTCAAAGTTTCGGACGGCAAACTCGTGAAGTTCGGGTGCCGAGGCGCGACGGGGGCGTTTCTAAAAATGCTCGGATCGCTTCGTTCGCAGGTTCCCTATTTTTGCACGGAAAAGCTAGGTTCTACTCTTGAAGTTCTTAAAAAATTCGGTCAAAAATGCCCTAGGACCAACCGTTTCGGAGATACAGCGCTTCAAAGTTTCGGACGGCAAACTCGTGAAGTTCGGGTGCCGAGGCGCGACGTGGGCGTTTCTAAAAATGCTCGGATCGCTTCGTTCGCAGGTTCCCTATTTTTGCACGGAAAAGCTAGGTTCTACTCTTGAAGTTCTTAAAAAATTCGGTCAAAAATGCCCTAGGACCAACCGTTTCGGAGATACAGCGCTTCAAAGTTTGGGACGGCAAACTCGTGAAGTTCGGGTGCCGAGGCGCGACGGGGGGCGTTTCTAAAAATGCTCGGATCGCTTCGTTCGCAGGTTCCCTATTTTTGCACGGAAAAGCTAGGTTCTACTCTTGAAGTTCTTAAAAAATTCGGTCAAAAATGCCCTAGGACCAACCGTTTCGGAGATACAGCGCTTCAAAGTTTCGGACGGCAAACTCGTGAAGTTCGGGTGCCGAGGCGCGACGGGGGCGTTTCTAAAAATGCTCGGATCGCTTCGTTCGCAGGTTCCCTATTTTTGCACGGAAAAGCTAGGTTCTACTCTTGAAGTTCTTAAAAAATTCGGTCAAAAATGCCCTAGGACCAACCGTTTCGGAGATACAGCGCTTCAAAGTTTCGGACGGCAAACTCGTGAAGTTCGGGTGCCGAGGCGCGACGTGGGCGTTTCTAAAAATGCTCGGATCGCTTCGTTCGCAGGTTCCCTATTTTTGCACGGAAAAGCTAGGTTCTACTCTTGAAGTTCTTAAAAAATTCGGTCAAAAATGCCCTAGGACCAACCGTTTCGGAGATACAGCGCTTCAAAGTTTCGGACGGCAAACTCGTGAAGTTCGGGTGCCGAGGCGCGACGGGGGCGTTTCTAAAAATGCTCGGATCGCTTCGTTCGCAGGTTCCCTATTTTTGCACGGAAAAGCTAGGTTCTACTCTTGAAGTTCTTAAAAAATTCGGTCAAAAATGCCCTAGGACCAACCGTTTCGGAGATACAGCGCTTCAAAGTTTCGGACGGCAAACTCGTGAAGTTCGGGTGCCGAGGCGCGACGGGGGCGTTTCTAAAAATGCTCGGATCGCTTCGTTCGCAGGTTCCCTATTTTTGCACGGAAAAGCTAGGTTCTACTCTTGAAGTTCTTAAAAAATTCGGTCAAAAATGCCCTAGGACCAACCGTTTCGGAGATACAGCGCTTCAAAGTTTCGGACGGCAAACTCGTGAAGTTCGGGTGCCGAGGCGCGACGTGGGCGTTTCTAAAAATGCTCGGATCGCTTCGTTCGCAGGTTCCCTATTTTTGCACGGAAAAGCTAGGTTCTACTCTTGAAGTTCTTAAAAAATTCGGTCAAAAATGCCCTAGGACCAACCGTTTCGGAGATACAGCGCTTCAAAGTTTGGGACGGCAAACTCGTGAAGTTCGGGTGCCGAGGCGCGACGTGGGCGTTTCTAAAAATGCTCGGATCGCTTCGTTCGCAGGTTCCCTATTTTTGCACGGAAAAGCTAGGTTCTACTCTTGAAGTTCTTCAAAAATTCGGTCAAAAATGCCCTAGGACCAACCGTTTCGGAGATACAGCGCTTCAAAGTTTCGGACGGCAAACTCGTGAAGTTCGGGTGCCGAGGCGCGACGTGGGCGTTTCTAAAAATGCTCGGATCGCTTCGTTCGCAGGTTCCCTATTTTTGCACGGAAAAGCTAGGTTCTACTCTTGAAGTTCTTAAAAAATTCGGTCAAAAATGCCCTAGGACCAACCGTTTCGGAGATACAGCGCTTCAAAGTTTCGGACGGCAAACTCGTGAAGTTCGGGTGCCGAGGCGCGACGTGGGCGTTTCTAAAAATGCTCGGATCGCTTCGTTCGCAGGTTCCCTATTTTTGCACGGAAAAGCTAGGTTCTACTCTTGAAGTTCTTAAAAAATTCGGTCAAAAATGCCCTAGGACCAACCGTTTCGGAGATACAGCGCTTCAAAGTTTCGGACGGCAAACTCGTGAAGTTCGGGTGCCGAGGCGCGACGGGGGCGTTTCTAAAAATGCTCGGATCGCTTCGTTCGCAGGTTCCCTATTTTTGCACGGAAAAGCTAGGTTCTACTCTTGAAGTTCTTAAAAAATTCGGTCAAAAATGCCCTAGGACCAACCGTTTCGGAGATACAGCGCTTCAAAGTTTGGGACGGCAAACTCGTGAAGTTCGGGTGCCGAGGCGCGACGGGGGCGTTTCTAAAAATGCTCGGATCGCTTCGTTCGCAGGTTCCCTATTTTTGCACGGAAAAGCTAGGTTCTACTCTTGAAGTTCTTCAAAAATTCGGTCAAAAATGCCCTAGGACCAACCGTTTCGGAGATACAGCGCTTCAAAGTTTCGGACGGCAAACTCGTGAAGTTCGGGTGCCGAGGCGCGACGTGGGCGTTTCTAAAAATGCTCGGATCGCTTCGTTCGCAGGTTCCCTATTTTTGCACGGAAAAGCTAGGTTCTACTCTTGAAGTTCTTAAAAAATTCGGTCAAAAATGCCCTAGGACCAACCGTTTCGGAGATACAGCGCTTCAAAGTTTCGGACGGCAAACTCGTGAAGTTCGGGTGCCGAGGCGCGACGTGGGCGTTTCTAAAAATGCTCGGATCGCTTCGTTCGCAGGTTCCCTATTTTTGCACGGAAAAGCTAGGTTCTACTCTTGAAGTTCTTAAAAAATTCGGTCAAAAATGCCCTAGGACCAACCGTTTCGGAGATACAGCGCTTCAAAGTTTGGGACGGCAAACTCGTGAAGTTCGGGTGCCGAGGCGCGACGGGGGCGTTTCTAAAAATGCTCGGATCGCTTCGTTCGCAGGTTCCCTATTTTTGCACGGAAAAGCTAGGTTCTACTCTTGAAGTTCTTAAAAAATTCGGTCAAAAATGCCCTAGGACCAACCGTTTCGGAGATACAGCGCTTCAAAGTTTGGGACGGCAAACTCGTGAAGTTCGGGTGCCGAGGCGCGACGGGGGCGTTTCTAAAAATGCTCGGATCGCTTCGTTCGCAGGTTCCCTATTTTTGCACGGAAAAGCTAGGTTCTACTCTTGAAGTTCTTCAAAAATTCGGTCAAAAATGCCCTAGGACCAACCGTTTCGGAGATACAGCGCTTCAAAGTTTCGGACGGCAAACTCGTGAAGTTCGGGTGCCGAGGCGCGACGTGGGCGTTTCTAAAAATGCTCGGATCGCTTCGTTCGCAGGTTCCCTATTTTTGCACGGAAAAGCTAGGTTCTACTCTTGAAGTTCTTAAAAAATTCGGTCAAAAATGCCCTAGGACCAACCGTTTCGGAGATACAGCGCTTCAAAGTTTCGGACGGCAAACTCGTGAAGTTCGGGTGCCGAGGCGCGACGTGGGCGTTTCTAAAAATGCTCGGATCGCTTCGTTCGCAGGTTCCCTATTTTTGCACGGAAAAGCTAGGTTCTACTCTTGAAGTTCTTAAAAAATTCGGTCAAAAATGCCCTAGGACCAACCGTTTCGGAGATACAGCGCTTCAAAGTTTGGGACGGCAAACTCGTGAAGTTCGGGTGCCGAGGCGCGACGGGGGCGTTTCTAAAAATGCTCGGATCGCTTCGTTCGCAGGTTCCCTATTTTTGCACGGAAAAGCTAGGTTCTACTCTTGAAGTTCTTAAAAAATTCGGTCAAAAATGCCCTAGGACCAACCGTTTCGGAGATACAGCGCTTCAAAGTTTCGGACGGCAAACTCGTGAAGTTCGGGTGCCGAGGCGCGACGGGGGCGTTTCTAAAAATGCTCGGATCGCTTCGTTCGCAGGTTCCCTATTTTTGCACGGAAAAGCTAGGTTCTACTCTTGAAGTTCTTAAAAAATTCGGTCAAAAATGCCCTAGGACCAACCGTTTCGGAGATACAGCGCTTCAAAGTTTCGGACGGCAAACTCGTGAAGTTCGGGTGCCGAGGCGCGACGTGGGCGTTTCTAAAAATGCTCGGATCGCTTCGTTCGCAGGTTCCCTATTTTTGCACGGAAAAGCTAGGTTCTACTCTTGAAGTTCTTAAAAAATTCGGTCAAAAATGCCCTAGGACCAACCGTTTCGGAGATACAGCGCTTCAAAGTTTCGGACGGCAAACTCGTGAAGTTCGGGTGCCGAGGCGCGACGTGGGCGTTTCTAAAAATGCTCGGATCGCTTCGTTCGCAGGTTCCCTATTTTTGCACGGAAAAGCTAGGTTCTACTCTTGAAGTTCTTAAAAAATTCGGTCAAAAATGCCCTAGGACCAACCGTTTCGGAGATACAGCGCTTCAAAGTTTCGGACGGCAAACTCGTGAAGTTCGGGTGCCGAGGCGCGACGTGGGCGTTTCTAAAAATGCTCGGATCGCTTCGTTCGCAGGTTCCCTATTTTTGCACGGAAAAGCTAGGTTCTACTCTTGAAGTTCTTAAAAAATTCGGTCAAAAATGCCCTAGGACCAACCGTTTCGGAGATACAGCGCTTCAAAGTTTCGGACGGCAAACTCGTGAAGTTCGGGTGCCGAGGCGCGACGTGGGCGTTTCTAAAAATGCTCGGATCGCTTCGTTCGCAGGTTCCCTATTTTTGCACGGAAAAGCTAGGTTCTACTCTTGAAGTTCTTAAAAAATTCGGTCAAAAATGCCCTAGGACCAACCGTTTCGGAGATACAGCGCTTCAAAGTTTCGGACGGCAAACTCGTGAAGTTCGGGTGCCGAGGCGCGACGGGGGCGTTTCTAAAAATGCTCGGATCGCTTCGTTCGCAGGTTCCCTATTTTTGCACGGAAAAGCTAGGTTCTACTCTTGAAGTTCTTAAAAAATTCGGTCAAAAATGCCCTAGGACCAACCGTTTCGGAGATACAGCGCTTCAAAGTTTGGGACGGCAAACTCGTGAAGTTCGGGTGCCGAGGCGCGACGGGGGCGTTTCTAAAAATGCTCGGATCGCTTCGTTCGCAGGTTCCCTATTTTTGCACGGAAAAGCTAGGTTCTACTCTTGAAGTTCTTCAAAAATTCGGTCAAAAATGCCCTAGGACCAACCGTTTCGGAGATACAGCGCTTCAAAGTTTCGGACGGCAAACTCGTGAAGTTCGGGTGCCGAGGCGCGACGTGGGCGTTTCTAAAAATGCTCGGATCGCTTCGTTCGCAGGTTCCCTATTTTTGCACGGAAAAGCTAGGTTCTACTCTTGAAGTTCTTAAAAAATTCGGTCAAAAATGCCCTAGGACCAACCGTTTCGGAGATACAGCGCTTCAAAGTTTCGGACGGCAAACTCGTGAAGTTCGGGTGCCGAGGCGCGACGTGGGCGTTTCTAAAAATGCTCGGATCGCTTCGTTCGCAGGTTCCCTATTTTTGCACGGAAAAGCTAGGTTCTACTCTTGAAGTTCTTAAAAAATTCGGTCAAAAATGCCCTAGGACCAACCGTTTCGGAGATACAGCGCTTCAAAGTTTGGGACGGCAAACTCGTGAAGTTCGGGTGCCGAGGCGCGACGGGGGCGTTTCTAAAAATGCTCGGATCGCTTCGTTCGCAGGTTCCCTATTTTTGCACGGAAAAGCTAGGTTCTACTCTTGAAGTTCTTAAAAAATTCGGTCAAAAATGCCCTAGGACCAACCGTTTCGGAGATACAGCGCTTCAAAGTTTCGGACGGCAAACTCGTGAAGTTCGGGTGCCGAGGCGCGACGGGGGCGTTTCTAAAAATGCTCGGATCGCTTCGTTCGCAGGTTCCCTATTTTTGCACGGAAAAGCTAGGTTCTACTCTTGAAGTTCTTAAAAAATTCGGTCAAAAATGCCCTAGGACCAACCGTTTCGGAGATACAGCGCTTCAAAGTTTCGGACGGCAAACTCGTGAAGTTCGGGTGCCGAGGCGCGACGTGGGCGTTTCTAAAAATGCTCGGATCGCTTCGTTCGCAGGTTCCCTATTTTTGCACGGAAAAGCTAGGTTCTACTCTTGAAGTTCTTAAAAAATTCGGTCAAAAATGCCCTAGGACCAACCGTTTCGGAGATACAGCGCTTCAAAGTTTCGGACGGCAAACTCGTGAAGTTCGGGTGCCGAGGCGCGACGGGGGCGTTTCTAAAAATGCTCGGATCGCTTCGTTCGCAGGTTCCCTATTTTTGCACGGAAAAGCTAGGTTCTACTCTTGAAGTTCTTAAAAAATTCGGTCAAAAATGCCCTAGGACCAACCGTTTCGGAGATACAGCGCTTCAAAGTTTCGGACGGCAAACTCGTGAAGTTCGGGTGCCGAGGCGCGACGGGGGCGTTTCTAAAAATGCTCGGATCGCTTCGTTCGCAGGTTCCCTATTTTTGCACGGAAAAGCTAGGTTCTACTCTTGAAGTTCTTAAAAAATTCGGTCAAAAATGCCCTAGGACCAACCGTTTCGGAGATACAGCGCTTCAAAGTTTCGGACGGCAAACTCGTGAAGTTCGGGTGCCGAGGCGCGACGGGGGCGTTTCTAAAAATGCTCGGATCGCTTCGTTCGCAGGTTCCCTATTTTTGCACGGAAAAGCTAGGTTCTACTCTTGAAGTTCTTAAAAAATTCGGTCAAAAATGCCCTAGGACCAACCGTTTCGGAGATACAGCGCTTCAAAGTTTCGGACGGCAAACTCGTGAAGTTCGGGTGCCGAGGCGCGACGGGGGCGTTTCTAAAAATGCTCGGATCGCTTCGTTCGCAGGTTCCCTATTTTTGCACGGAAAAGCTAGGTTCTGCTCTTGAAGTTCTTAAAAAATTCGGTCAAAAATGCCCTAGGACCAACCGTTTCGGAGATACAGCGCTTCAAAGTTTCGGACGGCAAACTCGTGAAGTTCGGGTGCCGAGGCGCGACGGGGGCGTTTCTAAAAATGCTCGGATCGCTTCGTTCGCAGGTTCCCTATTTTTGCACGGAAAAGCTAGGTTCTGCTCTTGAAGTTCTTAAAAAATTCGGTCAAAAATGCCCTAGGACCAACCGTTTCGGAGATACAGCGCTTCAAAGTTTCGGACGGCAAACTCGTGAAGTTCGGGTGCCGAGGCGTGACGGGGGCGTTTCTAAAAATGCTCGGATCGCTTCGTTCGCAGGTTCCCTATTTTTGCACGGAAAAGCTAGGTTCTACTCTTGAAGTTCTTAAAAAATTCGGTCAAAAATGCCCTAGGACCAACCGTTTCGGAGATACAGCGCCTCAAAGTTTCGGACGGCAAACTCGTGAAGTTCGGGTGCCGAGGCGCGACGTGGGCGTTTCTAAAAATGCTCGGATCGCTTCGTTCGCTGGGGGCCTATTTTCGCGGGGCGTCCAAATCCGTTGAAATCGGAATAGTCGAAAGATGATATTGGAAGATCTTTTTATCACGTCTTTTATGTATGACTTGGAATCGGAAGGAGCAAGTAGTGGAAGGAAGGCTCGTTAAATAATAATACTCGTTTATCACTTAATTGCTTTTTATTGAAATAAGTGAAATGCAATACAATCAAATCTTACAAATGCGTTCGTAATATAGTAGATGCATGTAATATGTAATTCATAATTCAGGTGGATCCGAAATGTGGCAAGTGATCCCTTTTAACGCCTTCTATTCCCCCAAACCCATGTTTCGGGCCAGATTGTGTCGGTATACAGCGCGCGGCATTACTCGTGTCTACCCCTGTAACAAAGTAAAGAAGAATGTAAACTATTGTAAATAAAAAAGGGAGGGAAGTTGTCGACAGGAACTTGCAGTGGGACAAATGATGGAAAACTGTTAACCTCAACAATGAACACAAGAAGACATTCAGAACACAATGCTGCATCCTCTACTAGTCTACGAAGTTAGTCTACTACTCTATCACAGTTCCCACACATCCTAACGCAATTTCAACATGGTTGCAACATGGTGCAGTGGGCCAAATGATGGAAAGCTGTTGACCTCAACAATGAACACAAGAAGACAGTCAGAACAAAATGCTGCATCCTCTACTAGTCTACGAAGGTAGTCTACTATTCTATCACAGTTACCACACGGCCTAACGCAATTGCAACATAGTTGCTACCTCAATTCCAAACCGTTTCTCAACATTATTCCTACCCTATTCCCACAAATTATTCCTATCATCGACGAAGTGGTCTATGTTTTTACATCTTTTCCACGCACAAAGTTGATTTCACCCATCGTATTCTCTATAATACAGATGTCAGGTTATTAAAAATTTTTTTCTTTATGTTATAGATAAAACTTGGGAATATTTCTGCGTGGACAGGAACTTGCAGTCGGACAAATGATGGAAAGCTCAACAATGAACATAAGAAGACAGTGATTTTATATATACAGTGAAGTGATTATATAGACTAAGAGTGAAAATATATTTATTATTTTTATATTTACTTAAATAATCATTTGTACATGATTGTATCACTTCTTTGTAATATTTTGAACATGCTTTGAAGAAAATAAAGAGAAAAATAGTATACAAAACTGTGTTATCATTGAAAACAAACCTCTTCCTGCGAAAAATGCACAAAATGGCAAACCTTGACTAATAACGAGAACGCACAAAGTTGCAAACCGAAATTTGGCTTCTCGCGAAAAAAGCACAAAGTTGCAAAGGCCAAAATTTTTGCAACATTGTTGCAAATAAATTTGGAGTGTTCGAGAAATAAAATCCGGGTTTGCAACTTTGTGCGTTTTCATGGGTAGCTCAACAAAGTTGCTAACCGGAATCTGACTCCCCGCGAAAACTCAACAAAGTTGCAAACCGAGTTTTTTTCTTGCGAACTGGCGATTTTCATTTCCAACATTGTTGCAAAAATTTTAACCCTTGCAACTTTGTTACATTTTCGTGGGGCGTCCAAATCCGTTGAAATCGGAATAAGCGAAAGATGATATAGGAAGATTTTGGCGTTCAACAAAGTTGCTAACCGGAATCTGACTCCCCGCGAAAACTCAACAAAGTTGCAAACCGAGTTTTTTTCTTGCGAACTGGCGATTTTCATTTCCAACATTGTTGCAAAAATTTTGACCCTTGCAACTTTGTTACATTTTCACGGGGCGTCCAAATCCGTTGAAATCGGAATAAGCGAAAGATGATATTGGAAGATTTTGGCGTTCAACAAAGTTGCTAACCGGAATCTGACTCCCCGCGAAAACTCAACAAAGTTGCAAACCGAGTTTTTTCTTGCGAACTGGCGATTTTCATTTCCAACATTGTTGCAAAAATTTTAACCCTTGCAACTTTGTTACATTTTCGTGGGGCGTCCAAATCCGTTGAAATCGGAATAAGCGAAAGATGATATAGGAAGATTTTGGCGTTCAACAAAGTTGCTAACCGGAATCTGACTCCCCGCGAAAACTCAACAAAGTTGCAAACCGAGTTTTTTTCTTGCGAACTGGCGATTTTCATTTCCAACATTGTTGCAAAAATTTTGACCCTTGCAACTTTGTTACATTTTCACGGGGCGTCCAAATCCGTTGAAATCGGAATAAGCGAAAGATGATATTGGAAGATTTTGGCGTTCAACAAAGTTGCTAACCGGAATCTGACTCCCCGCGAAAACTCAACAAAGTTGCAAACCGAGTTTTTTCTTGCGAACTGGCGATTTTCATTTCCAACATTGTTGCAAAAATTTTAACCCTTGCAACTTTGTTACATTTTCGTGGGGCGTCCAAATCCGTTGAAATCGGAATAAGCGAAAGATGATATAGGAAGATTTTGGCGATCAACAAAGTTGCTAACCGGAATCTGACTCCCCGCGAAAACTCAACAAAGTTGCAAACCGAGTTTTTTTCTTGCGAACTGGCGATTTTCATTTCCAACATTGTTGCAAAAATTTTAACCCTTGCAACTATGTTACATTTTCGTGGGGCGTCCAAATCCGTTGAAATCGGAATAAGCGAAAGATGATATAGGAAGATTTTGGCGTTCAACAAAGTTGCTAACCGGAATCTGACTCCCCGCGAAAACTCAACAAAGTTGCAAACCGAGTTTTTTTCTTGCGAACTGGCGATTTTCATTTCCAACATTGTTGCAAAAATTTTAACCCTTGCAACTTTGTTACATTTTCGTGGGGCGTCCAAATCCGTTGAAATCGGAATAAGCGAAAGATGATATAGGAAGATTTTGGCGTTCAACAAAGTTGCTAACCGGAATCTGACTCCCCGCGAAAACTCAACAAAGTTGCAAACCGAGTTTTTTCTTGCGAACTGGCGATTTTCATTTCCAACATTGTTGCAAAAATTTTAACCCTTGCAACTTTGTTACATTTTCGTGGGGCGTCCAAATCCGTTGAAATCGGAATAAGCGAAAGATGATATAGGAAGATTTTGGCGTTCAACAAAGTTGCTAACCGGAATCTGACTCCCCGCGAAAACTCAACAAAGTTGCAAACCGAGTTTTTTTCTTGCGAACTGGCGATTTTCATTTCCAACATTGTTGCAAAAATTTTAACCCTTGCAACTTTGTTACATTTTCACGGGGCGTCCAAATCCGTTGAAATCGGAATAGTCGAAAGATGATATTGGAAGATCTTTTTATCACGTCTTTTATATATGACTTGGAATCGGAAGGAGCAAGTAGTGGAAGGAAGGCTCGTTAAATAATAATACTCGTTTATCACTTAATTGCTTTTTATTGAAATAAGTGAAATGCAATACAATCAAATCTTACAAACGCGTTCGTAATATAGTAGATGCATGTGATATGTAATTCATAATTCAGGTGGATCCGAAATGTGGCAAGTGATCCCTTTTAACGCCTTCTATTCCCCCAAACCCATGTTTCGGGCCAGATTGTGTCGGTATACAGCGCGCGGCATTACTCGTGTCTACCCCTGTAACAAAGTAAAGAAGAATGTAAACTATTGTAAATAAAAAAGGGAGGGAAGTTGTCGACAGGAACTTGCAGTGGGACAAATGATGGAAAACTGTTAACCTCAACAATGAACACAAGAAGACATTCAGAACACAATGCTGCATCCTCTACTAGTCTACGAAGTTAGTCTACTACTCTATCACAGTTCCCACACATCCTAACGCAATTTCAACATGGTTGCAACATGGTGCAGTGGGCCAAATGATGGAAAGCTGTTGACCTCAACAATGAACACAAGAAGACAGTCAGAACAAAATGCTGCATCCTCTACTAGTCTACGAAGGTAGTCTACTATTCTATCACAGTTACCACACGGCCTAACGCAATTGCAACATAGTTGCTACCTCAATTCCAAACCGTTTCTCAACATTATTCCTACCCTATTCCCACAAATTATTCCTATCATCGACGAAGTGGTCTATGTTTTTACATCTTTTCCACGCACAAAGTTGATTTCACCCATCGTATTCTCTATAATACAGATGTCAGGTTATTAAAAATTTTTTTCTTTATGTTATAGATAAAACTTGGGAATATTTCTGCGTGGACAGGAACTTGCAGTCGGACAAATGATGGAAAGCTCAACAATGAACATAAGAAGACAGTGATTTTATATATACAGTGAAGTGATTATATAGACTAAGAGTGAAAATATATTTATTATTTTTATATTTACTTAAATAATCATTTGTACATGATTGTATCACTTCTTTGTAATATTTTGAACATGCTTTGAAGAAAATAAAGAGAAAAATAGTATACAAAACTGTGTTATCATTGAAAACAAACCTCTTCCTGCGAAAAATGCACAAAATGGCAAACCTTGACTAATAACGAGAACGCACAAAGTTGCAAACCGAAATTTGGCTTCTCGCGAAAAAAGCACAAAGTTGCAAAGGCCAAAATTTTTGCAACATTGTTGCAAATAAATTTGGAGTGTTCGAGAAATAAAATCCGGGTTTGCAACTTTGTGCGTTTTCATGGGTAGCTCAACAAAGTTGCTAACCGGAATCTGACTCCCCGCGAAAACTCAACAAAGTTGCAAACCGAGTTTTTTTCTTGCGAACTGGCGATTTTCATTTCCAACATTGTTGCAAAAATTTTAACCCTTGCAACTTTGTTACATTTTCGTGGGGCGTCCAAATCCGTTGAAATCGGAATAAGCGAAAGATGATATAGGAAGATTTTGGCGTTCAACAAAGTTGCTAACCGGAATCTGACTCCCCGCGAAAACTCAACAAAGTTGCAAACCGAGTTTTTTTCTTGCGAACTGGCGATTTTCATTTCCAACATTGTTGCAAAAATTTTGACCCTTGCAACTTTGTTACATTTTCACGGGGCGTCCAAATCCGTTGAAATCGGAATAAGCGAAAGATGATATTGGAAGATTTTGGCGTTCAACAAAGTTGCTAACCGGAATCTGACTCCCCGCGAAAACTCAACAAAGTTGCAAACCGAGTTTTTTCTTGCGAACTGGCGATTTTCATTTCCAACATTGTTGCAAAAATTTTAACCCTTGCAACTTTGTTACATTTTCGTGGGGCGTCCAAATCCGTTGAAATCGGAATAAGCGAAAGATGATATAGGAAGATTTTGGCGTTCAACAAAGTTGCTAACCGGAATCTGACTCCCCGCGAAAACTCAACAAAGTTGCAAACCGAGTTTTTTTCTTGCGAACTGGCGATTTTCATTTCCAACATTGTTGCAAAAATTTTGACCCTTGCAACTTTGTTACATTTTCACGGGGCGTCCAAATCCGTTGAAATCGGAATAAGCGAAAGATGATATTGGAAGATTTTGGCGTTCAACAAAGTTGCTAACCGGAATCTGACTCCCCGCGAAAACTCAACAAAGTTGCAAACCGAGTTTTTTCTTGCGAACTGGCGATTTTCATTTCCAACATTGTTGCAAAAATTTTAACCCTTGCAACTTTGTTACATTTTCGTGGGGCGTCCAAATCCGTTGAAATCGGAATAAGCGAAAGATGATATAGGAAGATTTTGGCGATCAACAAAGTTGCTAACCGGAATCTGACTCCCCGCGAAAACTCAACAAAGTTGCAAACCGAGTTTTTTTCTTGCGAACTGGCGATTTTCATTTCCAACATTGTTGCAAAAATTTTAACCCTTGCAACTATGTTACATTTTCGTGGGGCGTCCAAATCCGTTGAAATCGGAATAAGCGAAAGATGATATAGGAAGATTTTGGCGTTCAACAAAGTTGCTAACCGGAATCTGACTCCCCGCGAAAACTCAACAAAGTTGCAAACCGAGTTTTTTTCTTGCGAACTGGCGATTTTCATTTCCAACATTGTTGCAAAAATTTTAACCCTTGCAACTTTGTTACATTTTCGTGGGGCGTCCAAATCCGTTGAAATCGGAATAAGCGAAAGATGATATAGGAAGATTTTGGCGTTCAACAAAGTTGCTAACCGGAATCTGACTCCCCGCGAAAACTCAACAAAGTTGCAAACCGAGTTTTTTCTTGCGAACTGGCGATTTTCATTTCCAACATTGTTGCAAAAATTTTAACCCTTGCAACTTTGTTACATTTTCGTGGGGCGTCCAAATCCGTTGAAATCGGAATAAGCGAAAGATGATATAGGAAGATTTTGGCGTTCAACAAAGTTGCTAACCGGAATCTGACTCCCCGCGAAAACTCAACAAAGTTGCAAACCGAGTTTTTTTCTTGCGAACTGGCGATTTTCATTTCCAACATTGTTGCAAAAATTTTAACCCTTGCAACTTTGTTACATTTTCACGGGGCGTCCAAATCCGTTGAAATCGGAATAGTCGAAAGATGATATTGGAAGATCTTTTTATCACGTCTTTTATATATGACTTGGAATCGGAAGGAGCAAGTAGTGGAAGGAAGGCTCGTTAAATAATAATACTCGTTTATCACTTAATTGCTTTTTATTGAAATAAGTGAAATGCAATACAATCAAATCTTACAAACGCGTTCGTAATATAGTAGATGCATGTGATATGTAATTCATAATTCAGGTAGATCCGAAATGTAGCAAGTGATCTCTTTTAACGCCTTTTATTCCCCCAAACCCATGTTTCGGGCCAGATTGTGTCGGTATACAGCGCGCGGCATTACTCGTGTCTACCCCTGTAACAAAGTAAAGAAGAATGTAAACTATTGTAAATAAAAAAGGGAGGGAAGTTGTCGACAGGAACTTGCAGTAGGACAAATGATGGAAAATTGTTAACCTCAACAATGAACACAAGAAGACATTCAGAACACAATGCTGCATCCTCTACTAGTCTACGAAGTTAGTCTACTACTCTATCACAGTTCCCACACATCCTAACGCAATTTCAACATGGTTGCAACATGGTGCAGTGGGCCAAATGATGGAAAGCTGTTGACCTCAACAATGAACACAAGAAGACAGTCAGAACAAAATGCTGCATCCTCTACTAGTCTACGAAGGTAGTCTACTATTCTATCACAGTTCCCACACAGCCGAACGCAATTGCAACATGGTTGCTACCTCAATTTCAAACCGTTTCTCAACAATATTCCTACCCCATTCCCACAAATTATTCCCTATCATCGACGAAGTGGTCTTTGTTCTTACATCTTTTCCAAACGCAAAGTTGATTTCACAATCTTTGCATGTAAACTTTATAAATTGTACCGTAGAATTGAAACTCTCCGCTTGTTTCACAAATTTCTTCATTTTCCACAACGTTTTTCATCCGTCTAGCTCCTTGCATTCTGTGCTCCTGATCCCGAAGCAAAAAGTATCCAGCGTTCACAATCAAAGTTGGTGGCCCAATAATTGAACGATCTCCGCATCTTTCTGTGTTTCTGTTAACTCAAGCGTATTTCCTGATCCGAAAAAACTCGTAGGACCTTTTTTCTAGAGAATTTCCTAAGCTATAAATTGTACAATAACTATTTTTATTGCAAAACTGCTAGATAGTGACATATTCGCGAAACACAGGTTATTTTTCAACCCTCTGTAAAATTTTTAGCAGCAGTCGGATTGATGGGGACTTTTGACATATTGTTTACAACGACCAAATAAAGGTTCATGCCAAAATTCAGCTTGATGGGAATTAGTCCGAAGACAGATCCTAATTTCACTGGACTAAGAGCACGCGCCCTTGGTTTGGCAGCGCTGCTGTAGGTGTTCCCATTCTCATTCTTCGTATCGATGTCATATGACGTAGTACGCCGCCATTTAATCAGTATTCAGTACGTATGGTGACGTATGGCATTGCTGCATCTGAGAAACAAGCATGGTGATGCTAGGTAGCCTATACGCAGGATAGTAGTAGATGTGAATATAAAGTAAATTTGATAACATAATAAATACTCGAAATCTAGGATATAGCAAGGTGTTTCTTTCATTTCTGTTGCAAGAGGTTATTCTCTAAAAAAAATCCTAAAATAAACAGTAACATTGAAAGAACCAAATCTGGAAATAATTATGGGTTAGTATAGATGTTTGCATATAAGATCTAGCGCTTGAAATTTTCCAAACATATCGCATTTGCATTAAAAAATATTTTATAATTATTGTAGATTCAGATATAAAATTATGTCAAGGCAAAGACATTTTTGAAAGGATGAATTATTTGTATCAGGTAACGATGTACTTTGACAATGTGTATTTTATTATTCCGATCATTATGATAGTATATTGAAAAAATGTT
This sequence comes from Andrena dorsata, assembly GCA_929108735.1. Lineage (NCBI taxonomy): Eukaryota > Metazoa > Arthropoda > Insecta > Hymenoptera > Andrenidae > Andrena > Andrena dorsata. The sequence continues at coordinate 61,796,381 of OV815487.1, read as the reverse complement.
TCATTCAGGCGAGTCACCTGATGGCTTTAAAAAATAGAGTAGCAGCGTCGTGCTATGGTAATATAATGATTGGCTGTGCGAAGAAGTCTGTCTTGCGAATGTGAGTCTCGTGTATGAAACTACTCGACATATTTCTTTTTAATGAATAGTTAAGTGCATAGAACCTTTCTTCATCAGAGAACCCAGTATCAAAAGAACAATTTGTAAATGTTGTCAATCTCCCCTTATACCCGGCGAAACAGCAAAAGTACGATTAGTGTCGAAACCGGCGAAGGGAGTAAAATGGACTTGTTTGACGTGCCTCAGTGTCAAACGATATCCCACAAAGAGAGGTCATAAATTATGGACGGAACAGCCTAACTCTGTAGTCGAGACTTTTAATTATACATCGAAAGCGAAAGATAGCGGTCCTAATAATACTAAGGCTGGGAAGAAGCATGTAGATAAAGGTAAATGCACGAGTACTGATACAAATTAAATGTACACAGATTTGAATATTTATTTTCACATGATGTAAGATGTGATGAACGTTGACGTACGAATATTTTTTTTTTATCAATGACATACATAAAATATGTTACAATAAATTTATAATCAATAAACAGATACTTTTACTAACTTGAATATTCATAACCATCTAATAATATCGTGATAGTGATATTAGTTTTACATTAAATGTTTATAGACGTAACATGATCATAGTTAAGTTATTGTTTTTTCGAGTATATGATATATCGTATAACGAGAGCCATTCGCAATAAATTTCGGGGACCCCAATGCACACGTTTCGCTGAGGACGGTTTAAGTGATGAAGAGTGATGCGGTCTTTGCAAACAATGCGGAATGATTATGCTCTCATGTAACGCCGAAATTTCGGTGCGAATGGCTCTATTTAACTAGCTATGATATGACTATATCCGCCCATCGCCAATGAGTCGTACAAAATCTCGAATGCAAGATAACCATCGCGTACATACACGGTCGTAATCAAATCACAGATTAATCGGATAGAAATCAGTCGTTAACCCCTAACTTAAATAAATATAACATATATCGTAAATGATAGTTATGCTCGAGCGTATGATATACATATGTCGATATCCCCATCGAATTTCTCTTCTTACAAATACATTTAACAATATGAATTTATCTTTTACCTATAACACTTCCTTGCATTAACACCACCAACATGACAGCGATCCATTTGTTCCGTGTAGAAAGTAATGACACTATAAGTACGTTATTCTGTTCTCCACGTGCAAAACGTACGCAAGTTATATAAATACTAAACTAGTGAGGAAGTAATCTGAAAACTGCGCTGGACGGAGTCTACACATTCACTTATATACATATATCTGTCGTGCCAAGCTTCCGTCTTTAAGCTATGTCACAGTGTCTATTATCTAGCATTTTTGATTTCTCCTAATAATGAATCTAACAATTGGTTAGATGGGACCACAGGTTGGCAACGCACACATATATACATGCACACACCAGCTACAGGGAAATATTTATTCCAGTAATATTGACTGTCGTTCGTCGTTTTATCTTCATTTTCTATTCTTCGCTGTCAAAGAAGAGCTCGAACTGAGATATAGCAAAGGGTGCACAGTCAGAGTAGATTTTTCTGCGTAATTCGGGGTAATCTTTGCTCCTTTCGTACACGCGTCTACTCGCAGACAAACCTAACGATATTATCAGATTATTGTCGAAAAGGTGTGTGCATGCGAGTATTCTCCCTGGGAGGCGCGTGCAACAGTTAGAGCCGTGAATAAAGAGGTACAACGTATGCTGATGAAAATATACATTGATTAAAAAAGGTGGTTGTCGGAAAACTTAATTTATACTAGCCCTGAAACAAATTGGGGCTGGCCATCGCGGTCAAGTGTAAGCTGTGGCATTACGTTTGAGGATGGCTGGAAGGTTGATCCTTGGAAACCCATGGCTGATTCGTATAGCTAAAATAAAGTACACGCGGTAAATACACGTGTTCCTTTCGAAATAAGTGTCCCATAATTAGCGGTGTAACAAAAAAATTGATGATTCAACACTAACAGGAATAGTTCGAAAATGTACAATTTTTTTTTCATCTGAAGCTTACCTGCGGCAGGAATAAGCTTGAATATTTGTCACGTGCATGTGCCTTGACGATCCTTCATTTATTTATGATCATAAACATTATCAATATTTCGTGTTTATCATTTATTTATTTGTATCGCTACGATTACATAGAGTAATTTATTGCTGTTATGGGGACTCGATTTCCACATTGGGCACACAGCAGTCACACTTCTGCATATGGGGGTGAATAGACATTTTCAACAGTTCGTTAATAGAATTGCTGAATTAAAATTCTTAACCAGTGAACATATGGTTTCATAAACGCATCTGTGATCACCGAATATAATAAATACAAGCGGAAATAATTTGTAGCGAAATCGATTACGCTCAAGTACACGTGTATTTGACAAATATTTAAAGCAATTTCTGAAAAAATTTTATCCTTCGCGTGCAATTTATGTTCTCGTGTAAAATCACCAATTTTCGGTTGTACCATTAGTACACAGAACATCTTGTGTAATTCCATGATTCGTCTCAACTAAATTCTGTCACGTACGTTGTGATTTCCTGGAAGCGTTGTATAATCTGGTGTCGTTGGACGGTGCCTGTTCGTAGGCAGTGGACGTTGAATGGTAGCATACGTATTATCTTGGGATGTGTCGCCCATACCAACACTAACACCGCTTCCTCGTCTTTCCGTACCTAGGCCGCCTTCTGGTTCACTAAATACCTGCATCGTTAACTCTTGTTCTTCGTAGAGTTTCAGTTTCCTAGAATCATCAATTCAGCGATATATTCCATCGTGTCGATACGCACTCTCCTAAAAACGTGTCGTTTTACTCACTGTTCAATCCATAATGGATTTTCAGTGGTATTTAAGTCATCGATAATTTGCTTCTTAATTAGGCCATCTTTCTTCCTTATATCATTTGGCACAGTAATCACCCTAAAACATTACATAGCACGATGAGTCTTAAAGTATAATGAAAATAAGAAACTCGGAATGTATTCTCTTTCAACACTTACCAATGACGCAAGCAACAGCACACTACTGTTACCGTAACTGCGCCAACTAATAAAACTACCAATAAGGCTATCAAAGCTGCCAGTGCAGGATCAAAATTTTCTTCCTGCACTCCAGCATAAGCAGGCTGTAAAAGTCACAATGTTATCCGTTAAACGTGACATCATGCCTTAAAACACAGAACATACATACCACGACATTTTCGATAGCAAAGCCTGCATAATAATCCTTCAAAAAATCATATTTCGCATCAATGACTTTCAGTACTTGTGGAATAGGGGCGATGGTCTGAGTTTTTGGTTCCACAACGTGTAGATACATATCACACCTGTAGAATACATTCAATTCTCACGTTACAGGCATTATCTTAGAAGCGTAGTTTTTTTAACACGTTATTTATTTTACCAATCTCTTCGAATATGACCCGACGCGTCCACGTGATACCGGATGTCGTCAACGACCACTCTGCTCTGCGTTGCATTTGATAATTCCGACACAATCTCGTCACGTTCGCGATTCACTTCCTCGGGCGGCCGCGACAGGATAACTCTGATTAATTGCGAGGGTTCAAACACCCAGACCTTTATTAAAACAGAAAAATGAATAGCTGTGAAGATTAAATATGCATGAGAATATATACAAGTCTAGCGACTTACATGAACCCTAGTCATGGCATATCTCTCTGGGATAGCAGTTTCTTTCGCTATCACCTCAACGATAAACCTATCCTGATTATACTCCGCCATATATCCACTCGTGACGAGCTTTCCATCTTGAGTTACGTTGAAAGGGCTCGGTACTATAGAGCCACTTGGCTTCTCCGAGCCATACTTATAAAGGTTTGCACTGGCGACATAGTAATGAAGTGTACCGTTGTCGCCAACATCCAAATCCGACGCTGTTACCTTTGTCACAAAATCGTTCACGTTTGCCATAGAATTGACGCCAGCGTAATAATCGTTGCGTTCGAAGATTGGTGGGTTGTCATTCTCATCCAGAATAGTTATGGTCACGTTAACGTGACCATGGTCTGTGGTGTGCGTTAATGGACGGCCCGCGTCAATAGGATTTATATAAATATCAGGGTCGTTCGAAGCTAGAATTGACAAAACGTATTTGTCTCGGGTTTCACGATCGAACGATTTGTTTGCGTAAATACTGCCATCGGATTTGTCCATGTAAAAAGCGTAGTCTTCGTTTCCTGCAAGGTTTGCGTTTAAAAATCAGACCCCCTAAGATTCCTCAGCTAGCTTCTATTATAGCAGACTCTACTTACCAGCTTCTATATAATAGTACACTTTCGCGTGTCTTCCTTCATCCTTGTCCTCCGCGGTTACTTTTCCCACAAAGTAATCTTTAGGGCGATTTTCGGACAAGTGAAAGTGATATTCGTCGTAAAATTGCGGCGTGTTGTCGTTCGTGTCGACCAACTGTACAGTGAGAAGTCGCAAAGTCTCGTATGCTGTTGGGGTGCCGTGGTCTGCAGCTACGAGCACAAGCTGGAATAAAGTTTAGGTGAATTTTAGTATCCTCGAATACGAATGAACAGAAGAAATGTAGATTTTATTTACCTCAAATTTACTCTTCGCTTCACGATCGAGGATAATTTTAGATCTCAGCTCGCCCGTTTCTTGGTCTATCGAAAACTCTTCCGTCTCCTGAGTGTTTCGATTCCCAAACTTCAAATAGTAACTCACGCGCCCATTTTCACCAGGATCTCTGTCGATAGCCTTCACTGTTAGTATCAAATAATTGGGTATGCCCGCGTTCTGAAAAAAAGGTTCGTCCGTTGTATTTCTTTTGCTCGATGAATATTGTTCCATCGATGGATTACTGTCTGGGCTTACCTCGGATACCTCGACGGTGGCGTTTGTTAATTCAGGCAAAACAAACTGAGGTTTATGCTGGTTCACCGGTGTCACTCGTATGTCTACGTAACACCTGTCCGAATGGGGGCCATTGCCGGCACCATCCCTTGCTTCCACTTCGATCCTGTAAGAGCCAGCTCTGCCAAGAAGCGCCGCGCCGGGATACAATATGCCAGTTTCATGATTTAAAGAGAACGATTCGTTTTCGTTGCCATGGATTATAGTGTACCAGACTTCTCCGTTGACTCCTTCGTCAGGGTCTACAGCTCGCACCTTAAAGGAGAAGCCATTTTGCACGAGCTATGTCTAAGGTTTAATTCCTTTACCCGTAAAATTCAATTACCTGTAAAATGGGCGCAGGTGGATTTACAGGCAAATTTTCAGCAACAGAAGCTCTGTAACTGTGTTGCGAAAATATCGGTCGGTTGTCGTTGACGTCGATAAGCTTGATAAGTACTGGAACGGTGGTACTTCGCCGAGAATTTATGTGTGCCCCGTCACTGGCCATCACTGTTATAGTAATTTCCGGCGTTATCTCTCTGTCAAGAACGGTTGCACCGCCAACGGTGATTTCCCCGGTTTCATGACCTGTTTGTTGGTGTCGAGCATTTATAAAAGGGGTCACAGAAAATGTGTTCATTTCATTTTGAATTTTATCTCTGGCTTACCGATATTGAAGTCAGCGGCATGATCACCAATAAGACTATAACTGACTTCCCCGAACGGGCCTTCGTCACCATCGACGGCTTTGACGACGGTAACGTGAGTTCCTGGTGGTGAATTCTCTTTAACAGACGCGTTATAGAATTCTCTCTCGAATTTCGGATCCTGATCGTTGACGTTTATCACGGTCACCGTCACTTTTGCTGTAGTCGATAATTGAGGGACCCCAGAATCGTAAGCAACCACCGTGAACTCCAGTTGTTTCGTTTCCTCGTAATCAATCACTTGGCTAGTTCGTACAATTCCTACGGGATATGTAGTTTATAATAAATCTCCCTTATTATTTCCACTTCGAATGGCAGGAAGAAACATGTGCAACCAACCTGTGATGTTGTCTATGTTGAAATACGGGCTGGGGGGTTCGATCGCGTATCCTGCTATGTTGCTGTCCGTGTCTACTGCCGTAAACGCGCCCACAACAGCTCCAGTTGGTTGTTCCTCCTGCATTTCTATCAAATATCGCGGATTTTTCCTTGTCCACGGTTTCAGAAACTCTGGCGCCATGTGGTTCACGTCAATTATCGTGACTATCAGGGTACCTATTTACGAGCAACGTGTAGTTATTGAATGTGAACGTCGCAGCGTTCTCGCGCGTATCTACAGTCTATATTTATATCCTTTATCTGGTACCTCTTCCTTGTTGCAACGTGGGTGCAGTTGTGTCGCTAACAACGACGGTGATGCTCACTGTTGCCGCGCTGTCACGGTCCAACGGTCTGACGACAGAGACCTGGCCAGTTGCACGATCGACGGCAAAGAAGTCCTGCAAAGTGTCACGCGTGTGAAATCTTTATGCTCGCCGGTTAAAGCACTCGAACGTACCTTGAAAGATTTACTGTCGTTGACCATCTGGCCGTTCCTATCGATCGCTGTAATTGGCTCAGAGATGGCAAAATTTAATGCTTCCAGATTCGCGCTGTCTGGATCTGTAGCTTTCAATGTCGTGAACACGGTGCCAATCGGCGTGTCTTCTGTGACTTCAGCTCGCTGAGTTTCTGGCGTAAAGTACGGCGATTTGTCGTTGCTGTTTTCAACGTTTATCATTAAGGTCGTCGTTCCAGTTAAGCTAGGGATTCCTGCAGCGAATCAAATCATGGGTATTCATCATTAGAAGCTATAACCAACATTTTACCGGTTGCGGAATATATCGTATTTCGAATTTTAATGGGTATCTAGAGGTCACGGGATATTCTCCATATTATACGAATTTTAATTAGAATTAAAACAGCAGTTCACTGACGAGGCTCGCGTAGTTCGATATCTTTTTAACAAGCTCAGGAAGTAATTATACTCAGCGACGGAAGCAAACGCAGAATGCACACAAGTAAAGTGTTAAAATAAAACGGAGCGTGTCCTTCCATACCTTTATCGAGTGCTATAACTTCCACGTGATAGGTGTTTTTATTATCATAATCCAATTTCCTGAACACCGTTACTGCGCCCGTGGTTTCGTTAATGGTAAAGTCATCGAAAGCTCCTTTCTGTATCCTATAAATAAGCTCTGCGTTGATACCCGTGTCAGCATCAGTCGCCGTGACTTCTTCCACGACCGTTCCTAAACAAAACACGGCAAACACGGGCGTGATAGTTGACGCAACAGATATTGAAAGATTTTAGAAAATATTGACAAGAAGCAACGTACCGATGGGAGATATTTCTGGTATGCTAGCAGTGTATAAATCTTGTGGAAATATTGGCACGTTATTGTTCACATCGCGAATTGTAATGTTAACAATAGCAGAATCGACGAATATCCCATCGTTCGCTTGTATCACCAGCGCGATCCAATCGTGGGTCGAATTCGTTAAGTCGACGGGGCCCTTATTTTTTATCGTGATCTCGCCAGAATCCTGATCTATTGCGAACAGCCCTAGTTCATTGCCACCCACTATGGCGTAAGTTATTTTAGACGTTTTATCTTTGTCCCTGGCCTGCACTTTCAGCTCAGGCTCAAATTTCTCGGCCCCTTCGTCTATAACGGCGCGGTATTTATCTTGCAAGAATCGCGGGGGGCTGTCGTTGGCATCCGCTAAACTAATGCGCAACGAAACACTCGTGGTTTGCCCCTGGCCGTCATTGTCAGTAGCCTAGGAACAGAAAAGATGAATGATTAAAGCCAAATGTGATCTCACTTGGCTTATTTCTCGCGCTCGAATCGTTCTTATAAGTAATAGGAGATATAGAAAAATTGAAAGGTAAATATATAAGATGTTCGCGTTATTAGCACCCAGTGTTTTTCTCGTAAGTGATAAGTGCATGAAAAAAATTATACAGAAAGAAGTTTCATTACTCTTTATAAGTAACATGCTGGCCTCAGAAAACTTTTTAAGTTCGTAATCGAATTCATGCTATCAAGGTAGCCGTAATTCTTTTAAGTGGAAAACTAGTTGTTTGAAGCATATGAAAGAGGATGTTACGAGGACTTCTAATGGCATTGCTTCCACAGTTTTCAAAGTCACACTTTGGGAGTCATACATTGCTTATTTCTACTTTTACTGTATGCAAAACGCTAATCACAACTCTCCGTTTTGATCTCGAGTGACTTTAGACATTACTGTATCTAATGTCATTCAACCTATCTAAAAAAGAAAAAATAGTTTCCTATTCAGGACAATTAAATTCCCGGTAATTATATAGAAGAGGGCACACCTCACCGATTGTTGATGACCTTCAAATATGTTGTCGGGGGCATGGTTATGAACAACTTTTTCCTATATATGTTACCGGTGCTCGACCTTCGTTTGCGAAATATTTGCGAAAAACTTCTGTCGACTTATTCCGACACAACGCATTCGACTTTCCAACTTGTCCCGGGTATTAGTATTGGTTGGGGCTAGATTAGTGCGGGGCACGCGCTCGTTTGCGGGCGCATGAAGGTGTGCTAGCGAACCGATGTGAGTTTAAGGATGCTAAAAATGATACTGCAGTTACGATCATCGCGCGATGGCTTGTTTCAAAATCAAGAAACTTCTGATAGAAATGAGATAGAGCGATGATTTTTTTTAAATTAAAGCTGGAAGATTGCAGAATAGGGGAAAATTGGAGAGATTGCGGTACGAACGTTTTTTAAATTTGGAAAATCTGTGTTAAACTTGAAATCGATTTTTTCCCAAATCCTGAGGTAGTAGACAAATTTTGCGAACGGATTTGAAATCAGCGTGACAAAATGTACAGAAAATGATGTGCAACATGTCAAGAAAAAAATCTAACCGTACATGGTATTGGATAAATCACAATTTTGTTGTAATATTTCAAGTTCAACACAGATTTTCAAAGTTAAAAAACGGTCGTACCATAATTTCTTTAATTTTCCCTTATTCTGCAATCTTTCAGCTTTAATTTAAAAAAAAAATCATTGCTATATCTCATTTCTATCAAAAGTTCTTTGATTTTGAAACAACCTTCGTCACTTTGCCCCACTGTGCGGCGGCAGCTCCTCCCCCAAAACAATAGTCCAGTGTCGACTTGAGGTGCTACAAATTGGCTGCAAATTAACCCAAACCTACTCCGATCACTCGTTTTTATCGGATGGAATATATTTTTGTGGAAAATCTGAGGAGTAGAACGAGTAAAGGTTTTCTGTGCTCTATATTCAATAATTAATAACTTTGCAAACAATAACAAAGACTGCTAAAACCTTCTCTGAGGTTACTCAGGATACTGTCCTTGACAATATATATCAAGGTCAAGTTCATCGGAGATGCCTCCTCTAAAGTAAACCATTTACCAAATAGTCTTACGACGACCGTTACAACATATTTCAAGGTCATCAAAATCGGTGAGGTGTGTCTTCTATATAATTACCAAATTCCCCTTCATCGTCCAAAATCTACCCTAAATATTAAAAGCTACGAGAAGCAATCGTACTGTTTGCGAGAAGTATCGAAACTTCTTTCCCTTCTATTTCTACCTCACACGTCACTACCTTCAATTAATCAATCACCACGAATTTCGCAACATTCCCAATCACACTACATACCTACTGTAATAAATAAACATTACACACCTTATAGGTAAGGAAATATTCCGTTTGCTCTTCAAAGTCTAAGCAAGGTGTGGTCCCAGATGTAGAACAAGGAGCCACCGTAATGGTTCCAGTCTTCTTGTCTACAGAAAAGTGCTGAGCTCCTTGCCCAAGCAATTGATAATTTATCCCAGCTGTTCCAAATCTGCAAGCAAGTTACGCTTCTAAAAATTTCATTCTCGAATGGAACTGACGCGAGATTCTAGAAGCTTGCTCACCGTCCGCTGTCCCGATCCTTCGCAGTGATCGTTATAATTGGCGTGCCTGGAGGTGCGGTCTCCAGCACCACCGCCGTATAAGTGGGACTACTGAAAGAAGGTGAATTATCGTTTGCATCCGTAATGGAGACAGTTACGGTCGCGGTGGAGGAAAGCTTGGGATTTGTATGAACTTCTTCGGCGACGACCTGGGGAGTAACAAGAATATAATTTTAGCTTTGAGTTAGAGTTAGTGGGAGAGGACCAAGCGGCCCGACAGCGTAAGAACCGTAAATTTACCAGGATGATGAATTTTCGCTGGTTAGGATTCTCGTAATCGAGCGAGCCATTTGCGACACGAATGTTCACAGACGTGCTTCCGGTTGCCATGTTCGGCTCGATGGTGAACGCACCATCGGTAATGTCTTCCAGACGCAAGGAAAATACGGAGTTCAGACCCTGCAACGACGTAATATTATGAGCCTTGCAAATTCCACTGCATCCATAAAATATCAAATTACAGCGCGTCTATAAGATTTGCGATATTCAAATAGCAGAAGCCATTTACGGGATTTTCTAGATGAAATGATGGGTCTGGTTTCAAGCAACCCTCAAGGGAACCGAGAGGAAAGCTTATTTCTTTTTATTCTACTACTTAAACGCGAACGATGACATTATTTCCTCATTTTTACTCAGAACACGCAGCCACAGTTTGCTAGAACAATTTATATAGTAAGAGGCAAAGATTTATTTAGGGTAATAAACAGAAGAACAGTACACATTTATTCTTCACCAATCTTTCAATTTAATTCCAGCCTGCTGGAATACACTTTGAAAATAATTTAAGGTTGAATAGGATCGAACGGTTTTCGCGATGAAATTTCATTATCGTGATACGGCACTTACCACATCGGGGTCCTTGACAGTCATGTCCAGGTGTGGCAGTGGCGTGCCATTCGGCACATTCTCCGGGATTTCGATATTGTACTCGCGACGATTAAAGGTGGGCGGCTCGTCGTTGACATCTTTTATCGTCACCGTCGCCTCCGCCGTCGAAACTGTCAGATCGTCGCTACCTGGCATGCCATCGATCAATTCACGCGCCTTCACCTTCAGCGTCAGCACCCCGGTTGAATCCTTCAACGCTTCCCTGTTCAGTGGCTTTGCCGTTCTTAGCTCGCCTGTTTCGTCGTCCAGCAGGAAATAGTCGAATGGATCTGCGCGACAATTTTAAACTTTCCTAAGCGATGAATAACTTTTCAATTCCGGTTATTTTCCTATTTGCACCAGACGAATTTAATGCGTGGGGATTGTAGAGAGATTATATTTTATACGAAGTAAAAATGAAATAATATTGTTATTTACTTGTTTTCATTAGTAGGCAATTTTATATGCTATATGTGAATCTCTAATTATTGTATACCTGATCGGAATATTTGCCTCTAGTTAAGAAATTGTTTTCTTCAAAGGAAGGTTCGTTTTCCCTTCCACGCAACGTCAAATTTTAGAATGATGAAGATTTGAAATACTAAGATTGAAAGACAGAAGTTTTGGTGCAAGCTGTTCAGTGCATGCATCCATTATGAGTCGTTGCTATTAATAACTTAATTCATGACAATTTCAGAAAGAGAGTGTTGCCCCTAGTGGGAACACATGATGGTTTCAGAAAATTTTCGTAGTTCCCCAGTGGGGACAAAATAGTTTCAGAAAATGTTACAATATTTTCATGGCCCCACAGCAGAAACACAACCATTTTAGAAATTTTGCGTGCCCCCCTAGTGAAAATATACAATAGTTAAAATTAAAGTTATCTTACAGTGGGAACACATGATACTTTCAGGATATTGAAGCTATTTTATGGTCATAACACATGACGGTATTTAAAATTTTGCATGGTTCTACAGTGGGGCCTCATAACAGAATAAAATGAAGCCATGTCTTATGATACTTTAAACAACTAAACAAGGAGACACTCAAGATGGACTCACTGGTGACCAATTCGTAGATCATTTTCCTCGGCATTCCCCTGTCACCGTCTCTGGCTTTGACAGTCATAACCAGGGTTCCGATGGGATCGTCCTCACGCACCACACCCGTTAGTGAGTCCAGAAATTCTGGCGGGCTGTTCTGAATGTCCGCCACCTTGATTTCGACCCCCGTGGTCTCATTGTTCAGCCCATCCTGCGAGCAAAATTCATTCGGATGAAAGTTATCTCCAGTCTGACTCTCTGTCAGCCATTTTAATCGCGATCATCTCTGCGCACGTCCCCTAAAATACCATGAAAACCCTCCTACGACTTTAAATAAATTAGAAAATGAAGGAGGTCTTTGAGAAAGAGCTCCTCAAATCATTGTCTTTCGTCGTAAAGCGTTGCGTTTGTTTATTGCATTTCTCATTAATGAAATCTGAAATTAATTGCGGTACTCCTATTTCTAAAAATATTTAATGCATTGCATGATTCAGTAATTTTTATCATTTTTCCTTATCTTCAATTGTTTATTACGTATATATATATATAATTTTAGGTAAAATAGAATAGCCAATTTTGCCCCATTTTACCAGATTGCATCCTATTTTGCACACAACAGTGCCTTTTAAACAGCTATTTCACTGAATAATTTATGCCGCAAACAATATCGTGTTCCAATCTGTTTTAAAGATATGCCGTTACCATAATAATTGCACCGTCTTCCATGAATAAACTTAGCCTCCAGAACGGCGCAAAGTCATTTCCAAGACGGTGTAATTAGAATCAATTTTCAAGCTCGGTCTTTACTCGCTTCCAGGAAAACCCCGCCGATGCACCGTATTTATTTGCTGGTTCAAAACATATTTCGAACTTGCTGTTATATAAATAATTGCCGTTATGCTTATAACAAATTTACATCGCGCAAATTTGCTTCGCAAGTGCGCTTACAGAAATGAAAGAAAACGAAAAATATTTCTTTAATGATGGGAATGATACCATTAGAAATATAATTTGTAAGTACTTATCATATGATGGCACCAAGTATTAAATGAAAAGTGAAATATTTCGTGTTGTGGAAATACCAAAATTAACGATTTAATTCCACAGAATTTTTCAGCATATTTGAAAAGAATATTACGTTTTTATTTAATATGCATTATTCACTACTTCTTTATTCTTTTAGAAACTAATATAGAAAGGCAATAGAAAATTTTATATTAATCACCTCATTTATGATACATACTACTATTGTTTTCATATATTAAATTATTAGCTCTGCTAAAAGCTCCTCTTGAAGAGACAGATTACGTAGTAATACGCAGATATTTTCTAGACATTCATTTTTCCAATGTAACAAAGGATTTCATTTTCTGTCCAAGTATTTTTCTTTCAGGTAGCTTTATATAATTGCCTACTAAAAAATTCGCAAGCGTACCCCTTCACAGCGAGAGGTATTGGCAACGCAAGGCTTTCTTTTATGCATGTACATTCAATTTGTCGAGAATTCGTTAGAAGGCATCGTTTAGAGGTTCTGCGGAGCACTAAAAATTCCGTTTTCAGCTTTAAATACGGAAATTAGTCGAGACTTAATTTCACGTTCGTATCTGGCCACGTCAAAGAGCATTTTAAATTCAATAATCCGCGGCAGTCGTTTTATCCTGGCGTTCGGGGAGGAAAAACGACTGTGTGGGAACTTTTTTTGGAGCTCAAAACGGGATGGACCAAACGCAACGCCTTTCATCTTGGTTACTGCAGAAGTAGATAAAATAAAACGACATGGGAGTTAGGAGAACCGTTGCATTTTGAAATTTTACAATATTTAACATTCATCGAATTTTTTCAAAATTAGAGATGTCGATATTTTGAAACGGTTCACTACTGCGATATTTTATTCCCGCACCGCAAATATTGTAACGTATAGTGACTTTCTATCTGTCAACAGTTTGTCGAAAATATGGAATAAAATTTTTTTATTTAGCGATTCGTACTTATTAAACAAAATTGACTTCGAATTTTATTGCACCCGAGTACGTGTGCATGGGAGTACATTTTTAGGCGCCTGGTGTAGGGTTTGTCGGGTTAAAATTTGAAAAACCGGTTTTATATACTAGAATTAATATGTAGAAATGAATTAATTATTTAATTAGTAACGTTAATATTTTGACTCGAAGTCGCCGTGGATACAAACATATTGTAGTAGGTAACAGTTTAGTCATTACTGTAAAACTAATCTTCATGAAGAAAAATACTAAATGGAATAAAGATTTATAATTTGGTACCACTGTAAAAGATTTATATTTTGTGCGGATTTTAGTTTATTTTTTTTTCATTTGGTTTTGTATGCAGTCTATTTGATTGTGTTATATTTTTGTGCATCCATAAATATTAAATGAACTCAAAAATTGTACGGATTAGTACGGATTTTAGTTAATTTAAATTTTATTTATTTATTTGGTTTTGTATAGAGTACATTTTATTTTGTTATATTCTCGCAACTCCAAAAATATTAAGGAAACTGAACATTTTTAAAATAAGTACGAATATTTATTTACTATTTTAATTATATACTTTTTGTGAAAATTCGAAAACCGGTTTAACCGGTTTTATGGGAATAGTGGAATTCGAAAACCGGTTTTTTTTTCAAAAGTCGGTCTTTGTATAAACCCTAGTGCCTGGTGCACCCGAACTCAGCTAAAATTCAAAGCGAATTTTCTCGAAAACGAAGCGCGATATCAACAAATTTTATTCTGTATTTTCGACTTATTTTTTCACGTAGAATCACCCCATAAAGTTTCTAACACTTCTTGCTGATGACCCTGTATATTTCGGTATCACGATCTCAGTATAATTGAAGAGTCTTTATAGAAAACACTGTCAATGCCAAAAATCAAATTTTTCAGGAGAGAGAGAGAGAAAACTTCCCTAACTTTAAATTATTTATGAAATTTCATTTGTTGTGATTGCTAACTATGTATATAATCGCCCAAATGCATAAAAAATTATTATTTTTTGCGTTAATACAGTTCAAATTCATGAGAAAAAATTCTATTTGTAGAAAACACTATATGTGCCACCTCTTAGTTGTGGAGAAAATTGAATGTGCCATTCATTTAAATTTGCAAGGACTGTAAGTGCCAATCCCGTTTGTCCCTAGCTAATTGGCTCTTACATTGTTTTCTGCCGAAGTGGCGTTGGACGTGCCAGCAGTACCACCTTCTTTCACCACTATTGGTAATTAATTTACAAAATAAGAAATTGCATTAAAATTCTATACTGTAGTATTATCATTGGCACGTAGAACATTTTCCGGTAATTTTTTTTTAATTTTGGCACTTCTTATCTACACTCCTCAATTACACCAAAAAGTAAATGCAGTTAATTTTTCAAAATTCCCCGATTTTGGGAAAAAATTACGTTCGTCACAAAGAAGACTGCGCGCAATAGAGAAATTCTAACTACTTGTTTCGCGGAGGGTGATTCTGACGCAGGCCAGTGTTATTCGTGCCGGGACTCTCGCGGTCATTATCCCCGCTAGTCGCGGCCACATGCGGATCCATGGCATGGATGGGTGTTATAGTAGGCGTCTTGTGAATAGATTTATTCGCGGCGCCGTAGTGCCAAGTGCATAGCGGCGAGGGCTTCCTCCCGGCGGCATAATTAAAATCACTTCTCAAGCTCTACTCACGCTCGCCCTGAGTAGCAGTTGGTAGAACGGCCTCTCCCTGTAGTCGAGTGGCTGCTGCAACACCAGGGCGCCCACGTACGCGTTCTGGCTTCTCTCCACGTTCGCTATGCGGAACTTCTCGCAGGCGTCTAGGAACTGCAACAGAATCATGATATTGACCGTGCATCGACCCGCTGCATCAGAGCCTCGACGTTTTCTTGGACAATGCCTACAGGGCCGTCAGGGCTCACCCCCGTTGGCGATCGAGATCCTTTGTTCGTCGTTTAGGGAAACTGGCACGATGACGCTGTGTTAAAAGGATGGGGGCTTGGTGTGTGAATTTCAGCCGTGGGTTATTCAGAGGGAGCGACGAAGTGGAGGGCGTTTTGCATGTCTTTTAAAATGCTAAGTGCCGTGGGATTGTGAGTAGTGACGGGGTCGAGTGGGTTGTCCGTGGCATGAAGACTTGATGTGTATGGATACTTTGCGAAGCAAGAACAATATGGCTGTAATAGAATCCTCAGAGGATATTTGAAAGCTTATACGAGAGGCTTATAAATTAAGACTCTGAGTGGTGTCAGGTTTTCAAAGATGCTTCTTTAACCCCTGTTGCCCCTGCTCGAAGGTGGGCCTGTAAATGCATGGTGTTGCCAGTTGACAACATATTTCCTAATGTACCAGAAGGCATGGTGTGTCCGAATGTATATGATACTACCAAGGAATAATATGCAAAGATAATAATACATAAGATAGTCTATTTGCGAACAAAAGCTTGCTTACAATCGCAGATTCGAAAATCAGGTGTCCCAACTGCAAACGCTTTATGCATACAAAATGCGAAAAGTGTGGCGCTGCGCTGTGTCTGAATAAAGATAACAACCGTTTCAGCAATTTTCACAATAGCTAGCTTGCTATCCGTTTCCTATTTTGTACACATGCAATATAAATTCGCAATTTTAAAATATTTTATAATTTTCATTGTACATTTAAGGGTTAGTCTGTCAACTCGGTCATGCCTCGACTAGAAATGTTTTCAGTGTATTAAAAATTGTACGCTTAATAATTATTACAATCTAATTAATTCATTTCGTCCACAATGAAGTCTCGAAATTTTTGTGATCAATCGACTTATTGCATCACAAAAATTTACATTCAGTTAATTGAGTGACGAATACATTATCTAATAGACATAAAGCAAGAGAATTAACAGAAAATTGGGATAGAGGATAAAGAGACAAGGAAAGTTAAGGAAAGTGGACGAGGATAAAGGACAGAGAAGAAATTTCCAAGGGAAGCGAATTATAGTAGAAGGAGGATAGATAGGAAAAGGATGCCGTAAATTTAACCGCGCGATGAACTGGGACTGCCAGATCAGGACCACGCCTAGTAGATTGGCGTGCATAGAAGAATTGCTGCATAATAATTTCTGCAGATAAATGCGTGTCTCAAGTTTGAGAGCCTTGTGAACTATGCAGCATAGGTGGAGGATCCACCGCTGTCTGACCTGAAGGGGGGATTCTCGTCTAATAGCCCCAAAAGTAACTTATGTTTAAGTAAGGAAAAGCGGCGAGATATGGTCAAACTTACGGACATTATAAGAATAACGAAGACACAAATTTTGGATACGCTGGACTATGGACGAGTAAAGAAATAAGAGCCATACACAACTTCGACACCAGTCAAAACGAGAAATTATTGACATAATAACAGTTGCGTGTGGTTTGACAGAATACGACAAGACGGATACAAGAATCATAGGCGAGCAAAATCAGGACGACGCAAAACGGATACATGGCGGTCAAAGCACCACCGAGGATCAAGAGTAACACCGAGGATTTTTACGGCAGGATCGCATAAGAAGAGATCTAACGCGGAGGAATTTTTGAACTGTGGGTTAACTCGTTCCGAACGATGGTTTCTGCCAGGACAGTTTTGTACAAAGCTATTTTGGATCTCGGTTTGTTATCAAAGGAAACATGTCGAAGTGTTACGAAAACTGATACATATGTATGACAAATTATGCAAAATCACAGTGTGCCAGATTGTATTTATTATTCATTTACTAACTTCATGAAAAAAATATTCAGAATAAAATCAGAACCGAAATTAATATCTGTAAAAGCTGAATAATAATCAGAATTTCACGGGACGTGTCGGTGGCGTATAATTATCATGTTCACTGTGTTGGTGCAACGACGATTATTCTTTGTTATTTTACCTACAAAATAGCTATTAAATATACACGCGCTAACGAACTGTTATTATTCAGCGAGCACGTGAAAGGAGGGATTGAACGTATAAAAAGTACAAATGTTAACAAGGTTTCGAGCGGCTGCTCCATTACACGAATCATGCGTTCTATTGAGCGGAGAATAACAACATCAAATGCAAAAATTCTATGCTTGGTGTAACGGAATAATCGTGTTGTACAATCAACCTTTCTATTAATCTTCAATTGTTTAAACGCATCACCTCATGAATTCGGACGAGGCAAATTATTGTATTCTCTCGTGCACCGCTAGTTGACAGGCTTCAGTTGAATTATTTTAAAACAACCACATATACAATTTAATCTGCGGCTATATATATATACTTGTCAGTTTCATTATCCTGATACACGGATTGTAATTGGGATAAAAATGATGAATTTCCACGCGAGCGAGATGTTTTATTAATTTTGGGAAAAGTATACTTTGCAACTCATGAATAATTTACAGATGTTATATATATGTATACAGGGTGTTCCTCTTTCTATTTGGGTTTTTGTCGTAAGTAGCAAATGTATGAAAAAACTGGAAGTGGGAAAATATTTACTACTTTTTATGAGCGAAGTGATAGGGTATATTAATTTTTTAAATGTAATTTTACGGCTATATTTTGTCTTACGTGATGTGAAAGTATCTTGTCAGGGTATTCAATGACATAAGTACAGTAACGTTTAGAGTTACATGAGGTCAGGAATGAAAGAAATAATTTGAATATCTTATAGCGCTGTTTTTACTAGTTTCTTTTATTGATCGGGCTATATAGCATCAAAAGCTTCAATTATTTCGTTCATTCCAGACCTCATGCGATTTTGAACGCTACTCTATTTTATAGCCTTGAATTCGTCTGGACACTGAACTACATATGACATAAAGAAATCTGTAATTTCTTATTTAAAAAACAAAACGTTATTTCCGCTATTCGAAATTTAATATAATAATTTTTATTTAAATGTGTCGTATAAAGTTCAGCCGAGTTACTTTTATTCGACGAATAATGTTACTTTTTTTATTCGTCGAGTGTTTTAACATCAGCGTGGAATAAATGTTTCCACTTTATCTTTAACTGTATCTGTAACTGGAACTGGAATTGGAACTGTAACTGTAACTTTATTCGTCAAATAATGAAAAGTTAAAGTAACTTTTATTTCATCCATTACTTAAATAAGTTTTTATTTAGTTAATGCCGAACTCTGCTTTCTACTTACACGAAGAACGTTGACTAATAACACCACGAGCACCCCGCATATTTTCAAATATTCAGAAATGTTATCAAACCATTTTTCCAATATACGCACGCTATACTTCATCTGCACTTACTTCGCTTACATTCAAGCGTCACTTTACATCACTACAACATAACAACAGCGAATTACTGAATATTAATTACATCCTTACCCCCGTGAAACTATTTGTCCGAATGGAATTCCGTCATAAAACGTTGGCAGAAATTTCGCGTGTACAATTCGCCGTATACTTTCGATATTAAACCGTGCTCGGAAATCCATTCAGGCGCCTCGAACGGTATCGAGATTAAAACGCAAATATGTGCCGACGATTGAGGAAATGATTTTTGACGAACAGCGCGCTGTTTCAGCGTCGAAATGAAATTAAACAGTAAATGGTAAACAAAGCAGGAAATTAATCCCTGGGGAGGGCAAACACTTCCCACCTGTTCACCCCCCTTCTTCACAGCGATATTCAATAGCCGCCGGAATGATAGAAAATTCTGCCTATTTTACGAATGTAACTGGCATTGTAAACATTAGTTACGTTTAACGGCCGTGCATCGTGCGTTCGCTGCTCTGCGTAGAACGAAAAGAGGCATTAAAGTTCGCCGCCGTAAAGCTGGCGAGCCATTAGTTAAAAGGTTTTACAGTTTTATTGGTCGTCCAACGCCCCCCCCCCCTGAATTTATCGAGCGGATATGACGTAGAGAGGGGCGAGGGGGCGGGCCATGCGTTATACGTGCTAATATTCCACGGCCGCATCTTTCTGGCCTCCCCGTACAACTGGCAAGGGTAGATAATTTCCACGTATCCCCGATGATAAACGTATCGGGATATTTATCGAACGGAACCCCTCCCCCTATTTTTCTCGCGATCGCTTGAAAGCTCCGCACAGTATGCTCCCTTATCGACCCTGAAAAGCGATACAAACGGTTTCCCGCGGAGGGCATTTCGAAAATCCCCTCGGCATTACAGGCTGGGCAAGTATAGAGATCCAGGAGTTTGAAGTAGGTCCGTTTTTTTAGAAAATTCTGGGGATTGGAGCAGACCAATTTTGTATTCTCTCCGCTCCTGCTTCGCTCCAGCTGCTTTTTAAAAAAATATATTTTTTTAATAGTTTCAAACTGCGATCTTTCAGTTGCAACAAACCCCATATTTCTAGCTTTTCATTTTCTTATAGAAAAATTCATAAATAATGCTTAAGTTTAGGGAAAGAACGATATAATATTTTTTCAATGATGAAAAATTGAGAATTCGTATTTATTAAAAATATTTCATTCATCTGCTCTTATAAAATGAAAGGAAATTCAACTATTAAAAAAAATTTGGAGCAGTGGAGCAGTAAAATTTTTCGGGCAAAAACCCATTGCTCCACTGCTCTGCGCTCCGGGTGTGCGCTCAGCTTCAACGCTCTTGTATGAGAGTTGTTATTGGCGGAACTGGGCATTGGCCTTTGGTCTCCTTTTTTTTGTTTCTTTAACACTTCTCCATTCCGTAATATCCACTTGGTACTGTGTATGAATATTACATCAGAGAGATGCCTGATAATTATTTAATTCGTCTGCTGCTGAAGGGACTCGTTAAAAACTTAATTTAGAGTCCATTTGTTTAGAAACCAGTATTTCGCAATGGCCCAGTTACTTACGTGTACGGAGTCCTTGGTGTTTGGAAGAGAAGAGACACTAACTGCACGGATTTATAGTTTGAAACGGAGAAGGGGCGCACAGGCGAGACAGCGTTTGGAAAGCAGCTGCTAAATGAAAGGTATCAGATGCTACGCTTTAGTGATTCCGAGCTAACGGAAGGCAGGTCATTCAGTAGAAGTCAGTCTATCGATCTCTTTGGACTCAAAGCCCTCCTTCATCCATCCTCATCTCCTCCCCCTCCCCCCCACCCCTCCGACTGATCTCCTGTAACGCACGAACGAAACTTCCCGCGGAAAACAATGGCAGTATCACCGAGGCGCCAGCCTCGTTACTTCGTAGCTCGTTAACGATTACAGAAAAAGGAAAGTTCCAGCAACTCGTTCTTCTGGACGGGATGAACGTTACTGTTGCGCGGGGTAACTGCCAGGCCATTATTGCAAAAGTTAACAAGAAGATTGTCAGCGGCGCGTTACCTTCGAAACGTCGCCACTGTCAGCGATATTCGACCTGCGGCGTTGAGCTTATTAGGCTCAGACTGGTGTGGGCAGTTTAATGGAAAACTGTGAGTTACGAAGTCTGCGAGCTCTGATATCTTCTTGTCAAGCTGGAGCAGGTATAGGTGCACCGAGCAGTAGTGAAGTTTGGGGGAGGAGTTAAGGGGAGAGGGTAGGAAAGGCAAACGTAGGAGGTTCTTGAATATTAGACACTTAACCCTTAACTGCTATACTTTTTTTTTTCAAATGTAACTGGTATAGATACTAGGGTCGTGGCAGATCCCAAATAAAAAGGGACACAGTTGAAACAACCTCTGTGAATATTTTGTTCTTAGGTAATGTATAAAATAAGAGAAACGTAAAAAGTTAAACTATTATTATAAAATTAATTAGAAATTCAGTTTACAAACTTGGACAACTAAAAATTTTGCACCGGACATTGTGTGCTTCTGGTCATGACCGACCCCAGGATACCAGTTAAGGGTTAATACATAGATAGTGCCCGGATACTGCGAAACCTAAAATCTAGTCATACCTAACCCCACAGAATTCGCGTTATGGGGTGGTGCCATTTGAAATCATTTAACTTGATTTTTGGTACGTTTGTTGATATAGTTTTAAACAGGGTATTTTTAACCCTTCGTTGACACATCTCTTTTTTCAATCAACTTTGACATACCTGGGTGGCTCACACCCAGAGCAATTTTTAAACGAGTGCCATTTTCATCCAAAAAATCCAATTATTATGAAAAAAATCATGGATCAATTTCAAGGTCTCTAAAATGTATTCGAATAATTTATTTATTCAAATTTCATCACAGTTTTTGTAAAATAATTCTAGATAACCACATGTCGAGAAGAAACGAAGAAAATCTTTAAAAAATTGTAACTTTTACAAATGTCAATATTAAATGCTAAAAATCTGCAGAGTTGATGTTCGGATATAATATTTTGGGAGAAAAAATAGTTTGTAAGTCGGCTTTGAGAAAAAGGTATTTATTTTGCATATAAAAGGTTCAGAGAGTCAAAATCAGCTTATGGGTGGCTTACACCCAGAGAGTCAACGAAGGGTTAAAAAAGGTTTCAGTATTGATGTGGTAGATACTTACTAATATGCGTAAAAACGGTTAATGAACGTAGGTGGAAAAATCAACTGTGTCGGAATTAGAAATGATGGTAGTAATGCCAGTGATTTATCTGCAGTGGCTTATCTCATTTCGAAGAAATTATTTTATTACATAAAGAATTGCATGTAATTCATATTACAGTCAATAATTGAGGGCCTTGCAGCAAGAGAGGTGCAGCTTCATCTGTACCAGCTTCAAGTAAATTGTAAAAACTGTTTATAAAATTATTTCTTTGACTAAACATTAAAAAGAGAGCACTAATTGAAAAATATATATTTTCACATAATAAGTAGTACTTAGTCATTGAGTTGATAAGTTTTTATTTATATTTTTGGCGAAATATATTCGATAATAAAAATATTAATATTAATAAATGGAGCTAGACCCCTGTTGCTGCGAGGTCGTCAATTGTCGTTGTTTTATAATTTTGTGATACTATAAGGCATAGTACAGCATGTTTCGGTTCAGTAAGTAGAAAATGCGTGCTTTAGTCAGACCAGGAGTATTTGAAACAGCTCTCAATTTTAAAATACATACGTACCTACTATTTAGACATGATTTGAGTGTGGAAATAGATAATAATAACCCTTTACTTTCACTCTGCATGTGATAAATGAAAATCAGTGCTAACTCTAACAGCATTGATTCTTCGACTTATGTGTGTTCATTAAACATTTGCTACATACTCAGTTCGACGAGTGCTATCTATCCTGTAAGTTCCGAACCTTTTTGCAAAAAGGCCTTATACATCTTTAATCATTTTCCACCCCCTACGTTTTTATATATAGAAGAGAATACGTTATGCTAAGTTTCGAGCTAACACTTAACGTACCCTGAGTTACAAAGTGATTATACATTTGAGTCTCTTTCATCAAAAAAGAAATACAAAGCGAAATAATTGACGTGATTTTTATCAATTTAAACATTCTATATCTATTAATTTCACAGTTCCATCGATAAATATTATACGATCAAAAGAGGGGTGATAAAATACGAAACTCTAAAGACATTTCCATATTCGGCGATTCGGTTAGCCTAGAAAATACCGACGACTCACGGCGAACTTTCCACCACAGGAGTTTATATTGTCATATTAATATATTACAGGAGATATAGCGCAAGAGAATATGCAGCCCGTCGTATTAAATAGTCAAACGTCCTGAGATTAATTTTACAGACGCTACTGCAAGGGAGCCCGGATTTATCTCGTGACAATTAATCTTTCCCGTGGACGTCCAAAACGTGCACGAAAGAAAGAGATTAGCAACGAATTTCGTTATACATTTATTAAAGAACTTAATAATACCATAATGGAACCGAGGGGAAAATAAGGAAATATCCTGAAACGAAATTGGAGAGTTTCTTTCAAGAGCGCCTTAAATCCAGCTACGAAGACCTTCGCCATTTTTTTCTTTAAATATTTAAAACCTACACTATTTCTTAGGAGTATGCTATTTTATTATTAAGGAATGCGTCTTGTGGACGGCCATAATTAATTAATTATAAAAATCTAGAATATACAATAGTAATGTAATAAAAAGAAATGGTTCAATTGAACGGTTCTAAAATGGTCATATTGATAATTTTAGCTTCATTTTTTAGTTTGCATTGTGGTACTAATGGTGAACAAAAATTTCACCACTGTTTCCCAATATTTTAAAATCATATGACTACAGGAATGGCAGGATATTGATTCAGGCGAGTAATATCCTGTTTTGCAACCTTCAAAGACTCGCCATTTCTAACTTCAGCTCTGTCAATTTCAGTGCCACACAAGTGTCAATTTATTTACAAAACGTTCACATTTCGAAAAGTTCCATACCTTTTATATCCTTCTGATATTAAAATCTCTTCATTCAATATACAATATATTTTCCAAATTGCGAAATACTCAAACCCCACAGTGCATCCAATATAAGCAATATTATTAATAAACTAATTGAAAGCCTTTCGAAAATGAAATTCCTCTTTCATTTAATAATGCACTGCAAATAATCACATATTTACAAACCACTTTCCTCAATATTACAAACGAAGATATACAGTGAAAAATATCGTTGAAATGTTGTAATTCTTAAACCCCCACACTTTTAGTACACTTTAATGAATTTCGTGATGCTTTATGGAACTGCGGGGTTCAGACAGTTTGGAAATAAACTTTTCAATTATCCGTCGAAGGAATGAAGTTTTAATAAAGTTACGTCAATCGTCTGGTTTGCAGTCTCGATTGTTACGGAACGGGCGACTGGGATGTGGGATGATTTAATGAAAACCGGTGAATTATGAAGGGGGTTCGGTGCTCTGTTAGACGTCTGGAACAAAGATGTACATTTTATCCGGGCTCTACGTTTGCGAGGAGCGCACGAAGGATATTCCTGCATCTTTCATCTCGAGCTACACGATGAATTCGGGGTAATAGACCGTTTCTGGTGGAAGTTTAAGCCACCGCGCTCCCAGAGAGAAGGTAATGCATAAAACAGTATTGCGTTAGCAGCCAGCAAATACTCAGGCTGGATTAATGAGTTCTTTCTTTCCGAAAGCGTTTATTTCGACGTGGATTAATGTGCAGGCTGAATTATCGAAGCTTAGCATCTCGGCTAACTCTTTGCTCATAATCTTTGATATTAGAATGAAATATGAAGGAAAGAATATCTTCTGCTTCACTATGGCACACCGAATACTTGCAAACAGCTTTTCAAGTCTTATTTTCGTATACTCTTTAGAATTCTGAGGACTCTTTGAGTTTTAAAATGCAACCTGTTATTTATGTTCCAAAAACAAATGTAATTGATGTATAATGTTATGACCTTGAGATGACCTTCATCTTCAATATTCATAAGTTATATTTCCAGACTATTTGTAGTTGTTTATATTGGATGGGATAAAAAAGGATAAAAATTTTAAGCTGGCATACTTTTGTTGCGAATATTATTATACATCACATATTATTATAACTCTTTGCATCAGCTACAGTGGTGGTTAAAAGAAAGATCATCGTTCATCAGCATCAGTCAGAATCGTTGAAGATTTTAAGTCTTGGTGGCTTATGCTTTGTAATAGATTGGCAGGACATTTTGAAATGAAAAATTGAACAACTTTCCTCTGCTAAACATTACGCGCGATGTCGATGGTTGGCGAGACAGGGACGATCCGATTATGTGAGAAATTATTATTATTCGTCGACAAGAAGGAATTTTTAATAGTAGCTATACTGGTCGAGAAATGGAGGGAATATTAAGTAGCCTTAAATGATATGAAATGAAGCTATCTCGTGAATGCACGTCTTGAGAATTTTTAAATGCTTGACGTACATTAACTAATATCGCTAAACCTGCTGATTCTATGAGATAGCAGTGAAATTACTGCGGGTACAAAATTGTAAAAAGTGTTAATAAATAACACCCCGTTGGAATGTAAAATAACACTCCGCTGGAAGCTGCGGAATGAGATTTATTTTAACAATGTTTGTCGAATGAATGAGATATTTGCTTGACGGAAGGGTCGCCAACAATTCATAATTATTAACGTCACGTTATAATTGCTAATTTAATAACAGTTACACGTGGGACATTTATTAAACTGTTATTATATTCTATAACGAGTTCATTGATGATTAACATGTCATACGAACAAGCATCCTACCCGCGTGCCTATGCATAATTCTCCTGTAACAAAAATATAAAACCATCTGTGGATTCACTATGGCTTGTGCCATAGAAAGTCAGGCTTTACACCGCATTCGACGACGTAGAATAATTAACCCTGTTACGGTCTTCGAGTCAGTTCCGACCCATCGCGTTCTCATTTCGGTTAAAACTATTGCGGTTATAAAAAAATTTAATGAAATTATTATCAATATATTTGTTCGACAAAAATTGTTACACATAGGATCCTTGGGCCTTTTCTGACTCAACGTAAATGTGAGATCAAATAATACGAATCAATCATGGAGAAGTCTTACAAAGCAGCGGGTAACAGGTTGAAAGAAGCGATATAAATAGCAGAAAATGAGTGGAATAATTTTATTCTGAAAAGAAGAAATTTTTCTGCAAAATCTTTAGCATGGGACAAAGCATTCAAAGATTGCGGCAACTG